>CM060409.1:35523346-36797921 GCA_030545235.1 Helianthus tuberosus | reverse complement strand
AAAGGAGAAATTGTCAAGTCCTCCAGTCTTGACATTACCGGACGGGACTGAAGACCTGGTTGTCTATTCAGATGCTTCACAACAGGGTTTAGGTTGCGTTTTGGTGCAAAGGGAAAGGGTTATCGCATATGCTTCACGACAATTGAAACCACACGAGGTGAACTACCCGACACACGATTTGGAATTGGCCGCGGTGGTGTTCGCCTTAAAGATTTGGAGGCATTACCTATATGGTACGAGATGTACAATCTACACGGACCACAAAAGCCTCAAATATTTCTTTGAACAGAAAGACTTGAATATGAGGCAACGAAGATGGTTGGAACTGATTAAAGATTACGATTGCGATATCCTTTACCATCCGAAAAGAGTCCCCATCTCCGATTCGAGTAAAATCCATGAAAATGGTAGTTACTCCACGTTTGCTTGATATGATACGAGATTCCCAAATAAAGTCGCTTGGAGCGAAAGACCTAAAGAAAGAAAGAGTAAAAGGAATAGCCGATAAATTAGAAGAAAATTCGACCGGACTCAAAACAAGATTTGGTCGAATTTGGATACCACGATTTTGTGAAGTCAAGACCGCTCTACTCGACGAGGCTCATAGGTCACGATACTCAATACATCCCGGGGCAACCAAGATGTACCGGGACTTGAAAACCAATTATTGGTGGCCGGGTATGAAACGCGATATTGTAAAGTATGTCTCGAAATGCCTAACATGCTCCCAAGTGAAAGCAGAACATCAAAAACCATACGGGGAGTTACAACCCTTGGAAATTCCAGCCTGGAAATGGGAGGAGTTAACTATGGATCTGGTAACCAAGCTTCCCAGAACGAAAAAAGGGGCATGATGCAATATGGGTAATTGTAGACCGACTCACAAAAAGTACCCACTTTTTACCTATTCGAGAAGCTTACTCTTCTGAGAGGATGGCGGAAATTTATATGAGTGAGATCGTATCTCGACACGGGGTGCCCGTGTCAATCGTTTCAGATCGGGATACTAGATTTACCTCTCGTTACTGGCAGAAGTTTCACGAAAGTATGGGCACGAAGCTACACATAAGCACAGCCTATCACCCTCAGACTGATGGTCAATCAGAACGAACTATCCAAACGCTTGTTGATATGTTAAGAGCTTGTGCCTTAGATTTTGGCGGAAATTGGGATGACCATTTACCACTAGCGGAATTTTCTTACAATAATAGCTATCATAGTGGTATTCAAATGGCTCCCTATGAACTATTATACGGGAGAAAATGTAGAACTCCTGTATGTTGGGACAAAGTTGGTCAGAGACAGCTTGCGCCAAGTGACTTAATAGCAGTAACGAATGAAAAGATTGATTTGATTAGAGCTCGACTGAAAGCAGCCCAGGATCGACAAAAAGCTTATGCGGACAAGAGAAGGCGTCCTATCGAGTTTCAAGTCGGAGATTATGTTCTATTGAAAGTATCACCATGGAAGGGTATAATCCGTTTCCGCAAACGGGGTAAGTTAGGTCCTCGTTATATCGGACCGTTTAAGATCTTGGCTCGAGTTGGAAGAGTTGCATATCGATTAGAATTACCGTCTTCGCTAGATGGGATCCACAATACCTTCCACGTATCGCAGCTGAGGAAGTGTCTTGCGGATGAAACAGCATTAGTTCCTCTCGATGATATCGAGTTGGACGAGGGGTTAAATTATATCGAAAGACCAATAGCCATTAAAGACGTTAAGGTGAAGAATCTTCGCAACAAGGCCATTAGACAATTGTTGGTACAATGGCAACACCGAAAGGGGTCGGAACTTACAGGGGAAGCGGAAGATGAAATGAGGAAGCACTACCCTTTTCTCTTCGGTGCGTAAATAATTAACTTGTTATATGACCAGGTTTCGGGGACGAAACCTCCTTTTAAGGAGGGTAGACTTGTAACACCCCAAAAATGTACTTTAGACATACGAGCTAAATTAATTAAAATTCTAACCTAGTAAATGTAAATGTTAAAAAATACTAGTTAGATAATGAGAAGAGCCTAAATTAAATAACAATACAAACTAGAAGGGGCACATGTGAAAAATAACAAAAGAAATGGGATTAAAAGAAATCAAAACCCAAATCACACTCCTTGTGTGTGCTGGGTTCGAACATCATAGGGGAACAAGGAGAAAACCCTTGTTCTTGCTAATTGTAGCAAATTGACAAAGGATTTTAAAGATAATCGGTTGCATGATTCAAAAACTCGATCATCTATAAACACATAATGAAGTGGTAAGTTAAATTTCTTGATTTTGTGAATTTTAGAAGATGGGTTTCAACCCAATCATGAGTTTATGTTATGATATGTGTAGTTAGAAGTTAAGATTATGAAATAGGACAAGAATGATTTTCGATTTTTGATAAATTGTTAAGAGTTGTAGCAAAAACCCATTCGGTGAAAAATTATCATGAGTAGAATGATCAAGTGAAATTATATATGTGAAATCTTGATGATTGATCTTGTTTGTAGTATGTGGACATTAGATGAATAGATATGGGATTGAAAGGTCATATGAACTTGTTTGATTATTGAAGAATTACTAGATGAACTAGTAGATTATGTGTTAAAATACTTGTGTCAAGTGTCCTATTAATGCGAAACCCGCCAAGTGTTCGATGAAATGCTTAAGAGAATAATTATGTAAAATTCGAAAAAATTTGTGAATAATGAAATGATAATCGGATGGACTAAATGATAGAATGAGTATGTTAATGTAGGCGTGAAGGAAGAAAGCTCAAGTGCTAGGAAAACGGATAACACACAAGAGCGAGGTACGTTAGTGTACACCTTATCTCTGTTATGTTGTCATATGTATAACATTCTCTATTGTATTATGTTGTTATGTTGGAATCGTGAAAGTTGAAATATATAATATTGTTGAAAGTAAAGTTAGAACTGTCTTAAACGGATGAAGAGAAATGAATATGATACGAAAGATAATGCTTCATATTCGGTTCCTTCTAGTCGGACCGGGTATGGGAAGTTAATTATGTTTGAATGAAAGTTTACTCGATCCGTCTTATCGGGTTGGAGTGTAATCGTATGTAAAGAATAAATTCGTTCGTTATGAATGAATCGAATGAAAGTTATGATAACCATACTAGTACACGTCGTTAGCGGGTATGCTAAGAAAGCAATGCTAGTCTCTACATTGAGACGAGCATGTAATGAACCGTCTAACGGTTGGTAATATAATTGAAAGATGCAAGGCCGCTATAATGATTAGTCGGGTTATTAGTCAATTATGTTAGAGATGAAATGTTAACTTCTTTTGTTTATGTTGAACGTAGGTAAATCCTCAGTTTAGGCGACTTGGCAAGTTGGAGCGAGCATACGCACACTTTATGACCATCAAGCGCTTCCGCTAGTCCGTATTGATGTTTTGGGTTAAATGTCTGTTTTGTACAACTTGTTAGAAGTCATACTTTTTCACTTAATGTCTTAGTTTTTAGTAGTATCTTGTCGAATGGATTGTAGAATTGTATTTGTCTTGATTATGGTTAAAACAGGGGTATACTCGTTTTACGGACGGATCATGCCCAAATTTTGTTAAACTCAAGCATTAATGATATTAGTATTTTACCTATCAAGTGAGAAAAGTTTGGACATTTTAAAAGATTATGTTTCTAGCGTCTTTTGGATGTCATTTCTTCTAAACGCAAATACAGGCCTTACATATATCTCTTTTGACTTGAACCTAGTCACTTTGGAAATTATATCATTTCATCTCATTCGTTTAACATCGATTTCTTGAATTGATTCAGTTGAATTATTAAGTCCTATTCATTGTACAACTCATATTCACAAAATTTGATATTTTGATTCTGTACCATCTACCTTAATATTGTTCTTATTGACAAAGACGTGACATAACTCTAAAAGAGATATCGTAGCCCAAATCTCGAGGACGAGATTTAAAACAAGGTGGGGAGGATGTAACGACTCACACAAAAAAAATGTCCTAAAACACTCCGCAAGTGAGGACTCGGACCCCTGAAACCCTAACGTACATGAAAAATCAAGAAAATGTGAAATCTGGTCTTCACGCGGGCTGTGTAAGGGTAAGCCTAGGCTTACGCGGGCCGCGACAGCAAGGCAGATCTCTGGATAAGCTTAAGGGACACGTGTTGTCCACGTGTCACAACCACCGATGACTCAGCAAACTCCGATCTGAACCACACTCCCTCGCGGGCCGTGTAAGTATTCCTTTGATTTTACGCGGGCCGTGAGACACCCCAGTTTCAGCCTATAAATAGAGATCGATAGTTTCCGTTGAAATTCGTTCAATTCTTTTCTTCTTTTAGCTTCTATTATAGCAAAATTATAGCTCGGGTATTATACTCTAAATCCCGAAAACTCTGCCCGTTATTAGGATAATAGCTCTAATCACTGGTACGATACTTTATTCGATCGATTGAAACCAATCCGATGGATGTTTAAGTGCTGCTCAAACTCGGGTTATACTTTGTCATTCGTCGTGAATTCGATGGATGTTTAAGTATTGCACTTTGTCATTCGTCGTGAGGGTTTTATCTCGTGATTATCGTTAAAGTTGGATTGAGTTACTACACTAATACAAGTTCTATTGCGTCTAGAAATTAGAACTCGTAAACAGGGAGCTGCTAGAATACTTAGCAACTAAGTAAACTTAGTAATAAATTAAACTTAGTAAACTTACTAATTACGTCCACTTAGTTGTTAAGGAAACTTAGGAGTTAAGCTAGTTAAGTATATTAATTAATCTTCTAATTAAGTTAAGTAATCGATTAAGACTAAAGGGTATGGAGAGGATGGGCTTGGAGGGGATGAGCCGCCACGTAGGCGGCTCGTGGGGGATGGGTCTCCTTCACATTTGAGGGGATGGAGGATGGGGCTACCCCACTTCATTATTTTATAATTTTCTAAGTAGAATGAGATAGAATTGTATAAAAATGGATGAGATAGAGGGTATTTAAATTGAAAAAGGGAAAAAAATAATTTTTAATATAAGTGGGGCCACGTCTCATTCGGCTGTGGGGAGCCGTTTGGGCCGACCCGGCCCTCAGGGGGGCGGTGTGGGGGACCGGCGCCGGTCCTAGCCGGCCCCCATACCCTTTAGTCTAAGCAAATTATAAGAATTAAGATAAATTAATTAGTTAAGTAGTTAATTAATTTAGTAAGAAAGGTTAATTAAGATTAATTAAGCTAAGCAAGATTAATTAAACTAAGCAAGATTAATTAAGTTAAGCAAGATTAAATAAGCTAAGCAGGATTAATTAAGCTAAGTAAAATTTATTTAAGTAAGTAAATTAAACATCTAAATAAATATACATGAAAATAAATATATATAAGATAGATAATATCAAAGGAATGTGCAAGGAAGGTATAAGAAGATATATATGGGTAGGAAGCTTCCTAGAAAAGCTATAGGAAACTTTCTAGAAATTTCATACTTCTTACCTATAAATAGGAAGCCTATGAATTCATTTTCCTTTGCTCATTCCTTCTATTCTTCTCTCTATACGTCGGTGTTCTAACCAATAATCACTAAGGTGATGTTCTGTCCGATCGATTCAGGAACCAACTAACGGATGCCAAAATACTATACTTTGTGAGTTCGTTAAACGGATGCCAAAGTACTATACTTTGTGAGTTCGTTAAACGGATGCCAAAATACTATACTTTGTGAAATTCGTTAAGGTTCGAATCTGGTGACCATCGTTAGGTTTGATGTGGTTTTACACTAATACGTATTCCACTCTGTTAAACTAAATGTTTAACTACCCAAAACTCTACACCATACTCTCACAATCAAAATGGATGCTTAATCATCAGAATGTTCAAAACAATAAAGTATATGCTTAATTATCAGAAGGAGTAGAATCAAGAAGCTTGTTAAATCAATACTGCATGCTTATAATGTGAGTCATTCTCTTTTTATCAAATGTTATACAATACTCCATTTTCAAATGTTATAATTACATGGATTAAGTCGTGGTTATCTTGAATCACTGGCTAGTGGGGTATTGTGCACATTACTAATTTCTCACGGTTCGGCTAATAAATCCTAACAGTAATAAACGTCACTACTTGGGGAAAGACCCAATAGTGGTATGACCATCGTAACCAGGTGACACGGCGCCAGATAAAAATAAGATAGAAGCCATTGTAATCGCTCTTATGCTGTAATTTATAACTATGTGTCATTTTATCAAAATGAATGAACTCACCAGTATTTCCTGCTGACAAAACCTTTTTAAAACGCGTTTCAGGTAATTACAGTAGATCGAAATAAGAGTTGGATGCGGCACTAATAAGGCTTACAGAAGTGGCTTATTTTATCAAATAAATTAAATTAAGAAAAGTTGTTTTATGTATTCGGGTTTATCCCATATTGAAGCTACCTTTCAAAACATGATTTCATCCCATCTATTTAATAAATAAAATCCGGTGTTTTCTAAACTCTGATATTTTTCCTAACTCACGGTTCTGATGAAATTTCCGCTGCACTACTTTTCTAAATAACCACCGGTACCACTGAACTGGTTCGCGGCTCCCGATTCCGTCCAGGGTGGGGTCGGGAGTCGTGACACACACACATCCATTTCTAGTAGTTTTAACACACGTTATAATAGAGTCTCAACACATGCCATATCTGCTAAACAGGGTTTTGTATAGTAACCTGCCTGTATACAACAAATGACATGTCATGTTACAAAAAAATTATAACAGCCGGTTAACACATGTTATGTATCAACACATGTCAGTTTACAGCTTGGTGTTTCTGCATGATCACATGTTAACACACGTTATATATCGTTCGAAAAGGGGCGTAACACATGTTATGAATCAGCACATGTCAGCTTACAGCTTTGGTGTTTCTGCTGTTGTGTGCACCACTAACACATGTAATACATGTACTAACAACTCTCCCCTTGTACAACGTGACCTATTCAAGGGTCAGTCATTGTTTATCGAGCAATCCATTCGGGCTTGTAGACGTTCTTTCGATGTCTCCATCAAAACAAACCTCTTAAAATATGAAACGAAAACCAAGTGATTACATAAACCCAAAACTAATAACCAAGAGAAACAACCAACTCCAAATTAATTTTAGACTCTAATTATTTTGTCCGTCAGGTGTTGTTAAGACTTTTTTGGCGTGTTGAAGTCCACTTTAGTTTTTGGTCTTGTAGTCGACCTCTTCTGTAACTCTGCTTTTATTAAGTTACTATTGGGACCCACGCATCCATTTCTAGTAGTATTAACACAAGTTATAATAGAGTCTCAACACATGTCATATCTGCTAAACGGGGTTTTGTATAGTAACCCGCCTTTATACAATAAATGACATGTTAGGTTACAAAAAAATTATAACAGCCGCTTAACACATGTTATGTATCAACACATGTCAGTTTACAGCTTGGTGTTTCTCCATGATCACATGTTAACACACGTTATATATCGTTGGAAAAGGGGCGTAACACATGTTTATGAATCAACACATTAACAATTTACAGCTTTGGTGTTTCTGCTGCTGCGTGCACCACTAACACATGTAATACATGTACTAACAACTCTCCCCCGGTACAACGTGACCTATTCAAGGGTCAATCATTGTCCATCGAGCAATCCATTTGGGCTTGTAGACGTTCTTTCGACGTCTCCATCAAAACAAACCTCTTAAATATGAAACGAAAACCAAGTGATTACATAAACCCAAAGTGATTACATAAACCCAAAACGAAAACCAAGTAATTACCAAGCAAAAAAAAGCCCTTTTCATAATTACCAGCCTGAGTAGATTCAATCGTAGTCTACACATCCGTACTTTTCATCATAATTATAATTTGACAAAAAAAATACAGATACTATATGTGTGTAATACCAAAAAAAAAAGGAAAACATACGAAAAATAAAAAATAAAAAATAAAACATACATCCATAACCTTTAACTGTCTTCACGACTCAATCACACATCAATAATTACCCAACGATCTTTGTGTTGGCCCAAATCCACGTTGATGCTTTGAAGGTCCTTCCTGGGCACAATCCGTGTTCCTATCATCGGATATAACAACAACACTATGTCGTCTGGTACTTTTTTGCCCTAATTTATTTCTTCTCTTCCTATATTGTAAAAAGCAAGACAAAATCAGTTTCCATATTCGCAGCAAAAAACCCCTTTTACAAGGACGATTGCACAAGAACTATAACCCTTCATTTGCTTCTAAAGGTTGAAGCTTTTTGTAGAATTAGACGGAGAGGAGAGAGATTAGCGTGGCTATGGTTATTAGATGAGTTGAAAATTGAGGAGAGAGAGGGCCGGAGAAGAAGCCCGATGAGTTTCGCCAGAGGAGGTGGTTGCTGGTGGTGGTTGTTTATTTCTCTTGGAGAAGGTGGTTGCTGGCGGTGGTTGTTTCTGCTGTTTCTTTGTCTTCAATATTAGGGAAGAAGAAATGGGAAAGAGAAAGAAGTAAGAGAAAGAGAAGTTTTTATGGTGATTTGATGGTCCTTCCAAATTCAAAAGTCACGTTTTGTGTTTTTCAAAGTCAATAAAATTGCTTTTTCATTACCCATATTGCCCTTAACTTGTACTAGCATGGACTATTATATTGTTTTTAAAGGCAAGAATTCTCTAAACAAATGAGGGCCATTGATCTATTTAGATCTATTTAAATCAATGGATGAGGTTGAGTTTTCAAGGTTTTTTCAAAAAGATGGGGTTTTCCATATAACCCAACCCTAATATCATATATATATATATAATCATACAAAACATTTTTTTATACTTACTTTAGATGAATTTTGATTTTTGAGACGTTTAACTCGTTTTTTACTTAATTTTTTTTATTTTACCATTTTAAGGATATATAAATGAAATGAATCTATTTTAGTTTATTTAGTTGAAATTGCTATTAGTGAAATGAATTTATTTTAGTTTATTTAGTTGAAATTGCCAAATAGTTACTAACATAATTAAAACTAAAGTGAACGTATATCCCTTTTTAATTTGTAAAATACCACACTCTATTAGAACACATATTTTTTATTGCATAGCATACAATGTTCTTAATGCATGATTTCTGATCAATTTAATTGTTGCTGACTCATTCTTTACTTTAGAAGCAAAGACATTTTATATTATTTACTAATTAACCTTTTCAGTATTTTTTTATGTTAAATCTGGATTAACGTTTACGAAAAATGCTATGAATGATACGGCTACGAAATGTAAGCTAGGCGATGTACAAAGTCAAATTAAATATATAAAAATAGGAGTTTATACCAATAATTTTTAAGAAAATAACTTGTATATCATTAAAACTCATCTAAGCCCAACTACATCAACAAATACCATTGTCTTAGACTATAGGGTTAGAGCATTCACATCCAAACCATCAAATTATACATCCATTCCACTAAAAAACAACTCCTATATAAATATATTTCCACTAAAAACAAATACTTTTTCTCTCTCCTTTCAATTAAATAATATTATCATTACATTTTTCTCTCACTTCCACTCACAACCACTTTCAAAATATATTAAAAAATTATAACGGGTGAACAGTGTCCCCCCAAATATACAGATGAACAGTAACATTTTCTCTCTTCTCTACTCACAACCACTTTTTATACCCTTTATAATATAAAAACCCCTCCTCACATAATTTGATGGTTTGAATGTGAATGCTCTTAGGAGGGGCTTGGGTTAGGAGTATTACTTGACACGTGGCAGGTATTGGCTTCATCAGTCCACAGCCAAAAAAGTGGGGTGTGGAAAGGGCGTGGCCAGGCCGACATTGTGGAAGAGGCTAGCCAAACGGTCATCAACACTCACCCATACATTGCCAGCCACGTCACTCCAGGTCAGTATCCCACGCCAAGCAATATTGCCACATCAAGCGGGCAACGCTGACCAAAACGTCAACCTAAAGTGGAACAGACGGCGTTAAAGAGCCAACAATGCCCAAAAGCCACGCGCACACCCACCAACCTTATTATCGGTTGATTGTGTAGCAACAATTTCAATGGTGTAAAAATCATCAAATAAAGTTTTAGGGGCTGTTTGACAACATCTGAATGGTTAAGTGCTGAACCAGTAAGAGGTCTGAACCATTAAGTGCTGAAACAGTAAAAGGTCTGATCCATTAAGAGCCTATATAATATTTAACCGTTCAGAGGAAAATGTCTGACAAATTCAGATTAGAGGTCTTAACCATTCAGACTTTGTATAATGCTTAACCATTCAGAGGCAAATGTTTGAACCATTCAGACATCTACTCGTGAAACAAACAGTCTGAACTATTAAGTGCTGAACCAGTAAGAGGCCTGAAACATTAAGAGCCTCATTAAGAGGTAAACAAACAGCCCCTTAGTATAATAGAAAAAACCATAAATCCAGACAACATGTTGCACCCTAGTATTAGAAATATTTAATTTCAACCTTTTAGATGCATTGCAATTACTTATTAGAAATATTTAATCTCAACCTTTTAGATGCATTGCAATTACTTATAGAGTTATTTAGTTACAAAAAGTCTAAAATTTGCTTGGACTAAAGCTAAAATTTAACATTAATCAAATAATTAGGTTAAATATATTGAAATTTCTTAAATACAAACGCTAAAGACGTTATACATATATAAGTGGGAAATGTAAAATCACTTAACAAGTTAACATCATTTGACTAGAGCAGGATGATCATATGATTTTGTGATGTTCTTGATGATCGAATTTCATTTTTTTTACATTATATAATTAATTTTTTTTAATATTAATTTTGATGTACATTATTACATTTAATGCCACCGCAACCAGAGCCCGATAATTCGAATGACACATTTTTTTAAAAAAATTCTCAAATGTATATGTAATTTTTTTAATAGGGTATAGTGACATACTCCTACAAACACCGATAATTCGAAGGGCACGTTTTTTTCGAGCTCGAACAGGATCAATGAATTTTCAAGGCCGGCCCTGCAAAGATAATACATTATAGGTATATATCACATTTTGAATCTTAACTCGAACTGCCTAAAAACACTACATAAACTTTTTTCCCGTTTTAACCAAAATTGATGAATCCAGCATGCTATAGCAATATTTTTAAGGGTCAAAACATAAAACAGATTCCAACTAAACATTTTTTTTTTATTTTTTCCATTTATTTATTTATATAATATTACATAACTGTTAAAAAGTCACTTACATTTTTTATTTTTCATTTTATTTATTTATTTGAGATTCTTAGTTTGTCTAGTATATACATATTATTAAATACTTTCTTTGTCTTTATTCCTATTTGGTCGGCAATAATAATTACTCCCATATATAATGACTTGTGTTCGCATATAACATGTTCTAATTTCACTTCAATTATATGCACTGATATAGCATGTTGTTTTCGGTTACTTTATTGTTTTCTAGCACATTCAAAATAGGATTCATAAAACAATTTACTTATGTTGGCATCCTTTTATAACTGTAGTTAATGATGTTTCCATATGTTAAGTTTTTTTAACGGTAAATTTTATCTTCACTCCTTGTGGCGCAATAGAGATTAGTGTCTCTTTGTGATCACTGGGTAGTCCAGTGGCAAGAAATTCGCCGTTAAAAAAATGAATATGTTTTTTCGTCCCACTATACTTCTCGATGGGATGTTTGATCAGTCAGTCATCACATTATGTAGACCAAACCGAACTACCATCAAATATATCGCTACGGTCCCAAATTATTTGTGTTGTTACCTCTTCAAGTGTGTGTGTGTGAGATTAATTTACTAAAATGTATTATTACTCGTACATTAACTATTAAATAATCATTTTACTTGTACATTAAAATTTACTAATTTGTGATTTGATTGTGTGTGTGAGATTAATTTACTAAAATGTATTATTACTCGTACATTAACTATTAAATAATCATTTTACTTGTACATTAAAATTTACTAATTTGTGATTTGATGCATCTTAGGTTGATGTAATAGTTTGGTAAATAAGTGGGCCTTTAAAATCTACAATGTGAAGAAGGCAGACATGCTTTTTCGCCATTCCGTTAAAGTGAACTTACGAGTTTGATGGTCGCCCGCATGCCACATGCTTTTACATTATATAATTTATTATATTTATATATGTGTGTTTTTTTTAAATCAAGCTTCTATACATTTTGTAAAATTAATTATCACACTAAAATTGCTTTATTTCCGTAAAGATGATTTACACATATACAACTCTCTATGTGATATATAGTCAATATTAGGGGTGTGAATTTCTGACACGACACGAACCTAACATGAAATTCGTGGGTTTAGATTTAGTCTAAACGGGTTCGGGTCAGTTTCAGGTTGAACCCACGAACCCGTTTAGGTTAACGGGTCGGGTTTGGGTCAACCCGGTCGGGTTGGCGGGTTGACCCGTTTAACACATTTATATTATGTTAATTCTTTATAGAATATATTTTATGTCATAATTTAAATAGAGTGTGTATTTTATGTCATAATTATAACTTAAAAAGAGAAATTAAAATGAGATTTTATAATTTAAATATAATTGAGTTATATACATTAGTGTTTTTTAAGTAAATTTTAATTTTAATATATTAGTTTCATAAAAAAAATTAAAAAAATTGGGTTGAACGGGTCATGTTCGGGTCAACCCACAAAACCTTGGGTCGTATTCGGGTTAATATGTATGATACGATTTTCGGGTTAGGTTCGGGTTCGGGTAAAATTTTCGAGTCCGGGTCGGGTTGAACCCACCAACCCGCAAACACGACTCGTTTAGCACTCCTAGTCAATATTGTATCGTGTTGATGGTTAAAATTAACGAGTCATCAAGTCTTACATTGACACAAATATATAATGGTAAAAAGAGACATCAAGCTAAGCCCAACACACTTGAAACACATATAAGTATGTAGCCCAAAAGCGATGTTGTTTAACAACAGTTTATTTAAATAGGTTTGCGGGGATTGTAAATGAATCATAATCAAATATTAAAACTACCAGATGGGTTGTAATAAATTTGTAGATGGGATAACCGGGTTCGCGGGTTAAGTTGGTTATTTTGTATATATTTTTAATAATTCAAACATTAAACATGTGAACGAGCCAATCCAATTTTTTTCTAATCAACCAAACATGATCAGTTCATTAACGTGATAACTCGGGTCAACTTATGACCCAAACCTATTTAGACCCAACCTAAATATTTTTATTTAGGTTCATATAAGAAATTTCGATCCATGTTGTTTTACTATTAGCTTTGCACGTCATCAAATCAACTCCACAACTTGTATCAGTGTAAAAGCATAAGAAATGATAAACCATATGACTCCGTATCTGTTAATGGGCCTACATTGGGCATAAGGTCAATGGATTTTAGACGTATGAGGACTGAAGCGACTTCATTTGACCCATTTAGGCATTTAGCCAGTTCTCTTTCTAACGCTTTTGCCGTATTTTTAGATAGCGTTTGGTATGAAGGAATAGAAGGTGGAATGGAATGGATGATTCTGATGGAATGAAAAGAAACATGTTTGGTTATCATGTGGTAGGGGAAGGTTCATTGGGGAACACTAAAAAAGTGGGGAACAGCGGGGAACCGGCTCAAACGAACTCCGATTGGACTCATTCCAGCGACGTTGGAACCGGCTCGTCGAACCCTAACTGAGATCTCTTAACCCTAAACCCTAAATCCTAACTCCTAAACTCTAAACCCTAAAGCTAAAAAATAAGGCTAAAACCTAAGCTAAACCGTAAAATCTAAACTATAAACCCTAAAAGCTAAACCCTAAAGGCTAAACCCTAAAGGCTAACCCTAAAGCTAAACCCTATAGCTAAACCCTAAAGCTAAACCCTAAACCCTAAAGCTAAACTCTAAACCCTAAAGCCAAACCCTAAAGCTAAACCCTAAGGCTAAACCCTAAAAGCCAAACCCTAATATATTTAGGGTTTAGGGGTTATGATTTAGGGTTTAGGGTTAAGAGATCCCAGTTAGGGTTCGACGAGCCGGTTCCAACGCCGCTGGAATGAGTCCAATCGGAGTTCGTTTGAGTCGGTTCCCCACTGTTCCCCACTTTTTTAGTGTTCACCAATGAACCTCACACTCATGTGGTAATGTAATTGAATATTACAAAGGAATGTAATTCCTCCCAAATATAACAATTTTCATTCCTTTGCAAGGGGTGTTTTTTTTCATGCCTTTAAGGAATGGAAAAACCTATATTATTATTAGAGTTAAATGTCATTTTAGTCCCTGTGGTTTGGACCATTTTGTCAGTTTAGTCCAAAGGTTTCATTTTTAACCCGTGGGTCCAAAAAGGTTTCACAGTTGCTATTTTAGTCCACTGGGTTAACTTCATCCATTTTTTCTGTTAACGAGAAGGCCAATTTGGTCATTTTGTATGTAATTCTGTTAACTAAAAGGGCAATTCAGCCATATAAAATGACAGAATTGGCCTTCTCGTTAACAGAAAAAACAGATGAAGTTAACCCAGTGGACTAAAATGGCAACTGTGAAACCTTTTTGGATCCACAGGTTAAAAATGAAACCTTTGTACTAAACTGGTAAAATGGCCCAAACCATAGGGACTAAAATGACATTTAACTCTTATTATTATTATTATATTTTTATTATTAATATATATCAATTTTTTTATTATTAATTTTTTACCATTAAGATATTATTAGTTTTATTGAGACAACTATATTTTTGTCGTTTTTAATACAATTGTGTTTTGCTATTTCGTCTTTTTTTGTTTATCAAATTGTACAAAGTAATGATCCATTCTATTCATATATGAATAACCAAACACCACAATGGAATTGAATGATTCATTTCATTCCGTTGTCCATTCGATATTTCGATTACCTCATCCATTTTATTCCCTCATCCATACTATTACCACATACCAAACATACATATTTCATTTTATAGGTCCTCATGCGTACGAGACAGCCCAAGCTCTTTATGTTTTGAGTTCGACTTATTTAACTTTAAAGAGCCTGTTTAAAATTCTATTTTTAAAGCTTAATCTTTATTCGGACAGTCTGTTTTTATTTTTAATATGTAATTATTTTATTTATCTACAATTACACGCACACAAAAAAGTTTAGAAGAAATTTGATAATAAGAGGAAATTCGACACTAGTGGTTGATTATGAAATCCCAACGAATGCACATATATGTAGCGCATATGAGATATACAATGGAACAACGTAGCATATATAAATATAAAAGGTGAGATTTTTTTAGGAAAAAAATTGCATAGTCGGTTCTCACATGATCTTTTCCCCTGTATATCTATACTATTAGGCCGGAAGGTGTGGAGGCGCTACCAGGGCCACCTCAGCCCCTATAGCGCCACCCGGCGCCATCGTCCCACACCCAGCAATTCAACTCGGGCGCTATAGCCTTGGCTCCACCATGGTAACAAGCAGCAATCGCCAAGAACGAGGAAGGATTGGTTAGGGGGGGGGGGGGGGGGGCTATAGCTTGAAGAGGCTTTATCCCACACCCTTCAAGTTAAGTGAAGAGGCCTTAAAGCCCCTGTGTGACGTGACGTTGATAAAGCCTCTCCCACACCCTCCAACCATATAAGGAAGACAAAAAGATGATTACAACTCTTAAAACACATGGCAAAGTCATTTAAAACATATTGTCTTTTTGACCAACTTCCTCCACAATTTTTAAATGACCCTAACTTTTTTCATACATTAAATTTTTTTAGAAACAGACTCCATAAAACAACCACATTCTCTTCATTTAAAGTATGATATTGCTACAAACGTTTTAATTTAAAAAAAATTAACATGTTACATGATTACCAGTGTTCGTCTTTCCTGCCGCATCGTGCGACACCCCTAGCATATATGTGTGTGCACGCATACTGCTTGTAACTTAGTGTGTAAATGATTGATATACCCTTCTTTTTTTTTGAACGGCAAATTTGGATCACTGACGGACCACTGGAGTATAATTGTGCCACCAGCAAAACCACCCGATCATATCCATCTCTATCAGGCAATGCATATACACCAATTCAGGAGGAACCCCAATAAATATGGGAAAAACCCCTTTGTGAGAATCAAACCCCTGGGACCTATTGATCCCAAAGCCTTATTTCACCCCAATATGCCACTAGGTTATAAAGCCTTGATATACCCTTCTACTTAACATACTTTTTTGTATATTTTTTTTTGGATTAAATTAGACAATTGTATTTAAAATGGTAAAATTGAAAATTACATAAACTCAACGGGTTAAAAATTTGAGTATTGGACTCAACTAGGTAAAGTGACTAGACGAATATTAGTCCCTAAGCTTGGACTCGACCTAGCCTTTTAGAAATTCGTTCACACATTAGAAGAGTATGACACCCTAACGATTAACAAAAATTCGAGTATGTAGCATCTTTAGTCCTATACATCTTTGCCAAAAATATGGGTACGTGGAGTATATACCATTTTAATCACACCATGGTTCAGTTGAGTGTAGGGATTCACAAAGGTGGGTTTGACCCACTACACTTACCAAAAAAGGAAACCCTTGACCCTTGTAAACTTGGTATTGGCTTAGCATCTACTTTTTTTTTTTGAAACCCTTGAGGCGAGCCTTAAGCTTAGCAATATCTTCTCCATGTTTCTGAAAGGATAGATGGATATTATTAAAGAAAAGTAATATGAAAGTAACGTCCTTAAACACACATAGGGCTGGCAAATCGTGTCTTATCGGGTTTAACAGGTCTCTAACGAAGCGTGTAACACAAGTATTAAACATGAATACAACTCGTTTAACTACTTTATATCTCATGTTTATAACACAGTTTTACGTTTTATGTACCAAGAAGAAGAAATGATGGATCCTAACCTCATAATTAAATTTATTTTTAAAAAGTAAAAAAATCACGTGTATTTTTTCAGTAAACATGTCTAATCGTGTCTTATACAGATAGCCAGCCCTAAACACACCATGCATGGTGTACGCCTGCGTCCGTCACCGACCGTGTCCCATGGCTCACATGAGGGAGGTGAATCACATGCTCTAGAGTAAATCAGATGGTGCTGGGGTGATCCCCCAGACCTCCACAACAGATTTCATCTGCTTACCACTGGAGCACTATCGTGGGGACACCACGCATACCATGTATAAAAGTATGTAAAAGTAATGTTCTTTTACACAACATGCATGCCATTGTATAAAATATGTGTCGAAAGTGCACAAGTTTATAGGGTATGGTTTAAAGATTAGGGTTTGAGTTTGGGTATGGGAATGGGTATGAAAATGAAATCCATACTAGAGTCCGAACTCAACGACAAACCCAACCCTTTTAACATATATGGTGAAAGAACGGGAATAGGTATGGGTATGAGTAGGGATGAGATTTTTTTCCCAAATACTCGTACTACACATACCGGTACCCGTACTCGTACCAACTTTAGGTATTCGGTACATGTATCAGTACCGGTTTTATTGATTTCGTTATTCGATACTTTCGGTATCCGATACTTTCGGTATTCGTACGAGTAAGAAATAGTATCGGTACCGAATTTTATATAGAATTTCAAGAGCTTTTTTTGGAATGCATATCTTTTTTTATTTTTTTTTAATATAAGGGATTTCAAGAGGTTTAGTCGATTTTACGTATCTGGTACCGGTATCGTAATGGTACTCGTACCGATTTTACCCATTTGATACTCATAATGTATTGGTAATCGTATCGATTTTACCTATCTGGTACCCGTACAAGTGCTCAAAAAATAAAAACAAAACAAAGTGGTACCAAAGCAGGTTCCGTACCGTACCAATATATTCGGTAAAGTATTTGGTACCCAGTTTTGTTCAGATTCGGTACCGGCATGATTACCGTACCAATCTCATCCCTAGGTATGAGTATGGAATGGGAATGATAACCCACCCTTTTTAAATTTTAACAAACATAGAGTACCAATTTTGAGGGTACAATTCCTAATTTTTAGATCAAAATATCCATCATTTCCATTCCCAAACACTCGATCCAAACTATGGGTAACCGAATCAAATACGACGGTTTCATCTTTCGCGCTTACCTTGTACATTGCCTCCCAACATAGTTCCCACTTCTTTTGGTGCGTCCACCACTCCATTGCCATTTCAAATGCAATGGTATTCGGCTGCGAATGGTGAGATGTCGAAACCACATTCTTCTGTTGGAAGAGTCAAGAAAAAATTAAAAGTTTAAGAATGTATAATAATAAAGATGAAGCATCATAAATTCATAACCACATTACATTACCATATCCATAGTGTGCTTTCGTTTCATAGCGTCAATTGCGATATGACCAAAATACTTCGATGGGTAGTGGTTACCAGGCTCCTTCAGTGATGGCCGACTACCGACAACAACTCTAACCTCCAAATCATGTTAAAGTTCATCCTCATATAGCTTGAGTGTAAATATGAATGTAAAAAAAAACGTTACCTTGAACCTCCTATGATTAGACATCTGGTCTTTAGCTCGGAAATAGCGTAGTCTGCTTCATCTTTTGAGTTGAATATGACAAGAGCTTGTCCTGCAACAAAAACAACAATTTGTGTATGTTAAAATGTTAAATAACTCCTTTGTGTATAACAGAAAAGACTAAAAGTATGATAGTGGCCATACCATTGTGTGGGCTTGAATATGCACTCCACTGTATCATCTTTGCATTAACCTTTATATTAAAAGCATCCAAAACAATCTCCTGCAGAAAAGGTGATTATAGTTATGAATTTAGATATAGAAAAGGGACACGCTAAACTAGTTTATGTGTCACACTCGGTTAATCATGTCACGTGTAAATGAATAATAAATAAAATAAAGGTATGTTATTGTAAACATACCTCTACTTGTGATGATGTAAAGGAATGATACAGATTCTCGAGCAGTACCAGACAGCCCGCTTGACGAGCTCTATGAATTCGGTCCTCCCAAGGCTGGTGAAGAGGATGCAAATAACATAAATGAAACTATAACTTAACCTTATACAATGTTGTAACACTAATTTATGCAATTAACCTAAATAAGTTTATTTTTTCATGTTATAACTATTCGCAGTTTACGTGCTTTTAAACTAGTCAATAAAGAAACCAGAAAAGAAATTTATGATGATTGAATACTATATATGAAGTAAGGATAACTTACTAGTTTCTTGAACCATTCACTTGTATCCTGCATGCACACAAAAAAATCTTTTATCTAAGTCTTTAATAGTAAACCAAAGTAATAAATATTTAACATTTTACCAATTTTGGTCTTTTCTTGAGCATTATAGATTGGCTATCGGCTTCAACGCTCTTTGTTCTATCAACGTCAAGTTCTTGAAGCGTCCTTTTCTTCGAGTGATCATTTGGTCTTTTCTTGAGCATTATAGATTGGCTATCGGCTTCAACGCTCTTTGTTCTATCAACGTCAAGTTCTTGAAGTGTCCTTTTCTTCGAGTGATTATTTGGTCTTTTCTTGAGCATTATAGATTGGCTATCGTCTTCAACGCTCTTTGTTCTATCAACGTCAAGTTCTTGAAGCGTCCTTTTCTTCGAGTGATTATTATCAGACGACGATGAAGTAAGAACCCCCAAAACTATAGTAGAAGTGTTATCGGTTTCACACTTCGAAGGCGACTTTGATTTGCTCGTAACTCCATCGTTCCCCTTCGGTTGTGGATTAAAAAAACGCTCAACTGCAAATTTATACACAAAAGTTAATACAACAAAGATCTTTAAGAACAAGCCAGCCAAAAAAAATCCACATACCATCAACTCCGGCTATCTTATCCGGAAATTTGTCTGATAATATGCATTTTTCTACATCAAACGTCCGATAAAACACGTAGTCTAACATTTTTAATTCTTCCTTAGATGCCTTCGGGTTCCTCTCATCCTTAGATTTGCATACAACATTGCATTTACCGCATATTGTTTCCTAAGGAGACATATTCAAATCAGCAAAATTATATTTAAACAAAAATTTGATAATTACATTAAGTTAATATTACCAAGGGATTAAAGTTAAAAAGGCCATTGCCTTCACCCGACGCCAAGAACAACTCGTTGTTGAGATGATGAACGCCTCTTAACCACTTTTGTACCTCAGTGGGACGAAAATACCACACGACTTTCACCATCTTTTTAAGGCGTGGAGTCTCGTATATGTCGATGATTTTGGCGATATCGGGCAGACGTTGATCCCCGGACCACAAGTAAACGGAATCATAGAGAGAGTAATCGACGCCATCATAAGTAAATGATTCATAATATTGGATCTTTGGATTTTTTTTACCAACGCGTGATTTATGACCCCACCTAAACGCGACATCCCCTGATACAGTTGTGTTTTCTTCTTCAAGTGTTGACATGTCTACAGGTTACAAAACAATGAAAGACAAACAGGGATTTCATATGATATTAATTTATGGTATATAAGGAAAGTACATTATAAATACTAGTTGTTATTCAAGTGAGGGGATATTAGATTTTCTGTTGACTACAATCTTAAAGAGAAAATTGTATAAATAAAAAGACTAGATATGTTCATATGTAAAATTCTCTGCATAAGCCGTGAAAGCCGAGGCGCCAGATGTGGCTCTATGTACAACCAAAAGTTGTATCTCTTTTACATATCAGCCTTTTAATCAAATAAATGATTTGTGATCGCTCCATCCTTTTGTTCATTTTTTCATATCGGCCTTCTCCAGACATACATTTGACAAATTTTGACCATGTAGCCGCCTCAAGGCCCTCGAGGCGTTTATTAAAACCAAGTCTACAACTAATGTCTAATACTTTCAAAACCAACCAACAAACAACATAAATACAAGTACCCGAAGGGACAGAGAGTCTGCTGCTTGCAGTAAGACCCCCCAACTCTAAAGTCAAGTCCAACCGTAAAGGTCAAAATAATACACACATAGCTACTTGAAAATAATCCGCACATAAAAAACATAGGGTATGAAACACATGATATGGACAAATAACACACCAAATAGACACACAAATCCTACGTTTATTGCACAATTTGGTGTAAAATGCTTGAAATAAAAACTTCAAACATAATCAACAAATACTACCCTGTAACTAGAATAAAAAATTTAAGACAACAACTAACTATATTTCAAGCAAATAGTTAAGGAAAATCACAAATAACACAACAATAACTAACTATTCATAAACTGAAATCGCTACTAGATAATAAGATGTAAACCTTCAATTTGATACGTGATCACAATGCAATAACGTATAATTAAACTAGAAAATGAAGATATTTGAAGAGAAAATGGGAGAGTAGAAACCCTAAATTATCGCTATCGAAGTGAATAGATATGAACAACCAAGCTTACCATTAAGAAGAAACTTTGCAGTTGTGAAAAGAGGTTGATAAAACCAAATATTTGTACAGAAAAAAACAAAAACAGTTTATTATGTGTTAGGGTGGGGTGGGGGCTAAAATGAGCCGGGGGAGTAGTGACCGCTACCTGGTTGTTGTCGCCCGTACGATTTCAGCACACACAGAGAGACTGAGAGAGAGAGAAGGAGAGAGAGAGAGAGAGAGAGAGAGAGGTCTCCATGCATTTGTCTCACGGTCTTTGAGGGGTATCGTGTGTTTGTTACAAATATATTCATAGTGTTTCAAAACGTTTCTTTTTTTTTCTGCATTGTTTCTTTTTGATATATTCCTAGTATTATAGTATTATAGGGATGTTCTCACAGTAAATTATATTATTTAAGAGCGTGGAAAGAAATGTTTATATAAAATTTTAAATAAAAGAAGTGTTTCATTACTAATTGTGATTTTAGTGTTAATGAGATGATTATGCTTATTGAATCAAAATTGGTTTAAACTTATTTAGTTAAATCAAATTTGGTTTAAACTTATTATTAGTTACTAAATTTAAATTTAAGTTAAACTCGAAAATGATTTCCAACTATATACAACTTGATAAAAAAATGTAACTATTTGATAAGTTAGGAAAGATATAAACATTATATTTGTTTTTAATCTTAGTTAGGAAAGATATAAATATTATATTTGTTTTTAATAAGGAAATGATTAATTACGGAATTGGAATTAGATTCGAACCCATTTACCACTCCAAAATTTTTAAATTCAATCTAATTGATAATTAAGTAAAAAGTTAGTTATTTTTTTTTTTATATATTTTTTTTTCATTCCAATCATTAGGTCAAATTACATAAGGATAGCAGGTAGACGAGCAACAAACTGCGCCGACATCCCTTTCTGAATAGAAAACCCTAATCTACTAAAAACAAAGCCCCGCCCCTGAGGGGTCGAAAAGTTGCTATGGACCACACGCTGAACTCTAGACAAGAACCGAACTGCCTCCGGCGCCAAGGAGCCGAACGTGTCAAACGCCAGGGGGACAAAGGCATGCTGATTATCCTCACAAGCTTTCGCGTGCTTTTCCACCTTCTTTGACTCTGCTTTCAGTACTGCTTGCCCCGCCACAAACCCATTTTCCCGGAACCCGGCTAGTGGGGATACACCCGTGAGATCGACACAAGCATGTTTCCCGCCCTCCCAACCAAAAACTAGCACGTCAGCTGGGCGTAGGGTGGATCTCCCCTCCGACGGGTCTGTAAGAAAATTAACCGGTGCCTCTTTCTTCGCCGAGATCCCTGCTCGTCTGAGAATATCCATTAACGCGTCTCGCACAAAGTCATGGCGATACTTAAACCCCGGCAACTCTCTACAGTGTAACGCATGCTCCCCGTATTTATCCAGGCATGCTTTACGGCATACTGGGCAAGTTTCATCATTCGGGAACATGGGGATCATCAAACGGTACTTAAGGATTGACCGGTACTCCACCGCTGACATACGTTGACCCAAACCTTCAATAGGAATAACAGTTAAGAAATCCTGAGCGTGAGGCCTCTGTAGGCATTCAATGACGGCTTTAAACGTTAATGAGATTATTATGTTTTTAACATCAAATTTTAGTTCATATTTAAGGAAAGATTTAATATATATATATATATATATATATATATATATATATTCAATATTTAATGAGTAAACTGTCATTTTGGTCCATGAGGTTTGGTCACTTTTGCCACTTTAGTCCAAAACTCAAACCTTTTGCATCTGGGTCCCTGTGGTTTCAGTTTTATTGCCATTTTGATCCAAAAGTGAAATCAGGTCATATTTCTCAAATTAAATCCTGTTATTTTGTCCTTTTCCTCAGGGCAAAATGGTCATTATATAGAAAAATTATATAATATATAAAGATGTAAAACCCCTCAAACTCTTCACTTTCTCTCTTTCTCTAAACACCCCTCTGTCTCTCTCTCTCTTCTCTCTCTATCACACACACCTGCAATCTCTCTCTCTATATATATATAGAGAGAGACTCCTACCACCTCCATTAACACCACTGCACCACCACCATCCCCACTGCACCACCACTGCACCATCATCCGAAATCCCGCCACAACAAAGTTCGTTTTAGTCACTGTAGATATCGAATCATACAAAAAAAAAACACGAAATCAAGAATCCGTAAACCTGTTAACATTGATACGTGGGTACAAACTCTTCCACAAACCCTTTTGTTCGGTAAAAATCAAACAATTAATCATGCTCAAACAACCCCAATTACCTTTCACACAATCTACTCTTGCATTCATCATAAATGAGTTGCAGAACCACTATCAACGTACTCACAACAAACATATCTTCCCCTTCAATTGCTACTGTCACTCACTCATCTGTTCATCTCCCCAATTCAGTAGCAAGAACAACAAGACGCTCAAACCCACCACCACCGAATCCGGCCACCACAAACCACCACCACCACCGGATCCAGCCACCACAAACCCACCACCACCGAATCCCGCCACCACAGCCCCACCACCACCTGATGCGAGTAAGTTCTTCATCACCAGAACTGGAATTAGGGCCAAACTTAACACGAGGCTTTGGAGTTCTCTTTGGCGACCCGTCACAGCCCTTCACTTCTCATTAATCGTTGGACACCAGTGTAACGCCCTGCGTCCCTGATCTTTTAGTTGTTGTCAATTTTAGTCCTTATACTATGTGAAACTTGACTCTTTGATACTTACATCTTGAAACTTGGATGATACTTGAAACTTTGTGAATCTTAATACCATGATACTTGATTCTTGATTCTTGATACTTGATTCTTGATACTTAACACCAGACACTTGATTCTTGATACTCAGTACTAGATACTTGATTCTTGAAACTAGAAACTTGATGCTTGACTCTTGAAACTTGACTCTTGACTCTTGAGACTCGTGAAACTAGAGACTTGGTTAAACGAGAGACTAGAGGCTTGACACTTACGTAAACTTGGATACTTTTGTGCTAAATATTTAATCTTATAATAATGCCACACAATTATACGCAACGCAACGCTTAATCCTACACGCGAATCGAACCGAAATTTGAGATCTGGCAGAATGGGTGTCCGGATGGACATCCGATCGGATGACCATCCGATCGGAGAGCCATTCGATCGATCCCATCCCACCTCCTCTTTTGCCTCTGACACTATAAATACCCTGTCACATCACTGATGTGACAGGACTCGTCTGACCAGCACGCTCTCTCTCGCTCTAAGGCATTTTTCCTCGATTTCCAAGCGATTTCTGTAAGTTTTCTCTTAGATCCTTGTACAACCTTGATCATTACACAATTCCTTATCTAAATCTTGGTCAAATCACTGATTTTCACCATGAAATCCTCAAGATCTGAACTCTTTGGAGATGATGTCATCTCGGTTCAAAGAGTATGACGTCATTCCGTCAAAGTCAGTCCAAATCCAAAGGATTTCACTATATTTTTACACGATTTCTGCAATCTAATCATAAACTAAACACTTTTGATTAATTTCATGCGATTTCTTCAAGACTTCTCAAAACTTTTACGTGAATCGGTGAAATCCGGACCCAAACGAACTGTAGACTCATTACTTAGTCTGGAGTCGGCTTGGAAATGGATCATCGCCGGAGAAGACGACCGAATTACGAGTTCAGACATGAATGTCTTCAAGAACAGATACCTGATCGGATGGGGTGATTACCATCCGATCAGACATGCTGGGCTTTGATGAGTTTTCCGCTGTCTCGATACGTTACCATGTCGTCTTCGTAAAACTCAAACTCGGATATTTTGCAAATGTTTCAAAGAAACAAGAACACCAGGGACGAACGACCATCCGATCGGACGGCCGTCCGATCGAATGACCGTCCGTCCAGGTGGGTCGTTTCAGTAAAACTTCAACACTTAAACTACTTTTAAATCTGAACTTTGAACCTTGAAACTTGTACTCAAATAGTCATTCTACCGAACGGTCATCCGATCGAATGACCATCCGATCGAACGACTTGGATTTACACTACAACGAAAACTTCAAAAGTTGAAACATTTTGGAAAACACACTTTTGAATCGAATGACCATTCGATCGAATGGCCATCCGTCCGGATGACCGCCGATCGGATGGTGATCCGTCTACTCTATAAGTCGTCCGACCGGATGGCCATCCGTCCGGATGGCCATCCGATCAGGAGACTGATCCGACACTTTGTATGATTCTCGTTATTCTGTCCGACGCTTATCTGTTAAACTATAATCAGGCTAGTTCAGAGCTCCCTTTGATCCAATCTGTAGGTGCCGATACCTAGCATCCGCTGTGAGTATACTCGATCCTTTCTCGTTTTAAACTTTTGGGATGCAACATGTATTCTATGAAACTAGAAACTATTTGGAATCTAACTCTATCCTCTGTAAATATGAAACTTGATACTTTTGGATTCTTGATTCTTGATTCTTTATGCTATGTGAACGTTTAATCCTTGTGTGTAGTTCCGCCTTAACAATAGTAACGCTATAGGAGAATGCACCTCCCCATTATTCTCAGGGGTATTGTTAGGAGGATTTTATTTGCTTTCCTTGAGACTTGGGAAAGTGGTAAATGCATTGGAATACTTGGGCTATCACTCGCACTGCGTAAACTAGCATGGCTGAAACTATTTTATACGTTTACAGGACAGATATGAGTCTTTTTAAACTATTATCCTATATACTCAAACTTGTATACTCGCTAGTACATTATTGTATTGACCCTATTTTAATATATGTTGCAGGCTGATAGGATGTTGAATCAAGGAATTTGCTAGGATGCTGCTTAGAAGCACATATAGTAAAATTTAGAAACTTTCGAACAATGTTGGTTGAGTTGTATTTTGATACTATGTGTTGTGGCTGGTGTTTGATTTTAGACAATGTTTGAAACTTGATTAATCTATATCGAAATCTTTAGTGTTATGGAAACTCATGAGGAATCTGAACGCTTAGTGCCGCACCCCGATGTTTCCGCCATCGGTTGGGGTGTGACAACCAGGTAATCAGCGACTTTGTTTGTAGCTAAATCAGAGTGCTTTTCAGTTAAACCCTCCAATCTGATTTGGTGAGAGGGGTGAAGGGTGGGGTTTTGATTTGGTGACGGGTTGAATTGTTTGGTGTTAAATTGTTTGGTGTCGAATTGTTTATATTACTTGAATGGTGGTTGAATCTGCAGGGGCGGTTAGCGAAGAAAGTAACCTCAACATGATCCAGATATGAGCATATACCACTAGCATGGGTGGCGGCGGAAGAACAATTAGGGTATTAGGGTTGCATTTGGGGAAGATGATAGCTTTTATAAAGTAAAACCAATATTTTATTTGAGATTATAGATAAAAATAAACTTTAAATTATTTGAGTTCATGACCATTTTGCCCTTGAGGAAAAAGGACAAAAAACCAGGGTTTTTTTTAGAAATATCATCTGATTTTCTTTTTGGACCAAAATGGCAAAAAAATGAAATCACATGGACCCGGATGCAAAAGGTTTCAAATTTGGACTAAAGTGACAAAAGTGACCAAACCTCAGGGACCAAAATGGCAGTTTACTCTAGTTTTTCAAAACGTTCATTTTTTTTCTTTTTATTATATTCATAGTATTATACGGATGTTCTCACAATAAAGTATATTATTTAACAACGTTGAAAGAAATGTTTATATAAAATTTTAAATAAAAGAAGTGTTTTATTATTAATTTTGATTTTAGTGTTAATGAGATGTTATGCTTATTAAATTAAAATTTGTTTAAATTTATTTAGTTAAATCAAATTTAGTTTAAACTTATTATTAGTTACTAAATTTAAATTTAACTCGAAAATGATTCCTACTATATACAACTTCATAAAAAAAGTATAATTATTTGATAAGCAAGGACAGATATAAATATTATATTTGTTTTTAATATTAGTTAGGAAAGATATAAATATTATATTTGTTTTTAATAAGGAAATGATTAATTACGGAATTGGGATTCGAATTAGATTCCAAACCATTTACCACTTCAAATTTTTTAAATTCAATCCAATTGATAATTAAGGAAAAAAGTTAATTATTATATTTGCTTTTAATGTTAATGAGATTATTACGTTTTTAACATCAAATTTTAGTTCATAGTTAAGGAAAGATTTAAATACATATATTCAAGATTTAATGAGCAAACTTTGAACCGTATGTTGTGATCAAACATTTGTGTTTTCCCTCCTAAACACAATAACAATGGATTAAGAGATTGTCACGTGACATTTAATAGTCTAAGTGAACGCCAAGTGACTAAAGTTTGTTTTTATTTATTATAATGTATAGATAGATAAATTGGAAACCATATATTATACAGGTTGAATAAAACAAATATTAAGTAGTTAGAAATGAGGATTTATGAATTACAAAATGATATATTAAGATGAGATATGAATGAAATTAATTTTTTACAGTAAAAATGTTTTGTTGATTCCTGTGGTTTATAACATATTGCTATATTAAAATATGAAAAGTCTTGCAAATTGCACACTAACGTTTCAATCTATTGTGATTTTAGTTCATAAGACTAACTTCATTCACTTTGTTGTTAACTTCATATCATATGCCAAGCATGTGATGGGTAATTTGGTAATTACTCATCACTATTGAAAAAAATAAATAGTAAAACCACTCTTAAAATTACCCATGAGTAAAACTATAAACTATTTATTTATTTTACGATAAAACCACTATAAAATGTATGTGGTACTAATTGGTAATTTTAAGAGTAGTTTTACTATTTGTTTTCTTCAATAGTGATGGGTAATTATCGTGCTTGGCATGTGACATAAAGTTAACAAAGTGGATAGAAACATTGATTTGTAATTTGTAAGACTTTTTATATTCGTAAAATATAGTACTGTGCTATAAACCTAGGGACCAAAACAACCATTTACTCTCTTTTATTTAAATTAACAAATAGAACACGAACGAGTAAATAAGATAAGTAGAAAAAAGAATTTTGCACTCATAGTAATGGGATATGAAACGCAACACGTTAGTTATTTAAAAGGCATAGATTGTGATGGAATGATAAGATGAGTACTTATAAATGTTACGAGAATTTTTGAAAAACATGTCGTGCTAGTTAAACTATAACCTTTTTTTTTGGTTTGTCTCGTATTCATAGAACACGAACGAGTGAAATAAGAGAAGCAGAAAAAAGAATTTTGGACTCATAGTAATGGGACATGAAACGCAACAAGTTAGTTATTTAAAAGGTATAGATTGTTGTGGAATGATAAAATGAGTACTTATAACTGTTACGAGAATTCTTGAAAAACAGGTCGTGCTAGTTGAACCATAGCCTATTTCTTTTCTTTTTTTTGGTTTGTCTTTTGGTCGGGTCATGTTTCACAGGTCGTGATAAGGGGATGGAGGTGGTCACTAGTGATAAAATTTCATCACTCACAATATCCAATCATGTTCCGCCATGTCAGCAACCATTTTTCCATCACTCACAACCTTTTTTAGTGGGGGTGGTCATCACTCACCACCACACCCAACAATTCCCCCCAACCAACAATTACCCTCACAAAACAAAACAATAACGCCGTGAAGAAAATAACGAAAATTGATTTCGTGGAAAATATCACGCGTGGAACTTTGTTGTGGGGGTGGAAAAAATACAATATCACGCGTTATATATGGCTACCGTGATTGTATCACGCACCGCCCCCTCCCCTCTAAGTATTGCTCTAAGTATTGTAGCTCTTAAATAAACTTCCAGTCCAAGACGAAGTTGCAACAGGTTTGCATGCATTTACCATATTGTGCACTGTAGTATTTTATATAGGTTTTATCCTTGTTAATAAACATTTCAGTTGAATTTATGGAAAGGATAATATCATGTAATAATGTATAGTTTCAAAAAATATCATTTCTCTGTGAAAAAAAAACATTGTTCTACACCTGAAATCATTGAATTACAAAAGTGCTTTATCATAAGAAATTAGGCTAGAGGGTATGGTGCCCATCCTCCCATCCTCCCTTGGAGGATGATCCGTCACGTAGGCGCCACATTAGACAATTTATTGCTGTGGCTGCCCTTCAACTGATAAGATTTATTCCCCACCCTGAACTGCATAGTGAGATCTTTGAAGTTCCACACAATATCGCCAAGTGGCAGGAGCCATTGTACCCCAAAAGATATGACTAGCACATCAGCTTTGAACCATAGACCCTGCATCTGCCATTCAAAGTTCCTACATATCTTGTTACACATTAATGGTATTCCATTGGCAACCCCAACCTTCATAGGACTGATATCTTCTAGCTGACAGTTAAGCTTAATAACCAACTTTTCATCTAAGAAATTGTGTGTAGATCCAGAATCAGTGAGAATTCTCAAAGTTTTTGTTCCAATATTGCCAACAACTTGCATGGTAGATAAAGAGGGTACACCAGTGAGTGCATGGATAGAAATAAGAGGATCATCATTTGTAGTATCAATCACAGTGTCTTCATCAGGTGGAATTTCATCAGTTTCCCCATCATCACTGATTTCAAGTATGTACAGTTGCTTATTTGGACACTTGTGGGTGGATGAAAACTTTTCTGGACACCAAAAACATTCTCCCATCAATCTTTTGGCCTCCATTTCTTTAGTGGGCAGGTTAAGTTTGTTCTTATTGGCATTCAACCTCTGGTTAAGTGGTGGAGATGGTAACAAGGGTAAGTAGTTGGTATTAACAGGTGATTTAAAAGATGTAGCAGAGTTTGGTTTATAGGAAGAAACAAGGGTAAGATTGGGATAGAACTTGCCAGCTTGGTTTGAGTATGGTTTAGGTTTAATCAGCAGGGTTTTGTTGGCCATATCTTGTTTTTTGGAAAACTTATAGGCCTCTTTCATATTCTTAGGTTCAAACATTCTAACTGGCCCTGCAAACTCAGGTTTCAAACCATTCAAAAATATGCTAACAGCATATTCCTCACAAAGGCTAACTCTCAACAGATTTGCATCAAATCTCTCACAGTATTCTTCTAATTCTCCTGTTTGAACAGTGGATGTAAGAACACCCATTGCATCACTATACTGATGTGTAGAAAATCTTTCTAACACGTTTCTTGAATATTCAGCCCAAGTCACTTCTGCTATAGGCTTGGTTAATTGTTTAACAAATGAAGAATGCCATTTCATTGCTTTACCATCAAGGTTAATTGCAGCATACCTCACTTTGAAAGCTTCTGGAGTCTCATCCACATCAAAGAAGTGTTCACACTTGCAAATCCAGTCTTCCACTTCATTTCCATCAAATTTAGGAAATTCAATCTTCCTCAATTGATATAGCCTGTCTGTTCTAGTGATAATCGTGTTATCTGGACCATTGTCTTTTGGATTGTTCACATTTGTTTGATTCAGAGAAAGTTTTTCAAGCACTTGCCTCAATTCATGGAAGGATTTGTCTGTTTTTTCCATGAATGCATCGAATTTTAACAATGAAGTGGTATGATTTTGAATGGTTCTTTCAATTTCAGATTGACTTCTTGTATTCGTCATGGATTTGATCTGGAATAGATTGATCACAATTGATCAATCCAGGCACATAAATGAATTGAATGGAATAGATTGATCAGGATTGATCAATCCAGCACAGAAATCAAACAGAGTAGAAGCAGAGAAGATGATCGGAATGGCGGTGGTTACCGGAGCTTTGACGAGGGTCGAACAGCTCTGATACCAATTTGATACGTGGTAATTGAGAGAAATGAGAGAAGAGAAGGAACAAAGAAATTAGTCAACACACACATGCTCATTCATCACTTCTCAACTGTATTTAACAACCTCTAACTACCATTCTAACTACCAACTAACTATACTATCATACTAGTCCTTACACAATCTTATTATTACAGTTACAGTCCCTTACTCACACTTATTGAATTATTTACAACATCAGTCCCTGAACTACTCAGCATGTATCACACATCATAGTCCTCCCAAGTAACTAGTGAAATGGGAGGAGGGTCCTAGATGATCCTACCACACCACTTTTATATTTTTTATTTTTTTAATCTTCCACTTTTTTTAACTTTTAACAAATAAATTAATAAAAATATTTTCATTAATATTAAAAAACAATACATAAACTTAAAAAAAAAAACACATAAACTTAAAAAAAAACATAAACTTAAAAAAAATATATATAGACTTAAATAATTTGATGCTTCTTCATGAGGTCGGTTTGTAGTTTTTTCAACATCGAACGTTTCGGCTCGGGATAATTATCGACATCCATCGTTATTATTTCCCATTCCTTGAGCCGAATCTTTTCATCGGACAATCGGATTTTTTCATCGGATAATCGGACCTTTTCGTGTAACTTTTCTCCCGCCACACGAGACTTTTCTTCGATGGCCCGCTCCTTCGCCTTCGCCTTTTGGGCCGAGACCTCGGTGTACGTTTTAAATTGTGCCATAAACTCGTCCATTTTCGGGTCCACCTTTTGCTTTTCTTTCTCCTTCGCCCGCTCCTTCTTTGATTTGTCTCGTGTAACACCTCGTAAAATCACGATCAATATAATGAAGACACGTGTCATGGACTTTAAACGTGTAATGGATTGATCTGGAGGGACTAAAATTGTCAAACAATGTAAATATGTGAATAAAGGGATCCAAAGTGTCAACATGCCTAACTTGTGCCTCTGATTAACCTCACGTGACGTTCGTATTCTTTAATGAATAAAATATCGAACTTAGAAAGTCGTTTGTGCTTAAATTGAAAGGTTTAAAAAGTATAAAGGTTAAATGTGTCAACATGTTTAAAGTTACCTCTGAGTGACCTTCTAACGTTTCCGAGACTTTGTAATACTTCCTTATACTTCCATGAATGTTGGATAATAAATTCGTGAAGTTTCGACGCACATAAATAATCAAAGTATTAATTCCAAGAAATAAGGATCAAGTGCGACAACGTTGAAATTCAAGACTATTCCGGTGATCGTTCAACTAACCGGGAGCTTAACGGAGTTAGTTTATGACCTAAGGCCCTTAAAAGTTAACTTTGGGGGTCAAAAGTGCAATAAACGAAAGTTATTTTAATTAAATAAGGACCAGGGACCAAAACTGCAATTGCTAAAAGTTGAAATCCAGTCAAACAAGAGCCAAACGGCCCGCGTAAGACTCTTAAAGAGTCTACGCGGCCCGCGTGGAAGTCCCAGATGCAGAAAGAAAAGGACAACTGCATGTTTAACTAGTTCCACCGCCTTTGCATGCAATTTTTCGAAACCAGGGTCTGAGCCAACAGTATTACATGCATAGGGGACACCTGGGATCATCAGAAATCAGTTGTAGGGGCAGGTTGATCATTCTTAGAGCTCTAGAATTCATATATAAGGGCTCTTGTTCTTCACTTGTCATTTGCACATTTGAATTTTATTCACAACTCACTCTTGGGAGCCTCCTGGAACTCAAGGAAGTTTTCTAAAGCTCCATACTCTTGCTAAGTACCCTAGTAAGTGTTCTTAGCCTCTTAAGTTCAAGTTTTATTAGTTTAATGACCAAAAGTCAAAGCCATCGTAATTAAGCTTTGACTTAGTGATTAATCACTAATGGTCCAGCCATTATTCGAATTGAAAGTGGCTATGAGTTGGTAATTATGTAGGTAATAAACCCTTAAAAGGGAACCTACTGATTCTCACTCTAACTTGGTCAATTGTCGGGTCAAACTTAATATTAAAAAGTCAATAGAAGCTATTTTTGTAAATAAATTCATAACTTGCAATGCAGAGGTTATGGAACATGTTTTAACACTAAAATAACTTGGTAAATAATGTAAGAACATGTCTAGGCATGTTTAACCCGACAATTCTGAGTTTAGGCTCGGTTCGGAACCGAAAGTCACAAAAGTAGACTTTTGCTTTGACTTTCAGTTCTGATCCGATTTAGCTTAGTTTAGATATGCCTTAGGGTTCCATTAGGACCATATTACATGTTAGTATAACCCTATGAGATTATACAATATGGTTCCTTTGTAATCCGAATCATTTGCATGTTTCCGTTAAATGCTTAATTGTTGACCATTATGCCCTTTTGATATTAAAACGAGATTTTTGAAAATGTGAGAGGACAAAAACCTTTATTACTGATTTGTAAACATATCCTAAAAAAATTCGACATTCGTTTATGGTCTAAATTAGGAGTTATGCTCGATATCGTAAATTGAAGCCTTTTTATTAATTAAACGGCATTTTCGGCATAAAACCTATTTAAACCCAAATTTTGACACCAAACCTTTTACCCACTGATGTAATATAATATTTAGGGATTTTTGGAAATTTTTATTGAATTTTAGACTGATTATATTATAGAGTTTTAAAGTAAATTCGGTGATGACGAAATTGCCCTTCTCTTAAATAAAATGAGTTTTACATAACATTTTGACGCCAAACTTTTTGCTACTGATTTCATATGTTAAATAAAATATTTTGAGCTTTATAAACTGATCAAAAACTCAGATTTCTTTAAATAACCCGAAAATCGTTAAATACCGACTTTTACGCTTTTTAAACGCATAGTTTGGGTTAAAATTAAATTTGACACCTAAAACTCATTACCTACTGATATTATAAGTAAATTTTTATACTTTAATAGTAAGTAAAAGTTTTGAAATCAGATTTCCAAATTTGACCCTTAAAGCTTATGTGAAATGACCAAAATGCCCCTACGGGGCATAGTTTGGCCATAGATGATAAATTTCACATATGTTTAATATCTTACTGATATAACCTGCAAAAATAAATATTTTTACTGATCATTTTAGACCAGAACCTCAGATTGTCATTTAACCTCTTTTATAAACTTTAAAATGACCAAAATACCCATACGAGGCTTAAATTGATTTTAAATTCGTTTTGGGCATAATGGAAGGCATCCTACTGATATCATAACACATTTTAAGCATATTAACTAAGGGAACCTGTTCATGACTCATTTGGTTACCCCTTATGCATTTTTCGCGTTCGGTGCGGTTTATGTGACTCGTTTGCATAAATTGACCGAAACGGTTCAAACCTTATCATTTTTACCTCAAAATCCAGAATGTGTTTAGTTTACCCATATTATACAACTCTTCATACTTGTCAGGTCTAAATCACATTCTAATCCGGTCTTCGCTTAATCTTGCGTTTTGAACAGTATACCTTTCTTTAAAACTAACCGGTCTAAGTTTAAACTTAAGTAAGACCCGTTAGGAATCTAATAGGTTATTAAAACCTTTGTTCCAGATTTAGGAGCCCGGTAAAAGACATTTGCACTTGCTGATTTTTATACGGCTGAGATAAAAATTGTATATCTTGCTCAGGTAAAAACTTTTAACTTATTTTCCCTTATACGGGCTTGGGGTACGGTATATAAAATACCGCTTGGTCGGGTATTGAATCTTTAATCGTATGAAGGTTAAATCATTGAGATAACCCGTTTAATCTGTTTTGTTTGTTTTAAGCCTTTGGGGGGTTAATGACCATGTCCTGGATATCCTCGGCTCATTCATTGAAATGGCCACGACTTAAGCACGGGGTGTAGGCATACACCTGCCGGTGCGTATGTAAAATGATATACCCGCTTGTTCGAGAATAACTCGCCGTGGGTTATATTATGTGGTGTGTCTATTAATCTTTAACCCAGTATTTTAACCCGGGCTACTGAACGTATAACAAACATATAATTCTTTTACAAGATTATTTTTAAATAATTATCCCAACTTATAAAAGAATATTTGTGCCTTGTGCATTTAAATCAATTTTATAAACACTTTTCAAAAGAGTCTGTTAATTGTATTTACCAGTGTAAACATACGTATTTTCCAAAAAGGTTAAGTGCAGGTACTAAGCGAAATGGGTTGGCTACTCCTAGTATCAGATAAAGAGTCTTGCAAGCTTTTGATGCTTAAATTTGTTGAACAATATTTTTTATTTTGATCCGCCTGTGGATCTTTTTACAACCCGTTGTGTAATACTTTATATTACTTTTGAATCGGTTTGTAATATTTTACTTTTAGACTTCTGCTGTGCATTGAACTGTGATTATTGACTATGATGATATCAACTACGTCACGATACTCCCCACCGGGCCCACCGGTAATACGTGGAAATATCGGGGTGTGACAGGTTGGTATCAGAGCCAACATTGAGTGAATTAAACACTAGCCTTTTTTGTTTAATCTCAATGACACAGGTTGCACATTCCTCGACCTCCGAGTCTAGGCTAACGACATAGGACTAATCCTAATTTTATTGTTTTCTTTTGTTGGTTTCCTTTGTCTATTTTGACAGGTACAAACAAAAAAATGCCGCCACGATTCAGACGAGGAGGACGAGGCAAGGCGCCATTCACTGCTCCTAACGATCATGAGGCCGGGCCTTCTCACCGGCGAACTCCGTCAGCAACCATGAGCACTAGTCCTCAAGAAGACTGGAGGACGTATTTGGAACCCGCGAGGTGATCTGTCTCGCTTAGCTCTTCTCCTTCTTACCTCCACTCCTTTGGGCCACAATCAGAAAATGAGCCCAATAACTCTCACCACTCCTACCTCCCGTTGCAACGATCGGGATCGCACCGGGCCTTCCAAGACCCAACCCCTACTTTCAGAGCCGGTTTAATCCGGCAAACGTGAGTGAAGAACCAATGGGTTATAACCCATTGGGACCAGAAGATCATTTTTCTGGTGATCAAGAGATGGATATGGACGAAGATCTGGATCCTGCCGAGCCACCAACTGGGATGCCCACGCATCCCATAGAGATTTCAGATGGGTCATCTTTTCATGGATCACCTTATCGGGGTCCAGACAGCTATGAAGCAAGGTTTGCCACATACAACTGGGAGTTTACACCCCCTTTCAACCCACCTCAGCAGCAGCAGCAGGATCCCTCTGAGGATTCACGTTTCCAGGCGGTTACGCCACCGCCGCCAGAGCAGCAGCCGCCTCCAGAACCACCGAGGCGTAGGAGAACAGGAGCACGGATGTCCGTGCGAGGGGGATTCCACTTCAGCACCCCCAACACTCTAGTGGCAGCCACTACCCGCCACTATATGAAGACCCGCAGATGGGTGGGCCTTCAAACCCCGTTTCAAAAGTCGACTCAGCTCCGGTCGCACCACCACTAGTGGGTTATGATAACCCAATCCCTTCCTACGCCGGTGCAGCGGCGTATAACCCTTTTGAGCAGCCAGCCTTCCCGGGGTACAACTACTACAATGCCCCTGATGTTGACCCGTATCTCGTAGCGGCAAACTACAATGCTCTTCACCCTGAAGGACCTTTCACAGCTTCATACCAGTCTGGGTACCAAGCATACGGGTATCAATACCCGCCACCTCCTCAGCCTCCGCAGCAGCAGCATCCGCAGCCACCTATGATCCAGCCGCCGCAACAACAGAATATTCTTCAGAGGTTGAGCCAGGTGGAACGAGAGGTTCAAGAGGAGTGTAGAAGCCACCAGGGATTTCTTAAGGGTTTGGCGAATCTGATCAAGGGGAAGAAGAATAGGGATTTTTGAAGATTCCTTATTTATTGTGTTGTAATTTCTTTATTTCAATTAAGTCCCTGTGTGGACATTTATTTATGTACTTAGTCCCTACGTGGACTTGTCTTTCTATCTTTGGTCCCTGCGTGGACCTGTCTTTCTTGTTTAGCCCTTGCATGGGCAAGTTATTTATGTAAAAGTCCCGTTTAGGGCATCTATGTACTCCTTTTAAATTTAGTGGAATGTTTTAATTTTAAAAATTTCGTTTGTCATCATATGCATGTATATAACATATGAAATAAATCAAATATCATTCCTTTTTGCAATTAATCTGCCATTGATTATTAAGTGAAATCTTAAAGGTAAAAACCTAGCCCATGTGTCATTCTAAGACAGGGCCATGATGGTAGATCCTTTTTAAGATTCAAATCCTTGTTAACATCTGAAAATATGTTAACACTCCTGGCAAATGTGATTCGATAAAATCACATAAGTCATCCTTATATTGGATTCTTCCAATTCCTTTCCTTTATTAATTAAACATCCATTAGTGATGATGTGCCTGCGGGCCATAATAATTGTCAAATAAGACAAAAGACAGTTGTAGTCTATGACTCCCTGTCAAGAAAGGTAATGAACTACGTTCAAACCTAAATGCCTCGATCCTATAAGATCATGGTTTATAATTTAAAATTGTCCTTGTGACTAGGCAATTTGTATACCACCCTATTATCCTTAATTGTTTATAACTGGATAAAATATAATAAAATTTAAATGAATTAGATTAACCAATATGGTTTATAGTTACCATGGTTAATAAATTGTCAAAATGACAAATACCATAATAAGGTTTCTGAATGAATCATTATTAATATTTTATGTAGCAATCAAGCTACATGGCCGGATCAGATGAGGTTAACAGTCACCCGAGGGAGAATAATGATACTACCAGAGTTAATGTAGCTGGTGCGGAACTGCAGGCATTAATAGATAATGTCGTTACTAGAGCTCTTGACAGACAGTTTAATGAATCAAGTGGTACTCGTGTCAGAACTCAGTCTGTACCACATTCAAAACCACCCTCTAAGACTCATACAGCTCGCAAGAGCGAATCTCATAACTCATCGAATCAGAGGAGTGTTCCATCTAAGAAGGTAGTGCTCAATCAAGAGCCACGTGCTAAAACCTGTTCATATAAGTATTTCGTCTCCTGCAAGCCCAGAGACTTCACAGGGGAGAAAGGAGCCATTGATTGCATGACGTGGCTAGATGAGATGGACACAGTGGTTGATATTAGTGGTTGTGCCAAACAGGACATTGTGAAGTTTGTGTCACAATCGTTTAAAGGAGAAGCTCTAGCTTGGTGGAGGTCACTAATCCAAGCTACAGGGAAAATTCCGTTATACAACTTGACTTGGGAGTAGTTTGTTGCTCTAATCAAAGAAAATTTATGTCCTCAACATGAAGTTGAGAAGATTGAGACTGACATCTGGACATTGGTTATGAAGAACTTAGACTGTCAGGCATATCTTACGAGCTTCAACACTATGTCACGATTGGTTCCATACTTGGTCACACCGGAACCGAAACGTATAGCTCGATTTATTGGAGGTTTAGCTCCGGAGATTAAGGCAAGTGTGAAAGCATCAAGACCTACCACCTTCAGATCAGTGGCCGATTTGTCGTTATCCCTTACTCTTGATGCGGTCAGGCAGAGATCGCTTAGGAATTCTGATGAGGGGAAAAGGAAATGTGAGGATGAGAGCTCACACCGTTCTGATAAGAAACATAAGGGGAACTCTGATCACAAGAAAAGTTCAGGGTTCAAGAAGGATAACCAACAGTCGGGTGAAAAACCCAAGTGTAAGACCTGCAAGAAGCGTCATCTAGGGAAATGTAGGTACGAGTCGAAATCCCAATCGCAGCCCAGAGCTTGTGGGATCCGCAAATCAAGTGAGCATAAAACGTTAGATTGCAAGAAGATAAAGGATGCGACTTGTTACAACTGTAACGAGAAAGGGCATATCAAGTCCAATTGCCCAAAGTATGCAAAGAAACCTGAAGAAGGTAAAAAGACCAATGCTCGGGTCTTTCAAATGAATGCTCATGAGGCCATTCAAAACGACAACGTTATAACAGGTACCTTTCTTATCAATGATGTTTATGCAAGGGTATTGTTTGATTCGGGTGCAGATAAGTCATTTGTAGACAATAAATTTTGTAAGTTATTAAATTTGCCTGTTAAAACCCTAAGCATAAAGTATGAAGTAGAATTGGCCGATGGTACCATAGAAACTGCTTCAACCATGTTAGATGGATGTTTTATATCCATTAGGAACCACTCTTTTCCGTTGTCCTTCTTCCTTTGAAACTAGCTGGATTTGACATAGTGATAGGCATGGATTGGTTATCTCATAACCAAGCCCAGATTGTTTGTGATAAAAAGCAAGTGGTTGTTAAAACTCCTTATGGTGAGCCGTTAACAATTCAAGGAGACACTCAGTATGGGTTGCCTAAGCAAGTGTCTATGCTTAAGGCATCATGATGTTTGAAGAAGGGTTGTGTCATCTACATGGCACAAGTGACTATTGATGAACCAAAGCCCAAGATCAAAGACATCCCTATCATTTCTGAATATCCAGATGTATTCCCTGAAGAACTACCTGGTTTACCTCCAGATAGGCAAGTAGAGTTCAGAATTGATATTATTCCTGGAGCAGCACCAGTTGCAAGAGCACCTTACCGGTTGGCACCAACTGAGATGAAAGAGTTAAGAACCCAGTTAGATGATTTATTAGCAAAAGGTTTTATTCGACCTAGTTCATTTCCTTGGGGAGCACCGATTCTGTTTGTGAAGAAAAAGGATGGATCGATGCGTCTATGCATCGATTATCGCGAGCTAAACAAGGTTACTTCTCCAAGATTGATTTAAGGTCAGGTTACCATCAGCTGAAGGTTAGAGATGAAGATGTGTATAAGACTGCATTCAGAACTCGTTATGGTCATTACAAATGCATCAGCAGCGTTCATGGACCTTATGAATCACGTTTGTAAACCCTATTTGGAGAAGTTTGCCATTGTTTTTATTGATGACATACTCATTTACTCAAAGAATCAGGCTGATCATGAAAAGCACCTTCGATGTATCGTTAAACTTTTTCAGCAAGAGAAGCTCTACGCCAAGTTTTCAAAATGTGAGTTTTGGCTTCGTGAAGTCCAATTGCTTGGACATATGGTTAGCAAGCTGGTATCCAGGTGGATCCCGCTAAGATTGAAGCCATCATGAATTGGCAAGAACCGAAGACGCCCACAGAGATTCGCAGCTTCTTGGGTCTGGCGGGATACTATAGGCGTTTTATTGAAAATTTCTCAAGGATTGCTGCACCCCTGTCTTCTTTGACTCGAAGGAATATAAAGTTTGATTGGGGTCCTAAGCAACAAGAATCCTTTGAGATTCTTAAGCAAAAGTTGAGCAATGCTCCGGTTTTGACATTGCCTGAAGGAATTGAAGAGTTTATGGTATATTGCGACGCATCACATACTGGAATGGGTTGTGTACTCATGCAAAGAGACAAGGTCATTGTCTATGCCTCGCGACAATTAAAGGTGTACGAAAAGAATTACACCACCCATGTCTTGGAATTGGGTGCTATTGTATTTGCACTAAAACTTTGGAGGCATTATTTATATGGTACCAAGTGTGTGATCTATTCTGATCATAAAAGCCTTCAACACTTGTTCAACCAGAAGGATCTGAACATGAGACAGCGTCGATGGATGGAGGCACTGAACGATTATGATTGTGAAATTTGATATCATCCAGGCAAGGCGAATGTGGTCGCCGATGCCTTGAGCAGGAAAGAAAGAATTAAGCCCATTAGGATCAATGCCAAGAGCATTGAGTTGAAAAACAGCTTGAATGAAAGATTGTTAGCCGCTCAGAAGGAAGCTGTATTAGAAGCTAACTATCTGAATGAAAATTTGGGAGTAACTGCTGAACTGTTATCATATGGCAAGGATGGGATCCTAAGATTGAATGGACGAATATGGGTTCCAATTTATGGAGGACTTAGGGACGTGATTCTTCAAGAAGCCCATAACTCCAAATATTTTGTTCATCCTGGCTGTGATAAGATGTACCAGGATTTAAAGGCAAATTATTGGTGGATAGTTTGAAGAAATCTATAGCCACTTATGTGGCAAAATATTTGACGTGCGCGCAAGTTAAAGTCGAACACCAGAAGCCGTCAGGTTTGCTACAACAGCCTGAACTTCCCACCTGGAAGTGGGAAATGGTTACTATGGATTTCATCACTAAGTTACCGAAAACAAAGCGAGGAAATGATACTATTTGGGTTATAGTCGACAGGTTGACTAAGTCAGCCCACTTCTTACCTATTAAGGAAACTCACAGCTCCGACAAGTTAGCTCAGCTGTACGTGGATGAGATTGTATCTCTCCACGGAGTGCCAGTGTCTATTATCTCCGATAGGGATACTAGATACACGTCTCACTTTTGGAAGAGCTTTCAGGGATCATTAGGTACTCGATTAAATTTCAACACTACATATCATCCTCAGATGGATGGTCAAAGCGAACGTACAATACAAACACTCAAGGATATGCTATGAACTTGTGTTATTGATTTAGGTGGAAGTTGGGATGATCATCTTCCGTTGATTGAATTTTCGTATAATAATAGCTATCATTCGAGTATCCAAGCTGCACCTTTCGAAGCTTTGTGTGGAAGAAAGTGCAGGACGCCAGTTTGTTGGGCGGAAGTTGGAGATGTCCAACTAACAATACCTGATATAGTCCTGGAGACGACATATAAGATTGTGTAGATACGTGATCATCTCAAAGCTGCCAGGGATAGGCAGAAAAGCTACGCAGATAAAAGGCATAAACCTCTGAAATTCGAGGTAGGTGACAAGGTGTTACTTAAGGTATCACCCTGGAAAGGGGTGATGCGATTTGGCAAGAAAGGCAAGCTAATCCCAAGATACATAGGACCATTCGAGATTATCGAATGTGTCAGGACTGTAGCTTACAAGCTAAATCTGCCAGAAGAGCTCAGTGGAATAGACAATGTGTTCCACATTTGCAACTTAAAGAAATGTCTAGCCGATGAGTCGCTAGCAATGTCGCACAAGGACATGCAGATAGATAAAAGCTTAAAGTTTGTTGAGAAACCCTTGTCGATTGAGGATCGACATGGTAAGAAGCTTCGAAAGAAGCACGTACCGATTGTGAAGGTTAAATGGGATGCCCGTAGAGGCCCAGAATACACGTGGGAGGTTGAATCCACAATGAAGCAGAAGTACCCTCAGTTATTCCAGTAAATCTCGAGGTCGAGATTTCTTTTAAGGGGGTGAGGATGTAACACCTCGTAAAATCACGACCAATATTATGAAGACACGTGTCATGGACTTTAAACGTGTAATGGATTGATCTGGAGGGACTAAAATTGTCAAACAATGTAAATATGTGAATAAAGGGATCCAAAGTGTCAACATGCCTAACTTGTGTCTCTGATTGACCTGACACGACGTTCGTATTCTTTAATGAATAAAATATCGAACTTAGAAAGTCGTTTGTGCTTGAATTGAAAGGTTTAAAAAGCATAAGGGTTAAATGTGTCAACATGTTTAAAGTTACCTCTGAGTGACCTTTTAACGTTTCCGAGACTTTGTAATACTTCCTTATACTTCCATGAATGTTGGATAATAAATTCGTGAAGTTTCGACGCACATAAATAATCAAAGTATTAATTCCAAGAAATAAGGATCAAGTGCGTGAACGTTGAAATTCAAGACTATTCGGGTGATCGTTCAACTAACCGGGAGCTTAATGGAGTTAGTTTATGACCTAAGGCCCTTAAAAGTTAACTTTGGGGGTCAAAAGTGCAACAAACGAAAGTTATTTTAATTAAATAAGGACCAGGGACCAAAACTGCAATTGCTGAAAGTTGAAATCCGGTCAAACAAGAGCCAAACGGCCAGCGTAAGACTCTTAAAGAGTCTACGCGGCCCGCGTGGAAGTCCCAGATGCAGAAAGAAAAGGACAGCTGCATGTTTAACCAGTTCCACCGCCATTGCATGAAATTTTTCGAAATCAGGGTCTGAGCCAACAATATTACATGCATAGGGGACACCTGGGATCATTAGAAATCAGTTGTAGGGGCAGGTGGATCAATCTTGGAGCTCTAGAATTCATATATAAGGGCTCTTGTTCTTCACTTTCCATTTGCACATTTGAATTTTATTCATAACTCACTCTTGGGAGCCTCCTTGAACTCAAGGAAGTTTTCTAAAGCTCCATACTCGTGCTAAGTACCCTACTAAGTGTTCTTAGCCTCTAAAGTTCAAGTTTTATTAGTTTAATGACCAAAAGTCAAAGCCATCGTAATTAAGCTTTGACTTAGTGATTAATCACTAATGGTCCAGTCATTATTCGAATTGAAAGTGGCTCTGAGTTGGTAATTATGTAGGTAATAAACCCTTAAAAGGGCACCTACTGATTCTCACTCTAACTTGGTTAATTGTCGGGTCAAACTTAATATTAAAAAGTCAACAGAAGCTATTTTTGCAAATAAATTCATAACTTGCAATGCAGAGGTTATGGAATATGTTTTAACACTAAAATAACTTGGTAAATAATGTAAGAACATGTCTAGGCATGTTCAACCCGACAATTCTGAGTTTAGGCTCGGTTCAGAACCGAAAGTCGCAAAAGTAGACTTTTGCTTTGACTTTTAGTTCTGATCCGATTTAGCTTAGTTTAGATATGCCTTGGGGTTCCATTAGGACCATATTACATGTTAGTATAACCCTCTGAGATTATACAATATGGTTCCTTTGTAATCCGAATCATTTGCATGTTTCCGTTAAATGCTTAATTGTTGACCATTATGCCCTTTTGATATTAAAACGAGATTTTTGAAAATGTGAGAGGAAAAAAACCTTTATTACTGATTTGTAAACATATCCTAAAAAAATTTGACATCAGTTTATGGTCTAAATTGGGAGTTATGCTCGATATCGTAAATTGAAGCCTTTTTATTAATTAAACGGCATTTTCGGCATAAAACCTATTTAAACCCAAATTTTGACACCAAACCTTTTACCCACTGATGTAATATAATATTTAGGGATTTTTGGAAATTTTTATTGAATTTTAAACTGATTATATTATAGAGTTTTAAAGTAAATTCGGTAATGACGAAATTGCCCTTCTCTTGGATAAAATGAGTTTTACATAACATTTTGATGCCAAACCTTTTGCCACTGATTTCATATGTTAAATAAAATATTTTGAGCTTTATAAACTGATCAAAAACTCAGATTTCTTTAAATAACCCGAAACTCGTTAAATACCGACTTTTACGCTTTTTAAACGCATAGTTTGGGTTAAAATTATATTTGACACCTAAAACTCATTACCTACTGATATTATAAGTAAATTTTTATACTTTAACAGTAAGTAAAAGTTTTGAAATCAGATTTCCAAATTTGACCCTTAAAGCTTATGTGAAATGACCAAAATGCCCCTACGGTGCATAGTTTGGCCATAGATGATAAATTTCACATATGTTTAATATCTTACTGATATAACCTGCAAAAATAAATATTTTTAGTGATCATTTTAGACCAGAACCTCAGATTTTCATTTAACATCTTTTATAAACTTTAAAATGACCAAAATACCCTTACGGGGCTTAAATTGATTTTAAATTCGTTTTGGGCATAATGGAAGGCATCCTACTGATAACATAACACATTTTAAGCATATTAACTTAGGGAACCTGTTCATGACTCACTTGGTTACCCGTTATGCATTTTTCGCGTTCGGTGCGGTTTATGTGACTAGTTTGCATAAATTGACAGAAACAGGTCAAACCTTATCATTTGTACCTCAAAATCCAGAATGTGTTTAGTTTACCCATATTATACAAGTCTTCATACTTGTCGGGTCTAAATCACATTCTAATCCGGTCTTCGCTTAATCTTGCGTTTTGAACCATACCTTTCTTTAAAACTAACCGGTCTAAGTAACTTAAGTAAGACCCGTTAGAAATCTAATAGGTTATTAAAACCTTCGTTCCAGATTTAGGAGCCCGGTAAAAGATATTTGCACTTGCTGATTTTTATACGGTTGAGATAAAAATTGTATATCTTGCTCAGGTAAATACTTTTAACTTATTTTCCCTTATACGGGCTTGGGGTACGGTATATAAAATACCGCTTGGTCGGGTATTGAATCTTTAATCGTATGAAGGTTAAATCTTTGAGATAACCCGTTTAATCTGTTTTGTTTGTTTTAAGCCTTTGGGGGGTTATTGACCATGTCCTGGATATCCTCGGCTCACTCATTGAAATGGCCACGACTTAAGCACGGTGTGTAGGCATACACCTGCCGGTGCGTATGTAAAATGATATACCCGCTTGTTCGAGAATAACTCGCCGTGGGTTATTTTATGTGGTGTGTCTATTAATCTTTAACCCGGTATTTTAACCCGGGCTACTGAACGTATAACAAACATATAATTCTTTTACAAGATTATTTTTAAATAATTATCCCAAGTTATAAAAGAATATTTGTGCCTTGTGCATTTAAATCAATTTTATAAACACTTTTCAAAAGAGTCTGTTAATTGTATTTACCAGTGTAAACAGACGTATTTTCCAAAAAGGTTAAGTGCAGGTACTAAGCGAAATGGGTTGGCTACTCCTAGTATCAGATAAAGAGTCTTGCAAGCTTTTGATGCTTAAATCTGTTGAACAATATTTTTTTATTTTGATCCGCATGTGGATCTTTTTACAACCATTTGTGTAATACTTTATATTACTTTTGAATCGGTTTGTAATATTTTACTTTTAGACTTCCGCTGTGCATTGAACTATGATTATTGACTATGATGATATCAACTACGTCACGATACTCCCCACCGGGCCCACCGGTAATACGTGAAAATATCGGGGTGTGACAGGTTGGTATCAGAGCCAACATTGAGTGAGTTAAACACTAGCCTTTTGTGTTTAATCTCATTGACACAGTTTGCACATTCCTCGACCTCCGAGTCTAGGCTAACGACATAGGAGTAATCCTAATTTTATTGTTTTCTTTTGTTGGTTTCCTTTGTCTATTTTGACAGGTACAAACAAAAAAATGCCACCACGATTCAGACGAGGAGGACGAGGCAAGACGCCATTCACTGCTCTTAACGATCATGAGGTCGGGCCTTCTAACCGGTGAACTCCGTCAGCAACCATGAGCACTAGTCCACAAGAAGACTGGAGGACGTATTTGGAACCCGCGAGGCGATCTGTATCGTCTAGCTCTTCTCCTTCTTACCTCCATTCCTTTGGGCCACAATCAGAAAATGAGCCCAATAACTCTCACCACTCCTACCTCCCGTTGCAACGATCGGGATCACACAGGGCTTTCCAAGACCCAACCCCCTACTTTCAGAGCCGGTTTAATCCGGCAAACATGAGTGAAGAACCAATGGGTTATAACCCATTGGGACCAGAAGATCATTTTTCTGGTGATCAAGAGATGGATATGGATGAAGATCTGGATCCTGCCGAGCCATCAACTGGGACGCCCACGCATTCCATAGAGATTTCAGATGGGTCATCTTTTCATGGATCACCTTATCGGGGTCCAGACAGCTATGAAGCAAGGTTTTCCACATACAACTGGGAGTTTACTCCCCCTTTCAACCCACCTCAGCAGCAGCAGGATCCCTCTGAGGATTCACGTTTCCAGGCGGTTACGCCACCGCCGCCAGAGCAGCAGCCGCCTCCAGAACCACCGAGGCGTAGAAGAACAGGAGCACGGATGTCCGTGCGAGGGGGATTCCACTTCAGCACCCCCCAACACTCCTGTGGCAGCCACTGCCCGCCACTATATGAAGACCCGCAGATGGGTGGGCCTTCAAACCCCGTTTCAGAAGTCGACTCAGCTCCGGTCGCACCACCACCAGTGGGTTATGATAACCCAATCCCTTCCTACGCCGGTGCAGCGGCGTATAACCCTTTTGAGCAGCCAGCCTACCCGGGGTACAACTACTACAATGCCCCTGATGTTGACCCGTATCTCGTAGCGGAAAACTACAATGCTCTTCACCCTGAAGGACCTTTCGCATCTTCAAACCAGTCTGGTTACCAAGCATACGCAACAACAGCATCCGCAACCACCTTTGATCCAGCCGCCGCAACAACAGGAGATTCTTCAGAGGTTGAGCCAGGTGGAACGAGAGGTTCAAGAGGAGCGTAGAAGCCACCGGGGATTTCTTAAGGGTTTGGCGAATCTGATCAAGGGGAAGAAGAAGAGGGATTTTTTAATATTCCTTATTTATTGTGTTGTAATTTCTTTATTTCAATTAAGTCCCTGTGTGGACATTTATTTATGTACTTAGTCCCTACGTGGACTTGTCTTTCTATCTTTGGTCCCTGCGTGGACCTGTCTTTCTGGTTTAGCCCTTGCATGGGCAAGTTATTTATGTAAAAGTCCCATTTAGGGCATCTATGTACTCCTTTTAAATTTAGTGGAATGTTTTAATTTTAAAATTTTCGTTTGTCATCATATGCATGTATATAATATATGAAATAAATCAAATATCATTCCTTTTTGTAATTAATCTGCCATTGATTATTAAGTGAAATCTTAAAGGTAAAAACCTAGCCCATGTGTCATTCTAAGACAGGGCCATGATGGTAGATCCTTTTTAAGATTCAAATCCTTGTTAACATCTGAAAATATGTTAACACTCCTGGCAAATGTGATTCGATAAAATCACATAAGTCATCCTTATATTGGATTCTTCCAATTCCTTTCCTTTATTAATTAAACATCCATTAGTGATGATGTGTCTGCGGGCCATAATAATTGTCAAATAAGACAAAAGACAGTTGTAGTCTATGACTCCCTGTCAAGAAAGGTAATGAACTACGTTCAAACCTAAATGCCTCGATCCTATAAGTAGGGGTATTCATCGGTTCGGTTTATGGTTTATTTGGTTTATTCGGTTCGGTTTATTCGGTTTTCAAAATTTTGTACCCCAAACCTAATCCAAACCAAACCAAATAAGGAATATGCAAACCGATCCAAACCAAACCAAATTCAATTCGGTTTGGTTTCGAATAGAAACCAAATAAACCAAATTGCACGTAAGTAAATTTTTTCCTAATTTATATTTATATTTATATTTATATTTGTGTTCCAACTTCCAAACATCGCCACTAATTTACACCTAACAATATATGAATACAAGAAAGTCTCATTGTGAAATAAAGCAAACACATCCATAAAGCAGTCGTAAACACAACCACAAAGTTAAATAAATATTATTATTTTTATTTAATAATTAATTAAGTTAAATGGTTTATTCGGTTATCCAAATAAACCGAATAAACCAAATAAAATAAAATGTGGATCCAAAACCGAACCAAAAACCATATTCACAATTCGGTTTCGGTTAGAAACCAAACCAAAAACCGAATTTGTTATTCGGATCGGTTTATTTGGTTACGGTTACGGTTCGGTTTACAGTTTTTATTTGGTTACGGTTTTTTCTGAACACCCCTACCTATAAGATCATGGTTTATAATTTAAAATTGTCCTTGTGACTAGGCAATTTGTATACCACCCTATTATCCCTAATAGTTTATAACTGGATAAAATATAATAAAATTTAAATGAATTAGATTAACCAATATGGTTTATAGTTACCATGGTTAATAAATTGTCAAAATGACAAATACCATAATAAGGTTTCTGAATGAATCATTATTAATATTTTATTTAGCAATCAAGCTACATGGCCGGATCAGATGAGGTTAACAGGCACCCGAGGGAGAATAATGATACTACCAGAGTTAATGTAGCTGGTGCGGAACTGCAGGCATTAATAGATAATGCCATTACTCGAGCTCTTGACAGACAGTTTAATGAATCAAGTGGTACCCGCGTCAGAACTCAGTCTGTACCACATTCAAAACCACCCTCTAAGACTCATACAGCTCGCAAGAGCGAATCTCATAACTCATTGAATCAGAGGAGTATTCCATCTAAGAAGGTAGTGCTCAATCAAGAGCCACGTGCTAAAACCTGTTCATATAAGTATTTCGTCTCCTGCAAGCCCAAAGACTTCACAGGGGAGAAAGGAGCCATTGATTGCATGACGTGGCTAGATGAGATGGACACAGTGGTTGATATTAGTGGTTGTACCGAACAGGACATTGTGAAGTTTGTGTCACAATCGTTTAAAGGAGAAGCTCTAGCTTGGTGGAGGTTACTAATCCAAGCTACAGGGAAAAGTCGGTTATACAACTTGACTTGGGAGTAGTTTGTTGCTCTAATCAAAGAAAATTTATGTCCTCAACATGAAGTTGAGAAGATTGAGACTGACTTCTTGACATTGGTTATGAAGAACTTAGACTGTCAGGCATATCTTACGAGCTTCAACACTATGTCACGATTGGTTCCATACTTGGTCACACCGGAACCGAAACGTATAGCTCGATTTATTGGAGGTTTAGCTCCGGAGATTAAGGCAAGTGTGAAAGCATCAAGACCTACCACCTTCAGATCAGTGGCCGATTTGTCGTTATCCCTTACTCTTGATGCGGTTAGGCAAAGATCGCTTAGGAATTCTGATGAGGGGAAAAGGAAACGTGAGGATGAGAGCTCACACCGTTCTGATAAGAAACATAAGGGGAACTCTGATCACAAGAAGAGTTCAGGGTTCAAAAAGGATAACCAACAGTCGGGTGAAAAACCCAAGTGTAAGACCTGCAGGAAGCGTCATCTAGGGAAATGTAGGTACGAGTCGAAATCCCAATCGCAGCCCAGAGCTTGTGGGATCCACAAATCAAGTGAGCATAAAACGTTAGATTGCAAGAAGATAAAGGATGCGACTTGTTACAACTGTAATGAGAAAGGGCATATCAAGTCCAATTGTCCAAAGTATGCAAAGAAACCTGAAGAAGGTAAAAAGACCAATGCTCGGGTCTTTCAAATAAATGCTCAGGAGGCCATTCAAAACGACAACGTTATAACAGGTACCTTTCTTATCAATGATGTTTATGCAAGGGTATTGTTTGATTCGGGTGCAGATAAGTCATTTGTAGACAATAAATTTTGTAAGTTATTAAATCTGCCTGTTAAAACCCTAAGCATAAAGTATGAAGTAGAATTGGCCGATGGTACCATAGAAACTGCTTCAACCATGTTAGATGGATGTTTTATATCCATTAGGAACCACTCTTTTCCGTTGTCCTTGCTTCCTTTGAAACTAGCTGGATTTGACATAGTGATAGGCATGGATTGGTTATCTCATAACCAAGCCCAGATTGTTTATGATAAAAAGCAAGTGGTTGTTAAAACTCCTTATGGTGAGCCGTTAACAATTCAAGGAGACACTCAGTATGGGTTGCCTAAGCAAGTGTCTATGCTTAAGGCGTCAAGATGTTTGAAGAAGGGTTGTGTCATCTACATGGCACAAGTGACTATTGATGAACCAAAGCCCAAGATCGAAGACATCCCTATCATTTCTGAATATCCAGATGTATTCCCTGAAGAACTACCCAGTTTACCTCCAGATAGGCAAGTAGAGTTCAGAATTGATATTATTCCTGGAGCAGCACCAGTTGCAAGAGCACCTTACCGGTTGGCACCAACTGAGATGAAAGAGTTAAGAACCCAGTTAGATGATTTATTAGCAAAAGGTTTTATTCGACCTAGTTCATCTCCTTGGGGAGCACCGATTCTGTTTGTGAAGAAAAAGGATGGATCGATGCGTCTATGCATCGATTATCGCGAGCTAAACATGGTTACAATCAAGAACAGATATCCATTGCCCAGGATCGACGATCTGTTCGATCAGCTTCAAGGAGCAAGTTGCTTCTCCAAGATTGATTTAAGGTCAGGTTACCATCAGCTGAAAGTTAGAGATGAAGATGTGTATAAGACTGCATTCAGAACTCGTTATGGTCATTACGAGTTCTTGGTGATGCCATTCGGGCTCACAAATGCACCAGCAATGTTCATGGACCTTATGAATCGCGTTTGTAAACCCTATTTGGACAAGTTTGTCATTGTTTTTATTGATGACATACTCATTTACTCAAAGAATCAGGCTGATCATGAAAAGCACCTTCTATGTATCCTTAAACTTCTTCAGCAAGAGAAACTCTACGCCAAGTTTTCAAAATGTGAGTTTTGGCTTCGTGAAGTCCAATTGCTTGGACATATGGTTAGCAAGCGTGGTATCCAGGTGGATCCCGCTAAGATTGAAGCCATCATGAATTGGCAAGAACCGAAGACGCCCACAGAGATTCGCAGCTTCTTGGGTCTGGCGGGATACTATAGGCGTTTTATTGAAAATTTCTCTAGGATTGCTGCACCCCTGTCTTCTTTGACTCGAAGGAATATAAAGTTTGATTGGGATCCTAAGAAACAAGAATCCTTTGAGATTCTTAAGCAAAAGTTGAGCATTGCTCAGGTTTTGACATTGCCTGAAGGAATTGACGAGTTTATGGTATATTGCGACGCATCACATACTGGAATGGGTTGTGTACTCATGCAAAGAGACAAGGTCATTGTCTATGCCTCGCGACAATTAAAGGTGCATGAAAAGAATTACACCACCCATGGCTTGGAATAGGGTGCCGTTGTGTTTGCACTAAAACTTTGGAGGCATTATTTATATGGTACCAAGTATGTGATCTATTCTGATCATAAAAGCCTTCAACACTTGTTCAACCAGAAGGATCTAAACATGAGACAACGTCGATGGATGGAGACACTGAATGATTATGATTGTGAAATCCGATATCATCCAGGCAAGGCGAATGTGGTCGCCGATGCCTTGAGCAGGAAAGAAAGAATTAAGCCCATTAGGATCAATGGCAAGAGCATTGAGTTGAAAAACAGCTTGAATGAAAGACTGTTAGCCGCTCAGAAGGAAGCTGTATTAGAAGCTAACTATCCGAATGAAAATTTGGGAGTAACTGCTGAACAGTTATCATATGGCAAGGATGGGATCCTAAGATTGAATGGACGAATATGGGTTCCAATTTATGGAGAACTTAGGGACGTGATTCTTCAAGAAGCCCATAGCTCCAAATATTATGTTCATCCTGGCTGTGATAAGATGTACCAGGATTTAAAGGCAAATTATTGGTGGATAGGTTTGAAGAAATCTATAGCCACTTATGTGGCAAAATGTTTGACGTGCGCGCAAGTTAAAGCCAAACACCAGAAGCCGTCAGGTTTGCTGCAACAGCCTGAACTTCCCACCTGGAAGTGGGAAATGGTAACTATGGATTTCATCACTAAGTTACCGAAAACAAAGCGAGGAAATGATACTATTTGGGTTATAGTCGACAGGTTGACTAAGTCAGCCCACTTCTTACCTATTAAGGAAACTCACAGCTCCGACAAGTTAGCTCAGCTGTACGTGGATGAGATTGTATCTCTCCACGGAGTGCCAGTGTCTATTATCTCCGATAGGGATACTAGATACATGTCTCACTTTTGGAAGAGCTTTCAATAATCATTAGGTACTCGATTAAATTTCAGCACTGCATATCATCCTCAGACGGATGGTCAAAGCGAACGTACAATACAAACACTCGAGGATATGCTACGAGCTTGTGTTATTAATTTAGGTGGAAGTTGGGATGATCATCTTCCGTTGATTGAATTTTCGTATAATAATAGCTATCATTCGAGTGTCCAAGCTGCACCTTTCGAAGCTTTGTATGGAAGAAAGTGCAGGACGCCAGTTTGTTGGGCGGAAGTTGGAGATGTCTAACTAACAGGACCTGATATAGTCCTGGAGACGACATATAAGATTGTGCAGATATGTGATCATCTCAAAGCTTCTAGGGATAGTGCAGATACGACATATAAGATTGTGCAGATACGTAAATCTCTGAAATTCGAGGTAGGTGACAAGGTGTTACTTAAGGTATCACCCTGGAAAAGGGTAATGCGATTTGGCAAGAAAGGCAAGCTAAGCCCAAGATACATAGGACCATTCGAGATTATCGAATGTGTCGGGACTGTAGCTTACAAGCTAAATCTGCCAGAAGAGCTCAGTGGAATACACAATGTGTTCCACATTTGTAACTTAAAGAAATGTCTAGCAGATGAGTCGCTAGCAATGTCACACAAGGACGTGCAGATAGATGAAAGCTTAAAGTTTGTTGAAAAACCCTTGTCGATTGAGGATCGACAGGTTAAGAAACTTTGAAAAAAGCACGTACCGATTGTGAAGGTTAAATGGGATGCCCGTAGAGGCCCAGAATACACGTGGGAGGTTGAATCCACAATGAAGCAGAAGTACCCTCAATTATTCCAGTAAATCTCGAGGTTGAGATTTCTTTTAAGGGGGTGAGGATGTAACACCTCGTAAAATCACGACCAATATAATGAAGACACGTGTCATGGACTTTAAACGTGTAATGGATTGATCTGGAAGGACTAAAATTGTCAAACAATGTAAATATGTGAATAAAGGGATCCAAAGTGTCAACATGCCTAACTTGTGCGTCTGATTGACCTCACACGATGTTCGTATTCTTTAATGGATAAAATATCGAACTTAGAAAGTCGTTTGTGCTTAAATTGAAATGTTTAAAAAGCATAAGGGTTAAATGTGTCAACATGTTTAAAGTTACCTCTGAGTGACCTTCTAACGTTTCCGAGACTTTGTAATACTTCCTTATACTTCCATGAATGTTGGATAATAAATTCGTGAAGTTTCGACGCACATAAATAATCAAAGTATTAATTCCAAGAAATAAGGATCAAGTGCGTCAACGTTGAAATTCAAGACTATTCGAGTGATCGTTCAACTAACCGGGAGCTTAATGGAGTTAGTTTATGACCTAAGGCCCTTAAAAGTTAACTTTGGGGGTCAAAAGTGCAATAAACGAAAGTTATTTTAATTAAATAAGGACCAGGGACCAAAACTGCAATTGCTGAAGTTGAAATCCAGTCAAACAAGAGCCAAACGGCCAGCGTAAGACTCTTAAAGACCAGGACAGTTGCATGTTTAACCAGTTCCACCGCCTTTGCATGCAATTTTTCGAAACCAGGGTCTGAGCCAACAGTATTACATGCATAGGGGACACCTGGGATCATCAGAAATCAGTTATAGGGGCAGGTGGATCAATCTTGAAGCTCTAGAATTCATATATAAGGGCTCTTGTTCTTCACTTGTCATTTGCACATTTGAATTTTATTCACAACTCACTCTTGGGAGCCTCCTGGAACTCAAGGAAGTTTTCTAAAGCTCCATACTCGTGCTAAGTACCCTAGTAAGTGTTCTTAGCCTCTTAAGTTCAAGTTTTATTAGTTTAATGACCAAAAGTCAAAGCCATCGTAATTAAGCTTTGACTTAGTGATTAATCACTAATGGTCCAGCCATTATTCGAATTGAAAGTGGCTATGAGTTGGTAATTATGTAGGTAATAAACCTGTAAGGACCTTCAAAAATATCCTAAATTTACCCGTAAGTGCGAACCCGGACCCCTGAAACCCTAATCCATATAAAAAATCAAGAAAATCAGATTTTTTGGTCTTCAGGCGGGCCGCGTAAGGGTTAGCATAACCTCACGCGGGCCGCGACAGTTCACCAAAACTCCGGGGCAGCGCACAGGCCACGTGGCAGACCTAGGTGTGACACGCTAGCCCTAATCTACGAAGTAGACTTCCACGCGGGCCGCGTAAGGGTCAAGGGAAGGTTCACGCGGGCCGCGAGAGAACCAAATTTCAGCTATAAATAGGTTGGATCATGAGCAGTCCTCTGGTGTCGAAACTAGGGGTGGCAAAATGGGTGGGTTGGGTAGGTTTGGGTAATGGGTTAGGATGGGCATGGGTTAGAATGGGTTTGGGTTAAGATGGGTTTATTAAGAGATGGGTTAGAATGGGTTTAGGTCAAGATGGGTTTTTGTCAAAAAATTCAAAAAAAATCAAAAAAAATAAAAAAAAATCAAAAAATTCAAAAAAATTCAAAAAAAATTCAAAAAAATAAAAAAAATTCACCAGTCTCCTGAGCATCTTTTAACATATTGACAGGAAAAAAAAATTGACAACTCAAAAAAATCAAAAAATTCAAAAAAATTCAAAAAATAAAAAAAAATTCAAAAAAAATAAAAAAAAATTCACCAGTCTCCTGTCAATATGTTAATGGAGGTAGTGTAAGCCGCGGTCCTTTGAGGTTCGAATTCATTGAGCTTATGACCGTTGTAACTAATCTCTCCATCAACTCTTAACGCCGCCAAAGCCAACAAAAGCGTTGTCTTACCAGAAGAAGACGGTGGCCCTAAAAGAAGCGCCATCCTGCAACATTACAAAACATGTTTTTATGATGTATACACATAGAAAAAGTTAACAGCAAAATGATAAGATCTTAAATGTTGGAACACCCACAAATCATTAACCAGCAACTCCAAACCCAAAAAGCAGGTAAATTCTAATACATGACAGTAGCACCAGCAGGAAACATAGTCCGAATCACAAAAATCTTCTTGATTGCATTGCAGGAACCAGTTCAGCAAAGTAACAGAAGACATTACTAACATGAAGTAGCAAAAAGCATTTTGAAGCAGCATGCAACTTTTGAAAAGTCACATGTGGTATTACTTACATCTTTTGAAAAGTTGCCTGCCCAAAGCTTTTGGATATGTAATCTAAAAACAACCTACAGCTTTGAACCACAGTGACTTTATAACAGCTAGGACTAAGATAACTCTGCAACGGTAGCCATGCTTCTATAAATAAGTTACCAAAAACTACTTTTTGTATGTTGTAAGTTACCAAAAACTAGATTTTGTATGTAACGATAACCATGACTTTGAGAAAAAAATTCACCAGTCTCCATTAACATATTGATAGTATTTCTTACATGGGCATCTTACATGGGCATGATTTGCTCATAATTAAGACAGTATTTCTTGCATCTCTAGTTTTATACCGCATCTTCATCTAAAACGTTTACAACATTTGATTACCTCATTTCCGTTCTTTGGCAAGGTATAAACAGGTCAACAAGTTTACATTGGGAAAGCTTTCATTGCCAATAGACTACTCCATCAGTTCATGTATGCTTGAAGAAAATAAACTACCATTTATAAGATCACACCCTATAACAATTCGACTACAAATTTGACAAGGATTTGCTATAAACCAAGCACCATATCTTAACTATTCTGTTAAAGATTCAAACTTCACATATCGAGTTCAAACAACGTTCTTTAATCTATTTCGTCAACTAATAAAAAATGATACCAAAACCCCGAGCAACAAATGAGTATGAGACATTACATCGAGCATATGCAATGCATCTCAAACCACAAATAGTCATCCCCATCTTATATGCATATAATAAAAACATACAGATATCGAAAACGATGTTGATGAACAGAAGGCGGGAAAATCAAATTCACTGATAAAGTTACAATAACACAACCATACACTAATCTACATTTCACTATAAAGTATATTGCTTTTAACGTCATACCCATCTAACAAATTCTACCGAGACATTTTATCGAACACATGGAGCGCGTCTCAAATGACCCAACAAATAAAAAAGATTCAATCCCACATCACAGAATTCATGCTTATATCTATAAAACACATAAATAAAACCACACTGTATCGAAAAACACAAACTTTATTAACAATTAAATTCACACAACAACAAATTCCCCACAACACGAAACAACTGAAACGCAGACAAAAACAATGACAGCAACAACAACAAATTCACACAACAAGAAACAACTGAAACACGTACCGTTCTGATGTTAGTGGTGAAAACAGGAAGAATTAGAAACGATAATCACTGGTTTGAAATCAGATGATGATGATGATGATTTAGGGTTGAATCCACGATCATGGTGATTTAGGGATCTGATGATGAGGTTTGAAATCAGATGATGATGGTGATTTAGGGATCTGATGATGACGAGGTTTGAGAGATGGTACGTAGTCTGATGATGCGTGTATTAGGGTGTAAGAGTAAAAACCCATTGTGGCCCATCTTAAAATTTAGATGGGTATTTTAAAACCCATTCTAACCCATCTTAACTAAATCCTCAGCCCATTCTGACTTATTTACTTTTTAAAAAAGGCCCAAAATAACCCAAAATATCATGTTTGGGTTTTTATTGCCACCCCTAGTCGAAACCATTTCACAAAAATGAAATCTCACTGCTCAAAAGTCGAAATCATAATTTCTATTAGCGAGGTGCTGCTACGATACAGGGTATTAACTCGATCGCTGATACGATTCAATGTCCGATCGATTAAAACTATCCGATGAATGTTTAAGTGCTGCTCAAATTAGGGTTATACTTTGTCATTCATCATGAATTCGATGGATGTTTAAGTATTGCACTTTGTCATTCGTCGTGAGGGTTTTAATCTCATGAGTTATCGTAAATGCTGTATTAGTTACTAACCTAGTTCGTGTGCATTGTTATTTAAATTAGGATACAAGGCTAATCAGTAGGCTAAACTCTGCCCGTATAAATCTGCAATGTGAGTCATTCTCTTTTATCAAAAATATTTTACAATACTCCATTTTTCAAAAGTGATAATTACAGGGATTAAGTCGTGGTTATCTTGAATCACTGGCTAGTGGGGTATTGTGCACATTACTAATTTCTCACGGTTAGGCTAATAAATCCTAATAGTGATAATCATCACTACTTAGGGAAAGACCCAATAGTGGTATGACCATCGTCACCAGGTGACACGGCGCCATATAAAAATAAGATAAAAGCCATTGTAATCGCTCTTATGCTGTAATTTATAACTATGTGTCATTTTATCAAATTGAGTGACTCACCAGTATTTCCCCGCTGACAAAATATTTTAAAACATGTTTCAGGCGACCTGCTGTGAATCAAGAAAAACGTGCTATGGAGCACTAACCAGCTTAAAGAGGTGGCTCAGTTAAAAGTGAATAAACATGTTTTATAAATCATGGAATTTACTTGTGAAATTCTTCTTTTGTAAATTACGGGGTTTATCCCGAATTATGGAATAAAATAATCGGGCATTTTCAAGTTTTAAAAAGATCCTGTTAAATCTTCCGTTGTCGCATCAAATAATAAATACCACGGGTTCCTGTCCCGCGGCTCCTGACCGGGTCAAACCGGGGCTGGGGCCGTGACAGGAAAAGGTGGTATCAGAGCCACTGATTTAAGCCAATTAAGTATTTAGAAATACTTAATTTTCTGATTTGCTATCCTATGATTATATGTCTTTTTGTTAACTGACTACTTGTTAGTTACAGTATGGGTAAGCAAAGAATCTCGGATATCTATCTTAAATTAGATAGTTCACCGAAAGATAAGGGAACTTCATCCCAATCAAATTCCTCAAGATACTCAGCAGAAACTAAGGAAGGAATATTTGTTCGTAAGGCACAATTTGAGAAACCACTTTCCCCTAATAAAAGAAGTTTGATTATTAGGAAAAGTCAAGAGAAAATAAAGGAGGCACAACCAAAAGGAGTGATGATTTATAAGGAAACCCAGGAAATAGATATTAAACCACCATGGGAAGATGAGTTAGATGAAAAATGGGCAAATCTCTACATATTAGCTACTACAGCAGTAAATGCTAACTTATAGTTAAATCACCAAACCAGTATCATCACCTATGCTACCTACCAGCCAGAAACTTTAATATAATAAATAACCACTAGTATATTTTAAATTTTAGTTGTACTAAAAATAAATATTTTGTTTTAATAAAATAGTTTATTAGATATTCGTAATTAATATTTTCTGCTTTCCGTTCTGTGATTCTGTGAAAATTTAAACCTAAAATTTTGTGTGTTTCTTCAAAAATGCTAAATAGCATGAATGAATTATCTGAAGCTCTTGAGAATCTCAATCTCTATCCTGTGAAAATAGAAGTTTCCAGAGATTTTACTGGTTACTTGGCCGATGTTGAGGAACCTATGGAATTTCAAGCTCCACCTCCGGAGAAACAAAAGCCAAAGAAAAGAAGAAGATTTGTGGGCTGGAGGCATGTACGCAGGAGGAAACCAGCAACTAAGAAAATTCCCAAAATAGAGAATCCTATGGATAAAGGAAAAGGGATCGAAATTGGGAAAGCAGGAATAGAAATTGGGGAAAGTTCTAGGCAAGCAGGAATAGAAATTGGGGAAAGTTCTAGGCAAGCCGAGGAATTGCCATTGCAGGAGGAATTAGATCGCATACTTGCAAACTGTGATATCCTTAGGCCTATCAATAACAACCTCTTTTCTTATCCTGTCGAAACCCAACTTCCAATAAACTTAGAACCGGCTATTCCAGACCCTCTAATCCACACCCAACCTCTAGGAGAAATGGACGAATGGTGGACCAACGACTGGCAATTTCAGAACCTCCTAAATAACCCTTATACCTTTTTCCCTCCGTTCGACCCAGAACCTGTACCAAACCCACCAATGAGCAATGAAAACTTAGCTGAACTCCGCCATTTTGGCGAGGAACTGGTAAATGCTGGGAATAGGATTCGGGAGGTAGGAGAACAGATCTCCTGGAAGTACGACGAGAGGAAACGTCGCTTCTAAGGTGCCAGCAGATGAGGATGGAGTAAGGGAGTAGTTGTGATTGTATAATAATAATAATAGTAGTAAAAATATAAATTCTGTAAAATAACTAAAATAAAACTTTTGTAAAATAATAGTGTGTACGGATGCATAATATAATATATATAAAAATGGAAGTCGAGAAATCGACAATTTTGGCTATATATGTGTTGTTAAATTATGTGATTGTTTGCATATGGCTATTATTTATTTTATGCTAATAATATATATATATATATATATATATATATTAATCATCAGATGGAATATGCTAGTAATGAACCAGTTAACGAAGTTAACCAATCTGAGCAACACCAGGAAGATCAATTTCTGAATAGGCAAGATATTGAGAATATCGTTGCTCAAGGAATAGCCAACGCTATTCCAGCAATCCTGGCGGCTGCTCGAAACCCAGTTGAACCTCAACAAATTATTCCTAGTAAACGCATTCATGAAGATAACTTCAGTAATAGCGTAAACGGAGGCGGCAACAACAACAATAACAATAATGATAATGTACTGCAAGCCCCAACTCTCAAAAGAATGAAAGCTGCAACACCTGGTTGCACTTATAAAGAATTTCTTGCCTGTAAACCAGCTGAATTTGCAGGCAATGAAGGGGAGACTGCGGCGCTGCGTTGGTTAGAGAAAACCGAAGCAGTCATTATGATAAGTAAATGTGTCGAGGAAGACAAGGTCATGTATACGTCACATCTTTTCAAAGAAGGGGCGTTAGAATGGTGGAATATGGTACTTCAAGCCAAAGGAAGAAATATGGCCTATGCCATGAGTTGGGAAGAATTCCAGCAGCTAGTGGAAAGAAAATTCTGCCCTGAATACGAAAAGGAACAAATGACAAATAAATTCCTGAACCACCGGATGGTGGATGTAGACTGTCGAGGGTATACTTCGACATTCTTTGAGTATGCGAGAGTGGTACCAACCTTGGCTTTGCCAGAACCGGTACTTATTTCCCGCTACATCTGGGGTTTAATTGGCGAAATCCGTGATATCGTTAAAGCTGTGAGACCTCGCACTATTGACGATGCTGTGGAATTAGCTAACACCCTAACTGACGGATTAATACGTACAAGAGAAGAAACCCGGAAAAAAGAAGTAGCCCAAAAGATTACCCAAGGATTCCGTATGGGTAATCGTAATAATTTCAAGAGAAAGGGAACCGGACAATCTTCCACTGTTCCATTTTGCAATACATGCAAAAGGAAGCATTTTGGAAGATGCAAAGGATATTGCAATTTCTGCAAAATCCCAGGGCACCAAGAAGAAGACTGCAGAAAGAAGAAAGCATCAGTCTGCTACAATTGTGGAGAAGTTGGACACTTTAGGCCAGACTGCCCAAAACTGGTCAAACCAGCCGATAACAAAGCTAAACCTGCAGAAGGAACTACCAAGAGAAACGCAAGAGCCTTCCAGTTGACTACTCAGGAAGCATAACTAATTCCTGACGTAATAGCTGGTACGTTCCTAGTTCACGACGTTTATTCAAAAGTATTATTTAACTCTGGTGCAAACCAAAGTTTTATAAATACTTTATTCTGCCAAGCTCTTAAACTACCCTTAACCAACCTTAGGCAGATTTTTACAGTTGAAATGGCAGATGGGAATTCGGTTAACATAGATAAGGTTTTGCAAGAAGGAAAGATAGAACTTCTAGGCCATAAATTTTCTGCCAACCTGTAACCTATGAATTTAGCCGGATTCGATGTAGTGTTAGGAATGGATTGGTTAGTAGCCAACCATGCTCGAATTCTTTGTGACAATAATTCCATAGAAATTCATACACCCACAGGAGAATTAGTGGTGATTACAGGAGATAAGCCACGAAAGCCACTGAAATTCATTTCAGTAATGAAATTGGCTAGTTATTCAAGAAAATAAGAAATGGTGTATATGATTTCAGTAATCATTAACACGAAAGATAAGGAACTAAAAGAAATTCCGGTAGTATCAGAATATCTGGATGTTTTTCCGGAAGAATTACCTGGATTACCACCTGATAGGGAAGTAGAGTTTAGAATTCATCTAATTCCTGGAACTACACCGATAGCCAAGGCACCTTATCGGTTAGCACCCACTGAAATGCTAGAATTGAAAAATCAATTAGATGAATTATTAAGCAAAGGATTCATACAACCTAGTTCTTCCGCATGGGGAGCTCCAGTATTGTTTGTAAAGAAAAAGGATGGTTCGATGCGAATGTGTATCGATTATAGGGAATTGAATAAGGTTACAATTAAGAACCGATACCCATTACATAGAATTGATGATCTTTTTGATCAATTGCAAGGAGCTAGATACTTTTCTAAGATAGACTTACGCTCCGGATACCATCAATTGAAGGTACAAGAAGAAGACATACCTAAAACTGCTTTCAGAACTAGGTATGGACATTACGAGTTTACAGTCATGTCCTTCGGACTAATGAATGCACCTGCAACATTCATGGACATGATGAATAGGATCTGTAAACCGTATTTGGATAAATTTGTAATTGTCTTCATCGACGATATACTTATTTATTCCAAAAGCCAGGATGAGCACTATCAGCATCTACATGCACTCTTAACTTTGTTAAGAAAAGAAAAGCTTTATGCCAAATTCTTGAAGTGTGAATTTTGGCTACAAGAGGTGCAATTTTTAGGTCACATGGTGAATCACGAAGGTATTCACGTAGATCCCTCCAAGATAGAAGCAATCACCAAGTGGAAGGTCCTGCAATCAGCCATGGAAATTAGAAGTTTTTTAGGGTTAGCTGGATACTATAGACGATTCATTAAGGATTTTTCTAAGATAGCTGTACCATTAACTAAGCTAACCTGTAAATCAGTTAAGTTTGAATGAGGACCTAAGCAAGAAGAGGCCTTTAGGATTTTGAAACAAAGGTTAACAGACACTCCAATCCTAGCCTTGCCAGAAGGAACAGAAGATTTTGAAGTTTATTGTGATGCTTCAAAGCTAGGATTAGGATGTGTACTAATGCAACGCAAAAAGGTAATTGCATATGCCTCAAGGCAATTGAAAAAGCACGAAGAAAACTATACGACTCATGACTTAGAGTTAGGAGCCATAATTTTTGCCCTTAAAAATTGGAGACACTATCTGTATGGGAGTAGGTTTACTGTCTATACAGATCATAAGAGCTTAAGGTACATATTTGGGCAAAAAGAATTAAACATGAGGCAAAGAAGATGGATGGAAATTTTAAGTGATTATGACTGTGATATTCAATATCACGAAGGAAAGGCAAACGTAGTTGCAGATGCCTTAAGTCGTAAGTATCATGAAAAGCAAAAGCGAGTTCGTGCTCTGAGATTAAATCTACAATTAGATTTAATGGAATAATTGAAGAATGTTCAAAAAACAGCAATTAAGGATGATGCTGAAGGGATGAAAGGAAGAATAAAGGAATTAGAACAAAGATCTGATGGAATTTGGAGATTCCATAAGAAAAGGATTTGGGTACCTAAGCAAGGAGAATTAAGAAATAAGATTTTAGAAGAAGCCCATAAATCTAGGTATACCATGCATCCTGGTAACAATAAGATGTACCAAGATTTAAGGAATAATTTCTGGTGGATAGGAATGAAAAAAGGACATAGCTAGATATGTTTCTAAGTGTCTTACTTGTTCACAAGTTAAGGCAGAACACCAGAAACCCTCAGGTCTACTTCAACAATTAGAAATGCCTGTATGGAAATGGGAACTTATAACCATGGACTTTGTTACTAAGTTACCCAAAACCAGAAAGGGTAATGATGCGATTTGGGTAATTGTAGATCGGTTAACCAAATCAGCTCATTTTCTACCCATGAAGGAAACCTTTAGCATGGAAAGGTTAGCAAAATTTTACGTAGATGAAGTAGTATCCTTACATGGAGTTCCGCTCTCCATTGTATCAGATAGGGATAGTCGTTTCACTTCCCATTTCTGGACCAGTTTCTAGGAAGCAATGGGAACCCGAATAAATCTAAGTACTGCATATCATCCTCAGACAGACGGACAAAGTGAAAGGACGATCCAAACCCTGGAGGACATGCTTAGGGCATGTGTGATAGATTTTGGTGGAAATTGGGATAACCACCTACCTTTAATTGAATTCTCCTATAACAATAGTTATCATTCAAGCATCGAAGCTGTCCCGTTCGAAGCACTGTATGGACGCAAGTGCAGAACTCCAGTTTGTTGGGCAGAAATAGGAGAAAGCCAATTATCAGGTCCTGAAATCGTACAAGAAACTACCGACAAGATCACTCAAATCAAGGAAAGACTGAAAACGGCTCGAGATTGCCAGAAGAGTTACGCCAATAATCGACGCAAACCACTAGAGTTTCAAGTGGGAGACAAGGTACTCTTAAAAGTTTCTCCTTGGAAGGGAGTAATACGATTTGGAAAGAAGGGAAAGCTAAGTCCAAGGTACATTGGACCCTTCCCAGTAATACAGCGAATAGGACCAGTCGCTTATCGCTTACAACTACCAGAGGAGCTAGCTGGAGTACATGATGTATTCCATGTATCCAACCTCAAGAAATGTCTATATGACGAATCCCTGGTAGTACCTCTTCAAGATGTAGAGGTAAATGAAAAGTTAAAGTTTGTGGAGAAACCGCTTCAAATAGAAGACAGAAAGATCAAGTTTCTCAAGCACAAGCGACTAGTACTGGTCAAAGTTAAGTGGAATTCAAAGAGAGGACCCGAGTACACTTGGGAGCTAGAATTAGAGATGAAGCGAAAGTATCCTCACTTATTTCAGTAAATCTCGAGGACGAGATTTTAAATAAGGTGGGGAGGATGTAAGGACCTTCAAAAATATCCTAAATTTAACCGTAAGTGCGAACCCGGACCCCTGAAACCCTAATCCATATCAAAAATCAAGAAAATCAGATTTTTTGGTCTTCAGGCGGGCCGCGTAAGGGTTAGCATAATCTCACGCTGGCCGCGACAGTTCACCAAAACACCGGGGCAGCGCACAGGCCACGTGGCAGCCACGTGGCTGACCTAGGTGTGACACGCTAGCCCTAATCTACGAAGTAGACTTCCACGCGGGCCGCGTAAGGGTCAAGGGAAGGTTCACGCGGGCCGCGAGAGAACCAAATTTCAGCTACAAATAGGTTGGATCATGAGCAGTCCTCTGGTGTCGAAACCATTTCACAAAAACGAAATCTCACTGCTCAAAAGTCGAAATCATAATTTCTATTAGCGAGGCGCTGCTACGATACAGGGTATTAACTCGATCGCTGATACAATTCAATGTCCGATCGATTAAAACTATCCGATGAATGTTTAAGTGCTGCTCAAATTAGGGTTATACTTTGTCATTCATCGTGAATTCGATGGATGTTTAAGTATTGCACTTTGTCATTCGTCGTGAGGGTTTTAATCTCGTGAGTTGTCGTAAATGCTGTATTAGTTACTAACCTAGTTCGTGTGCATTGTTATTTAAATTAGGATACAAGGCTAATCAGTAGGCTAAACTCTGCCCGTATAAAGCTGCAATGTGAGTCATTCTCTTTTATCAAAAATATTTTACAATACTCCATTTTTCAAAAGTTATAATTACAGGGATTAAGTCGTGGTTATCTTGAATCACTGGCTAGTGGGGTATTGTGCACATTACTAATTTCTCACGGTTAGGCTAATAAATCCTAACAGTGATAATCATCACTACTTGGGGAAAGACCCAATAGTGGTATGACCATCGTCACCAGGTGACACGGCGCCAGATAAAAATAAGATAAAAGCCATTGTAATCGCTCTTATGCTGTAATTTATAACTATGTGTCATTTTATCAAATTGAGTGACTCACCAGTATTTCCCCGCAGACAAAATATTTTAAAACATGTTTTAGGCGACCTGCTGTGAATCAAGAAAAACGTGCTACGGAGCACTAACCAGCTTAAAGAGGTGGCTCAGTTAAAAGCGATTAAACATGTTTTATAAATCAGGGAATTTACTTGTGAAATTCCTCTTTTGTAAATTACGGGGTTTATCCCGAATTATGGAATAAAATAATTGGGCATTTTCAAATTTTAAAAAGATCTTGTTAAATCTTCCGCTGTCGCATCAAATAATAAATACCACGGGTTCCTGTCCCGCGGCTCCTGACCGGGTCAAACCGGGGCTGGGGCCGTGACAAAACCCTTAAAAGGGCACCTACTTATTCTCACTCTAACTTGGTCAATTGTCGGGTCAAACTTAATATTAAAAAGTCAACAGAAGCTATTTTTGCAAATAAATTCATAACTTGAAATGCAGAGGTTTTAGAACATGTTTTAACACTAAAATAACTTGGTAAATAATGTAAGAACATGTCTAGGCATGTTCAACCCGACAATTCTGAGTTTAGGCTCGGTTCGGAACCGAAAGTCACAAAAGTAGACTTTTGCTTTGACTTTCAGTTCTGATCCGATTTAGCTTAGTTTTGATATGCCTTAGGGTTCCATTAGGACCATATTACATGTTAGTATAACCCTCTGAGATTATACAATATGGTTCCTTTGTAATCCGAATCATTTGCATGTTTCCGTTAAATGCTTAATTGTTGACCATTATGCCCTTTTGATATTAAAACGAGATTTTTGAAAATGTGAGAAGACAAAAACCTTTATTACTGATTTGTAAACATATCCTAAAAAATTTGACATCAGTTTATGGTCTAAATTAGGAGTTATGCTAGATATCGTAAATTGAAGCCTTTTTATTAATTAAACGGCATTTTCGGCATAAAACCTATTTAAACCCAAATTTTGACACCAAACCTTTTACCCACTGATGTAATATAATATTTAGGGATTTTTGAAAATTTTTATTGAATTTTAAACTGATTATATTATAGAGTTTTAAAGTAAATTCGGTAATGACGAAATTGCCCTTCTCTTGGATAAAATGAGTTTTACATAACATTTTGATGCCAAACCTTTTGCTACTGATTTCATATGTTAAATAAAATATTTTGAGCTTTATAAACTGATCAAAAACTCATATTTCTTTAAATAACCCGAAAATCGTTAAATACCGACTTTTACGCTTTTTAAACGCATAGTTTGGGTTAAAATTATATTTGACACCTAAAACTCATTACCTACTGATATTATAAGTAAATTTTTATACTTTAACAGTAAGTAAAAGTTTTGAAATCAGATTTCCAAATTTGACCCTTAAAGCTTATGTGAAATGACCAAAATGCCCCTACGGTGCATAGTTTGGCCATAGATGATAAATTTCACATATGTTTAATATCTTACTGATATAACCTGCAAAAATAATTATTTTTACTGATCATTTTAGACCAGAACCTCAGATTTTCATTTAACCTCTTTTATAAACTTTAAAATGACCAAAATACCCCTACGGGGCTTAAATTAATTTTAAATTCGTTTTGGGCATAATGGAAGGTATCCTAGTGATATCATAACACATTTTAAGCATATTAACTTAGGGAACCTGTTCATGACTCATTTGGTTACCCGTTATGCATTTTTCGCGTTCGGTGCGGTTTATGTGACTAGTTTGCATAAATTGACCGAAACGGGTCAAACCTTATCATTTTTACCTCAAAATCCAGAATGTGTTTAGTTTACCCATATTATACAATTCTTCATACTTGTCGGGTCTAAATCACATTCTAATCCGGTCTTCGCTTAATCTTGCGTTTTGAACCGTATACCTTTCTTTAAAACTAATCGGTCTAAGTTTAAACTTAAGTAAGACCCGTTAGGAATCTAATAGGTTATTAAAACCTTCGTTCCAGATTTAGGAGCCTGGTAAAAGATATTTGCACTTGCTGATTTTTATACGGCTGAGATAAAAATTGTATATCTTGCTCATGTAAATACTTTTAACTTATTTTCCCTTATACGGGCTTGGGGTACGGTATATAAAATACTGCTTGGTCGGGTATTGAATCTTTAATCGTATGAAGGTTAAATCATTGAGATAACCCGTTTAATCTGTTTTGTTTGTTTTAAGCCTTTGGGAGGTTAATGACCATGTCCTGGATATCCTCGGCTCATTCATTGAAATGGCCACGACTTAAGCACGGGGTGTAGGCATACACCTGCCGGTGCGTATGTAAAATGATATACCCGCTTGTTCGAGAATAACTCGCCGTGGGTTATATTATGTGATGTGTCTATTAATCTTTAACCCGGTATTTTAACCCGGGCTACTAAACGTATAACAAACATATAATTCTTTTACAAGATTATTTTTAAATAATTATCCCAAGTTATAAAAGAATATTTGTGCCTTGTGCATTTAAATCAATTTTATAAACACTTTTCAAAAGAGTCTGTTAATTGTATTTACCAGTGTAAACTGACGTATTTTCCAAAAAGGTTAAGTGCAGGTACTAAGCGAAATGGGCTGGCTACTCCTAGTATCAGATAAAGAGTCTTGCAAGCTTTTGATGCTTAAATCTGTTGAACAATATTTTTTATTTTGATCCGCCTGTGGATCTTTTTACAACCCGTTGTGTAATACTTTATATTACTTTTGAATCGGTTTGTAATATTTTACTTTTAGACTTCCGCTGTGCATTGAACTGTGATTTTTGACTATGATGATATCAACTACGTCACGATACTCCCCACCGGGCCCACCGATAATACGTGGAAATATCGGGGTTTGACATCCCGGCCCGTAGGACGCTCCGCTTCTTGTACGGCGTATTCTTCTTCGTCGAACTCGGCAGAATTCCTCTAGCATAACTTCCTTGAGCTCGTCCCACGACAGACCGTAGGCTGCATCGTTCCCTCGCTTGTTCCTCTCGGCCGTCCACCAGTCTAGTGCACGGGGCTGGAAAACGCCAGTAGCATTCAGAGTACGGAGGTCATCAGGGCAACCACTCTGTCGCAGAGTAACCTCAATGGAATAAATCCAGTGGAATAACGCAGTAGGACCTCCCTCGCCAGTGAATTCGTTTGGCCCACACGACTTGAATTGCTTGAAACTGAAGGTCTTCGCGGTAGCTTTAGAAGCTTCGGTTCTCGATTCCTCAGACGATTTGCTGGCATTCTCATAAACATCACTCACGGCCTTTGCTACACTTTTAACAATGATGGAAGCAAGGCGTTTGTCTCTCTTTTCTTGACGAGAAAGTGCGTGACGGGATCCAGACGACATTGTCTGCAACAGACATCGTCACAGGACTCAACACATGCATTCGAATCTCACCTCACACGTCTACTACTACTAAAGCTCAGTAACACGTACCGCGTAAACAGATAGACATATAACCATGTAGGACACGGAACCATATAATCACATAATCACATAACACGTAGAGCACAGAATCACATTATCACATAAGCATGGAATCACAGAAACATTTTCAACACAAGAGGCAGTCAGAACACAGAAACCTATCATTCAAAGTTCGCGAGCGTTTGAATATAGCGATCGCGTTTTAGTATATCGGATAGCGTAGTATAAGCGTACATCGTAGCATAAGGTCGTCCAAAATTCAGCGATTTGTTAGCGATTTGAGATAGAAAAGCAGTGCGAGTCGTTCGTGTCGATCGAAGTGGAAGCGAAATCGAGTAAGTTTCAAAAATTTAAACACATAAACAGGTAACACACATATAAACTCATAAAATCGATGAATTACCAGAGTCAGCAGTTGCGGGCTCAGAATTTGAAACATGTAAAAATCGAGAGATAGACTGTCTGCGGCTAGTAGACTTCGACTAACCAAAGCGATTCAACTATTCGCAAGGACTTGTCGTCTACGTTTGACTTTCAGGACTGTGTCCTCGCCTCGATTCTTGGGCGTTTGGCACACATATCGTTAGTCATGTCGTGACTTCAGGTCGTTGGAGTCCGTTGAGACTTTGGTGGGAGTTTTGTAAAATGTGCGGAACAAGTCGTCAAGGTTAGGGTTTCACCCCTGGCTTGCGTCCCTGTTTTTGATAAGGGAGAGGAGATTATTCATCAAAATATGGATTTCACTCCTGATTTGGTATAATTACCCTGTTGAACAAGCGTTCGTTATTGAAAAAGAAAGAAGGAAATCATTGGTAAGTTGTCAAAACAGCATTAATTTAAGCAATCTAGTCAAGAGTTTGTGGTTTTCACACCTAATCTCGACTTTTTTGCCTATTTATAGCTGTAAATTCGAGTGTAGTGATAGAGTAGCATAAACGAGAATAGCGAGGAATAAGCTCGTACATAATCCCTACTGGTTATGCACAACTCGGTCTGTTGGTTCCTAACTATAGACTAGGTTTCTAAGACATCGACCCGGACTAGGTCGAGTCTTGCCTAATTCCCTATAGTTATGGCTCTGATACCAATCTGTCACACCCCAACCGATGGCGGAATCATCGGGGCATGGCACTGAGCGAAAGAGATTGTCCAGAAGTTTCCATAACAATTATCAATACCATTCAATTTAAATAATACGTCCCATACCGTATCTCAAACAGTAAAACAATTATTACTGACAAAATCTAGGCAAATATTCTGTTCCGACAACTCAGATTTCAAAATAGAGCAATTGTTGATCTGCTTCTAGAGACCCTTAGTTTGACCACTACAGACAACTATTTGTTGGGCTCTAAAGCTTTATTCTAGCTTCAATTTCCTACCAAGTGTGCGTCCTAAGCACCTGTCACATACGTTAAAATAAAAGTCAATACATATAATGTAAAGGTGAGCATACAAGTTTGATAATAGCATATAGAGTTCGAATTCGTTTACGCATAACCAGCACGTACACATAGTGAAATAAAGCACGTTAGTTATCGACATAGATCCATCGATACCAATGACTGCGGGTTGACTGCCTGAGGCAGTTCGCAATACATGATTACCACCGTAATCCATGCAAGTAATTATCCTTAACAACCCCCGTGTGAACGGGTGCTGAGTCCAAACTATAGTACTATCGTTGCTAAGGCAGGTAGACAGCATTCCATGTGTAAACATAACAAACAAGCATTCATAAGCCACGTATAACATGCATTAACGGTTAGCGTTCAAATAGTATTGAGTAGTGTGATTGATGTGGTTTGAATAGTTGTAACGTATGTAACAGCCAAAAGTGCTTAAAGCAAAAAGGGATCGAGTATACTCACAGCGGTTGATGGATTGAAGGGAGCGCTTAGCGAGTAAGATTAGCCTGAGTAGATTAGATTGTATAACGATAAGTGATGCGTAAAACGTCTCAAGGTATGGGAGGGTCGGATAGTGGTTCGATCGGATGGTAATCCGATCGGACAGCAATCCGTGCGGGTAACAATCCGTTCGGGTGGTCATCCGGTCGGACAGCTTGTCCGGTCGGATGGCGATTCGAGTGGATTGTTTCTTCCTATGGGAGGAATGTGTTTGTGTATGATGGATTGACTTTTGAAGTTTTCGTTGTAGTATTTTGAAAACACAAAAGTATCTCTATCCATCAAGTCGGTCGATCGGATGACTAGTCGTGCGGATGACAATCCGTTCGGATGGTTATCTGGTCGGACGGTGATCCGGTCGGACGACGACTTAGTGGTGAGGTTACTTACTGAAAGCAAGTTCATAACAGGAGCGTCATTCGATCGGATGGCAATCCGATCGGATGGCAACCTTGTTATTGAACATGTTGAAAATTGTTTAAGTCTTTAAAGCCTTAGTATCTCATGATCCGAAGAGTAATCCATTCAGATGGTCATCCGATCGGATTACATTCCGTTCAATACTCAAGCTGTAGATAAGGTTGTTTAAAGGTGGGACCCAAGTGTGATCCGTTCGGATGACAATCCGTTCGAATGACCTATCCAATCGGATTGTAATCCGGTCGGATAGAAATCTGTTATGGTTGTTCCGTTCGTCCTACACTTGGTCGTTTTGAAGGTTTGTCGTTATGTCGAGACACTTTGACAACGTGTTAGCCAACAGAACCTCTAGTTTGACAACGGTTACCGGCTCGAGACGGTTGGTCTTGGCTAACCCGAAACCGGTAGTCTCGTGGGTAGAATCCGGATCTTGAGCTAGTACAACACTACAATCGAGTAGAGGACTAAATCAGAACCTGCTTCTACCGGTTTTGAGTGTTTTGAGTGTAAAAGAGTTGAAAGAAAGTTAAAACCATCCTTCAATCCTTTTTCACCATTCTTGTGTCGAGATCTTTACAAGATCTTTGTATGTTTGCGTGGAAATCGGTTAGATCTCGGTTGTTCTTGGTGGATTGAAGTCAAAACATGAAGTTCTTGAAGAACACATGATGACGTCATCCTAGAACACCCGAAATCCGGTGATTTCACGGTTAAAAGTTAGGATTTAAAAGATAGAAAGGTGTAGGAGTGCGTGTAGATCAAGAAAGTACAAGATTTAGGGCGAGATCTTACCTGGATTGAGAGAAATCGAAGAAAAGGTGAGGAGCACGAATGGTTCGGACAGAAGGTTTCCAGAAATGGAAAGAATGACAATGACAGGGGTATTTATAGGATTCCAAAAGAGGAAAGGGTTATCCAATCGGATAGCGTACCGCCCGGATGACGATCCGGTCAGATGACACCCTGGTCGGATGACTCCTGATCTGCGGCACAGTGGCTATCCGGTCGGATGGCTATCCGGCCGTATGGCACTTGATTCGATTGTTTACGCGACGATATTTTGGTGTTTCGATTTCGATTGCGAGCGGCTCGTCACGATAGGGTTTCCTAGTCAAATTACTTTTAGTCCCAACTACTAATTATCATAGTTCGATTTTCGATTCGGATTCGAGTTCGATTGCGTTTCGAGTTTCGATTGAGTTCGATTGATTTCCACAACATATATATATATACATATATATATATATATCACGCACAAGTAACACATAAGGCACACACACACGTATAATAACCAAATTAAGTTGAGTTGCGGTTCGTATGACGATTCGATGTCGAGTAGCTTAGCTTGATTATCGATTAGTTAACTTTATCGCATTGTTACTTCCTATAATTCACAGTCGTAAATCGATTAGATAGCGATTAACACACATCGATTTTAGCAGTTAACAACACTTACTCCACATAATACAATTAAAATAAGGAAATCACTATAAGTCAAATTCGTATAATCGGGCGTTGATTTTGACCTTGACTTGGCTTTGACTATGGAAACACGGGGTGTTACAGCCTCCCCTTGTTTAGGGAATTTCGTCCCGAAATTAAGCTGAAAGCTGTACAACTCCGTGAATCACGTTTGAGAACTTTCTGTTCGGACCGGTTTTTGACTTCGAAACGATTGCGAACCGAACGTGTGACGTGCAGAATCCGTACACGAACGTGACCAAACACACGAGAACGTAATATAGTCGGTGATTCTATAGATTGATATGAAATCGTACAAAGCATCTGAATCACGATGTCACTTTCTCTCTCTAGACTTTCTCTTTAAACAAATGCGGGTACTTCACCTTCATGTCGCTTTCGAGTTCCCAAGTGAACTCTGCGCCTCGTTTGCCTTCCCATCGGACTTTCACAATAGGAATGCGAGAGCGTCTGAGCTGCTTGGTTTGGCGATCCATGATTTCGACAGGCTTCTCCACGAAGTGTAATGTTTCGTTTACTTGCAGGTCATCGAGAGAGACATGTAAGTCGTGATCGGCTAAGCACTTTCGGAGGTTCGACACGTGGAAAGTCGGGTGGACGTTACTGAGTTCCTCCGGTAGTTCGAGTCTGTAGGCGACTTTTCCGATCCTTTCCAGAATCTTAAAAGGTCCAACATATCGAGGCGCGAGTTTTCCCTTTTTGCCGAATCGGACTACACCCTTCCAAGGTGATACCATTAGGAGTACGTAGTCACCAACGTCAAATTCCCGGGGCTTGCGTTTCCTACCGACGTAACTTTTCTGTCGATCCCGAGCTTTCACCAGGTTGTCTCGAATTTGGAAAATTTTGTCTGTCGTTTCTTGTAATAGCTCAGGACCGGTTAATTGCGAGTGACCGATCTCGTGCCACACAATAGGCGATCGACATCTTCTCCCGTATAAAGCCTCGGATGGTGCCATTTGTATGCTGGAATGATAACTGTTGTTATACGAGAATTCGACCAACGGCAGGTATTTATCCCAATTACCACCGAAGTCTAAGACACACGAACGGAGCATGTCTTCAAGAGTACGAATCGTTCTTTCAGTCTAACCATCGGTTTGAGGGTGGAAAGTGGTACTTAGATTGAGCGATGTACCGAGTGCCGTTTGAAACGTTTCCCACAGTCGCGAGGTAAACCGAGCATCACGATCAGAGATGATGTCACGAGGCGTCCCATGATTACAAATGATCTCGTCGGTGTAGATTCGGGCTAATCGTTCTACCTTGTAGTCTTCTCGTATCGGCAGAAAGTGAGCTGATTTAGTCAAACGGTCGACCACAACCCAAATGCTGTCGTGACCTAATGACGTGTGCGGAAGCTTCGTTACGAAATCCATAGCTATACTTTCCCACTTCCACATAGGAATTGGTGGTTGTTCGAGTAAGCCAGAGGGTCTTTGGTGTTCTGCCTTGACTCTTGCACAAGTTAGGCATTTTCCAACGTAGAGAGCGATACCCCGTTTCATGCCGGGCCACCAGTACCTGTAGCGAAGATCCTGGTACATTTTATCGGCACCGGGGTGAATAGAATAATGGGATTTGTGGGCTTCGTCCATCAGGATCTGTCGCAAATTGGTCCGCTTAGGGATCCAGATTCGGTCCAGAAAGTGGAATATCCCATTGGATTTGCTCACAAGTTGGGCTCCATCGTGGTAGATTCGTTCCCTCTTCAGCGTGCGTTCGTTAAAGCACACGTGCTGAGCTTCACGAATAAGGGCTTCTAGATCGTGTTGGGCTTGAACATTACGAGTGCTAAGCAGATAACTCCGTATGCTGAGTGCGTCGGTAACAACATTTGCTTTGCCTTGGTGATAACGGATCTCACAGTCATAATCTTTGAGAAGGTCTACCCATCGGCGTTGACGCATATTAAGTTCCTTCTGATTAAAGATGTGTTGTAGGCTCCTATGATCGGTGAAGATCGTACACTTGGTACCATACAGGTAGTGTCGCCAAATCTTTAATGCAAAAACAACCACGCCTAGCTCAAGATCATGGGTTGTATAGTTCTTCTCGTGGATTTTGAGCTGACGAGACGCGTAAGCTATAACCTTGTTCCATTGCATGAGGACACAACCGAGACCAAGGTTGGAAGCATCACAGTAGACAATGAAATCGTCGTTTCCGTCGGGCAATGTGAGAACAGGAGCATTGCAAAGCTTATGTTTGAGGGTTTGAAAGGCAGTCTCTTGTTTGGTTCCCAGACAAAAGGCTGATCTTTATGCGTAAGAGAGGTAAGCGGCACAGCAATCTTCGAGAATCCTTCGATAAATCATCGATAATAGCCCACTAGTCCGAGAAAAGAGCGGACTTCAGATGGGTTCTTAGGCGTAATCCAACTCTTAACAGCTTCAATCTTCACAGGATCGACGTGAATGCCTTGACTATTAACAATGTGACCCAGAAATTGAACCTCCTCCAACCAGAATTCGCACTTGGAGAACTTGGCATAGAGTTGGTTCCCCTGGAGTAACTCGAGAACCAAACGTAGATGTTGCGCGTGTTCGGCTTTCATTTTGGAATAGATCAAGACGTCGTCGATGAATACGATGACAAAACGGTCGAGATATGGTTTACACACGCGATTCATCAGATCTATGAAAACCGCTGGAGTGTTGGTTAAGCCAAAAGGCATAACAACGAATTCGTAGTGACCGTAACGAGTACGAAACGCGGTTTTGGGTATATCCTCCTCTTGTATGCGTAGCTGGTGATATCCTGAACATAGATCGATCTTCAAAAAACACGTAGCACCTTGTAGCTGATCAAACAAGTCATCGATGCGAGGTAGGGGATAGCGGTTCTTGATAGTTAACTTATTCAATTCCCGATAGTCGATGCACATCCGGAACGACCCATCCTTCTTTTTGACGAAAAGGACTGGAGCGCCCCATGGAGAGGTGCTCGGGCGAATGAAGCCTTTCTCAAGTAGTTCCTGGAGTTGGTTTGAGAGTTCACACATTTCGGATGGCGCTAAACGATAAGGGGCTTTGGCGACAGGATTTGCTCCAGGAATGAGGTCGATACGAAAGTCGATATCACGACTTGGAGGCAAACCTGGAAGATCATCAGGAAATATATGAGGAAATTCACGAACCACAGGAACGTCTTTTACTTCCTTCTTCTCTTTCTTTTCCTTCTCTGCTACTACAATGTTTGCCAAGAAAGCTCTGTATTCCTTGCGGAGATACTTGCTAGCTTGGACACGTGACATGAGCTTGAGCCCTTTCGAGGCAGTTTCACCGTATACACACAATAAGTCACCATTTGCAAGCGAGAATCGAATCATTTTATCGTAACACACAACTTCAGCATGGTTTTCGCGTAGAAAGTCCATGCCTACTATGACGTCGAAACTTCCGAGTTGCAATGGAATGAGGTCGATTGGGAAGATGTGATTGTTGAGCTCAAGAGTACAATCACGGATAACGGAATTGACGACGACAGTTATTCCAGTGGTGACTTCTACATCGAACGTCGAAGAGAGATTGGAGCGTTTTCGATTAAGGAGCTTCTCGAATTCGAACGACACAAAGCAATTATCGGCTCCAGTATCAAACAAACATGATGCATAAATACCATTCACAAGGAACGTACCATTAACCACGTTGTTGTTGGCTTGGGCTTGGCGCACGTTGATGTTGAAAGTTTTGGCGCGTGCGGCCTGTTGTTGCTGTTGCTGCCGTTGTTGCTGCTGCTGTTGAGGTTGTTGCTGCTGGGGCTCTTGTTTCACAACCCTGTTTGGCACATGTTGGCGAAATGGTTAGGATCGCCACATGCGAAGTAGGCTCTGGCTTTGACCGCGGGTGCCGGAGGAGCTTGTTGGCCCTGTGGGGCAGTGAGTAGAGCTTGATGAGCAGGAGCTTGTCGAATACGGCAGTTGGCAGTAAAATGGCCGTATACATTGCAATGAGCACAAAAACGGCAAGCAATGGCAGTCGGGTGATGGTAGGTACAAGTAGGGCAGAGCGGATGTGGCCCAGTGTATGCACGCTTAGCAAGAGGTGCATTGGTCACAGGCGCTGCCACTTGGCGCTGTTGAGCTGGTACGGATTGAACTGGTGCAGCAGTGATCGCACAGTTCTTGTTGCTGGAGCTGTTCTTTCTCTTGTTCTTCCTCTTGTTGCTCGATGAGGTGGGTTCAGCAGTTGGTGCGGTAGCGGTAGCTTAATGTAGATGCTTCGTGTTGGTGCACTGAATATCTGTTAACTTTGTCTTAATCGAGTCTTAGGTCTAGATAGAATGAACGAGCACAAAATAGAGTTGAAATTAGGGTATGTACATGTTTATATAGGTGAGTTCGCTTGAAAGTAACAAGGTACAGTTCAAGCGAAACCAACTTATGTGGTTTCGCTTGAAACCGAACTGTGACATCCTCAAGCGAACTAGCAACTACTATATATAGGTGGTGTGTGTTGTCATTTGAAGCGAACATGTGTGTGTATATGAGTCAAGGTGCTGCCAAAATTTCATCAGAAATCATTGTAAAGACTCGGAAATCAGTAATAGAGAAGAATTGAAAAGGAAACAAGTTGTGTGACATTGTTTACTTTGATTCCGCCTTAGTAAATGATGATGAACTGCCTTTACTGACTGTTTAGGATCACGCACACGGTCCAACAAGTGGTATCAGAGCTCAGGACAAGGAGTTCATACCATTGCAGCTTGAAATCATCGGATTCTCATACTTCTACGCATTCTTTTCTGATTTGGACATATTTTTACGGTTGAAATGGCCTGAAACTCACATATATTGAGCGAAACATAGAGTTAACAAATCCCTGAGTGAATTGGACTTAAAATCGATCAAATTCATATAAAAACTTGACTTTTCGCTTGAAAACTGGTTCGAAAAAGCTGACATCATCACATTTCGCTTGAAAATTTCAAGCGAAACCTCTTTAAAATTGTGTTCTCGCTTGAAATACATTGATGATCTCGCTTGAAAATCACATTTCGCTTGAAAATACTATCTCATTTCGCTTGAGTTGAGGTTTCGCTTGAAAACTCAAGGGAAACAAGTGAGTTCGCTTCAATTAAACTGTTTTCGCTTGAAGTTGGGTTCGCTTGAACTTGTATTACCTGAGTTCGCTTGAGCTTGTATTACCTGTTTTCGCTTGAAAGTTGCTGATTCTACTTGAAGCTATTTCGCTTCAAGTGATTTCGCTTGAACTTGCAGTTTTTTTTTTTTTAAATTTAAAAATTGTCTAAGTGTTTGCTGATTTTTCAGGTACGTGAAGATGGATGATTACAATCCATTTTGTGATATCTTTGCTTTTGCTGGAAACGGTGGAGATGATAATTCGAACGACACAACAAACAACACCAATGAGAACACTCCGAATACAAAGAAAAGCTTATCGGATGTTTTGGGAGTTGATGGTGCTTTTGGAACATATAACAAACCCCCGAAGCTAATGGCTATCGAAGAGTACAGTCGGTGGGCCAAGAAGTTTGACGAATGGTTAAGGGCCTTTGCGTATCCTAGCTGGAAGAGTCTAAAGAACGGATATAATGATGGAGGCAAAACTGGTGAAAGTTTGACATCATCTGAAGAAATAGAAACGTTTGTTGCAGAGCAAAAATGCATCGCACTGTTATTTCAATCTGTCCGAGAAGATATAATATCCTTGATCGAATACAAGAATTCTACAGATCTCTGGAACAAGTTAAAAGTTAAATGTTTAGGAAGTGCAGAAATAGTGAAAAACAAAAAGAAACTACTAAGAAGAGAGTTTGATTTGTTTGGGAGTTTAAAAAATGAATCAGTTTGTAAAATGATTGAAAGGTTTGGGCACCTGAAGCTGGAGCTGGCAAGACATGAAATTATATATTCTCAAGAAGAGCTAATTGATAAATTGTTTGATTCATTGCCAGATGAGATGGATTGGCAATATTATGCTTTGATGTTAAAGAATACGATCAAGTCTGAGGAGCTTACATTGGATCTGTTGATTGAAAGACTAGAGAGTCACGAACTGGAGATAAAGAAAACGTACAAAGTCAATCACTCGTCATATCAACAGAACTTGGATTTGTATTATCCAAAAAGCATCATGCCAAAGAATACATCTCCCAAGACAACTTTTTCTGCTGAGAATTCCAACATTTCAAACAAAGAAAGTCAAAGCAGTGGATTTCACAGTGGTTCTTCATCACATTCAAGTCAATCAGATGCAAAGAATCTATTTCAATGCAACATCACTGTAGACTTAAAGAACGCTCAAAACTTCAGCGAGGAGTCGGCAAAGCAACAGATGGTTTTCTTAGCATCTGTGCTAGAATCGTATGAAAGTCTTGTAGCAGGGAAGATAGGCAACACCAACCTGACAAAAGAAGATTACGATCAGATTGATCCTGAGGAGATGGAACTGATCGACATAAGGTGGTGTATGGCCAGTGCAGTTCGTCGAGCACAGCGTTTCATGGATATAACCGGGAGAAAGTCTATTAGTGGACCATCTACCAAGTTGGGCTTTGACAAGTCTAAAGTGACATGTTTCAAGTGTAAACAGAAAGGTCACTTTAAGCGTGAATGCCGAAATGCGTATGCTGATGAGTCTGAAAACCCGTTCAGAGAAGATTACTACAAGAAAGCGATTTATCATCAGAATAAATCGGAGCCGCCAAGAATGAAGCAGCTTGAAGATAACAAAGAGAAATCTAGAGCTCTTGCTGTAATTCACGACGATGAAGGTTTCGACTGGAGCGAGTTGTTACCTGAGGAGGATGCGGTCGGATATGCTTTCATGGCAAAATCTACTGAACCTGTTCCTTGGAAAGACAACAGAACTGAAGAACATAAGTATGGTTACAGAAAGATGATAGCTCAACAAAGATTGATCAGAATATCTGGTATCTATCTTGAAGCAAAAAGAGCGAGGAGATGGGATCCAGACAGAGAATGTTATATTAACCCCGATGGAAACATTGCTATTGATCATAACACTCTTGATATGGAAACCATAATTAAAGAATTGAAAGAAGAAGATGATTATTGGCAAAGAAAATGGTGGGGAAATGGAGAAGAGAAGGAGACAGAAGAAAAAGAGAAGTCAAAGAAGGTTGATACTGGAATCATTGACACAACTCAAAAGTTGAATGCTGAAAACATGGGAAAGATGGCTGACAAGGTGCTGGCTGCTAAAGCACTTGAGGTAGACTCTAAATCCGTTTCTGAGTCTAAAAGCCAGGTCAGTTCAAACGCGTCAACAACTGAGTCAGGTAAGAAAGTCAGTGGTGATGTTGACTGCAAAAATTGCATCAAAGAATGCAAAGTTTGTAGTACAAACACTTATCTCAAAGGTAAGAAGATTGATGATCTGACTGCTAGAGTCCGAAGTGTTGAGGATCAGATCCTTAACCGTGATAAAATGTTGAAAGCTTCGAACGACAGAGTAAAAGAATTAACTAACAAAATTGAAAATGATAAAATTGATCAAGAAAAGGTTAGGAAAGAAAATGAGAGGTTAGTTCTTGAAAATCGTCAGATTACTGAAAAATTTGAGAAGCTTAAAAGCACGGTTAAAGATAATGATGATAGAAACGGTAAAACATACAAAGAAAATTGTCATTTACAAAGTGTTTTGAGGATCAAAGAAGAATTAATCAATCAACAATTGGATGAGATTGCTAAGTTGAAGCTTCAGTTTGAAGAAGCTAAGATTGAGAATGAGCGTATCAATTTGAAATTGAACAGTGACAGCTCTGCAAGCTTTGTTTTGCAACACATTGTTCCCAAACTGTTGATACATTTTTGTGTGGACGCGGCACGTTCGGTTCGAGCCTCTAACGGAATGAAGACCAAGTCGGATATCCTCCTATCCCACTTGGGTCCGAAATGTTTGTTCCGTTTAATTTGTAATGTAATACGAACAGTGCATGTTGCATATAAGGGTATTATGGTCATTATATTTGTGTTTGTATAAGTTTGCTGCAACTGTCTGTTTGTAGCAAACATATCAACTTTGGCAGCCTTCGACGAAACATCGACGAAACAGACTTGTTTCGTCGAACACCTCTCGACGAAACTCACTTGTGTCAATTGATCTTGTTTCGTCGACATCAACGACGAAACAGACTTGTTTCGTTGACTGTTTGGGCTGCTTCAGGCCCATATCTGGCCCAATGTCTGTTTCATCGATCCACCTTGTGTTTCGTCGATGTCAGGGCCCAGATGGGTATATAAACATACTCTGGTTTCACTTTGAAACTAGATGAGAGCATATACCCTGAAAGTTACTCTGTCAATCTGTGTGTGTATCAGTTGAACTTTGGTTCTCATCCCATTAATCAATAGACTGTGTATCGTTGGTTAATCCGTGTGTTTTACTTACTGTGTTTGATTTGGCATAGCTACGGGGATTCCGCACCCGTAACATTGTTTGTTATAAACAAGGATTCGGTTTACGTTATCGATCCTCCGATTTCGGGACCTACAAGTGGTATCAGAGCTTGGCTCTTATCCTTGTTTAAAATCAAACATAGTTCGGTTTTTATCAAGTGTTAAAGTTGTTCTTGTTTTTCTGAAAATTTGTTCTTGAAAAACTCATTTTTCTGAAAAATCATCTTAAAAATCTGATTGGATATTGTGTTTGCCAAAGTTTTATTGAAAACCTTTGTTATATTACATGCTCACGTGATAAAACCGGGTTTTATTTGAAAGTTTGGGAAAATTTCGTGTTTCGGAAAATTGTTCGGTGACCGGAAAACTCATATTTCTGGGTTTGTTGTTCATATCTTCAAGGAGTTCATAAGGATCTTCAAAAAGTTCTTGAATATTGGTTGAATTTAGAATTAAAAGGAAAATTGAAAAAGGATTAAAATCAATTAAAATATAAGTAACCATGTCTGGTTTGGTAAGCTAGTCATGTTGTGGGTTGTACCGTGTCAGACCTGTGTTTGAAAAATCTCACCAACTATTTCACCAACTGTCTGAACCTTATCCACGACGAAACGAAACAATTGACGAAACCAAAGCGTTTCGCCAAAAGCATTTCGACGAAACAAAGTCCATTTCGTCATAATATGTTCGACGAAACAAGGCCATTTCGTCATCATCATTTCGACGAAACAAAGTCTGTTTCGTCATAATTCATTTCGACGAAACAGATTGTGTTTCGTGGGAAGTGTTTCATCGTGTTTGTTGTCAATTTTAAACAGAAGGTTTGTAAAAGTGTGATAACATTGTGTTTTCAAGTATTTGATCAGGTATTCTTCTTCATACATCAAATATGAGCTGCACAAGTCCGTGGGATTGGAGTACGGACTCACAACCAGATCAAAAACCGACTTCGATGGCCGAATATTTAAGGAGTGCCATACCTCAACAACAACAAACTATTAGTGCAAGTCAATGGGCAATGGTTTCGAATCAAAATCAGAGCATTCAAAATCTTTTGCTTAGCGAGAGTGAAACGGGTAGCAACAATCGCCCTCCAAAGTTGAATCATATGAACGACTTTACATCATGGAAAGGTCGTTTTCACACATACATTCAAGGGCAAAGCACCGAACTTTGGACGTGTTTCCTTACTGAATGCAACCCTGCCCTCGAACAAGCAGCATCAACTTCAGCGGGCTTTGCTAATATGCTTGAAGATGACAAGAAAAAATATGACTTAGAGAAAAAGGCATTTGCTATTCTTACACAAGCGCTTCACAAGGAAATCTATCATCAATTCGGCTATTGTAAGACCACGAAAGGTTTATGGGATGCATTGGTAGCGAGAGGAGAAGGAAATGCAGCTTCTAGAAAGACACGCCATGATCTATTGAAGAAAGAGTTTGAATCATTTCAGTTCTTGGAGAATGAAACTCTAAATGATATGACTTCTTGTTTTTATCATTTGGTTAGTGAAATGAGTTCTTATAATGTTCCTGTAACTCATCAGGAAATGATAGCACGGTTTGCTGATGCTCTACCTCCTAAGTGGAGTTCATTCATTGAGCTTCTAAAGCATACGGGTGTTCTGGAAGGAGCCAATGTCAATCTCTATGAATTCATTCAGAGGTTGGAGCACAAGAATGAAGAGGAAATTCGGAAAGCTAAAAGGATTGCATCTGCACCTCCTCAAAACACAGAAATGTATTTGCCTGGTTTTGGTCCTTCAGCTAGTTCTAGTTCAGTTCAGCAACCGAAGCTTCAAACGGCGTTTGTATCCAATACAAACTCTTCTCCGTTTTCACAGCAACCACAGTGGGATCAAAGTGCTTATCTTTCACAATCCATACCCAAACCTCAAACCCAACCACAGTGGGATCAAAGTGCTTATCTTTCACAATCCATACCCAAACCTCAAACCCAACCACAGTGGAATCAAAGTGCTTATCTTTCACAGTCCATACCCAAGCCTCAACCCCAAGCACAACAACCACAGTATACCAACACCCCTTCACCCCAAGACCCCAACACTATCAGAGTTGACACTTCAAACCTCTCAAAAGTTAGCATTGAAATTGCAAAGGAACATATGGAAATCATTAATACAATGGTCAGTGCTTACTGCGGTTTGGTCGCAGGTCAAATTGGAAACATCAATATGACCAATGAAGATTATCAACAAATTGACCGTGATGAAATGGAGTTGATGGATATAAAGTGGGCGTTTGCAAGTGCAGTGAGAAGGGAAAGGGATTTCATGAGTCGAACAGGAAGAACTTCGTTGGAAAGTAAGAAGGATACGAAGTACGGGTTTGATAAAGAAGCTGTTACATGTTTCAATTGTGGCGAGAAGGGTCATTTTAAACGTGAATGCACCCGACCAACCAAGCAAGGCAATCAGAACCCCTTCAGAAATCAGAAAAGTACTTCAAATGTCAATGTCAATCAAGACAATCGTGAACGAAGGATAGTAGCTGTGAACAACAATCAGAACCAGAACCAGAATCAGTCTGGACCTTCAAACAGCACCAGAGCATTAGTCGTTCAAACTGATGAAGGGTGTGATTGGTCTATACAATTTAGGGAAGGTGATCAACGAGGAGGAGGAACAGCGTGTTATGCAAAGATCATCAATCACATCAAGCACGTTCACAAGGAAGAATTTTCTGAAAGTGACGACAGTTCGGGTTATACCGGGAGTTCGGATGAAGAAAGTTCTATTTCGGGCGATTATCATTCTGAATCTGATGTGAAGGAAGAAGCAAGTTCTGAGGTTGATGACTTATTAAATGAAGCCGAGGAGTTGAAATGTCAGAAATCAGTTCTGATCAAGAAGGCTGCTGTAGCATCTAAAGAAATAGAGAAATTCTTCTCTGAAGACGGATCTTTTTCTTATCAGACTGCCTTTATGGCAAATGTCTCAGCCTCTACGAGTCAGGTAAATTCTGAAACTCCTGCTCCTAGTGTTTGTAATTCCTGTGCAGATTTGAAGCTTGAATCTGAAAAGCTTCACAGTCATAATCAAAGTTTGGTTGTTGAAATGTCTAAGTGCAAAGAGGCAAATATGGCTCTGGTTAGAAATGAAAAGGAATTTAAATCTGTAATTGAAACCTTAAAGAAAAGTGTTTCCGAAGTGAACAAAGTTGTTTATCATAAACAAATTAGTATTAACGATTACATTAACATCGTTGAGGAAACCAAAAAGGAACTAGCCATTGCCAAATGCGAGCATGATGCTATCAAGCAAAAATTGGAAAGTTATTCTAACTCCCGATTTGTGCTCGATCACATCATTGACGTTCAACAACTGAAAGGAAACAAGAAAGGCGTAGGGTATAAGAAGTGTCCGCACCCTTTGAGACACAATTATACTCGAATGCCTGATGAAGAGGATATGCCTCGGTATGAACCCAGTGTGCCTCTTGATTATGAGGAATTTACTACTGGCCTAGGGTTCAAACCGGACAGTTCTTCAAGTACATCATCTGAGCAAATGGAAACATCAACATCTACGAGACAAAGTCCTCCAATCATTGAGGACTATGAGTCGTCTGATGATGAATCAGAATCAGATGTGAGTGATCAGGATAAATCACTTGACAAGATGAAAGGAGTAGAAATTCCAATTGAGAATCATATTCTTTGTGATCCTCCTACTCCTGCTGTTCAACCAGTTGTCAAACAAGTGATAGATCCTGTCAAGAATGACAAGAAATATGTGTCTACCATTAAGAGTAATAATGTGTTGTACACTTTGGTTAGTGATGCTAAAATCTATTCAGATCAAGATTTTCCAAGTAAAAATGTCAATCCATCTTCGATTGATAAAGTTTTTGAAGATAATACAAACAAGTTTTTGGGAAAGAAAATTCCAGGAGTCATTGTAACTCAATGTGACCCAATCCCAAAAGCCGAAATCAAAAAACAATTTGGAAATAAAAAACAACCAACAAAGCAACAACCTATTGCTTCTAAGGGTAAACAGCTAGTTCAACGAGCTCAAAAGCCTATTGTTTCTAAATCAAAGTTTGAAACTAAAGGAGCTCGTTATCAGCAGAAAAGAAATGATGTCAACTTTGTAGCATCAAATGGTACTGATAAAATTGAGACTTTTGAAAATAAATCAAACACTGATTTTGTCCAACAAGTCAAGATTTTAAAACGTAACAGTCAAAACAATTACACTCAACATACAAACGGGTGTGATGAAAAAGCTAGTACCTCAGGTTCTACGGGTTCGACATCTGTTGGTCGATCAGATTCTTCTAAGTTTGTGGAAAGGAGGACTTGTTTTAAATGTGGGGAGTTTGGGCATATCATTAAGAACTGCTCAAACACTCCAAAAGATAAATTTGTTGAGAAAGCACACCTGAAAAGGTTCATCCTCAACGTCGTCCTGTTTCACCAAAACATGATAAAAGAACTGTTAAGGAACAAGAAACGAAACAACGACGTCAAAACATCAAAGTTGTTGAAAAGGCTTTCAAATCTGAAGTCAAAACGGTCAAAAGGGAACCAAGTTCTTCACAATCTTTTAAACTAGAAGTTTCAAAATCTGTTTACAAAACTCAATCTGGTAAACAAAAACAAACGTGGAAACCTAAAACTGGTGAAAGTTCAGGGGGAGCTGTTGTTTTGGAAAATCATCAGGAAATTGAAATTACATTTCTTGATTCTCAGGGGCAACCCAAGTCTATGAAGGCTTGGGTCCCCCTCTCCAACTAATCTCTGAGTGAGTGTGCAGAATGTTCCAGGAGGAACTATTGATAGTCGTAAGATTGTTGATAGTGGAGCGTCTTTGCACAAGATAGGCGATAGAAGAAATTGTTGCCTTTGATGGAGAGAAAAAGAAAGGGGAAACATAGTTGTCTGTTGAAAGAAATTGATACCTTCGACAAAATGAAAATCATTCTAAAAGTGTGATTGTTAAAGGCTTTGATCAGGTCCCCAGGATAGATTCAATCAAAATGTACGCACCTGCAGCACGTCTGAAGTTCAAAAATCAACAAGATGAACGTGCAGTGTACATTTCTTCGCGGTGTAATTGAAGAAAATGTGTTTGTTGAACAAATCAACCGGGTGTGCGGATGCCTTGGCATGGATTGAACAACCGCACACTACTTCTCAAAGAGAAAGACAAAGACCTTCGCTGGTGCAATGTGGAAGACCAGCCGGACCCAAAGGTTTCTGATCTTGTTGCTGTCAAGAGATTTCTCAGTAGCTACAAAATCGACTTTGAAATCCACACCGGGTGGATATCCAGTTTGGGAGAGCACTCAGATTCCTTGCAATGCATGAAACATTTGCAGGATACGGTTTTGAATTTCTAATCTCTCCTATACTTGTCGATATTTAAGCTGCTTTATTAATTATTATCATCTCGTACAGCACTCTTTGGCCTGACACGTTGAACTCGAATATCACCTCACACGTGATTGTTTCACTATGAAACTCGTCAATGTTGTCATGGTCCGCACCGCTTACTGACGTGCCAACTCATTTTCCCAAAATTCGATAAAATCATTTCCGATTAAAATTAATTTTGGTAAACGGCATTGAGGTAAAACATGAGTTAATCCGACATCGGGAAATCCTTTTTGTAAATACCTTTGTGTTTTTAAATTTTATCATAGTTTGTTGATTTTAGGGGGAGTAAATCCAAATTTGAAAATTCAAAAACATCGAAAAATTTCAAAACGCAAAAACAATAGAAACCAAAAATGAGTTTCCTGGCAAGAAAAAGAGAATATGATAGTACATCAGTGGTCTGTTGAAATATCTTTTAAACCTTAAATGAAAAATGTTAAGCAGCTCTATATTCGATGTATCGGTAGGCTCACAATCATTTTAAAGTGTGCAGGGCGATATAAACTTAAATCGACTGAAGACCAGGTGGGAACCGCACATTGACATATGGTCTTAGTACCGAAATTTCGTTTGAGAGATTGCCGAGGTTCTGAGATATTCGGTCTTTATGCTGCTTATCATCTGGGTATCATGGTTGTTTCTTTTACCGAAAAATAACGGAGACGAAGTCTAGATCTTCCATGATACTATACATACATGTACATATTGCATTCGACCTCAATAAGTGATCAACAATCACATGTCCAAACAAAATAAGTGATAATATATCACAGATTCTTTGCGGGAGTCAAGTTCGTCTCTTTGCTGTACGAAAGTACTGACCTGTTCACAGACTTACTCCTGTGCCCTCATGCATCTGAAAATCAAGTTCCTCATAAATAAGTGATTCTATCACATAGGACTTGTTTTCAATCAAAATAAGTGAGTTTCTCACATTCTTTTATACGGTCAAACAGATGATAATCGGTATACTCACCGGTAAGATGAACTCTTGTGCATACCTTGATACGGGAATGTGTCGTGTGTGGATGAACACCGGTCGGTAAGTATAAATCATACCTTAACGTATCCCCTCGCCATGATTACATCTGATAAGTTGAGCTTATGTGGACAACAATACCGATAATTGTTATAGGATGCTTATCTTAATGTTAACTAATTGAACAAAAAGAGTTGTTTTGGCATGACCGTATACTGATATGATTCTCTTACCCTTGAAACTCGCAAAAAGAATGTCTGTAAATATTTATTTACTGCTTTCAGTTTCTGTATCTTTGTATATATTTATTTAATTATTGCTTTCCGTCTTTACATTTGAAAAATGAAAAATTCCAAAAAGATTTTAGGTGTGTTTTAATATAAACTTTATAAAAGCCAAAAAGATTTTGCTTCTAGTTTATTTTTGATTGACTGATGTTGGAACTCGAGTCTATCCTACCCAAAATCCTGATTGTAAGACGGAAAACAATTGCATCTTCATAAACAGTCGAAGTTAACAAGTTTTGAAAGTTAAAGGATTAAAATTGATCATTTTCTAAACTTTCAAACTGTTGTCGGTCGGTAGTTGATTGAGATTTGATCTCATATGTGTCATTTGTTTAAATGTTAACTATATTCCAAGCGGTTGTTCTCATTACGCGTTTAGATTTCTTGAGTGTGCAGATGCTATAGGCAAGGAGAACATGTTCGATGATAAGCTTCGGAATGAAGACACGACGTGAAGGCACTCAAATGTTTAAGATGATCGAGTTGCCGCTGATCAATCATCAACACCTCAAGGATCTCAAGAATTGACAAATCAAATGTTTCACGAGCATGAATCAATGGAGAGTTCAATCTAAGGGGGAGTTTGTTAACACACTTCCTAAATGAAAAGGGAGTTTGTTGATACACTTTCTTCTTACGACGCGTGAAGACTTTGAAGATCCTCCGACATGAAAGACATGGAAGTCGAACCATCACAGCAGCGTCCAAGGGGGAGTTTGTTGATACATTTTTGTGTGGACGCGGCACGTTCGGTTCGAGCCTCTAACGGAATGAAGACCAAGTCGGATATCTTCCTATCCCACTTGGGTCCGACAAGTTTGTTCCGTTTAATTTGTAATGTAATACGAACAGTGCATGTTGCATATAAGGGTATTATGGTCATTATATTTGTGTTTGTATAAGTTTGCTGCAACTGTCTGTTTGCAGCAAACAGATCAACTTTGGCAGCCTTCGACGAAACAGACTTGTTTCATCGAACACCTCTCGACGAAACTCACTTGTGTCAATTGATCTTGTTTCGTCGACATCAGCGACGAAACAGACTTGTTTCGTCGACTGTTTGGGCTGCTTCAGGCCCGTATCTAGCCCAATGTCTGTTTCGTCGATCCACCTTGTGTTTCGTCGATGTCAGGGCCCAGATGCGTATATAAACATACTCTTGTTTCACTTTGAAACTAGATGAGAGCATATACCCTGAAAGTTACTCTATCAATCTGTGTGTGTATCAGTTGAACTTTGGTTCTCATCCCATTAATCAATAGACTGTGTATCATTGGTTAATCCGTGTGTTTTACTTACTGTGTTTGATTTGGCATAGCTACGGGGATTCCGCACCCGTAACATTGTTTGTTATAAACAAGGATTCGGTTTACGTTATCGATCCTCCGATTTCGGGACCTACACAAACCCATCGGGAAAAACAAAGCAGGCGAAGATGTATACTGTGATGGAACTGGGGTCGGGTTTCATCAAGTTCCGCCACCAGTTCTAGACAATTATTCGAAAAAGCAATCTGGGTTGGTTAATCTTGAAGATGAAAATGAAGTGAAACTTCCTGATTCAATTGACGTGACATTTTCTTCATCTTCCAATGACGATAGTGTCCAAACTGAAGTGGTAAAAAGTGTGGTTGAAAATGTTCTAAAATCTGAAAATGACACTACTGAGGAAGATGAATGTTTCTTGGACAAATACATTCCAAAATCAAAATTCAAAAACAACTTAGGTGATGAACCGGGTCTTGTGATGTACAAGATGGCTGGATCTGATAAGTTGTATTCGGATTCTGATTTTCTTCTGGAGAATGTAAATGTTTCAAAATTGACAAATGTGTTCAAAATGGTTGAAATTGATTTGTCTGAAGTAAAGAGTTTAAAACAAACAAAAAGGCAAATGAATTTTGAGAAAGATAAAACTTACTACAAGAAACCTGTAGTTCCACTGCGTTTTTATAACAACAATCAAAACAATTGGTTGGGAGGATATCAGGGTGGTAAGAACTATCAAAGAAAGAATTTTCAAAACAAGAAATTTGTTGAGAAGAAAGTGTTTGTGAACGGTTCAAGTTCACTTTCTGATGAGGAAAATGAAATTTTTTCAAAATCAAATGAAGAATTTTTTGAGAATAGGGCCTCACAAACTCAGTCTGAAGGCACAAGTCGGGTAGTTGATACTCGTACATGTTTTAGATGTAACAAAGTTGGTCACATTGCAAGAAATTGCACCAACTTCAAGTCTAAGACTGAAGTTGTTGAGAATCGAAAGAAGAAGGTTGATGCAAAAGGAAAAGCTCCATTGGTTGTTGAGAAAATTTTGAAAAATGAGAAAACAAAAGTCAAAATTGAACCTGTCAAGAAATTGGTAACTAAAAATGACAAATTTTATAAACGGGCATCTCAACAAACATGGAAGCCAAAAGTTGTTGAAAAACCAAAGGTTTCAGAGTTGGAAAAACAATCATCTTCTACCACGCCGGTAAAGATGGATGTTCCTTTGGATTATTATGAAAAGTTGGAAAAACAATCTTCTACTCCACCAGAGAAGAAGAATGTTCAAAAGAAAAAACAACCAACCGGTCAACTTAAGATAGATGAGTTTTTCTTATACAAAAAGGTTGAGGTTGGATCTGAGGAAAGTTTAAAGATGAATGATAAAAATTTTCCGCCACTTTACACTACAAAATCTCACATTAAAGTCCAGTTACCTGAGTCGAAAGAGGCTTGGGTGGCATCAAAATCTCACTAAAAATTTTGGACTTGCCGGAGCTTCCTAGTTGGTAATTGTGAAGCATGAATCGGCATCTTTATTGAAATGTGTTTTTAAAATCAATTTGTGATATGTGCAGGAACTTCCGAGAGCTGTTTCACGATGGATTATGGATAGTGGAGCGTCTCGACATATAACAGGGAAGACTGCATTGTTGTACGATGTTAGAAATTTCAATGGAGGTTATGTAGGGTTCGCAGGAAACCAAGGTGGTAGAATAGTAGGTGAAGGAACGTTATCCAATGGGATTGTTACGTTTGAAAGAGTTAACTACATTGCTGAGCTGGAGAATAATCTGCTGAGCATCTCGCAGATTTGTGACAGGATGTATACTACTCACTTCACAGACAAAGAATGTTTGATCTTGAAGCCAGGATTTGTTATCCCTGAAGAATGGATTATCATGCGGGCACCAAGAGTCAATGATCTGTACGTGTTGGACATGAGCGTAGCTACTACAACCACGGGTTAGGCTCATTGTTTTGTGTCCAGAGCAACAGAGAAAGAATCGAAGTTGTGGCACCGGAAGATGGGGCATATACATCTTAGAAAAATGAATCACTTGGTGCACAATGATTTGGTTATAGGTGTTCATGTCAAAGGTTTTCATCTGGAAGGGGAGTGCATTAGTTGCATCAAAGGCAAGCAGAAGAAAAAGTCACACCCTAAAAAGCAAGTCAATTCAGTTTCCAGACCTTTAGAGAGACTACACATGGATCTGTTTGGTCCAGTAAACGTCAAAAGTATTACAGGGGATCTCTACTGTCTTGTGGTTACTGATGATTATTCCAGATTTTCATGGGTTTCATTTTTTAAGACAAAAAATGAGACGTTTGATAGTTTGATGGCGTTGTTCAGAAAAATTGAAAACTTGTACCAAAGGCGTATCAAAAGAATCAGAAGTGATAATGGTACTGAGTTCAAGAACAACAAGATGGAAGAATATTGTGATGAAAGAGGTATATTGCATGAGTTTAGTGCTCCGTACACTCCGCAGCAGAATGGAGTTGCAGAACGTAAAAACAGGACGCTAATCGAAACGGCCAGAACAATGCTTGCTGATTCAAAACTTCCAATAAATTTTTGGGCAGAAGCAGTTTCCGCCGCATGCTATACACTCAATCGGGTTCTCACTGCAAAGAAATTTAACAAGACGTGTTTCGAGCTGATCAATAACTGCAAACCGAATATGAAGTATTTAGAACCGTTTGGGTTTCCCTGTACCGTTCTAGAGCCTTTTGGAAAGTTTGGTGCAAAGAGCATTGAAGGAATTTTTGTGGGATATTCAAGTCCTCAGAAACGAGTGTTTGTTCCAAGCTTGAAGCGGATTATTGAAGCACAGAATGTTGAGTGTCAAGGTTACACAATGCCGCCGCAGAATCCTGGTGACTCATGGCGTTTTAATTATGATAAATTGTGGGATTCGTTTGACATGGAAGAAGAAAAGGAAGAAGAAGAAGATTTTTTTGACGAGTTGGATATTCTAAGAGAGTATGAAGAATCGCAAGAAAGGTTCCCAGCTGAGTATTCAAGAAGACCGCGACAAACTTCAAATGATGATGAAGCAGGTCCAAGCAATGCTGGTGAACATGATGATGTCCAACAAAATGAAGTTGCTCAAGATAATCAGTTGGCACAGAATGATAATCAAGAATCTAAGAACATGCCAGTATTTGATCGTGGTGATTCAAATTCTGATGGGGGGCAAATTCAGATTTCAAGTCAAACAAACCCAGTCAGTGAACAAGGTGCAAATCAGAATGTTACTAATCTGGAAGGCGATGTAGATGTTCCAGGTGAAGTGATACCACGAACTCTTTCATACCATCCAGAGGAATTGATCATTGAAGAATTGCAAACAGGCGTCCACACTCGAAGACAGCTTGATAAAGGGCTTACATGTTTTTATTCAAAAGTTGCTCCTTTACAAACTGACTTTTCACTAAGTTGTTTTATCTCGCAGGTTGAACCAAGGACTTATAAAGAGGCGCTTACTGAAGATTCTTGGGTCAATGCGATGCAGGAGGAACTGAGCCAATTCGAGAAGTTAGGCGTGTGGAAATTAGTGGATTTGCCTGATGGTCAGAGGAAGATAAACACCAAGTGGGTGTTCAAGTGTAAGAGAGACGATAGAGGAGTTGTGGTTCGTAACAAAGCTCGACTCGTAGTCCAGGGTTTCAGTCAACAGGAGGGTATAGATTTTACCGAAGTGTATACTCCTGTAGCTCGACTAGAAGCGATCAGAATCTTCCTAGCATTTGCATCATGGAAAAACTTCAAAGTATATCAGTTAGATGTAAAATCGGCGTTTCTCTATGGGAAGGTAAAAGAGGAGGTATATGTCGGACAGCCACCGGGCTTCACCGATCCACTTTACAACGACAAGGTTTACTTGCTAGACAAAGCGCTGTATGGTTTACACCAGGCCCCGAGAGCTTGGTATGAGACATTGTCTCAACACTTGTTAGCCAACAGCTTTATCCGTGGAAAAGTGGATGCCACTCTATTCACCAAAGAGGTCGACGGACATTTTCTGATAGTTCAGATTTACGTGGACGACATCATATTTGGGTCAACAAATGAAAATTTGTGCAAAGATTTTGAACGTGTTATGAAGCAGAAATTTGAAATGTCATCGATGGGTGAGATGAAATTCTTTTTGGGATTGCAGGTTGATCAACTACCCAAAGGAATTTTCACACATCAAACGAAGTACGTTCATGATATCTTGGAGAAATTCGGGATGTCAGGTTCTACTCCAGCTTTCACCCCATTAGCAACGAATCATGGGTTAAACCCTGATCTCACCGGAGAAAAGGTAGATGAAACGATGTATCGTTCCACGATCGGATCGCTGATGTATTTGACAGCTTCAAGACCCGATATTATGTATCCAACCTGCCTTGCAGCAAGATTTCATTCTAACCCGAGAGCTTCGCATATGGTAATTGTGAAAAGGATATTACGCTACCTGAAAGGAACTCCATCATTGGGGTTGTGGTATCCAAGAGAAGGCGATTTCACGCTCGAAGGGTATTCCGATTCCGATTTCGGATGCTGCAAAGTTAATGCTAAATCAACAACAGCAGGGTGCCAGTTTTTCGGATCATGATTGGTTACTTGGCAATGCAAAAAGCAAACCTCTGTGGCTTTATCCACATGTGAAGCGGAGTATGTATCTGCTAGCAGTTGCTGCTCACAGATCTTGTGGATCCAGCAACAGATGCGCGACTACGGTTTGCAATTTCTAAACACCCCTGTCTTTGTTGATAATGAGGCAGCGATTAACATTACTAAAAATCCAGTACATCATGCTAAAACGAAACACATAGAGATTCGTCATCACTTCATTCGAGATTGTTTCGAGAAGAAGTTGATACGAATTGAGAAAATCCACACTGACGAACAAAAAAGCTGATTTACATACCAAAGCATTTGATAAAACACGTTTTCAATATTTGCTAACACTGAATGGTATGAAGCTTTTATCGGTGTTGGAGGAGATTCTTGGCGTTGATGAAGGAGACATTGTAGATGATGTTGAGAAGCAATCTGCAATGGTTTGTCGATTTTTTACCTGTTTTGGTATTTAGGGGGAGGTATAGGGTAATATTTTCATAAAATACAAAAACATTAAAAAATGACAAAAATACAAAAACATGAGATATTTTCAAAATCCAAAAACATTAGAAAACCAGAAAAGAGCTTGTGTAAAAAGGGAAAATGATAGTACATCGGCTTGACAGTTACAGTATGCTAAAGAAATGGAATGTTTAAATGCGTTAAACAGTCTCGCTGATGATATGCCGATAGGTTTTTACACATTTAGTAGGTTTGTTCGGGATATAAACTTAAATCTTTACTTACTTATTTCGTGGGGAACACTACTTGGATATATAGGTAACCCCTGAAATTTCGTTTGAAATATTCTTTTTTCTGACATACTAGGTCTTTATAGTCAGTGATATCTGGGGTATTATTCCGGGACTTCTGCTGAATGGAAGTTCTGACCTAGTCCTCGAATAATACTTTCCGCAATGCTTGAAACATAGCATCACCCTCAGCATAAATGATAAGACAATAAAATTGCTTAACAATGCTGTTGTAAAAAAGATCCTCTAAAGGGGACACACCCAAATCGATTTGTGATATCTCTGCTGAACGGTAGTTCTGACCTGAGCTCTCACGGTTTCGATCATAATTTATTCCCTTACAGATATCATCTGTGGTATACTCACCTGTAAGACTGAATATTGGGATCTGGATACGGGAGTATATTCAAGAGGTGGGATACACGTATAAGTTTAAGTCTCTAAAACACTAAATCTGTATCCTGGACAGATTGAAATGTGTGTGAAAATTTAAGTGGATCAGTATATCGACAATCTAAGCGAATTTTCTAATTCTGAATATGTAATCAAAGCTTAACGGTACTTGTAACTTGTCGAATAGCTGATATGATTCCCTAACACGCTTAACCAAAAATATGTTTGTAAATAGTTTACATTTTAGTTCTGTATTTCATTTCTAGTTTAGAAACTTTATTAAAAATTCAAAAAGATTTTTCATTTCTGCTTTATTTTTGACAAACCAAAGTGGAGAGTTGATCTTCAGATTCGAATTGAAGCAGATGCAGGAAGTTTCTGGGCTGGAGGATGAGTTTGGAGCTAAACATGATAAGTTTGAGAAGTTGAGATATCAAAGCAAGTTCATTAATTTGAAACTTGTAATTTTTTTTAAAAAAAAATTGAACAAAATGTCAGTGTGAATTATCTCTGATCAACCAAGGTCATTAAGTTGGACTTGGTAGATTAATTGAGTAATCAGGGTCATTAACTTGGACCTGAGTACTTAAGTGGATTGCTTAACACTGAGGGTTAAATGGTAAGTTTTGAATTGAAATTGTTATTATCATATATCTTATATTTGGGTAGAGATTATGCAGGAATCTAATTTCCCATGGCACAAAAATGTTAAAGTTTGAATCAGAATTTGAACCCTAGCTGATCGAGAGGGGGAGTCTGCGAAAGGGGAAGTCAGAATTCTGGATCAACAATCAAAGGGGAGATTGAAGATTAATGTTTGAAGATAAAGATTGAAGAGAGTTTTTATAATGATAAATTTATTTGGAGAGAGACTAAGACTAAAGACTCGACGCCGTAGACTTCGTCAACATCCAAGGGGGAGTCTGTTGGTGCACTAAATGTCTGTTAACTTCGTCTTAATTGAGTCTTAGGTCTAGATAGAATGAACGAGCACAAAATAGAGTTGAAATTAGGGTATGTACATGTTTATATAGGTGAGTTCGCTTGAAAGTAACAAGGTACATACAGTTCAAGCGAAACCAACTTATGTGGTTTCGCTTGAAACCGAACTGTGACATCCTCAAGCGAACTAGCAACTACTATATATAGGTGGTGTGTGTTGTCATTTGAAGCGAACATGTGTGTGTATATAAGTCAAGGTGCTGCCAAAATTTCATCAGAAATCATTGTAAAGACTCGGAAATCAGTAATAGAGAAGAATTGAAAAGGAAACAAGCTGTGTGACATTGTTTACTTTGATTCCGCCTTAGTAAATGATGATGAACTGCCTTTACTGACTGTTTAGGATCACGCACACGGTCCAACACTTCGAAGTCTTATCCCAGACACCAGCCTTAACCCGCTTGTCGTTGATTTCAGCGGCCAGTAAATAAGTTTCCTCGATCGTCGTAGTCTTAACCGCTTGCACGAAATCAGCAACGCAGTCGGGCAGGGCCCGGATGTACTTCTTGATTGCCATGTCTGGAGTCTTGACTTGGTCGGGACAAATAATGCTGAGCTGCTTGAAGCGAGCAGTGAGACCAACATTGTCACCATCCTTTTGCTGTATGTGCCAAAATTCATCTTCTAGCTTTTGACGTTCATGAGGAGGGCAAAATTCCTCTAGCATAACTTCCTTGAGCTCGTTCCACGACAGACCGTAGGCTGCATCGTTCCCTCGCTTGTTCCTCTCGGCCGTCCACTAGTCTTGTGCACGGGACCGGAAAACGCCGGTAGCATTCAGAGTACGGAGGTCATCAAGGCAACCACTCTGTCGCAGAGTAACCTCAATGGAATCAAACCAGTGGAATAACGCAGTAGGACCTCCCTCGCCAGTTAATTCGTTTGGCCCACACGACTTGAATTGCTTGAAACTGAAGGTCTTCGCGATAGCTTTAGGAGCTTCGGTTCTCAATTCCTCAGACGATTTGCTGGCATTCTCATAAACATCACTCACGGCCTTTGCTACACTTTTAGCGATGATGGAAGCAAGGCGTTTGTCTCTCTTTTCTTGACGAGAAAGTGCGTGACGGGATCCAGACGACATTGTCTGCAACAGACATCGTCACAGGACTCAACACATGCATTCAAATCTCACCTCACACGTCTACTACTACTAAAGCTCAGTAACACGTACCGCGTAAACACATAGACATATAACCATGTAGGACACAGAACCATATAATCACATAATCACATAAAACGTAGAGCACAGAATCACATTATCACATAAGCACGGAATCACAGAAACATTTTCAACACAAGAGGCAGTCAGAATACAGAAACCTATCATTCAAAGTTCGCGAGCGTTCGAATATAGCGATCATGTTTTAGTATATCGGATAGCGTAGTATAAGCGTACATCGTAGCATAAGGTCGTCCAAAATTCAGCGATTTGTTAGCGATTTGAGATAGAAAAGCAGTGCGAGTCGTTCGTGTCGATCGAAGTGGAAGCGAAATCGAGTAAGTTCCAAAAATTTAAACACATAAACATGTAACACACATATAAACTCATAAAATCGACGAATTATCAGAGCGATTCAACTATTCGCAAGGACTTGTCGTCTACGTTTGACTTTCAGGACTGTGTCCTCGCCTCGATTCTTGGGCATTTGGCACACATATCGTTAGTCATGTCGTGACTTCAGGTCGTTGGAGTCCGTTGAGACTTTGGTGGGAGTTTTGTAAAATGTGCGGAACAAGTCGTCAAGGTTAGGGTTTCACCCCTGGCTTGACAACTTCGTCCCTGTTTTTTATAAGGGAGAGGAGATTATTCATCAAAATATGGATTTCACTCCTGATTTGGTATAATTCCCCCGTTGAACAAGCGTTCGTTATTGAAAAAGAAAGAAGGAAATCATTGGTAAGTTGTCAAAACATCATTAATTTAAGCAATCTAGTCAAGAGTTTGTGGTTTTCACACCTAATCTCAACTTTTTCGCCTATTTATAGCTGTAAATTCGAGTGTAGTGATAGAGTAGCATAAACGAGAATAGCGAGGAATAAGCTCGTACATAATCCCTACTGGTTATGCACAACTCGGTCTGTTGGTTCCTAACTATAGACTAGGTTTCTAAGACATCGACCCGGACTAGGTCGAGTCTTGCCTAATTCCCTATAGTTATGGCTCTGATACCAATCTGTCATACCCCAATCGATGGCGGAATCATCGGGGCATGACACTGAGCGAAAGAGATTGTCCAGAAGTTTCCATAACAATTATCAATACCATTCAATTTAAATAGTAAAACAATTATTACTGACAAAATCTAGGCAAATATTCTGTTCCGACAACTCAGATTTCAAAATAGAGCAATTGTTTATCTGCTTCTAGAGACCCTTAGTTTGACCACTACAGACAACTATTTGTTGGGCTCTAAAGCTTTATTCTAGCTTCAATTTCCTACCAAGTGTGCGTCCTAAGCACCTGTCACATACGTTAAAATAAAAGTCAATACATATAATGTAAAGGTGAGCATACAAGTTTGATAATAGCATATAGAGTTCGAATTCGTTTACGCATAACCAGCACGTACACATAGTGAAATGAAGCACGTTAGTTATCGACATAGATCCATCGATACCAATGACTGCGGGTTAACTGCCCGAGGCAGTTCGCAATACATGATTACCACCGTAATCCATGCAAGTAATTATCCTTAATAACCCCCGTGTGAACGGGTGCTGAGTCCAAACTATAGTACTATCGTTGCTAAGGCAGGTAGACAACATTCCATGTGTAAACATAACAAACAAGCATTCAAAAGCCACATATAACATGCATTAACGGTTAGCGTTCAAATAGTATTGAGTAGTGTGATTGATGTGGTTTGAATAGTTGTAACGTATGTAACACCCAAAAGTGCTTAAAGCAAAAAGGGATCGAGTATACTCACAGCGGTTGATGGATTGAAGGGAGCGCTTAGCGAGTAAGATTAGCCTGAGTAGATTAGATTGTATAACGATAAGTGATGCGTAAAACGTCTCAAGGTATGGGAGGGTCGGATAGTGGTTCGATCGGATGGTAATCCGATCGGAGAACAATCCGTGCGGGTAACAATCCGTTCGGGTGGTCATCCGGTCGGACAGCTTGTCCGGTCGGATGGCGATTCGAGTGGATTGTTTCTTCCTATGGGAGGAATGTGTTTGTGTATGATGGCTTGACTTTTGAAGTTTTCAATGTAGTATTTTGAAAACACGAAAGTATCTCTATCCATCAAGTCGGTCGATCGGATGACTGGTCGTGCGGATGACAATCCGTTCGGATGGTCATCCGGTCGGACGGTGATCCGGTCGGACGACGACTTAGTGGTGAGGTTACTTACTGAAAGCAAGTTCATAACAGGAGTGTCATTCGATCGGATGGCAATCCGATCGGATGGCAACCTTGTTATTGAACATGTTGAAAATTGTTTAAGTCTTTAAAGCCTTAGTATCTCATGATCCGAAGAGTAATCCATTCAGATGGTCGTCAGATCGGATTACATTTCGTTCAATACTCAAGCTGTAGATAAGGTTGTTTAAAGGTGGGACCCAAGTGTGATCCGTTCGGATGACAATCCGTTAGGATGACCTATCCGATCGGATTGTAATCCGGTCGGATAACAATCCGTTATGGTTGTTCCGTTCGTCCTACACTTGGGCGTTTTGAAGGTTTGTCGTTATGTCGAGACACTTTGACAACGTGTTAGCCAACAGAACCTCTAGTTCGACCCAGATGACCAGCCCGACCAGGAATCACCCTAGTCCGGCCGGTTACCGGCTCGAGACAGTTGGTCTTGGCTAACCCGAAACCGGTAGTCTCGTGGGTAGAATCCGGATCTTGAGCTAGTACAACACTACAATCGAGTAGAGGACTAAATCAGAACCTGCTTCTACCGGTTTTGAGTGTAAAAGAGTTGAAAGAAAGTTAAAACCATCCTTCAATCCTTTTTCACCATTCTTGTGTCGAGATCTTTACAAGATCTTTGTATGTTTGCGTGGAAATCGGTTAGATCTCGGTTGTTCTTGGTGGATTGAAGTCAAAACATGAAGTTCTTGAAGAACACATGATGACGTCATCCTAGAAAACCCGAAATCCGGTGATTTCACGGTTAAAAGTTAGGATTTAAAAGATAGAAAGGTGTAGGAGTGCGTGTAGATCAAGAAAGTACAAGATTTAGGGCGAGATCTTACCTAGATTGAGAGAAATCGAAGAAAAGGTGAGGAGCACGAATGGTTCGGACAGAAGGTTTCAAGAAATGGAAAGAATGACAATGACAGGGGTATTTATAGGATTCCAAAAGAGGAAAGGGTTATCCGATCAGATGGCGTACTGCCCGGATGACGATCCGGTCGGATGACACCCTTGTCGGATGACTCCTGATCTGCGGCACAGTGGCTATCCGGCCGGATGGCACTTGATTCGATTGTTTACGCGATGATATTTTGGTGTTTCGATTTCGATTGCGAGCGGCTCGTCACGATAGGGCTTCCTAGTCAAATTACTTTTAGTCCGAACTACTAATTATCATAGTTCGATTTTCGATTCGGATTCGAGTTCGATTGCGTTTCGAGTTTCGATTGATTTCCACAACATATATATATATATATATCACGCACAAGTAACACATAAGGTACACACACGTATAATAACCAAATTAAGTCGAGTTACGGTTCGTATCACGATTCGATGTCGAGTAGCATAGCTTGATTATCGATTAGTTAACTTTATCGCATTGTTACTTCCTATAATTCACAGTCGTAAATCGATTAGATAGCGATTAACACACATCGATTTTAGCAGTTAACAACACTTACTCCACATAATACAATTAAAATAAGGAAATCACTATAAGTCAAATTCGTATAATCGGGCGTTGATTTTGACCTTGACTTGCCTTTGACTATGAAAACACGGGGTGTTACAAAAAGCACTGCGCGTCATCAATTGTTGAAGGGCTTGATTTTGAGAGAATTGGTTCGTGAGTGTTGGAATGCGGCAAAGGCGTTTGACGAATATTGAGAGAATTGGTTCGGTTCGATCGTCGGATAATATCCCGGAACCGAGAAAACATTCGGTTGGGACGGGTTGTTGGGATTGTTCGGGTTGTTGGGGACGTTCGGGTTGTTGAAGGGATCCATGGTAGAATATAAGTTTATAAAAGTGGAAGATGTTTTATAAAAAAAATAAAGGAAGAGAGGTGAGAAAAGGGTTAAAAATGGTGAATGGAGGTGAAAAAGGTTTGAATTTTATATATTTGGGGGAATGTTACCGTTGCTTTTTGTTTGAAATTGGTAAATTGATTTTTTTTATTTAACGGTTATAAAGCAAAGGGGGGCCCACCATTTTTGTATCGTCTCGAACGTCTTGATGTCGACGGAGAGGACGGGGACGACCAAGGGGGATGGTGTGAAGGCGGCGCCGGTCCTCGACGGGTATGGGGACGTACCCCATACCGCACAGCCTTAGTAATTACGCTTACAAATATATTCTTTGGTAACCATGCTGGATAAAGCATAGGGAAATGGGTAGCCCACACTACCTTCAATTTTCTTGACGAAGTACATTTATAGTGTAAAAGTTTTTTTTTCCTTCTTCGTTTTATATATCAGCTACTCTTGAACAATAAATTTTTAGCTTGCATTACCCTCAACTTTTTCGTTGCGTCACTAGTTTTCACCACTGCATAATATAAGATAACTAGTTTATTTATTTGTTCTAAGATTTTTTATTTATTTCTTTTTAGCAATCAGTTTCACCCATGTTTTGCCACTCTCCACTACTTAGGATTTGTAGGTAGTTAACACCCATGCTCTCCTTGATTTTCTGCATTTTCTTTACCATGTTTTGCATCACTTTCAACTATATTTACTATATTTACGCATGTTTGACATTAATTAGAGTACATAAGAAAATTGAATCAAACTAGTGTTGTTCGTATCTATTTTTCCTTTGGAGAATAGCCATCTCTAGTTAACTTTATCTTTTAGGAGATTGACCATCTCGAATCAGTCTATAACACCCTCTAAATATACTCTTAAATCTGCAACAATGTTCTATCACAAAACTAAATATTCCAGCCACTTGAAGAGAACACATTTACTATACATTTTGATAGCACTAGACTACAAGCCCTTTAGCATACGCTGATGGACAAGGCCGTCCCTGAGAATGCATGTGCCTTCGAAGGCCCTGTACGAATAGAAAAAATGGGCCCCTAAATATAAATTTGTAGGTGAAAAATAGTAATAGGATGCTATTTGTAATGAAAATAAAAAAACAAAATTACTATAACAAAATTATCTATTTATGCTATTTGTAATGAAAATAAAAAAAAACAAAATTACTATAAAAAAATGATCTATTTCTAGTAGTTACATATAAAGAAATATTCAAGTGGATCCATACCTAATCAACTAATATTGATTCAGAAATATAATCAAGTATTCAAGTGCAGCAACAATAAAGAATTCAAACAGTATGTGAATTGTGCATGTCATGATTTCTAATTTTATATATTAACAAACGTTGAAGGCTCTTAAGAACAGTGTCCGTTTCCAAGTCTTAGGGCATGTTTGGCTAAACTTTTTAAAACAACTTATTGACTTATTGGCTTTTTGAAAAGTCATAAGCTCCAAAATGATGTTTGGCAATGAAGGTGTCTGTGAGGGGAAAAAGTCAATAAGTCAATAAGTCACTCCATACTGACTTTTCCAAAAAGGCAAAAAGCTAATAAGTCAATAAGTTGTTTCAAAAAACTTAGCCAAACATGCCCTTAATTGACCGCCATCTGTCGGTCTTCCCCTCTCAAATCAAATCCATTACGATTGTTATCATATTTTAATTATTGTTATGCTCTGTAAGTCGGTTTTATTAACTATTGTTATTATTATATTATTATGTGTAATATAATATAATATCTATTTTGTTTTCTATCGATAAAAAAAAATCATAATACACAATTATATTTATTTTTTATCTCGATATTTTGTTGAAAACGGAGTTAATACGAGTGTCGATGTCATGAGGAACCCAACCGACTATAACTAAATAATATTGGTACATGTTTCGGTATTATTGGAAGCCATACCTGTATTCGCCCTGTAGTTTTCAAATTGATGAAAAAATCTGTTGATATCTTTTTGGATATATCCCAACTTTATTTTTTGTTTTTTTTAATTATTATATCAAATGTCAGTATCGTAACACGCCTATTTGATACCAACCGAATTCCCGCCATCGTTACATGCTGAACCGATACCAAACAAATTCCGTCGCGTAGCGCGGTCAGATACCACTAGTTTTTTAATGTTGTACGTAAATAATCATTTAAAGGATATGAATGCCAATTAACATACCTTCGTATCGTTAAAGAAAACTAAAAGTGTCTCATCAATTTACATGCTATACTTACATGGTAAAAAAATAATTCAAATTCGTATCAGGTCTGGCCCTGAGAATACTGGGAATAAATGACGACACAATTGTTATTCATTTAACTTATTTTACTCTAAAAATATATAAGAAAAGAAAAAATAAATAGTTAAAATATTTGTAAAGAAACCAGGGATCTGATTTTTTAGGGTTCAATAACTGTAAGAAAAAATCAAACTATCTCCATTGTTGTTAGTGATCGATTCATTAGGTTTACAAAAGGGTCCTAATATTAACACATAGAAAAAACTTATTTTCACATGGGGTATACGGGCCGTATAATGTTATACGACCCGTATAGAATATAAAAACCCAACAAATTATGTGCCATCAGACTTTGTCAGTTTTTTAAATTCTATACGAGTCGTATAACATTATACGGCCCGTATACACCATGTGAAAATAAGTTACCTGGTCGTATACAATGTATACGAACGTATTATACGGGCTGTATAATGTTATACGGCCCGTATTCCTCGAAAATTGAATTTTTCTCAAAGTATATAAGGGGTTTAAGGTGCCAATCACACGAGACATTTTACAGTCGTTAGGTGGTCATTTCTTTCTAAAAGTAGAAAAAAATAAAACATTAACAAGTAACAAAGATTGAAGAACAAAAAGTCGTGTCGTAAGACTGTAATAAAACGGAAGCTATCAACGCGAGGATGGGTACGGAAGCCGACATGTCTTCCTGAATCTGAATACCAACGTTAACTTTGACTTATAAAACCCACTTGCAAAATAAGCGGTTTTATCATACAGTCGTGAGGTGGTCAAACCTTTCTAAAAGTAGAAAAAAATAAAACATTAACAAGTAACAAAGATTGAAGAAAAAAAACCGTGTCATATAACTGTAATAAAACGGAAGCTATCAACGCGGGGATGGGTACGGAAGCCGACATGTCTTCCTGAATCTGAATAGCAACGTTAACTTTGACTTATAAAACCCACTAAATAAGCGGTTTTATCATACAGTCATGAGGTGGTCAAACCTTTCTAAAAGTAGAAAAAAAATAAAACATTAACAAGTAACAAAGATTGAAGAACAAAAAGCCGCGTCGTATGACTGTAATAAAACGGAAGCTATCAACGCGGGCCCCGTCATTACAAACGATTTCGTTTCAAATCAACGGTCTCGTCATTACAACCATTTGTTTTCAATGGGGATGTAATGCAATGATTCCTCTCAATTGAATAGACAGACACTTACTTCATAGGACTCACTTGAATCGTCTCGGAAGTACTGAACAACCGAAATAAAAACTGAGACGTACTGAACAACCGAAATAAAAGCTTGGAAAATTGCATCAACTCTCCTATATCAACATACTCTTCTCCGGATGGTTGATCAGCCTGTACCGAAGAAACCAAATTCGCCACAAACCAACTGCTTTATTTTGGGTCGTCGGGAAAACTTTTCCTCAAGGGAGGGTGAGTAGTATGAGTCTGAGTCCACTGTGGTTCGTGAATGTTTCGAATCATCAACGAAGACGTGTCGGGTTCTTCTGCTAGTGGTCGGGCTTCCAATGCTCACACAGGGTGATAAACAACGCTGATATGAACACAAACCAACTGCTTTATTTTGAGTCGTCGGGAAAACTTTTCCTCAGAGGAGGGTGAGTAGTATGAGTCTGAGTCCATTGTGGTGAAAAACAACCCTTGATGTTGAAACCGGTTTTACCTCATGAAAAGGAAAGAAAAATTTTTTTTAGAGAAGCATTGGGATTCAAGGGTTTATGAGTCAAAGTTAACTTTCAGATTCAGATTCAGGAACCAGATGATTTGTACGTGGTTTAACATCTTTAATCTATTAGAACGATCCTTGTTTTGTCACGTACATTTCGTAATAAACTTTTCGTGCACTGAACCATCAGTTGTGTACGCAAATTCACCACTGGTTTCTACAGCACAAGCACATACACAGGGAGAATGGTTGATGATGTTTTTCAGTATTCGGATTTTGTTGCTTTGTTTCTAGCTAGGGTTTAGAATGGTTGAAGGTATATTTGTTTCCCAACTCTCTCTATAGATAGGACTGAGAGTGAGGGTTACTCTGTTATATATATCAACAAATCTTTGAACATCATTCACATCTTCAACCTACCAAAACACCTTAAACCCCTTCTTTTCTTCCCAAAACCAACCCGTTGGTATTTAAATACGATGGGTTTAGTTAGATACAACTCATATTTATTGATCTTCATATTCTTGGTTTAATACCAATTCATCTTTACTGATCTTCATATTCTTGGTTCAATACCATGTGAAAAAAGATTCTTGCCAGCAGACTTTTGTTGGTTTGTTTCTAGGTAGGGTTTAGAATGTTTGAAGGAATGTCGGTTTTTCAGTATTCGGATTTTGTTGGTTCAATACCAACTCATCTTTAGTAGTGTTTGTTTAAGAACCTGATTCAGATACACAACGGTTCTCCAATTCCAGATCAGTAAGCAAACACACAATGGGGATTTAATGCAATGATTGCTCTCAATTGAATAGACAGACACTTGCTTCATAGGACTCACTTGAATCATATCGGAAGTACTGAACAACCGAAATAACAGCTTCGGTTTCATCAGCTGCATCGTTTACCGTGAAATGCATCCTTACAGAACAATCCTTGTTTTCTGTAACCAATTGGGAACCACATATTTGCTTCAAGATTTACGTCTGATGTCCAAGTTTGATCACATTTGACTTCATCTGCGGCAGTCCAACGACTTTCTTCCCAAGATTTGCTTCAAGATTTACGTCTGATGTCCAGGTTTGATCACATTCTCTTTAATCTATTAGAACGATCCTTGTTTTGTCACGTACATGCATTTAATTCCCAAACATCCTTGTTTTGTCACGTACATTTCATAAGAAACTTTTCGTGCACTGAACCTTCAGTTGTGTACGCAAATTCACCACCGGTTTCTACAGCACAAGCACATACACCGGTTTCCAGGTAGGGTTTAGAATGTTTCAAGGAGTGTTGGTTCAATACCAACTCTTCTTTAGTAGTGTTTGTTTGAGAACGTTCAGTTGTGTACACAAATTCATCACCGGTTTCTACAGCACAAGCACATACACAGTTAGGGTTTAGAATGTTTGAAGTATTCGGATTTTGTTGGTTTGTCGGGTTCTATAACTACAATCCTTCCTACATTATTGAAAATTACTATATCAACTCATCTTTATAGGAGAGTATGTTGATATAGGAGAGGAGATGCAATTTTCCAACTGCTCGAAATCCCTTTCGTTTCATGGATTTCCCTTTGGTTGAGATCGAGAAGGATGATGTGAATGACAAAAGCTGTTCCAGTAGACTTTTGTCACTTTATTTAATTATATACGGGTCATATAAACTTATACGGCCCGTATACACCATGTGAAAAAACTTACCAGATCGTATACAATGTATACGATGATTGTATACGGGCCGTATAATAGTATACGGCCCGTATCCTTAGGGTAAAAAATGGTAAAAAAATATTATATTTAGGATGTGGTTTATTTTCTTTAATCTATTAGAACGATTCTCGTTTTGTCTAGTTGTGTTTGTTTGAGAACATGATTCAGATTTAAACAACGCACGACATGTCTTCCTGAATCTGAAAGTTAACTATGTTTAAGAAACAAATCTGTAAAAATACAACTGATTACTCGGTCGAATAATGGCCAATAAGAAAAAAATCTGTAAAAATACAACTGATTACTCGCCATTCTCTTGCACCTTTTGCAGACATGCACCTTCAACTATGTTGGTTCGGTTGAGATAACGGACATCCATCAAGCTCAATCCTTCCAACTTTCAAAATTCAAATCAAACTAACACGAAGTATCTCGAAGGTATCTTATTCATATATTACAAATTAATCATTAAAGGAGAAGGAGAACTAGAATATCGATATGGTTGGTGTAAAAGCTCACCTTTTTACTACATTGACTATGTGTTATAACTGCGAGAAGTAGATGCATTCGGGAATTAAACGTGGAATCTGTAATGATGTTTGGGAATTAAATGCATGTACGTGACAAAACAAGGATCGTTCTAATAGATTAAAGAATTACATGCATGCACCTGTCAGTCTGCCATGTCTTTTGACAAATCATCTGCTTCATGAATCTGAATCTGAAAGTTAACTAGACCCCTCAAGTTGTCATTCATAACAACTAAGCGTCTGGAGAAGAGTATGTTGATATAGGAGAGTTGATGCAATTATCCAAGCATTCATAGCCACCGTTTCCGTAGTCAAAGGCGGTCTCGGTTGCATATTTTAGAGAGACCTTTAAGTACGGATCCTACTGCTGCATTTGGAACAAGAAGTCCAACAATCTGTTCATTATCTGTTGTTGTCAAAACAATATGAATGCACACAACGAATTTGACAACTGCTCAAATCACACACTATAAAGTGTAAACTTATCGTGTGTTGTAGTTTGGAAAGATGACCGAATAGAGATCTGAATCAGGCGTGCATTGTTTAAATCTGAATCAGGTTCTCAAACAAACACTACTAAAGATGATTCGAATCAGGTTGTTAATTTTAATGAAGCAATGAAGATTGAATATGCAAACCGCATCCGTTTTGTATACGGAAACGGTGGCTATGGGAAATACAAACCCGACACATCTTATGTGATGATTCAAAACATTCCGAATAACTAGCAGAAGAACCCGACACGATCCTTGTTTTGTCACGTACATGCGTTTAGTTCTCAAACATCAGCAACCATTTTTTTCCTTTTCCTTCAATTTCGAGAACATTCTCCCTAACATGAGAAACGAAAGAGATTTCGAGCAGTTCATCGATGACATGATAGATAAAGATCCTGACACATGTAACATCTAGTTATATTTTTACATTTATATCTTTTGTCATGACAAACTATGTTGGGATTGAACCCTACAAAGGAACAGTTGATTAATGTCACACCCCGACCACGTAAAACAACAAATCGTGGAGGAAACGTCGGGGAGTGTTGTAACAGAATCATTGTTTCACAACCATGGATTAAATAATTTCGTTTTATTGAATTATTGAACTCATTGTTTTATTACAAATCAGATAAATACAAATATTATCTTTCTAGTTTTAAAGTCGCTAAGGCACGAGTCCATCCTATGTATAGCATGCATCAACAATCATCACATAACAGTACCTGAAACATGTGTAAAAATAGGTACGTCAGCATAAAAATGCCTGTGAGATATATAGGTTTTATTATAATAGGATTCATGACTTATAAGTTTTTTAAAAAAAATATATATTTAATCAAAAATATTCATGAACCTTAAAAATATTTTCTTTTATAAATCATACTAAAATTTATAAGAAATCAGATGATATAACAGAATAATACATAGGTAAATAAATAATTAAGTAAAATGAGTTTATATAAAATATGTTGTTTGTAAAACAACATTTTGATAAAAAGGTTTGTAATATATATATAAAATATACTTTGGTTTTAAGAAAGTCGAATAAGTAATATATTAAAATATATTTCAGTTCCAAAATCGTTAAACAAATAGTATATTAAATATACTTTAGTCGTTAAAATAATAATTTTCAGTAGTATATCAAAAGTATACTTTGGTTTTATTAATAACATATTAAATTATGCTTTGGTTTTATAAATAATATATTAAACTATGTTTTGGTTTTATAAATAACATATTAAGCTATGTTTTGGCTTTATAAAATAACATATTAAACTATGTTTTGGTTTTATAAATAACATATTAAGCTATGTTTTGGTTTTATAAAATAACATATTAAACTATGTTTTAGTAATTAACAAAATATATGTTGGTTTTGTACAATATCACCCATGAGAGCATATCAAGCTATACTTTTGGGAGTATAACAAAGTATACAACAAATATGTGATTTAAGAATTCAACCAAACCTTAGTGCATCAAACTACACCAATTGAGACTATAGAAATACCATAAAGGAAATCTCTATTTGGATAAAAATATCGGTTTCTGACATTCCATGACAACAGGAATGGGGTGTCTAATCCTATAGCGCTATATCATACTACCAACCGGTCTGGTGAACATAAAATAAGTACTATCCAACAATTAATTTTATAATCTTTGAAAAATTAAAGTTTAAACCATAAATAATCATTCAGTTTATCAAAAGATAAGTACTAATATATATTAGACTTTTGAAATCATGAACATAACAATTAGGTACACATATTTCACCCCAAAACATTTGAAAACAGTAAAAGATGGGACTATGCACTCACTTGAGAGTGCTTAGAAGTCTTGAACAACTACCAAGCAAGCTAGAGGGATCACGGAATCAAACGGCACCTAATATAGGTAACTAAGTAAATAAACCGGACCTAAATCGGAAGATCGGATAGGATGAGGTTTCGTAAACCAAATGAGTATTGGATCTCATATGACATGGTTTAACAAAGCCTACATACTAAAACGAAACCTAACCTAAGTGCTTATGACCCATTACGACCCGTTTAGGTAGCTTACGCTATTTTAACGCGTCGTTCGCGTAAAACGCGTTCGGAACGCATAACTAGTCCTATGACAAGTATTATATGCCTAAACATGTTTAATTATGTTGCATAATCAGTTAAGTGACAAAATTTTGGGTTACATATGCTTAAATATCAATTATGCATAAAAATGGCATTTTGGTCATTTTCCTAAGGCATATAAACTACCTATCATACAACTACTTAAACGAAGTGACCATAAGGTATAACCTCGGAAGGTTATTCCCTATACAACTATGGTCACTAAACATCTTTGGTCAGATCCTAATGATCGACCAAACGGGTCTAGTTCGAAAGTCTAAGCGGTTGTTTAGACCGCTTGACTTACGACTCTATACAAGCACTAAACTAAAAGTGACGAGCTAAACATGTTAGAACATGTTTAGTTAAGTTAGAAAACAGGTTTTGATATAAAAAAAACGGTTTTGATACCCAAGAGTAGTTTGGTTACAAAATACTCATGAATACGCATTTTGGCCGAAACTACGACTCGTCACTACGCCTGGTCAACGTGGTAATCAGTAGGTATAGTCACACAGGACTATAACCATCGTGATTACGCTCACGTTGCGAAGTTCAAACGAACTTCGTGTTGACCATAAACTGGTCAATGCAGAAAGTCAACCACTGTTTGACTTTCCCGCTTAAAAAAACGCATAAAAGAACGAAAGAAGCTTACAAAGGGTCCAAGCTAGGAAAATATGATCTATAAATTCTTAGGTATGAAGCATTTGAGCTTCAACTTAGAGAAAATTTGATCATGTGTGAGGAAAGAATGAAAATGAGGTGGGTATATATAGGAGTCGGTCCACCGTTAAGATCGTTTATCGAAAACCGTGCTTTAATCATGGCCTTACACTTGGGCCCAAGGTTTTAGAATACCATGGGAACATGTAAAACCATCAAATACCAGCCCATAGGATGCAAAACCATGGGTTAAAACCATCAAAATCTCAAAAATGGACCAAGTTCAATCTATCTGCCAGAAATTTCAAAAATGGTCCCTGCACTTGTAAAACTTGATTTTTTTTTTTGCTCTTTTAAGCCCCGTTAACCCCATTTCAAGGCTCTAAAATAAATTTAAAGTATAGGAAACTTAAAATATGCTCAAAAACATCTCGGATGTCGGTTCGTTTGGTCGTACGGTTGCGTTGTTCGGTTAATAACGACGGAAATCGTAATGAACGCAAAAACGATCCAAATTACGCGACAAATGGAATTTTATCATGCTAATCACTAAAATAAAATATTTTAATGATTACATAAATTTTTGGATCTCCGGATATATTCAGAACGTAAGATATGCACGAAAATGCAAACTTATGCACTTTTGACGCTTTTAGTCTCTATTGATCAAATAAGTTTATTTTAGCATACCGAACCCATCTAAGCCTATTTCTAAGCTATGTAAAGGATATTTAAGGTATGTTTAACTTATGATCATGTTCCGGAAGGTTCGTTACAGTACGAATCGGCATACTTTCGTAGTTTGTCGAAATTAGTCCCTGTAAGCGAATAAATTTGATTTCGACACACCAAACCATCCAAAACTTATTTCTAAGTTATGTAAAGGTTATTTAAGCTATGTTAAGCCTATGTCACTGTTATGGAGTGTTTTTTGCATTAAACTGGTTATATTTACGCATCAGATCGCTTATAACCTTCCAGAAAGCGATTTAAAGCTCGAAATCGAACAAGAATTTATATGTGCAAACGATACACATATTTATACAAATCCCAAGTATGTAATACAATATTTCATTGGTTTGGTATTTTTTTTTGATGGTTGAAGTGACACAGGTGTCACAATTAAAGCCAAAACTGGATCAGATCAGTGGATCCTGAATAAGCAGTTGTTTGTATCAGTCTTTCCCCTTGAAAATGGCCTAACATATGATGCCCTCTAAGGCACTGCCCTTATACAACAACTGGTGATCTACATCAACTGTTGTTCACTCAAAGACTGCTGAAGACTAAACACTGATGAGTCAATCTGCCGTTGTTGTTCAAGCATTGCTGAAGATACAAAGCACTGCTGGGGCTAAAGCAGTGGAATGAAGAAGCAGCAGTTAGACTAGTATTTGTATTCATTTATTGTAAACAGTTGTTAGATAACAATGTTTGTATTAGTCAGTGGTTAGAGGTTGTTAGGAGGTTAGATGTCACTTTCATGGTGACGTCAGCAAAGATGCTTCAGTGGTTTGTTCGGTACTATAAATAGAACAGTACCCTGTACTGTTCTATCAGCTCTCTTCTTCCACAAGTCATTCTGTATGAACAAACCATTTGTGAGCTCAGGCTGAGGGGGAGATTGTATGCATGCATGCATTGTTGTTGAAGATTGTAATAAATATAATCATTCGATTTCATGTTAAACATGTTTGCTTAAAACAATTCTCTCTTTGATTGTGTTGAAAGTTTGTTTCATTTTATTTCCGCTGCACTTATTACTAATTCATCTTCATAATTATCAAACAAGCACAATCATAAGAAACTCAGATCCTAACAATTGGTATCAGAGCTTGGACAGTAAAACTTGATCTAACAATCATTTTGACGCAAAAGTTCAGCTCAAAATCGTTGATACTTTTAATTGTTCGTTTCGTTGAAAAACAGAGTAAGGTTTAATCACGATCAAAGTTGATTAATCAGTGCCTGTAAAACAACCAGAATAACGTCACAATCACAGGATATCAATAATAACATTGGTTCTCTCTTCAAACCACCTATGTTGAAGAGAAATGAATACAACATCTGGGAGCGAAGGATGAGTCACATCTTAGCTCAACAGAATACTGGATATTGGAAGTCGGTTATCTTTGGACCACATGTTCCAATGGTGCCAAGTGCTGAGGATCTAAAGGTTTTTGTTCCTAAGAAAATTGAGAACTATACTGACCAAGATTTTCAGAAAATTGAACTAGATGCCAAGGCATTTAGCATCGTTGCATCTGCACTACCAAATGAGATTTATGGTGGACTGTTACTGATGTGTGCAAAATGCAACATATAAATTACATCAAATGAGGCATAAAACTAACCCTTTTTTAGTAATAATGTTGGAAAAGTGTGCTTTTGTCTTCCTTTTGTATTTTCAGGGTTAAAAGAGCTTAAATGAACAAAAGAAGCAAAAATGCAGCCAAATCCAGCATAAATACAAGAAAAGGAATAAACGTGGCATGCCCGACCCCCCGACAGCATCTTCCCAAGCAAAACAAGACAACAGAAGGCTGAACACGCCCCGTGCTCAATGAGCACGGGGGCGTGCCCAAGTGTTTGCAGAAAAGACAAAGCTGTAGAAGCTTCTATCACCCACCACGGGGGCGTGCCCAGCGGACACGGGGCCGTGGTCAACTCTAAGATTCACAGAATCTAGGGAAATCTTGATAGTACAGATACGCTTCTACACACGGGGTCGTGCCCAGTGGACACGGGGGCGTGGTCAACTAATGCAGACAAACTTCAATTAATGAAGAAAGAGAATATGGGTGGACACAGGGCCGTGCCCAATGGACACGGGGCCGTGTCCGGGCTTCTGTGCAGACTATAAATAGGGGTGCTTGGCTCATTTGCAAACCATCCCTTGGCAAACCACCTCTCTCACACTTCACCCACACTCCACCACCACCACAACACCCTCATCCACCACCATCATCCATCATCCATCATAGAGTGTGTGAGTAGTCTTGGGATCCAAAATTGATCATAAGAGTTCTTGACAACCAAAGGCCATGTTTGCCTAAGTCTCTTACATCACTTAGTGAAGACAAGTGTCTAGTGTAATACTTTTTATTTTTAATATTTTCGCACTTTTTATTTGGTTATGTATTAATGAATTTAATAACTAGTTTCTTATGTTGAAGGTGAGTCTTCCTTATCGTTTGTCCGTGGTGTCTTGGCATTATTTTACTGTCTATATAAAATAAAAGATTTTCACCATTCATATCTCCACGGTCTATATGGAGGTATGTTGGCTACCTGGTCGGGGGTTAAGGGAATGGTTTGGTAAGAGTCTTGCCTTGTTCAGTGTATAGATCCTGCAAGGACCTGGGTCAACTTTAGTAGGACCTCCTTCAATACCCACTGGTATTGGATGGCGGGGGTCCGAACTCCTTGATCCCCTCATATGTAAACTACTATTAAAACTTTAACCCGGCTACTTAGGACTGTATCCCTGCTGACTCAGACTACTTAGCCGAGGGTAACGTCACCTCCAGAAGAGGGGCCTACCACAATATGCATTAATAACTTAACTAATTATCTTTCAATAATCCAACCCTTTAGGATTGTATCCTTGCTGACTCAAACTACTGGGTTGAGGGTAACGTCACCTTCAGAAGAGGGGCCTACTACAATAACTAAGATAATCTCTTAAAAAGTGCAAAAGTGCGGAAATAATCAAAGGTTACACTAAACACGAGTCGGATCCAAGTGATTCATCTTGTCTATCTGTTTTTATTTTTATTTTCTTTTTCAGCATTTTAGTTAGTTTTATTTTTTTAGTTTAAAAAAACCTTTTTCTAAACTTTTGATTTGATTAGACGTTGAGCATAAACCGGTACTAAAAGCTCTTGTGTCCTTGGACGACCTCGGTATCTTACCAACACTATACTACGCTCACGATGGGTGCACTTGCCCATATGTGTGTTTAGTGTTAGTAAATATCGTGTTTTATAAATTTAAAACTTGGCTAAAAAGTGTTAAAGGGCTTAAAACATACATTAAAAATCTATAACACCAGACGCACATTAGTTACATTGTAACAGTGCCAAGGAATTGTGGGATGCACTTAAGGAACAGTTTGGGGGGACTGAAGAAGTAATTGAAAATAATAAAGAAATTCTGAACCAACAGTATGAAACCTTTTGTCACATTAAGGGTGAAACATTAACACAGTAGTTTGAGCGATTTAGTTGTCTCATAAGTGAACTTAAGCTTGTTAAAACTGAATTTCAAAAATCAACTGTAAACAGCAGGTTTTTAAGGTCACTTCCTGAAAAATGGGACACAATTGCTTTTGTAACCAGAAACTCTGTTGAGTTCAAAGATCTGACCCTGACCCAACTTCATGGTAGACTCCTGACCTATGAAAGGGAGTTGAACCAGAAAAAGAAGTTACAAGAGTCTGGAAAAGTTGCAGATGATTATTCATTTGGCAGCACAGCTCTTTTGGGATATGAAGAATCTGGTAGTAGTAAGGATCAGAGTCATGATCATTATATTGACATAACTGCTGGTGGAGCATTTAACAACTCTGATTCTTACTCAAACAACTATGCTTTCACAGCTAGTAGTGAAAACCAGAGTTCTGACAATATGTGCTTTGAACTCAATGATCTGCAGCATTTTGATCCAACTGACTTAGAGGAAATGGATATTTTGCAACAACTTGCACTGCTGAGTGTTAGAACCAACAAGTTTTACAAAAGGACAGGGAGAAAATTTCCAGGGTTACATGGGAATTTAAAAGTAGGGCTGGATAAGTCAAAGACAAAATGCTATAAGTGTAATAGGTTAGGTCATTTTGCTAGGGAGTGCATGAGTCAAACCAATGGACCAATTTTTACATATCCTAGCTCAAACCCTAGACCACAAAATAACCAAAACATTGTGCATTATACCCAATATGCCCCCTGCTGCTCATGTAAACACTGCTCACTATGCACACCCTGCAACCCATGTTCCTGTGCATTATGTTCAAACCACTGTTCCTCAGATACAGTATGTCCAGGCCCCTGCTCCTCAGGTACAGGTGCAACAAGTTGCACCTCAACAAGCTGCACCAGCAGTGGTTCAACCAGATCAGCAAAGTTTTTTTACCCAAGGCCTTGTTGACTGGAACAGCTTACCTGAAGAGTTAGGAGATGAAAATTTTGCACTCCATGCTCAAAATAATGTTTCTATTGATGATGTTTGTTTGGTAGCATTGGAGTCTATACCAGAAGGGCTGGAAACTGAAGAAGGACAGTTAAGTGATGAAACAGTGGACAAAATTGTTGAAGCAGTGGTTACTACTGTTGCTGATGAAATACTGTTGGGAGAAAGTTCAGAACCCCTGCTGGAACCACTGTCTGACCCCTGGTCTGAAGAAGAAGAAAAGAAGAAAGAAGGTGAAAAAGAAGAGAAAGCTCAAGAAGAAAGTGATCATACCTGTGATTGTGCCATTATGGCTGCAACTAAGGTATCACCCCAGGTTCTCAAAAACCTTTGTTCAGACAAATGCATCATAGCATTTGCAAACATTAAGGAGGTGAATGAAAACTTTAGAGATAGGTTATTAACTGGTGAAGTTCAATTTGAAAAGTCTTTAAAAGAACTGAAAAACAAATTGAGTGAAAAGTAAAATGAAATTTGCAGCATCAAACAAGAGCATAGCATAACCAAGGACCAACTCCAAACAATGATAGAAAAATATCAAGTCTGCAAAAAGGAGTTGGAAGCCACCCAAATCACTTGTGAAAAATGGGTGGAATCCTGCAAAGGTTATGAGATCATGCTTGAAAAACAGCTTGAAAGTATTGTAAAATTTGGCATAGGGTTTAGAAAAAATGACCAAGTTGAAAACATTGCTGCAAATAAAACTGGATCTGTTGAAATCATAACAACCAACAAGAATGGCCAAGAAGTTAAAATATCTGATAAACCTGGTAACAAAATCACTCTGGAAAGATCTGTGGGATCCTCAACTTTTGAGAAGATTGAGAAATACCAATTCAACCCCACATGGTCTTATGAGTGTGACATTCTTGAAAATTTCAAACCAATGGACTTCACAACTATAGATGGTGTCAAAGCTCCTAAGGCAAAGGTCATTCCTCTTAAGGACATCCCAACAGTGGTTCAAAACTCTGTTGTAAAGGAGTCTGATAAAAAGAAAAGAAAAGGTTAAAAACTTGTTTTGTGATTTCTGTGAAAAGAAAAATCATTTGACCAAAGATTGTTTTCATCTTAAAGCATATGATATTAACAAAACAAGCATCATTGTGCCTTCTCAAAGCTGCACCATATGTGGTAAAACAAACCACCTCACTCAGGGATGTGTGTATCTCAAATCCTTTGATGTAAAAAAGAATGAGTACATTTCAAAAACATCCATGAGTTCATCAAAACCACAAGTCAAGAAAACAACCACTGTTTGTGCCAGTTCAAACAGCTGAACCAAACCTCTGTTAAAAGAGATGTTCAGGTAACTGATGCACCCCCTGCTAACCAATACCAAAGAGGTAAAGGTCAACCACCATATCCTAGGGTCCCACATGTTTATGAAGCCTACAAAAGGCCTTCTAAACCAAGAGTGAACAGGCATCCCTATGGATATCAAGAATTGATTGGAAATGTCCCCTAACAGTGGTTAGAGAAACAAGCTGCAAAAATTAAGCAATCCCCTGACCTAACCACTGTCCATCTTCCTGACCTTAACATAGACACTGTTGAGACCCCATCCAAAGCCTTATTGGCTTTGGAGACCCTCCTGAACTAATTATTTACTTGATATGCAGGGAGCTTCGGCATGCTTAGATAGTCTTTGGTATGTAGATAGTGGAGGCTCCAGGCACATGACTGGATGTAGAGCCCTACTCAAATAATTCAAAACTCATGGAGGGGGTGATACATCTTTTGGTAATAATAGTAAAGGGAAGGTGATGGGATCTGGTACAGTACAGTCTGGAAATGTTAAGTTTGAAAATGTCAATCTGATATATAATCTAAAATTCAACCTCCTTGGTGTCTCTCAAATGAGTGACAAATGTTATGGTTCTTTCTTTACTAAGGAGTGTTGTAGGATTGTTTGACCAGAAATGGTTGAAAAGATTGAAGAAATAATAAAAAATGGAATAACTAAACTTGTTGCTCAAAGAAGTGGCAATGTTTATGTAGTTGATTTGTCAAAAGAGAACCCAAGAACTGATGCCTGTCTGTTCTCAGCTGCCTCTAACAAAGAGACAGAACTTTGGCACAGGAGATTGGGGCACACAAATCTCAAGACAATCACTGCTTTGTCAAAACATGGGTTAGTAAGAGGTCTTCCTCAAAAACTGTTCACCTGTCCTGAGCATTGTGTTTCCTGCTTAAAAGGATAACAACATAAAAGCTCATTTAAGTCCATTGGAGAGTCCAAAACAACCAAGTGCTTGCAAATGCTTCACATGGATCTGTTTGACCCAGTTAAAGTCATGAGTCTTAGAAAGAAATGATATTGTTTGGTAATTGTAGATGACTTTTCTAGGTTTACATGGATTTATTTCTTACATTCCAAAGATGAGACTGCAGGCATTCTGCAAGACTTTGTCACACAGGTTGAAAAGCAGCTTGACTTGCCAGTAAAAATCTTCAGGAGTGACAATTGCACAGAATTCAGAAATAGGGAGTTGGATGAGTTTTGTGTGTCCAAAGGAATTGTAAGGCGGTACAGCATTCCAAGGACACCAGAACAAAATGGGGTAGTTGAAAGAAAGAACAGAACTTTGATAGAGGCTGCCAGGACCATGCTTGCTGATTCAGGTTTGCCATTAACTTTCTGGGCAGAGGCTGTAAACACTTCCTGCTATGTCCAGAACAGAGTTTTAATAAACCCCAGGCATCAAAAGACTGCCTATGAAATTCTGTATAAAATAAAACCACTGATCTCATATTTCAAAGTTTTTGGCTGCCCATGCTTCATTTTAAACTTAAAAGATTCCATCTCAAAGTTTGTAGCCAAAATTGATTGTGGTTATCATTCAGGATACTCAACCACTGCTAAGGCCTACAAAGTGTTCAACACTAGGACTAAGACAGTGGAAGAGACTTCGAATGTGAAGTTCAATGAACTCACTTCAATGAAAATCCCAGCAAATCCTGTAGAATTATTTGATCTTGATAAGTTTACCTTTGAAAATGTTTCTTTCAAGACTAACAGTGCAGGTCCATCTCAAAGTTCTCCATCAGACTATGGATATGAAGTTATCATTCCACAACAAAAGTCTGCATCAATTGGTAGAGTAGCAGATGTTCAAAACAGTTGTCAAAGCTCAACCACTACTACCTCAACAATTGTTGAACAAAGTAGCCCATTAACCCTTGCTTCCACATCCTCATGCACTGTTGATAAAAATCCCCAAACAGTGGATAAAAGTCAGCATGTTTTCACACCACTTCCTCCTATTCCTCCACCTCCATTTCAAGCCACTGTTGGATCATCAAAGTCACCAACAGTGGTTAGCTCAGATGATTCACATATGCAGCCCTCACCTTTAAATGCCATTGTTCCATACAAAGGAGATCTAATCTTCTTGAAGTCTCATCCACCTGACCAAATCATTGGAACATCAGTGAAGGGGTGCTAACAAGAAGTCAATCCCAAAACATTTTTCTTTTTGCTGGTTTCCTATCACTCCATCAGCCAGTCAAGTACCAAGAGGCACTAAAAGACAACAGCTGGGTAGAAGCCATGCAAGAGGAGCTCCAACAGTTTAAAAGACAACAAGTATGGGAACTTGTACCACTGCCAGAGGGTGTGAGTCCTGTTGGCACAAAGAGGGTCTTTAAAAATAAAACTGATGAAAGGGGTATTGTTGTCAAGAATAAAGCAAGGCTAGTGGTTCAAGGGTTCAGACAGGAAGAGGGTATTGACTATGATGAAACTTTTGCCCCTGTAGCAAGATTGGAAGCTATCAGATTGTTCATGGCTTTTGTTGTCAACCACAATATAAAGGTGTATCAAATGGACATTAAATGTGCATTCCTCTATGGTAAAATTCAATAAGAGGTATATGTTTGTCAACCTCCAGGTTTTGAGGATCCATTTCATCCAAATCATGTCTACAAGCTAAATAAAGCTTTGTATGGCTTGAAACAAACACCTAGAGCCTGGTATGAAACTCTTTCCACCTTTCTTCTTTCCATTGGTTTCACAAGAGGTAAAATTGTTAAAACATTGTTTTTAAAATGGAGAGGGAAAGACTTGATGATTGTCCAGATTTATGTGGATGACATCATTTTTGGAAGCACATGTTCTAAAATGTGTGAAGAGATCAGACAACTCATGACAGCTGAGTTTGAGATGAGTGCAATGGGTGAACTTCAGTGCTTTCTTGGTCTCCAAGTAAGGCAACTACAAAATGGTACTTTCATCCATCAAGGCAAATATGCCAAAGAACTTTTAAAGAAATTTGAGATGGATGATTGCAAGCCATGTAGTACACCCATAGCAACCACAAAAATAGTCATGTCTGATAAAAAGGATGATTTGGTTGATCAAACTCTTTATAGAAGCATGATTGGGTCTTTATTGTACCTGACTGCATCTAGGCCAGACATCATGTTTGCAACATGTGTTTGTGCAAGATCCCAATCAGCCCCTAGAAAGTCAAACCTTATTGCTGTAAAAAGGATATTCAGATACCTAAAAGGTGCTCCCACACTTGGTATCTGGTATCCAGCTGATGGAAATATCAAGCTTTCAGGTTTCTCAGATAGTGACTTTGTTGGATGCAATACAACAAGGAAGTCCACTTCAGGAGGGTGCCAATTCCTAGGCAGTTGCTTAGTGCCTTGGCAAAGCAAAAAGCAAGCAGTTGTTTCAACATCCACTGCTGAGGCAGAGTATATAGCTGCTGCAAGCTGTACAGCCCAACTGTTATGGCTTCAAAATCAATTGTTGGATTTTGGTATCACTGCCTTAAAGACACCTCTCATGTTGGACAGTCAGGCAGCAGAAAATATCATCAAAAATCCAGTCTCCCATTCAACCACCAAGCACATTGATATCAGACATCACTTTGTGAGGGATTGCTATGAAAAAAGTTTGATTTCTCTGCATCATGTTCCCACTAAAGATCAGCTGGCAGATGTGCTAACAAAAGCATTAGACACATCCACCTTTGAAAGCTTGATCTCTAGGATTGGCATGCTAAACATGGAATAATAGGCAAAATCTTGTTTTTCTATGAATAAAAGCATTAAAATGTTTTCAGAAAATCAAAATTCCATCCTTAAAAATAGCTAAAAATGAAAAAAAAATTTCATTAATCCTTAAAATTCTGTCATAACCACTGTTTTGGTTCAAACATCTGTTCTGATGATTATTGTCCACTGCTGAAAGTCAACCTCTGTTTCCTCATTTCTTTGTTAATCACTGTTGTTTAAAATCAGTGTAATTGATCCATCAGTGGTTTCCTAAACAACTGTCTTCCATTACTCATCAGAGGTTGGCACGTGGACAGTACTTATCCGTCAGATCTTTTGTAACCGCTGTCACATCAGCATTCACTTTTTCCACCTTATAAAACCCTGATCAAAACCCCAAACAGGGTTTTCACAGTCGAATCGAATTCAAAATTCCTTTCTAAAAACATTTATCATCAATTTCTCTCAAATATTTCATCATCTTCTTCCTCTCGCATTCACACTCAAATCACCATGGCTCTTCCATACAAAACTCCTCATAACTACCTGTGCATACTTGAAAAACCAACTCAAAGCACAACATTCAACTCCGTCATTGACGCACTTTCATCCTCAAGGTACAAAACCTTGTTGACCTGCAACCTATCCATATATCTCGATACCCTTTGTGATTTATGAAAAAATGCACAACTAGAAGCTCAGGACAAAAAGCCCTGGGCTATCACTTCTGCGGTAAAGGGAACTAAGGTTGTTGTCACACCTAAAGACATTTCTGAGGTGTTCGAATTGAGTGACATTACAGGTAAAACTTCTTTCCCAAAAACCGATTATCAAACTGATTTCCTTGAGAGAGGGTATGCAGAGGAAATGAAAAAAGATACTTTGCAAAAAGGATGTTTTCCACCTGCCATGAGGTTTTTGTTTCATACCCTCCTCATGTGTGTTTCAAACAAAACCACAGCTTTTAATGAAATTCCATTAAAAATCCAATACTTGGGATATGCTATCATGCAAAACGAAACTTCTAATTACTCCCAAGAGATTTTTAATGACATGGTCAAAAATGTTAATAATATCAAAGACAATAAAAAACCATTTCTTTTATTTCCAAGGTTTTTGAGCTTTTACTTGCAAAAGAAGATTCCAACTGATAGTGCTCATGTACTTATCCAAGGGAATCCTATTCAAATCAACAACCTATCTTCTAAAACCTTTACTAGGCTGTCAAAACCTTCGAAAACACAAACAAAGGAGCCTGAGCAGAATTTAGTAGCAACAACTGCTCCTCAAGTTACTGCTGTTAAGCCCACTGCTCAAGGTGATCACAGCAGCAAAACCACTGCTGTGAAACCCACACCTAAAATCACCAAAAGACCCAAAAAGAAAAATATCCAAAAACCCCCCAAACCCACTAAAAAGGTAACTCTGGAAGATGAGATCCCAGAGATTATACATGTGACAACACAAAAGTCACCAATAACCACTGTTGCTACTTCCTCACAGCAGTTGGATGAAAGATCTCAACCTGAGCCTCAAACTCCTCTTGCTTCTTCTAAAAAAGATCAGGTTGTATCAACAGGGACACCACATTATGATGCCCTGGAATCACTTGATTCCATCATCCACAGCCCAGCTCCCAGGGCAAATTCACTTTCTACACCCATACTCACTGCCCAACTTCCACCATCCATGCTACCTTTGTTGGATGCACTTGATACAGCTCAGACAGAAATCAGTTCTTCTCAACCACCTATAAATGAGAATATGCCTCAACAAATGACTGAGTCTGAGCTCCCTATCTTTGCTAACCCACCAACAACTGAGGAGGTTACACTGCAGGAATTACAAGTAATTCATGTCAGTAGTTCAAGTGGAGCAGCTACTACAAGTGTTGAACCCACTAGTTTACACTTGGACAGTAGTTTCATAAGTCAGACTCCCTTGAAGGCAATTTCTTCTTTGGGAACCATAGTGTCCACTGGTGTGTTTCCATTATACACTGGTACACTTAAAATGGTAACATCTGCTGAAGAAAGAAGTCCCCAGTACCAAGAAAAAGGGGCATCAGTGGATGATTTTTGGGAAACTTTCCCTAAGTCAACCACTGATACAACCACCACTGGTGGGAAATCAAATTATCCCATTAACTTGGGTAATGGTTTAAAATACAAAGAATTGATGGAGAGGGTTGATAAACTTGACACATCTGTTGCAGAAATCAAAACTATGCTGCAACAGTTGTTACAAGCACAAAAGGCAACACCTACTGCTGCACCATCTGTAACATCTGCTCCATCTTCGGCTGAGCTCTGGAATTTATTTCAACCTATGCTTCATCAACAGAGACAATATGCTGATCAACAACATGAAGTTCAAATTCAAATGATCAGAAATTTGATGGAAGCTAGGTTCAGGGATACACAGGCAGATATCAAGGCAATTGAGGCCCATTTACTACAAACCACTGGCACTACTCCTCCTTCAATCATCTTTGTTGAAAATCCTCCAGATGATGCCAAAAAGGGGGAGAAAAAGAAGAAGGGATATGAAGATGGCCTATATATAAAACCAGACCCATTGTCAAAACTGGTTGTAGAAATCCCTAGGCCAGATGGTTCCAAAAAGGTTGATGAGACTCAAAATGCTTTTGCTGATTTAAAAGCAGGCATGAAAGAATCAATGGAAATAAAAGGGTCTAAAAGGTTTGAGCAGGAGAAGAAAGTCTTGATGGAAAGGGAAGAGCAGGGTACTTCTGAGCCTAAGGAAGAGCAGGTTATTCCTAAGCCAAAAAGAAGAAGGCCTACTAGAAAAGCAAGCCAACCCAAAACCACACCTTCCAAAACCATCAAACAAACTCCCCAAATCCCAAAAAATTCCTCTCATCAAACCTCCAAACCAACAGATGTTGAGACACCTGTTGTACCAACAGTTGTTGATACCTCAGTGGTTTCAACAAATGTTATTTCAACCACTGCCCTTATCATCATACCATCCACAACTCAAACCACTACCACACCACAAAATTCCTCTCCACTTCAAACACCACCTGCCATAGTGCAGAAGACAACAGTTGACACATCAACAGTTGTAATGACAACAGTAGTTGAGACACCAGTTGTTTCAACAACTGTTAGTCAGTCACCCATTACCACAAACACTCCCACACAAGCCATAATTCTTTCTGCACCAAAAATTCAAACAAAATCACCTTCTCCTAAAAAGGTGTATACAAGAAAAAGAAAGTTTCAGGTGCATGATGATGATATACCAGCACCAACTCCACTATCATCCACACCCTACAATGTCATCAAACCCCAACCTTTCATTCCTCCAAAGCTCGCCAATCCTATCAAAGATCCAAAAGTTCTAGAAGGATTTGACCCTGCTGATCTTGTACCACTAGCAGCCACTTATCCACTGGAGCTTCATGCTGTGAAAGAAGAAATGAAACAGTTCTATTTAGTGGATGATGCTTCCAAGAGAAAATTTCCTTCCCTTGCCGGTTTTAGAGATCCTAAAAACATGGATGAATACCTAAAACTCAAAGGAAAGCAAGCTGAATTTAGAGCCAAATATGAATGCAAAGGGCAAGGTGATAATGTCTTCTCAAGTAGGATGCAGTTCTTGCTCACCAAGGTCAAGAAAATGGAAGATTATGCAAGAGACCTGAGTAAAGAAATGTCCAACTTGCCACCAGAGGCTGGGTTACAAGTAGATCTGAAAGAAGACCTCATCAAGCTGATCATGAGTGAAAAGTTTTACCCTGCAAAAGCTGAAAATTTCCAAGACTGGCCACTCATTGCTCTCAAAGAAGAATTGAAAAGAATTGAAAGAATCAAAAATACCCCAGGTATGAAAAGAACAGCACCAAACTGGAGAAAATTCAGTAAGAAGATTGCTGATCTTATTCTGGAATACAAAAGAAAAAGAGAAGAGTTGGTTGCAGCAGACTATGGAACAGCTAGGCAGATAGCAAGGTGGTCAAAACAAACTATTGATCAAACCTACAAAAGGCTTGAAGAGCTAAGAAAGAAAGACCCCACTGCTCCAAAGAAACCAATCTACAAGACCATTGATAAACCAAAGAAACAGTCCCACACTTCTGAACCACTGTTCACATCATCAGATACCTCTGTCATTGAGCTAAACCAAAGAAAGAGGCAAAAGCTGACTGATGCAGAAGAGAAACAACAAGAAGCTGTGTATTTTAAAGAGGCTATCAAGAGAATGGCACTAGAAGATGATAGCTCAGCAAAGCTTCAAGATATAGCCAACAGAGTTCTGAGCAGACCTCCATCTCCAAACTCGTCAACAATAAAAACTCTCCCAAGAAACCCATTGAATTCAAAAATACTAAAGTGGAAGTCTGATCAAAAGACCCACGTATTGACTTTGCTCAAATCCAATGGGAAGGTGGAGCATATATCAAGGGAACAAGCACTTGGCATGGGTGTTGAAGATCTGCAAGATCTCCTTGAGCTCACACTGTGCAGGGATGAGGATGATACAGATTCCTTGGACTTTGAATTACAATTCAAAGGGCAAGTCAGGGAATATTGATGAGGCAATAAAGATCCAGAATAATGAAGTGTTTTGGCATCATCTGTTCCAGGGGGAGATTGTTGGGATTGAACCCTACAAAGGAACAGTTGATTAAAGCCAAAACTGGATCAGATCAGTGGATCCTGAATAAGCAGTTGTTTGCATCAGTCTTTCCCCTTGAAAGTGGCCTAACATCTGATGCCCTCTAAAGCACTGCCATTCTACAACAACTGCTGATCTACATCAACTGATGTTCACTCAAAGACTGCTGAAGACTAAACACTGATGAGTCAATCTGATGTTGTAGTTCAAGCACTGCTGAAGATACAAAGCACTACTGGGGCTAAAGCAGTGGAATGAAGAAGCAGCTGTTAGACTAGTATTTGTATTCATTTCTTGTAAACAGTTATTAGATAACAGTGTTTGTATTAGTCAGTGGTTAGAGGTTGTTAGGAGGTTAGATGTCACTTTCATGGTGACGTCAGCAAAGATGCTTCAGTGGTTTGTTCGGTACTATAAATAGAACAGTACCCTGTAATGTTCTATCAGCTCTCTTCTTCCACAAGTCATTCTGTACGAACAAACCATCTGTGAGCTCAGGCTGAGGGGGAGATTGTATGCATGCATGCATTATTGTTGAAGATTGAAATAAATATAATCATTCGATTTCATGTTAAACATGTTTGCTTAAAACAATTCTCTCTTTGATTGTGTTGAAAGTTTGTTTCATTTTATTTCCGCTGCACTTATTACTAATTCATCTTCATAATTATCAAACAAGCACAATCTTAAGAAACTCAGATCCTAACAAACTATGTGACATGTGTCTGGTCCAGTGGTCCCGGTACTACAGCTGCATTTTGAACAAGAACTCCAACAATCCGTTCATTATCTGTTGTTGTCTCAACAAATATGATTGCACGGATTGTTGGACTTCTTGTTCCAATGCTCACACAGGGTGATAAATAACGCTGATACGAACACATACCAACTGTTATGGGTGAAATTCTGAGCCCATATCCTGACAATATATCTTGATTTAATGTTAGCTGTTTATGATCAGGATATCAGACCAGGATATTGGTAACATCCTGAGGCAGTATCGATCAGGATATCAGACCAGGATATTGGTAACATCCTGAGGCAGTATCGATCAGGATATCAGACCAGGATATTGGTAACATCCTGATGCAGTATCCTGGCAGTTACTAACGATTTTCTTTTGTAGCAAGGTACCAACGTTAAAGGACTTGATCTACCTGAAGATTCGCTCAAGGTGGTTGAGAAATGGACGTTGATGGTGGAAGAATGGGTCTTGTAACGGTCAGAATAGAAGAAAGGCATATTCCGCGAGAATATCGGATGCTGGTCAATGCTATTGAGGTTGTAACGGTCATATGAGCTGAAGACTCGGTTTTATAGTTAATAAGCACGTGGAAAACAAGTTAAGAGAGTTCCCCAACATTCAGAATGGAATATTCCCAGCATCCCGGAATAATAGGAGAGTTAGCTTGTTACTTGTAACTATAAATAGGAGGCCAGATCAATAGGAACACACACTTTTTTCTCCACTCTCGAACTCACACTTCTTTTTTCTTTCTATCACGCACAAACACTCAACACTTGTAATCGGTGTACCACTTAGCATTGATCTGCGCCATATCCTGCACTGTATCCTGATATTTTAAGTAATAGAAGAACAAGGCAGCTGCGATTGTCAGCTCCCGAGGTTTTATGCCGGCGATCTAGATTGATCAAGGGCTTTCCTCGTACATCTCGTGTCACCCTTTACATTTTTGCTCATTGTTTGATCACAGATACAGCTCTATATCCTGAGCCGTATCCTGAAACTGTTTTCGCAAATTAACAAACCAACATATTTTTTACAAAGTATTACTAGCACACTACCTCACAAAACTAATTTGATCACTTAATTGCTTAGGTAATTTTTGACCAAAACAATTTGGCGCCCACCGTGGGGCAAGTGGTGCTATTTTTAATCAATACTTTGTTAAAATCATTACTAGATTTTCTGTTTTCGAAGTTCTTTTCAAAACTATTTCTAATGGCTTCTCAATCGAATTTGAGCTCTTCTTTCATGTCTGTTTCAACTTCTGCTGCTGCTGGTTCATTACCTCCTCCACCTTCACAAGTTCAGACTTTTCAGAGGAGAAATAAAAGCCACACACCGAGAGAAATTCCTGCTGCTCAGAATGTTTCTAGATCCGGAAATTCAGGGAGAACCCATATCCTTGCTTCTAATAACGAAATTCTGTCTGTGTTTGGTAGTATACAGGAACAAATGAAGAGGCAGCAAGAAACTAACAAGACGATCATGAAGGATATACAATTCTTGAAGTCAAACTCCAGGAAACCTGTGGAGGATACAACTACTCCTCTATAGCCCAGGATGCTGATCTTTAGTTCAGCAACATTTACCGAGGATAATCAAGGCAACATGATACTGAGTCAGTCCCGGAGCAACATGCTGGAGATACCATCATCCGCCAGGATATCGACCGTGAGGGATCCAGGATATGGCCCAGGATAGGTCCAGGATATGGTAACATGTTTACCAATATCAGTATCCCTGCTACTAATAATTCTGATTCTTTGCAGGATATAGGTGTAACACCAGTATTGACCAGAGAACTTCAAAAATTGAAGGATATGATATCAAGTGTTCCTGGAGTAGTGCAGCCTATACCGAAAGTATCCCATGATAGTCACAGGATATCCCGATTTGCTCATCCAATTTGTGATGCTGAAATTCCAAAAAGATTCCAAACTCCCAGCATAAAGTTGTATGATGGGATGACATATCCTGAGGAGCATATTGCCCAGTATAGGGAAATGATGGAAACAAATCCAATCCTACCAGAACTTAAGGAAGCATGCTTATGCAAAGGCTTCGGTTCAACTTTAACAGGATCGGCCTTAAAACGGCTTTTAAATGCTCCACCTTATTCAATTACATCATTTTCTCATTTAGTTAATTTGTTTATCAGTCAATTTTCTTGTAGCAGGAGCTTTGAGAAACTAACAAGTGATCTTTACAGGATAACACAAGGATCACAAAAATCCCTAAGGGATTATGTTAACAAATTTAGTAGAGAATCCCTGGATATCCTGAATCTTGATATTGCTACGGCAGTACAAGCGTTCAAAAGGGGGTTACGGAAGGATCGTCAATTTTATCAGGATCTTGTAATGAATCCTTGCAGGAACTTGGACGAAGCTCGAAACAGGGCCTTGAGATATATCAGGCTGGAAGATGATAAGAAAATGCAAGAGAGGATGAATGCATCCTCAACATATGAATCAACTAACAGGAAGTCAGAATTCTCATACAAACCATATCGTTCTAAGCCATATGGCAGGAATGACGGCAAGAAAGTGAATGCTGTTGAAGATGAGGATCCTGAGGAGTATCCTGAATTGTCGGGATATTGTTTTTCTGTTAATATACCTGAACTAATGTATGCTATGCAGGGTTTAGGAGACAAAGCGAGGTGGCCTAGGAAAAACCAACAAAAAGCTGATTGGAAGGATAAATCCAAGTGGTGTGCCTTCCATGAGGATTTTGGACATGTTACGGAGGATTGCATAGCCCTGAGGAAGGAAATAAGCTACCTACTAAGCAAAGGATATCTGAAGGATCTTCTGGGCAGAAAGACGAATAAGGGTTAGGATATTGAGAAGGATCCTGAACGAGCAGCATCACCTCCCGCCGACGCCAAGATAATTAACTTTATTTCAGGAGGGTCCGATATCTGCGGAACTTCTTATTCTGCAGCCAAAAGACATGCAAAGGAGGCTAAGGCCAAAAGGGGAAATAAGCCAACCAGGATATCGACCCTGACAACTGATAAAGTGATCACGTTCGATAGTGATGACAGGTATTTCTAAGGATATTATAACTCACAAGCTTGGAATTGACAGGTCTTTCAAGCCTATCTGGCAAAAGAGAAGGAAGTTTGCTCCAGAACGAAACGTAATTAATCAAGAAGAGGTTGAAAGACTATTGAAGTCCAAGATGTTCAGGGAAGTCAAATTTCCAAGTGGCTAGCAAATGTGGTCGTGATTCAAAAGAAGAATGGGAAATGGAGAGTTTGTGTAGATTACACAGACTTGAACAAAGCATGTCCTAAAGAACCATTCCCTCTGCCTCATATAGACTCGATGGTGGATGCCACTGCTGGTCATGAGATGTTAACCTTCATGGATGCATCCTCAGGATTCCAGCAGATCCAAATGGAACCTTCAGACCAGGAGGATACTGCTTTCATGACACCAACAGGTATTTACTGTTATACTGCTATGCCTTTTGGTTTGAAAAATGCAGGTGCAACGTACCAGAGATTGGTGAACATGATGTTTAAAGACAAACTGGGGGACACCATAGAAGTGTACATTGACGATATGGTAGTCAAATACAAGAAGGATGAGGATCATCTCCAGGATATTAAAGATTCTCGGAAAAATGTAAAGAATTCTACGATATCCTGAAGAAGAATAAGAGGTTTGAGTGGGGAGAAAAGCATGAAGCAGCCTTACAGGAATTAAAGCAATATCTTTCAAACCGCACCTCTGATGATGAAGCCCGAGGATGGTGAACCGTTATTCCTATATCTTGCAGTATCAGGGAATGCAGTAAGTGCTGTTTTGGTTAAGGATCACGAAGGTCAGCTGTATCTTGTTTATTATGTTAGTAACAATTTATTATGTTAGTAACAGTTTATTATGTTAGTAACAGTTTATTACATGCCAAAACTAGGTATTCCCACTTAGATAAAATGATATTAGCCCTAGTTATGGCATCAACGAAACTTAGACATTATTTTGAAACACATAGGATTCATGTTAAAACAAACTATCCTGTTAAAAATGTGCTTAGGAAACCAGAGATGTCAGGCAGGATGGCTAAGTGGTCAGTAAAGTTAAGTGCTTATGACTTAGTGTATGAACCTAGGAATGCCATAAAATCGCAGACTCTAGCTGACTTTGTGGCTGATTTCAGTAGTGACATTCAGGATGAAGTAGACCTAGAAGTCCAGCAGTTAGGAGAATCCTCAGGATCATGGACATTATGTACTGATGGAGCATCTAATGTTAGAGGAATAGGATTGGGAATACTACTAAAATCGCCACAGGGGGACATATTACCCCAGGCTATTAGGTGTGAGTTCCCTGCTACTAATAATGAAGCAGAATATGAGGCTTTAATTGCAGGATTAGAGTTAGCTAAGAATATGAGTATCAAGAATTTGCAAGTGTATGTTGATTCTTTGTTAATTACTAACCATTTTAATGGATCCTATGCAGTTAAGGGTGAGAAATTAATCGAATACCTCGATATTCTCAAAAAATTAGCAGGATATTTCGATGTTTTTATACTTGAACAGGTACCAAGGGAGGATAATGCTGAAGCAGATGCCTTAGCAAATCTGGGATCATCAATCAGGATACCAGAAGGGACCCAGATACCAATATTACATATTTTGTATCCTGCAACGAATCCTCAGGATAAAGAAGTAGCGGCTATTCAGGATCCTGGATTAGAGTATCCTGAAAAGAATCCTAAATCCTGGACGACTCCAATCATGAGATATCTTAAGGAAGGACACATCCCCGAAGATGAAAATCCTAAGGCATTTAGGATGAAGGTATCACGATTCACTATTATAAATAATGTTTTATAAAAGAAATCTCTTGCAGGACCGTATTTGAGGTGCTTGGAGGATCCTGAAGCAAAAGAAGTACTTCAGGATATACATGAAGGGGATTGTGGTAACCACACTGGGGGCAGGTCATTGTTCTCGAAAGCATTAAGGACAGGATATTATTGGCCAACGACGAGGAAAGATGCTGCAGAATATGCTCGAAGGTGTGATGCATGTCAAAGGCATAATAACATACTGCATCAACCAGCTGAACCACTATATCCTGTATCTTCCCCTTGGCCATTCATGAAATGGGGGATGGATATAGTAGGGAAGTTACCAAAAAGCTCCGGAAGGAAAAGTATTTATGCTAGTGATGACGGATTATTTCTCTAAATGGGTTGAAGCTGAAGCATTTGTTCAAGTTAGAAACCAAGAAGTAGTATCCTTCATAAAGAGGAATATCCTGACCAGGTTTGGGGTACCAGCTGAAATCATTTGTGATAATGGGTCCCAGTTTATAAGCGAGCGGACTACTGACTTTTGCAAGAGTTGGGGGATCAAAATGATTACGTCGACTCCGGTACATCCTCAAGCGAATGGACAAGCTGAATCCTCGAACAAGATAATTGTCAATAACCTAAAGAATAGACTTGGAGCTAAAAAAGGAAGATGGGCAGAAGAATTACCCTTTGTTTTGTGGGCTGATAGGACAACGATAAAGAATGCAACCGGCCAAACCCCATTTTCCTTGGTATTTGGAGCAGAAGCAGTGATTCCAACGGAAATGGCGATACCTACTGCAAGATCTATCCTACAGGATCCTGAACAGAATCCTGAAACCTTATGTCGAGATTCGGATACTATAGATGAAAAAAGAGATGCAGCAAGGCTAAGGATGGCAGCATATCAACAAAGAATATCCAGAGCATATAACAAGAATATAAGGACTAGGAGATTTCGAGTTGGTGATTGGGTGCTAAGAAAGGCTTTTCAGAATACCACTAATTCTGCCGATGGCAAGCTAGCTCCAAAGTGGGAAGGACCATATGAAGTTGAGTCAGAAGCAGGGAAAGGAGCATATCGACTCAAGAATATGGAAGGGGATATGCTAGCAAGATCTTGGAATGTTGTACACCTTAAGCTTTATTTCAAGTGAGTTTAGAATTTAATTTCTAACTCAGGATGGTATGAATTCTATCTATTTTAAATATGTTTGGTTTAATTTATTCTTTGAAACCCAATACTAACTTAAGCATTGGAGGGGTGTTAGCCAAGCTAACACCCACCTTAGTGTAAGGATGTTTTGTAGTATATGCTTCGGGATATAGCTCCAGGATGCTCACTCAGGATACTTCAGAAGATTAGAGGATTGGCCCCCTCTCTCACGAATAAGGGATCCCGATCCCTTCACAGGTTTAAAGGTATTCACCTTTCTCACGAATTGGGTTTAAACACCCCGCCTGGAGCGCAAGTTATCCCGGGATAGTTCAAGGTGGCGGGACCAGTTCATGTAAAAGTGGCTGACAATTTCGTTACTGTTGGCTATACCCTGGATCCTTAAGGTATATGAGGATTGATCACCCTCTCTCACGAAAGGGTATTTTCATACTCTCTAAGATTTAAAGGTTATCACCTTTCTAAGTCTTGGAGTTTATACACTCCCGCCTGTAGCGCATGAAAATTTGGGATTTTCCCCAGGTTTAAAGGTTTTCACCTTTCTAAGTTTTGGGGTTTCCACACCCTCGCCTGTAGCGCACGAAACGTGGGTAAAATCCCCAGCAAAACTCAAAGACTTAAAGGTTTTCACCTTTTCAAGTCTTGAGGTTCTTATACTCCGACTGAAATGCCTGGAAAATGGGGTTAGTCCCAATAAAATACAAAGTTTTTGGATAATCCCAAAGTATATTTTCAAAAAACATAATCATTTACAAGTCTACATAAATTTTTGAAAAAAGATTGCTAAGTTTAAACAACTGGTTGAAGAATTCCTAAAGGATCATATCCTGGTACAACATACTGGTCCTGCACAGACAGGGGACATCCGTGATAGAACATGATGTATGCTGATACTATATCCTACTGGGGACATTTATGCTGGAGCAAGAAGGAAACCTATGCCAACACTATATCCCACTAAGGCATTGTGAGGAACTCAAAGGATCAAGTTTGGGCATAATTCGCCAAGTATCCTGGACTGGGGACACCTTCGGTGGAATGGTTGCGAAAGGACTGGAATGAAAGGATTGAGATGTCTTCTGTTTCGGTATGATCTTTCCTATTTTTGTTCTTTAAAAAACCTTATCTAGATTGTCTAAATTTCTGAAACTATAACACTTATGAGTATCCTGGTCGGGATATGTTCTCAAGATATATTCTTAAAATGTATTCTCAGGATATACTTCAGGATACTTGGATTGAAAACTGAAACTGTGTTCTAGTCAAACAAGTGTTCTCAAAACCAACTTTGTAAAATAAAAATGAACTGTCCTCTTTCTCTGAAAACTTTATCTGAATTGCTTGAGTTATAAAAACCCTATTTGACGGAAGTCTTAATAGGATATTTGCGAGTATATTGATCAAGATATTTTCATAAAAAGTAATAATTGCACTAAGTTTGGAACATTGGAATTCAGACTAAGCAATGCATAACAAATAACAACATGTAAGGTTAAAAGGTTAGTTTATTATTAATTGTATTCTTGGTTTCATCTCAAAAAGAGACCCATCCACCAAGAACACAATTAAGTTTTTAAAGTTTATTTACATAAACAGTTGAAGGCTTCGTCCTGAAAACACGAGAACCCATTTGCCTTCAACTGTTATATTGTTCAAAATAAACCATACTGATTGATGACCAAAGGCTTCATCCTGAAACTCAGGACCCATCCACCTTTGGCCATCGTATTGTCTTAAGTGCTGGAAATATAAATTGTTCTAAGTACAGGACGACCAGATGATTCAAACCCTACAAAGCAAAATACAGGTATCATTAAAGACAAACTAACCAGGATACAGGTTCAGTGTATGTGTACGGGATACAGGATTTGGATATTTACCTTATTAAGGAAGGAGTTCATGGGCTTGATGGATTCCATGAAACCAAGGTCATCATAACAGAAACTTTCGGCAGCAACAGCGGAGGGCTTAGAGCTGGTGCCAACAGATGGTTCCTTTTTTACCAGGACAGACTTGGGGTAACTGTCAAGCTCCTCAAGATTGAAGACAACAGGGACCTTAGCAAAGTCTACAGAAAAAGGAGTAGTTTCAATCTTATCATATTATGTGCTGATTAACCAAACATATGCAGGAATGTTCAAAACAGATATCCTTACCGGACGTATTGGAATGACTGAAAAATATATCTGTTGGAATTAGGATATCCAACAGTTATATTTTTTGGGACAATTGTTATGGGTGAAATTCTGAGCCCATATCCTGACAATATATCTTGATTTAATGTTAGTTGTTTATGATCAGGATATCAGACCAGGATATTGGTAACATCCTGAGGCAGTATCGATCAGGAAATCAGACCAGGATATTGGTAACATCCTGAGGCAGTATCGATCAGGATATCAGACCAGGATATTGGTAACATCCTGAGGCAGTATCGATCAGGATATCAGACCAGGATATTGGTAACATCCTGATGCAGTATCCTGGCAGTTACTAACGATTTTCTTTTGTAGCAAGGTACCAACGTTAAAGGACTTGATCTACCTGAAGATTCGCTCAAGGTGGTTGAGAAATGGACGTTGATGGTGGAAGAATGGGTCTTGTAACGGTCAGAATAGAAGAAAGGCATATTCCGCGAGAATATCGGATGCTGGTCAATGCTATTGAGGTTGTAACGGTCATATGAGCTGAAGACTCGGTTTTATAGTTAATAAGCACGTGGAAAACAAGTTAAGAGAGTTCCCCAACGTTCAGAATGGAATATTCCCAGCATCCCGGAATAATAGGAGAGTTAGCTTGTTACTTGTAACTATAAATAGGAGGCCAGATCAATAGGAACACACACTTTTTTCTCCACTCTCGAACTCACACTTCTTTTTTCTTTCTATCACGCACAAACACTCAACACTTGTAATCGTTGTACCACTTAGCATTGATCTGCGCCATATCCTGCACTGTATCCTGATATTTGAAGTGATAGAAGAACAAGGCAGCTGCGTTTGTCAGCTCCCGAGGTTTTATGCCGGCGATCTAGATTGATCAAGGGCTTTCCTCGTACATCTCGTGTCACCCTTTACATTTTTGCTCATTGTTTGATCACAGATACAGCTCTATATCCTGAGCCGTATCCTGAAACTGTTTTCGCAAATTAACAAACCAACATATTTTTTACAAAGTATTACTAGCACACTACCTCACAAAACTAATTTGATCACTTAATTGCTTAGGTAATTTTTGACCAAAACACCAACTGATTCAGATTTAAACAATGCACGCCTCAACTAAGATAACGGACATCCATCAAGCTCAAAAAGAAAACTTGTGTTTCCCATAGTCACAAACGATTGTGGTTTGTATTTCGCATAGCCACCGTTTCCGTAGTAAAAAACGGTTGCAGTTTGCACATTCAATCTTCAATACTTCATTAAAATACCACTAGTTGGATAACCCGACACGTCTTCATGTTACGGAGAATGTTCTCGAAATTGAAGGAAAAGGAAAAGATTTGTTGAAATCGAAGAAAAGAGTAAAAAAGATGAATTGAGGCGTGCATTTGGAACAGGAAGTCCAACAATCCGTTTATTATCTGTTATTGTCTAAACAATATGAATGCACACAACGAATTTGACAACTATGACAGCTTATTAAAAGTAGCATTCACCTCCAATCATTTCCTGGTCAAATCAGACAATATAAAGTTTAAAGTTTTCGTGTGTTGTAGTTTGGAAAGATGACCGAATAGAGATCTGAATAACAAACTGTGGAGAACTTGTTTGTGTCGGATTCTTCTGCTAGTGGTTTGGAATGTTTCGGATCATCATAGAAGACGTGTCGGGTTCTTCTTCTAGTGGTTTCTGTAACCAACCCATAATCACTCTTGGTGGTTTCTGTACCCATCCCCGCCGATAACTAGCAGAATCGATAAATAACCAACACGAAGATCTCTGCGATCGCTAAGGTTTCCATCAACGGACTAATCGATAACGTTACTCTACTTGTGCTCCGATTTAAGCGGCGTGTTCTGATCAACGTTTATCGACATTGTTAAAGGTGATGAAGAGTTTAGAAACCCTAGAATGATTGTGTTTTTACTGGAAAAAACGTGATACTTAAAAAAACATCCTTATATACGGCCCGTATACAGTTATACGGTCCGTATACAGTTGGTAACATCAAAAACCTCACAAAATAAATCCATTGAGCCGTATACGTTTTACAAATCGTATACACATGTATACGGCTCGTATAACTATATACGGGCCGTATATAGTAAAGTAAAAAAAACATTCCCTACGCATTTTCCTATTCAAAAACATTCTATACGGACCGTATAACTGTATACGGCCCGTATACAATAGGGGGTGTGAAAATAAGATATAGGGTATGTGGGAATAAGGGGGGCCTTACAAAATAATCCCCTATTTATAAACCTAACAACTTAATAAACAAGAAACAAACTAAGATTATAAACTATCTAAAAAAACACATGTTTATAACCCGGTCACTTTTTACCCGAACTTTATAAGTCAGCCACTTTTCACCCAAACTTACGGAAGATTAGTCTAACATATGTTATTGTAGTGAGTGTTAATAATTTTATAAATCTGGTAAAAGCAGACATTCTTTTTAGAAAACCTTCCTACTTGGTAATGGTCTAACGACAAGATCACAAGCATTATGAATTGGCGTATCTTATATAACAAACAACTTGATTCAACAAAGGCTATTTAGAACAGTTGACCGTTCACAACAGGCATATAAACAATTTGATTGATGCCAACCACAATCGAGTAAACAAATTACACGTGAGTAAGAGCACGCTCTTTAGCCCGCCCGAAACTTAGAACCACTTATCAAAAATACACGAAAGAAACAGGAGAATTTGACCCGTCCCTCTCGAGATGAATAAAAGAGACCAAACCTCAAACCCGACCCGACAAACCTCGCCAAATTTTAAATTAACCTATTGCTAAGATCCCCTATTCAATTTCAGAATCTACTGAAATTAACAGTTTGCTAATAAATGGTAATACAGCTGCAAGCAACGCCTTCGGGCACTCCTCGTGAGGCAGATGGCCGCAACCAGATATCGCTACTAGCCTCTGCATAGGGGTAAATGTTGTTAAAGTAAGAAAATGAAGGGACCATGATGGAAATAGAATAGAATAAACTTACAGAATTTACAAACTTGGATGCCATGGCTTGAACGGATTTTAGAGGAACAAGAGCGTCTTCGGCTCCAGCAATAACCAAAAGTGGTGTGTCGTCCACTGCTTTTACCAGCAACGATACGTTTTGTTGTGTGAAAATTGTTTCGGATGATAACTTACCAATTTCGTGTAATGCTTCATCCCATCCTTCTACACATAGTGGCGCCTGATATCATACCAAAACATCACTCTCAATAACTTTAAGATAGAAAACATATACAAAAGAGTAAAATGCCATTTTCGTCCTTGAGGTTCGGCCAATTTTGCGACTTTCGTCCAAAGTTTTGTTTTTCCGCATCTGGATCCAAAAGGTTTGAAATCTTGCCATTTTCATCCGGCTCGTTAACTCCATCCATTTTTCTCCATAACTCAGGGGTATTTCCATCCTTTTTGTTGACTTAAAAGGCAACTCGGTTTTATTCAGCGGTGTTCGGTCTTTTTACATAAAGTAAAAAAGATCAAATTGCCCTTTAAGTTAACAAAAAAGACGATAATACCCCTGACTTAATGGAGAAAAACGGATGGAGTTAATGAGCAGGATGAAAATGGCAAGATTTCAAACCTTTTGGATCCGGATGCGGAAAATCAAACCTTTGGACGAAAGTCGCAAAACTGGCAAACCTCAGGGATGAAAATGGCATTTTACTTATACAAAATAATGTTAATTATCCGCTTGGTGTCAAAAAGAGTGAGGTACCTTGTAAAGGCTTAACACATCCATTGTTAGCTTGGTAGCATCATACCATGCCCGCCGGTTAACAACCTGCGAAATTTCGGTCCGTAGCAAAGGACGAACCAAGTGCTTCTTTCCTAAAGATGTACGCATGAGTATTCTAGCAAATCCAGGAACAACTTCTCTTGAAAGATTTGTCGTCAGCAGTACTACACCTTTAATTTCCACCTGAAAATAATCTTAATATATTATGTAATCATTCTTTTATTTTAAGCAAGGTTGCAAAAGTCGCTAGGCGCTCTCTAGTCGGATTCGGGAGTACTCGGGAAGTACTCGGCTTAGGCGGAGACTACTCGGGGAGTAACTGGCCTGGGAGAACAGTACTCGTGCCTCAGCAGCCTACCTTGTAGCGAGTACTCGGAGCCTAGGCGGGACTTTTACAACCATGATTTTAAGATTTAAAAATGTCAAAAGAATATACAAAAAATGGTTAACTTACGTCCATAAGACTCGAAGTCACCTTCACTCTTTGTGCAGCCTTTATAGCAAGAATGCCTCCATCATCATGACCAACAAGCACAACAGAAGAAAGGCCCATTTCTTTACAGAACAAAAGAAGCATGTCAACCTGAAAATTATTTACAAATATGCAGTTAAGATGTATGCTTGCTATACAAGTTATATAACAACTGCAAGATTTGCTAATAAAGGATCATATTATCAGAGTAAAATGCCATTTTCGTCCCTGGAGTTTGGCCGGTTTTGCGACTTTCGTCCAAAGGTTTGTTTTAAGCATCTGGATCCAAAATGGTTGAAATCTTGCCATTTTCATCCGGCTCGTTAACTCCATCCATTTATCTCCGCTAAGTTGGGTTTTTACGTACATAACGTGAAAAAGACCGAATTGCCCTTCAAGTGAATACTTGTACATTATGCTAAATACTTGTACATAAAGTGAAAAAGACCGAATTGCCGTTTAAGTCAACAAAAAGACGGAAATACCCCCTGACTTAACAGAGAAAAATGGATGGAGTTAACAAGTCGAATGAAAATGGCAAGATTTCAAACCTTTTGGATCCACATGCGAAAAACAAACCTTTAGACGAAAGTCGCAAAACTAGCCAAACCTCAGGGACGGAAATGGCATTTTACTCTATGATCATGAAAAATTTAGAACATGTCGATAACTAACCTGAGTATCAAGCATGTACGGGTTGGGAAGATTGTTCGATTCCCATTCCTCTCGCCTCGGTCTTGAAGTCAAACCCCAACCGGGACGGTCAAAAGCCGCCACAACACAATTAACATGTCTAGATAACTCACCCATAACATGCCTCCACGAGAATACACCCCCACCAAACCCATGCACCAGAACAATCCCAAACCGGCCATTTACTTCAGGAACTTGTTCAAGCGAATGATGAACAGGTTCCATACTTGCATGCTCATCATTCCCGTCATTTAAACTAAAAACGGGTATTTCTTCAGAAAGTACATGGGAGTTAGTATTAGTACCATCTAATAACGGAGTATACAGAGGAGACGTGTGAATTTGATTGCTAAAGCTCCTGCGAAGATGATATTGTGTTTTCGGGATTATATTTAATAACGGCCTCTCGATCAGGGTAGAAGATAGTGTACGTGAAGGTGGACTAGGCATGCTAAGTTTGTAGTGTAGAGTGACACCCAGGCAACCCATGAATAGACTGTCCACGTCAGCAAGTAATCTGACCGGGAGTTCACCATCATTATGACCTTGCCCCATCGGTTTTCGTTTAATTTCACTGTCACTTTTTGGTGTTCGACCAGCAGGAGTTGGTGACCTTGGCACTTTAGCGTACCCAGATGCAAATAAAAGCTTGCTTGAAAGAACCTATAAGTAATAAATTATAATAAGAAAAAGAAGAACCAAACTAGAACTAAAGATTGTACCGTACTTATTCTAATACGTACTGATTCGGGATCGATTCGGTGAAGCATAAGTTTTCTCCGTGCTCTGCAGCTTGCGCGGTAAGCAATGACAATATGCCCAAGAGCGAAAACCACAGATGATAGAAATAATACAGGCATCCCCCATGATTTCTTTAAATGAAGTCTTTTTCTCGAAGGAGAGGATGAAGCTTCAGCTTCGAGTTGTGAATTGACAGTGAAAATGCAAACTTTTACTGATAAAAGAAGAACTGAAAAGGTGGAGCATAATGTTACCGTGCCAAGATATTGCCCGTGTGAAAGCACAGGACCGTCACAGATCATATAAACACCTGAAATTACAAACGGATGATTTATAAATTACTCATTAAAAAAGGTCCCAGTTCAGTTTCAGTAGTATTGATATTTCACGGGTATGCAGATGAAAAAACATATTTAAAGATTAATGACTAAATTATCTAGATCAACCGAAAATGAAATTCACCAAATTCATGTTGCCAAGATATATGTTCTTGTCTTCTCCAAATGAAAAGCTTTAACAGTAAGATTACCAATCCGTCTTATGTCTACACCTACTAAATTCAAAGAAACACTTCTAATCTTAATTCGTTTATTATCTCATCTGATTAGCAAAGATGACAATCATTAAAGAAAAAGGTAATACCAGTCAATGAGACCAAGGAGGACAGAAGCACTATCTATGACATTATTATCACAATTTCCCTTTTATATGCAGAAAAGAAGCACAACTCAATTATATCAAAACACACATGTGTGATGTGTCACAAGGTAGCATCAGTATGACAACATTTGTCATCCACACATGTAATAGAACCTTTCACTTGTCAAGCTATTATTATACCTTACTTTACAGTTTAAAGTGCAAAATTGACAGAAAATAACAATTACACTAAACCATTAAGAATTGCTAAACACCTGAACACTTCAAATTCACAAATGAGCACAAACTCTGTTCTCATGTCATAAAACTCTTCCCAGCAAATACAAATGCACAATTACAGTAGCTAGGAGTTCATAGCCAATTAGAGACTAACATAAAACAATACAAAACACAGACAGATAAGTGCATTATGATAATGATAACTGTAACTTTGATCAATAATTAAAACAATTACAGTAGCTAGAAGTTCATTGCTGATTATAAACGACAGAAAACAATACAAAACACACAGACAAATATATGCATTATAATAATAACTATAACTTTAACAAATAATCAAAACAATTGGAGTATAAAGCAAATTCAACCAAAATAACAAGACTAACTAACAAGAATCGCATACATACAGGTGATTATGAGAGATCTGATAACCGAAACCACCGGAACATCCGTCAACGAGCTTCTAAACGAGTATCTCCGCAAATGCTCTTTAAAACCGTAACAATTAACACACGTAAAGCTCGAAATCAACACACAAGGCACCAACACATCACCAATTGCAACCAAAACCGGAAGCGATAACACCAGTAGTGACGTCATCATCACCACCATAAAATAAACCGTCCGTACAAACCTCCACAGCTTGTCAACCAGTCCTCCTTTTCCGGCAGCCATAGCACCGCCGGTGAAACCTAATATTCCGACGACGATCGTTGATTCAAGTCGGACTGAGACAGGAGATCTGAGATAGAAGAATGAGGAAGAATGAAACCCTAGCCGATGGCGGAAGAGAGTGCGGCGAATCCGCCATGAAAAGTGGAGCGATCGCCGGTGAGTTTTAGAGAGAGAGGAGAGTGAGCATGGGTAGGTTAGGGTTAGGGTTAGGGTTTGAAATTGGGGAATTTGAAAAAGGTTTGAAAGATGATGAAGAGAATGGAGTCTGGTTTGGTTAGTTTCGACGGAGGAGGAGGAGGAGGAGGAGGAGCTGTTTCTTTCTTTCTTTCTCTTGTTGGTTGTTGGTGTTGTTTCTTTTTCAACAAGGGAGTTTTTTTTTTTTTTTTTTTTTTGAATTAATATTGTTTGATGCATTATTATTTTATTGATTTATGAACTTTACTTTGGTGAGTTTTTTTTTTTTTATCTTTTTTTGTTTGGTTTTATACTAAGTAATCCTCTTGAGTTTAGGTCACTTTTGTCACTTCAATTTAAAAATGAAATCATTTGTATTTGGGTCTCTTAGGTTTCATTTTTGTTGTCATTTTCATCCAATTAGCAAACTGCGTTAGAATTTTTTGTTAACTTATCTCATTTTTTGTCAGGTTTCTCATTTAAATGAAGGGTATAATCGTCAGTATATGCCATAATATATTTTAGAGTAAAGTCCTTTTGAGTCTCTGTGGTTTGTGTATTTTAACCATTTGAATCAAAAAACCAAATTTGTATTGATTTGAGTCCCTATGCTCTCTAATTTTAACCATTTGAGTCCCTGTGTTCTCTAATTTTAACCATTTGAATCAAAAAAACAAATGTTTCTAATTTGAATGTTGTTTACGTTTTGGATTCAAATGGTTAAAATTAGAAATCACAGGGACTCAAATCAAGACAAGTTTGATTTTTGGATTCAAATGGTTAAAATGCACAAACCACATGGACTAAAAAAGAACTTTATTAAATGAAGAAAACGACAAAAAAAGGGAAGAAGTTAACAAACAATTTTAACTCAATTTGTCAATTGGATGAAAATGGCAACACAAATGAAATCTCAGGGAAACGGATACAAAAAGTTTAATATTTGGACTGAAGTGGCAAAAGTAACATAAACTCAGAGACCTTTTTGGCATTTCACCTTTTTAAAATTATTTTAGCTTTACTTTTTATTTTTATAAATACCATTTCATAATCGGGAATTACGTAAGAATAGTAGGTAAACGGGCAACAAGTTGTGTCGTAACCCCTGTTTTAAATAGCAAATCCAATTCTATCGTAAACAATACCCCAGTTCCTCGACGGGTACTCAATTTTAACAAGTTTTAGGATCGGTACGTTCAGTAATCACTAATGAAGAGGTGCGCAAATCTAATTGATACTTTATCATCCTAGTATACAGTAGATTTTGAATTACAAACATAAAAGAGGTTAAAATTTGTTTAACTATGATAACATAAATTCTTATCTCCAATTGCAATCAAACTTAATTTAGTAAAGGGTTATTTTATCTACTTTAGAGTTTAGCCGAAGCCATATTTATTAAACTGTCTTTCGCTAAGTGTTAAGCTTTTATAACCTTAAACCAAAAAAACTAATAAAAAAAACCCTAAACCAAAAACGCTAATAAAAAAGTTAAATGTTATATATGTGTGCCTGTGTGGTTAGTATCACTTGGTGTGTTTAGTATCATTTAAATATATGTGTGGTTAAATTTATAATATGGTTATGTTGATTAATAACCTAAAGTCCTAAAGTAAGTAAAAGTCGTCAATGTTGGTTAGCCCATTTTATAGAGTCACATTGGCCGTTAAAAAAAAATTAAATGTGGTATATGATAAATAAAAACTATAAAGGTGAGTAATTTACAATGAAAATAAATGATCCACGATGAATATAACATAACTTCTTGTGTCTTTGATAAAAATTTATAAAATTAATGGGTACATATATGAAAAACATGTTGAAGTGCATACATGATTTCTTTTATAAAGCTAAAAAATTAATAATTTTTGCAACTAACTTATAAGAGATTGCCTTACAAAACCAATGTCTTAAAAGCTGGATTCATTTAAATTGGAAACCTTGGTGTGGTCATTAGGTAATAAGCCGGACGATTTTGATCGAATAAGACAGAATTAGTGAAAATCAAAGCAACCGGCTATGTTTACCTTCTTCTTGTGTTGATCGGGTGGTTTTTAGGATCAGGCCGACCGGTTAAATACCGCTGAACCACTAGACTTGTCGCGGTGATAGAGCTTTCAGGAACTAAGTAAAAATCTAGCAACTTTTCGACCCCTCAGGGGCGGGGCTTTGTTTTTAATAGATTAGGGTTTTCTATTCAGAAAGGGATGGCGGCGCAGTTTGTTGCTCGTCTACCTGCTATCCTTATGTAATTTACCCAGATGATTGGAATGAAATAAAAAAGTTCTTATTTAAAAAAAATATATTTATTGAAATAATTTAAAGAAATAGTTAACGAGAGGATTGAAAATGGAATATAATCCGATAGGAAGTCTTCATTTGATTCCTCCGTTAGTTTAGGTAGGCAGTTTCTCATATTCACTGTCATTTGTTGTCTTTTTAAGCTTTTCAATGTTTTATTTATTTATATTCCCTGTTTTAAAAATGATATGATATCCATATCTTTATACATTTTTGTATTTTCATGCATTGTTTTTTTAGAATATGCTAAAATTAGTTGTATAATCTGTCTTAGTTTTATAGCCTATATGTATGTTAACCTAACCATAACTTAGTTGTATGATATATATTTGTTTCATATCCTATATAAGATGTATTTTCATAGCTTTGAACATATAGTTGACCTAACCAGTAGGCAATATATATGCAGTTAAAAAAAATATTTGGCCCATGGCTTTTTAGCCTAGTGGCATCTTAGGGGTGGGATAAGACTTTGGGATCAATAGGTCTTGGGTTCGATTCCCACAAGGGGGGGTTTTCCCATATTTATTGGGTTTCCTCCTGAATTGGTGTATAGGCACTATGCCTTGTGAAGATGGATATAATCGTGTGGTTCCGCTGGTTTCCCTCTGTTTTGGCCCTTTAGTAGGCCTAGTATTTCCGGCAATCGCAATGGCTTCTTTATTTCTTCATGTTCAAAAAAACAAGATTGTTTAGAGCCGATGGCACAAAATCTCATCTCTTTTTTTTTTCAATTGACGTTTGTATCATAACACAGATATCCATTTAGTAAAATATGGTATAAATATGGTATAGTAATCCAAATTTGTCGTTCAAAAAAAAAGAAAAAATATATTTGAATTTTGAAAATAACAAATACCTAATTTGTTTTTTCCCATGTGAAAACAATAGGTTAATGCGTCATAGCACGCATATAGTATTTGAAAAAAAAAAACATTTATTATGTCACGATGTCTTTTGTATGGACGTAACAATATGAGATTGTAAAAAAAGTTATAAATTTGATCTCCTATATAAAAGAAGTAATAACATTGGTAATACTAATACTCAGTGGCGAAGCTTGAGATTTTCGACCGGGGGGTCGAAAACGTATATACTCAAAATTTCTATAAGAAAAGTACATACTTTCCACTACTGAGCGAAAAGTTTGGGGGGTCGGCCGCCCCCTCCGCCCACTAGAAGTTGCGCCCCTGGTAATACTGTGACCGACTTCTTTTGCAACTCGTTTTTTAGCGTCTCGTTTTGCGACCGATCTGCGCATTTATGTAGTAGTGTTTGTTAACATTGAAGAGTTGTCCTGCAACCACTATTGCTATCATTAAACAACGAACCATTAATAGTGTGAGGCAATAAAGAAAGAATTCCTTTTGGCTGTTAACCTTCACGTGACTGTGGTCGTTGCCAATTCTGGGTGCACACAGGAGACTGATCAAAGCGTGGAGTCAAATGGTCTGTTGGCAATAGCATCGCAAAACTGAAAAGGTATAAATCAGGAATCATGCTACTCCTTCCCACTGAAAAGTTAGATTCATCCTAGGTTGAGACTTTTTTCAAATTTTTTTTTTTGTAATTTTCTAAATAAATTCTAAAAATACTATAGTTTTCTTTATGTTTTTGAAAGTAACTAGTGGAATTCGGTCCCGTGTTGTGACGGGATATGCCTAAAAGAATTTCGACAATAAAAACGAAAAAGTGATTTATATGAGTAGGTTGACTTTCGGTAAATATATATAACTAGCGGAGTTATTCGCGCTATGCAGCAAGAATTAAGTCGGTATCATACAATTCACTATGCTATCAGCACTGCCTGTAGCAACGGAAAGCGGAAACCAAGAAAAATAAAGGTGTGATATGCCCAAAAGAATACCAACACGCGTCATACATCGATTAAAAAACAATAAAAATTAATACCGATATTAATTTCATTAACACCAATACCAGTTCGACACTTGGTTAGTATCGAGCTAGTTGATTTCGTTACCGGTACCGTACCAGAAATCGATGAGTTTATGACACAAAAAATACACTATTCCTAACACAACTCATATGAAAAAAAAATTGGTTACAAAGATTTCATTATCATTATACAAAAAATAAAGTTGTGTAACCCAAAAAGTAAAATCGTTTCATAATGACCGGAAACCATATAAAACTAATACCGGAACCGAAGTTGTTTGGTCGACACCGACACTCGCTATAGCCTACAATACCAAAAAAATTACTCTAGTTCGAACACGATCCCGATTTCAACATAATCTATGCCGGAATGTCGAGGAAAAAATATTCATGAGCTTAGAATTTCAAAAACTGGGGAAAGATAGTTGAGTTCCAAGTTGGGGGCTCCAATTGATGAAATTTGGCTTTCTATAGTTGAGAGAAATGGTTTATTACTTGTAGGTCTCGTAACTCCAGATATGACGCACGTCATTTCCTTTTAAGTCGAGTTATTTTTAGCTTGCGTGTTTTTGTCTAATCGGTTCAAGTAAGAAGCTACTAACTCTTGGATCAGTTTTGCATCAAGACGTCTTGCTAGCATAAAGTGTATTTACATGTTAATAGCAATTACTCATCATTATATATTTTATTGAAGAATGAACGAAAGTATGGTGATAGATGAACTAATAAACCTTACAAAGTTTAAATAAGGGTTACTAGAACATATTATATGTGTTTTAAACTTATATATTTCATCCAGTCCAGCTAGTGGATACAAAACAAAGGTGGTTAAATAGAATGGGCGGGTAATAAATGAATTAAGGTCGTGGTGTCGGAACATGGCCGTTATAAAAACGGTGGGGGATCGTGGTCGGGACCAGAAATCCAAAAATTGTTTCTCATGTGTCACATCAAGTGCCATCTACATCCTATCTTTGCCCTGAACCTACTAGGGGTGTTAAATGACTAGAATCCAATAGTTCAAATATTAGGGTGTCCGGAGTGGGGGCGGCAAACCCACCCGGCACCGATCGGCAACCATTGCCGGCTCATTTGCCGCATGAGGTTTACCGAAAAAGAGGAAGAGTTCGGTGAGGGAACACCGATGCGGGGAAGAGAGTATGTGAGAGAGAGAGGGGGTAGTGTGGGGTGGGGTTCATTCCAATCTCAACCAATCACACTTTTTTCCTTTAAAAAAAAAATAGTTTACCACTTCACTATTGTCTAAATCATTGCCAACACTTTGAGCATAGTTTACCACTTTGACATGACACACTCTCATTGGTTGATTTTTTAGTTTGTCACTCTCAAGTGTTTAACCATTCCTAACACCCTTATAAAAGGGTGAACGAGACGTAACCCGTTTAAACATCACTACCTACTTGCCACGTCTGCAATTTTGTTTATTACCCATCGGGGCATGAGCCACTGGCTGGCGACGATGTACCAAAAAATGGTACATAAACCACACACTCTCTCTCTCTCCTATCCTTTGCAACACATGAACACAGTTCTCCCTCCCCGGCTTTCGACAGTGACTACCACCCATGTTCGCTACCCGATTTAATGCGGCTAAGGGTTGACAGCGGTGTAGTCATGGGCCCGTGGCAACGTACGTACCCGCATGGTGCCCCGGGCACCCTAAGTTTTAGTTTGCCTTCAACTTAACTTATTTATACTAATTTTTTTTCTCTTCAACTTAGCTTACTTTATTTATTTTTTATGATTTAAGCACTTTATATTTAAAAAAAAATCATAAAATAATAACTAAGATTTCATTTGTTAAACTGAAGTCACCAAACCTTTTTTTATGCATATAAGACTGATGGGTATGGGCTTCGTGAAAGCCCCCCCCCCCCCCCCCCCCCATTAGCCACGTCCAACACCGCCCCCTTGGGGCCCGGACGGCTTCTTCGTCGGTTTTGTAACGTTGGAGACGGGCCAAGTTTTTGAATGGGGTGGGCCCTGAAACGGTAACTTGCAACATTTAAAAAATAAAAATAAAAAATTACCCCACCACTATAAATTCAACCACTTTTCACCCCATTTTTTTTACCAAACTACTCCCACTTTTCTCCTATTTTTATAAAAAAAACCTCTCCCAACCCTAAAAAAATTATGGTTCCCTACAACCCAAATAATCCCAACTCAAGTTCACACCCGTTTTCGTTATCCGGCTACACACCCGTAATGGACAACGCTTTTGCGGGTTACCAACAAATGCCAAACGCTTTCAACCAATACCCGATCAACCCAACATGTCGTTCAACCCATATCAAATGCAACAACCCAACATGCCACAAGCACCTCAAACACAAATCGAGGAAGAAGATGATGAGATAGAGGTTGTGCCAGAAACGCAACCTGAACCTTCAAAAAAGAAAAATAAAAAGGGAAAGGGTAAAAAGGAAGACGCACCGGGCAAACAAATGCAACAATGGTCAAAAATTGAGGAAGAGGCGTTGGCGAAAGCATATATTAACTCTTCAACGTCTCCTATAGTCGGTAAAATATTATTATTCTTATATTCTTATTGTTATTAAATATTATTTGTACATTATATTTTTATTGTTGTTATTAAATATTTATTTGTACACTATATTTTTCTTACAAACTATTATTATTATTGTTACTAACTTGTAGGTAACAATCAACTAAGCGATTCGTTTTGGCAAGAAGCCCTTGATATATTCCATGGGCTTATGGAACAAGGCGAGTACAGAACCATTGATTCTATAAGCTCGAAGTGGCGCAAGATGAATACGTTGCTCCAACGCTTTTGTGGGTTTTATAACACAATGCGGGCCAACAAACCGAGTGGGTGGAACCACGAAAATGTTTTCAATGAAGCGGTGCGTTTATACGAAAATGAGAGCAAAGGTCCTTTCCCACATGTCCGTGCTTGGCTAGTTGTAAAGGATCACCCAAAATGGAAAGGATGTCAAAACGAGGTTGCACAAGCGAAACGAGCAATGAAACGGTCTAAAACTTCCGAGTCAAAAAGTTATAGTGTTGGAGGCTCAACCGGTCGTTGCCAAATAAATATCAACGACGAGCCCAACTATGAGGAGGAGCCGATTGAAGATGGAGAACGTCCCCCAGGAAGGGACAAAAGTAAAAAAATAGCGGCTGAAAAAAGGAAACAAGCCGCATCAGGAAGTGGCGGTGGTTCGAGGTTGGAAGGTGTTATGGCGAAGTTAAAATCATTCAAGGAAATCTTTAACGACAGGCAAACCGAGAAGGTAAATATTAAAAAAAAAAAAAAACTAGCCGAGGAGAAGCTAAAGAAGCAACAAGAAGCGCAGGAGTTGGAGGAATGGAAAATAATGACCACCGACCTTAGCTCCTATCCACTGGAAGACCGTCCCATTTTACAAATGATGAAGGAAAAAATTAGGAAAAAATGGAGTGGGGGAGTGTAGTTTTTTTTAAATGTAACTTTAGGTTTTTTTTAAGTGTGTTTTTTTTAATTTAAATGTAACTCTAGGTTTTTTTTAGGTGTGTTTTTTTTTTATTTAAATGTAACTTTAAGTTGTTTTTTAAGGTTTTATTTAAATGTAACTTTTTTACTTTGTTTTCATTAATCATCTAAATCAAATAAATAATAATAAAAAATTGAAGGAGGAGCATCCCCACACCCTTGGATAGTCTCCAAGGGGAGGGTCCTTCTCCTTTGCCTACGTGGCGCTTATGTGGAGGATAGTCCTTTGGAGACTATCCTCCCCCATACCTAATGGTCTAAGGGTGAAGGGAGTGGAGCGGTGAACTCTTCGGCAAAGGAGTTTGCCGCGCGACAACACCGCCGCCGGCCTCCTTTGCCGCTCGGCAAACTTGAACTTGCGGGGTTGGGTCACCGATTCGGGAAAGAGGGGGGACAAGACTTGTTATGTTTTATGTGTGTGTGTGTATCTTTGACTTTAACATATATATATATTTTTTTTAAATGAAAAAAAAAAAGGTTTACCACTTTCAAGTGTTTAACCAATGCCAACACTTTTCACCAAAGTTTAAACTTTTTCTCCTCTCTGACGTGGCACTCTCTGATTGGTCCATTTTAAAGTTTACCACTTTCACATGTTTAACCACTCCCTTCACCCTAAAGTCATTTAAGTCTTTTTTAACAATGCCTTTTTTTTACTTTGAAATATCACCTAATCAACCTGCTTGATACATCAATTATTATTAATCATTGTCTATATCAATTCAGAATGGCCATGTATAGTGATTGTGTTTTTAAAGTAAGTATTTCAATTTTTTAATAATATTTTATCATCATGTAGTTTGATTTCTTTTTTTTTTTTTCTAATAACTTGTGTCCTATATTTATTTGTGTCCTATATTTATTTATTTATTTAACATTGTATATAGTTTTATTGGAAAGGGATATTGTGCTCCGGTTGTATCAAATTGAAGCAAAATTGATATTTTCAACATTGGGATATCAGTTTTATCATAAATGGATACTTTGTCGTTATCGTACCAAACCGACCGAACAATATCTATATCAGTACCTGTATTTATTTGCATTGTTTTTTTGCTTTCAGTAAACTAACACTGTATTACTACCATAACTTACTGAAGAACATCGGTACCTATACCTAAATTCATTTTTTTGGTTTCCTGCTTGATAATGGATTCCGTGCTGCTACCGAGTGAACCTAACCAAAACTGACCGAACAACATCGACATTGGTACCGGTATTTATTTTTATTGTTTTTGCTTTCGAGAAATTGACACTGTATCGCTATAGTACCCTACTGAACAACATCGGTACCGATATATGTATTCATTTTTATGCTTTTCGGTTTCAATAATTTTTCATTTATACAATTTATTTGTCTGAACCGATCGATGCCATATGAACAACATTAGTGCCGGTACCGGTGTTTGTTTTTATCATTTTCGGTCGATATAAAACACGTGTCGATTGCTATACTGAGTGCATACATTGTACGAGCACTGTAACCAATCGACTGCCCACGATAATGTATCGCCGCAACACACGAATAAATAACCTAGTTAATGTAAATTTTGGGGGACCGTATAAAGAAACTATTTATATAAGGGTGAAGGGAGTGGTTACCTATTTGAAATAGGTAAACTCCAAATTCATCCAATCAAACAGTTTCACGTCAATTCACCTAAATTGTTTATCTAATGCTCAAAAACGTTGGCGGTGGTTTACCTATCCTTGATTAGGTAAACTATTTTTTTATTTTTTAAACTAGTATATTTAATAATTAAACATGTATTTTAACAAAATAAATGTAGAATAAATTAAAAATAACATTACCTTAAATAAAAAATTGCTAAAATTACACTAAATTAAAACAATTAAAATTACATTAAATTAAAATAAATAAACTAGTCTTCGTCGGAATCGACCAACAGGTGGGGTAAATCTTGACTTCCGAGATGTTCCACGAGATCGTGTTTTAGTCTCTAATGAGTGTCTTCATCCAAAAGCTCGTCCAACACCCTATCGTCTAGAGCGGGCTCGATCGGAGGATCCCGAATGTGTAACGGTGCTATCGCATTTCCGTCGTCTTTTAAAATCATGTTGTGTAAAATAATACACGTATACACAACATTCCTAATTTTTTTAACGCTACTGCTCTCATCGGTCGATTCAATACACCCCATTTGGACTTCATAACACCAAAAGCTCGTTCGACGTCTTTTCTTGCCGCCCCATGTTGCCTCTTGAACTTCTTTTCGTCTACTTCGTGAGGGTATGGGATCGATTTCACAAACACGGACCATGTAGGGTAGATTCCATCCACGAGCAAATAACCATGTATTTCGGGTCTTCGACAAAATAATCTGCCATGAGTGTCTCATGCCCAAGCTCACGTTGATATTCAATTTATCTCCTTCGGTTAGATGTGCCCGTGTCTTGAAGTTCGGCTTCTTCGATGAGATTTTGGAAAAAAAGAATGCTACTACAGGATGATTCTTCGCTACTATCGGGTGGAAAAAACAACAGGATTTCATCCGCCATTTTGTTTTGGAATAATTGGGTAAATGTTTGGTATTTTTAGTTTGGTTTGGATATGAATTTGAATGTGTTTGGGTATGAATTTAAATGTTTGGTACTTATAGTTGAATTAAAAAAAAATATTTTTTTTTTTGTTTTAAACGGCATTATAGCCGTTGAAGTCTCCAACGGTCAAAACCAACTCCCTTTCTTGATCGGTAAAGCTTCACCGCTCTCACCGTGTCACCGATCGGTAAACACCATCGGCGGCGGTGTTTCCGATCGGTAACCCGCTTTACCGAGGTGTTTACCGCACCACTCCGCTCACCCTAAACATTTTGTCATCATAGTTTGGAAGAAAAATTAACATGTTAAGTTTTGAAATGAAGTATGGGCATCATGGTTTGGAAGAAAAATTAATATGTTAAGTTTTGAAATGACGTATGGACAAAATGGGGAGAAGATGACATAAACAAGACATGATGACATAAAGAGACCACTGATGAAACAATGTCGTTTCTGTCGACTTATTCTTTCTTTCAGAAGTCATCGATCCCATTCTAGCATGCTTTTGCATACACTTTTGGGGGCTATTATTTTCTCATTTTCACTTCTTTATATTTAAGTAGTTATAGTAAGTTGAAAAAAAAAATCATCAAAATTACACACAAGGTAGTTCAATACATAATAAAATGTAAGTACATAATCCAGAAAGCCTTTCACTAAAATTCTTACATCATATTTTAACTATGATACCCACTCTTTCCATCAAAACAAACCTTTTTAAGTTAACTTCTAATATATCAAAAATGTGCAAGTACTCCCGTCCCAATTTCCCATGCTTGTACACTTCCAACTCCGTGAGATTATATCATATAAGTAATTAAGTATGTTCTCCACACTTATACGCTTATCAGCACTGCGGATCTTGATCAAAAGTTTTTCCGAGGACGGAAAGTCGTGAGACTCAATTTATATATTGTATAAATATTTAGACAAACTAATTGAGGGGCGATCCTATATAATTTTAAAATTTTCGGACGAAAAATCAGAAATTTTACACTTCTAACCGAAACATTGGGGTGGGCGGGTGCACCCCCGGTTCCCACTAAACTCCTCCCCTGCTTATCAGTTGATTTACAAGACTATCCATATGTTACTCGCAAATACGATACTAATTTTCATAAACCTTGTTCATTCCACGATGGTTGGTATTTTGACCCTTGACCCACGTAAGCTTTCATATTCTATCTTTCATTATCCTATTTGACTTGATTGAATTGTTACACAAAAGATCAAATACAAATAATTTTAACGTACAAAACGTACGAACTGAAGGTTTTGCTGAAAAAACGCAGTGGCATTTTCGTAATTATCAAAATTACTCTATAAATGATCCTGTAGAGTAATTTTGATCTTGTAGAGCAATTTTGTAAAATGTTCTTATAGAGTAATTTTGATTTTGTAGGGTAATTATCAAAATTACTCTACAAATGTATCAAAATTACTCTGCATCAAAATTACTCTACAAGTGTATCAAAATTACTTTGCATCAAAATTATTCTACAAATGTATCAAAATTACTCTGCAAATTTATCAAACAACATACAATTCAAAATTACTCTACCAAATCATTTGTAGAGTAATTATGAGACTCTACAAAATTATATTACAAGATCAAAATTATCATACAAGATCATTCGTAGAGTAACTATGATACTCTACAAAATTACTCTATAAGATCAAAATTAACATTTTCCAAAATTACTCTACAAAATCAAAACTATTTTACAGGATCATTTGTAGAGTAATTTTAATAATTACTCTACGAGTAATAATTACGAAAATACAACCCCGTGTTTTGGCTTTTTCATATCTTTTGTAGGTTTTGTATGATAAGATACTTTGTACGTGAAGTGAATTGTTATCATGTTTCGTTCGTTATAGCATAGATTGTTTGTTTGAAAAAGAGACTTCTAGAAGGTTAACTTCTTATTTATATTTGTTGACCGACCTTAAAGCTGGCCGTTCAAGAAAAAAAAAACACTAAATTATTTGAAATTAAATAAAGCTAATCATCTTGGTGTTACTTCTAGAACTCTTTTAGTGAAAATTTGTGCACACATTGTTTTTGTTTAATGTACCATTGGCAAAGAAATAAATAAAACTAATATGATTATAATAACATAACATACCATTCATTGGTAATTTATTCTAGTATATAATTAAGAAAAAGCTTAAACAAAGTTGATCATCTTGTCTACTTTGGTGAGTTACGAGATAATGAGATATAAAGCAAGTTGGTGGAGACTAATAATCTTTAGGTTACTAAGGCTGGTGGGTATGGGGTCCGTCCCCAGCCCCGTCGAGGATCGGCGACGCCGAAACACCATCCCGCCCCCTGTCCCCGTCCTCACCAGCGACCTCTAGACGTTGGAGACGGTCCAAATTTGGTGGGGCCCCCTTGATTGTTTGTTCTTCATTGTTTGGCATCAGAATATGAACCCTAATTTCACCCATCATTCTCCCCTCTTTACATTTTTTTTATGGATCCAAGTGTTGTAGACGGATCTGCATCCAAGGTTTTGCTTTGTTTATTTGTTATGAAATTGTTGTTGATTGGATATTTGGATCCATTCTGGTATGAATTTGATTGGTATGGTTCATGATTTTCAGAAAAGATCTGCTGAAGAAAGTGAAGAGTTTGAAGAATTTGGAGCAAAAATTAGAGATCTTGAATGATGTGCTTTAATTTGATGAGTTTTTTTAGTTTTAAATTTTCAAATTTGAGATTTATTTTTTGTGGGTTTTGGATTTAATGCAACTTTATGTTGTCTGTTTATGTAAAAAAAAAAAAAGTAAAAGATTAAAAAAATAAAAACATAAAAGTGGTGGGATATGATCATCTAGGACAATCCTCCATACCCTCTAGTTTTGTGGGATGGACCATCATTGAGAGGACTATAATGTGACGCCTACGTGACGGATCATCCTAGTCCAAGGGATGACCATCACTATACTCTCTAGCCTAAACAGCTTGTGATCATATCCCTGTTCAAAAGTGATTAACGGGCCCACTAATGTTTCACATGTCAATTTTAACGTTTTAGATTTTATTATTTAATACATATATGTTTTAACTTTTAAGTTAATAATAACTTAATATTGTTTTTTTTTCATGCATCTATATTATAACAAAATTTGGTTCAAATTTGTTAGAACTGAAATTCAAACGATAACATGTTCAAATTACAAGTGATTAGTCTTCAAATTCCAATTTCCCCTTGTATTTTTTTTTTAGTAAAATGTCATTTTCGTTCATAAGGATTGACCACTTTTGCGACTTTCGTCTAAAGTTTTGTTTTTCCGCATCTGGATCCAAAAGGTTTGAAATCTTGTCATTTTCATCCGACCCATTAACTCCGTTCATTTTCTCCGTTAAACGAGAGGCATTTTTGTTTTGTTTTTTGAACATTTTTTTTATTAAAATAAAAGACACTATGAGAAATATAGATCTACCTCTGTTGACTTGCTCCCCAGTCCCCACTCAAACCCTTTAATCATCACAAAAAAAGACGAAAATACCCATGTCTTAACATTAAAAATTGGATAGAGTTAACGAGTCGAATGAAAATGACAAAATCTTAAACTTTTTGGATCCAGATGTAGAAAAACAAACCTTTAGACAAAATTCGTAGTAGTAGCCACCTCATGGTTGAAAATGAAATTTTACTCTTGTTTTTCTAAATACTTTCAAGGGGCTAAATCTATCTTTTGCCTTAAAAGGAATTTTAGTTTGGGACATTTTTTAAGTTACATTTTTTTGTTCTTGTAGTTTATGTAATACAGTAGATTAATTTTTTTAATTATCAGTTTCTTTTAGGATATCTATAAATTGTCATTCCTTATATACGAATAAAACCATTGGGTGACAGCCCAGTGGCCACCGACACCAGCCTTAAAACCGGAACGAGGGCCCTAGAGGTCTCGGGTTCGATACATGTGTCGGACCCCTCCTTGATGGTTATGGGGATTTACTGCCAGGAAGCCTTGTCGGGTGGTGACCTGGGAGGGGAGAACCCCTCCGCGGTCGGGGGTACCGTGCAATTACCCTTTATATACGAATAAGAAAAAAAAGTTCGAACTTCAAAGAATTTTAATTTTTAAGCTATCCGTTATGGTTTTACTTAAAAGCGAAGAACGTCATTTCACATAAGCAAGAGTTGTTTTACGAACTAGTCAAATGTGTAATAGTGTTAGTAACTAAATAATGTTTAAATTAAACAAATAATAAAAAAAAAAAATAGAAAAAAGAGTGTGAGGTGTGTAGAGATGATGAGTTTAAACATTAAATACGAAGGGGGTTTGTAAGGGCCACTCCCCATAAAAATGTAGATGTAGCCACGGATAAGGGTGTCATGCCCACAAAAACAAGGATAAGGGATGGTGTGTGGGACGTTATTAGGCCATAGGGTGTGGCATCGCATCACTCCGCCATGCCACCCATTATAGCGTCTCGGGGGGCTATCAACCACACCATCACCGTTAAACAGGGGGCGCTATCGAAGCCTTGCCAGCATGTTAACGGACGAATTTTGGGTGGATCGAGGCATTTGGTCAACATAATTGTTAAAGGGGGCGCTAGTGGGGCTTTATCCCACACCATCATTGTTAAAGGGGGCGCCATTTTTATCTCAAAATCTACTTGACGTTTACGTGGCGTGATAAAGCCCGTAGGGGCTTTATACCACACCCTGTAGCCTTAGATTGATGCGTTAATGGGCGTGATAGATTGAATAGACTTCAAAATTTGATAGCCAGTATCTCTTGTTTTCCAACAATATATATGAATGTTTGTCGCATCTTGGAAGAAAATATAGGTCTAACAATAAGATTAATTATGTAAATGCTTAATTAATTTGTATAGTTAAAACACTTTAAAGCTATGATCTGAAAGCATATAAGTGTGGGCATGAAAAGAAAAAGAGAAAAGAGAAAGCAAATCACAGTGTTTAAAAGGTGAAAGAGAACACAACTGTTTGATTAAATTCTTGTTCAATCAACAACACCAATTTTCCTTTGATGGCGTAAGAATAGACTAAAAGTCAATTTTGCTTAAAAAATGTAAAAATAAATTAAATATGATATGTTAAATTTTTAGTCATAATGTATTGAATTTAATTGTGTTATAAATTCAACGGATGTTTTATTTCTTATTTTTAGATATGGTCTACTTATATAACACCATTTCTTAAATAAAGTCTATAATTTTATTGTTACACTTTTTAGTTAAAACTGGATTGTTGCCAAACATTGGTTGCATTATATTTTAGCAATTGAACAACCCAAACATACAAAACAGAGACATGCTAAAAATAGGTTGCATTATATTTTAAAAGGCTTTAAAAGATTGACTAAAATACCCGTTAAATGAGGGACAAATGGGTAGTGGCTAACTTTGGTTAGTGATTCTTGTTAAATTGTTGTAGGAAAATGAGACAAATCACAAAAGTGAAACTATTGAAAACCAAATTCAATCTTTTGGACCGTCAAAACACAGTGACTAAAATAATATTTTAACTCTAAAAAAAGTATGTAATCGGACTACAATTTCCGCCGTCATTTTAAGATAACAGGACACTAGTTGCTTATCAAAAAATCAGTTTCATTACTATTTAAATGATTTAGTTTCTTAAATGTAATAAAACCAGATTTTCTAGTAAAAACTAAGTTCTGTTACATATAAACAACCAAAATGTAGTGGCGTGTGAAAGTTATAGTCTATATGGTTTTGTTGGTTTTGCTACTTTTGCCTTTGGAGAGGTGGGTTCTTATAAGTATGTACATACGTGCCTACATGTCTATATATACCATATACATGTATATATTTCTATTCCTTTCGAATACATATAGGGTTTGGGTCGGACTATACATGACCTATGTGTAGTCCATGTATGTATTATGGTACTAGACCTATTTAGTATTAGGTTAAAGTTTACAGATTAAACATGTAACATGATGGTATATATAAATTAAGGGTAAATTACACTTTTCGTCCTTTATGTTTGTTTCGGATTGCAGTGGATAGCCTTTAACTTCAATAATTACAGTTACAATCCTTTATTTGTAAAACTCATTACACTATACGTCCTTTAGCACTAACCAGGTTAATATTTTAAGTCAGGTTTAACCACACAAGGGTAGATTGGTAATTTACTGATTTGTTTACACATAAAACCCCATCTTTCTCCCTCAGTCATCTCTCTCCTCTTTCTCTATCTCTCTTTCTTCAATCACCCACATAAAACCCCATCTTTCTTCAACCAACCTCCATCACCAAAGATAAAAAATCTGCAAAGATTTTCACCCCCACTGCCATCCCTTTTAGATCAATGGAACCACCCAAATCAAACCTATACCTGGGTCTTCAATCACTGATAGAATTATAATTGAATTTTTCTCAACGATTAATTTATTGAATTTGTAACATTCCATGGAATCTTCATCAACAGACAACAATATAGTAGCAGTAACAAAAATCAAATTTAAATAACAACCTCAAATAAATCAATATAATTGCACCAATCTTCAATCAAAATTATAAAAACCAATAATCCCCTTAAAAACAGAATCAAATGAAACGTATGGAGCCAAATCTTTAATCCAGTTGCAACAAAAGAACATACCTACCGATCCAGTCCAACAATCCCCCACCACCGCGATCCACTAGGGTTCCAGATCTGATAATAACCATTAAACTCACCCACCACTTGTTTTATCTCAGATACGTGAATCGATTATCGAGATCTACGAGGATTTCACATCTGAAGGAGGTTATCATGGGTTGAAAACTTTCGATCAAAACGGTGAGGGTGATTCCAGTGTCGGTTGCCGGAGTGGTGCTGGTGAAGGGTTTAGGTGGTGACCGGAATGGTGGTAGTGAGGCGTTTAAGCCGTCACCAAAGTTGTGGTCGGTGTGGTGGTGCAATGGGGTCGGAGTTGTGGTGGTGGTGAGGCTTTGGTACAGTGGATGGGTTTTACAGAGAAGGAAGAAGAAAGTGTGTTTGTGTGTGAGAGAGAGAGAGAGATTATGTTGGTTATAAATATATTATATATATTATCTTGTTTATTTTATACATGTAATTTTAAATAAATATGTAAAATTACAAAATTACCCTCATGTGCTTTGCACATGATCATACTTAACTTAAAATATTAACCTGGTTAGTGCTAAAGGACGTATAGTGTAATGAGTTTTACAAATAAAGGATTGTGACAGTAATTATTGAAGTTAAAGGTTATCCATTGCAATCCGATACAAACATAAAGGACGAAAAGTGTAATTTATCCATAAATTAATTAATAAACCCATCTATGCAAACCTAATTATTAGCCATTATCAATGCAATCACAATTTAAAAGTTCAATATGGTATCAAGAACTAGGTTACACCTACCAGAAAACTCCCTTGAACCCAGATACCATAGCCACTTAACTTCGTCGTTGCACGCCTCACAACTAGAAACTATCGCCATTTTTACAACCTCCTATGCTCTTCACTATCCCTAAAATTTAATTAAGTTACCATACAACCTCTGAACTTTAATAAGGTTTTTTTTTTTTCAAACCAGTCCTAAGCTTATCACTTTTTAAAATTTAACACCAAAGTTTTATGTTATATTTTTTTATCAATCCTCGTGCATTGTTAATTTTTTATGTTTTCAACCTAATGCTGAGCTCGAGTAATTACCCACTACTAATTTACTTTGCTACATCTAAACTTTAATGAGCTTACCATACAATCCGTAAACTATCATTGTCCTACACACTTTTCGCATGTTGGATCCCTATTGTAACGCGCGAGTGGAAAACCAATTAGTTTAAGATAATTCTATAATATAAACGTAGTGAAAAAAGAATAACAAAGAAAAGTAAGTAAAAAAAGTAATATTCAATAAAATAAAGGATAAATTACACTTTTCGTCCTTTATGTTTGTACCTAGTTGCAATGGATGTCCTTTACCTTTAGTATTTACAGCCACAGTCCTTTATTTTGAAAACATGTTACAGCTTTCGTCCTTTAGTGCTAACCAGGTTAAAAATTTTGAGTTAAGTCCAGTCACTGGAGGGTATTATGGTCATTTCATGTTTTTATTTAATAATAAAACTAAAACATAACATATATACATTTAATCATTTCTTGTATATATACATAATACAGCTTAGCCAAACAGCCCCTATATCTGTACATCTGAATCTCTCTTGTATCTACTCAACCACCACTTAAGTCCACCACCGCCACCGCCACCGCCTGTAACATCACCACCACCATCATCGGAGCTATTTAAAACCCAGAAAAACCCTCTGTATATAGATCGATGCACACCCCTGTTAGAGAGAAAGAGATAAAAATCCCTAATTCATCTTCCACAATCTACCTGCCATCACCACCAGGCACCAGCAACATCCTAATCTAGCCAACCACCACAACCGAATCTACATGTATACAGGATTTATGTGGTCATCTTCTTCCTGTCTTCAACCCCCCTCTCCCTCTTCATCCAACCTCTATCACCACCACCACCACCACCACCTTATCTCAGCCGCCGCCATCAAATCGAGCCACAACACCACCACCGACGTATGCCAGCACCACCGATCAAAACCCCACTCACCGATGTGTGCCAGCACCACCGATCCGCCACCGATTCACCACTGCCATCATTTTCTTTCTCTCTCCCACGCTCTCTCTCCCTTCATCTTCTTCACCACAATACCCACTAACCTAATCCAAAACCCCCAAATCTTGCAAACCAAATCCCCCAAATCAGCTCCATCTAGGGTTTATACTTCATAGGTTTCAAACCAAAACTGATGCTTCCACTATGAATCGACTACTTCCAGATCCACTATGAATCGTCGGAGACTCACAACGATGACGGTGGTGCCGGTTGTGACGGCGGCGATAACAAGATCCGGAGACTTTAGTCCACTTCAATGATCTAGGGTATCTAACGAGGGAGAAAACAGAGGAAAAACACCTCCGATCATCAACAATCAACAGCAACATCTAGGGCTCCGATCCGACGGTGGTGTTATGATTTAGAGAGAGAGTGAGTGGTGGTCGTGTAGCTTCGATGATGGTGGTGGTAATGTTACAGGCGGTGGCGAAGGCGGGGCGATGGCGGTGGTGGACTTTGGCGGTGGTTGGGTGGTGGTTTTATCAGAGAAAGTGTATGTGGTTGAGTGGACTGAAGCTGTCTGCTGTAGTGTGTATATATATATATGTTAATGTTTTTGTTTTCTTTATTAATAACATAAAAACCGTGAAATGACCATAATACCCTCATGTGATCAGATTTAACTTAAATTTTTAACCTGGTTAGCACTAAAGGACGAAAGCTGTAACATGTTTTCAAAATAAAGGACTGTGGCTGTAAATACTAAAGGTAAAGGACATCCATTGCAACTAGGTACAAACATAAAGGACGAAAAGTGTAATTTACCCTAAAATAAATGCAGTGAAAAAAAAAATAACAAAGAAAACTAACTATTAGCCATTATCAATACAATCACAGTTTATAATTTCAATTTGGTATCAAGAACTAGGTGACCCCTATTAGAAAACTCTTTTGAACCCAGACACCATGGCCACTTAACTTTGTCGCTGCACGACTCACATCCAGACACCTGCTATCTTCACAACCTCCTATGCCCTTAGCAATCCCTAAACTTTAATTAAGTTATCATACAACCTCCGAACTTTAATAAAGTTGCTTTTTTTCAAACCAATCCTAAGCTTTTCACTTTTTAGAATTTAACAACAAAGTTTTATATTTTATTCTTTTTTATCAATCTTTGCACCTTCTTAATTTTTCTATGTTTTCAACCCAACATGGAGCTCGAGTAATTATCCATTACTAATTTACTTTGCTACATCTAAACTTTAATGAACTTACCATATGGTCCGTGAACTATCATTGTCGCCACACACTTTTCATATGTTGGATCCCCATTGTAATACGTAGGTGGAAAACCAACTAGTTAAAGATAATTCTATAAAATAAATGTAGTGAAAAAAGAATAACAAAGAAAAGTAAGTAAAAAAGGGTATAATGCCCGAATAGTCCATGTGGTTTGCTAATATTTCACCTTTATTGCTGTTCTTTAAAAAATACACTTATGTTCTCTGTGGTTTGCTCTACTCGGTTGTTACTCGAATAGTCCTCTGACTAAATGACCGTTAGTTTATCCAGTTAAGTCAATGTAAAATTACTATAATACCCTTACTATAAAAAAATAAAGTTAAAGAAATATTTTTAATATTTAATAATTATAGTTAAGTCAATGTGAAATTACTATAATACCCTTACCACAATCCCACCACCACCCCACCCCTAACTCCGTCTTCTCCGACAAACCCACCTTCACGAGCTCCTTTTCCAGAATCCTACCAAATGACGAGTCTCCTGTTGTCGAGAACAACAAACCGCATTTATTTGTATGAAATCGACTATAAAGTGAACAAAATAAACAAATTATAGCATATTGCCATGAAATCGCATGAATGAAGCCGAATGCAAACAATAACTTTAAAATTGATTCGAAATAACAAAACAAACAACTAATGTCTCTGTTTATGTGGTTCTGCTTCGATTGATTGAGCCAACAACCACATCAACAGAACCTTGAACCAATGTAGTGATGTCTTCAACGAACAAATCAATGGTGTCGTTAATCATATAACAAAGCTCCCCTCACCATTCATGAAGGTCCGTGATTATAATTTAAATTGTTCTACAATGCCTTCGACCATCATTCAACAACCCCTTAACCATCGTCATTAAAACGTTATCAAGTTAATATCAGCACCTTAGTAACTCGACTCCAGTTTGTAACAGGCTCCTCCGTGACACGCGGAGGAGCCTGGTCTCTCCTGCGCATGGCGCTAGGGATGCCATTTTTAAGAATGTTGATAGTATTTTCCAAGTTACCACCCTTAACCAATTTTTCCAACTTTTCACCAAGTTTGCACCCAAGATGATCCAAACCCAAATTATTTCACGTGAGACTTTTCCCTTCAAGTTTTAAATTCGTAATCCACTACCCGAACCCGAATTCTTAATTTGTACTTCCTTTATTCGGTTTGGTGTTTTTACCCAAACGACCCGTTAAGAGCCATTAGGCCTTCTAGTTCATGCCTCATATATTCCCTGTCAAGGTTTCTTCAATTCCTCCCAACCACAACCGATATTATGGTTGGTTTCCTTGGGTAATGCCTTAGCTTTCCAATACTTTCTTTCAATTAGGTGTTTTACCCAATTCGACCCATTAAGAGGTTTTGAGCTTTTCTAACTCAAGCCTCTCATATTTAATTAATAGAATAATCAACTCGATCGTGGACTCATTATCAAGTCTCTACCCTTAGAGGTAGTTTACCCAAACCCATTATTCGAGGGCACTTTAGTAAATTTAAACCTTTTGCCAAACCATAGGAAATTTACAAGTTTAAATGAAACCTATTGGACACATTTAGCTCGTTATCCCATTAAGATTGATTATATACCTAATGACGTAGAGGTTTCCAATGTACTCATTTTATAAGACTCATTTTGTCGTAATTTCACATCATAGATGGATTTTTGGCTCTAAGGACCATTTTACTCAATTACCATATAACCCACACATGAGGTGGATTATTACCCAAATCTGGCTCAACCACCTTACATCATGCCATAAGTGCTTACCTAAAGTATGACCCGTTACAAATACCTAGCGGGGTCAAAGCAATAACCCGTTACCAATACCTAGCGGCTCCCTTTGTAAGTTCATGGCAAGGCATGCCCTTACCATTATGCTTACCTGTAAGTATAGAACTTAATAAAACAAAGCATTAAATATCGAGTTCAAATGGTGATAACATCACGATTGGACCCGTATGACCCGCTTTTCCATTTGACCCATTCTTGGTTCACACCATAGGATCTTATCTTAACAGTTCATTGTTTGTCACCAAAATGTGATCAACATAATTTTACCCATTTGAACCATTCTTGGTTTACACCATAGGGTCTTATCCTAAAAATTCATCGTTTATCACCAGTATGTGAATCTCATAATTTTATCCATTTGGCCCGTTTCATGGTTTACACCATGGGGTCTTTATCCTAAAATTTCATCGTTTATCTCATCCGGTTCTTAGTTTGTTAGGCCGTTGTGATCAGGATCTGTTCGTCTCGAACGTGGCTGGAATCGAATCAGAATCAATGTGCGGAATCCATTGATTATGTCACAAGATCAACAACAACAGATTCAACGTTTAAACTCGTCTGTATTCTATTCAAGATCTGAAAGTACAACTGTTCCGGTAGAGATACAGACTGGTAAAGGTTCCTTACAAGTTCAGCCAAAAGTTCTGAATGACAAACACTTGCCAGCTATTTATAGGCAAACATCAGGGAGGATATAAGTGTCACCCGATCGGATGGTGATCCGATCGGATGGTCATCCGATCGGATGACATCTGACATCCGTCGGATCCACTTTTACAGCTATGCCTCATTCCCTGGTTTGTCGATATACAAACATACATACAATTACATACAAATACACAAAAGACACACACAGTACAAAATAAGATTCAATGCTGATGGAAGCTACAAACATATGAACTAACATAGTTAACCTTCGTTATTAATAAAAAATATTTTCCGTCACATAACTAGTGGTTCTATTCTAGAAAGCGTAAGCTACCTTGCTTCTGTTAGAGCTTCCTTGCGCACTTGACCCGTTTGACATGTTCCTCTCCAAGCTCCGACCTAGCATGTCAAGAGTCAAACTTAGGTTTGGGTGATGTTTAATGATCTAAATACTCAAACATGCAAGAAATCACTTAGGTTTTCACCTTCAAATTTGCCGAATTTGTAAAGTGGTGTGAGTTCTCTTTCTTTCAATCTTGTTCCACACGCACACACACACACACACTCTGTGTGTGTTTTAATTTTATTTGAGCTTTTTATACTTGCAACTTTTAATCGTGTTCCATTTCAGTCCCTAAGGTTTGGTTTGTTATTTACTAAGCCATAACATACTTATTTCATAAATTGGTAACACATATTAACTAGGTTACATATTCCTAGTTGAATATTTCATGTCAAAATATCATATTAACACATAATTTCACATTAATATTTTGGGGGTCTTACATCATGTAGTTCAAAACTGAACCGAAAATCGAATTCGAATTTGGTTATGTTTCAACACAAAAGCCGAATAACCATTTTGTGTTATTGGAATGGGCCGGGCTAAATAAGATTGGATTGAAATTGTAATTAAACTGGACTAAATGAAAAAGCATAAATAAACGTTATTTGTTATTCAACTTATTTGATTTGAATTGACTGTAGATCTTTGGAACCGAAAACCCAATTCGGTTTAAAATCGAATTGAAAACCACATTTGTAATTCGATTCGGTTTTAAACGGGCTGAGTTCGTTTTAATCGCTTTGAAACCAAATACCAAACACCCTATCTAGTCTAATCTAAATATTAATAAAAGACTTCATTTAATGCCTCATGGCACTCTCTCATACAATCTCTTAATTTTTATGTATTTAATGCCACACGGCATTCTTTCCCACAATCTCTCATTTTTTATTTATGTTTTTATCTAATAGATTAATAGAATCTAATCTTTTTTTTTTTGAACGGCAAATTTGGATCACTGACGGACCACTGGAGTATCATCGTGCCACCAGCGGAACCACCCGATCATATCCATCCCCACTAGGCATAATGCCTATACATCAATTCAGGAGGAAACCCAATAAATATGGGAAAACCCCCTGTGGGAATTGAACCCAGGACCTATTGGTCCCAAAGCCTTATCCCAGCCCTAAGATGCTACTAGGCTATAAAGCCATGGGCTAATAGAATCTAATATAACCCATCTCCTTCAATATAAATTTTTAGAAAATTAATTATCTGTCTTTTATCATTTTCTATTATTATCGAAAATTATCGTTCATGATAATTGATTAATTTTTAGTTTTTTTTTATTACCATTATTTTTTCCATTTAAGAAGTGTCGTATTATTATATACTATTTTTCTACTTTTAGTGTAGCAGTACACAGTTGAATTTTTTTTATGTGTTTTCATATTTGTTTACATCTTATCAATACAATTTTTTATGGGTTTTCTATATACTTTTAAAAGAACAAATATTAATTCTAATACACGATTTCAAGGAATGTTATGTGTCAACATCATATAAGACCTAAAAAATCATTTCTAATCAAAATTGATTTTTTTTCTTTTTTAAATGATGTTAATATCATATAATGATAATATTGCTTCTTTTAAAATCTTTACCTTAATATCCGCTCCTACTTCAAATATATTTTTAATTTATAATATCATATAATGATAATATTGCTTCTTTTAAAATCGTTACCTTAATATCCGCTCCTACTTCAAATATATTTTTAATTTATAATTTATAAAGAGAATGATATTTTTGTATTAAAGCTTGCTAAAAACAATTAAATTCTATTATATTTATAATAGTAATAATAATGATACCTTTGAATTGAATAACCGAAAAAATGCAGAATCTATGGATTTTTAAGCATTACGAATTTACGATAGACAACATTATATGTTTGAAACAAACTTTGAGTTACTATGGAGAATAATCAAATATAAACCCAAGTATGAGTTTAAATATTTTTTTATATTTAACCATATTACGTTATTTAATAGTTTAATCATTTTATTAAAATACTTTTACGTTTATCAATATAGTTTAACGTTTATCAATATAGTTTAACAGTTTATTAATATAGCCTAACAATTTTATAAATTATATGTGAGGCAAGATAGGCTAATTTGTATTACAAAATAAAGGAAAATAAACTTATGAGTTATAAAAATATGTTTTCAGTGTTTAACTACACGATGTAAATAATATTTACAAAACATCCTAAAGAATTGATGATTAAGCACTTTAGAAGCAGGTTGAGTATTAATTACTATGAACAAAACTTCTAAGTTTGTGAAATGATTATATGGCACATCTACTTGTATTTTTGTGTTATGCAAACAAATAAATCATGTAATACACGGGACTATAATCTAGTATTGAATTGAATATAATATTACATGGAATAGTTTTATATTTTATATTATCTAATCCTTTCCAGTTGTTTATGACAAATGATTGACGAGTTACGGACCCTATTTGACTCGGTCCGAACTGCCATGAGTTTTATCTGACCCAGATCCATCACGGGTCCAGTCTGGTAAGTGGTAACCCATCTATGACGCACACCTTAATATTTCACCCAGCCTTTTTCTCTTTAATAAAACTTTTTCTCTAATAAAAATATATATTGATTATATTTAATTAATACAAAGTAGTCCAGAATTCGGTCCAGAGACTGGTCCGGTAGGCCAGTGGTCCAGAATTCGGTCCAGGCTCCAACTAATTTAAGTTTCAATCCAGGTATCAAAGAGATAGGCCCAATTAGTTTTTTTATGGCCCTCACCATTTATTATCATATCATGTTTTAATTTGGTGTTTATTACACAGCTAGTATTTGCGCTAGCACGATGCGGTGTGTTTGCGTTCAAAACCTTTACATAAACTCACCGCGTTAAACCATACAGAAAAAAAAAAATACTGGTAACGGTAGAAATGTTGTTCAGATGGTATTAGTTTGATTTTTTCTGGTAAAGAAAAATTAATTGTATTTGACCCGTTCGATTTAGAACAATTTTATTTATTGAAACATAAATAAAAATAAATATGTCCCAACGGTATATGCATAATGTTAATAATTTATAACACGTTATATTATATTATTGGAATGATGACAAAGGTAAGCGACGTGACTTACAAAAAAAAAAAAAAAAGTAAACCATGACCCAATATTGATGACATGTACGTTTGTGTTTCAACCACCTGTACATTAACGGGGTTGGTTCCGGTACGAATCATATTTATCCTACAAACCGTAAGAACAGATCCTAGCACTTAAAAAAAGTTAAATTAGCACATACTAAAACAATACGTACATAAAAGTAGCACTTTTAAATTATATTAGCACATGAAAATTAATCAAGATAATTGATTTTAGCACATTTGTGAAATGATATCAACACTTTTCTTTATCAGTACATTGAAAACAAAAGGAAGATCCAAATAAAGAATTAATTGCTTGTTACCATAATTATAAAGAATTCAAGATAATTGATATTAATTAGGTTATCATTTTACCATTTCTCTATTATTGGTTGGATGCTACATGTCATTTTTAAATAGTTCTTACAGTTTGTATACGAAATGTGGTTTGTATTTGATCCTACTCCGTACATTAACACTAACAAATTGTTTTGAATAAAATCTATATCGATAAAGTTAGAGTTAGTCTACAAAGGGTGTTTTTTTTTTCTAATAAGTCTAAGAGGCTATATAGACCATTAGGTTACAACTTTGGATGGATGAGATTGATTAGTGACATTTCTGTATTTTTCTTTTTCTTTTAGTGATTGATTGCCAATGAGTCTTGTTAGATCAATTGATTTGGAAGGAGGCACCCCATGCCTTCCAACGTGGAGGTCATGAGTTGGGGTCCCACTTGGCCGAATATTTTCCAGGTGAGTTAGGGGTTTTAATACAATAAGCCTTCGGGTGGTGAGTGTCCCCTGAATGGTGGGAGGGACTGGTCACCAACGCTGTCTGTGTTTGCAGGGCGTGGGTGACATTTCGTCAATGGGTTTACCTGGGTAGCCGAGCTTGTATAGTATTCGATGAAAGTTCAAAAAAACTTTTAATGGTTGATTTAAATGAATAGGAGTATAAATGTAATTTTGATGTGCCTAAAATTCAGAAATCCACATGCCTCTTCTCCCCATATTTTTTTTAAACATTAATAACTTTTTTATACGTAATTGTTCTTTTTAAATTACACTATGCGCGTTTTTTATTTTTAATATAAGTACCATATTAATATATAAGGCTATATAGTGTGGTCATGACCTAAATGACCACCACCATCCTTGTCACACCCTGATATTTCCACGTTTGACCGGTGGGCCTGGTGGGGGAGTATCGTGACGTGGTTGGCAACATTACAGTCAAACAACACAATATTTAATATGCACAGCGGAAGCAAATGAAAGATATATTCCAACCGACGATAATTGTAATATCAAGTATCACAACAGTTGAAATTAAATCCACAGACGGATCGAAAATAAATAGGAAACAAATGTTCAACAGTTTGACGTCCAAGCTTGCGAGACTTATTGTGGACGCTAGGAGAAAGCCAGCCTAGTTCGCATAGTACCTGCACTTAACCTTTTTGGAAAATACGTCAGTTTACACTGGTAAATACAATTTAACTGACTCATTTTAAAAATGGATAAAATTGATTTGAATGCACGTGGCACAAACATTTTATAACTTGGGATAATTATTTAAATATATAATCTCGTAAAAGAATTACATGTTCCTTATGCGTTCAGTAGCCCGGATCGTGCCGGGTTAAAGATCAATAGACACACCACATAATTTATTTATGCACTGACGAGTGTACGCCTACACTCCGCGCTTAGGTCGTGGCCATTTCGTAAAATGATGCCAAGGATATCCGGGACATGGTCATTAACCTCCCAAAGGCTTTAAGTAAACAAAACAATTTAAACGGGCCGATTAATATCAATTAACCACCATACGATGGAAGATTTAATGCCCGACCAAGCGGTATTTTATATACCGTACCCCAAGCTCGTATAGGGAAAATAAGTTAAAAGTATTTACCTTTGCAAGTATAATTCACAATTAGCAAATGCGGGTAGCTTTTACCGGTTCTCCTATTCTGGAACAAAGGTTTATAATAACCTATTAGAATCCTAACGGTCTTTAGTTAAGCTTAAGCTTAGACCGGTTAGTTTTAAGGAATGATACGGTTCGAACGCGTGATTAAGCGAAGACCGGAATAGAATGTGATTTAGACCCGACAAGTTTAAGGACTTGTCTTATATGGGTAATCTAAACATATTCTGGATTTTGAGATAAAAATGATAAGATTTGACCCGTTTCGGCTAATTTATGTAAACTAGTTACATAAACCGAACCGAACGCGCAAGAGGCGTAACGGGTAACTATAAGAGCCATATACAGGTTTCCTAAGTTAATATGCCTCAAATATGTTGTGACATCAGTAAGATATCTTTTATTATGCCCGAAACGAGCTTAAACTCAAACTATGCCCCGTAGGGGTATTTTGGTCATTTATAAGGTTATAAAAGAGTTTAAGTATTAACCAGAGTTACAGGTCTGATATCATCAGAAAAAATGTTTAATTTGATAAGTTATAACAGTAGGGTATTGCATATATGTGAAATTTATCAATTATAACCAAACTATGCACCGTAGTGGCATTTTGGTAATTTCACATAAGCCGAAAAAGCTCAAAACTGAAGTCTGAGTTAAACAAATTTTGCTTACTGTTAAAATCTTATAATTTACCTAAAATACCAGTAGGTATCAACCCTTGTATGTTTAAAATATTTTTAGTACATTCTATACGTTAAAAACGCTTAAAAGGCGATTAGAAGCCGTTTCCGGGTTCTATATACAAAGCTGATATTTTTATTATTCCATAAGGTTTAAAATAATTTATTTATCATATAAATTCAGTAGCAAAAGGTTTGGGGTCAAAAAGATATGTAAAATTCATTTTATAGCCCAAAAGGACAAAACCGACATTTACCGAATCAAGCTTATGACCCTAAGTTATGCTCAGCCAAAAATTAATTAAAAATCTTTAAAAATCCCAAAATATTATATTACATCAGTGGGTAACAAGTTTGATATCAAAAAGTAGGTTTAAATAGGCTATATGCTAATTATGCCGTTTAATCGCTAAAAAGCTTTCTAATTACGCTAATGAGCATAACTCTTAATCTACACCTCAAACTGATGTCAAATTTTGGGTACAAGTTTATATATCAGTAACTAAGGTTTCTATTCTTTTACATTTTTAAAAATCACGTTTTATGGTGAAAAGGGCATAATGGTCGACATATGGGCAATTAACGGAACCATGCATATTAATTGGTTAACTAATGAACCAAGGTGTATAATCACAGAGGGTTATACTAGCATGTAACCTAATCCAATTAAAGCTCTACGGAATTTCTAAAACATGCTTAAACGGGTCAGAACTGAAAGTCAAAGCAAAAGTCAAATTATGCGACTTTCGGTTCCGAACCGGGTCTCTATTGAAAATTGTCGGGTTGAACATGTTTAGACATGTTCTTACATTAATTACCAAGTTATATTAATAATCAAACAGGTTGTATGGGTTCTACATTGCTAATTATGTATTAATTTGAAATTAAGCATCCTGTTGAGTTTTTAATAACAAGTTTGACCCGACTAATGGTCTAGTTAGAGTGGGAATCAGAGGGAGCCCTTTTAAGGGTTTATTGCCCACATAATTACCAACTTATAACTACTTTCAATTCGACTAATCACTGGACCATTAATGATTAATCGTTAAGTCAACCGTTAATTACGACGGTTTGACTTTTAAGCTAAAACTAAGTAAAAACTCAACTAAGAAAGGTTAAGCATACTTACTGAAGTCCTATGCACGATTAGTGATCACTTGAGTCTGCTTTGGAGCTCCAGAAATGATGCAGAAGTGAGGTGTGATCAAAATGGTTGCAACAAGGGCCTTTATATAGTGTTCAAAACCTCATAGATTGTTGACAAATCATGCTACCACTGATCCTTGATCATCAACAAGTGTCCCTAATGTCCCTAAGCAAGCCTAGGCAACCCTTGGTGGTGATAAAAGGCAAGATAAGTCGGTTAGAATGGAAATGGCAGACACCTAGCAAAGTTTTCGGAGTCAGAAGACCCCTCGCGGCACGCGTAGGTCTCCATAGGGAGCCTCGCGTGGCGCGACGCCCCATCTGCATCAAATCAAATTTTTGATTTTTTGTGTTTAGGCCCTTGGTCCATAAAAACTTTGTTTCGACTTTATTTATTGCATTTTGAACCCTCCAATTTGATTTATAAGGGCTTCAAGATATATACCCACTTTGTTAAGTCCTCGGTTAACTTTATTGTCACCCGAAAAGTCATAAACTTCATCGTTGACGCTTTTAACCCCTCGTATACGAATTTGATCATAACTTTCTCATACGATAGCGAAACCTTATGAAATTTATATCGTGCATTCTAGTGAGCATAATTAATCGTTACAAAGCTTCAGGTTTTTCTAAAAGGTCACTCAGAGGTATAACTTAAACATGTTGACACATTTAACCCCTTTAGTTTGTAATCTCTCACATTCTTTCATATTTAGCTTCGTATGATCCATGATTTATTCGTTTGAAGGTATGAGCATCATGTAGGGTTATTGTAAAGTGTATTTATTCACTGTTGACATTTTGAACCCTTATATTCACATACTTTCCATGTTTGTCAACTTTGGTCCTTTCAGAACATTCTTTCACACGTTCAAACCTATGACACGTGTCAATACATTATAGGACGTAAATTTTCGAGGTGTTACATCCTCACCCCCTTAAAAGAAATCTCGACCTCAAGATTTACTGAAACAAATGAGGGTACTTTTCTTTCATTGTGGATTCAACCTCCCACGTATATTCGGGACCTCTACGGGCATCCCATTTAACCTTTACAATAGGTACATGCTTCCTTCGAAGCTTCTTAACCTGTCGATCCTCGATCGACATAGGTTTTTCAACAAACTTCAAGCTCTCTTCTATGTGCACATCTGTATGTGGTATGACCAGTGATTCATCAGCGAAACACTTCTTCAGATTGCAGATGTGGAATACATTATGAATACCACTGAGCTCTTCAGGTAAGTTTAAGTTATAGGCAACTGATCCGACGCGTTCGATGACCTCGAAAGGTCCTATGTATCTCGGGCTCAACTTGCCTTTCTTACCAAATCGCATCACTCCCTTCCAGGGTGATACTTTAAGCAACACTTTTCACCTACCTCGAATTTCATAGGTTTACGCTTTAGATCCGCGTAGCTTTTCTGCCTATCCCTGGCAGCTTTCAGGCGGTCACGAATCTGGACAATCTTGTCCGTCGTTTCAAAGACTATTTCCGGTCCTGACAGTTGGACATTTCCAACTTCCGCCCAACAAATGGGCGTTCTGCACTTTCTACCATATAATGCCTCAAAAGGCGCAGCCTTAATGCTGGTATGATAGCTATTGTTATATGAGAACTCGATCAATGGCAGGTGGTTATCCCAACTACCACCTAAATCAATCACACATGCTCGAAGCATGTCTTCCAAGGTTTGGATTGTACGCTCACTCTGCCCGTCTGTCTGAGGGTGGTAAGCCGTACTGAAGTTTAAGCGCGTGCCCAAAGATTGTTGGAAACTCTTCCAAAAATGTGACGTGTATCTGGTATCTCTGTCAGAGATAATAGCCACATGTACACCATGTAGAGCTACAATCTTATCTACGTACAATTGGGCCAACATGTCGGAGCTATAGGTCTCCTTAATGGGTAGGAAATGTGCTGACTTAGTCAGTCTATCAACTATTACCCATATCGTGTCATTTCATTTCCTTGTCTTGGGCAACTTGGTGATGAAATCCATCGTCACCATTTCCCACTTCCACGTGGGAAGTTCAGGTTGTTGTAGCAAACCTGACGGCTTTTGATGTTCAGCTTTGACTTGTGCACATGTCAAACATTTAGCTACATGGGTGGCTATAGACCTCTTCAAGCCTATCCACCAAAAGTTTGCTTTCAAATCCTGGTACATCTTATCAGCTCCAGGATGAACGGAATATTTAGAACTATGGGCTTCCTGGAGGATAACATCTCGAAGTCCCCCATAAATTGGAACCCATATTCGTCCATTCAATCTCAGAATTCCGTCCTTGCCCTGAGATAGTTGCTCTTCAGTGACTCCCAGCTTTTCATTAGGATAGTTAGCTTCCAGCACAGCTTCCTTCTGTGCCGCTAACAACCTTTCATTCAAACTGTTCTTTATCTTAATGCTCTTGGCATTGATCCGGATGAGTTTCACCCTTTCCTTTCTACTCAAGGCATCGCCGACTACATTCGCTTTGCCTGGATGGTATCTGATTTCACAATCATAATCATTCAACGTCTCCATCCATCGGCGCTGCCTCATGTTTAAATCCTTTTGGTTAAACAGGTGCTGGAGGCTCTTGTGATCAGAATAGATCACAAACTTGATTCTATACAAATAGTGCCTCCATAGCTTCAGTGCAAATACAATGGCACCCAACTCCAAGTCATGGGTGGTGTAATTCTTTTCATGCACTTTTAACTGTCGAGAAGCGTAGGCAATAACTTTGCCTTTCTGCATAAGCACACATCCCATGCCAGTATGTGATGCGTCGCAGTAAACCACGAATTCTTCGATTCCATCCGGCAACGTCAATACAGGAGCGTTGCTCAACTTTTGCTTTAGGATATCAAAGGATTCTTGCTGTTTAGGGCCCCAATCGAACTTTACTTTCTTTCTAGTCAAAGAAGTTAGGGGTGCAGCAATCCTTGAAAAATTTTCAATGAAGCGTCTGTAGTATCCTGCCAATCCCAAGAAACTGCGAATTTCTGTGGGCGTCTTTGGCTCTTGCCAATTCATGACAGCTTCAACCTTAGCGGGGTCCACTTGGATTTCACGTTCGCTAACCACATGTCCAAGAAACTGGACTTCACGAAGCCAGAATTCACATTTAGAGAATTTGGCATAGAGCTTCTCCTGCTGAAGTAGTGAAAGAATACATCGAAGATGTTTCTCATGGTCGGCTTTGTTCTTCGAGTAGATGAGGATGTCGTCTATGAAGACGATGACAAATTTGTCCAAGTAGGGCTTGCAGACGCGATTCATGAGATCCATGAATGCGGCAGGTGCATTTGTGAGCCCAAAAGGCATCACTAGGAACTCGTAATGACCATAACGAGTCCTAAATGCAGTCTTGTGTACATCTTCATCTTTAACCTTCAATTGATGATAGCCTGACCTCAGATCGATCTTAGAGAAGTAACTTGCCCCTTGAAGTTGATCGAACAGATCATCGATTCTGGGCAATGGGTACCTATTCTTGATAGTGACCTTATTAAGCTCACAGTAATCGATACACAGACGCATCGATCCATCCTTCTTCTTGACAAATAAGATGGGTGCTCCCCAAGGAGACGAACTAGGTCTAATGAAACCTTTGGCTAGCAATTCATCTAGTTGCGTTCTCAATTCCTTTATCTCTGTTGGTGCCAACCTATAAGGCGCTCTGGCAACAGGTGCTGTTCCAGGGATGATGTCAATTCTGAATTCGACTTGTCTATCTGGTGGTAAACCAGGTAGTTCTTCAGGAAAAACTTCAGGGTATTCAGAAATAACGGGGATATCTTCCATATTCTGTTTCGGCTCATCAATAGTTACTTGTGCCATGTAGATGACACAACCCTTCTTTAAACACTTAGAGGCCTTGAGCATAGTCACTTGCTCAGGCAGTCCATACTGGGTATCTCCCCGAATGGTAAGTGATTCGCCAGACGGAGTCTTGATCACTACTTGCTTCTTATTGCAGACAATCTGGGCCTGGTTATGAGATAACCAGTCCATTCCCAACACTATGTCGAAACCGGCTAACTTCAAAGGAAGTAGGGACAAAGGAAAAGAGTGGTTCTTAATGGATATAACACATCCATCTAACACAGTTGAGACGGTTTCTATGGTGCCATCTGCTAACTCCACCTCATATTTTACACTTAAGGTTTTAACAGGCAGATTCAGCAATTTGCAAAACTTATTATCTACAAATGATTTATCAGTGCCTGAATCAAAAAGTACTCTCGCATAAACATCATTTACAAGGAAGGTACCTGTTATCACATTGTCGTCTTGCACGGCTTCCTTCGCATCCATTCTGAAGACTCTCGCATTGGTCTTCTTTCCTTCATCAGCTTTCTTTGCATATTTTGGGCAATTTGTCTTAATGTGCCCCTTTTCGTTGAAACTGTAGCACGTTGCATCTTTCAGCTTCTTGCAATCCAAGGTCTTGTGTTCCTTGGACTTGCATATCCCACATGCAAAGGTTCTCGACTGTGTCTGCGAGTTTGAATCATATCGGCACTTCCCGAAGTGCTGTCTCTTGCAGATCTTACACTTGGGCTTATCACCAGATTGATGCCCATCCTTCTTAGATTCAGACCCTTTCCTATGGTCATTGTTTCCTCGGTGCTTCTTGTTTGACCTTCGAGAATTGTCATCTTCACGCTTTCTTTTCTCGACATCCGTGTTCCTCAGCGATCTCTGTCTGACCGCGTCCAGTGTGAGGGACAAGGATATATCAGTTACCGATCTGAAAGTAGTAGGTCGAGAGGACTTCACGCTTGCCTTTATTTCTAGGGCTAAACCCCCAATGAAACGAGCTATTCTTTTGGGTTCCGGGGTCACCAGATACGGAACTAATCTGGACAATGAGTTAAAGCTCGTAAGGTAAGCTTGGCAGTCAAGGTTCTTCATAACCAACGATAGGAAGTCAGACTCAATCTTTTCAACCTCATGTTGAGGGCGGTAGTTTTCCCTGATGAGGGCAACAAATTGCTCCCATGTCATGTTGTACAATGGGATCTTCCCGGTAGCTTGAATCAACGATCTCCACCAGGCTAAGGCCTCACCTTTAAATGATTGAGACACAAACTTTACCACATCCTTCTCAGCGCATCCGCTGATATCAACCACGGTATCCATCTCATCCAGCCATGTCATACAGTCTATGGCCCCTTTTTCCCCAGTGAAATCCCTAGGTTTACATGAAACAAAGTATTTGTAGGAGCAACCCTTATCACGGGGTCCCTGATTCAGCATTATCTTCTGAGATGGATCACTTTGATGATTTGAAGAGTGACGATCGTCATCTTCTTTCCTGGGTTCATCCTTCTTGCAGGGTGGCTTTGAATGCGGTGTAGATAGGGTCCTACTTCGAGTCCCACTATATTCTTCATACTGCCGCTCTAAGGCCTTTGTAACAACGTCGTCTACTAACGCTTTCAGTTCAGCACCCGTTATATTAATTCGGGCGTTATCATTATTCTCCTTTGGGTGACTATTAATTTCATCCGAGTCAGCCATTTTAATTTGAACTGTTGCATAAGACAATGACAATAGTTTATTTGGGAGTTTATTATGGAATTGTCTTTTGTAGCAATTCATTAACCATGGTAACACAAGCCATATTTGGTTAATTTGTTAATCATATTTATTTAGGATTTTTATTATAATTTATCCTAATTATAAAAACAATAACAGTTTTATTAGTGGCCCAACAGGCCTGGTCACAAGGACATTTTTTTAAATTATAAGCTATGATTTCAGAGAGTCAAGGCTTTAAGGTTGAACATAGTTCTTTACCTTTTTCGGACAGGGAGTCATAGCTACCACTGTCTTTTGGCTCATGTGGAAATGAGCAAGGCCCGTAGGCACTATATTACCAATGTATGGTCAAAATATGATCATCTTAATTGATGATTTAAACCCATGATTCATAGATCATTAAGTTGGGTTAGGAATCTTTTGAAGAATCCTTATTTAAGAATGACGTGTGTGATTTTAACGAATCACGTCTGCCAGGAGCGTTAACATGTTTTCAGTGTTAACTGGGATCCGAATCTTTTAAACAGGTCTTACCATCTTGGCCAGGTCTTTACAATGACACTCAGGCTAGGTTTCACTCTTAAGATTCTTATTCAATATTTAATAGGCAGATTATTATTAAAAAGGAATGATTCATTTATTTCATATATAATATTTATGCATATAATGGCAAAATGAAATTTATAAACTTAACATTCCATTAATTATTAAAAGATTACATACTGCCCTAAACGGGACTTTTTAACATACAACCTACCCACGCAGGGGTCACACTGAAATACTAGTCCACGCAGGGACTTAAACAAACAACATACCCTCGAAGGGGTCAACAGAAAGATAGGCCCACGTAGGGGCTCAAAAGACAATCATACCCACGCAGGGGTCAAAACAGCAAGACAGGCCCACGCAGGGGCTCAACTGAAACAAGGAAAATACAATCAATAATTGAAGGATTCAATGGTCCTTCTTGCTCTTCCCTTTTATTAAACTTGTCAATCCTTGGAAGAAACTTTGTCGCTCCCTGCGATCCCTGTGAAAGTCTCGCTCAACTTGGTCCAATCTTTGAAGAATTTCTTCCCGTTCGGGTGGGGAAAACCGGGGCGGCTGGGATTGTTGCCGAATTATAGGTCTAGCAGGTATTTGGTACCCATGGGTTGGGTATCCTACTCCCCAAGGAGCTCCATACGGTCCTTCCGGGTGAAGGGCGTTGTAATTGGCCGCTACCAAGTATGGGTCGGCTTCAACGTAATTATAGTTGGTGTGAGCCGGCTGCTCAAACGGGTTATATGCCATTGAACCTGTATATGCTGGAATCGGGTTATCAAAACCCATCGGTGGTGGCTGCGGTGCAACTGTTTTTGAAGGTTCACCCATTTGCGGGTCTTCCTGTAGTGGTGGATAATGACTGCCACTTGAGTGTCGAGGGGTGCTAAAGTGGAAATCCCCTGCTCGCACAGACATACGTGCGCCGGTTCTCCTACGCCTTGGCGGTTCTGGAGGTGCTTGATGAACTGGCGGCGGAGGAGGCGGTGGCGTGACAGCCACGAAACGTGAATCCCCAGAGGGATCCTGCTGCTGCTGCTGGTGAGGCGACGAATGATGCGAGGGTGTAAAATACCACTCGAACTGGTTAAACCGTGCCTGGTAACTGTCTGGACCACGGTAGGGTGATCCATGAAAATACGAACCATCTGAGACCTCGATAGGATGGTTGGGGGTCTCGGTTGCAGGCTCGACGGGATCAGTGTCCTCGTCCATGTCTTCTGCATGATCGCCGGAGAAATGAACCTCTGGCCCCAATGGGTTAAAACCCACTGGTTCTTGTATGTAGTTTGCCGGGTTAAACCGGCCTTGAAAGACGGGAGTGGGGTCTCCAAAGGAATGGTGAGATAGGGATCGCTGTAAAGGTATATAAGAAGGTTGTGGGTTATTGGGCTCATTTCCGACTGTGGCCCATAGGAGTTATGAAAGGGAGGCGTTGAACTATGTGAAACAGACCGTCTAGCGGGCTCCACATTGGTCCTCCAGTTCTCTCGAGGATCAGCACTCGCAGTGGCAGAAGGAGCTCGCCTGTGCGAAGGCCCGGCTTCGTGATCATTGGGGGCGGTGATTGGCCCCTTGCCTCGTCCTCTTCGTCTGAAAAATCTTGGCGGCATATTTAGACCTGTCAATATAACATAAGATAACAACAAGAATATATAAAATAAAAGACAAAGTTAAAAATAAAATAAAAAAACAATTTGGATTGTTCCTATGTTCTTTGTCTAGACTCGAAAATTTTGGAATGTGCAATTGTGTCACTGAGATTAAACACAAAAGGCTAGTGTTTAATTCACTCAGCGTTGGCTCTGATACCAACCTGTCACACCCCGATATTTCCACGTTTGACCGGTGGGCCCGGTGGGGGAGTATCGTGACGTGGTTGGCAACATTACAGTCAAACAACACAATATTTAATATGCACAGCGGAAGCAAATGAAAGATATATTCCAACCGACGATAATTGTAATATCAAGTATCACAACAGTTGAAATTAAATCCACAGACGGATCGAAAATAAATAGGAAACAAATGTTCAATAGTTTGACGTCCAAGCTTGCGAGACTTATTGTGGACGCTAGGAGAAAGCCAGCCTAGTTCGCATAGTACCTGCACTTAACCTTTTTGGAAAATACGTCAGTTTACACTGGTAAATACAATTTAACTGACTCATTTTAAAAATGGATAAAAATGATTTGAATGCACGTGGCACAAACATTTTATAACTTGGGATAATTATTTAAATATATAATCTCGTAAAAGAATTACATGTTCCTTATGCGTTCAGTAGCCCGGATCGTGCCGGGTTAAAGATCAATAGACACACCACATAATTTATTTATGCACTGACGAGTGTACGCCTACACTCCTCGCTTAGGTCGTGGCCATTTCGTAAAATGATGCCAAGGATATCCGGGACATGGTCATTAACCTCCCAAAGGCTTTAAGTAAACAAAACAATTTAAACGGGCCGATCAATATCAATTAACCACCATACGATGGAAGATTTAATGCCCGACCAATCGGTATTTTATATACCGTACCCCAAGCCCGTATAGGGAAAATAAGTTAAAAGTATTTACCTTTGCAAGTATAATTCACAATTAGCAAATGCGGGTAGCTTTTACCGGTTCTCCTATTCTGGAACAAAGGTTTATAATAACCTATTAGAATCCTAACGGTCTTTAGTTAAGCTTAAGCTTAGACCGGTTAGTTTTAAGGAATGATACGGTTCGAACGCGTGATTAAGCGAAGACCGGAATAGAATGTGATTTAGACCCGACAAGTTTAAGGACTTGTCTTATATGGGTAATCTAAACACATTCTGGATTTTGAGATAAAAATGATAAGATTTGACCCGTTTCGGCTAATTTATGTAAACTAGTTACATAAACCGAACCGAACGCGCAAGAGGCGTAACGGGTAACTATAAGAGCCATATACAGGTTTCCTAAGTTAATATGCCTCAAATATGTTATGACATCAGTAAGATATCTTTTATTATGCCCGAAACGAGCTTAAACTCAAACTATGCCCCGTAGGGGTATTTTGGTCATTTATAAGGTTATAAAAGAGTTTAAGTATTAACCTGAGTTACAGGTCTGATATCATAAGCAAAAATGTTTAATTTGATAAGTTATAACAGTAGGGTATTGCATATATGTGAAATTTATCAATTATAACCAAACTATGCACCGTAGGGGCATTTTGGTAATTTCACATAAGCCGAAAAAGCTCAAAACTGAAGTCTGAGTTAAACAACTTTTGCTTACTGTTAAAATCTTATAATTTACCTAAAATACCAGTAGGTATCAACCCTTGTATGTTTAAAATAGTTTTAGTACATACTATACGTTAAAAACGCTTAAAAGGAGATTAGAAGCCGTTTCCGGGTTCTATATACAAAGCTGATATTTTTATTATTCCAGAAGGTTTAAAATAATTTATTTATCATATAAATTCAGTAGCAAAAGGTTTGGGGTCAAAAAGATATGTAAAATTCATTTTATAGCCCAAAAGGGCAAAACCGACATTTACCGAATCAAGCTTATGACCCTAAGTTATGCTCAGCCAAAAATTAATTAAAAATATTCAAAAATCCCAAAATATTATATTACATCAGTGGGTAACAAGTTTGATATCAAAAAGTAGGTTTAAATAGGCTATATGCTAATTATGTCGTTTAATCGCTAAAAAGCTTTCTAATTACGCTAATGAGCATAACTCTTAATCTACACCTCAAACTGATGTCAAATTTTGGGTACAAGTTTATATATCAGTAACTAAGGTTTCTATTCTTTTACATTTTTAAAAATCACGTTTTATGGTGAAAAGGGCATAATGGTCGACATATGGGCAATTAACGGAACCATGCATATTAATTGGTTAACTAATGAACCAAGGTGTATAATCACAGAGGGTTATACTAGCATGTAACCTAATCCAATTAAAGCTCTACGGAATTTCTAAAACATGCTTAAACGGGTCAGAACTGAAAGTCAAAGCAAAAGTCAAATTATGCGACTTTCGGTTCCGAACCGGGTCTCTATTGAAAATTGTCGGGTTGAACATGTTTAGACATGTTCTTACATTAATTACCAAGTTATATTAATAATCAAACAGGTTGTATGGGTTCTACATTTGCTAATTATGTATTAATTTGAAATTAAGCATCATGTTGACTTTTTAATAACAAGTTTGACCCTACTAATGGTCTAGTTAGAGTGGGAATCAGAGGGAGCCCTTTTAAGGGTCTATTGCCCACATAATTACCAACTTATAACTACTTTCAATTCGAATAATCACTGGACCATTAATGATTAATCGTTAAGTCAACCGTTAATTACGACGGTTTGACTTTTAAGCTAAAACTAAGTAAAAACTCAACTAAGAAAGGTTAAGCATACTTACTGAAGTCCTATACACGATTAGTGATCACTTGAGTCTGCTTTGGAGCTCCAGAAATGATCAGAAATGCAGAAGTGAGGTGTGATCAAAATGGTTGCAACAAGGGCCTTTATATAGTGTTCAAAACCTCATAGATTGTAGACAAATCATGTTACCACTGATCCTTGATCATCAACAAGTGTCCCTAATGTCCCTAAGCAAGCCTAGGCAACCCTTGGTGGTGATAAAAAGCAAGATAAGTCGGATAGAATGGAAATGGCAGACACCTAGCAAAGTTTTCGGATTCAGAAGACCCCTCGCGGCACGCGTAGGTCTCCATAGGGAGCCTCGCGTGGCGCGACGCCCCATCTGCATCAAATCAAATTTTTGATTTTTTGTGTTTAGGCCCTTGGTCCATAAAAACTTTGTTTCGACTTTATTTATTGCATTTTGAACCCTCCAATTTGATTTATAAGGGCTTCAAGATATATACCCACTTTGTTAAGTCCTCGGTTAACTTTATTGTCACCCGAAAAGTCATAAACTTCATCGTTGACGCTTTTAACCCCTCGTATACGAATTTGATCATAACTTTCTCATACGATAGCGAAACCTTATGAAATTTATATCGTGCATTCTAGTGAGCATAATTAATTGTTTCAAAGCTTCGGGTTTTGGTAAAAGGTCACTCAGAGGTATAACTTAAACATGTTGACACATTTAACCCCTGTAGTTTGTAATCTCTCACATTCTTTCATATTTAGCTTCGTTTGATCCATGATTTATTCGTTTGAAGGTATGAGCATCATGTAGGGTTATTGTAAAGTGTATTTATTCACTGCTGACATTTTGAACCCTTATATTCACATACTTTCCATGTTTGTCAACTTTAGTCCTTTCAGAACATTCTTTCACACGTTCAAACCTATGACACGTGTCTATACATTATAGGACGTAAATTTTTGAGGTGTTACAATCCTCCACATCAGCGCCATGTCCCCCACCCTCATTCACCAACCTGATCCACCACCCTATATAGAATGGACCATGGCTGTCACACCCTCAAATTTCACATGCGGAGTACTACCGCGAGGCGTGTGACTGACCAGGATCCAGCCACCAATCATATTGAACAATCATAATAATAGTAAAATAGTTTCACCAAAACCAATACGATTAGTGACAAATAAAGTTTAAGTCCATAGTTTAAAGTTCAAAACAGTACTTTTGAGAGAACATCGGAAACATAATTAAAGTGATTCAAGCATAAATTCACAGTTCATATTTATTAAAAAGAACCCAGCACACGGGTTAAGGCGGCCACTATACTTCCCCAAGCAGCAAGCTCCTAAGTTACTGTGCACCTGCAAAGCATGCAGTAGGGTATCAACATAAAGTTGGCGAGTTCACGAGTGTGCCCAGTTTTAATTCCATAAAACTTGTTTAAGTAGTTAAGTTACTCATTTATATCATGCCATGGGGAGCTACCCCATATGTAAGCTAATAAACTGCGTAATACCGAATACTTAGCGACCGCACATTTCGTGAATTTACCCCGTTTGTCAATGTCTATCATCATTGACAGTTTTCCAAAGTCTATTAGTTCACGCCCGATCCTATCCAGGCACGGTGTGAGGTTGGAGATACCTAATAACGCTATCAACTAATAACCCGTTCGCCAGGCCAGGCGACTAATCGGTATTGTAAGTGGGGACTTCCGTGATAGAGTTTCGTTTAGTACGCTTGTTGAATCTAATATAAATAGTAATTAACTGAGCGTCCCACATAAGGGGAGAAAAGTTGTTTGTATCCCACACAAGGTGATAGCGTTGTTTGTATCCCACACAAGGAGATAACGTTGTTTGTTCCGTTTCCCAACCACCGAGAACACATGCTTTTAGTAAAAGTTGTGAACTCACCTCGGTTTGCTCGGTAGATAGTTTACTTGGTTTAGTTTTGCTGGTCAACCACGTCTTATTATGGTTACCAGTATAGGTCCGGCTTGGGTACAAATAATTCACGTATATCCTACACGTATCTAAAACATAGCATGTATGTCGAATTATTACATGTAAAGTATTTGGGCCTAAGCCCAACATATAAACAGTAAACAGTATCATTAGCATATAGCCCAAAACATAACATAACATGAAACTGTGTGGCCAAATTAATTAGCTGCCCAAAACTAAGTGAATCAGGTCAGTCGAAACCATGGGGTCTCGACTCGGAACTGGGAGATCTCGAGTCGCAAACAGGAGATCTCGAGTTGTACATCCCTTAGTCGAAACCTCGTGGTTTCGGGTCAGATTTTGAGTCGAAACTAGAGAGGTCTCGACTCTTCACCAAGCTGGTCTCGAGTCTTCTGATGTGTGATGCCTAGTTTCGAGTAGTAAATAAAAGAGTCTTGAGTCACAACCATGAGGTTCCGACTCGTAACCACTGTCGGAATATTCTAGAACCTTATCCAATTCAGTATGAGCCAATCAACATTCATTAACATGTTTTTAATATCCGTACACTCCCAAATCAGATCAAAAGCAAAATATTTCAAATATTTTAAGATCTTCAAACAGTTCATCATGTTCATCATTCAGTAAAATAGATCTAACACTATACCATTTTTCATTAAAACCTATCACATCATCATAACACATATCATGAATGTCATCAACTATCACTATTTCATTAACACCAAACACCCATTTGTTTTACACTAAGACAAACATCACCATAGATTTATCAGCATTCATTCCACCTATGAAACCCTTAAACAATTATCATCTCAAACATCCGAATCAAGTATCAAGGACAACTTTAAGAAATGACCACAACATCATATTTTTATCAACAAGAATCCTAACCGGTAACATGAATCTAGACCCTATTAATCAGCCGCAATGCACAATATCACTAACATTTTCTAGTTTGCATATTATCATGAGGAGAAATTATCAAATCATTCACAAGTAAACACCTTTAACATGTTTTACTACGAGTATGAAGGTGGTCCACTAACCAGTACTAGAGTGTGTAGAAAAGAGTATGAAGTGGAGCTCTTGGTCGATAATCTCCGGCTACCTTCACCGATTTGCTACTGCCGTCAAATGGAAGGGGGTGTGATGTGTGTTTTAGGGTTTTCTAGTGAGAGAAAATGGATAAAGAGAGAGAGAGGGAGAGAGAGAGAGAGAATGTTTTGGGGATTGGTGAGAGAATGATTGTTGTCAAATCATTCCAAGTGTCGGCTGCAAATGAGGGTTTTATACCCTCCATAAAATGCCGCAACCTCCTAGGGTTTGAGCGGTTTCGAGTGGGCTTAACAGCTGGGCCAGGTTATAAGGATTCATGATCCATTAGCCAACCATGTGGGGAGTCAGAACTAAGGAAGCCTAATCTCGAGAACGGGGGGACTCGGGTCGAAACCTTGCGTAGAAGTTACAGAATAAGACGTAAGTGTTGCTCGTATTTTTCTCGACTCCTTGAGTAGATTAGAATGTCGTCAATGAATACAATCATGAATTTATCAAGATAGGGTTTGCACACTCGGTTCATGAGATCCATGAAGACCGCCGGTGCGTTTGTCATTCCGAAAGGCATGACAAGGAATTCGTAATGACCATAACGGGTTCTGAAAGCAGTTTTAGAGATGTCCTCATTTCGGACTCTCAAGTGATGATAGCCTGATCGTAAATCAATCTTAGAGTAGTAACTCGACCCTTGCAACTGGTCGAACAGATTGTCAATGCGTGGGAATGGGTATCGGTTCTTGATAGTCACCTTGTTCAGCTTACGATAGTCGATACACATACGAAAAGAACCATCTTTCTTCTTGACCAAGAGTACGGGGGCTCCCCAGGGTGATGAGCTTGGACGGATGAAACCTTTATCCAACAGTTCTTGCTATTGCATAGAGAGTTCCTCCAGTTCGGCTGGGGCTAGTCGATAAGGTGCACGAGCTATGGGTGCCGCTCTAGGAGTTAGCTCAATTTGAAATTCCACTTGACGGTGGGGCGGAAGGCCAGGTAATTCCTCAGGGAATACATCTGGATAGCCGCGTACGATGGGAACATCATCAATCTTCTTTTCTTTCTCCTGGGTGTCAGTAACGAGTGCTAGAATAGAGGTATGGCCCTTTAGCAAACACTTATGGGCTTTTAAGAATGAGATGATTCCTGTAACTGCACCACTCCTATCTCCTTAAACGATAAGAGGTTCACCAATAGAACGAGGAATACGAACAACGTTCTCTTAACAGAGTATTTCTGCTCGATGATTGGATAACCAATCCATTCTTATGACGACGTCGAAGCTTTCGAGAACGATGGGAAAGAGATTGATGAAGAAAGTCTGACCACATAGTATGAGTTTACAGTTGTTGATAACGTGTGAAGCCTTGATGTTTCTACCGTTAGCTAATTCGATGACATTCTTAGAGTTCAAAGGCGTTGGCGTAGGCTTAAGCGTCTTACTAATACATAGTGATACATTGATAGCATCGGCTCCAGAATCAAGTAGTACTGAAACATAACGATCATCAAGTAGGAACTTACCCGCTACAACGTTGGGATCATTCCTTGCCTCACCAGCTCCAATCACAAAGGCTCCGCCCTTTGCACCTTTCCCGCCATTGTTGTTGTTGTTTCCAGCCCCTTGGTTGTTGTTGTTGTTTTGATTCTGGTTCAATTGAGGGCAATTCTTCTTCATGTGCCCAACTGCTCCGCATTGGTAGCATCCACGATTGTTTCCCTGTTGTTGCTGCCGCTGCTACTGTTGTTGGGATGGTTTTGCCTGACTAGGAACTGGCTTCTGCAGTCCTTAGCTTCATGCCCCATCTTGTTGCATCGCTGACATTGATTTCTAGCACACGACCCATTGTGATGTCGGCTACACTTGATGCACTTGTGTCGCATCCCCCGACCCCTGCTCCGGGAGGCAGGCGGCCGCGGAACACGTTGCGCAGAGCGGGTGGTATCGGTGTTTATTACTTTGGTAGCGGAAATGAGACATCAGGACCATAGTTAGGAAATATTTTATCAGAGTTAAAACATCAAACTTTTTATAATAAATAAATGGGATAAAACCCAAGTTTCCATTACAATACATTTACAGGGATAAACCCTAGTTTATTGAAAACAAAACTCCTTTTTATTTAGGTAACTTTTATAGCCACTTTTCCAAGCCTTCAGTGCTCTCCAGCTGGCTTCTATTAGCTTCACATTAAGTTACTTGAAACGCGTTTTAAAAAGATTTTATCAGCAAGAAATACTGGCGAGTGCATCCCAGTTTAATCAAAACATTTATATAACTTTACAGTATTGAGAGCGATTACAATGTTTATATCTACACAGTTACTCATTCAGTACTGTCAACACTTGACTTGTGGGTCTTATTACTCATTGGCTAACTCTTTGTCCAATAGTAACGGATTACAATAATATATACAAAACCCCAACATACTAACAGTAATTGTAGAATACATAGACTTAATCATTGTTAATTATAATTGAAAACATTTGAGGTTTAGGTAAAAAGGTTTACAAAAAGAGAATGTACTCACATTGTTTACTTCGGTAAAACTAAAGCTTCCTGGTGAATCTTCTGGTTACTATCTATTAACATTTAAACAATGCACACATGTTAGTAAGATAACCCAAATCACATTAACCGTACAGCTCGAGACAGAACTCCAATGACTGAGTCAGGCAGAGCCTTGACATGCATTACGGAGTCCTAGATCAATCGGGTGTAACACGAGACAGAACTCCAATGACTGAGTCAGGCAGAGCCTTGACATGCGTTACGGAGCCCTATATCGATCGTGTAGGGTAACAAATAGGGGTTATAATACTTACAACGAGGTAGAGCTTCGCTTTATAGGGTATTATTTCCAGAGAGTTTTAGCCTACTAGTGATCAGAGAAAAAGAAAAGAACTGAACGGTTTCAAATGAGGCCGAAGCCTCAATTTATAGGGCAGATGAGAGGCGGCTCGCGGCCCGCGAAGCCCCCCTCTAAATCTCTCGCGGCCCACGAGGGCGTAGGGTAGGATCTAGCTTAGTCGAGTCAACCGGATAGCCTCGTCGTGTAACCGGACACGTGGCGCAACCGGGTGCCGTCTGGTGTCACTAGGTCGCGTCCTGTGACACACACTCTCAAGGGGGTCGTGCCCCGCGAGAGACTTATAATATTTTTTTTGTTTGATTTTTATAAATATTAAGGTTATTAGGGTCCGTTTCTCATATACGGGGTATATTAGGAACGTTTAGGGTTATGTTTAAGGGGTTTTAGGAGGGTTGTTATATCCTCCCAACCTTGTTTTAGATCTCGTCCTCGAGGTCTACTGGAACAGGTGTGGATATTTCCTTTCCATTTCTGACTCGAGCTCCCAAGTGTATTCTGGTCCTCTTTTGGAATCCCATTTCACTTTGACCAGAACTAGTCTCTTGTGTTTGAGATTCTTGATTTTTCTATCTTCAATCTGAATGGGTTTCTCTACAAACTTAAGTTTCTCATTTACCTCTATGTTCTTAAGAGGTATCACTAATGATTCGTCTGCTAAGCACTTTTTGAGATTACATACGTGAAACACGTCATGCATTCCTGCCATTTCCTCTGGCAGTTGTAGCTGATAAGCTACATGTCCTATTCTTCTAATAATCTCAAAAGGTCCAACATACCTAGGGCTTAGCTTTCCTCTTTTAACGAATCTGACTACTCCTTTCCATGGAGAAACTTTTAACAATACATTATCTCCAACTTGAAGTTCCAAAGGTTTTCGTCTGTTATCTGCATAACTCTTTTGACGATCTCATGCTGCTTTTAGTCTTTCTTTGACTTGAAAAATTTTGTCCATTGTTTCTTGCACTATCTCTGGTCCAGATAGTTGCTTTTCACCAATTTCTGCCCAACAGACTGGAGTTCGGCACTTTCGTCCATAAAGTGCTTCAAATGGTGCAGCATTAATGCTAGTATGATAGCTGTTATTGTAGGAAAATTCTATTAATGGTAAATGATTGTCCCAATTTCCTCCAAAATCAATTACACAGGCTCTAAGCATATCTTCCATCGTTTGTATTTTCCTTTCGCTTTGTCCGTCTGTTTGAGGATGATAAGTTGTGCTTAGATTTAACCTGGTTCCCATTGCTTTTTGGAAACTTGTCAAAAAAATGAGAAGTAAAACGACTATCTCTACCAGATACGATAGACAAAGGAATTCCATGTAATGAAACTATTTCATTTACATATAATTTGGCTAACTGTTTCATAATAAAGTTTCCTTCATTGGTAAGAAATGAGCAGATTTAGTTAATAGGTCAACAATTACCCATATTGTATCATTACCTTTTCGTGTCTTGGCTAATTTGGTAACAAAGTCCATTGTTATCAATTCCCATTTCCGTATTGGCATTTCTAATTGTTGTAATAACCCTGAAGGTTTCTGATGTTCAGCTTTAACCTGTAAACAAGTCAGACATTTAGCAACATAGTTTGCTATATCCTTTTTCATTCCTATCCATCAGAAATTCTTTCTTAGATCTTGATACATCTTATCACTACCGGGACGTATCGTATACTTAGACTTATGGGCTTCTTCTAGAATTCTGTGGCGTAGGTTTCCTTGTTTAGGTATCCACATTCTTTTCTTATGGAACTTCCAAATTCCATCCGATCCTTGTTCTAATTCCTTAATCATTCCTTTTAAACTTTCAGCATCGTCCTTGATTGCTGTTTCCTGTACCTCTCTAATTTTCTCATTTAAATCTATCTACAAATTTAACCTAAGAGAGCGTAATCGCTTTGGCTTTTCATGATACTTTCGGCTTAAAGCATCAGCTACTACATTAGCTTTTCCTGCATGATACTGAATATCACAATCATAATCACTAAGAATTTCCATGCAGCGTCTCTGTCTCATATTTAATTCCTTTTTCCCAAAAATATGCCTTAAACTTTTATGATCCGTGAAGACAACAAACTTATTTCCATATAAATAGTGTCTCCAAATCTTAAGGGCAAAAACTATGGCTCCTAATTCTATACCATGGGTTGTGTAATTCTCTTCATGTTTCTTAAGTTGTCTAGAGGCATAAGCTATAACCTTTTGACGTTGCATCAACACACATCCATATCCTAACTGATACGCATCACAATAGACTATAAAGTCTTCAGTTCCTTCTGGTAATGCGAGTATGGGTGCGTTGGTTAATATGTGCTTAAGAATCCTAAAGGCTTCTTCCTGTTTTGGTCCCCATTCAAACTTAACTGATTTACAGGTCAGCTTGGTTAATGGAATCGCTAATCTAGAGAAATCTTGGATAAAACGTCTATAATATCATGCCAATTCAAGAAAACTTCATAGTTCTGTTGGCGACTGAGGGACTTTCCATTTGGTAATCGCCTCGATTTTTGTGGGATCCATATGAATTCCTTCGTGATTAACCAGATGTCCAAGGAACTGCACTTCTTGTAACCAGAATTCACATTTTGAGAATTTAGCATACAACTTATCTTTTCTTAATAATGTCAGAAGTGTATGCAGATGTTTTGCATGTTCCTCTTTACTCTTAGAGTAAATTAGAATATCATCTATAAAGACAATTATCAACTTATCCAGGTATGGTTTACATATCATGTTCATCATGTCCATAAATGCAGCTGGGGCATTGGTTAAACTAAATGGCATGACGGTAAATTCATAATGACCGTACCTTGTTCTAAAAGCAGTTTTAGGAATGTCCTCTTCTTGTACTTTCAATTGATGATATCCTGAGCGTAAATCGATCTTAGAAAAGAATCGAGCTCATTGAAGTTGATCGAACAGATCGTCGATTCTCGGTAGTGGGTACCGATTCTTAATCGTAATCTTGTTCAATTCTCGGTAATCAATGCATATACGCATTGATCCGTCTTTCTTTTTAACAAACAAAACCGATGCTCCCTATGGCGATGAACTAGGTTGTATAAAACCTTTGTCAAGAAGTTCATCCAATTGTTTCTTCAGTTCCTGCATCTCCGTTGGCGCTAGTCGATACGGTGCTTTTGCAATCGGTGTCGTCCCTGGTAGTAGGTTAATTCTAAATTCAACCTCTGTATCAGGTGGTAATCCAGGTAACTCTTTTGGAAAAACGTCTGAGAATTTAGATATTACAGGAATATCTTTTAGTTCTTTTCCTTTAGTGTTATTGATTATGGAAATCATATCCACTATTGTTCCTTTCCTTGCACAACTTGCAACCTTCATCACAGAGATGAATTTTGTTGAGTTGGTTGGCTTGTCTCCTTTGATTGTGATCTTTTTACCACTTGGTGTACTTACTTGTTCTGACTTTTGATCACATAAATACTGGCACGATTGGCTACCAACCAATCCATTCCTAATACAATATCAAATCCAACTAGATTCATTAGGTAAAGGTTAGCAGAGAAATGATGGTTCAAAATTTCTATTCTTGCTCCCTGCAAGATTTCACTAATCTTAATGGATTCTCCATTTGCCGTCTCTACCAGACAGTCTTGTTGAAGTTTGGTTAATGGTTGATTGAGAAGTTTGTGGAAAAAAATATTGATAAAACTTTGGTTTGCACCAGAGTCAAATAATACCTTGGCAAAAATGTCATTAACTAAAAACATACCGGCAATCACATCCAGAATCATCTTGGCTTCTTCAGCTGTCAGAACGAATTCTCTGGCATTCTTCTTGGGTCCTTCAGTTGTCCTAGTTTTGCTAGTTGTTGCTAGAGCTAGTCTCGGACAGTTCGGTTTGATGTGCCCAGTTTCTCCACAATTGAAGCATAAACTATTGCTAGGTTTCCTCCTACAATCTTCTTCCTTGTGTCCAGACATTTTGCAAAAGTTGCAGTATATTGAGCACCTTCCAGAATGCTTCCTTTTGCAATACTTACAGTAAGGTGCAGAGGAAGAACCTGTACCTTTCCCACGGTTGGAATTACCATAGCGAAATTCTTGGGTAAGCCTTTGAGCTAGGTTCTTTCTCTGGTTTTCCTCTTGTGTGCGTACTAATTCATCAGTCAGGGTGTTGGCTAGTTCTACTGCTTTTTCTATGCTTTGTGGCCTAGCTGCCTTGACTACGTGTCTGATCTCACTAATTAATCCCCAAACGTAACGGGAGATTAATACTGGCTCAGGTGAGGCTAAGGTTGGCACTATTCTAGCATATTAAAAGAATATGGTAGTGTAACCTTTGCAGTCTATTCCAGTCATTTTAAGATTTAAGAACTTATTGGTGATTTGTTCTTTTTCATGAGGAGGACATAATTTTCTTTCGACTATTTCTTTAAAGTTAGTCCATTCCATATTATAAACTCTGTCACTTCCTCTAGACTGGAGAATCGTATTCTACCATTCTAAGGCTGCATTTTTGAAAAGATTAGAAGCAAACATAATTTTATCTTCATCTACACGTTTACTTATTTTTATGACTGCTTCTGTCTTTTCTATCCAGCGCAAGGCTGAAATGGCTCCTTCATTGCCTGCGAATTCTATTGGTTTGTAGGCCAAGAATTCTTTATAAGAACAACCGTAAGAGACGGTTCTTCTTCTTTTAGGAATTGGAGCTTGGTCCGTTATTATCGTTCACACTGTGACTTGGTTCAATGGGTTGGCGTTTACTTCCAATTGCAGATTTATTATTTTCTGCTTCTTTAACAACCTTGATAATATAGGGCATATCATCTATAATTCCTTGTGTTACTATATGTTGGATGACACTGTTATCTATTTGGTTTCCGTTATTTTCATTATTCGGGTTTTCCTGATTTACTTCGTTGTCTATCTGAATTAGAAACATTTATCAGGTATTAATTATCACAAAATAAAATTTAATACAAATAATCACACAAACAGATTGATCAAAATCGTCGAACATTGCGACTTTACTCTTTTTATATATCTATATATATGCATCTGTTACATATTACAACTGAAAATTAAACACATTAGTAGTTACGCATCTATATCTATTTTAGTCTATTTATTTTAGTTGGTTATATATATTATTTTTTTATACACAAAGTTACACGTATTGCTATGCATTATTCTAGGTATCATTCATCCAATACCGCATCTCATTCTCATCATATTTCCAAACTAGCTTCTCTCCTATCTGTCGAATTCTATTTCCTTCGTCCACTAAGTTTTCGCCATACTGACGAAGTTCCTGCACATATTCTCGACTCATTGGTGGGTTTAATGATGGGGCTGGCACGGGTTCTTTGGGAGTAAATAGTGCCAAATACGATCTATTGTTATCTAACCAGGGATCATATTCTGAAGAGACTGGGGTTGGGATTCTAGGTAACTCATTGGGGTCAAATGCAGGTATCGGGAATTGGTTTTCCTGGTTTGTCCTAGCATTTGTTGGTCTGGGAATAAGGGTAACAGTGGTGGTTCAACTATTCGGTTTAGGTTAGAGTCTACTGCGGTAGTGGCTAGCATATGGAAATCTGCCAATTGCCTATCAAGTTCCTCTTCCCACAGTGGTCTATTGACTGCTTCCTGAGTTTGGGCATTCACTTCCCTATTGGCTTTTACTATTGCTCTTTGTTTTTGTAATTTCTACATCCTCTTTCTTCTCTCATGCGCTCCTCTATTAAACCATCCTCTCTTTTTGGAAGGGAATGGTTCCTCAGACTGTGCCTTAAAAATAAATATTCCTTCCTCAGTATCAGCTGAGTATCCTGAGGGATTTGGCTGAGATGAGGTTCCTTCATCTTTTGGGGAACTAGCTAATTGACGATAAGCGTCGGAGGTACCTTACTCACTCATACTGTAAACTAACAATTTGTCAAATAACACAAAACAATAATATACATATTTACAAATAATCACATAAATTATTTCCTAACACAGTTTATTTAGAATTTAAGTGTCAGCAGAACACTTCATTGGCTTAAACCAGTGGCTGTAGCTCTGATATCACCTTCTGTCGCAGCCCCCGACCCCTGCCCCGGGAGGCGGGCGGCCGCGGAACACATTGCGCAGAGCGGGTGGTATCTGTGTTTATAAATTTGGCAATGGAAATGAGACATCAGGACCGTAGTTAGGAAATATTTTATCAGAGTTAAAACACCAAACTTTTTATAATAAATAAATGGGATAAAACCCAAGTTTCCATTACAATACATTTATAGGGATAAAACCAAGTTTTTTGAAAACAAAACTCCTTTTTATTTAGGTAACTTACATGGCCACTTTTCTAAGCATTCAGTGCTCTCCAACTGGCTTCTATTAGCTTCACATTAAGTTACTTGAAACGCGTTTTAAAAAGATTTTATCAGCAAGAAATACTGGCGAGTGCATCCCAGTTTAATCAAAACATTTATATAACTTTACAGTATTGAGAGCGATTACAATGTTTATATCTACACAGTTACTCATTCAGTACTGTCAACACTTGACTTGTGGGTCTTATTACTCATTGGCTAACTCTTTGTCCAATAGTAACGGATTACAATAATATATACAAAACCCCAACATACTAACAATAATTGTAGAATACATAGACTTAATCATTGTTAATTATAATTGAAAACATTTGAGGTTTAGGTAAAAAGGTTTACAAAAAGAGAATGTACTCACATTGTTTACTTCGGTAAAACTAAAGCTTCCTGGTGAATCTTCTGGTTACTATCTATTAACATTTAAACAATGCACGCATGTTAGTAAGATAACCCAAATCACATTAACCGTACAGCTCGAGACAGAACTCCAATGACTGAGTCAGGCAGAGCCTTGACATGCATTACGGAGTCCTAGATCAATCGGGTGTAACACGAGACAGAACTCCAATGACTGAGTCAGGCAGAGCCTTGACATGCGTTACGGAGCCCTATATCGATCGTGTAGGGTAACAAATAGGGGTTATAATACTTACAACGAGGTAGAGCTTCGCTTTATAGGGTATTATTTCCAGAGAGTTTTAGCCTACTAGTGATCAGAGAAAAAGAAAAGAACTGAACGGTTTCAAATGAGGCCGAAGCCTCAATTTATAGGGCAGATGAGAGGCGGCTCGCGGCCCGCGAAGCCCCCCTCTAAATCTCTCGCGGCCCACGAGGGCGTAGGGTAGGATCTAGCTTAGTCGAGTCAACCGGATAGCCTCGTCGTGTAACCGGACACGTGGCGCAACCGGGTGCCGTCTGGTGTCACTAGGTCGCGTCCTGTGACACACACTCTCAAGGGGGTCGTGCCCCGCGAGAGACTTATAATATTTTTTTTGTTTGATTTTTATAAATATTAAGGTTATTAGGGTCCGTTTCTCATATACGGGGTATATTAGGAACGTTTAGGGTTATGTTTAAGGGGTTTTAGGAGGGTTGTTATATCCTCCCAACCTTGTTTTAGATCTCGTCCTCGAGGTCTACTGGAACAGGTGTGGATATTTCCTTTCCATTTCTGACTCGAGCTCCCAAGTGTATTCTGGTCCTCTTTTGGAATCCCATTTCACTTTGACCAGAACTAGTCTCTTGTGTTTGAGATTCTTGATTTTTCTATCTTCAATCTGAATGGGTTTCTCTACAAACTTAAGTTTCTCATTTACCTCTATGTTCTTAAGAGGTATCACTAATGATTCGTCTGCTAAGCACTTTTTGAGATTACATACGTGAAACACGTCATGCATTCCTGCCATTTCCTCTGGCAGTTGTAGCTGATAAGCTACATGTCCTATTCTTCTAATAATCTCAAAAGGTCCAACATACCTAGGGCTTAGCTTTCCTCTTTTAACGAATCTGACTACTCCTTTTCATGGAGAAACTTTTAACAATACATTATCTCCAACTTGAAGTTCCAAAGGTTTTCGTCTGTTATCTGCATAACTCTTTTGACGATCTCATGCTGCTTTTAGTCTTTCTTTGACTTGAAAAATTTTGTCCATTGTTTCTTGCACTATCTCTGGTCCAGATAGTTGCTTTTCACCAATTTCTGCCCAACAGACTGGAGTTCGGCACTTTCGTCCATAAAGTGCTTCAAATGGTGCAGCATTAATGCTAGTATGATAGCTGTTATTGTAGGAAAATTCTATTAATGGTAAATGATTGTCCCAATTTCCTCCAAAATCAATTACACAGGCTCTAAGCATATCTTCCATCGTTTGTATTTTCCTTTCGCTTTGTCCGTCTGTTTGAGGATGATAAGCTGTGCTTAGATTTAACCTGGTTCCCATTGCTTTTTGGAAACTTGTCAAAAAAATGAGAAGTAAAACGACTATCTCTACCAGATACGATAGACAAAGGAATTCCATGTAATGAAACTATTTCATTTACATATAATTTGGCTAACTGTTTCATAATAAAGTTTCCTTCATTGGTAAGAAATGAGCAGATTTAGTTAATAGGTCAACAATTACCCATATTGTATCATTACCTTTTCGTGTCTTGGCTAATTTGGTAACAAAGTCCATTGTTATCAATTCCCATTTCCGTATTGGCATTTCTAATTGTTGTAATAACCCTGAAGGTTTCTGATGTTCAGCTTTAACCTGTAAACAAGTCAGACATTTAGCAACATAGTTTGCTATATCCTTTTTCATTCCTATCCATCAGAAATTCTTTCTTAGATCTTGATACATCTTATCACTACCGGGACGTATCGTATACTTAGACTTATGGGCTTCTTCTAGAATTCTGTGGCGTAGGTTTCCTTGTTTAGGTATCCACATTCTTTTCTTATGGAACTTCCAAATTCCATCCGATCCTTGTTCTAATTCCTTAATCATTCCTTTTAAACTTTCAGCATCGTCCTTGATTGCTGTTTCCTGTACCTCTCTAATTTTCTCATTTAAATCTATCTACAAATTTAACCTAAGAGAGCGTAATCGCTTTGGCTTTTCATGATACTTTCGGCTTAAAGCATCAGCTACTACATTAGCTTTTCCTGCATGATACTGAATATCACAATCATAATCACTAAGAATTTCCATGCAGCGTCTCTGTCTCATATTTAATTCCTTTTTCCCAAAAATATACCTTAAACTTTTATGATCCGTGAAGACAACAAACTTATTTCCATATAAATAGTGTCTCCAAATCTTAAGGGCAAAAACTATGGCTCCTAATTCTATACCATGGGTTGTGTAATTCTCTTCATGTTTCTTAAGTTGTCTAGAGGCATAAGCTATAACCTTTTGACGTTGCATCAACACACATCCATATCCTAACTGATACGCATCACAATAGACTATAAAGTCTTCAGTTCCTTCTGGTAATGCGAGTATGGGTGCGTTGGTTAATATGTGCTTAAGAATCCTAAAGGCTTCTTCCTGTTTTGGTCCCCATTCAAACTTAACTGATTTACAGGTCAGCTTGGTTAATGGAATCGCTAATCTAGAGAAATCTTGGATAAAACGTCTATAATATCATGCCAATTCAAGAAAACTTCATAGTTCTGTTGGCGACTGAGGGACTTTCCATTTGGTAATCGCCTCGATTTTTGTGGGATCCATATGAATTCCTTCGTGATTAACCAGATGTCCAAGGAACTGCACTTCTTGTAACCAGAATTCACATTTTGAGAATTTAGCATACAACTTATCTTTTCTTAATAATGTCAGAAGTGTATGCAGATGTTTTGCATGTTCCTCTTTACTCTTAGAGTAAATTAGAATATCATCTATAAAGACAATTATCAACTTATCCAGGTATGGTTTACATATCATGTTCATCATGTCCATAAATGCAGCTGGGGCATTGGTTAAACTAAATGGCATGACGGTAAATTCATAATGACCGTACCTTGTTCTAAAAGCAGTTTTAGGAATGTCCTCTTCTTGTACTTTCAATTGATGATATCCTGAGCGTAAATCGATCTTAGAAAAGAATCGAGCTCATTGAAGTTGATCGAACAGATCGTCGATTCTCGGTAGTGGGTACCGATTCTTAATCGTAATCTTGTTCAATTCTCGGTAATCAATGCATATACGCATTGATCCGTCTTTCTTTTTAACAAACAAAACCGATGCTCCCTATGGCGATGAACTAGGTTGTATAAAACCTTTGTCAAGAAGTTCATCCAATTGTTTCTTCAGTTCCTGCATCTCCGTTGGCGCTAGTCGATACGGTGCTTTTGCAATCGGTGTCGTCCCTGGTAGTAGGTGAATTCTAAATTCAACCTCTGTATCAGGTGGTAATCCAGGTAACTCTTTTGGAAAAACGTCTGAGAATTTAGATATTACAGGAATATCTTTTAGTTCTTTTCCTTTAGTGTTATTGATTATGGAAATCATATCCACTATTGTTCCTTTCCTTGCACAACTTGCAACCTTCATCACAGAGATGAATTTTGTTGAGTTGGTTGGCTTGTCTCCTTTGATTGTGATCTTTTTACCACTTGGTGTACTTACTTGTTCTGACTTTTGATCACATAAATACTGGCACGATTGGCTACCAACCAATCCATTCCTAATACAATATCAAATCCAACTAGATTCATTAGGTAAAGGTTAGCAGAGAAATGATGGTTCAAAATTTCTATTCTTGCTCCCTGCAAGATTTCACTAATCTTAATGGATTCTCCATTTGCCGTCTCTACCAGACAGTCTTGTTGAAGTTTGGTTAATGGTTGATTGAGAAGTTTGTGGAAAAAAATATTGATAAAACTTTGGTTTGCACCAGAGTCAAATAATACCTTGGCAAAAATGTCATTAACTAAAAACATACCGGCAATCACATCCAGAATCATCTTGGCTTCTTCAGCTGTCAGAACGAATTCTCTGGCATTCTTCTTGGGTCCTTCAGTTGTCCTAGTTTTGCTAGTTGTTGCTAGAGCTAGTCTCGGACAGTTCGGTTTGATGTGCCCAGTTTCTCCACAATTGAAGCATAAACTATTGCTAGGTTTCCTCCTACAATCTTCTTCCTTGTGTCCAGACATTTTGCAAAAGTTGCAGTATATTGAGCACCTTCCAGAATGCTTCCTTTTGCAATACTTACAGTAAGGTGCAGAGGAAGAACCTGTACCTTTCCCACGGTTGGAATTACCATAGCGAAATTCTTGGGTAAGCCTTTGAGCTAGGTTCTTTCTCTGGTTTTCCTCTTGTGTGCGTACTAATTCATCAGTCAGGGTGTTGGCTAGTTCTACTGCTTTTTCTATGCTTTGTGGCCTAGCTGCCTTGACTACGTGTCTGATCTCACTAATTAATCCCCAAACGTAACGGGAGATTAATACTGGCTCAGGTGAGGCTAAGGTTGGCACTATTCTAGCATATTAAAAGAATATGGTAGTGTAACCTTTGTAGTCTATTCCAGTCATTTTAAGATTTAAGAACTTATTGGTGATTTGTTCTTTTTCATGAGGAGGACATAATTTTCTTTCGACTATTTCTTTAAAGTTAGTCCATTCCATATTATAAACTCTGTCACTTCCTCTAGACTGGAGAATCGTATTCTACCATTCTAAGGCTGCATTTTTGAAAAGATTAGAAGCAAACATAATTTTATCTTCATCTACACGTTTACTTATTTTTATGACTGCTTCTGTCTTTTCTATCCAGCGCAAGGCTGAAATGGCTCCTTCATTGCCTGCGAATTCTATTGGTTTGTAGGCCAAGAATTCTTTATAAGAACAACCGTAAGAGACGGTTCTTCTTCTTTTAGGAATTGGAGCTTGGTCCGTTATTATCGTTCACACTGTGACTTGGTTCAATGGGTTGGCGTTTACTTCCAATTGCAGATTTATTATTTTCTGCTTCTTTAACAACCTTGATAATATAGGGCATATCATCTATAATTCCTTGTGTTACTATATGTTGGATGACACTGTTATCTATTTGGTTTCCGTTATTTTCATTATTCGGGTTTTCCTGATTTACTTCGTTGTCTATCTGAATTAGAAACATTTATCAGGTATTAATTATCACAAAATAAAATTTAATACAAATAATCACACAAACAGATTGATCAAAATCGTCGAACATTGCGACTTTACTCTTTTTATATATCTATATATATGCATCTGTTACATATTACAACTGAAAATTAAACACATTAGTAGTTACGCATCTATATCTATTTTAGTCTATTTATTTTAGTTGGTTATATATATTATTTTTTTATACACAAAGTTACACGTATTGCTATGCATTATTCTAGGTATCATTCATCCAATACCGCATCTCATTCTCATCATATTTCCAAACTAGCTTCTCTCCTATCTGTCGAATTCTATTTCCTTCGTCCACTAAGTTTTCGCCATACTGACGAAGTTCCTGCACATATTATCGACTCATTGGTGGGTTTAATGATGGGGCTGGCACGGGTTCTTTGGGAGTAAATAGTGCCAAATACGATCTATTGTTATCTAACCAGGGATCATATTCTGAAGAGACTGGGGTTGGGATTCTAGGTAACTCATTGGGGTCAAATGCAGGTATCGGGAATTGGTTTTCCTGGTTTGTCCTAGCATTTGTTGGTCTGGGAATAAGGGTAACAGTGGTGGTTCAACTATTCGGTTTAGGTTAGAGTCTACTGCGGTAGTGGCTAGCATATGGAAATCTGCCAATTGCCTATCAAGTTCCTCTTCCCACAGTGGTCTATTGACTGCTTCCTGAGTTTGGGCATTCACTTCCCTATTGGCTTTTACTATTGCTCTTTGTTTTTGTAATTTCTACATCCTCTTTCTTCTCTCATGCGCTCCTCTATTAAACCATCCTCTCTTTTTGGAAGGGAATGGTTCCTCAGACTGTGCCTTAAAAATAAATATTCCTTCCTCAGTATCAGCTGAGTATCCTGAGGGATTTGGCTGAGATGAGGTTCCTTCATCTTTTGGGGAACTAGCTAATTGACGATAAGCGTCGGAGGTACCTTACTCACTCATACTGTAAACTAACAATTTGTCAAATAACACAAAACAATAATATACATATTTACAAATAATCACATAAATTATTTCCTAACACAGTTTATTTAGAATTTAAGTGTCAGCAGAACACTTCATTGGCTTAAACCAGTGGCTGTAGCTCTGATATCACCTTCTGTCGCAGCCCCCGACCCCTGCCCCGGGAGGCGGGCGGCCGCGGAACACATTGCGCAGAGCGGGTGGTATCTGTGTTTATAAATTTGGCAATGGAAATGAGACATCAGGACCGTAGTTAGGAAATATTTTATCAGAGTTAAAACACCAAACTTTTTATAATAAATAAATGGGATAAAACCCAAGTTTCCATTACAATACATTTATAGGGATAAAACCAAGTTTTTTGAAAACAAAACTCCTTTTTATTTAGGTAACTTACATGGCCACTTTTCTAAGCATTCAGTGCTCTCCAACTGGCTTCTATTAGCTTCACATTAAGTTACTTGAAACGCGTTTTAAAAAGATTTTATCAGCAAGAAATACTGTCGAGTGCATCCCAGTTTAATCAAAACAGTTTTATAACTTTACAGTATTGAGAGCGATTACAATGTTTATATCTACACAGTTACTCATTCAGTATTGTCAACACCTGACTTGTGGGTCATGTTACTCATTGGCTAACTCTTTGTCCAATAATAACGGATTACAATAATGTATACAAAACCCTGGCCAACATACCGGCAGTAATTGTAGAATACATAGACTCAATCACTGTTAATTATAATTGAAAACATTTGAGGTTTTGGTAAAAAGGTTTACAAAAAGAGAATGTACTCACATTGTTTAATTAGGTAAAACGAAAGCTTCCTGGTGAATCTCCTGGTTACTATCTATTAACATTTAAACAATGCACACGTGTTAGTAAGATAACCCAAATCGCATTAACCGTACAACTCGAGACAGAACTCGAATGACTGAGTCAGGCAGAGCCTTGACATGCATTACGGAGTCCTAGATCAATCGGGTGTAACACGAGACAGAACTCCAACGACTGAGTCAGGCAGAGCCTTGACATGCGTTACGGAGCCCTATATCGATCGTGTAGGGTAACAAATAGGGGTTATAATACTCACAACGAGGCAGAGCTTATAGGGTATTATTTCCCGAGAGTTTTAGCCTACTAGTGATCAAAGAAAAAGAAAAGAATTGGATGTTTTCAAATGAGGCAGAAGCCTCTATTTATAGGGCAGATGAGAGGCGGCTCATGGCCCTCGAAGCCCCTCTCTAACTCTCTCGCGGCCCGCAAGGGCGTAGGGTAGGATCTAGCTTAGTCGAGTCAACCAGATAGCCTCGTCGTGTAACCGGACACGTAGCGCAATCGGGTGCCGCCTGGTGTCACTGGGTCGCGGCCCGCACACACTCTCAAGGGGGTCGCGCCCCGCGAGAGACTTATAATATTTTATTTTGTTTGATTTTTATAAATATTAAGGTTATAAGGGTCTGTTTCTCGTATACGAGGTATATTAGGAATGTTTAGTGTTATGTTTAAGGGGTTTTAGGAGGGTTGTTATAACTTGGGTCGGTTTCCTTGGTAACCACCCTGTTGTTGCTGGCCTTTGTTGTTTTCAACCATTCTCTGCTGAGCTGGGGCTTGAGTAGGGTTAGCATCTTTACCCTGGTTACCTTCCCACTTGCGTTTGTTATCCTCAGAAGTTTCAGTAGTAGCACCGATTCATTTGGGCAGCTTGCCCTACTCCACAGCTTGATCAGTGAGTCAGTGAGCCAGGAAAATGACTTGCTGGATTATGGTGAGATTAGCTGAAGTCACGTGACTTTGGATTTCTGGGACCAGACCCTTGAGGTAAAGCTCAAACCTTCGATAAGCAGGCTGAGACATGTTGGGGAAAAGAGCAGCATAGTCATTGGATCGCTTGGTGTACGTCTCAATTTCCGATCCAACCATCTTCAACTCGAAATACTCGTTCTCAAGCTTGTGGATGTCATCCCTGTGGCAATATTCTTCCTTGATTAGATTCCTGAAGTCCTCCCAACAAGTAGCATTGGCAGTCTCCAATCCAAGCATTTGAACTTGTGCTTTCCACCATGAAAGTGCATTTCCTTCCAAGGTGCCAGTGGCAAATTTCACCCAGTTAGCTGTAGGACATTCGCACACCGCGAACACAGATTCAGCCTTCTCAATCCAGTGCAGAAGGCCTATGGCACCCTCAGTGCCATTGAAAGGGAGAGGTTTGCAGTCCATGAAAGTTTTGAATGTGCAGACACGTGGTTGAGGAGGTGCAGGTTGTCCTGTCGTGCAACACGAAGCGAACATATTTGAGAATGACAAGATGATATGAGTGTAGGATCTATACATCCTAGGATGACTAGTTTACCTCCAGGATGGGCTGCAAAAGCCGCAGCCATGGTGTTGATCGGTTTTGTAAACTGATCCTGAGTCATGTTAACGTTTCCTCTCTCGCGTCCGCTCATTTTCTTCATATCCAGAAAACATAGTATGAGAATGACGTCGTAGTGTTGTAAGAATAAGTATGAGGAGGATTGACCATTGCATATAATATATATATATATATATATATATTTATATATATGTATAACTAAACACACTAGTACATATAGCATCACATATGCACTAAACAAGTAACAAGTAAACACATGCCCGAGCCATGAGATCTAATACGTTGAGTCTTTCACTTGGAGTGTAGTGTCGTCGCGGGTCGCTTCATATAAAAAGGGTTATAATCTGCTTTTTCCCAAAAAGACTTTTCTTTCTAAAACTGAGTTCACTACAACCAATTGCTCTGATACCAATCTGTCACACCCTCAAATACCACAATGAAGAGTACTTCCGCGAGGCGTGTAACTGAACAGGATCCAGCCACCAATCATATTGAACAATCATAATAATAGTAAAATAGTTTCACCAAAACCAATACGATTAGTGACAAATAAAGTTTAAGTCCATAGTTTAAAGTTCAAAACAATACTTTTCAGGGAACAGCGAAAGCATAATTAAAGTGGTTCAAGCATAAATTCACAGTTCATATTTATTAAAAAGAACCCAACACACGGGTTAAGGCGGCCACTACACTTCCCCAAGCTGCAAGCTCCTAAGTCACTGTGCACCTGCAAAGCATGCAGTAGGGTATCAACATAAAGTTGGCGAGTTCACGTGTTTGCCCAGTTTTAATTCCATAAAACTTGTTTAAGTAGTTAAGTTACTCATTTATATCATGCCATGGAGAGCTACCCCATATGTAAGCTACTAAACTGTGTAATACCGAATACTTAGCGACCGCACATTTCGTGAATTTGCCCCGTTTGTCAATGTCTATCATCATTGACGGTTTGCCAGAGTCTATTATTTCACGTCTGATCCAGTCCAGGCACGGTGTGAGGTTGGTGAGCCCTGATAGCGCTATCAACTAATAACCCGTTCGCCAGGCCAGGCGACTAATTGGTATAGTAAGTGGGGACTTCCGTGATAGAGTTTCGTTTAGTACGCTTGTTGCATCTAATATAAATAGTAATTAACCGAGCGTCCCACACAAGGGGAGAAAAGTTGTTTGTATCCCACACAAGGAGATGGCATTCTTTGTATCCCACACAAGGAGATAGCATTGTTTGTTCCGTTTCCCAACCACCGGGAACGCATGCTTTTAGTAAAAGTTGTGAACTCACCTTAGTTTGCTCGGCAGATAGTTTACTTTGTTTAGTTTTGCTGGTAAACCACGTCCTATTATGGTTACCGGTATAGGTCAGGCTTGGGTATAAATAATTCACGTATTTCCTACACGTGTCTAACACACAGCATGTATGTCGAACTATTACATGTAAAGTATTTGGGCCTAAGCCCAACATATGAACAGTAAACAGTATCATTAGCATATAGCCTAAAACATAACATAACATGCAACTATGTGGCCCAATTAATTAGTGACCAAAACTAAGTGAATCGGGTCAGTCGAAACCATGGGGTCTCAACTCGGAACTGGGAGATCTTGATTCGCAAACAGGAGATCTCGAGTTGTACATCCGTTAGTCGAATCCTCGTGGTTTCGGGTTAGGCTTTGAGTCGAAACCAGAGAGGTCTCGACTCATAACCAAGCTGGTCTCGAGTCTTCTGATGTGTGTTGCCTGGTTTCGAGTAGTAAATAAAAGAGCCTCGAGTCGCAACCATGAGGTTCCGACTCGTAACCACTTTCGGAATCTTCTAGATCCTTATCTAATTCAGTATGAGCCAATTAGCATTCATTAACATGTTTTTAATATCCGTACGCTCTGACATGTGCGTGTATATACATGTTTTTACAATGAATTTTACACACGTTTCGGTTTTAAATTTATAAAAATTGATTTATACTTCAACACTAAAACACACACGAAAGGGCAAGTGTACCCCGTCATATATGTAGTAAAGTATCGGTAAGAACCAAGTGTCGATCCAAGGATGTGGGCGGAGAAATAATACTAAACCTTTGTCATTAAATTACCGGTAGAAAGGTAAGTGGGTGATTTGTTTAACTAGAAATAAGATTAAAACATAAACTTTCATAAACATAATAGACTCCAAATAAGAAAATAAATATATATAGCCTTGCTTTATGCACAACCAAAGCATGTGAACTAAGTCGGTTTTGTCACTTAAAACACTTGGTCAATTCTCCATTTTCATGACAATTAGTATCCCTTTCGGGAATCCTAACATGACAATTCTTTGGAAAGCTAAAACGATAAATACACTTTAACCACCTAAAATTGTTCTTTAACGCACAATTGATAAATGTCTATGAAATTCCCCTAAAGATAAGTTAGTCATCCGTTAGGAGTTTTCTAACTTCACTTAATCAAGGAAAGTGACACCGATAAACACAATGTAACCACCGAGACAAGCATAAACTAGATTAAATCACAACCAAGTTCATTTTACAAATCTTGAACATAAATTCACCAAGCAAGCAATTTTGGCCTAAACTACTAACTAAGCTAACAATTTATGTCAAGAATTCGTAACAACACCATTTAACCCGTTAAGGTCCTTCCTTGAGGGAAAGCCTTCTTGATTAACAATAATTATCCCTTATTAAACCACTAACCATTTCTAGTATCATGGTGTAAACATATTAAATAAGTTAAACAAGTTCAAAGTCTACTAATACATGATTAATTAAGCTTCTTCTTGCAAATATCTCAACTACCACATACTAATCATCCAAGATAATTAACTATAATCAAGAATTCAACATCAATAAACAAGGTTGCAAACTAATCATCAAGGATTAACATAGAAAATGCTTCAAAGTGTCATTACAAATATAATTAACATACTAATGGTTGTTATTAAGCAAGGGATACTAGTGTTTTTGCCCTTAGGCTTACAATAATACATAATCATCAACCTAAATGCTTGAAACATAACAAAAACATGGAAAGATTCAAGAATCAAACCATAAACAAGCACAAGATTGAGAATCCGGATGACAACGGAGCTAATCAGCACAAGGTGGCTTGAATCCGGGTGAAAAGCAAAGCCTCCGGAGCCTGAAAATCGCCAGAGAAGCTCCCAAAAGTCCAGTGTTACGAACTGAATGTTGCCTTCAGTTTTTTATAACTTTTTCAGATTGCACGGTCGTGCGATTAAAGTGCACGACCGTTCACTTTATTGTCTTGTTCACCATACCGTGTGACATCAACAAGTCTTGACCGGTCTTCGTATTGGCATGGGCGTGCCATTGGTTGCACGAGCGTGCATCTCTGAGGTAAGGTTGGCACGAACATCTGCACTGGCAGTGCAGATCCGGGCTGAGGTTGGTCATCGCATCCGCACGGGTGTTCCTTGAGACGCACGGTCATGCTTTCTTGAGATGGCTTGCACGTTGGATCGCACTGGCTGTGCAATGCCAAGAAGAGCCCAGTTGTCGGATCCGCACGGGGGTGCCCATGATTGCATGGTCGTGCAACTCGCCCAGATCAGATTTTTCCACAGAATCTTCGCAGCTCAGCCGTTTCGCCCGGAAAATCCTCGTTTTCATCATCTTCTTGTTTGGCACGCTGTTTTAGGCCTGTAAACAAAAGTAAACCCAATTAAGTATCTGATTCTCGGTTTTACGGGTAAAAACGCGTAAAATGGGGGAATAAAACATGTGTATTTTGGTGAATATCACGCTCCCAAATCAGATCAAAAGCAACATATTTCAAATATTTTAAGATCTTCAAACAGTTCATCATATTCATCATTCAGCAAAATAGATCTTACACTATACCGTTTTTCACTAAAACCTATCACCATCATCATAACAAATATCATGAATGTCATCAACTGTCACTGTTTCATTAACACCAAATACCCATTTGTTTTACACTAAGACAAACATCACCACAGATTTATCAGCATTCATTCCACCTATGAAACCCTTAAACAATTATCATCTCAAACATCCAAATCAAGTATCAAGGACAACTTTAAGCAAGGACCACAACATCATGTTTTTATCAACAAGAATCCTAACCGGTAACATGAATCTATACCCTATTAATCCCGCAATGCACAATATCACTAACATTTTCTAGTTTGCATATTATCATGAGGAGAAATTATCAATTCATTCACAAGTAAACACCTATAACATATATTACTACGAGTGTGAAGGTGGTACACTAACCGGTACTAGAGTGTGTAGAAAAGAGTATGAAGTGGAGCTCTTGGTCGATAATCTTCGGCTGCCTTCACCGATTTGCTGCTGCCGTTAAATGGGAAGGGGTGTGATGTGTGTTTTAGGGTTTTCTAGTGAGAGAAAATGGATAAGGAGAGAGAGAATGTTTTGGGGATTGGTGAGAGAATGATTGTTGTCAAATCATTCCAAGTGTCGGCTGCAAGTGAGGGTTTTATACCCTCCATAAAATGCCGCACCCTCCTAGGGTTTGAGCGTTTTCGAGTGGGCTTAACAGCTGGGCCAGGTTATAAGGATTCATGATCCATTAGCCAACCATGTGGGGAGTCAGAACCAAGGAAGCCCAATCTCGAGAACGGGGGGTCTCGGGTCGAAACCTAAAGGTTTCGATTCATATACAAACACATTTCGCATATTTACCTATGTATTTATATTACACGTTATCACATAATTCACATAACACACATATTACACAGTAATTTTAACATAGACTTTCAATTAATAATTTTCGCATATTTGTTTCATACAATATCGTTGTGCGGGAAAACCCGAAGTGTCACAATGGCCCCCACTATCATCCACTATTACCCCCACCAATCAAAATCCCTAATTAATTGAAAGAGGGTCGTGGTTGCTATGGATTGAACCATGCGAACCACCATGGTTTTGTATTTAGGGTTTTCTCTTGTTGAGATTGTACGGTTGAAGCTCTAGGGTTTGCTGTCAGGCGATTGTGGATCTAGAGCTTCTTGCTCTTGAGTTGTGAAGACCTGTGTTAGTCTTTGTAACCCTAGAAGTGTAAGACCCAAGCTTACATAATTGAGAATTTATAAAAACTTTTGCATTTTATTCAAACAATGTAAATAAACTTTCATACAATATTTCGAGTTTAATAAAAGTATTCATAAGTGTTTAAAACACTTAAAACTTTAGCACATTAATACGTTTATAAAATATAAAAACCTTACAAAGTTCATAATTGATTCGGTTCGTAAAATAACGAAAATAAGCAGAAGCTTTAAATTCAGTTGTGTTCGGTTCGTCCATTAAGCTTGATCTTCATCCTTGAGGTCTTAGCTATCACCTATACACCAATAACAACTCGTAAGTTAGTTATATGGTGCTTAGACTTATATATATAACCCATAAACAACAAATAAGCAATCAAAATTAATTTTGGAAGGCTCGTCTGTCGCAACACCCGTCCCCTAACAAACCCGGGAACGGGCGGCCGCGGCCAGTTTGGGTGGTATCTGTATTTTTTTTTCTATTTTGGCAGCGGAAATTTTATCAGGACCGTAGTTAGGAAATATTTTATCAGAGTAAAATACCACACTTTCATAATATTAAACACGTGGGAACAATCCAAAGTTTTAAATACTCACATTTTCATAGGGATAAACCCTCTTTTATTTAAATAAAACATCTCTTTATTTTAGGTAACTTTATAGCCACTTTTCCAAGACTTCAGTGCTGTCCAGCTGGCTTCTATTTGGGTTTCATATTTTGTTACCTGAAACGCGTTTAAAAACATTTTGTCAGTGGGAAATACTGGTGAGTGAATCCCAGTTTAATCAAGTTTAATAAAGACCATTGTACCGTATTGAGGGCGGTCGCGCAATTACATTTGTTTCCATCTATTCAATTACCACGCACGGTACTGTCAACCTGACTTGTGGTCATGTTACTCCTCGTAAGGTAGTAACAAATTTTGTATACAAAACCCCAACATACCGACGATAATTGTAGAATACAAATACTCAATCACTGTTTAATATATCATTAATTAAGTGAGGTTTTGTAAAAACAATTTGCAAAAAGGAGATTACTCACATTGCTGTCTTAGGTTTGCTTTAAGGGTTTCCTGGTGATTATCTATAATTTAATTGCACACGCGTTAGAATAATAACCCAATACTTACATTAGTAATACCCTCCCCGAGACGGCATTCCAACGACTACGTCGGGCATAACCCCGACAGCCATTACGGAACCCTGGATCAATCGGGCAGCGTATCTAATACATAACCGGGGTTATGATACTTACAACGGGGCAGAACATCGTTAATTAGGGAGGTGTTATACCCGAGAATTACTTCTACACTTAAGAAATTCGAGAGAGAAAGAGAGGTATGAGCGATTTGGGACTGAAGGCCTTTGTTGAAATTTATAGGGCCTGAAATCGAGTTCCTCGCGCCCCGCGTAAGCTTAGGCTGGGGCTTACGAGGCCCGCGACATAGGGTTGTAGGCCCTAGCCTTGAGTTGTCACTGGTATAGCCTCGCCACGTGTCGACACGTGGCGGCTTCCGGGTGTCGCCTCGTAGTCTATCGCTCGCGGCCCGCGTAGGAGGTAGCCAAAGGCTACGAGCCCCGCGACAGCCTCATTTTTCTTGTTTTTATTTAATTTTTGTGAAAATAAAGGTATTCGGGGCCCGTTTTCACATACGGGGTGTATTTTATGACATATAGGGACATATAAAATATATTAGGATGTTGAAAATATTTTGGAGGGTTGTTATAACGTCGTAGGCTACGGTTGGTGTACCGTAGCTTACAACACACAAAAACAACTTGGACAGCAGCTCTGAACCTTAAGTTACGGTTGGAGACCGTAAGTTACGCTGCAGCCTAGCTGCTGATTTTTCAATTTTGGTCCTTTTTACGAAAATGGCCGTAACTTTCAAACCGTTTATCCGTTTAACCTCACGTTTCTTCCTACGTGATCGTAATTTGATCCTCTATCATTTGGACTAAAAATCCACCATTTGGATTGATGTGCTTAAAATACAACATATAAATTATATCAAATACGGCATAAAATCAACCCTTTTTTAGTACTAATGTTGGAAAAAGCTTGTCTTCTGTTCCTTTTTTATTTTCAGGGACAAAAGAGCTTAAATGTGCAAAAGGAGCAAAAAGACAGCAAAAACCAACATAAAAGTAAAGAAGGAGGAATTGACGCAAATCACCAAGCCCCGACTCACATACAAACCATAAAATAGCAAGAATAGAAGACTTGACACGGGGCCGTGTCCACCAGACACGGGCCATGTCCGAGGGTGGATGCTGTGCAGAAGAAAAGAGAACAACAAAGGACAAAACTGGCAGCCTAAACAGGGCCGTGCCAAGCCAACACGGGGAGTGGTCAACTCAAAGATTTTCAGAATCTGCGATAGTACAACAAGTACTTTGGCCACGGGCCATGCCATTGACACACGGGGCCGTGTTAGTACAAGATCTGACAAGCAGTTAATGAGGAAAAGAGAGAGATGGCCACGGGGCGGTGCCAGGTTCCATTGCAAACCATCCCTTGGAAAACCACTTATCTCTCACTTGTCACCACTCCACCACCACTACAACACCATCATCCACCACCATCATCCATTTTCCATCTTTTAGAGTGTGTGTTGTAACAACTCTCGCCAAAATTATTATTTCTTAATTTATTATGTCCAATAGGAAACTCTAATTGAGACCCCCAAGTAATATTGCATGACCCCTAAAAATTTTCAGAACAATTGGAACTAGGATCAGGGTCCCTAAAACTCAGGAGGGTATTCCCTAATTGATATTATCCTCACAGTTTGCTGTAGAAATCGAATTTCGTCGATTTTTGACTCATCTAGGCTATAATGGACACGAAGCTACCCTACCCTAGAAGTGCACCCGTCACGCCACACGACAGCCTGTCGCGCCACGCGACAGGGACCATTTTTCAGTATAAGTATCAGGGGTTTGGCACTTGAATGGCACAGTTGGTTCGACGTTCAAATTCGTTTCCTACACTGAGTTATTCACTTTTTCGTTCAAAAACACACACTAGCACGAAGCTCTGCTGCGACAACATGGTAATAACTCGATCACTGCTACGATATAATGTCCGATAGATTGAAACTGATCCGATGGATGTTTAAGTGCGGCCCGTAATTGGGCTATACTTTGTCATTCGTCATGAGGGTTTTGATCTCGTGAGTTATCGTAAATGTTGTATTAAGTTACTGACCTAGTTTCGTATGCATTGTCATTTAAATTAGGTTATCTGGCTTATCAGTAGGCTAAACTCTGCCCGTCTAAACTTGCAATGTGAGTCATTCTCTTTTTATCAACTGCTTTACAATACTCAAATCATTTTCAAAAGTTATAATTACAGGGATTAAGTCGTGGTTATCTTAAATCACTGGCAAGTGGGGTATTGTGCACATTACTAATTTCTCACGGTTAGGTTCATCAATCTAACAGTGATAATCATCACTACTTGGGTGAAAGGACCCAATAGTGGTATGACCATCGTCACCAGGGTGTGACACGGCGCCAGATAAAAATAAGATAGTAGCCATTGCAATCGCTCTTATGCTGTAATTTATAACTAATGTGTCGTTTTATATAACTTGAGTGACTCGCCAGTATTTCCCCGTTGATAAAATATTTTTAAAACATGTTTCAGGTGACCTACTGTGAATCAAGGAAAAAGTCCTATGGAGCACTAACAATCTTGAAGAGGTGGCTCAATAAAATGAATAAACATGTTTTGTAAAACAGGGAATTTTCTCGTGAAATTCCTCTATTGTAAATTACGGGGTTTATCCCAAATTATGAAATAAAATAATTGGGCAGTTTTAAAGGTTTAAAAGATCCTCTTAAACTTCCGCTGTCAACTCAAATAATAAATACCACGGGCTTCTGTCCCGCGGCTCCTGGACCGGGTAAAACCGGGACGGGGGCCGTGACAGAAAAATATGGTATCAGAGACACTGATTTAAGCCAATTAAGTATTTAGAAATACTTAATTTCTCAATTTGCCACTCTGTGATTCTGTGAAATTTAATTTGTAAAATATAACTTTTTAATTAGGATTTTGTGTTATCTGCTAAACAACATGAATGAGTTGTCTGAAGCTCTTCAGAATCTCACTATCTATCCTGCTGACGTAGAAGTTTCCAGAGACTTTTCCAATTATCTGGCCGACACTGAAGAACCTACGGAGTTCCAGGCTCAAGCCCAGGAGAAACCCAAGACGAAGAAAAGAAGGAGAATCGTAAGCTGGAGACGTGTACGGAGGAAGAAGCCAGCTGCACAAAGGATTAAAAGGACTGAGGATCCCAGGGATAAAGGCAAAGGAAAGGAGATCGGTGAAAGTTCAGGGCAAGCCCAGGAAATGCCACCCTGGGAGGAGCTTGATTGTAAACTGGCAAATTGTAACCTCATTGGACCTGCCAATGAAGACCTTTTCAATTACCCAATTGAATCACAACTTCCAGTTAATATGGAACCTGCTATCCCAGATCCCATTGTCAACCACCAACTTCTACCCGGAGAGCTGGAGGAATGGTGGACAAGTGATTGGCAATTTCAGAATCTTTTGAATAACCCTAACACCTTTTTCCCCCAGTTTGACCCAGAGCCTGCACCAAACCCACCTATGAGCACTGAAAACCTGGCTGAACTCCGCCATTATGACGAGGAGCTGGTGGACGCAGGAAACAGAATCCGGGAAGTGTGAGAAAGGATATCTTGGAAATACGACGAGAGGGAACGTCGTTTCTGAAGTGCCAGCTGACAGGGATCGTATGTGGTTGTGTGTTTAATAATAATAAAATAATAATAAATATTAATCAAAATATAATCATGTAAAATAACTTAAAATAAAACTTTTGTAACATAACGGGTGTGTAATGATGCATACTAATATATAAAAATATCAACGTCGCAAAGTCGACAATTTTGGCTATACGTGTTAACATGATTATGTGTGATTGTTTTATTGTGACTAATTATTAATTATTTTGTGCCAATAATTTATATATTTATATATTGATAATTATCAGATGGAACACGCCGTCAGTGAACCAGTTAACGAAGTTAAACAATCTGAACAAAACCATGAAGATCAATTTCTTAATAGGCAAGATATTGAAAATATCGTTGCCCAAGGAATAGCTAATGCTATCCCAGCAATCCTTGCTGCTGCCCGAAATCCAGTTGAACCTCCTCCAATTATTCCCAGCAAACGCACTCACGGCGACAATTTCAATAATAGTGTAAATGGAGGCGGCAACAACAATAATAATGATAATGATGGGATGCAAGCCCCATTTCTTAAGAAAATGAAAGCTGCAACGCCTGGTTGCACTTACAAGGAATTTCTTGCCTGTAAGCCAGTTGAATTTGCAGGCAATGAAGGGGCAACTGCTGCACTGCGTTGGTTAGAGAAAACCGAAGCAGTAATTAAAATAAGTAAATGTACCGAGGAAGACAAGGTCATGTATGCGTCGCATCTTTTTAAAGAAGGGGCGCTAGAATGGTGGAACACAATACTACAAGCTAAGGAAAGTGATGTGGCATATGCCATGAATTGGGCAGAATTTAAGAGTCTAGTAGAAAGAAAATTATGTCTCGAATATGAAAAGGAACAAATGACAAATAAGTTCCTAAACCACCGGATGGTGGATGTTGACTGTCGAGGGTATACTTCGACATTCTTCGAGTATGCTAGAGTTGTACCAACCCTGGCTTCGCCAGAACCGGTACTCATTTCTCGCTATATTTGGGGTTTAATTGGCGAAATCCGTGATATCGTTAAAGCTGCGAGACCTCGCATAATTGACGATACGGTGGAATTAGCCAACACTTTGACAGACGGACTGGTGCGTACGCGAGAAGAAAATAGAAAGAAGGAAGTAACTCAAAAGATTACCCAAGGATTCCGTATGGGTAATAATAGTAACTTCAAGAAAAAGGGAACCGGGCAATCTTCAACTTCTCCATTTTGCAGTACCTGTAAAAGAAAGCATTTTGGAAGATGCAAAGGGTATTGCAATTTTTGCAAAATTCCAGGGCATCAAGAAGAAGACTGTAGAAGGAAGAAATCCACAATTTGCTTCAACTGTGGAGAAGCTGGACATTTTAGACCAGACTGCCCTAAACTGGTCAAACCAGCTGACAACAAAACTAGACCTGTAGAAGGAACTACCAAGAAAAACGCAAGAGCCTTCCAGTTGACTACCCAGGAAGCAGAGCTAATCCCAGATGTAATAGCTGGTACGTTCCTAGTTCACGACGTTTATACAAAAGTATTATTTGACTCTGGTGCAAACCAAAGTTTTATAAATACTTCACTCTGCCAAGCTCTTAATCTACCCTTAACCAACCTTAGACAAATTTTTACGGTAAAAACTGCGGATGGTAATTCTGTTCACATAGATAAGGTTTTGCAAAAAGGAAAGATAGAACTCGTAGGCCATAAATTTTCTGCAAACCTGTTACCTATGAATTTAGCCGGATTCGATGTTGTGTTAGGAATGGATTTGTTAGTAGCCAACCATGCTCGAATCCTCTGTGATAAGAATTCCATAGAAATTCATACACCTACAGGAGAAGTAGTGGTGGTTACAGGAGATAAGCCACGTAAGCCAATGAAATTCATTTCAGTAATGAAAATGACCAGTTATTCAAGAAAACAAGGACTAGTGTTTATGATTTCGGTAATCATTAACACCAAGGGTAAGGAACTTAAGGAAATTCCAGTAGTATCAGAATACCCGGATGTATTCCCAGAAGAACTACCTGGATTACCACCCGATAGGGAAGTAGAATTCAGAATTCATCTAATTCCTGGAACTACACCGGTAGCCAAGGCACCCTATCGGTTAGCACCCATCGAAATGTTAGAGTTGAAAAAGCAGTTAGATGAACTGTTAAGCAAAGGATTTATACAACCTAGTTCATCCCCTTGGGGAGCTCCAGTGTTGTTTGTGAAGAAGAAAGTTGGTTCAATGAGAATGTGTATCGATTATAGGGAATTGAATAAAGTTACTATTAAGAATCGATACCCATTACCTAGGATTGATGATCTTTTTGATCAACTTCAGGGAGCTAGATATTTTTCTAAGATAGATTTACGCTCCGGATACCATCAGTTGAATGTACAAGAGGAAGACATACCTAAAACTGCCTTCAGAACTAGGTATGGTCATTACGAGTTTATAGTCATGTCCTTTGGACTAACAAATGCTCCTGCAGCATTTATGGATATGATGAATAGGATATGTAAATCGTACTTGGATAAATTTGTAATTGTCTTTATCGACGATATACTCATTTATTCCAAAAGTCAGGACGAGCATTGTAAGCACCTACGAGCACTCTTAACTTTGTTAAGAAAAGAGAAGCTTTACGCCAAATTCTCGAAGTGTGAATTCTGGCTGCAGGAAGTGCAATTTTTAGGACACATGGTGAATCACGAAGGCATTCACGTAGATCCCTCCAAAATAGAAGCAATCACCAAATGGAAGGTCCCGCAATCAGCTATGGAAATTAGAAGTTTTCTAGGGTTAGTCGGATACTATAGATGATCTATTAAGGATTTTTTCCAAAATAGCTGTACCATTAACTAAGCTAACCTGTAAAGCAGAAAGTTTGAATGGGGACCTAGACAAGAAGAGGCTTTTAAGATTTTAAAGCAAAGGTTAACAAACGCCCCAATTCTTGCCTTACCCGAAGGAACAGAAGATTTTGAAGTTTATTGTGATGCTTCTAAGCTAGGATTAGGATGTGTGCTAATGCAACGCAAGAAGGTAATTGCATACGCTTCAAGGCAATTGAAAAAGCACGAAGAAAACTATACGACTCATGACTTAGAGTTAGGAGCCATAATTTTTGCCATTAAAATTTGGAGACATTATCTGTACGGAAGTAGGTTTACTATCTATACAGATCATAAGAGTTTAAAATACATATTTGGGCAAAAAGAATTGAACATGAGGCAAAGGAGATGGATGGAAATCCTAAGTGACTACGACTGTGATATTCAATATCACAAAGGAAAAGCAAACGTAGTTGCAGATGCCTTAAGTCGTAAGTATCATGTGAAACAACGATGAGTTCGCGCTCTTAGATTAAGTTTACAATTAGACTTAATGGAACAACTGAAGAATGTTCAAGAAAGAGCAATCAAGGATGATGCTGAAGCAATGAATGGAATAATAAAGGAATTAGAGCAAGGAAGTGATTAAATTTGGTGATTCCACAAGAAAAGGATTTGGGTACCTAAGCAAGGGGACTTAAGAAATAAAATTTTAGAAGAAGCCCATAAATCTAGGTATACCATGCATCCTGGTAATTATAAGATGTACCAAGATTTAAGAAATAACTTCTGGTGGATAGGAATGAAAAAGGATATAGCTAGATATGTATCTAAGTGCTTAACTTGCTTATAAGTTAAGGCAGAACACCAGAAACCCTCAGGTCTACTGCAACAATTAGAAATGCATGTTTGGAAATGGGAACTAATAACAATGGACTTTGTTACTAAGTTACCCAAAACCAGAAAAGGTAACGATGCGATTTGGGTAATTGTGGATTGATTAACCAAATCAGCTCATTTTCTACCTATGAAAGAAACCTTTAGCATGGAAAGGTTAGCAAAGTTGTACGTGGACGAGGTAGTATCCTTACATGGAGTTCCATTCTCCATTGTATCAGATAGGGATAGTCGATTCACTTCACATTCCTGGACAAGTTTCCAAGAAGCCATGGGGACACGATTAAATTTATGTACAGCCTACCATCCTCAAACAGACGGACAAAGTGAAAGGACGATCCAAACCCTGGAAGACATGCTCAGGGCATGTGTGATAGATTTTGGGGGAAATTGGGACGACCATTTACCCTTAATCGAGTTCTCCTATAACAATAGTTATCATTCAAGCATCGAAGCTGCCCCGTTCGAAGCACTGTATGGACAAAAGTGTAGAACTCCAGTTTGTTGGGCAGAAATAGGAGAAAGCCAATTATCAGGTCCCGAGATTGTGCAAGAAACCACCGACAAGATAACTCAAATCAAGGAAAAACTAAAGACGGCTAGAGATCGCCAGAAAAGTTATACAGACAATCGACGTAAGCCGTTAGAATTTCAAGTTGGAGACAAGGTACTCTTGAAAGTTTCTCCTTGGAAAGGGGTAATTCGGTTCGATAAGAAGGGAAAACTAAGTCCAAGGTACATAGGACCATTCCCAGTAATCCAGCGAATAGGACCGGTCGCCTATCGCTTACAATTACCAGAAGAGTTAGCTGGGGTACATGACGTATTTCATGTATCCAACCTCAAGAAATGTTTATCTGACGAATCCCTGGTAGTACCTCTCAAAGACATAGAGGTAAATGAAAAATTAAAGTTCGTAGAGAAACCACTTCAGATAGAAGACAGAAAAGTCAAGTTTCTCAAGCACAAAAGACTAGTACTGGTCAAAGTCAAGTGGGATTCAAAGAGAGGGCCTGAGTACACTTGGGAACTGGAATCAGAGATGAAGCGAAAATATCCCTACTTGTTCCAATAAATCTCGAGGACGAGACTTTAATTAAGGTGGGGAGGATGTAACAACTCTCGCCAAAATTATTATTTCTTAATTTATTATGTCCAATAGGAAACCCTAATTGAGACCCCCAAGTAATATTGCATGACCCCTAAAAATTTTCAGAACAATTGGAACTAGGATCAGGGCCCCTAAAACTCAGGGGGGGTATTCCCTAATTGATATTATCCTCACAGTTTGCTGTAGAAATCGAATTTCGTCGATTTTTGACTCATCTAGGCTATAATGGACACGAAGCTACCCTACCCTAGAAGTGCACCCATCGCGCCACGCGACAGCCTGTCGCGCCACGCGACAGGGACCATTTTTCAGTATAAGTATCAGGGGTTTGGCACTTGAATGGCACAGTTTGTTACTGTTTGTCTGTGTATTATCTTTTGTCATGATTGTTCATTATTTGTTATGGGTTGTTGATCTTGGTCTAAGTTCATTAGGTTTGCAACTGTGTAAAGACTTGTCCAAGCATCAATAGAGTGATGAACTTGGAATCTGGACCCTGACATAGTCTTGCAGGCTATTTTCTATTTGGTTTTGTATTATAGCTTGTTGTTTCTGTTCTTGCTTGTTATCTCTGTTTGTTTGTTAAGATGGGTGATACTGGTAGTACTTCACAAACTCTCTTAAGTAAACTTGATATAGGAGATCCGTTATATCTTCATCCTAGTGATTCTAGTTCCTCGACTATTGTTAGTATTAAACTAAAGGGAACTGAAAATTACTCTGTTTGGTCTAGTGCTACGAAGTTGGCTTTAGAAGCCAAGAATAAATATGGATTTATAGTTGGTAAGTGTTAGAGATCCACTGATGATCATGTTTTAGCTAGTCAGTGGGATAGATGTAACTCCGTGGTTTTGACATGGCTTTTAAACTCTATTTCTGAGAATTGTGTTTGGGTCAAGTGTTTTCAAAATATGCCTCAGAAGTTTAGGATAATCTTAAAGAAACCTATGACAAGATAGATGGGTCTGTTGTGTATGATTTATATAAAAAAATTGTATAAGTCAAAATAGAAGTACAGTTGCTGACTATTATAATAGGTTAACAACTATGTGGAAACAGTTTGATGCTATGCTCAGCTCAAACTACCCATTTGTTCTTGTAAAGCAGCAAAAGACTATAATGATTTTTCTATGTTAATAAAACTAATGCAATTTCTCATGGGTTTGGATGATGTTTATCAACCAGTTAGAACAAATTTGTTAACAAGAGACACATTTCCATCTGTCAAGGTTGCTTTTTCTGTTGTATCTAGGGAAGAATCTCATAGAATGTCTAGTGGTGGAGTTAAAAGTCAAAATGTTTCTTTTGTGTCTAAATCTACTCAGTCTTTTGATTCTAGGAGAAAGAATACTAGAGGTCCTAACCCTAACTTGAAGTGTACTCACTGCAATATGTTAGGTTATACTATTGATAGATGTTTTGAGTTGATTGGATATCCTCCTGGTATGAATAAGAGATCAGGAGGACAATTTGTGAAAAAGGATAATAATACTGGTTTTAACAATAAATCAAATGTTTCTGTTGGTAATGCAAACTCTACTAGTATTGCTTTACCTTTTACTTTTGAACAAATATCTAGGTTGTTAAGGCTGGTGAGTGACAAAACGGAAGGAGATCAGTCCAGGTCGAACATGGGAGGTGAGACCTTGAGTATGAATAGTATGGTTAATAGTTTTGTTAGTTGTTCTAGTATTGTTAGTCTTGAACATGACTATAATTGGATTGTTAATTCTTGAGTGAATCAACATATGATTAAAACAGATAAAGATATGTTCAATTGTGTGGATGTGTCAGAATGTGGTTTAAAAGTTTGTCATCCAAATGGTACTAGTATCAAAGTTTTAAAAATAGGAGAGTTAAAGTTAATTAATAATGTTGTGTTAAAGGATGTTTTCTTTGTCCCTGATTATAGTGTTAATTTGCTGTCAGTTCATAAGTTAGCTAAAGATAATCAAATAACTGTCATGTTTAATGAAAGAAATTGTATGCTACATGATTTGAGCACAAAGAAAATCCTGGTGATTGGTAGCCAGGATAATGGTCTGTATCTGAGTGGTAAGATGGTAATTTAGCAAATCTTTCTTTTAATAGTTTTTTTAAAGTCTAGTATGTGGCATAATAGATTATGTCATCCATCTGATCAAGTTCTGGCTATCTTAAAAGAAAGTTTAGGTATTAACTCTATAGAACATGGTCCTTGTGATATTTGTCATATGTCTAAACAAGTTCGTGTTCCATTTCCTTTGAGTGAGCATAAGTCTAAATGTGTTAGTGATCTTATTCATTTAGATTTATGAGGACCTTATAAGGTGTCAAGTTATGAGGGCTATAAATATTTTTTGACTGTTGTGGATGATTATTCCAGATCAGTTTGGTGTTATCTTTTAAAGTCTAAAATGGAAGTGTTTGAAAACTTAAAAGATTTTTGTGAATTGATTCTCACTCAGTTTAAGAGTAAAATAAAAATGTTAGGAGTGATAATGGAACATTTGTTAATGATCAAATGAATCTACAATACAAAGGTATAATTCACCGGACTTCGTGTGCTTATACTTCGCAACAGAATGGTGTTGTGGCGCGTAAACACAGACATTTGTTAAACATAGCCAGAGCTTTGATGTTTCAAGGTGGTTTGCCACTTAGATTCTGGTCAGACTATATTTTAACTACAGTTTATATAATTAACAGGTTACCATCATCTGTTTTAATTGGTAAGAGTCCTTATGAAGTTATGTTTGGATTTAAACCCTCATTATCACATTTGAGGAACTTCGGGTGTTTGTGTTTTAGCATTGTTCTAAATGAAACTGATAAATTTGCTTATCATGCTGATAAGTGTGTGTTAATAGGATACTCTAATGTAAAAAAGGGATACAAGTTGTGAAATCTGGATGAAAAAAAAGGTTTTTTTCTTCAGAGATGTAAAATTTTTTGAAAACTTTTATCCCTTTAAATCAAAACAATATGATAATCAAGTAATGTATGATAAAACCTTAAATCATATATTTTTTTTTTGATTTCTATGAAGACAATGTACCTGAAGTTCCTCTTATTCCCAATGATGAAGAGGGTGTTGCTAGATCTCATGATACCCTTGGTGATGATCAGCAGTCAATTCCTTCTACATCTGCCACTCATAGACAACCTGAGTCTGCCCCTTGCTTAGAGTCTAGAGTTGATAGTAGTAGTAGAGAGGAACTTGATAGGGCTGAGGATATTGGGGGATCAGGTGTCGAGACTAACCCATCTGAGGGGAGTGCTATAAGTATTAAGAAGTCTTCTAGAAGTACATATGTTCCTAAACGATTTGATGAATATGTGTTAGATGTTAAAGTTAAGTATGAGATAGAAAAAGTTGTGAATTATTCTTGTTTATCTGTTGATAATGTGTCCTTTATTAGTAGTTTGAATAAAAGTATAGAACCCAATACTTATGATGAGGCGGCTAAAGACCCTTTATGGGTTGAAGCTATGAACCTAGAAATGGAAGCCTTATTCCGAAATAATACATGGGTTCTTGCTGATTTGCCACCTGGTAGAAAGCCTATAGGGTGTAGGTGGATCTATAAAATAAAGTACAAATCTAATGGTGAGATTGAACGATATAAAGCTAGGTTAGTAGCTAAGGGGTATAATCAAAGGGAAGGTGTGGATTTTGGTGAAACGTTTTCATCGGTTGTTAAAATGGTGACTGTTATATGTGTTATCAGTCTAGCAGTTGAACAGGGTTGGTTATTGTTTCAACTTGATGTGAACAATTCTTTTTTGTATGGTTCTATTATAGAGGATGTATATATGTATTTGCCTCACAACTACTATTCTAAAAGTGAAACCAAAGTGTGCAAATTGGTTAAATCCTTATATGGTCTTAACAAGCACCTAGGAAGTGGAATGAAAAACTTATAGAGGTCTTGTCTGAAATTGGTTTTATTCTCAGTTTATGTGATCATTCTTTGTTTGTGTTAAAAAATCTGGTATACTTGTTATTCTTTTAGTATATGTTGATGATATCGTTGTCATAGGAAACAGTCTTGATGATATAAATAGAATTAAAAAATTGTTGAGTGATAGTTTTAAAATCAGAGATCTTGGTGTCCTTAACTATTTTTTAGGAATAGAGGTGTTATACAGTGATAAAGGTGTTTGTCTTAATCAACGAAAATATTGTCTAGAATTGTTAAATGAATTTGGGTACTTGGGGTGTAAACCAGTCAGTACACCTATTGAACTTTGTCATGTTGTGCTTGCTAAAACTAATAAGGATAAAGTAGAGTTGAAAAATATCTCAGGATATCAAAAACTAATAGGAAAGTTGATCTATTTGTCTTTAACTAGACCAGATATTAGTTATACTGTGCAATATCTTAGTCAATATATGCATTCTCCTTTAGAATCACATTTATAGATTGCTCTAAGGTTGCTTCGTTACTTAAAACAATCACCGGGTAAAGGGTTAATGTTTAAAAAGGGACAAAGTCTTGACCTGGTTGGGTATGTTGATTCTGACTGGGCAAAGTGTACTAATACTCGAAAATTTGTTACTGGGTATTGTGTATTTCTGGGGGAATCTCTGGTTTCCTGGAAATGTAAAAAACAAAGTGTTGTTGCTAGGTCAACTGCTGAATCAGAGTATAGAGCTATGTGCTCTACTTCTTGTGAAATAATCTGGATTAAAAATGTGTTAAGTGAACTTGGTATTAATTGCAGTTTACATGTTAAACTTTATTGTGATAGTAAAAGTGTTATTTCTATTTCTATGAACCTAGTGTTTCATGAAAGGACTAAGCATTTTGAACTTGATCTGCATTTTTTGAGAGAAAAAATTGTCTGTGGTATAATTGATCCTATTAAAATTGATTCTGAGTGTTAAATTGCTGATATTTTGACTAAAGGTCTTAGTAGTGAAGCACATGATCTTATATGTGATAAATTAGGTATGGTTAACATGTATAGTATATGAATGATGGGGGAATGTTGAGAATAAGAGGTTAACACATATACTATATGGTTGTTACGTTATGTTATTTATTATTGGGTTCAATGGATGGGCCTGTTATGTTAATGGTTTAAGTGTTTGGGCTTATATTTGGGCTCACGTATTTGAGCTAGACTTGTCATTATTGGCGAATGTAAACAGAATGATAGTTAGAGGGTGAAAGTGTACATTCTGTGGTTTTATTGTACTTGAGCGCAAGTATGCAGGGGTGCAAAGTGTAAAATGGAAAGATGCTGGTATAAAAGGAGAAGTCTAGGGTTTCTGGATCACCTTCTTCAGTCTCACTTCTCTCTCATCTCCGCACAATTTTACATCAGTTCTCTCCGGTTGTAGTTATTCAGATCTGTTTGTATTTCTTGTTGATCCAGTAGGATCTTGTATTGTTGTGTTGATTTCGGTTGATCAACTGATATTTCATCAGTTGATTGTATTGTGTAATCTATTGATTTAGATCTTACTTTTTGGTAAGATCTAGGGTTTGGTTTTGGGCGTTATCTGGGTTGGTAAATAATAAAGTTTTCAGTCGCCTTTTTGTCACTGTATCCGTTGTTGTGTTGTATTTTCTATTGTTATATATCTGTTTACATGAACCAATTAGGTAACCACAAGGAGCAAAAAAGTTAAATTAAACTATTGGAGCAAAGTGGATATTTGGACCAAACCACAGGAAACAAAATAGAAATTTACTCTTGTTTTTAATACCATGCATCAAAATGAAAATGTTACAAAATATATTTAGTTTATACAGTTTTGTTTTGATAGAAAAGAATAAATATGTGGGCTTTATTGGATTTGGACTTAGCTAGGGTGTTTATATAGTTAATCTGAACCTTTATAAATTACATTGCTTGTTTAGGTGTACATGGTAGCCCATATCTTGTAGACGGTTGACATCCAAAATTTTCAGAAGATAATTCAAAGGTTTTACGTTGTTCAAATTCCTTCAGAAATGAAACCACCCGGTTTCTGAAAGAGTGTATTATGTTGAATTGTTGATCACTTATGCTAAGTGACAGTTTTGCTCTCAATACTTGTTAGATAGATAGATGCATCTAGTCACTCAACGACTCATCAAATATACAAACCCTACCCACATGTTAAAATATAGACCAGCTATACCAAACCCCAAATATACAAGTTATTAAAAAATATTCTATACTGCATTAAATAACAATTAAATAATAGTAGTAATTACGATAGCAACACCCTACCCACTTAAATCTAGAATGATAATTATGTTTTTTTAATGTTAAGGGAATTATATCATCTCATACCCAACTTACAATATGGTATGATTGCATGTAAATGAACGTTTAGTGAATTGTTTGTAAATTGTTCGGGTGAAAAGTTTGATTATGTACATTTAATTTAATAAATGAACGTACAAGAAAAATAAACTGTGTTTATTTAAATAAATGAAAAGATACGAACACTTGTCTCGTTCGTTCATTTACATTCATAAACGCTCATTTATGTTCGTTTATTTACGTTAGTTTATGTTTGTTCATTCATTTATGTTTCTTTAAATATTAATACAAAACTTCAAATATATGCTTATGTATATTAGATGTGTGTATATTATGTTTTATATATACATATTTTTAAATTTTAAATATAAACATTTAAATTCTAAATTACAAAATAGAAACTTTGTAGGCCCAAAGCCCAGGTGGAGCTTCTTGTAGGCCCAAAGCCTAGGTGGAGCCTAGTATCAAAAGTGGTGAGCCCATTAATAAAAAAAGGAGGCAGGTTTCTCCTGTGGGGAATAAGGACAATAATTTTGGAAAGAAGGATAAGGAGAAAGGCGATACAGGGGAAAAATCTTTCAATTTGGATCTTAACGAAAAGCTGGTTGAGATTCCGGTAGCCCCCGAGGTTATTGTTTCATCGATTATGGAAGGAGTGTTAGCTCAAGTCAGAGTCTTTTCAGAACCTAGCCCTTGCTCGGCTGCTGTTGAGGATGTAAGGAAGGAGAGATCTGAAGCGGAGTTAACTCTAGAGCTTGGCAATGAGATTGGTGTCGACCTGAGCCGTCATCACAGGTTGCTCAAAGATTTGATTGTGGAAGAGGGCATTCAGAAGGTGAAATCATGAACTGTTTGTCGCTGAATATTCGTGGTATGGGGGTTTTTTCGAAGGTTGGTTGGGTCAGTGGGATGAGGAAAGAGCTAAAGATTAACTTCATAGCCTTACAGGAAACACAGATCGAAGAGGTAAGTCATGATCTTGCAGCTAAATTTTGGGGTGATTCCAATTTTTCGATGGAATCGGTGGGAGCTTCGGGTAGATCAGGGGGGATGGTGTGCTTATGGGACCCCGGGTTATTTAAGATACAGGGGGTGTGTAAGCAAAGAAACTTTTTGCTTATTAATGGGTGGCTGAAGGGCTATAACCAGATGCTGAATATTATCAACATATACGCTCCGCATAGGGCTGGTGACAAAAAGGAGTTATGGAATAAGTTGACGAATGTTATCAAAACAGGGGTTGGGCATTGGATTCTTCTTGGGGATTTCAATTCAGTCAGGGCTCTGGTGGAAAGATTGAATTCGGCGTTTAATAGAGGCAGTGCCAGTGATTTTAATAATTTTATCAATGAATGTGAGTTAGCGGAGTATAGTATGAAAGGGCGGAGATTCACCTATCTTGTGCCGAATTCGAACAAACTTAGTAAGATCGATAGGTTTCTGGTTTGGAAAAATTTCTTTGGTCGGATGCATGCTTGAGAGCTTTACCGAGGTCGTTCTCTGATCATAGCCCTATCGTTCTTGAAACCTCGAGTAAAAACTTTGGAGCTAAACCTTTTAGGTTCTTTAATTCATGGCTTGAGTTGGAAGAATTTGATAACGTGATTGAAAGGGCGGTGGAATCATATGTCAAGGTTGGGGACCAGCAGGACGTTGTTTTGGCTAACAAATTTAAACATATAAGGAATTCTATCAAAGGTTGGAGGTCCGAGAGGAACACGAAAGATAAAGAAGAAGAAAATAGGGACAAGGAAGAAATGGAACACTTGGATAAAATTTGCGAAGAAAGAGAGTTATCGGAAGAAGAGGTTTGGATAAAGGAAGAATGTTTGAAAAACATGTGTGAGAGGAATCGTTTGAAGGCCATGGATGTGAAACAGAGGGCGCGCTGCAGATGGGCCATCAAGGGGGATGAGAATACTGCTTTTTTCCACAGACTCATAAATAACACGAAGAGTGTTAATGGTATACCGGGTTTGCTCATTGATGGAATTTGGGTTGATAAGCCGAAGGTTATCAAGAAAGAAGTTTCCAGTTTCTTTAAGAACCACTTCGCGGAGAATGTTCGGTAAGGCCTAGGCTCCGCTGCCCGGGAGTTAAAAGGTTATCGGAAGTAGATGTTAATTTCTTATCGGAACCGTTCTCGGTCAAGGAGATCAAGGAAGCCATTTTTGACTGTGGGTCGGATAAGACCCCGGGCCCAGATGGCTTTAACTTTAAGTTCGTGAAACATTTATGCAGACTCTTTGAGGAGGATTTCAAAGAGGTGATGGCTCATTTCTTTGGCTCTGGGTCTATCGATAGAGGTTGCGGTACGTCTTTCATAACCCTTATCCCTAAAACTAAAGATCCGATTGGTTTAAGGGACTACCAACCTATTAATCTTTTCGGGATTATTAGTAAGGGTATTTCTAAGATCTTGGCTAACCGATTGAAAAAGGTGATTGGTAACATTATTTCCGGATCTCAATTGGCTTTCGTCAACGACAGGTATATCCTTTATAGCCCTATGATTTTGAGTGAGACTTGGTCTTGGCTTAAAAAATATGGTAAAAAAGCTTTCATTTTCAAAATTGACTTCGAAAAGGCGTATGATAATGTCAACTGGGATTTCATTTTAGATATGATGAATCAAATGGGCTTCCCTTGTAATTGATGCAACTGAGTTAAAGGGGTTTTAAAGTTCGCTAGCTCTTCGGTTTTGGTTAATGGCTCCCCGACGTTCTATTTTTCATTCCAGAAAGGCCTTCGTCAAGGTGATCCTTTGTCCCCGTTCCTTTTCCTTATTGTTGTCGAAGCTTTATCTTGTTTAGTGGTTAAAGTCTGTGAGGTGGGGAGATTTCATGGGGTTAAACTCCCAAACGAGGGCCCGGTGGTTTCACACTTTTTTTACGCCGATGATGCGTTAATTCTAGGGGAGTGGGATAAGGAGAATTTCTTATCGATTGCAAGAATTCTGCGGGTGTTCCATGCGTGCTTGGGTTTGAAGATTAATATCCATAAATCAAATTTATTTGGAGTAGGAGTGGGCGAGGAAGATGTTGATAATTGGGCTACATTGGTAGGGTGCAGAAAAGGGAGCTTTCCGTTTAGATACCTCAGTATACCTCTTGGGGCAAACATGAATAAAATCTCTAATTGGGAACCGATTGTTGATATTTTTAAAAATCGTCTTTCTTCTTGGAAAGCTCACTTGCTTTCTATCGGAGGCCGGGTGGTTTTGATCAAAGCGGTCCTTGAGAGTCTTCTCGTCTATTATCTTTCTATTTTCAAGGTGCCGGTTAAAGTTGTACAAACATTGGAATCTCTTATGAGTAATTTTTTGTGGGGTGGTTCGGAAGAGGTTAAGAAAATGCACTGGGTGGCATGGGATAAAGTTACGCTTCCTAAAAATCTTGGCGGTCTAGGTTTATGTAAACTCAAAACGGTGACCGAAGCTCTTCTTGCTAAATGGGTTTGGAGATATAAAGTGGAGGAAGAGTTGTCTTGGCGTGCCATGGGAAGTCGAGAAAGTGGTCGTACTTGCCTTCTAACCGGGCTATGTCGGGAGTGTGGAAAAAACATTGTTTGTTTGGTGTCTAAAGTTCCTTTAAGGGGTAAAATGATACACTATTTTATTAAAGGTAATGTGGGGGATGGTAGTAGTATTCGGTTTTCGATTGATCATTGGGTTGGGGACGGTCCGTTAATGTTATTATGGCCTTCTTTGTTTGCCCTGGATAAAAACAAATGTTGTTGGGTCAAAGATCGTATTCCTGCTTCGGGTGGATCGGATTCGGTGGAGTGGGACTGGTAAAGGCAACCGGCTTCTCCGGTGGAAGTGACAGAACTACAAAGCTGCATGGCTTTGTTGGATGGCATGCACACTACGGGATCGAAAGACAAATGGAGATGGATGCCTAGTGCCTCAAGTATATACTCGACTCAATCGTTCAAAGTTTTATCTATCGACCCGGAGCTGCCTGTTTGTTCGATCACGGTGATGCGTGTGTAGCGTTATATGTTTTTAGTTATATGTTTCGCCCTTTTTAACACTTGAGCGTAGTATAGCATTGGTAATATACCGAGGTCGTCCAAGGACAGAAGAGCTTTTAGTACCAGTTTATCATCAACGTCTAATCAAATCAAAATTTTAGAAAAAAGGTTTTAAATAAGAAAATGAAAACTAACTAAAAATGCTGAAAATAAAAATAAAAACAGCTAGACAAGATGAATCACTTGGATCCGACTCGCCTTTAGTGTAACCTTTGATTATTTCCGCACTTTTGACCTTTTTAAGAGATTATCTTAGTTATAGTAGTAGGCCCCTCTTTTGAAGGTGACGTTACCCTCAACCCAGTAGTTTGAGTCAGCAAGGATACAATCCTAAAGGGTTGGATTATTGAAAGATAATTAATTAAGTTATTAATGCGTAATGTGGTAGGCCCCTCTTTTGAAGGTGACGTTACCCTCGGCTAAGTAGTTTGAGTCAGCAGGGATACAATCCTAAGTAGCCGGGTTAATGTATTAATATTAGTTTACATATGAGGGAGGTCCTACTAAGCTTGACCCAGGTTCTTGCAGGATCTATACACTGAACAAGGCAAGAACCTTACCAAACCATTCCCTTAACCCCCGACCAGGTAGCCAACATATCTCCATATAGACTGTGGAGATATGAATGGTGTAAATCTTTTATTTTATATAGACAGTAAAATAACACCAAGACACCATGGACAAATGATAAGGAAGTTTCACCTTCAACATAAGAAATTAGTTATTAAAGTCATTAATACAAAACCAATTAAAAAGTGCGAAAAGATTAAAAATAAAAAGTATTACACTAAATGCTTGTCTTCACCAAGTGATGTAAGAGACTTAGGCAAACATGGCATTTGATTGTCAAGAACTCTTACTATCAATATTGGATCCCGAGATTACTACACACACTCTATGATGGATGATGGTGGTGGATGTGGGTTGTGATGGTGGTGGAGGGTGGGTGAAGTGTGAGAGATGTGGTTTGTCAAGGGATGTCTTTGAAGAGAACCAAACACCCTTATTTATAGCCTGCACAGAAGCCCGGACATGGCCCCGTGCCCGCTGGGCACTGCCCCGTGTCCACCCATCTTCTCTTTCTTCATTTAATGCAGTTTGTCTGTATTAGTTGACCACGCCCCCGTGTCCGCTGGGCACGGCCCCGTGTGCAGAAGCGTATCTGTACTATCAAGATTTGCTCAGATTCTGCTAATCTTAGCGTTGACCATGGCCCCGTGTCCGCTGGGCACGCCCCCGTGTTGGGAAATAGAAGCTTCTACCACTTTGTCTTTTCTGCAGACACTTGGGCACGCCCCCGTGTCCGCTCGACACGGGGGTGTTCAGCCTTCTGTTGTCTTGTTTTTGCTTGGGAAGATGCTGTTGAGGGGTCGGGCATGCCACGTTTATTCCTTTTCTTGTATTATTGTTAGATTTGACTGCATTTTTGCTTCTTTTGTTCATTTAAGCTCATTTAACCCTGAAAATACAAAAGGAAGACAAAAGCACACTTTTTCCAACATTAGTACTAAAAAGGGGTTAGTTTTATGCCTCATTTGATGTAATTTATATGTTGCATTTTACACACATCAAATACCCCGACACTTGAATCTTTGCTTGTCCTCAAGCAAAACTCTTTATTTTGTGGCTTACACACCCGAATGTAATGGGTAGAAGAGAAGGTTTTGGGCTTGTCTAGAGTGTCGGGATTCCAAGATTCTTTATTAGGTTTTATTTTTATGTTATTTACAATCCTATTCGTTATGATTTATTTAGAACATTTCATAAGATAAATTACTTATTTGGGCATAACATGCCTTTTTTTAAATTCCATTTATATACAAGTTCACATCCTCACGGGGGATCACTCAACACTCGGTCGAAGATGTATTTTTGTGAAACACTCGAGAGCGGCATGGAATTTACTTCTACCATATGCTTGCCAAGCAATCAATCCTCATCCTTTTTAACTATAAACCTTTGTAAATATCAAGAGGACTTTGGGGAAGGGTTAGGCTTGGGTTAAAGGTAGGTGGTTTTTGGGTTAGTGGTTGGTAGAAATGGGCGAAAAGGCGTAAAAAGCGTCGGTTTTCGTAAAACATTTTGTTTTTGTGACTTTTTATTCTAATGAAACATTTTTCAAACAAAGTTCTTTTTGATGAACTTGCTTGTTTATTGCTAAACTTCATCATTTTTTTTTTGATAAGGATGTCACAAGAAAACCGAGCCTTGTACTAAAATAAAAGGTTTAAAATGAAAAAGGTTTTGGTGGCTAAAGGGTGTTTGTTTTGGGTTTAGAAATGAAAAGGTTTAGGCTCAAATGGGTTAACTAGGGGGATTTTGGGTAAGTAGTAAAAAAAATAATGGTCTTGAAATAAAAAGGGTTAGTCCTAATGCCTCCGTCATTTACTTACTTGGGTTTAAGTTGGTAAGGACTGGGAATGTATCGTCATGGCAAGTTCTAGAGTCGTAAGAAACCAAGCGGCTATTCACACAAGAAACGAAAAAAGAGCATTTAGTTTAAAAATGTGTATTTGCATGCTCAATAAAGGCTCAAAACTCACTTTTTTGTGGGAATGGGTTTTTAATGTGATCAAGTATATATAATCAAATTTTAACTAGATTTGTCATGCCGTTTCATAATTTTCTTATGTTGGTTCTTTTTATCACGACGCTATCGGTTGTAAATTTATAAAAATATAACATTTTTAAAACTTGTTATTCCCAATTTAAACCAAGACAAGTAAAATAATAATTTTTTTTTTTGAAAAAAATTGGGGTGTTTAGCGGTTCCAATAGAGTTTTGTGTAAGGCTTGTAATTAGGACTTGCAAAATTCAAGGTTTTAGCATCCCCCCACACTTAAATTACACACTGAAATATAAAAGTTATTTTGCATTGTTGAACGTGATTTTAGCTTGTAATGTATTAGATTGAACTTATTTTGAATATGTTCTTTTGATGTATTGAATAATATTTTAGAATACTGAATTTTGAGAGCTATGTATTAATTTTTATTTTTAAAATCGAGCCAAACCAAGCCGAGCTGAGCCAGCTCGGTTTAAAACCAAGCCGAGCCCGAGCTTAGATTTTCAGCTCGGTTTCAAATCCGAGCCGAGCCGAGCCAGCTCGGTTTATAATCGAGCCGAGCCCGAGCTTGCCCTAGCTCGGCTCGACTCGGCTCATGAATGGCCCTACACATACCACATCTGAAATTACTTGATCAGGGGCTTCGTCGATGTATAATCATTTGTTTGTGTTCGTCAGGCCCGGCCCAAAGGGTGTGCAGGGCGTGCAACCGAGCAGGGCCCAAAAACTTTTAGGGCCCATAATTTGTTTCGTTTTGTTTAAATATAAAATATTTATAGTCAGAATAAAAACAAGATGCTTGTTGTAGTCGGATGGGTTCTGCGCTTCCCCTTTAACATTCAAGTCTCTGGTTCGACACCAACAATCCATATGTTTTTTTCATATTTTTTTGGTTTCATGGTTGGGCCCTGAAGCCCATTCAAGACATTATTAGACATATAAATAAATTTACATAATCTGAATTGCAGTGCACTATTATTATTATTATTATTATTATTATTATTATTATTATTATTATTATTATTAATGATTTTAATAAATTAGACTGGTTTATTATTATAAAAAATAACTTTTGTTACTGAATTTATGAACCAAAAACGTTAAAAGACCAACTGTTTTTGTCAACCAAATTCATAAACCCAACTATTTTATTGTGTAATGGATTAATGACTTGACTCAAATCAATAAAGAAACATAATGGATTAATGAATAGGGCCCAAATTTTTTATCTTGCACAGGGCCAATTTTTTTTTTTGTGATTTTCGGAGACGGCCCTGGTGTTCGTTTTTGCTTGTTAAATTAGCTTCATTCGTTTTTTGTATGTTTATTCATTTACGTTAGCTTATGTTTGTTTGTCTACTTTCATTTATGTTCATTTATGCTCATCAACCATACATTTAGCTTTTTAACAAACAAACATAAACTAACACGAACATGTTCAATTTTTTAACGAACGAACATGAACAAAAAGATTCGTTCAATGACGTGATTGTGTACGTGTTCACATTTGGTTAAGTCAAATAAACAAACATAAATATACCCCCATTTATGTTCATTCACTTAATTTAAAACGCTAGTAATTTTATTTATATTTTCATTCTTTTTAGTCCCAAACACATAATTTCTTGAACTTAATGATTCAAACAAAATATCCCTCTTATTTAGGTCACTTGCCATAGCAACAATGCAACATCCTACCTACTACCCATTTACCTCTAGAATCATAAACTTCCTTTTCAAATATTAAATCATCTTGACAATATATTAAACCATGTACCAAACCCACCATATCGTTCACCACCCCTTACCACCATAACAAAGTCAACCCATAACCCACCACCAACCACCATCACCAACCATGCCACCACCACCGTTCTTCTGGGGCGAAACACCCGAACCCGAATACTACACATCCCAAAACGTCCGCAACTCCAAATCCTACTTCCAAACCCCCAACGGCAACATCTTCACTCAATCATGGCTTCCCTTAGACCCTAACCAACCCATCAAAGCCACCGTTTTCATGACCCACGGCTACACATCCGACACCAGCTGGATGTTCCAGAACTTCTGCATCGCGTACGCTAAATGGGGGTACGCCGTTTTTGCTGCTGACCTTATTGGTCATGGTCGATCAGATGGCATACATGGGTACATTGGTGATATGGATAAAGCGGCTGCTACTTCACTATCGTACTTTGTTAGTATTAGACGGAGTGAAGAGTATAGGAATATGCCGGCGTTTTTGTTTGGGGAATCTATGGGTGCGTTGATTACTATGCTTATGTATTTCCAATCGGATCATGACATGTGGTCTGGGTTGATATTTTCGTCCCCACTTTTTGTTATTCCTGAACCCAGTGGCGGACCCAGGATTTTTTTCCTGGGGGTGCGGAAATTTTTTAAAGATTTTAGACCCCTAGCTATATAAAAAAAATCGGTTCATAGCGGGTCGGATCGGGTCGGGTCATGTAAAACAAGTAAAAACAAACAAACAAAGTTTCATAGCGGGTCGAATCAGATCGGGTCGGGTCCATTTCAATTCTCAAACAATCAAACCCTAGTTCCTAACTTCCTATCACATTAACAAACAAAAAAACATCAAAGTTCAAACCATCCCTACTTTTATTTCTCTTAATCATTCAATAAAAGAACAAAAAAAATTTAATAACATACATTGGTCTTTAATTAGAATAACCCGGCGAAAAGAAGTGGTTCAACCCCTTTCCTCTTGAGAAATCGCGACATAACTTCCCTACTCATTGTTCATTGTTCATTCCTAATCCTATCACATACAAAATAAACAAGGATCTTCAAGTGTTCAACCAAAGCCGCCCATGTTCCTTAACAAAACTAGTAATTGGGTTGGGCTTGAATGTGTATTAAGTTATTGGGCTTGATGGATTGAATTTAAGTTTTATTAAAGGGGTTAGTAGGCTAACTTGTTTACATAATTTGCTCGGGTTTCAATCCGTGTTCACAATTTTTTTACATAAATTCCTAACATTTTTTTCTAAGGGGTGCGGACGAAAATTTCCAAGGGGTGCGGTCTGGATTTTTCGCGAAAAATACCACTAAATTTTTTTTTTCAAGGGGTGCGGCCGCCCACCCACCCCATAACTTGGGTCCGCCCCTGCCTGAACCCATGGTTCCCTCCAAGGTACTTTCCTTTTCATTTATTTATTTCCTATGAATTTGGAGCTTATGATTGGTTTATCAAGCCCAACCGTATTATTGGTTTATTGATCAGAGCGGTTTTAATTGGAATCACAAATTCGGATTTAAATAATCCAATCTAGCTGTGTTTTTTGCCAATAATATTCTCAATCGAGTTTTTTAGCAGGGATGACAAAAATACCCAAGCCTGATAGGTATAACCGAAACCCGACACAAATGGAATGGGCATACTTGATACTCGACAGGTATTAGGCCGGGTATGGGATTAGTTTTAAAAAAATTCACGGGTATGGGATTAGGTGATACCCGACCCGATTACCCGAAACCATACACCCGTTTACCCGAACTATATACCCGATCATATATCCGATTTTTTTAATTTATATTTTTATTTTCCATTAACAGTTGTCTATTGTTGATTTATTTTAGTATGCTCATAATGTGAAAAAATAAAATTTCTTTTAGTATATGCATTTGATAATAATATTTATATTTTGTATGTTCTGAAGTATATACATGTAAGTGTATAAGTATTATAAAGTTATTATTAATTTATGATAAAAGTTATATGTATGTTATGTACATTTTAAATTTCTAATAGTTGTTGTATAAATAAAATTATATAGTAATTATAATAGTAAAAAAATATATTTGGAAATTCCAACGTATATCTTTTAACAAACTAATGGGTATACCTGATACCCGACGGGTATTGGGTCGGGTATGGGATACGATTTTATAATCGGTTATGGGTATGGGATTACCAATAGCCGACCCGAACCCAACCCATTGCCATCCCTATCTGTCAGTGGTCCAACCCTTTTTCATTTATTTTGTATAATGGTTTGTCATTAAAAATAACTTAACGAAGTTTAGTTTTTTTCCGAATTACAAACCGTTGTTTTAGAGATTTTGATTAGAACAAAGATATGAGTTGATTAATATAAAACTTACCTCGAAATGGTGCTCCAGACGGCTTGATTTTTGTTAATTGAAAGTTTAAACACCCGAATTGAAACACCGTTTTCGTCGTTTAGAGCACTGTTTCGAGGTAAATTTTACATCAATTGACTCGTATCCTCATTTTGATCAAAAGTCCTAAAACATTAGTTTGTAATTCGGGGAAAAAACTTAACTCCGTTATGTTTTTTAACGGCGGGCCATTATACAAACAAAATAAAAAAACTTGGACCGTTGTTGGGTATATACTCAGTTGGAATTATTATTGGTAAAAAACAACCAAATTAGATTATTTAAATCTAATTTACCAATTATAAAAACTCTTGTACAAAAAAGTACTTCATATTTTTTTTTCTCACAAACGCCGGTACCGAAAAAATTTACTTTATTTTATTTTTTTCACAAACGCTTCGTTATAAAGTCTCTATACTTGTTAATTTTGGACACAGTTATGAATTATCTTACAATAATAAATAAATTAATAAATTAAAAAAAAACAGAAAATATATTATTTTTTTGGTGTCTACCCTTTGAAAAAATAAATTAATAAATTAAATCTTTGAAGGATAATAATAATAGAAACATTGAAATGAACAGAATCTCTTATCTAATTCCAACTTGGTTTGTTCTTCAATTGAAGCTACATTTGACCATGTACGGACTACTGTTCGGATTGGCGGATTCATGGGCAGTGATGCCGGATTCTCGGATGGTGACGAAGGCGGTGAAGGATAAAGAGAAGCTAAAGATACTAGCAGCGAACCCGAAACGATATGCAGGAAAACCAAGGGTGGGGACAATGAGAGAAGTGGTGAGAGTGACGGATTACGTGCAAAAAAACTTCGAAAAGGTTAAGGTCCCGTTTTATACGGCCCATGGGACATCTGATGGGCTCGCGTGTCACAGCGGGTCGGAGATGTTGTACGAGAAGGCCGAAACCGCAAAAGAGTACAAGTGTTTGAAGTTGTATGAAGGAATGTATCATTCGTTGGTCAATGGGGAACCTGATGAAGCTGCTGATCTTGTGTTGGCAGATATGAAAGCTTGGATTGATGATATAATTCAAGTTGTTTAAGAACAAACAAAACTGTGATTAAATTAAATATGTGACGTTGATTTCACAACGGTTATTGTTTTATCTAGGGGTGTTCATCGAATCGAATATCGAATTTTCGAATTATTCGAATCGAATTATTCGAATAATTTTTATTTTTCCTTGAATTCGTATTCGATTCGAATTCGATTAAAACTTACCGAATTCGATTCGAATTCGTATTCGAATAAAAAACCCAATTCGTATTCGATTCGTATTCTATTAAAAATTCGAATTCGAATAAATTCGATTTAGTTCAGATTCTTTAAAAACATATAATACTTATAAAAATGAAACATAAATTTTAAAGCAGCTATAAAGCACAATATTACATTAAAAAGTTCCAAATAAAATACCATAAGTCTAAAATTCAAAACGAGAAGTCGGGAATCAATACACCACATTAAAAGTTAATATTTATAGAGTTATAAATCTATTGATATATTTGTTACTTAGGTTTTAGTTATGGGTCATGTAGTGGGTTTGGTAATGGGTAATTTTAATACTTGGAAACAAATTTGAAAATAATTTATAGTATAGCTTAATAAAAGTTATATATGCATTATATTTAAAAATAATAAATAAAAATGTATAATTTTTATTCGAATTTCGAATCGAATCGAATTTGAAATTATAAATTCGTATTCGATTCGTATTCGATTTACTTGACTCGAATTGAATCGAATTCGAATTCTTTTAATCGAAACGAATTCTTGATAATCGAATCGAATTTAAACGAATTTCGAATTTTTCGAATTCGAAACGAATTCTGAACACCCCTAGTTTTATCAAGGGTGGGTGTGGTTTATAGGTAAATGCTCATTTCATCTTATAAAGAGTGAATTTCAAGGATTGTCCTTTATCTTTATACCCATTTTCAGGCGCTGTCCTTTATGTTCAAAATTGACGAGTTTTGTCCTTTATGTTTATATCATACACGTTTTTTCCTTTAGGCCTAACCCAGTTTTTTCAGTTAAATTTGGTCATGTGCTTTGCACATGAGGGCATTTTTGTCAATTCAAATGTTGCGGAAGCTTTGAGCTGTAAATCTGCCGTTGAACTTACCTTTGAATTGACAAAAATGCCCTCATGTGCAAAGCATATGACCAAATTTAACTGAAAAAACTAACAGGGTTAGTCCTAAAGGATAAAACGTGTATGATATGAAAAAATAAAGGACAAAACTCGTCAATTTTAAATATAAAGGACAGCGCCTGAAAATTGGTATAAAGATTAAGAACAATCCTTGAAATTCACTCTCTTATGATACTAAATTCTACTCGTTCTCATGGATTAAAAAAATACACGAAGCTTTGAGGTTTGGGGCTAAATGGTGTAATTTTAGTTTTGTAAACTTATTTTTGTAATCATTTGTTTTGTACCACAAAAGCATGCAGTAGGGTATCAACATAAAGTTGGCGAGTTCACGAGTTATCAGTTTTAGTTCCAAAAAACTTATGTATGCTAAATTACTTATTTATACCATGCCATGGCGGCAATATATACTATACTCCCACTCGGTCATTCCTACTTCTAACTACACCTCATATCAATGGCAGAACTAGAAAAAATAGGGGTATCATATTTTTTTGCCGTACATTCATAAGATTTAAAAAATTACCATACACTCAGTGACGGATAGAGGATTTTATTTGTATGGAGTCACTGCTTGTAGATGTTTCAAATTCATACAAGCGAACATAAAAAGATCTGACTCAGTTCTGGTCGGGTCAGGTTATAACATAAGTTTTTGTATTTTCTAATGAGTACTAATAATTCATCACGAACTTTAATTTAGTATATTTGTTAAAGTGTTTAAGGTGTTTATTATTAACTCCCTTGTATAATCCTAACTATAAATCATTTTTACATGACGAAAAATGTTATCTAGTCAAATACATGTTTAAAATACAAATAAATAATTTATGATAAGATGCTCTTATAAGTAATAAGTTCTAAGTAAAATAAAAGAAATTAATAGATAATAAGTTGATTAAATAGAATAATAATAATATATAAGTTAATAATAAAAAAAATTAAAAGAAATAAATATATAAATGTAGATAATAAATAAATAATGGACATCAAGTTGACCGACAATTTTACAAATAATAAAGAAAATAGAAAACTTTGAATAAATTATGTAGAGTGGTCAAGTGGGTTGGATACCTTTTCCAGATTTCAAAAAAATGTTTTTTTTAATAAGAACCTTTTGGTTTTAACTTGAGAGCTCAACTATGATAATTTAACTCTTTTTTTTTAAATATATATCGTTTTCATAAATTCTTCTTCATCAAGGTTTCTGCAACTTCGAAAGCTCAACTATGGTAATTTAACTCTTCTTTTTTTTAAAAAAAAAAATTATATATATATATATCGTTTTCTTCTCATCTCTTTCTAATATTGCATTCAGGGGTATCCTAATGTTTGCTCAGAGAACTTCGAATTCATAAAACAAAACAAAAAAAAATTACACTTGTCAAAAAAGTTGAGGGGTATCCCGACCTATCCTTAGTCCTCATATAGATCCGCCCCTGCTTCATATATTAGACTTGTGCAAGGAGCTTGCCACTGCACTAAGTTTCATGCTAAAAGTCTTAAATACTATTAAAAAAAACAAGGTATTCAAACAAAATTCCCAAAAACTAACCAAACAATATAATGTTTCCAAGATGATCCAAAAGCTCCTAACCCACTTGAGTTAAAAAAAACTCAAGAAACCAGGTCGAAACTTGAATATATCAAAGTATAAAACATGTAATACAAAATATGGATTCTTCAACTCGATTAAGAAACTAGATATAGTGAGTCTGAATGCTCCACCTAGATTATGTTGGTAAATCAGAGTTAAGTGCAACAATTAACACACGAGATTTGTCAGAACACCTCACGACTCTTTTAATATTTTTAGTATTATATAATTACTCCAACAGGTGCTTTGGGGAGACACGACAGTTCAATTAGCCGGAGATTACTGAAGTTACTTTTTGTAGTATTACAAGGTGACGTTACCCGCACGTTGCGGCGGGAGTTGATTACCAAATAATTCTTTTTTCTTGTATGGGTCCCTGAGGTTTGAAAAAAAAAATCATTTTCGTTCAAATCATCAACTCCGTCCAAAAAGGGTGTCTCGCACCCAAAAAAAATTGTGACACCTTGCCGTTCAAAAAAAACTTAGGGGTAATCTGATCAGATAACATATATTTTTTTTTTTACCATTTTCATCTAAAAACCCTTTTAGCATTTATCGTTTTGAATTATATAATTATAATGCTAACAAAAACAATAATTAACGTTAACATTATTATATAAAAAAAAAAAAAAAAAACACCTTAATTACCATCTCAATTAATTCTACTCACAAAATTCAATTCTAAAAAGTCACATAATTCAATTCCAAAATATAACATGTATAAATTCAAATATGACGCATCATCTTTTCTAATAATTAGGTTAAGCCTATTAATTCATTCCGTATCAAACATATGACTCAAATATGAATTTTAGAAATAGAGGCTAGTGCCGTTAAAAAAAAGGCTACATGTTTTATTTCGTTGCAAAGCACTTCATTTTAATAGATTGATTAACTTTCAGATTGAATTTAGTTATTCATTTAACGTTCACATTTATCGTGTCCAAATGTTTCTTCTCCAATTACTTCCGGCAGCGTCTACCATCGCCCCCCTAAAACATCGTCTGCAACTATTATTTCGGTGAGGTCTTGTAAATCCGTCGCAAATCCTGTGAACTTTCTTCTCTGTAAATCCCTTCTCCATCTTACATATTTTGCAACAACAAATAAAAAATAAATAAAAAAATCTCAGTTGGATCACTGACCCGGGTAAATGGCCCGACCATCGGCATTACCGATCCCGGGTTAATTCTTATACGAAAACATCAACATGAAAAACAATTCATCTAAACCAACAAAATTAAAACACGATAAATCAAGATTGTAATCGACTAAATGCGATAGTAAAATCACGTAATCTATATAATTCTCGTTTCTCAGATACATACATACATATGGATATCGCATTTTGGTTTACTATACCTGATGTTTGCGATGGAAACCATCTAAAATCTTTAGCCTCATCGATCATTTTGGTTGAGAAATTATCTTGTGAGTGTTTAGACGGTGAGGGTTTTATAGAATGTGAAACGGTGGCAGACGACGAGAACGGTGGTCGGAGGAGACATGTTGGTTTGGTTAATTTTTTTTTTCTCGAATAGTATGTCGGTTCGGTTATCAATTGTAAGTTCACCACCGATAGAGTGTCTTTGCGGTTGCTTAAATTTTTTTCGACCGGCATGACGACTCGGTTATCAACTTTGGAGTCAACACCATTAAATCTGACTTTTGGGTGCTTTAGCATGTTGGTACATCAAAGATTCAAAATCAATTAAAGGATGTGCCCATGGGCGGACCTAGCCTTTGGCCAGGGTGGGCGGCCGCACCCTTTGAAAAAAAAAAATAAGCGTATATTTTAGTAAAAAACCCGACCGCACCCCTTGAAATTATGATTGAACACCTCATCCGCACCCCCAGCAAATAATTTCTGGGTCCGCCACTGCATGTGCCGATTGGTTACATTTGAAGCGGTACTTGACAATCGAATTTATTTAACTTAATTTCTTTAATTCTTTAAGTGGGTATGGAATGTGGTAAGAAGTGTTGAGATGATTAAAAAGGTGTGTTGATTGGTCAAAGGTGAAGCGGTGTTTTGACAATGCAACTTATTTAGTTCCTTTAATTCTTTAATAGGGTGTGGAGATTTCATATTTTATTGTAACTAGGATTGCGACCCGCCGCAATGCGGTGGGGATTCTTTAGTTATAACTAAGTCGATCTAGGACCCGCACGTTATATTAAACCTATCAAACGGGGAAAAACAGACGATGTAAAAACGTTCACCCACACACGCACGTTGCGTCATGTTAGCTCGCAAAATTTAGAACGAAACGTAAAAACGTTAAACCAAAGACGCACTTTGCGATGTGTTAAGCCACAAAATTTAGAACTAATCATAAAGCGAAAAAATTTGCGGAAAATGAAAACTATAAAGGAACAAAGTTGAAAGTAAAAAAAGTTAAGAGGATAGATTGCAAAAGATAAAATGTTTTGGGTTAAAAGTAGAAAACAAATAATTTTGGGTTAAAAGTAATTTATGAAATACTTTTGGGTGAATAGTAAAAAAAATCAAATTTTTTTGGAAAACCCTCAAAGCCAACGTTACAACAACCATATGCATAACCATTTTTTCTTTGAAAACCCCCCAAAGCACACCCCGCGCTGCGGCGGGGCGTAAAACGGTGTCAAATAGTACTAATGTCACACAACCGTCATCGACCACCAACACTGACTCGACCTAGGATATGCGTGTTGCGACGAACCTGTAAAACACGGAAAAATAGAGGTAAAAACATTGAACCACACATGCACGTTGCGTCGTATTAAGTCGAAAAATTTAGAACTATACGTAAAACGAAAATTTGCGAAAGATGAAAAGTATAAGTGACAAAAGTTGCGAAGTTAAATTGCAAATAATGAAAAGTTATAGGTTAAAGTTAAAAAACAAATTATGTAGGGTTAAAATTGAAAAAGATAAAAACCTTTGGGTTAAAAGTAAAAAAATCAATTTTTTTTTTTGAAAAACTCACAAAGCACAATGTACAAGTTCTTATGCACAAAAAACTTGCAAACTTATATATGGAATAATGTGTGTTGATTAGTAAGATTTATAAGGGTGTGTCGAACTGTTCGATTTGTAAGGCAATGTTGGTTCTAAAGGGTGTGTCTATTAGTAACGCAATTTTGGTTTTTGTATAGTATAATATATAGTAAGATTTCATATTTTATTTTTAATGGGTGTGTTGATTTGTAAGATTTATAAAAGTGGGTTGAAGGGTGGTGACTTTTAGAAAGGGTGTAATCTAAATCATCATGTCTTAAGTTAATTTTTGTAGTATTATACTATATAGTATAGATATAATATTTTAAAGGTGTGTTGGTTAATGTATAATTTTCAAAAGGCGTGTTGATTAATGTATTGTACATATAATAATTAAACAAAGGGGTATGTATATGTAGTATTTTAAAAGTCACGACTTTTCATTTTAGAGAGACAACCATTCTACATGTAATAATTAAGCAAAGGGGTATGTATATGTATTGTTTTAAAAGTCGCGACTTTTCATTCTAGAGAGGCAACCCAAGTTACTTTTTGTAGGGTTATATAATATACTGCACGTTCGATTGAATACGAATAAAACCAATTTAACTTTTCAAAAACAATTAATCACCCGCACTCACCATTTTAATATATCCTTCTAACTAGGTTTATCACCTTAGCCGCGTTGCGGCAAACTTCTTTGGTTATTTAGTTTGTGTTTACATTTAATTTGTAATCTTAAAAAATATATAATTGATCGCTACTGGGCCAAAGGCCCATTCCATTTCGTCCAGAAGTGTTTTGTCCAAGGGAGGGTGTTTCGGGTGGGTATTTGCGGTATTTGAGGGTAAAAACCGGTGAATACCGGTGCCGAACCGGTAAGGAAAATACACCCGGTTTGATAAATTTGATACCGGTACCCGGTACCATTTGCTCATCACTTAGTGATGTTACTGTTCATTAAATTACATAGAGTAATCTCATTTTATAAAATATAATGTAATTTGTTACATATACAATCTTCAAGATATGTATTAAAAAAATAAAAGCTTATCCAACTTATAAAATAAAGAAAATAATAATAAATTAATAGATGATTATAATATATGGGTGTTTTGGGTGATAGTGGGTATTTCGGGTGGGTAGGGGTGTTTCGGGTGGGTATTTCCTTAGACGAAATTGTTGACTTTTTTCCCTATAATATTCATTAACTTTGTCACGTGTCTATATGTGAGTGGATGTACTTGTCACGTGTTTATATGTGAGTGGATGTACATGAACCAATAAGGAAAGTTTACTATTGAGTATGATGTGACAACTACTATTCATAAGGTTGGTTTATTAATATATAGGATAATGCCGACAACGTAGAAAACAGTCCAACACTTTTGACTTTTTGACTAAAGTTTCTTGAGTAAAGTTAAAGCATCCTCCATATATATCATCCATTCCCCACTTCGACCACCGCACCAACCATGGACCCCCCACCCAAACTACCACCATTCTTCTGGGGCGAAACACCCGAACCCGAATACTACACCTCCCAAAGCGTCCGCAACTCCAAATCCTACTTCCAAACCCCCAACGGCAACATCTTCACTCAATCATGGCTTCCATTAGACCCTAACCAACCCATCAAAGCCACCGTCTTCATGACCCACGGCTACACCAACGACACCAGCTGGGTGTTCCAGAAGATCTGCATCGAGTACGCCAAGTGGGGGTACGCTGTTTTTGCTGCTGACCTTATTGGTCATGGTCGATCAGATGGGTTACATGGGTATATTGGGGATATGGATAAGGCTGCTGCTACTTCACTATCGTACTTTGTTAGTGTTCGCCGGAGTGAAGAGTATAGGAATATGCCGGCGTTTCTGTTTGGGGAATCTATGGGTGGATTGATCACTATGCTTATGTATTTCCAATCGGATGCTGACATGTGGTCTGGGTTGATATTTTCTGCTCCACTTTTTGTTATACCTGAACCCATGGTTCCCTCTAAGGTAATTTCTAGTTTCTAGTTAGTTTATTTTTTATGTTTAGTTAGGCGTGTTTGTCTGGTTTGGTCGGTTTTGATGGGAAAATCACGAAATGGACAGTTGGCTGGTCAAGATTATGAAAATGAACATGTTTCGTGTCTGTGGCTAGAGATTGCGTCTGTGGTTGCCTCACAGGGCCAAAGGGGCGAAGGTTAGAAGGGGCCGTGGGGCGCCCAACCCCCGAACTTTTTGCTCAGTAGTGTTAGGTTATGTGTAGTGGGGCGCTATATGCCTTCATAAAGCCCCTATAAAGCCCCAAACACCATTACGAGGGGCTTTATGAGACAAAAAAAGTTGGGTGGCGCCATATATATAGCGCTGGTGACGGGGGTTGTTTTCAAAGTTTGGACCAATCAAAATAAAGAAAAGTTTTTATAATTAATTAATTAAATCGAAAATTAATAATTAGGTATTGATGGATAGGGGCTTTATGACTACGGGCTCTAGTGATATAACGCCCTTGTGTGACGTGGCACGACACGTGTCGCATAACGCCCCACAAAGGGCTTTATGACTACGGATGGCCTTAGTGTTATGTATGTAGCTTTCGTATAGAAATTTTTGGATACAGTGACGGAACTAGCCCATTAATTCAGGGGTATCAAAAAAAAAAAATACCGTGCAATCACACAATATAAAAAAACGACAATAAATAAATAAAGTAAAACAAAAGCTAAATTAATTGGGCCACAATTTCAATCATATTATTAATAATTTGGGCAATTGGGCCATTGTTTCAATCGGGCTCCTTTATTCTACAAGTTTGGGTTGGTTAGTGGTATCCTTGTATTATATTAGGGATATCTTTAGTATAAAACCGGAAAAAAAAAATAAAAAAATACATTACGAATACGCACTTGAGCCGTAGCCCGTGCTACGGCTACTAAAGCATAGGGTCCGCCCTGTTTGGATATATACGTTTCCGACCCCGTATCTATAGAAATTTTTGGGTATATAGGTTTTCTTCCCCGTCAGAAATCTCAACCTTCACCACTGCTGCCTTATTATAAGAAGTTGAGGTGTGTCTTCATTTACTTTTTTTTTTTTACTCTTTCACCACAATTTTAAAACGAGCGCACATTCATATTTTTTTTAAAGGGTTTACACCAAATTAAAGAGAATTTTATTATCTTTAATTTGGTGTATTTTTAATAAGAAAATATTATCTTATGACAAAGTTATGATCATACAAAAATCACGATGGAAAAGATAAAAGTAGGCGCAGAAACTCACGGCACATTCTCTAACGCAAAGGTTGTGTCTCTCACGCAATCTTTTGAGTCCCAGACGCAAACTTGAGTAGTGCATTGTTTTCCATGAATGCGGCAGCCCTTGACGCATCTTGATGCTTCAATGTTTATTTTCGTAAAGTGGTTGGTCAAAGGGTCATTTTCGTGATAATACAAACTGAACCTGTAACAATGTTTTAATTTGACCGGTTTTAAGGAAAGTTCATGGTTTTATGATTCGATTTTACTAGTTTCCCGTTCTGACAAAAAACTTATACGTATAAAATTATATAATATATGTATTTAATTATATATTCGTCTTTGTATTGTGCTGATGATGCGAATCGATTTAAAAATTCGTTTTCAGACAAAACTTTACATAAATTATAATTATATAGTACTAAGATGAAATAAATAAATAATAATTGTGTATCGGTCTAGTCCAGTTTACATGGCTGGTTCCACGTTTCAAACCGTAAGGTGCCAAGTTTCTTCTGTTTGATCGGATCGGTTTATACGGTTTGAACATATATATTTTTAACCAGCCGTATTTATTCGGTCTCGCCGGTATATGAATATCCCTAATGCTAATTAAAGATAGGCGCTTTTTGATAGATTCTCACTAATTCTCATTATTTTTTTCCAAATCATACAAGGTTCTCACTAATTTTTTCTATTTTTTTCAAACCGAAAGGGTTCCTAAGAACCCACAAAAGTGGCCTAGATCCGCCCCCGGTTGATGCTGAAAACCGATAAAAAACAAATCGAATTACAAATTTTCGTTTTGGTTTTCGGTTTCACTAAGTCTGAATTCAGTTTGGTTTAGTTTCGAACCATGAACACCAAATTTAGGATTATTTCCTCAAAAGTAACAAATTATGATTGCCACAGATCCAAAATTAACAAACTTTGTATGTTTGTCAATTGTAGCTACATTTGACGATGTACGGCCTACTGTTTGGACTTGCGGATACGTGGGCGGTGATGCCGCCGCCTCGGATGGCACCGCCACCAGGGATGGATATGAAGAAGCCGGGTTTAAAAGCGATGAACCCAAAACGATATGCGGGGAAGCCAAGGGTGGGGACAATGAGGGAGATTGCGAGGGCGACAAACTACGTGCAAAACAACTTTGAGAAGGTTAAGGTGCCGTTTTTAGTGGCACATGGAACAGCTGACCCGATGGCATGTAAAAGTGGGTCGGAGATGTTGTACGAGAAGGCTGCGACAGCAAAGGAGGACAAGGAGTTGAAATTGTATGAAGGAATGGGACACTCGTTGATTGGCGGGGAACCTGATGAGGCTTCGGATCGTGTGTTGGCAGATATGAAAGCTTGGATCGACGACAAGGTTGAGAAGTGTGGTTCTAAATGTATGGTATAAGATGTTGATGTGTTGGTTACTAGTAACGTTGTATCGTGTTAGATTTGTCTTTTGTTTTTGTGCATGTGTGTAGTCGAGTAATGTTCTTCAAAGTGTACTAAAATGATTTACATCTGTTGTAGCTTCAGTGTTGCAATATGGAGCGGATCCAGGAACTTCCTTTAGTGAGTTCGTTTTGGCAGATTCTCACTATTTTTTTTCAAATCATACAAAGTTCTTACTATTTTTTTCCAAACCGAGTGGGTTCTTGTGAACCCACAAAACAGAGCTGGATCCGCCACTGCACATAACATTAGAAGGGGCCAGAGGCCGTAGCTAGAGGGGCAATCTTGACCCAAAGCCTTCCAAATGGGTCAGTTTGGGTTGCTTTTAAAATTATATGGGTTGGTTTGGGTAAGGTATTTTAACTAAATGGGTCACAATGGGTCACTTGAAATTCCATCTTATTATTTTCGGGTCAAAGCGGGTCGACAACATTAAAGAAATGGGTCGATGTGGGTTAGTGTCTTAAAGAAACGGGGCAGGTTTCGGATCGGAATGGGTTTCGAGCCGGCACAAGTATCCGCATGAGACGGTTTACGGCACGAAACGGGTTTTGGATCGGAACGGGTTCAGTTCAAATTGAGTTTCGGGCCGAGACGGGTTTCGGCACGAAGCGAGTTTTGGAGCGGAACGGGGTCGGTTCGGGTAGGGTTTCGGGCCGACACGGGTTTCTGCACGGGACAGGTTTCAGATCGCAACGGGTTTTGGGCCGACACGAGTTTCCGCACGAGACGAGTTTCGTACCGTCTCGATGCGTACCGTTTCGACGCGAACCGTTTCGAATCGAACCGTTGCGACGCGAACTTTTCGACCCGTAACGTTTCGACCAGTACCGTTTCGAATCGAACCGTTTCGACCTGTACTGTTTGAAGCATCATTGTGAAATTGAGTTAAAGAAGATGGATGTTATCTCGTGGACCGTGAATCTTTTGACAAAAGTGACACCAACCCAGGGCATGAAATCAAGATGTCAACCATTGTCAAATTGAGTTAAACTCTGATGATGAAAAGTGAACTGAGATCTTTTATGTTGCTGCAAATCTTGAACCAAACTTATTGATGCTTGCACTCGACGTTTCATGTAGTCAAGTTAATACTGAAAAGTAAAGTGAAGGATTCTTTGTGAGTAGTAATCTTGGACCCTTGAAGAAATCTTATGTTGACCAACCGAAGAAAAGTCAGCCCTATTGTTTTTATTATGATGTTGGTAAGTTTATTAGCCCATTACAGATATTAGATATAGGTCTATCCTGTTAATATTTAAAATCAACAGGCGAACAAGAGCTGTTTTTTATACAGGTCAACCCAAAATTAACAAAAAAAAAAAAAAGACCCGACCCGACCCGACCCAACCCGGACCCGGACCCGTTTCAACCCGAACCAAAACAACCCTTTTTTATGATTAACCCGTTTTGACCCATGACCCGACCCGACCTAACCCGTTTGCCAGGTCTAGTCCCGTAGCCTCCTCGAAACAACCCTTCAATGCAAAAACTAATGTCTATAAAAGGGGGGGGGGGGGGGGGGGGGGAAGAGAGGACTTTTGAGATGTAGAGTAAGGCCTTATATAAGAGAGCATGTGGGCCAGATATCATCTGGGACCGAGCCCAAGTATGGATCTTGATCTGGAGATACATCATCACATTGTAAGTATAGTGACCCTATATATATCCATACTTTTCTTCCAGTGGAGTATTTAAGAGGAGTTGGCCATCATCAAACATTGTTTCCCAATAACCAGAAAATTGTACTGGAGTCCGGTTATGTGCACGATCATACACTGTCGGGTGACAAGTGGCCGAAGATATGATTCGCTGGATAGTGTTAAGAGACCCTACTTTGTGATGTATGTTTTAACATTTGGCCTTTCGGACTTTGGATAAGAGCTAGTCTGACTAGTATTTGTCAAAGCTTTCTAACTTTACTTGGAGATTATTGAGATTGGATTGTTAGTATGGATGACTGAGGTAGTTCACATTTTGTAACAAATTTAAATTTGTTTCAGAAAATATATTTAGTAATGAATCATAACAAAAAGAGAAACATGTGTAATGTAGTTGTTTTATTATGACATATAGCAAATTGATTTGATGCATATTAGCTACACTTTATTTTATATTAATTATAATATAATATAAAACCATTGATATTTTTACAAATATATTATTTTTGCTTTTTAGATATTTCTATAGGCTTCAACGTATAATGAGCTAAAATGAAAATTCTATACTTCAAAAGAAAAGATCTGAAACCTAAAACAAAAGCTTATGCTATAAAATAAATGATAAAAGAACAAAAAAAAAAAAAAAAATCAAACTAGCATTTGATAGTTTGTGAAGTGCGAATGATATCAAATTAAGAGATCAAAGAAAAATGGACTGAACTAGATTGGGATCCGGATCAATTATTAATTTTAGTTGGGTGGCCCAGAAGTTATCCAAGTAATATCAAGGTGGAATTTATTGGGCTGCAGTTTTAAGAGTACTCAAGGGTCAATTGAAAAATAACCCATATTCAAATATATATATTAATTGATAACATGTTTGAGAAACAGTATTGTATAGTTCGTTTACCTTTTTACCACAAGGATTTTTGACTTTTTCCCCTTTTTATTTTTGCCGTGCTCCCACCCATTCGTAAAAGTTAAGCTAAAGACTCATACCATCATTTACTTGGAGAAAGAAAATAGGCAGGGTTTGAGATTCAACCGACAGAGGTATACCGGACGCTCCCGGCGGCCGTCTGGTCCGACCAGCGGTGTTCATCTCTCCGTTCTCTCTCTTTCTCTTCGAATTTCTCTGTTGTCTTTAGCTTTTCTCTTTGAGCCTATAGAGTTTTCAGATTAGTGACGGGAGATAGGCTGGAGCCCTATTGTTGCCAGCGAATATTTCATCCGGCGTCTGTCTCTGGCGGCAACGACGGCTATACTACTGCCTGAGGCGGTGGCTTGAGATTTTTGGGGTTTTATGTTTATTCACCGATGTCGATGAGACTATTCTCTTCCGAGGGTTGCTTGAATTTGTTTGATGCCTCGGAGGAACCTGCGCTCATTTGAGCCCTGAGTTTATTTTGGCTGTGATTTTGTATCTACATGCATATGATCTTGCAGGGTTGAATGAATCTGTTTTAGATGTTGATGGTAAACCCTAAGGATTTTGGGTTATGAGGACTGTGATGATAAGCACACAATCATGTCTTAAAAGGATTTTGGATATGCTGTTAGATGTTAATGATAAACCCCAATATTTCGGGGTGTAAAAGGCTATGATGATGCGCCTCGCTTTCATTTTGAAATCTGATCATGTAGATGGACTGAATGGATTTGGAGTTTTTGTTTGACGTTTATGGTAAGCACTACTAATCTAGCCTTGGTTTTGTTTGAGTTTGAAATCTGATAGTATTGTTCCATAGCCATGAATGATTGAATGAACTTGGACCAATTCCTCATCGTTGGCTAACGATTCTGAGTCTTCAAAACTACATTTTCTTAGAAATTGAATTATAAATGAGTATTGATTGGTATATTCTAAATTCTAAATTCTAAATGAATTATAAATGAGTATTGATTGGATTGTGATTATATGCTGTTATTTATGATTGTTTTAGACACAGCTATTGTGATTGTATGATAGCATACTCCAACCAAATGGAATGTTTTATACTCCCAAGCTTGCAAAGGAAAGTGCAATGCTCTAATTTACATTTATAGAATTTAATTTACATTGACAAACCTTAATTGCAAGTCATTAAAATTTCAATTTACTAAATCTTCTACTGATTCAACATCCAATTCTTTCACGTATAAAAATTTCCATTTAGTAAACTCTCATGAACGTTGCAACGTGTCGTGGAACCAAAACAAAGAAATTTCCGCACGCGTAGCGTGCGGTGATGCTACTAGTTCAAATTATGATTCGAGTGTAATTGATTGCACAATCCTCCTTTTAGTAAGGTGTCTCTCCTCTGTTCAAGAGGCGAAGGGTTCAAATCCTTAAAGGTGCAGGTATAATAGTATTTTAGAAATATGTTAGTATGTCATTAAAAAGTATTATCATAGATGATTATCGGCGGCTGATGCTAATCGGTCCGTTGTCCTAGTCACTATTTATATTCCATGTAATCATTATATTATGAAACATGCTAAAAATTAGGGTTATTGGATTTTAATAATCCTGAGTTTCACCAGTTGGCCGATAATAATCCCAACTTTAAAAATTCCCTCCAATAATCCCAACTTGTAAAAGTTTGGCCGACATTGATCCTTGTCTAACATAGGTGCACTGAAATCAATTAAGGAGTCTCTAGGTGTAATTAAATCTATTGAGGATACCAAATTCTTATATGTTTGAAAAGAATCAATGGCGACTAAACTTTTACAAGTTGGGATTATTGGAGAGAATTTTTAAAGTTGGGATTATTATCGGCCAACTGGTGAAACTTAGGATTATTAAAATCAAATAACCCTAAAAATTATAAGTATTCAAAATTATTGATCCGGCCCTAAGTTGATCCAATTCTCTTCTTAACACCGAGTAGGTCTGAGTTTATGCATAACGCATGGCTTAAATCAAAGATATAACATGTTTGTTCTAAATGTAAGATTAAATATATTTTTATGTTATATTTAATCTAGTAGTCATTATAATCATTTACATTATATGGATCAAAATATATAATAACCTATTATTTAATTAGTTGGTAATTGTTGATGGGCCAGATTACCCTTACTAACTAATTAGGGTTTCCTCTTGGGTGCATATATAAGGAGACTTATGTAGAGGTTCTAGGGTAAGACACATAATCTAATTACTCTCATAACATCAATCGACCTCCTCTCCTCAACCGATTACCCTTTATCGGTTTTTCATCATCACCATCATTAGATTGCACCCTAAGGAGGAACCAGATCAAGCTGACAATCATGTCAAACACTGTTGCTGCGTTTCCATTTGGATTCTCTGCTGGCCTGTACTGACGCAATCAAAGGTATGTTTTCATGTTTTCCGTTATGTCTAAACAGAACTGATCAACATGTGGTATCAGAGCATATGTTGATAAATCAGTTTTGTTTTCGTATCCATTATTCTGGGATTGAAATTTGGAAAACAGAGTTTTGAAAACTTAATAAAATCTAAAAGCCTGTTCGAGACCAAGTATCTCGAAATCACTGTTTTCGGGAAAAGGAATGTTTTATAATTGTCTCGAACTCAAATAGTAACCTTAATGTTCCGAAATCTGTTTTAAAACCTTAATATTTAGGTTTTGGGGTTCCAGAATTTTGATTTTATTAATATTAGGGTTCTTCATGTTCTTAGGGAAATTCGAATAAATTACCTTATTTTGGAATGAATTAAGGATTAGAAGGTGTTTTTCCTGTATTTGATTAATTTTTATCCCTTAAAGATTTCGAAAAATCTGTTAATGTTATTAGATATAATTTTCGAAATCATTGGATAAATATAAAATATGTTTTAAAACGGGAAACAAGATATACCAACTCCCTTAAAATTCGAATTTCAAACTTATCACACTAACAGCTGTTTACAGAAGGTTCGAGATCACCCTTAATGAGTCGAGACCAAGATTCTGACTCGAGACCATAAGATTTCGACTCGAAATCATAAGGGTTTTCAGTCTTTCATGACTCGAGACCAAGGTTGCGACTCGAAATCATAAAGGTTTCAATCTTTACAACTCGAGACCAAGGTTCCAACTCAGTTTTTGACTCGAAATCTCATTAAAATACGAAGACAGCAGGAGATTGCGACTGAGATTTCGACTCGCAACCAGGGGGTTGCGACTCGAAACCTCATTATGGAGTCGAGATCTCATAAAATTCAGTACTCGAGACCTCGAGATTTCGACTGGCATTAGTGACTCGCAATCTGATGGTTGCGACTCGAGACCTTAATGACTCGAAACCTCATGATGATTCAAGATGAGTCGAGACCTTACTCGAGACCTCATAACTAGGTCGAGATCTCATAACTGAGTCGAGATCTCACTCGAAACCTAAGACTAACTCGAAATCTCAACGTCATTACTTTATTAGGCTGATTAATGTGAACTAAAATTTAGCTATTAAATAATTGGTTTTGTAATTAGTTAATTAATCAGAATCAGATAATGTTTTACAAAACCAAAATGGCTTAACTTGGGTGAGCTTTTGATGTATCACTTATGGCCAAAGTTGATTTGATACATCTACTTATTGCTCAAGTATAATAAAAGCCATGTTGAGTATGCATTACAAATGTGAATGTCTTAATTTCTGGCCAAAGCTGATTTAATTCATTCATGTATAGCATTCTTAACAAGTGCATAAATTAAGTGATTGTCTCATTTCTGGCCAAAGCTGATTTGTCACAATCACTTTGCACACATGCTTAAATGATTACACTTCTGGCCAAAGCTGATTTGTCTTCGTTTAAGTAGAATTTTAAATAAGTCTATTATTTTGATGTTAGTAATAGACGTATCACAATTTCTTCATACAGTGATCCTCACATTAATGATCCTTCATTAATCTTATGATCATTTTTGTCTGCCTAAAACTTTTGTACCCATAATTTTACTCACTGTAATTTTCTTCTATAAATCAATATCTCACCCACTCTAACTCTTAAACCTAAAATGTTTTGCTTTATTTAAAGTTTCTATAAGAATTAGCTCTTAAATTAAATCCTTGATTATCTCTTATGACATGATAATCCTATTGCTCTCTTCTGATAAAGGTACTACAGAAGAAAAGTAGAGCATGATGAATAAGACAAATCGAACATGATGTCTCTTATGATAATCAAGATCTCTCTAACATAAATGCTATCACTAAAAGGTTATTTCAGATTAAGTTTTTCCTAAGACTAATCTATTATCAGTGGAATAATTACAAGAATTCCTAAGATGCATGCCTTCATTTAAAATTCTAAACTATAAAGTTAAGTGGTATATGTGAATACATTATAATGTACAATACCATGACCTATAAAGTTAAGGGCTTACGCGTGGAAATAAGTACATTTTCTAGTACATTACATACTAAGATTTTCACTTGTACAATTTGATGCCTTATAAATCAACTATAACACTCAAAAGTACCAAAGTATAATGAGTGTGTTGATAAGCAACATATGTACAGAGAAATAAATGTTTGAAACTGGAAAATAGGATGTTATTCACCTTACAACCATTAACACCCTAAAAAATGATTGTTCTAAGGTCCATAGTCAAAATACAAGTACAAAATTCCAACTCTAAGGTTCTTCAAGGGAGAATCTCACTGCATAATTATGCCATTAGACTAGGCATAAGCAACGAGACTATCCATTATTCAGAAAAACAGTTGGATAAGTTAATTAGGTAGTCACTTACTAATGATATCTAAGTCTGCTAATTTTAATATTCCTATTAACACATGATTAGTTGACTCTAGTTCTAAACGTTTCCTTACCAGAAGTTAACAAATAACTAACATGAGAGTTAGTGACAAAATTAAATGTTAAGACTATAAGAACCATAATAAGCAGTCTTCTAACAACGCTTTTTGATACCTTATATATATTCTGAAGATTAGTCAGAATATAGTATCATAATTAAGAAATGTTATGAAGGTTGTGAGGTTTGCATGGTCAACATAAAGTCATACTTACCTTGAACTCTCATCTTATTTGTTCTAAATATCTGGATAGAAACATTACTAAGATGAAACTAGATGATACCTTAAACTTTCACAACTTTTGTCATTATACAAATGAGAATTTGACAAGAGGAAAATGGAATTTATAAATTTCATCCATTACAACCGAAATTCACGAGAAATCATGACATGGTTTAATGAGGATGATTTTTCATCTAATCTCATTCTAAGTGATTTTAAATCATGACGTTAAAGCCCTAAAATATGACTTGGCTTAAGGAATAAGTATGGGTCCATCATAAGTCATTCATTGACATTCGTGGAACTTATTCCAAATGGAATATTCAGACATAATTCATTTATCATTTAAAATACTATCAACTTGTATCTAAATTTTGTCGCATATGGCCTACGGTCTTAGAAGAAATCTATTCATATATATACTTAATAAGATTTCTATTAGATATGTCCTGAGTTTTCTTATGACATTTGGACATTAAAGGAATCAAATAAAGTCTAACATATATATGATAGGTTCCCACGTCACATAGCTCATTGAAACTTCTCTTGTAGCATTTCTAGAGATATTAAAGATCAGTGGGAGCATTAAGTGTCTTAATACTAACTTGCAATAGTTTCAAGAGGTGGGGGAGTGACTTTATATTACTTCAATTTACACCTCTTGTACAAGACACCGCTCCATCACGACACTGTTCCATCGAAACTTGTCTCCTTAAAATCTAATGCTACTCTTACAAAAGTTTCATTGTTGCTTCATTGTGGGCACACTTAGATTTCTTACCTAAACTAACATAATCCTCAACAAGAGAAATCACAACGACTAACGTCATTAACTTGTTTCTCTATTAGAATTTTGTTGGTTGTTAAATATTGACCTTAAGCATGCTGAGTTCCTAAAGATTTCTAAGGTCAGTGGGAGCAGTCAAAGTCCTTATCATAACTTGCAAGGAACACAAGAGGTGGGGGGAAGAGAGTCATTAAATTTCACTCCGAATTTAACTCCGATTACACCTCTTGTACACCATACTGCACCAATTCTTACAAACTTAGAATCCTGAAAATGATAGCAACCTAACCAAGAGCTAATCCATAAAATCGAAACTTCTAATAAACCCAATAATCAACTTAGGAGGTCATCTAGGTTTAAAAACCTACTAACTTTGATGATAACTGGGGTAGCCCAGTTGGCCACCGACACCCACCTCTTCCCAGAGGTACCGGGTTCGAGTCTTGGGAGTGGCATATGTCGCCCAGGGTAAGAACTCGGCATGGGGAAGTCACCGCGGAGCTAGCTTGGTCGGGTAGCGGCTCCCGGAGTGAGATCACTCCGGCGGTTGGGAGGACCGTGCACTATCCCCCCCCCCCCCCAAAGTTTACAATGGGTTTTGGAAAAGTTTACTGATCCTATCTCTTCTAATTAAGTCATTAGCGTCAATTAATCTTATAAATGTAATAAAACTGATTTTATGTGTTCGTATAACGTTTGGGATTTGATTGAATTACCTAAGAGTGTTCATATGTCACACCCCCAAATTCCACATGCGGAGTACTACCACTTGAGGGCGTGACCGACCAGGATCCAGCCACCAATTATACTGAGTAATTGAGTAATAATAAAGATGATCACCAACTTAATAGTTCGCAAGCATCAAAGTTTAAAGTTTGAAAGTTAGATTCTAATAACAGTTTAAGTAATAGCGGAAGCATAGGCAAAATAGTTTAAACGAAGTTCATAGTTCAAGTTATTTGGAACCCAACACGCGGGTTTAGACGACCACTACACTTCCCAAGCAGCAAGCTCCTGAGTCACTGGTTACCTGCAAAGCATGCAGTAAGGGGTCAACAATAATGCTGAGTGAGTTCACTAGTTGTCCAGTTTTAATTACCAAAAACTTGTTTCACCAGTTAATTTATCCGTTTATACATGCCATGGGGAGCTACCCCAAAAGTTAGCGACTAAACTGTTTTTCCAATACCGAACACTAGGTGACCGTTGCGTATCCGCAGAGTGCCCCGATGTCAATGTTCTATCATCATTGACGGATGCCTGAGTACATTAGTTCACGACCGATCCCATACCTTGGCACGGTGTGAGGTTGGTAAGACCTAAATAGCGCTATCAACTAATAACCCGTTCGCCTGGCCCCGGCGACTAATCGGTATTATGTAGTAGGGACTTTAAGTGATAGAGTTTCGTTTAGTGCCGTTTGTTGCAATCCGTATAAACAGTAATTAACTAAAAGGTTCCCAATAACAAGGGAAGAAAAGTAAGTTGTATCCCTCATAAGGGGATAGTGTTGTTTTTAGTTCCGTTTCCCAAACCACCGGGAATACATGCTTTAGGTTGTGAACTCACCTTGGGTTGCTCGGTAGATTAATTACCCGGTCGATCACGTTGGTCACCACGTCCTAGCATGGTTACCGAATATGGGTCAAGTTGGGGTACAAGTAAACACGTATAGCAAACACGTACAGACACACATAGTATGCATAACACATAATTATCCAATAAGTCATTGGGCCCGTCTAAATTCTTTAACAGCACAGTTAACAGTTAACACGTAGCCCACCTAAACAGTAACAAGCATGTACAGTTAATACACTTGGGCCCAATAACTAACAGCCCAGTCGAGACCAGGTGGTCTCGACTCGAGAACACACAGTTGCGAGTCGCAACCGGATGTTTCGACTTGTCATGCTCTGGTTGCGAGTCGTAACCGGATGTTTCGACTTGTCATGTTTCGGTTGCGAGTCGTAACTGGATGTTTCGACTTGTCATGTTTCGGTTGCGAGTCGTAACTGGATGTTTCGACTTGTCATGTTTCGGTTGCGAGTCGCAACCGGGGGTTTCGAGTCGCAACCTTGGATACGTGCACAAGAATCCTTCTAGAACCTCTGATGTACTAACCAATGAGATTGCCATTTCATGTAATTATGTACTATCCAATCAAATACCACAAACATGTTTTCTTGTCTAAATTCTAAATAAAACAGATCAAAACATACAATTTTTCAAATATTCATGCCATATTCAACAAGTTCATCATATATACAAACTACCCATCATGTATAATCCTTCAAAACCGACCCGAAAACATGTCATCCTAGACCTTATACTTGCAATTCTAAAAGCATTTTCAGCCAAACAATTACCATCATTCAAGCCAAATCATTCATCTAAGCATATTTACAACATAAACATACCATCATCGGTTCAATGCTCTATACTAACAATCATTCATAAATATCTTAGCACTTCTTTATCATGCAAGAGTTCACGTATTTTAATCATCTATATAATCAATTCCAAGCACATAACCCTATTATACACATGAACACATAGTGAATGTCTAGGTACTAACCGGTTCAAGAGTGACACAAAGGTGTTCAAGTAGGTGACGGATTGAAGCCTTCGAGTGATGATTCCGAGCCAATCCAAGGGTGATCTTGTTGCCGGTTGGATCCGAGAAGGAGAGGAGGAGAGGGTGATGTTAGAACCTTAGGGTTTTAGGGTTTTTAGAGAGAGAGAGAGGGAGAGTGTGTGAGATGAGAGAGTGTGAGAGTGATGTTGCAAAATGGTGAAAGTTGTGAGGGTTGGCCGGTTATATATCTCGAGTGGGTTAGGGGTTTCCGGGTGGGCTTCTAGGTTGCATGGCCCAACCGGCCCGAGTGTTTACTGTTCACTCGAGACCGAGGGTGGTCTCGAGTCGGGTCCTTTGGGGTCTCGGCCCACTCATATAACACACATACATATATATAATATACACACATTCATCACACTTAGCACAAGGATCACATAAAATCATCGAGATAACACGCACTATCATTTAATAACGTATATACACATAATGCTAATACAAGATATTTGCTCGGGAAAACCTAGAGTGTCACATTATCCCCAAGTTTTAGGAACTTTCGTCCCGAAAGTTAAGGCAGTCACTGTCAAGCTAGTGTAAGTGAGAACGTTTCAACGGGGTGTCACATCATAACTAAACCAAATCCTATTATAAGTGTTAAGACACGAAGAAGCATGATTTATTGTCAAAGGTTGTACTCAGGAAGAGATAAATTATTAAAGAATCTTTATTACATATCTAACAAAAGATTTCTTTGAGGATCATCACTGTTCTAGTAGCTTATAATAGTTTAAAGCTACATTAGATGAACATTAAAAACAATTTTCCCTAACGAATGGCTGACATATTTACATGTTCATAAAATAACCTGAAAGTTCCAAACTGAAGGTTAAAGAACACTTTATTTGTAAGCCAATAAAATCCATGTATGGGTTAATGCAAACATCATTATGTGATGAAATCTTAACGTAATTATTTTCATCAAGAATCAAGTGGATTAATGTACCTACCTCAAAATGAGTGGGAGCAACTAAATTAAACCTGTCTATATAGATGATATTCTTTTGACAGGTATATGTTACATAAGTAAAAACATTGTTAACACAAACTTTGATATAATAGATCTCAGAGATATCTCTTACGTGATAGATATCATAACATGCCGAGATAGACCCAAAGGGACATTAGTTCCGTTCCATAAGTTTAACATTAAATGGGTCCTTACATATGTAACAAACAATACTGCTCTTTCTTTAGAGGATAATAGGATAAATGAGATTATTTATTTACGCTTCATTAATTAGAAGCCTTATGTAAGTTTAAGTCTATACTCGTTTAGATATTACTCACATTGCAACATACTAGATATGTCTAGATTAATGTGAAGCATCTAATGGAGTATTACAATATCTTTAAAAGAAACGAGAGGCTATAATTTGAAGAAGAAGTGAGAACTAAAACTGGTTGATTACTCTAACTTTGTAATATTCAAAGATGACAAAATGTAATGTCGGGTATATCTTCATGTCAGCAAACAAAACCTATCTCATAGAGGAGTCATAATGGACTGATATCAACAACCTAAGTTATAACGACATAATATAGTCACTAAATGTTGTTGGAAATTTATTAGTGGACTCATAAGTTTATTAACTCCATATAATTAATATTTTGAAGACTTAGTGTGATAAAGTCAGCTACCATGACTCCTTGAACAGTAACAGTTCAAGAGGTGCTGCATTAAGTTTCGATACACAATTAATTATTTGTTTATGAACGAATTGAGGAAACTAAGTCTTTGTATCGAATACATTCATGATATGCTTAAGGATCCTATAACTGAAGGGCTATTACCCATAAGTCTTATTAAGAGAGCTCATAGGCGGGTATTAATTGATGGACGTGCCCAACTGCATATCGTACTATGAATGACTAAGTATTAGTTAATTTTTCCTCATCAGTTTGATTTTATATGTCTCTAAGAATATGTCAAGCCAGCATAATGGCATATAGACAAATAAAGTTACAAATCAAACAAAGGGCTTATGCGTATTTTGATCATAACGATTAGGTTTTAAATTGAGGCTATAGTATGACTAATGGGGGTCCTGGGTCGCATAATGATTCAACGGCTGTATTTCTCTGCTATAGTTCTTGGTTTAAGGTTAAAATGAGTGTTAACTCCTGATCAGGCTTATCTAATACTCATAGTAAATGATTACTCGGCTAAGTGGGAAAATGTAAGATTAAATATATTTTTATGTTATATTTAATCTAGTAGCCATTATAATCATTTACATTATATGGATCAAAATATATAACAACATATTATTTAATTAGTTGGTAATTGTTGATGAGCCAGATTACCCTTATTAACTAATTAGGGTTTCCTCTTGGGTGCATATATAAGGAGACTTATGTAGAGGTTCTAGGGTAAGACACATAACCTAATTACTCTCATAACATCAATCGACCTCCTCTCCTCAACCGATTACCCTTTATCGGTTTTCATCATCACCATCATTAGATTGCACCCTAAGGAGGAACCAGATCAAGCTGACAATCATGTCAAAAACTGTTGCTGCGTCTCCATCTGGATTCTCTGCTGGCCTGTACTGACGCAATCAAATGTATGTTTTCATGTTTTCCATTATGTCTAAACAGAACTGATCAACACTAAACACTAAAAATAAGGACACCTAACTTACCTTGAATTAGTTAAAAATCCAAAAATCTGGTCGATGTAGCAAGATTATCATAACAACAAAAGCAATATTCAAGCGAATTCAACTCCAATCTCAGCTATGGAAGTTTCTTTCCCATTAGATTTGGATTTGTATTTCCATTGCGATTGTAATTTCTTTCTAACATGTAAATGACATCCCTGCAATATGCATATCCATTCCATGCTTATTCATAACACTCAAACACCCTTGAGTATTCATTATTCTCAATAAAGAACTGTTATTCAATATATTCTCTCTAAACATGTAGAGATCATCTGTATACAATCTTCTATTTTTAAGGGTAGAGATCATCACTTCACAAATATATACAAGAGTTTTGATGATAAAGATTACACCTTAGTACAAACACACCTGATCTTTTGAACCTCTTTATCTTGAGTTAATATTTAAAGATGGAATATATGAATGAAAGCTCACTTAAGCAAACATAATATTAAGCACTTGTATTATTAGTTGTTGCTCAAAGTATGGAAGGGAGGTCTCGTTGAATAGATAAGACTTAAGCGAAGCGAGAGTTAAAATTTCATCTCACTTGTGCCATCAACCATTCTAGGCTTGTAATATCCACGGTGATGTGTCAAAATCAGTCTTAAGGCTTTTTTTTTCGCTCAAAATGTAAGGCATCTTTTGTTACAACATGGAGAACTTTTCACATCATTTGTTTATGTCACATTTGTTAAACATTCACTTTAACTTGTTTTTAAATTTTTAAGGGGAATTGGTCTGTAATAATCCCAACTAGAGGTCTTTGCCCATTGATAGTCCCACCTTTAAATATTCCCCCCACCAGTCCCACATTTCACCTATTTTTCCTACGCCGATCTCCCGTTAAAAAAAAACTTAACGGAGTTATGTTTTTTTTTTTTCTTCCAAATTACAAACATTTTTCTTACAGCTTTTGATCAGAACGACGATACGAGTCCATTGATGTAAAACTTACCTTGAAACGGTACTCCAAACGATGAAAACGGCGCTTCAAGTCAGGTGTTTAAATTTCCAATTAACAAAAATCAAGTCATTTGGAGCACCATTTCGAGGTAAATTTTACATCAACGGACTTGTATGGTCGTTCTGATCAAAAGCCCTAAAAAATTTGTTTGTAATTTGGAAAAAAACTTAACTCCGTTAAGTTTTTTTTAACAGGGGACCGGTGTATGAAAAAATATGTGAAAGGTGTAACTGGTGGGGTAAATATTCAAAGTAGGACTATCAATGGCCAATGACCTCTGGTTAGGACTATTACAGGTCAATTCCCCAATTTTTTATTATGTCTTTGAGAAGATTCTCCGCAGCCATCTTTGACCATTTAAAAACATAGCAATTTTCATAAAACGGCACTTGTTTTTATTAATTATGTCTTAGAGAAGATTCTCCGCAGCCATCTTTGACCATTTAAAAACATAGAAATTTTCATAAAACGGCACTTGTTTTTATAAATAAATATGCTCAAACAGGGGCGGACTTATGTACAAAGTACGGGTTCCCGGGAACCCAGTCTTTTTTTAATTTTTAGTGTAAATATATATAAGAAGCTGAAAAGGAACCCATAAGTATATTATAAAAGGAACCCATAAACATAAAAGGCCTTGGTTCCACTGGTTGTGTTCGCGCTTTTCTTCCTAACCGGCCCGAGTTCGAATCCCGTAACTACTGTTTTTTGTCCGTTTTTTTTTTAATTTCTCTTTTAATTTTTTTTCTTTAAAGTAATAAAACATTAAAACCCATTTAGGGTTATATCAGAAAACATACGCCGCACACAAACAAGCAGCGAACAGAGTTCAAACAACATGGCAGCAGCTCCGCCCTCGGCCCTCCGGCTGCTCCGCCTCCGCCTCCGGCTGCTCCGCCTCCGACGATTGCTGCCGAAACTTTGTTTTTCTTATACGATTATCATCAGCGAATCAGCGATTAAGGTTAGTTTTATACGATTAATTGATTATCATCATCTCAGTGATTACAGTTTGTTATACATCTGTTTGTTTTACATCGTGTAAGTAGTGGTGTATGTTGGTGGGGTTTTGATGGTGTTGTTTGGTTTAATAATACCCTGAATGTGTTTTAGATGATGAATGTTTGTGAATCAGATCTGTTTGGAAGTTAGGTTATGGTTGGTTATGTTAGAGGAACTTAAGTGTGCTAGTTATGCCCCTTTTGGTCATTAATAGTTTGTGGTGACAAATGTGGTTGATATGGAATCTTCTTGAATGTAGGTGAGATCGGGTTTTTCTTTTTCGCTTGATTGTATGATGAAGATGTCATTTATTTAATTAAAGTGGAACTAAAGTTACTGAATTTGATATGTTTATGAGGGTGTGTGCTTATTTGAACTAATGATTGGTAATAATTAATTATTACAATGATTTGAGAAATTAGGGTTAGTAGCAGGCATCAGTCATATACGGTTTTTGTACTCTGCTTGTGTTGTTTGTGTGTTGCTCGGTTAGCATGTTAACAAACAATAAATCTGGCATAACGCATCCTTAGGTTTTTTGGGATAGGAATACTACGAATCTTCATAGAAAAAAAAAGGTGATAAAGCTGCCCGACCCGACCCGAAAATTCTAACGTCGAGTCGACCGAAATTCGAGAACCTAAAAAAGTGAACCCAGTGGATAAAAATCCTGGATCCGCCACTGTGCTCAAACTCTTGAATTTGTATTTTAAAGTCAAAGTCTTCATAAAACGACACTTGTTTTTAAATAAATATATGCTCAAACTCTTGAATTTGTGTCTTAAAGTCAAAGTCTTAACTATGCAAGCACCCTGATTTACATCATTATCCTTTTAAGCATCAAATATTTTAATTTTCAAAGAGATTATGTTTATATATGTTAATTAGAACTTTATCAAGTGATCTTTTACCTTAAGTCAAAGTCCTAAAGGATACTATGTAAGCACCCTGATTTACATAATTATCCTTTTAAGCATCAAATATTTTAATTATAAGAGATTTTATGTTTTATACATGTTAATTAGAACTTTATCTTTCAAAGAAATTTTATGTTATATACATGTTAATTAGAACTTTATCAAGTGATCTTTTACCGTATACCTTTATTATTGTATTTGTCGATCATGTTCTTTGCCACTTGATACTTTGCTTTGCCATGATCTTGATTCCTCATTGACAAGTCTTGGTAGTTTGTATCGAGATTAATTAGTTTGTCGAGAAAATGTGTTCAATGTTGGGACAGTAGATTCATGGTCGCACCACTGGATCGACTGAGGTTGACGTTATTGCTTCAGTTCTTGTTGCCTTGATGTGAGCATAACATGGTCGATGTATGACAATCTCTTAACTTTGACCATGGATCATTTGACAATCGATCCACTGTCCATCCACCCTTTGACCATGAGTATGGTGTGAACATTTTGTGTTAAATTGTTTTAAGCTTTATAACTTGTGCAAAGGTTTGAATATTTGTTATGAACATATGGGTATTTGCATTTGACATTTGACCACAACATGTTCATGATTTTTATCATCATAAAAATAATCATTTCGGCTAGGACATAAGTACCTAAACAATAACCTTCCTGTAGTAAACTAGGTTTTTTTTTAAATCGTAATGACAAAAGTTTTTATTTATGTTTATATGTATAATATGAGCTCATCAAATGAATTTACATTGACATTTATAATATGCGCAAAAACGAAAAAAAATAATATACCGATGATGACGTCATATGTAATTAGTTTATAAGTGCGTAAAAATGAAGAAAAAAAATCTACCGCTGGTGACGTGATATGTAAGTTAGTTTATAATAATTACTAGGTGTAGGACCCGTGTAACCACACGGGTAGGTTTAGTAATTATCGAAATCAAATACTAAAAAACATATTATAATATATCATTTAAATTTTGGTCTTTAGTTCTATATATTTATAAAGTAATGTTGAAGACAGTATGTGTGACCACACGGGTAGTTTTAATAACCATTGAAATAGATTATAATACATCATTTAAATTGTTTGTATTTAGTTCATGTTTGATATAGAAATTAGCTAACTAACTCAAAATTTCTTGTCTAAACTGAAAGCATGACCTAATTTTATATTGTCTAATAATTAAAGCCTGACCTAATTCAAATAACCAAATGTTATTAAACAGTTCAATAAAGCCCCTTATATTTGATCCAATTAAGCTTACTAATGGATTAGATTTTGTAGGCTCGTTAAAACCCTTCTATCAAATATGGATTAGATTTGTTAAAGACATGTATGAAATGTCCTTAATACCCTTATCCTTTAATATCCACATAATCTCAAATATATATTAAATGCAACGATCATCATCATCATCATCACACTTCTCAAAAAATCTCCAAATCTCTCTCTCAACTCTCAACACCGATCATCATCATCTTCATCCGTCTTCATCATCTTCATACATCTTCATCTTCAAAACAGAGGTTTGTATCATCATGTTATCTATATATGTTTTTGATATTTGTGATGTTTTTGTGAAAAAACAGAGGGTTGATTTTGGTATTTTGGTTTAAGTTTTTGATAATGATAATCTGAATGCCGGTTGATGATGATGATGATAATCAGTTATTTGTGAATGTTTTTGTGAAAAAAGAGAGGGTTGATTTGGGTATTTTGGATTCAGTTTTTGATAATGATAATCTGAATGCCGCATGATGATGATGATAATCAGTTTCTTGTGAATGTTTTTGTGAAAAAACAGAGGGTTGATTTGGGTATTTTGGTTACAGTTTTTTATAATGATAATCTGAATGCCGCATGATGATGATGATGATAATCAGTTTTTTGTAAATGTTTTTGTGAAAAAAAAAGAGTTGATGATGATGATAATCAGTTTTTTGTGAAAAAACAGAAGGTGGATTTGGGTACTTTGGTTTCAGTTTTTCATAATGATATCTGAATGCCGCATGATGATGTTGATAATCACTTTTTTGTGAAAAAACAGAGGGTTGATTTGGGTATTTTGGTTTCAGTTTTTGATAATGATAATCTGAATGCCGCATAATGATGATGATGATAATCAGTTTTTTTGTGAACGGGTTGATTTGGAGTATTTTGGTTTCAGTTTTTGAGGTTTGTTTGTTTGTGATGTTTTTGTTCTGTTTGTTTGTTTTGTTTTTGTTCTGCTTTGTTATGTTTGTTTGTTTTGTTTGTTTTGGTTTGAAAAAACAAAGGGTTGATTTGTTTTTCTTTGTTCAGGTTTGTTTGTGATGTCTTTTATGAAAATATTGTACAGAATGGCTGCGGATGTAAAGATATGCAAAACACCAAGTACGAAGGCAAGAAGACTTTACAACCTCCTAGAAGATGGTGCGGTGCAAATAAGGAACTGATTGATCAAAACGATCAATTGCATATGAATGAATACAACCCTAGTGGCAGATATGTAATTAGCGAGCTCTAGAACTTCAAGGAAAATCGAAGAGCTACACTGGGGTTATGGCAGATATGTAATTAACTACACTGGGGTTATATTCATTCATATCTGCTACATTCCGAAGTGCACCCGTCAGTAAAGATCCACAACTGGTTGTGGTAGTATGACGTTTTGTCTCTGTATTGTATGTTACGGTCTTTTGTTATCGGGTCTGTAAGTTCCGTCAAGTCTACAAAGTTGGTATGACGTTTTGTCTCTGTATTGTATGTATTAAAAGCTTACATTTAATATACAATTTAGGCTTTAATAATTTGTTATATATAGTATACCTTTAATTATTAGATTGCATTTATTTAAAAAGAGTTAATTATTAGATTGGATTTATTTAAAAAGAATTAATTTAAATTATTAAATCAATGATTTCTTAACAAAAAAGCAAGAAAAGAATTTAGGGGCTCAGGTTGATATTTCACTCATACCATCGGTTTAAACGGTCAAACAGACGGCACATTGACGGAGGGACTCAAATTTATATAATATTAAAGACAAAGGTCGGTGGATGACCTTTGTCTTTAACTCCTCAACTTTTACAAAAAAAAATACATACTTAGTTCCTATACATTTATCTTCTTTCAATTTTCATATATTACAATTCTAATCCCTTTACTTTTTAACCCCTATAATTTTAGTTCTTTCAATTCACACTCTCAAACTTGATAACTTAAGCATTCACTTTTAACTTTTGGTAATTGACAACTTTGATCTGCCAACTTTTTCTACTTAATAACTTAACGTCTCATTTATTTGAATTGTTTTTTATGACTTTAGACCATAGCGTCACACATTAATATACTTTTTTTAATCTATTTCTAACCATATTAATGTCTAAATTACTTTTACGATTTTACACGATTGTCTAAAATATTGTTACAACTTTACCCTGCAATGACGTTAATTTCATGAACGTACCGTGTGTAGTAAAGTCAAAAACGTGTAATGTCACGTGCGGGCATCACATGTTAATTTCATCATTGTACATTGTAACCACAAAGCTTATATAGGTTACACTGAGTTTGATCGAATACGTCAAACACGTGTTTTATGTGGTTAACGCATCACATAATGTGTCGTCAGTATAAACAACTAAGGTGCCACCAACGTAACGCGTTGTGTATCGACTGATTAACTATAGAAATAAGAAAAGCATAACTAACGCAAGAAACATTATTTGTTTCCAATATACCAGTTCAATACAAGAGACGCATAACAAACACATAGGTAAAGATGTTAGGATCGGAGGCCCTCATGATTGTGTTTGTTTGTATAAATTGAGCAAATCAATAGATATGAATTGAGATTAAATGCAACGCAAATCAAAACAACTGATACTATTACAATAGACAAATTAAACAACTGTTTCTTCATTCCACTGCTTCATTCCAAGTAGGGCTTTGGTCTTTAGCAGCACTTGACTTAGGGCAGTAGATTAAATAGCAGCATTTTGTCTTCAGCAGTTGTTGTACACAAGCAGTACTTAATGGACAGCAGTTGTAGTATACAAACAGTGGATGAGGCCATCAGATGTTATCTTCATCTAATGCCATATTCTTGATGGCTTCTTTAAAGTAAACAGCTTCTTGTTCTTTTTCTTCTGCATCAGTCAGTTGTTTCCTCTTATTTTGGTTTAACACAATGACAGAGGTATCTGCTGAGGTGAACAGTGGTTCAGAAGTATGAGCCTGCTTCTTTGGCTTATGAAGACTTTTGTTTTCAGGCTTCTTTGGTAAGTTAGGATCTGTCATTCTCCTTCTTTTTAGCCTTTCATAAGCCTAATCTGTATACTGCTTTGTCCATTTTGCTATGCCTTTGCCAGTTCCTACCTTTGCATCAACCAATTCTTGCTTCTTTTGTTTATAATCCAATGTAAGCTCATCAATGGCCTTTTTATATTTACTCCAGTTTGGTGCTGACCTTTTCATACCTGGATCATTCTTTATCCTCTCAATTCTGTTCACCTCATGCTTTAAGGTAATGAGTGGCCATTCACTGAATTGTTCTTCTTTGGCTGGATAGAATTTTTCTTTCATGATGAATGCAAGATAATCCTTTCTCATTTCCTTTTGTAGGTCAGCTCCAGGTGGTAGATTAGACATTTCTTTGCTCAAGTCTCTTGCATAATCTTCCATTTGTCTCACTTTAGGTGGTAGATTAGACATTTCTTTGATGTGATAAGTGATTGACTAATAGTAGTTTCAACAACTGGTGTTTCAACCACTGTTGCCATTACAACAGATGTTGTAACATCTGATGTCTTCTGCTTCTTAGCAGGAGGTGATGATGGTGATGAAGTTGTTTTTGATGGTGAGGTGATTTGTGGTGGGGATGGTGAGGCAGTGGTTGTGGTGTGTGTTGAAGTGGTGTGTGTTGAAGAGGTGTGTGTTGAAGTGGTGGTTTTAGTTTTAACAGCTGCTGAAACCACTGATGTACCAACAATTGTTGATACAACAGGAGTTATAACAGCTGTTTGGGTAGAGGTTTGATGCTTGGAGCCTTTGGAAGGTGGTTTGGAGGCATGCTTAGTGGGCTTCTTCTTTTCATCCTTAGGATTTTCATCATCCTTTTCCCCAGAAGTACCCTGTGTATTCAGCTCCATATAAGCTCTTTTCTCATGTTCCCACCTGGCTTTATCCTTAGCTTTTCTATCCTTTTTTACACTTGCTTTTGCCTCAGCAAGTGCATTTGTTGTAGTATCAACCTTTTTACTTCCATCTGGCAAGGGAATCTGTTTTGTCATATTTTCTTTTTCTGGTTCAAGATAGAGACCATCATCTATTCCCTTCTTCTTCCACTGGTTGATTTTCTCCCCCTTTTTGGCATTATCTGGAGGAAGTTTATCAATGAAGAGAACAGTGGGAGGAGCAGTGCCAGTGGTGTTCAAGATTTGGGTCTTTATAGCCTTGATGTCTGCTTGGGTATTTCTAAACCTTGACTCCATCATGTTTCTCAGCTCTTGTACATGTATTGCATGTTGCTGATCAGCCATTTGTCTTTGTTGTTGGAGCAGGGGTTGAAATAAATTCCATAACTCATTTGCAGCAGGTGCAGGCTGTGCAGGTGCTTGAGCTGGAACAGCAGTGGCTGAGATCTTTTGAGCATTCAACAACTGTTGCATCATATCTTTTATTTCAGCAACAGATGTCTCAAGATTGTCAATTCTACCCGTCAATTCTTGATATTTTAAATCATCACCCAATTTAATGGGATCATCTGATTCCCCACCGGCAGTGGTTATATCAATGTGTGATTTAGGGAACGAATTCCAAAAATCATCCATTGATGCCCCTTGTTCTTGTTACTGGGGTCTTCTTCCTTCAACACTTGATAGGCTTTTGATGGTACCAGTGGTCAGAACAAACTCACTGGTGGTTATCAGAGGTGCTATAGAAGGAATTGCCTTCAAGGGAGTCTGATTGATGAAACAACTGGTCAAATGTAGATCTGTTGATCCAACACTTGTAGTTGCTGCTCCACTTGAACTACTGACAGGAGTTACTTGTAACTCCTGCAGTGTAACCTCCTCAATTGTTGCTGGGATAGCAGAGGTATAAGTACCAGACCCAGTCACTTGTGGGAGTGTAGTCTCAGTGACAGGTGATTGAGAGGAACTGGTTTGTGTCTGAGCTATAGCAACTGCATGCAACAATGGTATTATGGATTGTGGTAATGAGAGGGGTGAAGATATGGCTGTTGAAAGAGACATGTCCTTGGGATCAGGACTGAGGAAGATGGATCCAATTGGATCCAGAGCTTCATAATGTGGGGTCCCTGTGCTTACAACCTAATCCTTTTGTGAGGATGCAGGAGGAGTTTGAGGCAAGGGTGGAGATCTTTCTTCCATCTGCTGTGAGGAAGTAGCAGCAATGGTTGGTGGTGACATTTGTATTGTCACTGGCAGTGGCTCTGGGATTTCATCTTCCAGAGTTGCCTTTGATTTGGGTTTGGGGGGCTTTTTGGATGATTTCTTTTTGGTCTTTTTGGTAATGGCAGGTGTGGGTTTCATAGCAGTGGTTGTGCTACTATGATCACCTGGAGCAGTGGGCTCAACAGCAGATGCCTGAGGAGCAATGTTATCTGCTAAAGTCTGCTCAGGCACATCTGCTTTTGTTTTTGTAGGTGTTAACATTCTAGTGAATGTTTCAGGTGTTAAACCATTTATTTGAAAAGGAACACCTTGTTTGAGCAAATTTTCATTTTCCTTTCTGAATTTTTGTTTAAAATAGTAGCTTAGAAACCTTGGAAAAAAGTAAAAATGATTTGCTATCAACATTTTTTACCAAGTCATCAAAGATCTCCTATGAATAGTTAAAATTTTCATTATGTAAAATAGCAAAACCCAGATATTGGATCTTTAATGGTATTTCGTTAAAAGCAGTTGTTTTATTTGAAACACACATCAAAAGAGTATGGAATAAAAACCTAGGTGCAGAAGGGAAAAATCCTTTTTGTAAGGTATCCCTTTTTGTTTGTTCCGCATACCCTCTTTCAAGGAAATCAGTTTTTATCTTGTTTTTGGGAAAAAAGGTTTTACCTTGCTGATCATCGAGATTAAAGACTTCCGATATGGATTGTGGAGTAATTTGAACCTTTTTACCCTGTATGGAGGAGTTAATGGCTATAACAGTGTCACCTCGCAATTCAAGTGTGGCATTTTTCCAGAACTCTCTCTGGGTTTCTTGGTAAATTGGTGCATCAGCAGTTAACAAAGTTTTGTACTTTGAAGCTGAAAGAATATCAATGATAGAATCGAAGGTTCTGGTGGTGGGGGATTTTGTGAGTAAACCCAAGTAATTGTGAGGGGATTTGTATGGGATTTCAATGGGTTCAGTAGCCTTTTGAGTGACCTTTTTGGAAGATGAAGATGAGGATGATTTTGATTTTGGATTTGATTTTGTCATTTTGATGAAGAAGAACGAACAACGACTTGAGACTGAAGGATGGAAACTGCTCTGAAAAAGGAATTTTGGAATTCAAATCGACAGTGTAAAACCCTGTTTGCGGTTTTTGATCAGGGTTTTATAGACTAAAAGGTGAATGCTAATGTGGCAGCGGTTACAAAGATCTGATGGCTAAGAAGTGGCCATGTGCCAACGTCTGATTAAAAGATGAATAACGGAGGACAGTTGTTTTACGGAACCACTGATGAAGCAAATACGAGTGGTTGCAACGGTCAAAGTGAAAACAGTGGATGATTTTAACTATCAGTGGATTGATAAGCAGTGGATAAAACACTGATTTTGAACAACAGTGCTTATCAAGAATATGAGAGAACAGGGGTTGACTTTCAGCAGTGGACAGTATTTAGAAAACAGACGTTTGATCACAACAGTAGTTAGGGGTAAGGAAATGGTCTTTAGCAGCACTTGACTGAGGGCAGTAGATTAAATAGCAGCACTTTGTCTTCAGCAATTGTTGTACACAAGCAGCACTTAATGGACAGCAGTTGTAGTATACAAACAGTGGATGAGGGCCATCAGATGTTATAACCACTTTCAAAGGGAAAGTCTAATGCAAACAGCTGCTTATGATGAATAGCAGTGGACAGTATTTAGAAAACAGATGTTTGAGCACAACAGTAGTTAGGGGTAAGGAAATGATAATGATTTGAAAGACTATTAAATCAGCAACTGTTAGTGCAACAATGAATAAGCTTTTGACAAATGTTTTGAGCATCTACTGTTCTGAAGAAAGGAATGATTTTGTCTTGCGTAACCACAATATCATGTCCAACATCTGTTGATGGTGATTTATGAAATATCTGCAAGAATGCCATCCTTAACAAAATACATTTTAGACACAAATTGTCAATCTTTATATGTCAGCAGTTTTTACATTCCACTGCTTCATTCCAAGCAAGGCTTTGGTCTTTAGCAGCACTTATCTTAGGGCAGTAGATTAAATAGCAGCACTTTGTCTGGTGCAGTTGTTGTACACAAGCAGTACTTAATGGACAGCAGTTGTAGTATACAAACAGTGGATGAGGGCCATCAGATGTTATAACCACTTTGAAGGGGAAGGTGTAATGCAAACAACTGCTTATGATGAATCCACTGATGTGAACCAGTCTTATTTGGCCCAAACAAATAACGACTTTCAAGGGGAAAGTCTATTTCAATGGTTAATAATAATAATATTATGATATTGAAAAATAAAATGGTGGTACCTCTTCTTCTAATTTGAAAACATGAATATTGAAATGCTGATGCAATTGTTCTTTTGCATAATCAATGTAAAACTGCTAAATTAGCCATAATATAAGAGCAAATACACCCCAAATAGAACAAAAAAAAAAAAAACAAACAAACTACACAGAAGCCTATACAAAATCCAACTTTTACAAAATTCTGCTAGCAATAAACACTTCTTCATTCGATATTAAATAGTATTACAAAATTCTGAGTTTGAAAAATATTAAAAACTAAACATTACAATTAACACTTCCTAGGATATCTATTTCTCTCGCCTTATTCCATGCAATTTCATTTTTTGTTTTAAACTCTGATGGAGGAGAAGAGACAACTTCATCCAGCAGTGCAATGCTACTCCACGTCTGCTTATAATATTTATCACTTACCAACGCAACTTTTTTGTTGACTTCTTCAGCTTTTCTCTGTTCATGGAGTGACCATCTTGAATATTCCATATCTACTCCATTAAAAGGGAGGTTATTATAAGAAACCCTCACACTCTCAACAGAGTCTCATTCACTTGATCAAAACACAATATACCAAACGCCTCAGATTTGTTATCGCAAGTTGTTGTCAAAAACCACAATGCCTGCAATCAACGTTTCATGTGTCAAATACATACATACTGAATTGCCTTACATAATGAAAGGGTGTAAACTCCCTCAAAGACTTAAGAAAAGAGCCAAAATGATTCAAAGAACCTTACTTGCAATGGAGCTAGAAGACAGGTGTGTTATTAATCATGTTCAAGATAACCACTTCCACAACAGAGAGTTTCTTCTTATTACGTGAACCTGTATCATCTGAACCGTTTTGACCCATCCTTTGTTTCTTCCTCTCTTCTTGCTCACATGAACACGAAAGAGGTTATCTTGAACATGAATAATAATACACCTATAAAACAATGTTAAAAAAAGTATGTGTTAGTATTATAAGCTTATTAACAAATGAGACCATATTAATTTAACCTTATGATAACCAAGAGGCAATCTTCGTATAGTCTGAGACATAAGCATCCTTGAACATGGGTCATCAGCCAAATCAAATACTAAAAAGCAGATTATATCCCTGCATGAAAAACAAAATCGATAAATTTAAGGAAAATGATTTTGAAAGATGATAACCCAACAGTAGAGGATCTAATTCTACAACTCTGATAAATGCAAGGGTGTTCTCAAATAATGGTTCATAGATGTTTGAAAACCAACAAAGAACGAAAAATGTCCACAGTGCTGCTTCGTTGGACATTTGTCGGTCTTCAAACATCTAGGAAGCATTATTTGAAAACACACCTGAATTTACAGAAGCTATAGAATTAGATCCTCCACTATTGCGTTATCATCTTTCAATCACATTTTCCCTAAATTTATCAATTCTGTTTTCATACCTCCCAAAGCCACTTATCCGCCTGCAAAGAGATCGAAATGAATGTGAAATGATTTGAGAAACCAATGTTTTAACCAAACAGTGGTTTCAAACATCTGTTTTCTCCACAAACAACTGTTTTAACCAAACAGTGGTTTCAAGCCACCGTTTTAACACAACAGTGGTTTCAACCACTGTTTTCTCCACAAAACACTTTTAATATGCACTGAAACCATAAAGTAGTTATGCCTTTGATTCGTAAACCCTTTTTTCTCCACACAACAGTGGTTTCAACTATTTAGATCATGTTTGATCTTAAACAGGTAAAACTGAAACAAAATAGGTAAAATGGGAATGGGTCAAATGGATTGAACTGTCAAGCACACTGTAAGAGTTTTTTCTAAATCGGTTTATGACTTATATTATTGTTGTAGTTATATTGTTTTTTAATCGTAATTAGCACATTATTTATTTAAGAATTTTCTTTTGAAAAGTATATGACTCAACCTAACCCTACTGTTTAGAAAGAAAAAATTGCCTTGTTTCAACCAAACCGTCTTGACCTTTTACCAGATCTTGAGAAAAAAGCATCAAGATTAAAAGGTGGAAGAAAAGAGCATGCAACATGAAGGGCTATCCTCAAACACCGTTAAATATCGAATTGATTGTTGGGCTGATTCAATGAAGACATACATTTGGTCAATGAAGACATTTATCAGATTTCATAATCAAATAAATAGTTACTAAGAAATTCCAATTAGATTACCTGAGTAACACTTTCAACAAAGCAGTAACATCATAAGTTCCTTTGTGAGTGCAATGAAGCCTTTCAAATAGGATCCTTAGCAATTCTATTTGACCAAGACAACAAAGTAATTAGTATGTTAAGCAATTCTATTTGACCAAGACAACAAAGTAATTAGTATGTTATTCCCGTTGTTTGTTTGATGACTCATTGAAAAAAGTAATGAACTAACTTGCCTCAAAGCAACACGATAATTTTGTCCAAGCTTCTCGAGTTCAGCCATCACACAATCATTAATATTTGGAGTGCCTTTAGAGAACAAAAGGGGGAACACAATTGATTAAAAACCAATACCAATGAAATAACAAATATGTATGATGCTGTTATATTTTGTATGTAACCTATGTATTTTTTTTTGACATATATATGATACATGATATACCTTGTTTGACCGTCTCTTGGCAAAAAGATCGACTCGTGGCTCAACAAAAACCAAAAATGAATAATTTACACCTAACATTATACACATCCAAATGAAAACAAATCTAGTTCAGATTTTAAAAAGATCAAACCTGAATAGGCATTTAATCAAACGCACAGATTGCAATAATGATTAACATATTTAGGGTTAGGGTCAAACATGAGGCATTTCATCGAACACCTGGTGGGTAATAGTTTAAGTTCTGTTTGTTGATAAGTTGTTCTACGGGATCTTCCATTTCACAAAAAAAAACCTTGATTTTGATAACTTGTTGGTCAATATCTTCATCAGAATCTCCAGCATATATATTCAAGTCTAATGGAACAATAAACTGAAACAAAAATACTAAAATCCTAAAAAAATGATGTACTTTAATCAAACGGAATTGAACAAAATTAAGTGTTTGATAAACTTACAAATCATGATGAGAGAGCCTATGAATTCATGCCTAACTAATAATAAACATAGTTCGCGGCGGTGTTGGTCTCTTATTTTAGGGTTGACGGTGAAGTAGCGGCGGAGTCCGGTGGTTTAGAGAGAGAGAGAGAGAGTTGAGAGAGAAATGGATAGTGAGAGAGAGTGGAATTGACGGTTTGAATTTTGAAAATAAATTCAGGAATATATTTGAGAGAGAGAGGAGGATTAAAGTTATGATTTGAATTTTGAAATTGATTTTGAAATTCAATCCTTAAAAATTCTATTATATACAATATATTTTTCATAATAATAAAATATTGAAAAGAGAATTATGACATCAGCGGAGACAAGTGGCATACCTTAATGGTTGACACATAGGCAGATTTATATCAGCTAATAATCTCTTATTATAGATAGTATAGATTTTAGATTCAAATACTATTCTAGCTATGTTTTTTTATACCAAAATTGCAAATAAATTCAGAATAATCTATATTGCAAATAAATGTTTTTTTTTTCATTTTTTTAGACCAAAATGAAAAAAATGCTCAACCACGTACCACATACACCTAAATTGCTTTAGCCCGTTTAAATGATGTTTTTGATTAACTTTTTTTTTTTGTCTTTCACTCATTTGAAGCTAGACATGTTTAAAAAACATTATTTTATTTAGAGGATTGAATTATTGAGAGCTCAATTATTTTATTTAGAGAATTGAATTATTGAGAGCTCAGATGACATTCACCAGACTCGAATCAATTTTATATATGTTGAAGTAGAAGTATATGAATAGTAAATATTTTTTTAAGTATTTGTTTTAGTTTTGCTAATAATAATATGGTTTTTTACATTATTTTATTATTATTATTATTATTATTATTATTATCTTATTTTATTTTATTATTATTATTATTAAATTAAAGTAGAAGTAGAAGTACATGAATAGTAAATGATTTTTTAAGTACTTGTGTTAGTTTTGTTGATAATATTCTGTTTTTTAATATGATTTTTTTTAATAATAATATGACTTTTTTTTCAAATAACTTTGCGTATAACTATATAAGAATAATCTAAATAGATAACTATGTTTGATTTTTTTCCAACATTGCGATCTAAATCTTGAAACGGATACAATGCCGTTATCGTATCAAACGTACAACATTGGTATCAGGTATTTATTTTTATGGTTTTCGGTAAATCTTATTGAAAATGGATACCGTGATGCTACGGTACTGAACGTAAAATAGACCGAACAACATTGGATTGATATTAGTATTATGGTTTTTAATTTCGATAAACTGACACTGTATCACTACTGTGCCATAAGGATCCGAACCAAAGAATATTGGTATCGCTACCAATATTCATTTTTATGGTTTTAGATTTCGATAATATGGGTGGGGTTCGGCGACAGTCCAAATTTCCTAAAAGGTGTAAAAAGTCATAAAACACTACAATTTGAGCCATAAAACACATCTAAAATCCACAAATAACAGAGTGAGGATTACTAAAATATACCATATTCAATCCCTAATAGTGCATAAAAACTTCAAACACATCATCGTAGAACTGTGAATATATAACACAACATACTAAGCAACATAAAACACAATAATGTTTGTCATTCCATAATAAGAGCCTTATCATCTAAAACACAACACAAAACCCACATGTATGATGTTTTAGCTATCTTTATTATATCATTTGTGGGGTTTTGTGTGTTTTATTGTTGTCATTATAATGTTTTATGACTTCTTACACTTTTTAGAAAATTTGAACTTTGCAACCAACTCCTAGCCTTGATAATATTTCAATCATAAAACTCTGTCTGCGAACCGATACCGATAGCTTGACGAACTGAACCAATATCATCCAAAAAGTATTGGTACCATGTATATTTTTAGATTTCTATCGCTATAAAACACGTGTTGATTGCTATACCGTATGCATGTATCGTTCCGATACAAAAACAAATCGAATTGATACCGACCGAAATCCCGTTATTGCTTCGCGAAGGATATCAACTAGTTCTATATTCGGTTGTAGGGCTTATATATAATGAGTTAGGTTTCAGTACAAACGAGTCTTAACATACAAATTGAGCTTAACGTGATAATTGAAAGAGGGTATTTTTTTGAAAATTTTCTTATCTTGTTAAGCACGTAAAAAAATTCGTGTTTTTACTTACTCTAGAATAATTATAATTACTCTATTAGAGTATATTCATGATTTTTTTATATTATACAATTAAACATCACACTTAAGTAAATAAAAAAATAAAAAAAAGTATAAAAGAAAAAATTCTTCACGATCATTTCGTATCTATACATATAATAAAAGAAACCAACTTTAGGACACTTGTCATCATATTAGGCCATGTCTTATGGATAATTATAATTATAATTTAATCTCTTCTAATTAATTTTAGATAATACTCCTACTAAATATTATTTAGTTTAATTATTACTTTTATATTTATCTATTTACTTCAAATTCAAACTTACTTATATAATTTGATATTAGAGTAAATTACGATTTTGGCCCATGTGGTTATATCACTTTTACTCTTTTAGCTCAAAAAGGAATTTTTAACGTCTGAGCCCTCAATGTCTTTTTTTCTAACCCTTTTGGACCCCAATGTCTTTTTTTTTATTTTATGATTTTCTCGCCTCATTTCCAAACTTATCTTATATTAATTTAAATAAATAAATGAATAATGAGCTAATATTAAATTTCATCCTACTTTAAATTTTGAATACCATTCTTCTATTTTTCTAATAAAATATGATTCTAAAATTTAAGTTGTTAATTTAAGATATTTTTAAATAAAACAAATTATTTATCACGATAACCAAACTTTGTATTAATATATGAAATATTTTTATTTTCAATACTAAAAAAAATATTATATCAATTTTATTACATAATTTATAAATCAATTTGTCGGAATTGGTACCAACATTTTATCACTCAAATAGATGTTGATTTGCTTCTTGAATAATATATCTTCTTTTCAAGAACCATCTTCACAATCACCATATCTATCGCGTATCGAGTATTATCCATTAGTATATTGAAAGATATGACTTTTTTTATTATTGGTATATAAAATTAGATTTATTAAACCCGTGTAATACACGTGTTTTTTTATAGATATACTTTTTTTTATTGTTTACTATACAAAATTACATTTATTCGACTCGTGTAATAGATGAGGTTTTTTAAGATATAACTTTTTATTATTTGATATATAAAATTAGATTTATTCAGTTCGTACAATACACGGGTTTTTTTTAGGGATATATATTTTTTATTATTTAGTAACGGAAATTAGATTTATTCAACCCGTTTAATACACATATTTTTAAAGATGTAACTTTTTTATTATTTGGTATATAAAATTACATTTATTCAACCCGTGTAATAAATGAGGTTTCTTAAAGATGTATTATTTTATTATTTGGTAAACAATATTACATTTATTCAACTCGTGTAAAACAAGCGATTTTAAAGATATAAATTTTTTATTTGGTATATAAAATTATATTTATTCAACCCGTACAATATGGTTATTATAGATATAACTTTTTATTATTTAATATATAAAATTATATTTATTCAACCCGTGCAATAAAAAAAGTTTTTAAAGATATATTGTTTTATTATTTAGTATATAAAATTCATTTATTCGACCCGTGTAATACACGGGGTTATAACCTAGTATATAATATATTTAGGTCACTATCATCTAGAAGGGGGTTTTTTTTTTGTATAATTATTCCTCTTTTGACCCTTAAGCATCCATGCATCTAGATTATGTTATCCGCATAAGTTTTATTTTTTAAATCGGTTTCCACATTTTTCTGCACATGCAGTGGCGGACCCAGAAATTTTTCCATGAGGGTGCGGAACATTTTTAAAAATTTGAACTTTGCAACCAACTCCTTGCCTTGATAATATTTCAATCATAAAACTCTGTCTGCGAACCGATACCGATAGCTTGACGAACTGAACCAATATCATCCAAAAAGTATTGGTACCATGTTTATTTTTAGATTTCTATCGCTATAAAACACGTGTTGATTGCTATACCGTATGCATGTATCGTTCCGATACAAAAACAAATCGAATTGATACCGACCGAAATCCCGTTATTGCTTCGCGAAGGATATCAACTAGTTCTATATTAGGTTGTAGGGCTTATATATAATGAGTTAGGTTTCAGTACAAACGAGTCTTAACATACAAATTGAGCTTAACGTGAGAACTGAAAGAGGGTATTTTTTTGAAAATTTTCTCATCTTGTTAAGCACGTAAAAAAATTCGTGTTTTTACTTACTCTAGAATAATTATAATTACTCTATTAGAGTATATTCACGATTTTTTTATATTATACAATTAAACATCACACTTAAGTAAATAAAAAAATAAAAAAAAAGTATAAAAGAAAAAATTCTTCACGATCATTTCGTATATATAATATATTTAGGTGACTATCATCTAGAAGGGGTTTATTTTTTTTTTGTATAATTATTCCTCTTTTGACCCTTAAGCATCCATGCATCTAGATTATGTTATCCGCATAAGTTTTATTTTTTAAATCGGTTTCCACATTTTTCTGCACATGATTATTAAAATCGGTTTCCACATTTTTCTGCACATGCAGTGGCGGACTCAGGAATTTTTCCATGAGGGTGCGGAACATTTTAGGCCCCTAGGTATAAAAGTAAAAAAAATCGGTTCGTATAGGGTCGGGTGGGGTCATGTAAAACAAACGAACATCAAACTAAATTTATATAATCATCAAAAACATGTCAAACCTTGTTACAAACATAATTGAAACGTCGACGCCCTACGGGTTTTCATTTTTTGAAATCTATCCAAAACCTCATCTAAAACTAATTTCTTAAGCAATTATTTCTTTATATAACATAAGTTCTATTGCTCCATAACATAATGTTTCAATTTTAATTTTAATTTTCAACTATTCAAGCCCTAGAAATCATAACGTAAGTTTTAATCACCCTAAAAATATATAAACAACATAATCACCCTAAAAATCATCTAAACAACCATAAACAACATAATCACCCTAAAAATCATCTAAAAATATATAAACAACATAATCACCCTAAAAATATATAAACAATATAATCACCCTAAAAATCATCTAAACAACCATAAACAACGTCAAAACACACAAAATTTCAAACCTATTTAACAACTTTATTACCCTTTTTTCTCCTATAATATCAACCAAAATCATCAAAATAACAAAGAAACTTACCCGTGTTCGGATTCCGGTTAGATTTGGTGTCAAACGACTGTGGTATGGTGGCTAATTACGGTGGTCGTCGGCTGCTGGACTGTTGTCGCTGGGTGATGTTGTTCGTTGGCAGTGCAGGGACACAAGAGAGAGAGAGAGAGAGCGGGAGAGAATTTCTAAAGGTTTTGAGCTTTAATTATTTTATTATAGTTTGAAATATTGTTGGGTTTGGTTAATGGGCTAAGACTTAGTGGGCTAGCTAGTTAGTTAGGAATTATAAGTGGGTAAATGTATGTGTATTTGGGTTTAGTTAGTTAGGTATTAAAAGCTATATAATTTAGGTAGTATTTTTTTTAAAATAAGAGTTTACTAAAAAAATTTAAATTATAAATTGATAACACTTTTTACCTAAGGGGTGCGGACGAAAAATTTCAAGGGTGCGGTCGAAAAATTCCAAGGGGTGCGGACGAAAAATTCCAAAGGGTGCGGACGAGATTTTCGACGGAATTTAGCACTAAATTTTTTTTCCCCGGGGGTGCGCCCGCCCACCTTGGGCTGGGCTTGGGTCCGCCCTTGTGCACATGATATAATATAATTTTCTAAAATCATTATATTATATTAAGATCTTAATAAAATTCCATTTAGATGATTTGTTTAGAATCATCGATCTTAATAAATTCCCTTTTGGATGATTTTGTTTAGAATCATCGATCTAAACTTTTAGATTATTTGTTTAGAATCATCGATCTTAATAAAATTTCCTTTTAGATGATTTGTCTATCGTCACATCACATATGGTCTAGTCAACCTCGTTTCATTATTAAACACGGCTTCCAATTATTAAACCTCTTAAATAAAATTCTAAAGTTCATACTCGTTTTAGAGTTAAATGTCATTTTAGTCCATGTGGTTTGAGTCATTTTGCCAGTTTAATCTAAATGTTTCATTTTTTGCCTGTGAGTCCAAAAAGGTTTCACAGTTGTCATTTTAGTTCACTGGGTTAACTTCATCCATTTTGTTTGTTTATAAGAAGGGCAATTCGGTCATTTTATATGGCCGAATTGCACTTCTAGTTAACAAAATCACATATAAAATGATCGAATTGTCTTTCTCGTTAACAAAAAAATGGATGAAGTTAACTCGGTGGACTAAAATGACAACAGTGAAACCTTTTTGGACACACATGCGAAAAATGAAACCATTGGACTAAATTGACAAAATAACTCAAACCACAGGGACTAAAAGGGCATTTCACTCCAGGACCTATTGGTTCTAAAGTCTTATCCCACCCCGAAGATGCCACTAGGCTATAAAAGCATCTACATTTATTTAAAAATTCAATATTTGCTAGCCCCAGAAGCCATCAGATTTCTTGAACGGGTCCAACGGGTTGTTCACAGCAACATTTCGTCTCCTAGAGATCGGGGTTTCGTTTTTACTAGGTTAGGTTTCGCTATTCAAAAGGGGGTAGCGGCGCAGCTTGTTGCCCGCTTACCGGCTATCTTGGTGTAATTTGTTTGACCTTATATATATATAAAAAAAAATTCAATTGAATATTTGCTAATAAGAATTCCTTTCGGTATATTTCAATGTATATGACAGCCACTGTCTATTTTCTTCCTCTAATTTAAGGACTAATTCATTTTAATTATTGAAACAAGTCACCGATAAATCTCCTGGCGATTGTTTTATATGTTTTTAAGTTTTAAAAAAAAACCATAGACAGGGAATTATTTCAACACATGATCCCCATCTTCTTAGGGGTACCATCTTGTGAGTTGTGACAAGATAATTAAAACATATACTAACACGAATAAAAACTAATAGATGGAAGTTATTTGGATTTCTAAATGTACACAAACGAGTTAACGGCACCCTCGTGCGTTACGACGGGATGCTGAAAAGGTTAATACAAAGCAGGTTTTAAAATTTATATGTTTTTGCGTAACAGAAAATTAACTACTTATCACATGGATGTCTGCGTCGGCTCCGCTGCAACTTGGTTGCAGAAGATCCGTCGGTGGATGGTAGTTATCCATCCCTCCGTCAATATGGATGGATTTGGACTCTTGATGATAATCACAAATCGTCTCGTTGGTTCATTGTGTGTGTAATTTTCATCAAAGAAAAAAAATAAAAGAAAGGAAAAAGTATAAATTATGGAAAACGACTCCACGTGTATTTTTTTCCAACTAAACATGCCTTTTAATTTTTTTTAATTGATGCATGCCATTTATCGTGAAACAGGCGTGAGTGATATATGGTTAAAATTTTAATTAAATTCATTAGATCATGTGCAGTGGTAATGCTCCTACTGATGTATAAGAATTTATACATCTTTTAAACGTCAAATATGCCCCGGTTATATGAAAACTCTTTGTATTTTCATTGATTTTGGTACTCATTTGAGTTGTTTGTGAAAATACAGGTCCGGGCTTCGGCCCGGTGTTGAAACGGAGGCTTTTGGAGCAAAAATGAAGCATTCCAGCAAACTGCCAGATATGGCACTACCGTGCCATACATGGCCACGACCGTGCCATACATAGGCACGTGGGCACGACCGTGCCATACATGGGCACGACCGTGCCAGGCCTCCCGACTTCGGCACTCTCGCAAGCACTATCAGTCAGCTAGCACACCATCGAAGATCTGGGGTCGGCACGACATTGCCAACCATAGGCACGACCGTGCCAGGTCAAAATCATCTCCTGATCAGCTCATTTCCGAGATCGCACCAGTCGTTATCGAGCATTCATCAACACGCACGACCATGGCATGGTCTGGCACGGTCGTGCCACCTCAGAAACATTTGAGCGGGATTTTTCCAGAAATGGTAGCAAACAAGATCGACAGACGAAAAGTAACTCTGACACTTGCTGTAACACCCCAAAACCCGAATGTTTATATTCGTTAAATGATATGATATGGTGCCTCAAGAAATAAGTGACTAGGTTATTTAACCTAGTTAGGAATGTGGCAAAAAGAAATTAAAGGATGATAGTGTGCCAATATTATTTAGTGGCAAACTTGAGGGATTAAAATAGGGCAAAATGAAAGATGAATATTATTTATGAAAAACACACAAATACACACACACGTACGTGTGTTCTAGAAGAGCAGGAGCTCCATGAGAGCTCAAAACCCTAAACATGAAGAATCATCAAATTGAAGGGCAAATCAAGGTCTAAATTCATGAATGGACACGGATTAATGATCACCTCCTCGTGGGGATCGCAAGGTATGTCTTAGATTCTAGATTGATGATTACCCACGAAGTGGGTTATGTTGTAGATCATGAATTGGTATGAAATTGAGCATGAGGATATGTTAGAATCATCATATAGAACATGGATTATGTATGGTTTGTGTTAATTTGATGTTTAGAGGTGAAACCCATTTGTTTTGGTAAGAATGATGGCTTGAATGATCATCTATGTTGAATTAATCATGGTTGTTCATGTATTATGGTGGATATGATAGATTCTTGTTAGAAGAATTGAAAGAAATATGATACTAGCATGTTTGATGTTCATGCATGTATGATCCATGTTGATTAAAAGGAAGAAATTGATGAATTGTGTATGAGATTAGAATGATATGCATGAACTAGTTGTACACTATGCTTACAAGGTAGTACATATATCAAAAGTATGAAGAATTATGAAGAACTTAAGATTAGACCACTTGCAAGTGATTAACAAGTAGCTATGAAGTGAATAAAATGTAATGATAACATGTTTGATGTTTAATTTAAATACCCCATGTTGGATTGTAGAAGCATTTGATGAACTATGTATGAATTTAGAAGATTGTGTATGAATAAGTTGTACGTTATGCTTAAAATGTAGTACGTACATCAAGTGAATGATAAAATGTATATAGTGTCGTCCGTATAGTCGATTATGATGTTACGGGAATATGTTGATAAGTCGATAGTTATGTATGGTTAATAGTTGACTTTTGAAAGTCAACTAAGTATAAGAAACATAAGTTGACTCGTTGTCGTAAATGTAGGTCGATGAGAAGTCGTATGGTACATGTAATAGCAATCCGTGTTAAATGTAATGACGTGATGAGTTACATGAGTTAAACGTATACGGACATGATTATATGAGTTATGTTTGTTAGAAATGATTAATGAAAGTTAAGTGTGAAATATGGGACGAATACGATTGTTATCATGTACAAATGAGTATGCTAATGATAGCGTGATTTCGATGACATGAAAGTATAGGAATCATGTGGAGATGGACTCAAGCGCGAAAGGCTAACGGGTCAAGAAGAGGCGTGGAAACGAATGTGAACACGGATGCATGAGGTAAGTGATTTCCGTAATCACTTTTAGTTGTTTATGTAAAGTTATATGCAACTTAATTAAATATGATATTTGAGGTAAATTAAGAATGAATTGTATGATGTCGATAAGTATGAATAATAATACACCTATAAAACAATGTTAAAAAAAGTATGTGTTAGTATTATAAGCTTATTAACAAATGAGACCATATTAATTTAACCTTATGATAACCAAGAGGCAATCTTCGTATAGTCTGAGACATAAGCATCCTTGAACATGGGTCATCAGCCAAATCAAATACTAAAAAGCAGATTATATCCCTGCATGAAAAACAAAATCGATAAATTTAAGGAAAATGATTTTGAAAGATGATAACCCAACAGTAGAGGATCTAATTCTACAACTCTGATAAATGCAAGGGTGTTCTCAAATAATGGTTCATAGATGTTTGAAAACCAACAAAGAACGAAAAATGTCCACAGTGCTGCTTCGTTGGACATTTGTCGGTCTTCAAACATCTAGGAAGCATTATTTGAAAACACACCTGAATTTACAGAAGCTATAGAATTAGATCCTCCACTATTGCGTTATCATCTTTCAATCACATTTTCCCTAAATTTATCAATTCTGTTTTCATACCTCCCAAAGCCACTTATCCGCCTGCAAAGAGATCGAAATGAATGTGAAATGATTTGAGAAACCAATGTTTTAACCAAACAGTGGTTTCAAACATCTGTTTTCTCCACAAACAACTGTTTTAACCAAACAGTGGTTTCAAGCCACCGTTTTAACACAACAGTGGTTTCAACCACTGTTTTCTCCACAAAACACTTTTAATATGCACTGAAACCATAAAGTAGTTATGCCTTTGATTCGTAAACCCTTTTTTCTCCACACAACAGTGGTTTCAACTATTTAGATCATGTTTGATCTTAAACAGGTAAAACTGAAACAAAATAGGTAAAATGGGAATGGGTCAAATGGATTGAACTGTCAAGCACACTGTAAGAGTTTTTTCTAAATCGGTTTATGACTTATATTATTGTTGTAGTTATATTGTTTTTTAATCGTAATTAGCACATTATTTATTTAAGAATTTTCTTTTGAAAAGTATATGACTCAACCTAACCCTACTGTTTAGAAAGAAAAAATTGCCTTGTTTCAACCAAACCGTCTTGACCTTTTACCAGATCTTGAGAAAAAAGCATCAAGATTAAAAGGTGGAAGAAAAGAGCATGCAACATGAAGGGCTATCCTCAAACACCGTTAAATATCGAATTGATTGTTGGGCTGATTCAATGAAGACATACATTTGGTCAATGAAGACATTTATCAGATTTCATAATCAAATAAATAGTTACTAAGAAATTCCAATTAGATTACCTGAGTAACACTTTCAACAAAGCAGTAACATCATAAGTTCCTTTGTGAGTGCAATGAAGCCTTTCAAATAGGATCCTTAGCAATTCTATTTGACCAAGACAACAAAGTAATTAGTATGTTAAGCAATTCTATTTGACCAAGACAACAAAGTAATTAGTATGTTATTCCCGTTGTTTGTTTGATGACTCATTGAAAAAAGTAATGAACTAACTTGCCTCAAAGCAACACGATAATTTTGTCCAAGCTTCTCGAGTTCAGCCATCACACAATCATTAATATTTGGAGTGCCTTTAGAGAACAAAAGGGGGAACACAATTGATTAAAAACCAATACCAATGAAATAACAAATATGTATGATGCTGTTATATTTTGTATGTAACCTATGTATTTTTTTTTGACATATATATGATACATGATATACCTTGTTTGACCGTCTCTTGGCAAAAAGATCGACTCGTGGCTCAACAAAAACCAAAAATGAATAATTTACACCTAACATTATACACATCCAAATGAAAACAAATCTAGTTCAGATTTTAAAAAGATCAAACCTGAATAGGCATTTAATCAAACGCACAGATTGCAATAATGATTAACATATTTAGGGTTAGGGTCAAACATGAGGCATTTCATCGAACACCTGGTGGGTAATAGTTTAAGTTCTGTTTGTTGATAAGTTGTTCTACGGGATCTTCCATTTCACAAAAAAAAACCTTGATTTTGATAACTTGTTGGTCAATATCTTCATCAGAATCTCCAGCATATATATTCAAGTCTAATGGAACAATAAACTGAAACAAAAATACTAAAATCCTAAAAAAATGATGTACTTTAATCAAACGGAATTGAACAAAATTAAGTGTTTGATAAACTTACAAATCATGATGAGAGAGCCTATGAATTCATGCCTAACTAATAATAAACATAGTTCGCGGCGGTGTTGGTCTCTTATTTTAGGGTTGACGGTGAAGTAGCGGCGGAGTCCGGTGGTTTAGAGAGAGAGAGAGAGAGTTGAGAGAGAAATGGATAGTGAGAGAGAGTGGAATTGACGGTTTGAATTTTGAAAATAAATTCAGGAATATATTTGAGAGAGAGAGGAGGATTAAAGTTATGATTTGAATTTTGAAATTGATTTTGAAATTCAATCCTTAAAAATTCTATTATATACAATATATTTTTCATAATAATAAAATATTGAAAAGAGAATTATGACATCAGCGGAGACAAGTGGCATACCTTAATGGTTGACACATAGGCAGATTTATATCAGCTAATAATCTCTTATTATAGATAGTATAGATTTTAGATTCAAATACTATTCTAGCTATGTTTTTTTATACCAAAATTGCAAATAAATTCAGAATAATCTATATTGCAAATAAATGTTTTTTTTTTCATTTTTTTAGACCAAAATGAAAAAAATGCTCAACCACGTACCACATACACCTAAATTGCTTTAGCCCGTTTAAATGATGTTTTTGATTAACTTTTTTTTTTTGTCTTTCACTCATTTGAAGCTAGACATGTTTAAAAAACATTATTTTATTTAGAGGATTGAATTATTGAGAGCTCAATTATTTTATTTAGAGAATTGAATTATTGAGAGCTCAGATGACATTCACCAGACTCGAATCAATTTTATATATGTTGAAGTAGAAGTATATGAATAGTAAATATTTTTTTAAGTATTTGTTTTAGTTTTGCTAATAATAATATGGTTTTTTACATTATTTTATTATTATTATTATTATTATTATTATTATTATCTTATTTTATTTTATTATTATTATTATTAAATTAAAGTAGAAGTAGAAGTACATGAATAGTAAATGATTTTTTAAGTACTTGTGTTAGTTTTGTTGATAATATTCTGTTTTTTAATATGATTTTTTTTAATAATAATATGACTTTTTTTTCAAATAACTTTGCGTATAACTATATAAGAATAATCTAAATAGATAACTATGTTTGATTTTTTTCCAACATTGCGATCTAAATCTTGAAACGGATACAATGCCGTTATCGTATCAAACGTACAACATTGGTATCAGGTATTTATTTTTATGGTTTTCGGTAAATCTTATTGAAAATGGATACCGTGATGCTACGGTACTGAACGTAAAATAGACCGAACAACATTGGATTGATATTAGTATTATGGTTTTTAATTTCGATAAACTGACACTGTATCACTACTGTGCCATAAGGATCCGAACCAAAGAATATTGGTATCGCTACCAATATTCATTTTTATGGTTTTAGATTTCGATAATATGGGTGGGGTTCGGCGACAGTCCAAATTTCCTAAAAGGTGTAAAAAGTCATAAAACACTACAATTTGAGCCATAAAACACATCTAAAATCCACAAATAACAGAGTGAGGATTACTAAAATATACCATATTCAATCCCTAATAGTGCATAAAAACTTCAAACACATCATCGTAGAACTGTGAATATATAACACAACATACTAAGCAACATAAAACACAATAATGTTTGTCATTCCATAATAAGAGCCTTATCATCTAAAACACAACACAAAACCCACATGTATGATGTTTTAGCTATCTTTATTATATCATTTGTGGGGTTTTGTGTGTTTTATTGTTGTCATTATAATGTTTTATGACTTCTTACACTTTTTAGAAAATTTGAACTTTGCAACCAACTCCTAGCCTTGATAATATTTCAATCATAAAACTCTGTCTGCGAACCGATACCGATAGCTTGACGAACTGAACCAATATCATCCAAAAAGTATTGGTACCATGTATATTTTTAGATTTCTATCGCTATAAAACACGTGTTGATTGCTATACCGTATGCATGTATCGTTCCGATACAAAAACAAATCGAATTGATACCGACCGAAATCCCGTTATTGCTTCGCGAAGGATATCAACTAGTTCTATATTCGGTTGTAGGGCTTATATATAATGAGTTAGGTTTCAGTACAAACGAGTCTTAACATACAAATTGAGCTTAACGTGATAATTGAAAGAGGGTATTTTTTTGAAATTTTTCTTATCTTGTTAAGCACGTAAAAAAATTCGTGTTTTTACTTACTCTAGAATAATTATAATTACTCTATTAGAGTATATTCATGATTTTTTTATATTATACAATTAAACATCACACTTAAGTAAATAAAAAAATAAAAAAAAGTATAAAAGAAAAAATTCTTCACGATCATTTCGTATCTATACATATAATAAAAGAAACCAACTTTAGGACACTTGTCATCATATTAGGCCATGTCTTATGGATAATTATAATTATAATTTAATCTCTTCTAATTAATTTTAGATAATACTCCTACTAAATATTATTTAGTTTAATTATTACTTTTATATTTATCTATTTACTTCAAATTCAAACTTACTTATATAATTTGATATTAGAGTAAATTACGATTTTGGCCCATGTGGTTATATCACTTTTACTCTTTTAGCTCAAAAAGGAATTTTTAACGTCTGAGCCCTCAATGTCTTTTTTTCTAACCCTTTTGGACCCCAATGTCTTTTTTTTTATTTTATGATTTTCTCGCCTCATTTCCAAACTTATCTTATATTAATTTAAATAAATAAATGAATAATGAGCTAATATTAAATTTCATCCTACTTTAAATTTTGAATACCATTCTTCTATTTTTCTAATAAAATATGATTCTAAAATTTAAGTTGTTAATTTAAGATATTTTTAAATAAAACAAATTATTTATCACGATAACCAAACTTTGTATTAATATATGAAATATTTTTATTTTCAATACTAAAAAAAATATTATATCAATTTTATTACATAATTTATAAATCAATTTGTCGGAATTGGTACCAACATTTTATCACTCAAATAGATGTTGATTTGCTTCTTGAATAATATATCTTCTTTTCAAGAACCATCTTCACAATCACCATATCTATCGCGTATCGAGTATTATCCATTAGTATATTGAAAGATATGACTTTTTTTATTATTGGTATATAAAATTAGATTTATTAAACCCGTGTAATACACGTGTTTTTTTATAGATATACTTTTTTTTATTGTTTACTATACAAAATTACATTTATTCGACTCGTGTAATAGATGAGGTTTTTTAAGATATAACTTTTTATTATTTGATATATAAAATTAGATTTATTCAGTTCGTACAATACACGGGTTTTTTTTAGGGATATATATTTTTTATTATTTAGTAACGGAAATTAGATTTATTCAACCCGTTTAATACACATATTTTTAAAGATGTAACTTTTTTATTATTTGGTATATAAAATTACATTTATTCAACCCGTGTAATAAATGAGGTTTCTTAAAGATGTATTATTTTATTATTTGGTAAACAATATTACATTTATTCAACTCGTGTAAAACAAGCGATTTTAAAGATATAAATTTTTTATTTGGTATATAAAATTATATTTATTCAACCCGTACAATATGGTTATTATAGATATAACTTTTTATTATTTAATATATAAAATTATATTTATTCAACCCGTGCAATAAAAAAAGTTTTTAAAGATATATTGTTTTATTATTTAGTATATAAAATTCATTTATTCGACCCGTGTAATACACGGGGTTATAACCTAGTATATAATATATTTAGGTCACTATCATCTAGAAGGGGGTTTTTTTTTTGTATAATTATTCCTCTTTTGACCCTTAAGCATCCATGCATCTAGATTATGTTATCCGCATAAGTTTTATTTTTTAAATCGGTTTCCACATTTTTCTGCACATGCAGTGGCGGACCCAGAAATTTTTCCATGAGGGTGCGGAACATTTTTAAAAATTTGAACTTTGCAACCAACTCCTTGCCTTGATAATATTTCAATCATAAAACTCTGTCTGCGAACCGATACCGATAGCTTGACGAACTGAACCAATATCATCCAAAAAGTATTGGTACCATGTTTATTTTTAGATTTCTATCGCTATAAAACACGTGTTGATTGCTATACCGTATGCATGTATCGTTCCGATACAAAAACAAATCGAATTGATACCGACCGAAATCCCGTTATTGCTTCGCGAAGGATATCAACTAGTTCTATATTAGGTTGTAGGGCTTATATATAATGAGTTAGGTTTCAGTACAAACGAGTCTTAACATACAAATTGAGCTTAACGTGAGAACTGAAAGAGGGTATTTTTTTGAAAATTTTCTCATCTTGTTAAGCACGTAAAAAAATTCGTGTTTTTACTTACTCTAGAATAATTATAATTACTCTATTAGAGTATATTCACGATTTTTTTATATTATACAATTAAACATCACACTTAAGTAAATAAAAAAATAAAAAAAAAGTATAAAAGAAAAAATTCTTCACGATCATTTCGTATATATAATATATTTAGGTGACTATCATCTAGAAGGGGTTTATTTTTTTTTTGTATAATTATTCCTCTTTTGACCCTTAAGCATCCATGCATCTAGATTATGTTATCCGCATAAGTTTTATTTTTTAAATCGGTTTCCACATTTTTCTGCACATGATTATTAAAATCGGTTTCCACATTTTTCTGCACATGCAGTGGCGGACTCAGGAATTTTTCCATGAGGGTGCGGAACATTTTAGGCCCCTAGGTATAAAAGTAAAAAAAATCGGTTCGTATAGGGTCGGGTGGGGTCATGTAAAACAAACGAACATCAAACTAAATTTATATAATCATCAAAAACATGTCAAACCTTGTTACAAACATAATTGAAACGTCGACGCCCTACGGGTTTTCATTTTTTGAAATCTATCCAAAACCTCATCTAAAACTAATTTCTTAAGCAATTATTTCTTTATATAACATAAGTTCTATTGCTCCATAACATAATGTTTCAATTTTAATTTTAATTTTCAACTATTCAAGCCCTAGAAATCATAACGTAAGTTTTAATCACCCTAAAAATATATAAACAACATAATCACCCTAAAAATCATCTAAACAACCATAAACAACATAATCACCCTAAAAATCATCTAAAAATATATAAACAACATAATCACCCTAAAAATATATAAACAATATAATCACCCTAAAAATCATCTAAACAACCATAAACAACGTCAAAACACACAAAATTTCAAACCTATTTAACAACTTTATTACCCTTTTTTCTCCTATAATATCAACCAAAATCATCAAAATAACAAAGAAACTTACCCGTGTTCGGATTCCGGTTAGATTTGGTGTCAAACGACTGTGGTATGGTGGCTAATTACGGTGGTCGTCGGCTGCTGGACTGTTGTCGCTGGGTGATGTTGTTCGTTGGCAGTGCAGGGACACAAGAGAGAGAGAGAGAGAGCGGGAGAGAATTTCTAAAGGTTTTGAGCTTTAATTATTTTATTATAGTTTGAAATATTGTTGGGTTTGGTTAATGGGCTAAGACTTAGTGGGCTAGCTAGTTAGTTAGGAATTATAAGTGGGTAAATGTATGTGTATTTGGGTTTAGTTAGTTAGGTATTAAAAGCTATATAATTTAGGTAGTATTTTTTTTAAAATAAGAGTTTACTAAAAAAATTTAAATTATAAATTGATAACACTTTTTACCTAAGGGGTGCGGACGAAAAATTTCAAGGGTGCGGTCGAAAAATTCCAAGGGGTGCGGACGAAAAATTCCAAAGGGTGCGGACGAGATTTTCGACGGAATTTAGCACTAAATTTTTTTTCCCCGGGGGTGCGCCCGCCCACCTTGGGCTGGGCTTGGGTCCGCCCTTGTGCACATGATATAATATAATTTTCTAAAATCATTATATTATATTAAGATCTTAATAAAATTCCATTTAGATGATTTGTTTAGAATCATCGATCTTAATAAATTCCCTTTTGGATGATTTTGTTTAGAATCATCGATCTAAACTTTTAGATTATTTGTTTAGAATCATCGATCTTAATAAAATTTCCTTTTAGATGATTTGTCTATCGTCACATCACATATGGTCTAGTCAACCTCGTTTCATTATTAAACACGGCTTCCAATTATTAAACCTCTTAAATAAAATTCTAAAGTTCATACTCGTTTTAGAGTTAAATGTCATTTTAGTCCATGTGGTTTGAGTCATTTTGCCAGTTTAATCTAAATGTTTCATTTTTTGCCTGTGAGTCCAAAAAGGTTTCACAGTTGTCATTTTAGTTCACTGGGTTAACTTCATCCATTTTGTTTGTTTATAAGAAGGGCAATTCGGTCATTTTATATGGCCGAATTGCACTTCTAGTTAACAAAATCACATATAAAATGATCGAATTGTCTTTCTCGTTAACAAAAAAATGGATGAAGTTAACTCGGTGGACTAAAATGACAACAGTGAAACCTTTTTGGACACACATGCGAAAAATGAAACCATTGGACTAAATTGACAAAATAACTCAAACCACAGGGACTAAAAGGGCATTTCACTCCAGGACCTATTGGTTCTAAAGTCTTATCCCACCCCGAAGATGCCACTAGGCTATAAAAGCATCTACATTTATTTAAAAATTCAATATTTGCTAGCCCCAGAAGCCATCAGATTTCTTGAACGGGTCCAACGGGTTGTTCACAGCAACATTTCGTCTCCTAGAGATCGGGGTTTCGTTTTTACTAGGTTAGGTTTCGCTATTCAAAAGGGGGTAGCGGCGCAGCTTGTTGCCCGCTTACCGGCTATCTTGGTGTAATTTGTTTGACCTTATATATATATAAAAAAAAATTCAATTGAATATTTGCTAATAAGAATTCCTTTCGGTATATTTCAATGTATATGACAGCCACTGTCTATTTTCTTCCTCTAATTTAAGGACTAATTCATTTTAATTATTGAAACAAGTCACCGATAAATCTCCTGGCGATTGTTTTATATGTTTTTAAGTTTTAAAAAAAAACCATAGACAGGGAATTATTTCAACACATGATCCCCATCTTCTTAGGGGTACCATCTTGTGAGTTGTGACAAGATAATTAAAACATATACTAACACGAATAAAAACTAATAGATGGAAGTTATTTGGATTTCTAAATGTACACAAACGAGTTAACGGCACCCTCGTGCGTTACGACGGGATGCTGAAAAGGTTAATACAAAGCAGGTTTTAAAATTTATATGTTTTTGCGTAACAGAAAATTAACTACTTATCACATGGATGTCTGCGTCGGCTCCGCTGCAACTTGGTTGCAGAAGATCCGTCGGTGGATGGTAGTTATCCATCCCTCCGTCAATATGGATGGATTTGGACTCTTGATGATAATCACAAATCGTCTCGTTGGTTCATTGTGTGTGTAATTTTCATCAAAGAAAAAAAATAAAAGAAAGGAAAAAGTATAAATTATGGAAAACGACTCCACGTGTATTTTTTTCCAACTAAACATGCCTTTTAATTTTTTTTAATTGATGCATGCCATTTATCGTGAAACAGGCGTGAGTGATATATGGTTAAAATTTTAATTAAATTCATTAGATCATGTGCAGTGGTAATGCTCCTACTGATGTATAAGAATTTATACATCTTTTAAACGTCAAATATGCCCCGGTTATATGAAAACTCTTTGTATTTTCATTGATTTTGGTACTCATTTGAGTTGTTTGTGAAAATACAGGTCCGGGCTTCGGCCCGGTGTTGAAACGGAGGCTTTTGGAGCAAAAATGAAGCATTCCAGCAAACTGCCAGATATGGCACTACCGTGCCATACATGGCCACGACCGTGCCATACATAGGCACGTGGGCACGACCGTGCCATACATGGGCACGACCGTGCCAGGCCTCCCGACTTCGGCACTCTCGCAAGCACTATCAGTCAGCTAGCACACCATCGAAGATCTGGGGTCGGCACGACATTGCCAACCATAGGCACGACCGTGCCAGGTCAAAATCATCTCCTGATCAGCTCATTTCCGAGATCGCACCAGTCGTTATCGAGCATTCATCAACACGCACGACCATGGCATGGTCTGGCACGGTCGTGCCACCTCAGAAACATTTGAGCGGGATTTTTCCAGAAATGGTAGCAAACAAGATCGACAGACGAAAAGTAACTCTGACACTTGCTGTAACACCCCAAAACCCGAATGTTTATATTCGTTAAATGATATGATATGGTGCCTCAAGAAATAAGTGACTAGGTTATTTAACCTAGTTAGGAATGTGGCAAAAAGAAATTAAAGGATGATAGTGTGCCAATATTATTTAGTGGCAAACTTGAGGGATTAAAATAGGGCAAAATGAAAGATGAATATTATTTATGAAAAACACACAAATACACACACACGTACGTGTGTTCTAGAAGAGCAGGAGCTCCATGAGAGCTCAAAACCCTAAACATGAAGAATCATCAAATTGAAGGGCAAATCAAGGTCTAAATTCATGAATGGACACGGATTAATGATCACCTCCTCGTGGGGATCGCAAGGTATGTCTTAGATTCTAGATTGATGATTACCCACGAAGTGGGTTATGTTGTAGATCATGAATTGGTATGAAATTGAGCATGAGGATATGTTAGAATCATCATATAGAACATGGATTATGTATGGTTTGTGTTAATTTGATGTTTAGAGGTGAAACCCATTTGTTTTGGTAAGAATGATGGCTTGAATGATCATCTATGTTGAATTAATCATGGTTGTTCATGTATTATGGTGGATATGATAGATTCTTGTTAGAAGAATTGAAAGAAATATGATACTAGCATGTTTGATGTTCATGCATGTATGATCCATGTTGATTAAAAGGAAGAAATTGATGAATTGTGTATGAGATTAGAATGATATGCATGAACTAGTTGTACACTATGCTTACAAGGTAGTACATATATCAAAAGTATGAAGAATTATGAAGAACTTAAGATTAGACCACTTGCAAGTGATTAACAAGTAGCTATGAAGTGAATAAAATGTAATGATAACATGTTTGATGTTTAATTTAAATACCCCATGTTGGATTGTAGAAGCATTTGATGAACTATGTATGAATTTAGAAGATTGTGTATGAATAAGTTGTACGTTATGCTTAAAATGTAGTACGTACATCAAGTGAATGATAAAATGTATATAGTGTCGTCCGTATAGTCGATTATGATGTTACGGGAATATGTTGATAAGTCGATAGTTATGTATGGTTAATAGTTGACTTTTGAAAGTCAACTAAGTATAAGAAACATAAGTTGACTCGTTGTCGTAAATGTAGGTCGATGAGAAGTCGTATGGTACATGTAATAGCAATCCGTGTTAAATGTAATGACGTGATGAGTTACATGAGTTAAACGTATACGGACATGATTATATGAGTTATGTTTGTTAGAAATGATTAATGAAAGTTAAGTGTGAAATATGGGACGAATACGATTGTTATCATGTACAAATGAGTATGCTAATGATAGCGTGATTTCGATGACATGAAAGTATAGGAATCATGTGGAGATGGACTCAAGCGCGAAAGGCTAACGGGTCAAGAAGAGGCGTGGAAACGAATGTGAACACGGATGCATGAGGTAAGTGATTTCCGTAATCACTTTTAGTTGTTTATGTAAAGTTATATGCAACTTAATTAAATATGATATTTGAGGTAAATTAAGAATGAATTGTATGATGTCGATAAGTATTAAACGAATCTTAGCTTTTATCCGAGTAATGTATGTGTGATTAAGAATTGTAGCTAAGTAGAAGGATTCGTTACTTATGTAAAGAATTCCTTTGTTGTTAAGGATAGAGCGAAATTGACAAAAACGCCCTTGATAGGTATATCGGGCAAACGACCTTGAATGTCTATTGGAAACAAGTGATCCGATTAGAGTAATGCGTTGGTCATGTGTAAAAGCGAAGAGTATGGTTTTGTTATGTCACAGACCATTTAATGCACAAATACCCATAACGGGTCAAATATGAGCTTTTAAGCGAAAAAGGGTTAAGAGGATGCTAGACATCCGAGAATTTAATCTTTTATGATAGGCGTCAATGAAATTATCAAGTTCATATGAGTTTGAGGTCAAATAAACATATTTTGTTGATAAATGCACGAACGGGTCAAATAATGAGAAGATGATAATAAGCCGAATGCATGTAAGTTAAGAATTTCCTTAATCCGGATGTGGGATTTTAAGTCCATAAGATAGAATGTGAATTTACAAGCATGTAGGAAGAAACGGGAGGTTAAACGGTTAAACGGTTCAAAAGTTACGCGCGTTTTAGTGCGTTCGGACGACGAAACGATTCTGCAGAAAAAGTGGTTCTAGAGAGGGCGTCGCCGACGGGTGTATCCCCCGTCGCCGACGGGCTATGGTTTGGCCGTTTATCTCCGACGGGTTAACACACTGCCGACGGGTTTAACGGGCGACGAGCAAAATTACAACCCGTCGCCGACGGCTTGGGAGCCCGTCGGCGACGGGCTCCTGTTTGTGAACTTTTTATTTTTCATGTCTTATGTTTCCGGTTGAACCGTAACGCGTCTTGATGCTTCGGTTTTCGACCCGGTGGTATGTAAAGCTCCCGAAAAGCTCCCTAGCCTTGTCATATGTATATATGAAGATACGCGTGACAGTATGCATGTATGTAAAGCTGTAAGAAGGGTATGTTTGTACGTAGATGTGTATGTATGTATGCATAAGGGTATGTATGAGTGTATGCATGTACGTGATGATGTATGAAAGGTATGTACGCATGTGGATGTGTATGCATGTATGTATAAGGGTATGTATGAGTGTATGCATGTATGTAAAGTTGTAGGAAAGGTATGTTTGTACGTAGATGTGTATGTATGTATGCATAAGGGTATGTATGAGTGTATGCATGTATGTGAAGATGTAGGAAAGGTATGTACGCATGTGGAAGTATATGTATGTATGTATAAAGTTATGTACGAGCGTATGCATGAATGTAAAGATGTAGAAAAGGTAGGTACGAATGTAGTTGTGTATGTATGTATGTATAAAGACATGTATGAGTATATGCACGTATGTAAAGCTGTAGGAAAGGTATGAATGTATGCAGATGTGTATGTATGTTTGTATGTAAGTACGTAAGTATGCATGATTTATACACGTTGAGTGTTAACGTTTTTAATGTGTACCTTGAGAATGAAAAGTAATGCAGGTACATTACTAAAGCCTCATCAGGATATGGATACGCAGATGAAATGCTTAAAGTTTGTTAAAGAACGAAATGGGAAGTGTACATGAATGAGCTTGTTTATATAACGTATGCTAATGTTTCGAACGTATGTGGTGAATGCAGGTTGTGTGGATAACGGGCGATTATAACAAGGATTAAGGATCGAAGATTCGAGTCACAAGATAGATTGTACGGGGACGTTGAACGTAAAATGTAGCAATCATAAGTTATGTTTTTAATTAGTAAATAAGAGGATGACGGATTTATGAATAAGAGCTATGTTAAAGTTAAAGTTTAAATAAGTTGAGGTATTTATGAAGTAAGAAATTTTATGGTTCGTGTTTTCCGCTGCGACTTTTGTCATGTACGAATATGATTTAGGGTGTAACACTTGCCGTGCACTACCGTGCCAAAAGGTGGCATGGTAGTGCCAAACGCCCAGCAGTTTAAATACGAGTTTCTAGCTCATTTGCAAGGGAGTTGGAGCATTTTGATGAAGTTTTCTCTCAAGAATCTGGTCTTGGAAGCTTGTTGGAGCCAAGAGGGAGCCTTGAAGAAGAATTAATCACTTGAAGATCTACTCAAACACCATTTAATCTTGTCTTTAATTTGGTTAGCTTACTAGTTACATTATGAACAATTTATGCTTTCTTGCACTTGATTTGGTAGTCATGAGCCTTATGGGCTAAACATTTGTGTCGTCTAAACTTTGTTGAAGCTAATGAATATGTGATAGCATGGAAGTAGATGTGATGATTGTTCTTGTTAATCTTCATGGTGACACATAATCTTGTTCTTGAATGTTGGTCATAAGTATTTACATGTTGTGTTGGAAAGCCCATGTAAAGATTATGATTATTGAATCTTGTTAACTTGTTGGTATGATTCATAGAACAAAACTAGGAATGGTAATTGCTAACATGATATGAATGATGATTTGAACATGTGTATGAATTCTTGCATCTAGATTTGGAAAGATCAAAAGTATGTTTATGTGAATTCTATAGTTTGTGTTCATGTTAGTTTGATGATTTAGGCCAAAGTTGTTATCTAGCATGACCATGCTTGTGGTTCATATCAAGAACATGATGATAATGCCACTTACTTGAAACCAAGTTAGGGTGATTAATGTGTTGTTCATAGTAGTTTTCCCTAATTTGTAGAGTTAGGAGTTTTGACAAACAAATAACTCATGATTAAAGATTAACATCAACTTAGCAAATGAACTTAAAAGAATAATTTTTCGGTGATTAGAATGTTAATTCATTTTAAGTTTTCCTAAGAATTATATGATTAGGAACCCTTGATTGGGGACTTAGTTAAAATTAGAGTTTGCATCATCACTAATCCTTCCTCTTTGTTGTCACATGTTTGTTAGTGGAAACTTAGTTTAGGCAACATTTCTTAGATATTGTTATTTTCTAGAATATTTAGTAGTTTGTTTATTTGCATGCTAAGTTAGAAAAATCAAACCCGCTTATTGAAATGGCTTTAAAGTAGCAAAAGTTTAGTATCGAGACACCGCATCCACGGATTGATATCCGGTTCTTGCCGATCAGCTATATTACCCCCCCGGACGGGTACACTTGCCCTTTTGTTTGTGTAGTTAGTTCCTAGGTGAAAAACCATTTTTAAAACTAAATTTGTGTGAATAAAAACTCAATTAAAAATATATATAATTCACGCACATCACCTACCCTTAGACGTTTTACGTCATGTGACAGCTCAGTTAGCAATGGGGCATTATGGAGCGTTTTGTCTAAAATGGGTGTAGTGGGGATGTGAGCATGGTGTAATATAATTAAATTAACAAAACATAAAAAATGTTATTGGACAAATGGAGCGTGGAAACAGGTGATTGGCCAAAACAATTGAAGAATGGCGTTGAAATAAAAACGCCAAAAGCAATTTAAAAAAAAACGCCCAGGGAGGTGATTTTGGGCGTTTTGGAGCGTTGTTGGGGCGAAAAAAGCCCAAAATCTTTACCACGACGGATGTTCTTAACTGTCGAGATAATAGTAATAATATTTGATTATAAGTTAAAGTATCCATTTATTATTTAATTAAAACTTACATTCTCCATTATTAATGCAATGATGGAAATGCCAACCATGTAACCGGTGTGGCTTTTGAAAGTTGAAACGTCATTTCTTTTTATTTTTCTTCTTCTTATTATTTTTGAAACGATACTTTCTTCAATCTATTATATATAATAAATGAAAGTTATTTGGGCCACGTGTCACTTGATTAGGGCATCCTCAGTTCTCTTTTCCCGCCCAACAGTGCCATCCCCTTTTCCTTATATAACCTCTCTTCTCACTTCTGATCTTTCTTTACAAACGCCTAGGGTTCTTTCTCTCTCTATATTCAGGCGATTCAAATTCAAATTTCACAAACCTTAATCTTCTTCCAGACGCCACCATAAAATCATCTTTTGTTCATCGATTAATTCATCAAAAGGTTTGTTCTTCTTTTTTTTAGTTGAAATAGTTTCATGATTTCCTGTTATTTATACTAATCCTTTGTGTTTTGTGTCTTTTCATGTAACCATTGTTAGGGTTTCGTTCGAGAGTTAGATCAAGAGATGTGTCGCCGGCTAATGGTTCTCCATAATCATGGTATGTGTTTTTGTTTTTGATTTTTACTTAAGTTTTGTTATCTGAGTTGTTACTAAATGATTATTTTCAATGATCTGTTGCAGATGTTAATGATGATGATTGTTCTACTGTCCTTTCCAGTATCATTGTTCCAACATCGTTTAAAGTATGTGTTTTTTGCTACTCCGATTTCCAAATTTTGAGTTTTTAATTATCAAGTGATATACTCTAATTGTCGCTTTATATTTCAGTCTAATCACATTTGTTTGAAATTCATACAATATGTTGCGGGTTATTATAGGTTTGTAATCAAAGAAGTTTAAAGTTTAATTAAACACAAAGAAAGATTATTAAATTTACAGTTAAAATAAATTTTTCTTATGAGTAAATGATGATTATAATTGACCTGTGTAGCAGATGATGATGACTTGTCCAAGAAAGGATCTGCTACTGTTGTAATATACTAGAGCAATGGTCTTTCCTGCCTTTTTTGTATTAAAAGAAGCATAAAGTTTGGTTTAAACCACAGTTCTTTATAAACAAAGTTAAGGATTAAGTATATGAGGACAGGGCTCTTCTTCACCAGCTGAAGAAGTGTTTTCATGTACTTCATCTTGGTGTGTTCACTAGAGATCAGGTTTCTATAAATCCTGATGTTAATGCATTGAGTCCTTCCATGGAGTTCATGTCGATTGTTGGAGATATACAATGATTGACTTTATGTACCTAGAGTTTGATTAACCAAAGGAAAACGACTGTTTAGTATCAACAGTGGTTCGGCATCTACAACGGATTTAAATTTAGTATTTAATTATCAGTGGTTCTTATGTAACTTTAGTATTTAATTATCAGTGTTTCTTATGAGGTGTTTATATGTAACAGTATTTATCACAACTCGTTATTTGTTTGATCTGTATTATAAATACAACAGTTGTTTGATTTTTATACTATTAAATAAAAATGTAGTACACTTGGATGTTAAATAAGTTCCTCATTATGATTATTTGGATATAATGTTTTTGAAATTCGTCTTTTTTTTACAAAGAGATGTGTATGGGCAAACCTCTATTTATCGTCAAACATTTGTTTAACAGGAAATATGTTTTTATGTTCAAACATCTGTTTAAGGTCAAATATCTGTTTATCTCCAAACAACTGATATTGAAGGTGAAATATTTGTTTAAGGTCAAAGATATTTAAAATAGTAAAAAATGATAGTTTTCATTAATCCTTAAAAGTCTGTTGGAACCACTGTTTTGGTTCAAACATCTGATTGTTAAAGTCTGTTGGAACCACTGTTTTGGTTCAAACATCTGATTGTTAAAGTCTGTTGGAACCACTGTTTTGGTTCAAACATCTGATTGTTAAAGTCTGTTGGAACCACTGTTTTGGTTCAAACTTCTGATTGTTAAAGTCTGTTGGAACCACTGTTTTGGTTCAAACTTCTGATTGTTAAATGTTATCCACTGCTGAGAGATAACCTCCGTTTCTTTATGCTGAGAGACAACCTCCGTTTCCACTGATCGGAAAAAATAGCCATTGGTCACTTTTACATTTTTTACATCCACTGATATGGACCATCAGCGGTTTCCCTAAAAAATAGTAACTGCTCACATTTTTATTATTGATGTTGTTAATTAGTAATAGATTGAAATTATTAAATGAAAACTAGAATTGCAATCAAATTACCATTTTACCTGATCTTTACATTCCAATGACATAAGAGTTCCACCAAAATTATTTTCATGATAAAATTTAAAGTTAAATTAAAAAATAAAAAATAATCTTGATGACTATTTGTTCCAAATCAAATCAGTAATTAATGCTGATTTCTTGAGCTTTGGACATTTGATTAAGCAAATTTTGAATTTCAAATTGACGGTTATTATATCTTCATTAAAGTTTAAATAAAATTTAAAAAAGTCATGATGACATTTGTTTTCAAATCAAGTCAGTAGTTATTGATAATATCAGTAATTTTGAAATTCAAAATATTCAAAATGGTAATTTAAAATTTTCGTTCTCTTTTTTTTTTTTCCTACTTTGCATATCATTTCTAATATTTAATTACTTTAATAAAGCAGCATATAAGAATATACACTACTTACGTTTGAAATTAAATCTGAAATTTATGACGTACAACAACAGTGGATAACTACAACAGTGGTTCAGCATCAACTTTAGTTTTTCTATTGTTTATTTGTTTATGTTAGCAATGTTTATATGTAACAGTGTTTTCCGCATCAATGTTGTAAAGATTGATAGGTTATTAGATGTCATCACCTCAGTGTTTTATATGTGACCATTTTTATGGCATCAGTGTTTATATTTAATTTATATTTAACAGTGTTTAGGACTGTTGTTTATACGTAACTCTATTTATCACATCAATTCAGTGGTTTGATCTGTACTATTAATTGAACAGTTGTTTCATCTTTATACTAATAAAATTCATATACACTTTGATTAATAGTAAGCTCCTCATCTTGATTGTTTGGGTATAGTATTACAATCAAATTATCAAATGAAAACTAGAATTACAATCAACTTACCATTGTACCTAATCTTTACATTTCAATTACCTACAAGAGTTCCACCAACATTATTTTCATGATAAAATTTAAATTTAAAATAAAAAAAAAAAATTCTTGATGACTATTTGTTTCAAATCAAATCAGTAATTAATGCTGATTTCTTGAGCTTTGGACATTTGATTAAGCAAATTTTGAATTTCAAATTGACGGTTATTATATCTTGATTAAAGTTAAAATAGAATTTAAAAAACTCATTATGACATTTGCTTTCAAATCAAGTCAGTAGTTACTAATAATGTCAGTAATTTTGAAATTTAAAATTTGCAAAATGGTAATTTAAAATTTTGGTTCTCTCTCTCTCTTTTTTTTTTCTACTTTGCATGTCCTTTCTAATATTTAATTACTTTGCATACCTTTGAAATTAAATCTGAAATTTATGACGTCCAACAACAGTGTCAAACTACAATAGTGGTTCAACATCAACGTTTGTTTATTTGTTTGTGTTAACAGTGTTTATATGCTACAGGAGTTCCGCATCAATTTTTTATAGACTGTTAGGTTGTTAGATGTCATCACCTCAGTATTTTATATGTAACCATTTTTATGGCATCAGTGTTTATATGTAACAGTGTTTCGGAACATTTATTTTTACTATGTAACAGTGTTTCGGAACAGTCCTCACTTCAGTGGTTTGATCTGTACTATTAATTGAACAGTTGTTTCATGTTTATACTAATAACATTCCTATACACTTTGATGTAACAGTATTTATCACATCATTTCAAATTGATGGTTATTATTTCTTAATTAAATTTAAAATAAAATATAGAAAAGTCATTATGACAATTGCTTTGAAATCAAGTCAGTAATTTTGAAATGATAAATATACAAAATGGTAATTTAAAATTGACGTTCTTTCTCTTTTTTTTTTTTTTTTCTATTTTGCATATCATTTCTAATATTTTATTATTTTAATAAAGCATCATATAGGGATATACACTCCCTACCTTTGAAATTACATTTGCCACTGCATTCAGTTAAAATTTTTATTGGATAATCGGTAACCTTGAATTCCAACCTTGATATTTTTTTTAAGAACATCCATGCTTATTGTATTATTAGCATATTACGTTTAGCAATACTTATTATTTACAAGATTCTTTTTTTTTCAATGACAGTCTTCAAATGGAGGTTGCAAAGGTTACCATGCTTAATGATCTTAATACATTCTCAAACAACTATTCGATTAGAGTTAAGATTGTTAGCATTTCGAAGAAGATGATGAATGATAACAAAAATGAAATATATCGTCTTGATATGATCTTCATGGATGAGATGGTACCGTATATAGTTGTCTTATCATTTTTTTGGACATATGAATATCCAAATTAGTATAACACCTTTTTTATTTAATCGGATGTTTCATATTCTTAGGGAACTATGATACAAGCCAGCTGTTTGCATAAAATGCTTGGAAAATTCAAAGACTTCCTTCAGTTGGATGAATGTCTTCTTATCACCAAACCTTCTCTTGCTACTAATAAGTCATCTGCTAAGTATACCAAGAGAAATGACAAAATATCACTTTATTTCTATACTTCTGTTGAGAAATGCTTTGACTGGTCTGGACCGAAATACCGTTTTAATTTCGTTAACCTCAAGGATGTTGTTAAAAATAAAATTGAAGTAAATACAGTTATTGGTATGTAAATCACTACATGATATATATCTATTGTTTTGTCTTATTGTTTTTTTTATTGTTATCACTTCTTAATGCTGTTTTCTTTTAACAATATATTTTTGTTTATAGATTGGATTGGTTATGTGGATGTATGTTTCAATCTAGAGGATACGTCAAAGAAGGATGGGAGCAAGGGCAAGAGACTTAATCTTAGACTTGAAGATCTTGAGTGCGTTCTTTTTATTAAGTTGTTGCATTTTGACGTTTAAACCATTATAAGGTTGCTTGATGTTATTATGTTTTATGTTAATATTTTTAGAGGCCAAAAGTGTCCGGTTACTTTGTGGGATGGTTTTGCTATTGACATGTTTGCTTACATGAATGATAAGAAAAGAGAGAAATATGTTGTTATCCTTTGTCATTTTGGTATGGTCAACCTTTACAAAGGTACAATTTAAACTTAATTAGTTTAACTTTTTTTTTTATCTTTAGTAATTTAAACGTTGTATTTATTTATACATTTTAAATTTGACAGTATTTATATTGATCTACATTTGTTTTTATTTTTAAATTCAGGCAAACGTGGAGTTGCAAATGGGTTTGAGCTGAGCAGACTTTTTATTGACACTGACATTGAAGAGATTTCCTCTTTTAGAAAGAGGTATAGTTAGTAATATGCATTAAACATTGAATATTATTATTTTGTACTTACATTTAATTTTTACGTTTTAATTTGATCGCATGAATCTGTTTAGGTATGTAGAGAAAATTTCAACTTCATCTTCATCAAATGAGCATGTTGGTTCAAATGTTATCTCAAGTGTTGAAGATGAGTTTCTTAGTAACCCTGATTTCATGCTTATTGGTTTCCTTGGAACGATATCAACGGTGTGTATTTTCTTATAAGTACTCTACATGCTGAGTTTTTTTATACTCTTTTCTAAGTATTATTATTTTTGTTTGATATTGATAGACAAAGAAGGTTTTGATTCTTGCCACAATCACAGCTATATGCACTGATAAACTTTGGTATTACAATGGTTGTAACCACTGTAAGTCAGGTGTGGAGGAAAGATTTGTAACGAAAGAAAATGCGGATGGTTCATTTGATGTTGATCATGCAAAATCGTTGGTTTGTACAAATGATAAATGTGGAGGAGTCGACATCTATTCTATTCCGCGGTTTGAGATTACAGTTTTTTATTTCCTTATACTAAATACTAATATGAACGGTTCATATTAGTAATACTAATGTTTTCATTTGTTTTTAACTTTGATAGGTTCAAGATACCTATTAGGGTGCAGACTCTTCCGGTACTGTGTCTTTGACACTCTTTGATTTCCAAGCTTACAAGATTCTTAACAAATCTGCAAAAGAGTTACTTACAATCCAAGATCAGGTAACAAATACATGCATTCAGTTGTTTGGCCATGTAGTTAATATAACTTAAAATTAATTTTTATAAAATTCTATGTTCTCAATTATGGAATCATTCTGCTTATTGTAATTTATATTAATTTTGATAAAATCATAGGTTGTTAATTCTGGAGACATACCGAACCCATATCCTGAGATCTTTGACACATTGATTGGAAAGAGGTATGCTTTCATCATAAGTGTTAAAGACTATAACATTGAGCATCAGGTTGAAAACTATGGTATTTCAATGGCCACTAACGATGATGACATCCTTGCTGCGCTTTCCGCCAAATTCACTCTTAACCAGGTTTAAATCTTCATTATGTGAATCTTTTAATTTTATAGATATATCTTTTTGAAATAGATTTATACCATTGTGTGTATTTTATGTTATTGTGTATTATGTACTTAAAGCATGAGCACTCCGAATCGTTGGATGTTCCAGATTCCTGCAGTTTGTCTACTCCTGTTGACCTTATGAAGGTAATATGAGAATTTGTTTATTTGTACTAAATTTTTTGAAGCGTTAGTACTTATTGTCTTTTTATATCAGGATGAGATGTCATGCTGTGGTGACAATGTTACCCCTTTATCCCAACCACTGGTAGGCACTAAGAATCCCTCTTCAGATGAAACAAAACGTAAAATTCTTGAAGTGTTCGATGTGGATGATGCATTAGGTTGCTCCTCGACAAAGCGCCGCATCAGTGATGAACTGTGTCAGGATGAAGATGCTGGTGTTTCGACGCTTTTGATTCCAAAGATTGAAAAATAGTTTTTTCAGTATTTTCAGATACATTTACGTGTTGATTTCATATGCTGTTGCCATGTTGAACTTATGGTTTTCGTTTTGTTGCTTTTGGGTGTTTGGTGGGTTATGTTTTGGACTCATTGTGTGGTTTTGAATTCCTGAAAACTTATCTGCTTATTATACTGTTATGTTCTAATATTATAATGACTATGATCTTTCTTTGCATATTATTATCTATATTGTTAAATAAATATTGAGATGTCAAAGAATTCACGTTCATCTTCTACGGCAGCTAATTCATCTCAACGAAATTTACATAGTAAGTGAAATTATAACTTCTTAACTCATGTATCAGTTGTTAAGTAGCATCACTTAATCCTTAATCACGATTCTCTATCCACTGACTACTACATCAGCAGTTGTTAACCATTAGTAGTTCACTATCAATTGTTAAGTACCCTTAGTGTTTTAATCACTAGCAGTGCTTACAAGTTTTTCATCAGCTGTTTCACTTAACAGTAGTTTCACATAACAGTAGTTTCGCTTAACAGTAGTTTCACTTAACAGTATTTTGCTTTATTCATTTTAAATTCATGTTAAATTCATTATTACAATTAAAGCCAACATAAATGCACACTTGCATTATGTTAAACATACATAACGGACACAAAACGTCATACCTAGAAACATAGAAGGATATCCAACTTGGTAGACTTGACAGAACTTACAGACTCGAAAACAAAAGATTGTAACATACAACGAGTTTTCAAATTTCTTTATAATGAAAACTCAAGGAGTGAATGGTGCACTTCGGAATGTAGCTGATAACCCCCTTTTTGGTGTAGCTCTTCGATTTTCCTTGAAATTCCCAAGCTTGGTATTTTCATATCTGCCACTGGGGTTATATTCATTCATATGCACCAAACAGCTTATGTTTTAGCAATTGATCGTTCTGATCAATCACTTCCTTATGTGCATCGCACTAACTTCTAGGAGGTTGTCAAGTATTCTCGCCAATGTTTTCGTAGTTGGTGTTTTACGTATCTTTACATCCGCAGCCATTCTGTACAATAAAAATATCCATAGTAAGACGGCTGATACAGTACTTTCATAATGCATATAAGTATACATATATGATGAACCCAAGATGAGGAACCCAAAACACAATTGATCTGAAATGAAGAAAACACATTCAAATGACCAATACGATGAACCCAAAACATATAGTCTTTAACCAACTTTATATGAGAAACAAAACAACAACCATACCCAAATTTCAACATGAACAGCAGAGACTTAAGAAACTCATATTTCAACATTAACAGCAGATACTTAAGAAACCTGTCCCTGTTTTAATCGATTGTATATTTTAAACATTTCAAACAAACTATAACACAAAAACAATATTAGATTAACGCCAAAAACCAAAAAACCAGTATTAATAAACAGATAAAACCAAAAACATCACAAACAAACCTTTATAATAACCAAAACCCAAACCTCTGTTTTGATACCCGAGCAAAAAACCCACAATAATCAAACAATATTTCCCACAATAATCAAACAATATTTTCACATAAAAGCTGTTACTTTCATACAGTGGTGAAAATGAGATATCATCAAACATCAACTTACATAGGGTTACACAAGCATCTAACAAGAACAGAGGGTTGGTGAGGAGATTCAATGAAGATGAAGATGATGATTGGTGTTCGGAGTAGAGATTTTCAGATATTTTTGAGAAGTGTGATCGGTCTTTAGGGTAATTAAAGGATATTTCACAATTGTCAAACAGTCAACATAGGGAAGTGTGAGGGAGGGACTCAAACTGTTATGAATTTATAAGATCAAGGGCTCAAAAAACCAAAAAATGAATTTAGGGGCTCAAGTTGATGTTTCACACATATCACAGGGACGCAAATTGCATTTTTCTCTAAACATAAATATTACCTTTTTTCAACATATTTTATAAGTTTTGGGGTGATATCAGCAGATGTTAACCACTGCTCTTCCTTAACACTTAATCCTTAATCCCTGCTTCTGTATCTACTGTTTACTGCACCAGCAGTTGTTAAAAATCTGTAGTTCACTATTATTGGTTAAGTACCATCAGTGTTTTAATCACTAGCAGTGCTTAAAAGTTTTCCATCAGCTGTTTGACTTAACTGTAGTTTGCGTTATTAATTCTAAATTCATGGCTTCAAATTACTTTTCTTGGTAAACGAGTTATAGAAGCTCAAGTTATATCTGGTAGGAACATTGGCACGAGAGTTTTTATTCTAAGGATTAATATGATCCCGTTTGACAAAAAAATACCTTTTCAATTTCAACAAAGACAATTTCCTTTATCAGTTTGTTTTGCTATGACAATTAACAAGTGTCAAGGACAAACGTTATCAAAGGTTGGTCTTTATTTGAAAGATCCTGTCTTCACTCATGGTCAGTTGTATGTTGCATTATCAAGGGTCAAGACCAGAGAAGGTGTTAAAATACTAATATTCGACGCTGTTGGAAAACCAACAAATAAGTAATGTTGTTTACAAAGAAGTTTTTACTAGGTTCTAATCATTGTGAGCAATGTTAAAACCCTGTTTGACCGAAGTCAAGCTACTTATGTTAAAAGCTAATTATAATAGATAAAACACTGTTTGAGGAATGTTAAAACGCTGTTTGACCAAAGTCTGTTTGACCAAAGTCAAACTACTTTTGTTAAAAGCACAACCGTCAGTATTTCTTCATCATCATTAGACATCAAACATCTATCATCTCTTCTTTCAAAAATCACTCCTCCCCAGTCATTTTCTAGGCTTTCAATTTTCTTTTCCTCCATCTTCTACACTTCAATCACCTGAGGTTTTATTATTTTTTCTTCAGCAACTGGTATGTACATTCCTATTGATGAACTTTATATTGTTTAATCTATGTTAATTTAAATCCTATCTTGCTACTAATACGATTTTAAATGTTTATTGCTATACATTCAAGAAGGGTTTACTTATGTGTTTGAATTATCTGTTGAGAACATGTTAAAATAATTATTATTTGCAGAAAATTTTTAACTCATACTCTGTTTCTATTAGAAAACTCATCATGACAATTGCTTTCAAATCAGATCAGCAAACTACTGCCCATAGCCAAGAAAGTATAACTTAGTAGATATTTCCTTTGGCAAACATATACCATAGCAGTGGTTTTGAAATTGCCGGTAATTTCAAATTCAAAATGCCTTGGGATATATACTTTGCAATTAATGCACGTTAAGCAATCACTTCTGTCTTATGCTAAAGGCGTCTTATAGGTAAATGAATAGGTTAATTGTAATTATAATAACGTGTTTAATTTTATATTTTTCCCGTGTAAATGCATTAAAACCCTAATAAGTGTCGCATGATATTCTTTCGTCTGACGATGTATTTAGTCATAGCCTTCTTCATTGGGTATATAAAATAGATTTGGCAGAGGTTTTGATCATTACCATTTTCATCTATCTACTCAATCATCTTCAAAAATTTTGTTGACGAGATTTTCACAAGGCTCTTTGCAGGATGGAAAAATTTGGGTTTCAAGTGATTGTTGACGAGATTTTCACAAGGCTTTCTGCAGAAGATATTTGCCGTTTCAAGTGTCTTTCCAAGAATTTTTATAGGGAATTGTCAAGTCATGCATTTCAGATGATGCATGCTCTCCGAAGTGGAGATTCAGTACAAAAGAAACTATTATCCTTTAAAGACACGTCAATTGTCATTGACAACGTAGTTGGTGGTAAGTTGGATGTTGTTAGTAGTAAAACCTTAAGTTTTCCTAACAATGTCCACTCTAGCTTCTTACGTATTCTATCTTCATTTAATGGGTTGTTGTTAGTTTCCAATGAAGGGATTTGCTGTCAGTTGATTCTTTGGAATCCAACTATCAGGCAGTATAAGGTTTTGTGTGATGACTACTTTAATTATAATCATCATCGAAACTCTGATACCGGCGGAATTTATTTTGATCAGTTCAATGATCTCAAAGTGCTGAACATCAGATGTTACCGTAATGTAACTGCTGCTCGTGTTTACTCACGACGTCGTGAGTCATGGACAACAATAAATTTCAGTATCGTAAACAATTATAGTTCAAGTCGTTATTCATGGTCTACAGGAGTTTATGCTGATAAAACCATATATTTTATGGTTTCAAATTATTGGTATCCACTAGGTGAGAGGAACATCGTTTGTTTTGATGTTGTTAGTGAGACTTTCAGAATGCTTCACTTTCCTGAGAGTATTGTAGTCAATCCTTGCCAAGGGCATTTTTTGACCATTGCAAAGAGGTTGCATTTGATTGTTATTGGAAAGTCTGCTGAGCTAACTGCTGATTTGCTCAGATATGATGAAGAAGGCTGGAAGAAGATGTTTGTTTTCAATAATCCTCGTGTAGTTGGTTACGTAGATGCACGCCGAAGTACTAATATAATTGAAGACAACAAGTGGTTGATAACAAGCATCTGGGGGGATATGATTGAAGTTGATCTCACCAACGAACTTCTGAAATACCTCCAACATGTTGACAACTACAATGGTCCGAAAGGAGCTTTCTTTATCGAAACTACTGTTTCACCAATAGATTAGGAATAAGGATCCTGTATTTTATTGAATGCTATTATCTGTTTTGACAATTGTATCTTTTATATAATTAGTTGTGTTAAAATTATTAATAATGTTTGTTATTAAAATTAAGTAAATGAATATCGATGTTTGAGAGTGTAAATTCTTGTAATGTTGGCAAAGGTCGGTTTAAATGATCAAAGCTTTGTTATTGAGAACAGGTGTTTCAAAATTAAACAGTGGTTGATACATCTGTTGAATTGGGTCAATAGATGGATAAACTTTGTATGCTGTTTAACACTTGTACTTTTTATAAATATTTAGGTTTGAGAGTGTAAAAGCTTGTAATATTGGCAAATGTATGTTTAAATGATCAAAGCTCTGTTATTGGGAACATATGTTTGAAAATAAAACATTGGTTGATAAATCTGTTGACTTTGGTCAACAGATTGATGTCCACAGATGTTTGGAACTACTGTTCAGAAAACTGTGGTCGAAACCGCTGTTTGGTTAAAATTGTGGTTTAAAACCACTGTTGGGTTAAAACCGTTTGGTCTTTTAAGGCTTAAACTGTTTTGCCTTAAACAGATGTTTGGCCTTTTGTATCAGATGTTTCGACTTAAACAGTTGTTTGATCTTAAACACATGTTTGACCTTAAACAGATGTTTTGCCTTAAACAAATGTTCTTATTCTATATCAGATATTTGGACTTAAACAGATGTTTGACCTTAAACAGATGTTTGGCCATAAACAGATGTTTGGCCTTAAACCAAACATCTGTTTAAGCTCAACATCTGTTTGACTATTTGTCAATATCTTATTGACTTTTGGTTAACATCTGTTTCAAATTTGGTCAACATCTTATTTTGTAAAAGAGGTACAAAAACAAAGATTTTTTTGAAAATCCCAAATCACCCTATCATGTAAGTGCATTGATGTAAAAGTGGAAATTATATTATTCATATGGTCCTGTTGTGGTTTTGTTTGTCCTCTAATATGAGTTCATGATCTAATCCGGTGATTTGAAGTCATTGTTGTTGAATTGAATGAGATGGTTGATGTAATGTGGTCGTATTACAAACAAATAGTATTTAATTAATCTAAATAACTTTCCCGAGCCCGGGAAGCAATCCCGGGTAAAAACCTAGTCATCCTATATATTAAAAAACAAAGCTAATGAATAGTAGTTGTCACATCATAATGAATAGTAAACTTTCCTTATTGGTTGTCATGAATAGTAAATATACATAACTTCAAGTCATCTTTTATTGACTTTTTTCCCTTATACCCTTTTTAAGTGTGTATATATATTCATTTTCTTCAAAGTTAGGTAGATTATTCATCATGGTGGAGTGGTTTTGTGTGTTTTAAAGAGACTCAAGTTCAAATCATTGGGTCTTCTTTTTTTTTTTTCATTTTATGCTTACATAACTTCAATTCATCTTCCTTTTTCTCCTCTTTCACACGTTTTTCTGATTGTATTTATACAATTCTTATTCCTTATTTGTTGGGTTAGTGAATGCTTAGACATCACAATAGTCGCCATCGCCAGGAGTTACTAACTCGCTTGCTACCAACGGCTCTGTTGTATGAAAACTTCACTTGTCAACTTAAAAATAAGACACTAAATAGCACAGCTTTAATAACAACCAAGTATTTAGTCGCAATAAATAGTTTTACAGTGACTTAGTTTTGTCGCGCCGCGGCGCGCAGCATTAAAACCTAGTTGGGTTAAAAACTTAAAATGGCAACTATACGGTTTGCGCTTTTAACGTTAAAATGTTAATAGAGTTTTGTATCTACAGGACGCGATGGTTTAATAAAGGGGGTATAAGCCAAGTTGGTTTTTATCATATAGGTAATATAATTAGAAGGAAGGGGTATTGAAGAGGTATGGTCCTAATTCTTTGCCCACATGGCAAGGACAACACCACTTTTCCATCCTATGTGGCGATTACATCAGCAAGATCATCTAGAAGCTTCTAGAAAACATCAAGGTGACACCAAAGATGCTCCATCCGGCAAAAATGACAACACGTGTCACCAGTCATCAAGCGCCAGGTAGGCCTGCGACGAATCAAGGAGCAGTCCGACAGTACCAGTACGACGTCTCCAAAATAAGCAAATGTAAGCGCGCCACGTGTACCACTACACTGACCACGGCAGAGGAGACCAAAAGGATATTTCCCTTGGTCGGACAGCTGGCGCGCAACCACAGCTGGCACAGCTGTTCCTCCCTCCTTTACCCTCCGGCTATAAATAGGACCCTTCATCATCCAGGTTGAATCATCTTGCTCTTATTACTCTCACACTCAACACACACTGTTTATTCTCTCTCAGAACAGTACTTATTCTCACGCCGGAGCCTGGTTAAGAGGGAAACCCCCATATTCCCCTCTTAACGAGACTAACGGTGTTGCTGTTTTGCAGGATCCAGGTCATTTCTACGAGTAAGAAAGGAGATTGAACCCACAGAAGAAATAACCCCACAGATTAACCTTGGTGTTAACTTGTGTTTCATCATTGGCGCCATCCGCTTTTAGCAAAAACCACTCTCATCTCTTTTCTTTTTGAAAAACACTCGTCAAAATGGCTGAACAAAACCCTTCACACCAAGTCGACGGAGAAGTTTCTTCCTTTGAGCTCGTTTCGGACACAGCACACGTCCAAAGGGGTCAAAGGAACGAAATCATCCAAGAAGGGCAGACAAACAATGATTTTCCTAGTATTTTTGGAAGTGCCTCCAGGGTTGTTAGCCAAACTACAACTGGACCGACTTTCCAACATCCAACTAGGATCATCAACCAAACCACAAATGGAGCCACCTTCCAACCTCCACCTGGGGTAGTCCAACAAACACCCCCACCAGTGCAGACACCAAGCCATGGAGCTGGTCCCTCAGCTCCATCGGAACAAGCACAGCTGAATTTTTCTGCACTCTTAGGGCTACCAGAAGGAAAAACTCTGGCTTCCTGGTATCCCGAACAAATGGCGTCTATAAACCTCGTTTATACACAACTTAGCGCACAACAAGCTTTGCTTCAAGCACAAGCTAACCAGTCAGCATTTGTCACTCCACCGTAACGGTCTCTGAGTACACACATAACTCAGCAGATTAATGCATGGAATTTACGTCCGGAGAAGGGACCTGTGCCAAACATCAGAAAGCCAAGTGCGCACGATACGCGTGATACTTATGGCGAAACAGAAAGCAATTATGTGTAACATTCCAACCTACAAAGAAGGCCGATTCAAAACCGTTTGGGCGCGCAATATGAGCGCTGAATGTGAGGAGGAAGAAGAAGACCCAACGTACAAAGGGGAAAGCACAGTGTTCAGTAGGCTACACCCAGAACATGAGTCATACAAACCAGCCAAGCGCGCAGGGTACAACCCAAAAGCAGAACATGACTACACCTTGAGCTATCGTCCAGACGACATGGCTGAAAACTCAAAGTTCATCAAGGAAATAGCTACAGCCGCTATAGACAAGACAAAGTTGCCACACAACGTGGGAAAATACAACGACTTAATAGATCCAGATGATCACCTCCAAGTTTTCAATGGCGCAGGAGCAACAGGTGGATGGAACCTGCCAACTTGGTGTCATCTTTTCACGCAAACATTCGTTGGCGCAGCGCGCATCTGGTTTGACAGTTTGCCAGCAGGAAGAATCAAGTCATGGGTTGATTTCCAAGAGAAGTTCCTTGCACACTTCTCTCAGCAGCGTAGACACACCAGAGACCCAGCTGATTGTTTAAACATATGGCGCAGAGACCACAAAAGTGTGGAAGACTTCATCACTAGATACAACAAAGAATGTCTGGAAATAGGAGATGTAGGCGAAAAGATGATGCGCGCACATTTCATGAGGGCAGTCAAGTGCGATGATCTAATCAAACGTGTAAAGGGAAGAGACGGAGGACCCAAAGATTGGGAAACCTTCATTGAAGCAGCCAAAACCATTGCGCAAACAGACAAACAGTTGACTGGTGATGACCACCGTCAACGCGGGTATAACCACAATGACCGGCACAACAAAAAGGGCAGAGGCCAACCATGGAAAGCGTCCGGTCACAGAGAGAGAAGCCCAGCAAGGGAGGATGCGCGCCACACAATCAATCAGATAGCCCACCGGAAAGAGGTAAAAAGAGAAAACATGGAGAAACAGTGGACACCACTAACAAAGAACCCTTCCGAGGTCTTGGCCACTGAGAATCACCAGTTCAAACCACCCCTACAAATGCGAAACAAGAGGGGTCAAGATCCCAATCTTTTCTGCGAGTTCCACAAAGACACAGGTCACTTAACTGACGACTGCTTCAGTTTAAAGCAAGAAATAGAAAGGGCCTTAAGAGATGGAAAACTCACTCATTTGGTAAAGGGCGGAAAGCGCGACTACCGCCAAATTCAAAGAAGAGAAGAAGGACTAGATTACAAAAAACTCCGGAAATTAGAAACCCACATGATTCAAGGAGGTCAGCGAAGGCCAAGGAAAAACTACAACAAGCGCACACAAGACGACTCGTGGCGCGAAAGGCAAGTTGTTTTTCCTATTGTAAGAGGAGGCCCAAGAGAAAGAAGACCCATAGTCATCTCGGGCGTGATCGGTCACTACCAAACAGACTACATTTTCATTGATCCAGGGAGCACCGCGGATATCATATATGAACAATGTTTCAATCAATTCGATTAGGAGGATAAGGCACGCTTAGAACCAGTTGATTACCCACTCACTGGTTTCTGCAATGAAGCCGTCTTTCCCCTCGGACAGATATCGTTCCCGGTGTTACTCTCGGATGGAAGGAATTCAAGAACAGAAGATGTTACATTCATGGTGTTACCCGCACATTCAAGACATGACATCCTCCTGGGAAGAGAGTCTCAAGGAGACTTCAGTATGATTTGCTCCGGTCCACATTCAGCTGTGAGATTCCCAATAGAAACGGGGGTAGCAATAATATACGCAAGCAAGGAAGTCTTAGCAACAGATGAACTCAGACCTGCAAAGGCAAGTAAACTAGCACCACGCGCGGAAGCAGAAAAATGGGTGTTGAACAGCGCATACCCAGAACAGACAGTTACCTTAGGACCTGCAATGTCCGATCTAACGCGCGCGACGCTAAAAAAGCTGTTGTTCCAAAACATGGATGTGTTCGCCTGGACACCAGCGGACATGGTGGGTGTTCCACGGCACATAGCTGAACATCGATTAAACGTCTCAGAAGAAGCAAAGCCGGTGGTGCATGCTAAGCGCCACTTGGGAGACATAAAACACGATGCTATGAGAGAGCAGGTGATGGAGCTGTTAAATGCGGGAATCATCAGAGAAGTCAGATACCAAACATGGGTGGCGAGCCCAGTAATGGTACAGAAGCCAAATGGTAGTTGGAGAATGTGTGTAGATTACAAGGATCTAAACAAGGCATGTCCGCGCGATTGTTACGCCCTACCAAACATCGATGAAAAGATTGATTCGCTGGCAACATTCCGATGGAAATGTTTCCTTGACTGTTACAAGGGGTACCACCAGGTATAGATGGCTGTGCAAGATGAAGACAAAACTGCATTCCGCACACCAACGGGGCTATACTGCTATACCAAGATGCCTTTCGGTTTAAAGAATGCGGGCGCGACCTATCAGAGGCTGATGAATGAAACATTCCACGATGCTATCGGCAAGTACATCGAAGTGTATATGGATAACCTAGTCATTATGAGCAAAGAAGATAATACAATGCTGATGAACATCCAAAAAACGTTTGACACCTTGCGCGGAGTAAGTATCAAGCTAAACCCAGCGAAATGCTCTTTCGGCATGGAAGAGGGAAAATTCCTGGGTTTCATCGTCACAAAAGACGGCTTCAAAGTAAATCCTGATAAGGTACAAGCAATCGAACGCATGCCTTCACCTTCGACGATCAAGGAGATGCAAAAATTGGCAGGGCGGTTGGCAGCACTTAACCGTTTCCTGGCCAATCACGCAGCTAAATCTTTCCCGTTCATCAAAACACTCCGCAACTGCATGAAGAAAAGCCAATTTCAGTGGACTCCGGAAGCCAAAAGCGCATTCCGCGAGATGAAAGATTGCCTCATCAGGTTGCCAACATTAACTGCCCCAGTCAAGGGAGAACCTTTGGTGCTATACTTGTCAGCCTCCGACAGAGCAGTAGGAGCAGTGTTACTTGTTGATCGACAAGGTATCCAAACACCAGTTTACTATGCGTCACGAACCTTGACCGACCCAGAAACCCGGTATGCCATCATGGAGAAACTAGTACTTGCATTGATCCATGCATCAAGACGGCTGCGCAGATACTTTGCCAACCACGTCATTCACGTGCTAACAAACTACAATATTGGCAACATCCTCGCAAGGCCAGAGATTTCAGGAAGACTAGCAAAGTGGGCAATAGAACTCGGGGGCCATAATGTGGTTTTCAGGCCAAGACCAGCAATCAAGGTCCAAGTGCTAGCAGACTTCATGACAGAAGTACCTGACGACAAGGATCGGGAATGTAAAGCAATGGAAAAAGCCGAAAAACAACAAGTAGAAGAACCGTGGTTGTTATACACAGACGGCGCGTCTAACGAAGACGGCGCAGGCGCAGGGCTTCGGCTGGTGAGCCCTGACAAACATGAATTCACCTACGCCATACGTTTGGATTTCAAAAGCACGAAAAATGAAGCCGAATATGAAGCCTTCCTTGCTGGCTTAAGATTGGCAATCAAAATGGGAATTAGACATATCGAAGCGCATGTGGACTCCATGTTAGTGGCCGGGCAAATCAACGGGCAATACGAAGCCAAAGGAGAGGTAATGGCGCTCTACCTGAGTCAAGCAAAGACGTTGCTACAAACCTTCTATTCCTACAAGGTGCACCACATTAACAGAAGCGAGAATAAACCAGCAGACGCGTTGAGTAAACTCGCATCTACAAGTTTTCAACACCTGGCGAAGGATGTGCGCATAGAAGTTTTGAGCAACCCATCAGTGCCACTAAGAGAAGTAAGCGTTATTCAAGTAGGAATAACGTCATGGATGACTCCGATAATAGCGTACCTTCAATCTGGGATATTACCTTTTATCATATAGGTAATATAATTAGAAGGAAGGGGTATATGTTTTGAATAAAAGGGTATGTGTGTTAAACAAATGGGTACATATTGTTTGTGTGTTAAACAAAAGGGCAATCAATTAGAAGGAAGAGGTATGTGTCACGAAACAAAGAGGTACATGTTACTTGTGTGTTAAACAAAATGGTACATATTGCTAATTGTATAAGAGTATAATACTAATTTGAAGAAATTATTATTTTTGTTTGAATTATTGTTGTTGCATCTATATCTTATTACTTTTGTTTGAATTATTGTTGTTGCATATAAAATAACATAACCTCATACGTTTTTTTTTCTTTTTGAAAGATGGAGCTTAACAAAAGAGAGTCGCTGCCACCAACAAGCAGGGGCCGTAGCCACACCCAACCACAACATAGATACAAATATTACATCAAATGATCAAAATAAATCTATACCAATTGAACATCTCAATATCCTTGAATCTAGATATATTCCTATACCAAAATAAATCCAAGAGATTTAGGTGGTGTTTGTTTTTTCAGATGCAAAAGGTTTGTAGTCTGCGGACCATATCTACAAAGGTCTGCACGAGAAGAGGTGGACCAAATGTCTTCGGAGTGTAATAAAAAGAGTGTTTTATTATCTCACCTCTTTACACCACATCTACAAACTGTTTTTTCCTTTCTCTTCTCCCAAACGCCTTTCTCTTGAACATTTCAGATCCTCAAACGTCACATTAGGCCATTAAAGAATTGCAACTTATAAAGCAGTAATCATCCAATTTCAAAATTCACAATAATTTCAGAGAGTGAAGCACATGAGGAAAGATTCACACGATGATAAAGAGAAACAATGAATATGAACACAGAACATCTCATATGGTATGCCAATCCTTGTGTTAATTATGGGTGTAATAAGTAACTTTTTTTTTAAATCCGATGCAAGTTTATTTGTGTTTGTAGTGATCGCTACAACAGAGACTCACAGGAAACCAACCGGAACCCTAACATTCCGCCACCTGAACGCCGTCTTCTTCTCCGATTCCAGAACAATCACCATCGCCGATTCCGCCACTCCTCACTTCCTCGGTCCACTCTTCCCCGTCGTACGCCGCCTCTCCTCCTCCGACGACTCTCACACCTCTCTTCCACCGTCCTCCACCTCCACCTGGTCTCCACCGTATTACTCGATTTTACATGTTCGATCAAAGTACATGATGAATAGGGATTGAGGATTGTTGTGGGTGATTGATTGGAGGTGTGAAGAGATGAAATGGTTGAGGATTTGGAGTTGCAGGTCGTGAGGTTTGAAAGGGTTGGAAGAGAAATCGAAAAAAGTATGGAGAGTGGGTTGGAAGAGGTTGGAAGGGGTTGGAAGAGGTGGGAAGACACTGGACCGTGTCTGCGTAGGGAAGAGGACGCACGGAGGTTTGAAAACATTTTTTTAATGAAATATCTTCTAAAAAACAAACGGTCTGCAGATCTAAACGTCTGCGCGACGCAGACATGAGAGGTCAGGAGAACCCTGAAAAAACAAACACCCCCTTAGTGTCTCCAATAATACGTTCAATTTTGATTGCTTCGTTTGAGAAAAGCGTAGCATTCCTAGTTTGTTATAGACACCAACCATGCAATGCTAATAATCCCGTGAAAAACTTCCTTGGAAATTTTGTGAAAATATATTTTTAACAAATAGAGGAAAATGATTTTTCCTAAACTTTAGACAAAAATATTTATATCTAACAGAAGTTAATATATATATATATATAGGAACGGGATAAGGAGAAAACGCCCAAAAGTGTGAGAAAGGTGAGAACACATCCTGGCCCAACACGTGTCACGCGACATAGAGAAGGGCGGAGGAGCTTTTTTGTCCTTTTATATTCTTTTTATTCACCGCGTTTTTATTGTTTTTAGATCAGCTTTCCATTTTTTGGCGTTTAACAAATACGCCGCATTTTCTTTTATATTCTTTTTATACACCGCGTTTTTATTGTTTTTAGATCAGCTTTCCATTTTTTGGCGTTTAACAAATACGCCGCGTTTTTATTGTTTTTAGATCTGGATCATAGTAAACATTTTGGCGTTTTAACTAAGTATGGCTTTGATTGTTGTGCCAAGTAGGATGCAGGCCTATAATGTAAAAAACATCAGTAATTTTCTTGATGTTTTTTTTTCTATCAAGTGTTTGCCATGTAGGATCCTAGCCTATAATGTAACAGGCAATTATGGCGTTTTGAAAAGATAAACAAATTCAATTTTCCATGTTGTGGCTTTTAGTATAATAAATGTTTGGCAATAATGTTATCGTCTCTTCATTTTACTGTTTTGCAATTATTGTTTCGTTCAATTTCATCTGTCAATTAGTGTTGCTTTTTTCCAGTAATACTTTGTTTGGCATTTTTTGGCGTTTTATATAGCAACAACCTGCTTTTCTTGCATCCGTTCTCACAGTTTTCACACTATCAGGCGTTTTGGTGTTTGTAGTTTTTGGCGTTTTATACTCAATTTTTTATTAGTAGAGAATTAGATAATAAACAACAGAGAATTAGATAATAAACAATAGACAATGAAAAAAAAGATTAAAAATTCTAATATAATTTATCATCTGAATCTTCACTGTCATCACCCTCTTCTACTTTAACCTTTTTGGCATTTTGAACCTGTTGAATACCTTATGTAGATCCTTATTTTCCTACATAACGCCCGTCTTTACAAGATGCTTTTTTTGGTGGCATCCTTTATGGTGGTTTGATATATACTTGTTTAGTGACATGTTGAAGATCAACGCCTGCTCGAATGTATTGATCCCTTCATGCTATCCATATATCCATCAAGAACAAAGTGACATGATGACACATCAGTGTCATCAGTCTCTTTTTCATGAATATTTGTCCATCTCAGTCAGTAAAAGCTTATAGAGATACCCACTTCAGAGAAGAATCCATTCAGAACAATACTCAATATAGAAGAAACGAGGTTCCCCATCTGTGGCTTTCTTAACTTTTTTTTTGGCGTTTTTAAAGTGAATGGTTTCTATGAAACATGGCGTTGTTTTTGCTGTGTGATCAGTTGATTGTGCAGAGACGTCTCTCTTATAGGATGTTTTAGGCGTGTAGATTAGGCGGTATTTTATTTATAATAACTGATATTAATAAAGTAGCCGTCTTTTCAGTTACTGTGTATATTTTTTACTATTTTTGTTAAGCTTTTTATGAGTTTTTAGGCTAATAGATGTTCCATCTTCCAAGTTCGGCATTTTTAATGGCTTTAAGTAGTTTTTGGCGTTTTTTTTTCTTTTTTAGCTTTTAATAAAACTTCTCCAAATTACTTTTATTATAGTTTGGGAGTTTTTGGCGTTTTACTGCGTTATGGCGTTTCACAATCATTATGATTGTTTGGTGTTTTATTAATATAATGTATTTTATTGTTCTTAGCTGAAAAATGCATAACAAACAACAGAAAAAGAAAATTAAAAACATAAAAAGAGAAACAATTCATCTTCCAAATCTTCACTGTCATTAGTCTCTTTCTTCTTCGAAACATGTTCACTGGCGGTTTGACTTTGTCATGCTTGTGTTTTTGTGCCCGTTTGGAAAGACAAATTGACGTGAGATTTTTGTTTGAATATGTATTTTAAAATCACTCATCAGTGTCATTCGTCTCTTCATGCCATTATAATATTCAACAATAACAAAACACAAAAAATGACATAAGTTTGACACCAGCATCTTTTTGTTTATGATTTGTCCATCTCATGCAGCAAAATGTTATTGAGTCACAACACCTCAGGGTAGAATGCATTATGCCAAACTTTGCGTAGAACAATATTGAATATACAAGAAACGATGTTTGCCATTTTTTGCGTTTTACTGAGGAAATAGTGTATCTGAAAGAAACGTCGATTTTTTGGAATCTTTGATGTTTGAGTGTTTTGACGTTTTCTAAGATGATTGGTATATAGTAAAATATGGCGTTTTTGAGTAGTTGTGTTTGAAGTTTGGGGTTTTTGGCGTTTGTAAGATAAATGGTATATAGTAGAAAATATGGCGTTTCAGGTTCGGGGGTGTGTTTTTTATGTCTGATATGTTTTGTTTTATATAGGGATGTGTTTTGGCCCGTAATGGCGTTTTATTCTTTAGTTTGCCGTTTTGGTAGAGAAGTGTAAAAGACCCTTTTACCCTTAATGAAGCGCGTCCACTTAATAGAATTCGTGTTATTTACGAAAACGCCACCGAGTCAATCTAGTCCATAGATTGTTTTGATCGGACGATCCATAAGCGTTCTCAGCGTTCTCACACTTTCTACCGTTTTCTCTAAATCCTGCCCATATATATATATATATATATATATATATATATATAGGGTCAGGATTTAGAGAAAAACGGTGAAAAGTGTGAGAACAGAGAGAACGGTTGTGGATCGTCAGATCAAAACAATCTATGGACTAGATGACGCGGTGGCGTTTTCGTAAATAACATAACTTTTATTGCTGTGGCGCACTTCATTAAGGGTAAAAAAGTCTTTTGACTTCTCTACACAAAACGCCATCTCATGAAATAAAACGCCATTAAAATTAGCGCCTTAACCTACAATAGCACACACCATCCTAATCTAAAAAACGCCATCAGAAATAAAACGCCCAACTTAATTATAATAAAATCCCGCCTAAAAAAACCGCCAAAAAACATCCTATATATACAACATCTCAGACCTTCCATTAAAAACACACAAAAACCCAAACGCCATATTTAATATATACCATTCGTCTTAGAAACGCCAAAAAACCCAAACATCAAATATCCTCTAAACCAAAACGTTTATTTGAAATTCAGTTTAGTTGTCGGTAAGGTTTCGCTCAATGTAATGGATATTGTCCATTTCATTGAGTAAAATCTTATTGACTTTATCCACAACTTCCATCTTATTTATAACGCCAAAACATAGAAAAACATTATTGAGGTTTGTTCTCAATAAAGTTTAGCTGTATGGGGTGGACAACATTGTCAGATATCTTTCTTAACTGACGATTAACAATGTTGTCCATCACCATACAGCAAAACATTATTGATTTAGCATGATCAAATTTAAAGATTTAGGGTGCTTTTATTTAGTGGCGTTCTTTTTATCGGTAAAATACCAAAAAGTTAAAAAATCAAATATCGTTCATTGGAAATTCAAGATTGTTGGCTGAAGGGTGTAAACTCAATAACATTTTGTTGCATGAGATGGACAAATATTCAAGAAAAAGTAGCTGATTTCAGACTTTGTGCTTGCATATGGCAACCAAAAAACTACTTAAAAAAAATCAAAATAAATCATACGAAAGTCGAAACAGCCAGTGAAGATTTGGAAGATCAACTGTTTATATATATATATATATATTTTTCTTTTTTAGTTGATTGTTATATAATTACAACACCATATATAATAAAAACGCCACACAACCAAATGCTTGTCAAAACGCTATCATGCCGTAAAACGCCCCAAAAACTACCAAACTATTATAAAATTACTTTGGAAAAGTATTATAAAAAACCCAAAAAATAAAAAATAAAATAAAATAAAATAAAATAAATAAAAACCAAACTTGAAAATGTAACTAGAAATAGTAACTAGAAAACAGTAAAACTGAAGAGACGGAAAATTTATTATATTAGAATCTAAAACGCCAAACTTGAAAGATGGGACGTGTTACAGACTTCAGAGATAAAGCTTATCAAAAACAATAATTACAAACAGTAATTGAAACGACGAATACTTTAATATAATAATGCACCGCCTAACATTCACGCCAAAAAGACATCCTATAAAATGATACGTCTCAGCAACTTCCAGTTGATCAAACCAAAAAAAAAAAAAAACGCCAATACAACTAAATACCACTCACTGTAAAACACCAAAAAATAAAAAAATCAAAGATGGCTAATATGCTTTCTTGGATATTCAGTATTCTTCTTCGTGAAGTTTCACTGAATGGATTGTTACGTGAGGGGAGTAACTCAGTAAGATTTTGCTGCATGAGATGGACAAATCTTCAAGAAAAAGATACTGATGACAGTCATATGTCATTTTGTGTTCTTTGTTCTTGAAGAAGGCTTGGATGAGGAGAAGAGATCAATGACACTGAAGAGTGGGATGATTATAAAGATGAAGATCAAGCTGAAGAACAAAGCGAAAAACCCACCCACACGTCATAGATCTATGTCCCCAAAACATCCACAAAAGCCACTTTAACAGACGAGCAGGCAAAAATAATCAAACCAATGGGTTTGTTAACTTTTACATAAAACGTCTGTTGGGATTGAACTCTATTAGAGGAACAGATAATTAAAGCCAAAACTGGATCAGAGCAGTGGAACCAGAATAAGCAGATGTTTACATACAAATCTCTCCCCTTGAAAGTGATTTCATATCTGCTGTCCTCCTATCTGCTGATCTTGCAAAGTGCTGACCTACAAATGGTGCTCAAGTAAAGACCTGATGAAAGACCAAAGCTCTGCTGATTCAATCTACTGCCTATAGTCAAGTACTGCTGATCCGGACAAGCAATGCTGGGTTCACAGCAGTGGAAGGATGCAGCAGCTGTTTAAAGTGTCTTTTATGTAATGTAATATTATAGCAGTAGTTTAGTACATCAGTGTTTGTATAGATCAGAGGTTAGAGTTTGTTAGGAGGTTAGATGTCACTTTCATGGTGACGTCAGCTAAGATGCTCAGTGGTTTGTAAGTGCCTATAAATAGTTCAGTACTTTGTACTGTTCTATTAGCTCTTGCAATACCGTCTTCTTTGCACGAACAAACGCTGAGCTCTGGCTGAGGGGGAGTTTGTATTCAAGCATTACTTGTAATCGTTGTTGAAAGTTAATTCAATCATTCTATTCCTTGTTGAAAATGTCTTGATCAAAGCAATACTCTCGTTTGATTGTATGCAAAGTTTGTTTTCATATTAATTCCGCTGCACAACTCTTTCATTTCCATCTTAATTTCAAACGAAAATACAATAAAAAAGAAACTCAGATCCAACAACGTCATATATTTGGTGACAGTTCTTGTAGTATTAAAGAAGAGAGAGACTGATGACAGTGAAGATTATGAAAAGAGATCCGATTAGGATTTTTTATTTATTTTTTTCACTTCTATTTTTTTTCACTGTGGTTGTAATATAATTTTCCAATTGTAAAATGCCAAGATACCACAAACGCCAAAATGTATATAAAAAATAATAGAACAATGGGGCATCTTGTTTAAAACGCCTTGAAAAACGCCATTCAGAGAGATATTCTGACCCCTTGGGGTTCCAATGGCATACGATTTGAAAAACGCCATAAACGCCAAAATGTTAAAACAATGAAACCATTAAAACGCCATATAATTATTGAATTTGGTTAACAGCAAAAAATCTTAAACCCCAAAAATAAATCAATATTGTGAAAAGCGGAATTGGAAAAGCAGAAGATAAAATGACAAAAAAGCCCATACGCCCTAATTATATCGCGCACCACGTGTTGGGCCAGGATGCGTTCTCACCGTTCTCACACTTTTGATGGTTTTCTCCTGATCCCGACACTATATATATATATATAGGGTAGGGTTCATGCGATAGCCACCTTTATTGCGAGAACCGCGAGAACCAATGTAAACACAAAAAAACCCACTACACCACCAAAAACCTAAAATAAAACCCTAACCCCCACCCCCCCCCCCCCAAAAAAACCTAACCCCCCCTCCCCGCAAAAAAAAAAAAAATCTAACCCCCCCCCCCCCGGCCAAGCTAAATGCTAAAAACTAAACTCACAAAACACCTAAAAAAATCTAGAAAACACAAAAAAAATTAATATTTTTTTTATAAAAATCGCTACTTTTAGTATCCAAAAAATTTAAAAAAAAAATTTATCAAGGAAAAGTAGCGATTTTTATAAAAAAATTTGTGTGTTTTTTAGATTTTTTAAGGCATTTTTGGTTGTGTTCACACTGGTTCTCGTGGTTCTCGCAATAAAGGGTGGTTCCTAACATATCCTTCTCCTATATATGTGTGTGTGCGTGTGTGTGGGTTTGTTTTCTATGATGTAAGAGCTTCACAACGAACCAAACCACTTCTAAAACGAAGCTAAGATGAATGAGACATCGATGCTCAAAGTTTGGTATTTGAAAGAGTAAATGCTGAAATAATGAAGTAATGGGGAAATAGGAAAAGTGAAACTTGACCCAAATAGGAGGAGATACAAAACTTAAGGTGGTATATAAGTGAGAACTCTCCTTTCCTATTGTTCCATGGAAAAACACACCAGTGTAGCCGCGAAGGGGTGCGACACACCCAAATGCCTACGCGTGGGCGATGGCGCTCTAATGACACACTTTAAAGTTGATTTCTCAGTGTCTGTAAAACAACAAGAATGACGTCACAATCTCAAGATGATAAAAACAACATCGGCTCACTTTTTAAACCACCTATGCTAAAAAGAAATGAGTACAACATCTGGCAGAGGAGGATGGGTCACATCCTTGCTCAACAAAGCACAGGTTGTTGGAGGTCTGTCATTTATGGTCCCCATGTTCCTTCAGTGCCAAGCGCTGAAGATGCTAAAATGTTCGTTCCAAAACCAGTTGAAAATTATACCGAAACCGACTTTCAAAAGATCGAACTAGATGCTAAAGCGTTTAGCATCATAGCATCAGCACTGCCTAATGAGATATATGCTGGACTGTTACACTGTAACAGTGCCAAAGAGTTATGGGACGTACTTAAGGAACAGTTTGGGGGAACCGAAGAAGTCATAGAAAACAATAGGGAAATCCTGAACCAACAGTATGAAACATTTTGTTACGTTAAAGGTGAATCACTAACGCAACAATTTGAGCGTTTCAGTTGTCTCATCAGTGAACTGAGGCTTGTTAACACCACTTTTACAAACTCAACTCAAAATAGCAGGTTCCTCAGGTCACTGCCAGAAAAATGGGACACCATAGTTTTTGTCACCCGAAACTCACCTGAGTTCAAGGATCTGACCTTGACCCAACTCCACGGTCGACTCCTGACCTACGAAAGGGAGTTGAACCAGAAAAGGAGGTTACAAGAGTCAGGAAAAGTTACTGATGATTACACTTTCGGTAATACTGCTCTTCTGGGTCAAGAAGAATCTGGGAGCAGTGGTAAGGATCAGGGTTATGATCACTTCATTGACATAACTGCTGGTGCAAATTTTAACAACCCCGATCCTCACTCTGCTAGTTATGCATTCACTGCAAACGAAAACCAGATGTCAGACAATTTAAGCTTTGAACTAAATGATTTGCAACATTTTGATCCCACTGACTTAGAGGAAATGGACATCCTGCACCAACTGGCTTTGCTAAGTGTTAGAACTAGCAAATTTTACAAAAGAACAGGGCGAAAATTCCCAGGTTTGCATGGGAATCTAAGGGTTGGGTTGGATAAATCGAAAATCAAGTGCTACAAGTGTAATAGGTTGGGACATTTTGCTAGGGAATGTAGGAGTCAAACTACTGGTCCCATAATTACTCATCCTAGCTCAAATCCTAGACCTCAAAACCAAAGCACTGTGCACTATGCCCAGTATGCCCCAGCAGCTCAAGTGAACACTACTCACTATGCTGCTGCTCCTGTGCCAGTACACTATGTCCAAACTACTGTTCCACAAATCCAATATGTTCAAACCCCTGCTCCACAGGTACAAGTGCAACCAGTTGCACCTCAAACCACTGCTCCAGCAGCAGTACAACCAGATCAACAAAGTTTTTTCACTCAAGGGTTTGTTGACTGGAGCAGTATGCCTGAAGACCTTAGTGATGAAAATTTTGCACTCTATGCTTCTAATGATTCTTCTCATGATGAATTTTGTTTGATGGCATTAGAGTCAATACAGGAGGGGGTTGAAACTAAGGAGGAACAGCTGAGCTTTGAAACAGTGGATGAGGTGACTGAAGCAGTGGTTACTGCTGTAGCTGGTGAACTACTGTTGGGAGAAAGTTCAGGTACCCTGATTGAACCATTGACAGACCCATGGTCCAAAGAGGACAAAGAAGAAGAGAAAGAAGAAAAGGCTGGTGAAAAGAAGGTGAAAGCTGATGATGAAGAAGATCATTAATGTGATTGTGCAATGATGGCAGCTGCCAAGGTATCTCCTCAAGTTCTTGAAAAACTGTGTTCTGACAATTGCATAATTGCTTTTGCTAACATCAAAGAGGTGAATGAAAACCTTCGGGATAAAATCTTGACTGATGAGGTTAAATTTGAAAAGTCTTTAAAAGAACTTAAAAACAAATTGACCGAAAAGGAAAAAGAGATCAGCTGTCTAAAAGAAGAGCAAAGCATAACCAAAACCCAATTTCAAACTATGGTAGAAAAATACCAAGTTTGCAAAAAGGAGTTGGAATCCACCCAGATTACTTGTGAAAGATGGGTGGAATCCTGCAGAGGATATGAGGTGATGCTTGCTAAACAGATTGAAAGTAATGTGAAATTTGGGGTTGGGTATAGAAAATATGTGATGAATGCATTACTTGTGAAAAATCTGTTCAAAACATTGTTGAAAACACTGATGTAACCACTGAGTTCATCCCCACAAACAAGAATGGCCAAGAAGTGAAAATCACTGACAAACTTGGTAACAAAATCACACTTGGCAGAACAAGGAGTTCTTCTACTTTTGAAGAACTTGAAAAATATCAGTTTAAACCCACTTGGTCTGACGAGTGTGATATTCTTGAAAATTTCAAGCCAATGGACTTTACATCAACTGATGGTGTTAAAGCTCCAAAAGCTAAAGTCATACCTCTCAAGGACATCCCAGCAGTGGTTAAAACCTCTGCTGCAAAGGAGTCTGAAAAGAGAAAGAAGAAAGAAAAAATTGATAACTTGTTTTGTGAATTCTGTGAGAAAAGGAATCATCTAACAAAAGACTGTTTCCACTTGAAAGCTTATGATTTAAACAGAACAAGTGTCATTGTTTCAGCAGAAAGTTGCATTGTTTGTGGTAAAACAAACCACAAAACTCAAGCATGTGTGTATCTCAAAAACTTTGATGTGAAAAAGAATGAGTACATGGCTAAAACATCCTTGAGTCCATCATCATCATCATCATCATCATCATCTGTCAAGTTCACCAAGAAACAACCACTGTTTGTGCCAGTTCAAACAGCTGTCACAAAACAGCTGAACCAAACATCTGTCAAAAGAGATGTTCAGGTTACTGATGCACCCCCTGCTAATCAATTCAGAAAAGGCAAGGAAAAACAGTCTTACCAAAGGATTCCACACGTTTATGAGGGCTACAAAAGGCCCTCTAAACCCAGAGTGAACAGGCATCCTTTTGGTTACCAGCAGGTGATTGGTCAGGACCCACAACAGTGGTTAGAGAAACACTGTCCTAAAACAGTCCAAACCCCTGACCTAACCACTGTCCATCATTCTGCATCCATCCCAGACACTGTTGAGACCCCATCCAAAACCTTGTTGGCTTTGGAGACCCTAATGAACTAATCCTTTTACTTCATGTGCAGGGAGCTTCTGCATGCTTTGATAGTCTTTGGTATGTAGATAGTGGAGGCTCCAGGCACATGACAGGATGTAAAGCCCTCCTCAAAGACTTTAAAATCCATGGAGGGGGTGATATATCCTTTGGGAATAATAGTAAAGGGAAAGTTCTGGGGTCTGGTACAGTGGAGTCTGGAAAAGTAAAATTTGAAAATGTCAATCTAATAGACAATCTAAAATTCAACCTTCTGAGTGTTTCCCAAATGAGTGACAAGGGATTTGGGTCATTCTTCACAAAAGACTGTTGTAGGATTGTTGGACCAGAAATGGTCAAAAAGATTGAAGCAATAATCAAAACTGATCAAACTAAACTTGTTGCTCAAAGAAGTGGCAATGTTTATGTTGTTGACATGTCAAAAGAGTGTCCCAGAGCTGATGCCTGTCTGTTCTCAGCTGCCTCTAACAAAGAGACAGAACTTTGGCACAGAAGGCTGGGGCACACAAATCTTAAGACAATCACTGAAATTTCAAAAAATGGTTTGGTGAGAGGCCTACCACAAAAATTGTTTTCATGCCCTGAACATTGCATTTCCTGTTTAAAAGGAAAACAACATAAAAGTTCTTACAAGTCCATTGAAGAGTCCAAAACAACCCAGTGTTTGCAAATGCTACACATGGATTTGTTTGGCCCAGTTCAAGTCATGAGCCTAAAAAAGAAAAGATATTGTTTGGTTATTGTTGATGACTTTTCTAGGTTTACATGGACTTTCTTTTTACACTCAAAAGATGAGACTGCAGGCATTTTGCAAGACTTTGTAACACAGGTTGAAAAGCAATTTGACCTTCCAGTGAAAAGCTTCAGGAGTGACAATGGCACAGAATTCAAAAATAGGGAGTTGGATGCCTTCTGTGTGAAGAAAGGGATTGTAAGGCAGTACAGCATCCCTAGAACACCAGAGCAAAATGGGGTAGTAGAAAGGAAGAACAGAACTTTGATTGAGGCTGCCAGAACCATGCTTGCAGATTCAGGTTTGCCATTAACTTTCTGGGCAGAGGCAGTAAACACTGCTTGCTATGTTCAGAACAGAGTTTTAATAAACCCCAGGCACAAAAAGACTGCCTATGAAATTCTGTATAAAATTAAACCACTGATCTCATACTTCAAGGTGTTTAGCTGCCCATGCTTTATTTTGAACTTAAAAGATTTCATTTCAAAATTTGCAGCCAAAATTGATTGTGGTTATCATCTGGGATACTCAACCACTGCCAAGGCCTACAAAGTGTTCAATACACGGACCAAGGCAGTGGAGGAGACTTTGAATGTAAAGTTCAATGAACTTTCATCAATGAAAATCCCAGCAAACCCTGCAGATCTGTTTGATCTTGAAAAATTCACTTTTGAAAATACTGCTGTCAAGACTAACAGTGTAGGTTCATCAGAGGATACAACACCAGACTATGGGTATGAAATCATCATCCCTCAAAGGTCTGCCACAAAGGGAAAAGCACCAGTTGTTCAAAACAACTGTCAAAGCTCAACCACTGCTACCTCAACAGTTGTTGATCAAAGTAGCCCATCAAACACTGCTTCCACATCCTCAAACACTGCTGACAAAAGTCCTCAAACAGTGGATAAAAGTCAGCAGTTGTCCACTTCACTACCTCCTATTCCACCACCTTTTGAAGCCACTGCTGGATCATCAAAGTCCCCAGCAGTGGTTAGCTCAGATGATACACATTTGCAGCCTTCACCAACAAATGCCATCATACCATACCAAGGAGATTTAATCTTCTTGAGATCTCATCCACCTGATCAAATCATTGGCAACATAAATGAAGGGGTGCTCACAAGAAGCCAAACCCAAAACATTTGTCTTTTTGCTGGTTTTCTATCACTCCATCAGCCAGTCAAGTACCAAGAGGCACTGAAAGAAAACAGCTGGGTAGAAGCCATGCAAGAGGAGCTCCAACAGTTTAAAAGACAACAAGTATGGGAGCTTGTACCACTGCCAGAAGAGGTTAGTCCCATTGGCACAAAGTGGGTCTTCAAGAACAAAACTGATGAAAGGGGTATTGTTGTCAAGAATAAAGCCAGGCTTGTGGTTCAAGGTTACAGACAGGAAGAGGGGATTGATTATGATGAAAAATTTGCCCCTGTTGCAAGATTGGAAGCTATTAGACTGTTCCTGGCCTTTGCTGTCAACCACAATATGAAGGTGTTTCAAATGGATATCAAAAGTGCTTTCCTCTATGGTACAATTCAAGAAGAGGTGTATGTTTGTCAACCTCCAGGTTTTGAGGATCCATTTTATCCAGATCATGTCTACAGGCTAAACAAAGCCTTGTATGGCTTGAAACAAGCACCAAGGGCCTGGTATGAAACTCTTTCCAACTTCCTACTCTCAAATGGTTTCAAAAGAGGTACCATTGATAAAACATTGTTTTTAAAATGGAGAGGGAAGGATTTAATGATTGTCCAGATTTATGTGGATGACATTATTTTTGGAAGCACATGTAACTCAATGTGTGAAGAGTTTAGAGAACTCATGACAGCTGAGTTTGAAATGAGTGCAATGGGTGAGCTGCAATGCTTTCTTGGTCTCCAAGTTCAGCAAATGCAAAATGGAACCTTCATTCATCAAAGCAAATATGCTAAAGAACTTTTAACCAAATTTGATATGAATGATTGTAAACCATGCAGCACACCCATGGCAACAAATAAGCTGGTCATGTCTGATGAAAAAGATGAGTTGATTGACCAAACACTTTATAGAAGCATGATTGGGTCCTTATTGTACCTAACTGCATCTAGACCAGACATCATGTTTGCAACATGTGTCTGTGCAAGAAGTCAATCAACTCCCATAAAATCAAATCTCATTGCTGTAAAAAGGATCTTCAGATACATAAAAGGTGCTCCCACACTTGGTATCTGGTATCCAGCTAATGGGAATATCAAGCTTTCAGGTTTCTCAGATAGTGACTTTGCTGGATGTAACACCACAAGGAAGTCCACATCAGGAGGGTGCCAGTTTCTAGGTGATTGCTTAGTTTCCTGGCAAAGCAAAAAGCAAGCAGCTGTTTCAACATCCACTGCTGAAGCTGAATACATTGCTGCTGCAAGCTGTACAGCCCAACTCCTGTGGCTTCAAAATCAGTTGCTGGATTTTGGTATCACTGCCTTAAAGACACCACTCATGTTGGACAGCCAGGCAGCAGAAAATATCATCAAAAATCCAGTTTCCCATTCAACCACAAAACACATCGACATCAGACATCACTTTGTGAGGGATTGCTATGAAAAAGGTTTGATTTCTCTGCATCATGTCCCAACTAAAGACCAGTTGGCAGATGTGCTCACAAAAGCACTTGATACAACCACTTTTGAAAGCTTGGTCTCTAGGATTGGGATGCTGAACATGGAATAACAAGCAACATCTTGTTTTTCTATGAATAAAAGCAACAAAATGTTTTCAGAAAATCAAAATTCCATCCTTAAAAAAAATAGCTAAAAAAAAAAAAGAAATTTTCATTTAAATCCTTAAAAGTCTGCCATTAACCACTGCTTGTTCAAAAGTCTGCTTTACTTCAAAAGTCTGTCCACTGCTGAAAGTCAACCCCTGTTCTCTCATTCCATTTGATAAACTCTGTTGTTCAAAAGCAGTGTCTTATCCACTGATACTGAAAATCATCCACTGCTCTACTACCACTGCCTTCATCAGTCACTTTCATAAAAGTACTGTCCTTCACTTTCACCAGGGGTTGTCACGTGGGCAGTACATATTGGTCAGACCTTTTGTAACGGCTGCCACGTCAGCATTCACTTTCTTCCCTATAAAATTCCCCATTCACTACCAAAACAGGGTTTTACTGTCGAATTGAATTATTAAAAATTCTCTTCTCAAAGCAGTTTTTCATCTCATCTTTCACAAATTTCTTCGATCATTCATCTTCAAAATGACAAAATCGAAGTCATCTTCAAAACCCTCATCCAAATCATCATCAAAAACAGCCTCTCAAAAGGTAATCACCACTGAAATCCCACATAAACCATCTCACAATCTCCTGGGTCTTCTCACAAAACCAGGAACCACCAAAGTTTTCGATTCCATCATTGACATCATGGCAAAATCAAAGTACAAAACTTTGTTCACTGCTGATGCACCAATCTATTTGGCGACCCAAAGAGAGTTCTGGAAGAATGCAACCCTTGAAAAACAAGGAGACACTGCTACCACCATACACTCTTCTATAAAGGGTAAAGCTGTCCAAATCACGCCACAATCCATTTCAGAGGTCTTTCAACTCGGTGATCAGGAAGGTAAAATTTCTTTCACTAAAAACGAGTTACAAACTGACTTCATTGAGAGAGGGTATGAAGCTACAATGATGAAGAAACTTACCTTACAAAAAGGTTATTTTCCTTCTGCAACCAGATTTTTTATTTCATACCCTCCTACTATGTGTTTCAAACAAAACCACTTCTTTCAATGAAATCCCTTTAAAGATTCAAAATCTGGGATATGCAATTCTTCAAGGAGAAAATTTTAACTATTCTCGGGAAATTTTAAAGATTTGGTTAATAATGTTGAAACAAAATCATTCTTACTGTTTCCGAGGTTTTTAAGTTACTATTTTGAAAAGAAATTCAGTAAGGATGATTTAGCTGCAATAAACCAAGGTGATTCTACTCAAATAAACAGTTTAACACCTGAAACTTTTTCAAGAATGTTAGCACCTTGCAAAACACAAGCAGAGGTGCCTGAGCAGATTTTAGCAGTTACAACTGCTCCACAGGTATCTGCTGCTGAGCCCATTGCTCAAGGTGATCAAAGCAGCAGACCAACTGTTTTGAAACCCACACCTACATTCACCAAAAAGCCAACAAAAAGAAAAACTCAAAAACCCCCCAAACCAATCAAAAAGGCAACTCTGGAGGATGAGATACCAGAGCAAATGCCTGTGACGACACAAAAGTCACAAGAAACCACTGCTGCTTCTTCCTCACAGCAGTTGGTACAAATATCTCAACCCATAACCGAAACTCCTCTTGCTTCTTCACAAAAAGAACAGGTTGTACAAATAGGGTCTCCACATCATGATGCTCTGGAATCACTTGATTCCATCATCCACAGTCCAATGCCCGGGACACATCCTCCTTCTACACCAATCATCACATCCACAATTCCCTCACCAATAAAATCGCTGTTGGATGCAATTGATTTGAACCAGGCAATAACCAGTCCTTCTCAATCACCTGTTAATGAGAATATACCTCAACACCTGACTGGGTCTGATGTATCAATCTTTGCTAACCCACCAACACAACCTGAGGAGGTTACACCCCATGAGTTACAAGTAACTCTTGGTGGTAATCCAAGTGAAGCAGCCACTACAACTGTTGAACCTACAGGTTTACAGTTGGACAGTGGTTACATTAATAAGACTTCCTTGGAGGCAATTCCTTACATAGCACCTCTGCCAACCACCAGTGGATTTATTTATCCTACTGGCAACATCAAAAGGTTGTCAAGTGTTGAAGGAAGAAGACCCCAGTACCAAGAAAAAGGGGCATCAGTGGTTAATGTTTGGAGTACACTCCCTACATCCACCACTGATAAAACCACTGCTAGTGGGAAATCAGATGATCCCATTAACTTGGGTGATGGTTTAAAGTACCAGAAATTGACGGATCGTATTAACAAGCTTGATAACTCTGTTGCAGAACTCAAAGATATGCTGCAACAGGTGTTACAAGTACAAAAGGTACAATCAACTGCTGTTCCACCTCAAGCACCTGCTCCACAAAGGGCACCTGCTACAAATGAGCTCTGGAATTTATTTCAATCTTTTCTCCATCAACAAGCACAATTAGCAGATCAGCAACATGAAAAACATGTCCAACAGCTGAGAAATGCAATGGATTCAAGGTTCAAGAACACTCAGGCTGATCTAAAGGCTCTCAAAACTCAGATCCTGCACACCACTGGCACTGCTCCACCAACTGTCCTATTTATTCATCAACTCCCTGAAGATAATGCCAAAAAGGGGAGAAACTTAAGGAGTGGAAGAAGAAGGGTATAGATAATGGTCTGTACATTGAACCAGAGAAAGAAAACATGACCAAAAATATCCCTTTGCCAGATGGTAGTAAGAAAGTTGATGTGACCACCAATGCACTGGCAGATGCAGTTGCAAGTGTTAAAAAGGATAGAGAGGCCAAAAGGAAAGCCAGGGTGGATCATCCAGATCAGGGTACTTATGGTTCAAAGGATCATGAAAATCCTGTTGATGAAAAGAAGAAGCCTACTAGAAAAGTAAGGCAACCCAAATCCACTCCAACCAGGCGTTCAAAGTCTGCTCCAAAGCCACCACCTAAAACAGTTGTTGTAACTCCTGTTGTATCAACATCTGTTGGTACTTCAGTGGTTTCAACATCTGCTCCCACGTCAACACACACCACTTCAACACACACCAAATCCAATGCTTTACCATCATCACCACCAAATACAACACCTGCTGACATACAGCAGAAGACAGCAGATGTTATAACATCTGTTGTAATGACAACAGTGGTTGAAACACCAGTTGTTTCAACAGCTGTTAGTCAATCACAATCCACTGCCACTACATCTACCACCATTGTTCCATCCAAAACATCATCAGCCCCTCATCAAACAAAGAGGAGAAGGCTAATTCTCAAAGATGATGACACTTCACCACCACAAACATCTTCAAAATCTTTAGCACTTGTCACAATTCCAAAACCTGTTTCTCTCTCCTCAGTTAAAATGTACAAGCCCTTACCTCCTGCAGGTGTTCAATTTCCTCTTGAATTAGCAGCTGTTAGAGAAGAAATAAAATCTTTTTACTTTGAGGATGACCCTGCCAAAAGGAGTTTGCCATCAATAAAAGGATATCCCTGGCCTAAAAATGTTGATGAATATTTGGAAATCAAGGCCAAGCAAGCAGATGATATCTCAAAGAAAAACACACAAGGGAAATCTGATAAAGAAATTGCACAGAAAAGTCAATATTTGCTCACACAAGTCAGATCCCTAGAGCAATTTGCAAGAAATGTCAGTCAACAAATTTCTGAAAGAGCAGCTGAAACTCTGAAAAAAGACTACATTGAAAGCATCATGGCTCACAAGAAGTACAAAGGAGAGAGATACATGTACAAAGAGTGGACTATTCCTGAACTTGAAAATGAAGCAGCAAGAATTCAAGACATGATAAAAAGGAAAGTCACTCACACTCCTCCTGACTGGGCAAAGTTTAGAAAGAATGTACCTGACAAACAGGAAGAGCTGAAGAGAATGAAAGAGGAACTGGTAGCAGCTGATTATGGAAACAAAAGACAAATTGCTAGATGGAAATAAGATGTGGTCAGGGCTACTTACAAAAAGTTGGAACAACTAAGAAAGAATGATCCCACAGTTCCTCAAAAGCCTGACTATCCTGAAGCAGCGGTTTCAAAAAGACCATCAAAGCTGCAAATCAGGAGATCCACAGCTCCAGCTGGTGCTGCCATCTACAAAAGAAGGCCACAGAAATAGCTGATTGCTGAAACCATCAAAGAGTTAATGGAAGGTGAAGACCTTGGAAAAGATGGTATAAAGAAAATGATCATAGAAACTCTTGGTTTGGATCAAACTGCAAGTACTGCTCAGCCAGTCATGAATAGGCCAACCTCACCAAATACTTCTGCAAATAAACATCTCCCAAGAAACCCACCAGGCTCAAAAATACAAAAGTGGGAAACTGACAAACAGACCTGCGTATTGACTTTGCTCAGGTCTGGTGGAGAAGTGGAGAAAATATCAAGGGAACAAGCTCTTAGCCTGAGTCTTGAAGATTTGCAGGATCTCCTTGATCTTCCACTTAGCAGGGATGATGAAGATACAGATGCCCTAGACTTTGAATTACAATTTAAAGGTCAGATAAGGGAACTGTTGATGAGGCAATAAAAATTTCCACAAATAATGAAGAGTTTTGGCATTATCTGTTCCAGGGGGAGATTGTTGGGATTGAACCCTATCAGAGGAACAGATAATGAAAGCCAAAACTGGATCAGAGCAGTGGAACCAGAATAAGCAGATGTTTACATACAAATCTATCCCCTTGAAAGTGATTTCATATCTGCTGACCTCCTATCTGCTGACCTACAAATGCTGCTCAAGTAAAGACCTGATGAAAGACCAAAGCTCTGCTGATTCAATCTACTGCCTAGAGTCAAGTACTGCTGATCCGGACAAGCAATGGTGGGTTCACAGCAGTGGAAGGATGCAGCAGCTGTTTAAAGTGTCTTTTATGTAATGTAATGTAATAGCAGTAGTTTAGTACATCAGTGTTTGTATAGATCAGAGGTTAGAGTTTGTTAGGAGGTTAGATGTCACTTTCATGGTGACGTCAGCTAAGATGCTCAGTGGTTTGTAAGTGCCTATAAATAGTTCAGTACTTTGTACTGTTCTGTTAGCTCTTGCAATACCGTCTTCTTTGCACGAACAAACGCTGAGCTCTGGCTGAGGGGGAGTTTGTATTCAAGCATTACTTGTAATCGTTATTGAAAGTTAATTCAATCATTCGATTCCTTGTTGAAAATGTCTTGATCAAAGCAATACTCTCGTTTGATTGTATGCAAAGTTTGTTTTCATATTAATTCCGCTGCACAACTCTTTCATTTCCATCTTAATTTCAAACGAAAATACAATAAAAAAGAAACTCAGATCCAACAACATCATATATTTGGTGACAGTTCTTGTAGTATTAAAGAAGAGAGAGACTGATGACAGTGAAGATTGTGAAAAGGGATCCGATTAGGATTTTTTATTTATTTTTTTCACTTCTATTTTTTTTCACTGTGGTTGTAATATAATTTTCCAATTGTAAAATGCCAAGATACCACAAACGCCAAAATGTATATAAAAAATAATAGAACAATGGGGCATCTTGTTTAAAACGCCTTGAAAAACGCCATTCAGAGAGATATTCTGACCCCTTGGGGTTCCAATGGCATGCGATTTGAAAAACGCCATAAACGCCAAAATGTTAATACAATGAAACCATTAAAACACCATATAATTATTGAATTTGGTTAGCAGCAAAAAATCTTAAACCCCAAAAATAAATCAATATTGTGAAAAGCGGAATTGGAAAAGCAGAAGATAAAATGACAAAAAAGCCCATACGCCTTAATTATATCGCGCACCACGTGTTGGGCCAGGATGCGTTCTCACCGTTCTCACACTTTTGATGGTTTTCTCCTGATCCCGACACTATATATATATATATATATATATATATATATATATAGGGTAGGGTTCATGCGATAGCCACCTTTATTGCGAGAACCGCGAGAACCAATGTAAACACAAAAAAACCCACTACACCACCAAAAACCTAAAAAAAAACCCTAACCCCCACCCCCCCCCCCCCCCAAAAAAAAAAACCTAACCCCCCCTCTCCGCAAAAAAAAAAAAAAATCTAACCCCCCCCGGCCAAGCTAAATGCTAAAAACTAAACTCACAAAACACCTAAAAAAATCTAGAAAACACAAAAAAATTAATATTTTTTTATAAAAATCGCTACTTTTAGTATCCAAAATTTTTTTTAAAAAAATTTATCAAGGAAAAGTAGCGATTTTTATAAAAAAATTTGTGTGTTTTTTAGATTTTTTAAGGCATTTTTGGTTGTGTTCACACTGGTTCTCATGGTTCTCGCAATAAAGGGTGGTTCTTAACATATCCTTCTCCTATATATGTGTGTGTGCGTGTGTGTGGGTTTGTTTTCTATGATGTAAGAGCTTCACAACGAACCAAACCACTTCTAAAACGAAGCTAAGATGAATGAGACATCGATGCTCAAAGTTTGGTATTTGAAAGAGTAAATGCTGAAATAATGAAGTAATGGGGAAATAGGAAAAGTGAAACTTGACCCAAATAGGAGGAGATACAAAACTTAAGGTGGTATATAAGTGAGAACTCTCCTTTCCTATTGTTCCATGGAAAAACACACCAGTGTAGCCGCGAAGGGGTGCGACACACCCAAATGCCTACGCGTGGGCGATGGCGCTCTAATGACACACTTTGCACTTCGCAACACATTGAGCCGCTTAAGAGCTGCCTTTGTATTTTTGACCGCGTATGCGTGGTTCAGTACGGATGCTGCATGGACTAGGTGGCGGGTCGGCCCAGCGAATGACATGGCATGGCGGATGGTGCGAGTACTGATGGCGCATGACAAGGTAGCAGCCTGGTTTGCGTGGCGGCTTCCAGATGGCACAAGGTGGCTTGCGTGTGGTGTAGGAATAGGGCTTGTATGGTGCGACTATGTGCGTATTTCTATAAGATCGTGGATAACGTAGTGTCGCAACCCCCGGCCCCTATCTCTTGGGAACGTGCGGCCGCGGGCCAGTATCAGTGGTATCGTTATTTATCAGTTTGGCAACGGAATTTACATCAGGACCGTAGTTAGGAAATATTTTATCAGAGTAAAATACCACATTTTTATAATAATAAATGCATGGGAAATTCCCAAATTTCCATTACAAACATGTTTATAGGGATAAACCCTAATTTATTGAATAAAAACATCTTCTTTATTTAGGTAACTTTTATAGCCACATTTTCCAAGCCTTCAGTGCTGTCCAGCTGGCTTCTATTTGGCTTTCACATTTTGTTATCTGAAACGCGTTTTAAAAACATTTGTCAGTGAGAAATACTGGTGAGTGAATCCCAATTTAATCAAGACAAGTTTTATCATTTTACAGTATTGAGGGCGATCTCGCAATTACATTTGTTTATATTTCTACTTTAATTACCACCAATGGCACTGTCAATCCTGACTGGTGGTCATGTTACTACTCACAGTGTAGTAACAAATTTTGTATACAAAACCCCAACATACCGACGATAATTGTAGAATTACAAATACTCAATCACTGTTAATCATCATGTAAAACAATTGAGGTTTTGTAAAAACAGTTTATGAAAAGCATTTACAAAAAGAGGATAAACTCACATTGCTAATTTACGTATTTTTCTTGTGACTTCCTGGTTATAATCTATTAATTAAACAATGCACACGCGTTAGTATAATAACTCAATTTACATTAGTTATACCCCCCCTCCCCCCCCGAGACAGAACTCCAACGATTACGTCGGGCAAAGCCTCGACAGGCGTTACGGAGCCTAGATCAATCGGGCAGCGTATCTAATACGTAACCAGGGGTTATAATACTTACAACGAGGCAGAGCTTCGCTAATTAGGGGGGGGGGGGTATAATACCCGAGTATTATAATTGTTATGTAGAAATTTAAGAGAGAATAATTTTTGAACGACGGAAACTGAATGCCGATCGATCCTATTTATAGTGCTGATCCAGCACTCTCTCGCGGCCCACGAGAGAAACAACAAGGGCCTTCGCGCCCTGCGAGCTAGGTGTAGTAGGGCCTAGCCTTGCTGAGTGGTGGACTAGCTTTGTCACGATGCTGACACCTGGCAGCACCAGGTGCGGCCTGGTGGCTAGGCGCTCGCGCCCCGCGACAGACACCCAAGGGTGTGTCGCGCCCCGCCAGAGACCATAAATTTTTGTTTTTATTTAATTTTTATAAAATTAAAGGTATTTTGGGCCATTTCTCGTAAACGGGGTGTATTTTAGGACGTATAGGGTTGTTCTAAATATTTTAGGAGGGTTGTTATATCCTCCCCACCTTGTTTTAGAACTCGTCCTCGAGGTCTACTAGAACAGGTGTGGATATTTCTTCTGCATCTCTGATTCAAGCTCCCAAGTGTATTATGGGCCTCTCTTAGAATCCCATTTTACTTTGACTAGAACTATTCTCTTGTGTTTGAGATTCTTGACTTTTATGTCTTCAATTTGTAGAGGTCTTTCTACAAACTTAAGTTTCTCATTTACCTCTATGTCCTTAAGAGGTACTACTAATGATTCATCGGCTAAGGACTTTTTGAGATTACATACATGAAATACATCATGTATTCCTGCTATTTCCTCTGGCAGTTGTAGCTGGTAAGCTACAGGTCCTATTCTTCTAATAATCTCAAAAGGTCTAATATACATGTGACTTAGCTTTCCCCTTTTGATGAATCTTACCACTCCTTTCCAAGGAGAAACTTTTAATAATACTTTGTCTCCTACTTGAAATTCTAATGGCTTTCGCCTGTTATCAGCATAACTCTTTTGGCGATCGTGTGCTGCTTTTAGTCTTTCCTTGACTTGAATAATCTTGTTCGTTGTTTCGTGTACTATCTCGGGTCCAGACAATTGCTTTTCTCCAATTTCTGCCCAACAGACTGGGGTTCGGCACTTTCGTCCATAAAGTGCTTCGAATGGTGTAACATTGATACTGGTATGATAGCTGTTATTATAGGAAAATTCTATTAATGGTAGATGATCGTCCCAATTTCCTCCGAAATCAATTACACAAGCTCTAAGCATATCTTCCATTGTCTGAATTGTCCTTTTGCTTTGTCCATCTGTTTGAGGATGATAAGCGGTGCTTAGATTTAACTTGGTTCCCATTGCTTTTGGAAACTTGTTCAAAAATGAGAAGTAAAACGACTATCTCTATCAGACACAATAGATAAAGGAGTTCCATGTAATGAAACTATTTCATTTACATACAACTTGGCTAACTGTTCCATACTGAAAGTTTCCTTAATTGGCAAGAAATGAGCAGACTTGGTTAGCCTATCTACAATCACCCAGATTGTATCATTACCTTTTCGGGTCTTAGGTAATTTGGTAACAAAATCCGTTGTTACCAATTTCCATTTCCATACAGGCATTTCTAATTACTGCAATAAACCTGAGGGTTTCTGATGTTCAGCTTTAACCCGTGAACATGTTAGACATTTGGCAACATAAGTTGCTATATCCTTTTTCATTCCTATCTACCAGAAATTCTTTCTTAAGTCCTGATACATTTTATCACTTCCAGGATGTATCGTATATTTAGACTTATGGGCTTCTTCTAATATTTGGTGGCGTAAGTTTCCTAGTTTGGGTATCCACACCCTTTTCTTATGGAATCTCCATATTCCATCTGTTCCTTGTTCTAATTCCTTAGTCATTCCTTTCAATTTCTCAGTATCGTCCTTGATTACTGATTCTTGTACGGCTCTAATTTGTTCATTTAAATCTATCTGCAGATTTAATTTAAGAGAACATACCCTTTTTGGCTTTTCATGATACTTTCGACTTAAAGTATCAGTTACTATATTAGCTTTTCCTGCATGATACTGGATATTACAATCATAATCACTAAGAATTTCCATCCAGCGTCTCTGTCTCATATTCAACTCTTTTTGTCCAAAAATGTACCTTAAACTCTTATGATCTGTGAAGACTACAAATTTATTTCCATATAAATAGTGTCTCCAAATCTTAAGGGCAAAAATTATGGCTCCTAACTCTAAATCATGGGTCGAATAATTCTCTTCATGATTCTTAAGTTGTCTTGAGGCATAGGCTATAACCTTTTGACGTTGCATCAATACACATCCATAACCTAACTTAGAAGTGTCACAATAGACTACAAAGTCTTCAGTTCCTTTTAGTAACGCTAGTATGGGTGCGTTGGTTAATCTTTGCTTAAGGATTCTAAAGGCTTCTTCTTGTTTTGATCCCCATTCAAACTTAACAGATTTACAGGTTAGTTTGGTTAAGGGAATGGCTATTCTAGAGAAATCTCGGATTAATCTTCTATAGTAACCGACTAGTCCTATAAAACTTCTCACCTCCGTTGGTGATTCAGGGATTTTCCATTTGGTAATTGCCTCAATCTTTGTGGAATCCACATGAATTCCTTGATGATTTACTAAATGTCCAAGAAATTTCATTTCTTCTAACCAAAATTCACATTTTGAAAATTTAGCATAAATCTTTTCTTTTCTCAGCAAATTTAGGAGTACATGTAGATGCGATGCGTGTTCCTCTTTACTCTTAGAGTAAATGAGAATATCATCTATAAAGACAATTATGAATTTATCTAGATATGGCTTACATATTCTGTTCATCATGTCCATAAATGCAGCTGGGGCATTGGTTAGACCAAATGGCATGACGGTAAATTCATAATGGCCATACCTTGTTCTGAAGGCGGTTTTAGGAATGTCCCCTTCCTGTTCCTTTAATTGATGATATCCTGAGCGTAAATCGATCTTAGAAAAGAATCGAGCTACTTGCAATTGATCAAACAGATCATCCATTCTCGGTAATGGGTACAAATTTTTAATCGTCACCTTATTCAATTCTCGGTAATCAATGCACATACGCATTGACCCGTTCTTTTTCTTGACAAACAAGATCGGTGCTCCCCAAGGTGATGAACTTGGCTGTATGAATCCTTTCTCCAGAAGTTCGTCCAACTGTTTCTTCAGTTCTTGCATCTCTGCTGGTGCCAAATGGTAGGATGCCTTGGCAATTGGTGCTGTTCCTGGTAGCAGGTGAATTCTGAATTCAACTTCCCTATCTTGCGGTAGTCCTGGTAATTCTTCTGGGAAAACATCTGAGAATTGAGATACTATGGGAATATCTTTCAATTATGTTCCTTTAGTGTTAATGATTATGGAAATCATATACACTAGGGTTCCTTTTTTCTTGCACAACTTGCAGTTTTCATCACAGAGTTGAATTTCGTAGATCTAGATGGCTTATCTCCTTTAATTGTGATCTTTTCACCCTTTGGTGAGCTTACTTGTATTGACTTTTGATCACATAGAATATTGGCTCTATTGGCTACTAACCAATCCATTCCTAATACAATATCAAATCCAGCCAGATTCATTGGGTAAAGATTAGCAATAAAATCTTGGTTTTAAAATTTCAATTCTTGCTCCCTGCAAGATTTCAGTAATCTTAATGGATTCTCCATTTGCTGTTTCTACTAGATATTCTTGTTGAAGTTTAGTTAATGGTTGATTGAGAAGTATGCAAAATGAAGTATTAATAAAACTTTGGTTCGCACCAGAGTCAAAGAATACTTTAGCAAAAACATCATTAACTAAAAACGAACCGGCAATCACGTTCGGAATCATCTTTGCTTCTTCTGCTGTCAGAACAAATGCCCTAGCATTCTTAGTAGTCTTGTTGTTCATAGCTAGAGCTAGTTTTGGACAATTCGGCTTGACATGTCCCTTTTCTCCACAATTGAAGCACACTCCACTACTGGGTTTCTTCCTACAGTCTTCTTCCTTATGTCCTGGTATCTTGAAGAAGTTGCAGTAGGTGGAGCATCTTCCTGAATGCTTCTTCTTGCAGGCCTTACAATAAGGTGCAGAAGTAGAACCTACATTCTTCCCACGGTTGGAATTTCCGTTGCGAAATTCTTGGGTAAGTTTCTGAGCTAGGTTCTTTCTTTGGTTCTCTTCTTGTGTACATACTAGTTCATCAGTCAAGGTATTTGCTAATTCTACAGCTTCTTCTATAGTTTGTGGTGTAGTTGCCTTGACTACATGCCTAATCTCACTGATTAATCCCCAGATGTAACAGGAAATTAATACTGGCTCGGGTGAAGCTAGGGTTGGCACTATTCTAGCATATTCGAAGAATACGGTAGTGTAACCCTTACAATCTACTCTAGTCATTCTAAGGTTTAAGAACTTATTAGCAATCTGTTCTTTTCATTTGGGGTGGACATAATTTCCTTTCAACCATAGTTTTAAACTCAGTCCATTCCATATTATAGACTCTGTCACTTCCCCTAAACTGGAGAAGTGTTCCACCATTCTAGAGCATCATTCTTAAAAAGATTGGAAGCAAACATGATTTTGTCTTCCTCTGTACACTTGCTTATTTTTAAGACTGCCTCAGTCTTTTCTATCCAGCGTAAAGCTGCAATGGCTCCTTCATTGCCAGAGAATTTTATTGGTTTGCAGGAGCAGAATTCTTTGTAAGAAAAACCATAGGACATGGTTCTTCTTCTTTTCGGAATAGGAAATTGAAGTAACGGTCCATTGTTTACGTTGTGACTGGGTTCAGCTGGTGGTTACTTACTTCCATTATTACTTTTATTATTTTCTGCTTCCTTAACCGTTTTAATAATGTATGGCATAGCATCTATAATCACTTGTTTCACTATGTGTTCGATGGCACTATTATCTATCTGGTTGCCGTTATTATCGTTATTTTGGTTTTCTTGATTCACTTCGTTGTCCATCTGGATTATAAACATTTATCAAGTATTAATATCACAGAGCAATGTTTAATGCGAATAATCTCACAACAAGCATATTGATCAAAATCGTCGTGCATTGCGACATTTACTCTATTTTATATATTATGCATCTAATACAAACCACAACTTGGAATTTAAATATAATACTAGTATGCATTAGTAGTTATTGGATTATCTATCTTAGTGGAAAATTTTTTTTCAAGTTACACACACATATATATATATATATATATATATATATATTTTATTATTATTATTATTATTATTATTATTATTATTATTACTACTAGTGAGGGTTCATCCAATACTGCATATTACGCTCGTCGTACTTCCAAACGAGCCTCTCCCCTATTTGTCTTATCTTTTCACTTTCATCTAACAACTCCTCACCAAAAGTGCGGAGTTCCTGCACATTCTCGGTACTCATGGGTGGTGCGGGTGCTGGTATCGGGTCAGGGTACTGGGGCATCGGTTCTTCGTATGGGTATGGGTTTTCTAGGATCTCTCGAATATATTGGTCGTTATCCCAGTAGGGATCTAGAGGGTCAAGCTTTGGGTAGGGTGCTACAGGGTTTGGTATAAGCTCCTCCTGCGGGTAGAGTTCTTGATAATCCCTATGGTCGTCAAACCATGGGTCATAATTTGGAGGATGGGGTGCTAAGATTCTAAGGATTTTGTTTGGGTCGAAGGCAGGTAAGGGAATCTGGTTTCCTAGGTTTGGTTCTATTTCCATGGGTTGAGTTGGGAATAAGGGTAGTGGCAGTGGTGCTATAATTTGTTCTAAGTTTGGGTCTGCGGCAGTGGTAGCTAATATGTGGAAATTGGCCAATCATCTATTAATTATATCCTGAGTCTGGGCATTCATCTCCCTATTTGTAGCTGCTAAAGATCTCTATTGTTGTACTTTCCTCATTCTTTTCCTACACTCGTGAACTCCCCGACTAAACCATCCTCTCTTTTTGGTAGGGAATGGCTCTTCGGATTGCGCTTTGAATATAAAGATCCCCTCTTCTGTGTCAGCTGAATACCCCGAGGGGGTAGGCTGGGAAGAAGTTCCTTCATCTTTAGGATAACTAGACAATTGACGATAGGCGTCCGATGGTCCTTGATCACTCATACTGTAAACTAATAAATTGTCAAATAACACAAAACAACAATATACACGTATGCACATAGTCACATAAATTATTTCCTAACAGAATTGACAATTTCATTGTCAGCAGAACACTTCTGTGGCTGAAATTAGTGGTTGTAGCTCTGATACCACTCTCTGTCGCAACCCCGGCCCCTATCTCTTGGGAACGGGCGGCCGCGAGCCAGTATCAGTGGTATCGGTATTTATCAGTTTGGCAGTGGAATTTACATCAGGACCGTAGTTAGGAAATATTTTATCAGAGTAAAATACCACATTTTTATAATAATAAATGCATGGAAAATTCCCAAGTTTCCATTACAAACATGTTTATAGGGATAAACCCTAATTTATTGAATAAAACATCTTTATTTAGGTAACTTTTATAGCCACATTTTCCAAGCCTTCATTGCTGTCTAGCTGCCTTCTATTTGGCTTTCAAATTTTGTTACCTGAAACACGTTTTAAAAACATTTATCAGTGGGAATTACTGGTGAGTGAATCCCAATTTAATCAAGACAGGCTTTATCATTTTACAGTATTGAGGGCGATCTCGCAATTACATTTGTTTATATTTCTACTTCAATTACCACCCACGGCACATCTCAATCCTGACTGGTGGTCATGTTACTACTCACAGTGTAGTAACAAATTTTGTATACAAAACCCCAACATACCGACGATAATTGTAGAATCACAAATACTCAATCACTGTTAATCATCATGTAAAATAATTGAGGTTTTGTAAAAATAGTTTATGAAAAGCATTTACAAAAAGAGGATAAACTCACATTGCTAATTTAGTTATTTTCCTTGTGACTTCCTGGTTATAATCTATTAATTAAACAATGCACACGCGTTAGTATAATTGTCACGGCCCCCGACCCCACCTTGGACGAGAGCGGGAGCCGCGAAGCAGCCAAGTGGTACCGATGGTTATTTTGAAAATATTGCAGTGGAAATTTCATCCGGACCGTGAGTTAAGAAAAATATCAGAGTTTTGAAACACCGGATTTTATTTATTAACCAGATGGGATAAACCCATGTTTTGCAAAGGTAGATTTAATATGGGATAAACCCGAATACATAAAACAACTTTTTCTTAATTTAATTGATAAAATAAGCCACTCCTGTAAGACTTTTGGTGCCGTATCCAACTCTGATTCCAATATATTATAATCACCTGAAACGCATTTTAAAAAGGTTTTGTCATCAGGAAATACTGGTGAGTACATTCAATTTGTATAAAAGGCACATTGTTATAATTTACAGTATTAAGAGCGATTACAATTGCCCCTATCTTATAATTATCTGGTTCAGTTGTCACTCAACCGGATCTGTGACTGTGGTCATACCACTATTGGGTCCTGTCACCCAATAGTGACGAGTATCACGATTTAGGTGCGCCCGCCTAAAGGTGATAAAACAGCAGTAATGTATACAAAACCCCATTTACTGTCAGTAATTAAAGATTTGCAAAGACTTAACCACTGTAAAATATAACTGAAAATATTTTGAGATTTTGTAAAGCAGTTTGATAAAAAGAGAATGACTCACATTATAAGCATTTAGTCTTGATTTAAGAAGCCTCTTGATTCTATGCCTTCTGATAACTAAGCATCTACGTTATAGTTATGAATCTTCTGATGATTAAACATCTTGTTTGATAGTATGTTATGGATCAGAGTTTTCTAATAGTTAAACATTTAGTTTAACAGAGTGGAATACGTATTAGTGTAAAACCATATCAAACCTAACGATGGTCACGAGATCAGAACCTTAACGAAATTCACAAAGTATAGTCTTATTTAGACAACACTTTGGCATTCGTTAGTTGGTTCCCGAATCTATTAGAAAGAATATCGTATCGGTGATTATTGGTTAGAACACCAACGTATAGAGAGAAGAATAGAAGAAATGAGCAAAGAAAAATGAATCCTAAGCTTCCTATTTATAGGTAAGGGATATTTCTAACCCCAAATAGAACTTCTCTAGGTGTTATCTACCCATATACACCTTCCTCAGTTGAACCTTCCCTAGATAAAACCTTCCTCAAATAATATTTTCCCTAGATAATATTTTCGTTAGATAATATCTACCACATATATACCTATTTAGATATTATCTATCTCATGTATATCTTTTTGTTAAACTTTAGCTGTTTAGTTTTACTTAACTGTTTAACTGATTAACTTACTTAGCTGACTAATTAATCTTACTTAGCTGACTAATTAATCTTACTTAGCTTAATTAATCTTACTTAGCTGATTAATTAATCTTACTTAGCTTAATTAATCTTACTTAGCTGATTAATTAATTAACTTATTTAGTTGTTAAGTTTTACTTATCTATTAAGGTTTCTTAACCGCTAAGTTTTACTTAATCATTAAGTTTATTTAAACACTAAGTTTACTTAATCGCTAAGTATTCTAGTTTAACAACTTCCTGGTTATGAGTTGTGATTTCTAGATAAAATAGAACTCGTATAGTGTATTAACCCATTTCAACTTTAACGATAATCACGAGATCAAAACCCACAACGAATGACAAAGTATAGCTATTTACTGGCAGCACATAAACATCCATTGGATCGGTTTCAATCGATCGGATAAAGTATCGTACCAGTGATTAGAGTTATTACCCTAATAACGGGCAGAGTTTTGGGTTTAAGGGTATAATACCGAGCTACTATTTTGCTATAACAGAGGCTAAGAGAAAGAAAAGAATTGAACGAGAATGAAATGTGCAGATCTCGTTCTATTTATAGCTGAAACAGAAGTCTCTCGCGCCTCGCGAGAGCTTCTTCTTCCTTCGCGGCCCGCGAGGAACCGTAGGGCGGTTTAGGGTTTGCTGAGTCATGGTGTGGTCTTGACACGTGTAACGACACGTGTCCATCAACATGTACGGATAGAATCAAGTCTCTCGCACCCCGCGAGAGATCTTCCTTCGTTGGTCGCGGCCCGCGACATATCAAAAATTCATTTTTATTTGATTTTCGAACATAATTTTATCGTACGTGTTTGGGATTATGACTACGGATTATTGTGGGACTTATTTGAGGGTTGTTACATCCTCCCCACTTTGTTTTAAATCTCGTCCTCGAGATTTAGGTCATGATGTCATTGCGTTTAAGGTAAATGAAACTGTACTTGAATCAAAATATGTTTAAATTTTGTAAATACGAGAACAGTTTACAACAAATAGAACCCAATGGTTCAATAGAAATCGGTATCAATTGGACGAAGTGTAATGATATAATCATCAGAATGACTAAGTTTACATGGGTCAGATCAAAAGAAAGATTTATGACCAATAGATGTCTAAATTGAGTGTGAATTTTTTTTAGAAATAATAGAATTCACTGTCAAAGGTGTTGGTGCACTACATCTGTCGACTTCGTCTTGGATCGAGTCTTACTTTAAAATGTATAGTTTAGGGCACGTTTTACGAGAAAATAGGAAATGTATGTGTTTAGAACATAGGTTTCGCTCATATGGTCTTAGAAATGAGGTTTCGCTTATTTGGACAGGAGGTTTCGCTTATTTGGTCAGTCAGGTTTCGCTTATATGTACCTGTACATAAGAGCGAAACCTTCAGGTCTATATATAGGGGTTCCTATGAGCGAAGCCATATAGATTGTCTTGTATTCCATGCCGAAGCTCTGCCGGTGTGAAGATCGAGCTGTAATCATTGTCAGATCAATAAAATCAGTAGATTAAGTGAAGATTCAGTTGTTTCTAGCTCCGTTTCTTGTTATTCCGCACCTGAAACGAAGTTGAACTTCTCTGAACGACTCGTTCGGGTCAGATCACGATCCTACAATTGGTATCAGAGCTTAGGAGGAGGAGTTCTGCAGAGATTAGCTGGAATTTATCTTGTTTTCTTGCTTCTACACTTTCTTTTATCAATTCAGAAAATTTTACCGGTCGGAATTCGTTCAAAATTTCACAGATTGTGCGTAATTGAACATTAACAAACCCTGGAAAGTTTCGGACCAAAATACGGACTAAAAATGGAACAAATTAACATCCGATTAGGTTTCGCTTTTACGGACATATTGTGATTTCGCTCATTCTAACATCAAGGTTTCGCTCATTCGAACATCAAGGTTTCGCTCCAATGAACATCAAGGTTTTGCTCTAACGAACATCAAGGTTTCGCTTCAACGAACATCAAGGTTTCGCTCCAAAGGACATAGGCAGTTTCGCTCTTCTGAACATAGTAGTTTCGCTTATTTGAACATCAACATATTTCGCTTATAAGGTCACCATATACCTGATTTCGCTTATAAGTCATAGTTCTTTGAAATACGTGTTGAAAAGTCATGGATACCGAGTTCTACAACGCGTTTGCAACACCTTCTGGTCCATCTACTATTGCTCAAGCCATGAGTTCGGAAAATGAGACGGGAACCATCCAAAAGCCCCCGAAATTGATGAGTATTGAAGAGTATTACGGGTGGAAAGACAGATTTGAAAACTGGGTTCAGGCAAATCATCTTAGGTCATGGGAATGTATTTTGAAGAAATATGTTTTGCCACAGACTGATTTGAAAGTTGATAAAAAATATCTGAATTTAGTAATGAAGAACGTGATATGTATAGAGCTGAAAAGATGATTATTAGTCTACTTCAGCAAGCTATCAAAGAAGACATTTTCATACTGCTACAGCATGACAAAACTGCAAAGTCAATATGGGATGCACTGAAAGTCAAATTTGAGGGTAGCGAGAATATGATTAAAAGCAAGAAGGCACTGTTAAAGAAAGAGTTTGATTTGTTCAGTAGTCTACCGGGTGAAGACACAAAGAAGCTGATTGAAAGATACTGTCACCTTGTGCGATCTATGTAAATGCTTAGTATAAAAAAGGATTCTGAAGAGTGGGTAGACAAATTAGCTGATGCGTTACCGCAAAAAGAGTGGGGAACATTTGATGATCTTGAAAAACACAGGGGTTTATGATGGGTTAACAATTGGTCAGTTTATCGAAAAGATTGAGGGTCAAGATTTGGAACAGCAGAAGATCGCGAGGATGAACAGTTCAATTGGTCAACAGGATGTAAAGATATACTACAAAGGTAGTATTCCGGTTCCAGAAGCTGAGAGAAGTCCGAAAATTCAAACTGCGTTTAGTGCTGGGGAGTCATCAGAAAAAGCTGATCAGAGTTCAAATAAAAGCAGTAGCGGATTCTCATCATTTCCGAGTGTTAATCCTAAAGAGTCAAATACAAGCTTTCAGTCTCAGAGCACAAAGACAGGAAATGGATATGTGATTCAGTGCAACATAGCTCTAAATCTTCCAGAAGGTCAAAGTTTTTCAGAAGATACTGCTAAAGACCACATGGTTCTACTTGGTTCCGTATTGTTATCTTATGAGGGTCTAGTGGCTGGTCGAATCGGAAATCCTATGCTCACAAAGGAGGATTACGATCAGATAGACGCCGAAGAGATGGAATTAATGGATATTAAATGGTGTCTTGCGAGTGTTCTTAGACGACCAGAAAAGTTCAAAACGATTACTGGGAGAAATGACTTTCTTGATGCTCATGTATCTACTTTAGGTTTTGATAAATCTAAAGTTACTTGTTTTCGTTGTAGGGAGAAAGGCCATTTCAAGCGGGAGTGCAAGAACAGAGAAGCTAGTGGCGCTCAGAATCCGTTTGGAAAAGACGATTACTACCGGAAAGCCATTTATCAGCAAGTTGGTCAATCACAAGAGTCACAAACGGATCATGGTAGAAGAATCGAGGATCCAAAAAGAGCGTGTGTGGTAGATTTTGACTGGAACAATTATATATCTCCTGATAGCAAAGCATGCATAGTCGATCAAGATGATGAGAGACTACCTGAAGGCTTCAGCTGGAATATGTTTGCAGATGAGAATGGGAATTTTAAAGCTTTCATCGCTAAGATTGTTCGAGAACCAGACATGTTTGCCACATGGATGAAGTCTATTGGAGCGACTGTAATGAGTGTGGATGAAGAGTCTGTTGTTTCTGTTGAAAGTTCAGAAAGTGCTGATGAAAGTCTACAAAGTTCAGATGAGAATGTACAAAATGTTGTTAGTTCAGAAAAGGAAGTTGTATTTGATCAAACACCGTCAGATTCTGGTTTATCAGATGCTGATTCTGAAAAATCTGTACAGTTTGATCAGTCACAAACTGACAATAGTAGTGATGATGAGGAGGAAAAACACATTAATGTTGCTAAAACTCATCTTTCTCCTGAAAGTTTTCATTTCTATTTTGCAGAACGCTTGGAGAAACTGAAAGAGAAAAGAGCTGCAAAAGAACAACAACAAATGAAAACTGAAAATGTTATTAAAAAAGAGAACGTTGAAAGTGTTGCTGAAAAGATAGTTGAAACTGAGAAGGTAACAGAAGAAGAAAAGATGATTGAAGTGATGAAGACAATCGAGATTGAGAAGATTGTTGAAGTTGTAAAGCCTTGCGAGAAGTGTTTGGAAGCATGCAAGGAATGTGCAACCAAAGATGATATAATTGCTGAGTATGAAAAGAAGAAAGAGCAGTTACTGTTCAACCTCAACTATGTGAAAGAATCTTATGATGTCTTGAACAAAACAGTAACTGGTCTCCAAAAGACAAACTCAGAACGAGAACAAGCACTTACGATGATGAATGCTGTGATGATGACAAAGCAAAAAGCCATAAATTTTTACATCGAAGAAAGTGCTAAGTGGAAGCAAGAGTTGGAGACAGAGAAGATTGAGAATGAGAGAATTAGACGTTTATTACAAAGTTATTCTAGTTCTGATTATCTCATTGATCGTATTTACCCAACTGTTGCAGGTATGGAAGCTTTTCAAGACGAGAAGCCAAAGAAGAAGAAATATTGTGGTAAGAAACCGACTGTTAGCTATAACAAGTGTCCGCCTCCAATTTGGGAAGGGTATTCTCCTAGAAAACCAAACGAGGAACAACTTGAAAAAGCAGTCAATATAAAGCTAAAAACCAACACAACTGACGTTTTACCAGATAACATTGATGTCACGTTTACCTCGTCTGATACTGATCATGAGTCTGAGTTAATAAAAAAGGTGGTCGATCAGGTGTTGGATACTGAGGAGGAATCCGAGTCAAAGTCTGAGTCTGGAGGGTCAAATTTGTCAGTCAACAGTCCAAAGTCGTCGGTCAAACGGTCTTACAGTAAAGAATTTTTGTTATCGAAAGCAAATTTGGATGATGAAACATTTGAAGTCATATACACTTTAAATGATTCGGACAAATTATACTCTGACAAAGAGTTTCCAATAAGAAGTGTTCGTTTTGACTTGATCAAAAAGGTTTTCAAAATGACAGAAATTAAGATTTCTGAAATAAAAGATTTAAATCTTTCTGAAAAACCTAAAAAATACACTTCAAGAGTTCAACAACGTCTAAACAAGAAAAAGGGTTACAACTCTGGTTCTGGTTTTCAAAAGAAACCAAACCAAAATTGTAGCTAAAAAAGAAAGGTCTTGGATTTATTCCACCAGAAAATTATAAAAATTTGAAAAATTCTAAAACAAAAACAGAATTTGTGTCAGGTGGAAGTGCAGAAGAGGAACAGAAGAAATCATTCTGGAGACAGTCAAATCAAGAATTTCTTGCTGAAAAGAAGGAGAATGGAACTGAAGTGTTTTATCAAAGAGAGACTCGTACTTGTTACAAGTGCAATGAAACTGGTCACATTGCATGGAACTGTCAGAAAAATGTCAAAACAAAACAGGGAGTTTCTCAGAAATTGAAAGAAAAGGTTGTTGATATTGAATCACCAACCGAAAAATTTAAAATTTTTGAAAATTCAATTTATGAGGTTGGTGAGTGTTCTAAAAAGAATTTTTATAAAAGGAAAGAGAATGACAACCAAGTGTGGGTTGTTAAGAAAGTTGATGTGAATGTCGGCGATGAATCTGGTTTTACAAAACCAGAAGAGCCACAGGTTGAGATGAAAATTTCAGTGAATGATGATGAGTTTCCATCACTGAAATTTGAAGAAGTTAAACAGAAAGTTGGTAAGGTTGATATCTCGAATCAGTTTTACAAAGAGAATACTAAGTTTGATGTCGAGAAAACATTCAATGGAAGTGTTAAGAAAATTTTTGGGAAAATGTTGAATGGGAAAGCTAAGGGGGTTAAAGATTTTTATGCAACTAAAAAAAACAACTTACAACCCTACTGCGCAAGAACTAAAAGCCATCAAGTCTGAAAAGACTTGGATGGAAGTTTGTTTCCCTTGAAGTCTTAGGACTATGCCGGAGATCCCAAGTTTATATCGTGGATCAGGAATCGGCATCATTCTAGTGTTTGAAAAGTTTGCTTGAAAGATTTTTTGAATGAGTTTAAATTTTACAGGATAAGTATGAATTGCCGGAGCTTCCAGGTTGGTAAGTGCGAAGCTGGAATCGGCATTCTGATTGATAAAATGATGCATGTAGACGTAACATTCCTACAGTTGGTATTGGTTAGTCATTTCTACAAGTGGTTTTGTTTGTGATCCTAAAAGTGGTAATTTTTACAAGTGGTACAGAGGTTGCTTAACTGCAAACGGTAAATCAGGGACATTAAATTGTACTTGATTTACTACATTTGATAAAAACTAACAAGATGATGAACTATATCCCCATACTTAACAAGTGGTAAACCTACAAGTGGTAAAAACAAACTCATTTTCCGGAAAAATCATTTTGATTAAAACAAACTTAAGTGTTTTGAAATCATAATGAGAAAATGGTTTGTGATAGGGGGAGTTCTGATTGTTTATGCCAAGTGGATGGCGATTTGATGCAATTCGATGTCAGTTGTCAAGTTCTTGTACAGTTCATTTTATGTTTCAAGTGGGTCAAGAGTCTAGTTTGTTTTCAAATTTCCTAAAATGTGTTTGCATTTTAGGGGGAGTAGAAATTTTCAGAAAATCCAAAAATATTTGAAAATTTGAAAAAGACAAAAACATGATAAAATCAAAAATGAGTTTTTGTGTCAAAGAAGAGGAAATGATAGTACATCAGTAGATTATCACAGTATGCTAAAGAATTGTATTGTTTAAATAGTGTTAAACAGTCTCACTGATGATATGCCGATAGGTTTTTACACATTTAGTAAGCTTTTTCGGGATATAAACTAAAATTCAAACTTGCTTATTTCGTGGGGAACACTACTTGGATATATAGGTAACCCCTGAAATCTCGTTTGAAAGGTCCCTCTTTCTGAGATACTAGGTCTTTATGCTCAGTGATATCTGGGGTATTATCCCGGGACTTCTGCTGAAAGAAATTTCTGACCTAGTCCCCGTATAATACTTTCTGCATATGCTTTGAAATATAAGCGTCGCCCTCAGCAAATTGATGAAACAATAAAATTGATAGTCATTGCTGTTGTAATTCAAAAGATCCTCTAAAGGGGACCCACCAAAAGTCGAAGCCGTCATCTCTCTGCGTATCGAAAGATTGACCTGAGCTCTCACGGCCCTCGCACTATAATTTATTCCCCTGACAGATATCATCTGTGGTATATTCACCTGTAAGACTGAATATTGGGATCTGGATACGGGAGTATATTCAAGAGGTGGGACACATGAATGAGTTTAAGTTCTTAAAACATCTAACTCATATCCTGAATTAGTTGAAATTTGTGTGAGAATTTAAGTGGATCAGTATATCGGCAATCTAAGTGAATTGTTTAATTCTTAATGTGTAACTAAGCTCAACGGTACTTGTGTTTTGTCAAAAACTGATATGATCCTCTTGCACAAACTCACAAAAATATTGTTTGTAAATAATTCTTTACTGTATTTCTTTATATTAAAAAATTCAAAAAGATTTTGAGTGTGTTTTAGCATAAATTTTGAAAAAGTCAAAAAGATTTTCGACAACTGATGTTGGAAAGCTGATTTTCAAAGTTTCGAGTGCTAAACATGATGACATTGTTGTGAGGGGGAGTGTGTCTTAAAATGTCAAAATATGTTTTCTAAATCAACAAGTGGTTCATCATGTGTATGTTATCTGAGGGAGAGTTATTGTTGATGCATATGTTTATGAAAGAGAATTAGTGTTGGTGCTTTCAAATTGTTAAATTTAGAAAATTTATTTCTGGGTTAAGAATGTGCAGGAATAGTCAGGTTTCAATCTTGAATCTAAAGACAAAGCGCCAGGTTACAATACCTGAGGACTCTGATTGAAGAAAGCCAAGTTTTGATTCTAAAATTTAAAGACTCTGCAGATAGAGCTTGAGCTAGGTATTGATCCTGGAACATGAAAAGTCAGACAATGATCCTGAAGCAGATGTTGCTGAAGAACAAAGGAATGCCAGCAAATCGAGAGGGGGAGTCTGAAGATATTCAAGCAGATACAGTTAAAGAGGAGTCTGTTGATGAAGATAGAGAGAGAAAAGCCCAGAGACTGATCAAGACTGAAGAAGTGAAGACACAGCATTGTTGTGACTCGATAGTCGACTCGTCAACATCTGAGGGGGAGTCTGTTGGTGCACTACATCTGTCGACTTCGTCTTGGATCGAGTCTTACTTTGAAATGTATAGTTTAGGGCACGTTTTACGAGAAAATAGGAAATGTATGTGTTTAGAACATAGGTTTCGCTCATATGGTCTTAGAAATGAGGTTTCGCTTATTTGGACAGGAGGTTTCGCTTATTTGGTCAGTCAGGTTTCGCTTATATGTACCTGTACATAAGAGCGAAACCTTCAGGTCTATATATAGGGGTTCCTATGAGCGAAACCATATAGATTGTCTTGTATTCCATGTCGAAGCTCTGCCGGTGTGAAGATCGAGCTGTAATCATTGTCAGATCAATAAAATCAGTAGATTAAGTGAAGATTCAGCTGTTTCTAGCTCCGTTTCTTGTTATTCCGCACCTGAAACGAAGTTGAACTTCTCTGAACGACTCGTTCGGGTCAGATCACGATCCTACAAAAGGAAAATTTATCTTGGTTGTCAATTACGAAAGATTTAGAATTAACAAGCTCAACGGAATAGGAGTCCGAAAATGATGTGTCAACTATCGAATCATAGCATGAGGAAAAATCAGTGTGTTGACATTATTGAATTACAAAGATATACCGAAATACAACAGAGTTTAGTGTATCATCGTCATAACACATAGTTGTATTAAGATCACTTTGAAGAATGAGTCAAGCGGAAGGTATATATAGATTAGTTTCAAGCTACAAGTTTATACCGATATCATAAGGTGTCGTAGTGATCAAAATAATAATAGCGGTGACCGAACGAGTTCACCATGTTTGAAATCAAATGAAAGTTCAATGAAGTAAATCCGAATGTTTGTTTTAAACAAATCTAGTAGGATTTTCGATGGAAAATGAAACAATTGAATAATGTTTTTCGATCGAAGATGATAAAGCAATAAATATCACGAAATGCTCGATCGATGTTGTAAGAACTGTTAAGAGATATACTGAAACATGATATGAATTTGTGTACCATTATCTTAACACACGATTGTGTTAAGATTGCTTTAATATTATAAACCAACAAAGCAGATTTAAAATAAATAAATAAATAAATCCGTACATGATGTATGCAAACGAGATTAGCACAAGCTTCAAATTTGTGAAAACGTCACCACAAGGTGATCGTGATTAAAGAAACGATTCAATAAAGTTGAAGACCAAACAAGCCTGTTATGGTTCAAAACAAATGAAGTGCTTGTTGGGATTATTTCGAATATGATGGCCTCAATCATATGGGACCTTGAATTGAATACGTATTGCGAGCAAGTTCAAACAATTGAACTTGGTTTAAACATGAGTTCATTTATCAATAAGAAGGTTCCGACATGGTCACAACGAAAACCATGTATGTCACTCAAAAAGAAAATTGAGTTTTTCAAGAAATTCATTGAATCGATATTAGAGAGTCATCGCTTTACAATAATGCGGTTCATCTAGATCACAATGCAAAGATCAAGTATAGCGAAATGATATTTGAGCTTTGATAAAACAACAATTTAGAGTGAAGCCCTCCAATGGTCTTTACAAATCAAACTAACCACATGTGCAACAAACAGTGCATGTGTAACGTGTGGATTTACCAATAAATGAAGCAACTAAATATTCGCTACTATGAAAGAAATCCTCATGATACGATGGCCATTAGGGGGAGTAGAAATGTGAAAGTTCACTCACTATATGCAGAAGTCCGAATTTAAACAAAATAAGTTTAAGAAGTTTACCTGGAATTTCGTGTGATAACCGTTGTTAAGTGATATTACCATGGAATGTCGAACATTGCGTATTTGTCATAGGGGGATTGCAAAGGTATGTGATTTCTTTTGTAGCGCCAATAATTATGAGTCTGATTAGAGTATGCACTGATTGTTGTGAAATCTTGTTCTGACGTACCTCAGCGATATTCATGTCGTTTGTAGGATCACGTGGCAAAGTGCCGCTCTTTGATTAGTAGTTCTTTCACTGACGGGATTAGCATCGTTGTTGTCGTGCCCAATCATGTTTTCCAAATGCCTAGCCTCGAAAGTCGAGTGTGATATACTTCGATGTCCTCTATCGTGTAGTTTAAGTTTCATGTGTATTCTTGTGTACTAGCACAACTTTACATGTTCCCTACTTGCGTTAATAGTCTTAAGATAACACATTGGAAATTCTTATACTTTTGATGGCGTCCCAACTTAAAGGGTTCCCGCTGTTTATATTGTCGCACGAGTTATGAGACAAATGATCAAACGAAATAATGTTTGATATCAGAATTATAGATATATGCGAGAGATTCCTGATAGAGAAATCTAGAATTATCATTGACACACATACTCGTGAGTTATTGTCAATTGTTATGGCTTTTGGATTTCCTTATAGATTTACACATCTATATAATCATATACTGTAATATACATATCATTCGTAAGGTCAATGTATTTAACAGATTCATATTTCCAAAAACAAGTCAGACATCAGGTCATGGTACTATTTAGGGAATTTTGTCACTTGTTTGACATATCATATACCACATCTTACCCGGTTCTCACCGGAGAGGTAACCCCATCTTACCCGGATCTCGCCAGAGAGGTAATTGTCATTGTATTTCCCACAAATAGTATCAAGATTTTAAAGGTGCCTCTTTTATTAAGGCTTTCATCAAGAATCAAGGAAATTTGTATTCACATGACGGATCATATTCTAGAACCAAGTAGTACCAATAAGCAAGAAATAATAGTGATCAAGTGTTATTGCTTATTTATCGTACTTGAAATGTTCTAGTCATCATTCTTACGGCATAAAAATTTCTACCATATTATACCTATATAAGTAATTAGCTTCTCTTGAAGCTTATATTAAGGCATCTTTCTTAAGTTCAAGTCTAAATACTATCCTAGGTGCTACCAGATAATATCTATTTCCTAACACTTCGTTTAAACTTAGGTATTATTACAACACCTAATTGCTTAAACAAGTGGCTTTGATACCACCTCTGTCACGGCCCCCGACCCCACCCTAGACGGGAGCGGGAGCCGCGAAGCAGCCAAGTGGTACCGGTGGTTATTTTGAAAATTTTGCAGCGGAAATTTCATCAGGACCGTGAGTTAAGAAAAATACCAGAGTTTTGAAACACCGGATTTTATTTATTAACCAGATGGGATAAACCCATGTTTTGCAAATGTAGCTTTAATATGAGATAAACCCGAATACATAAAACAGTTTTTTCTTAATTTAATTTAATTGATAAAATAAGCAACTTCTGTAAGCCTTTTGGTGCCGTATCCAACTCTGATTCCAATCTACTGTAATCATCTGAAACACGTTTTAGAAAGGTTTTGTCAACAGGAAATACTGGTGAGTACATTCAATTTGTATAAAAGACACATTATTATAATTTATAGTATTAAGAGCGATTACAATTGCCCCTATCTTATAATTATCTAGTTCAGTTGTCACTCGACCGGATCTGTGACTGTGGTCATACCACTATTGGGTCATGTCACCCAATAGTGACGAGTATCACGATTTAGGTGCGCCTGCCTAAAGGTGATAAAACATCAGTAATGTATACAAAACCCCACTTATAGTTCTGAGTCTTCTGATGATTAAACATCTTGTTTGATAGTATGTTATGGATCGGAGTTTTCTGATAGTTAACCATTTAGTTTAACAGAGTGGAATACGTATTAGTGTAAAACCATATCAAACCTAACGATTGTCACGAGATCAGAACCTTAACGAAATTCACAAAGTATAGTCTTATTTAGACAACACTTTGGCATTCGTTAGTTGGTTCCTGAATCGATCGGAAAGAATATCGTATCGGTGATTATTGGTTAGAACACCAACGTATAGAGAGAAGAATAGAAGAAATGGGCAAAGAAAAATGAATCCTAAGCTTCGTATTTATAGGTAAGGGATACTTCTTACCCCAAATAGAACTTCTCTAGGTGTTATCTACCCATATATACCTTCCTCAGTTGAACCTTCCCTAGATAAAACCTTCCTCAAATAATATTTCCCCTAGATAATATTTTCGTTAGATAATATCTACCCCATATATACCTATTTAGATATTATCTATCTCATGTATATCTTTTTGTTAAACTTTAGCTGTTTAGTTTTACTTAACGGTCATAACTTTTTGGTACGTTAATATTTTTTTTTAAATTACACCATATAAACAAGTATTTTGTTCTCTTTAATTTGAGTATAGAATTGCAATAGTTTTTTTTAATAAAAAAGTGATATGTTACGTGATTAACATTGTCTAAGGGTGAGTAATAACTTAATCGTTAATCGAAACCGAACCAAACCGAAATCAACCAAAAACTGAATTAACGTAAAACTAGTTAACTGAATTCCTAATTAACCAAAAACGGTTATCGATTTTTTTGTACCCTCATTTAACCATAATTCAATGAACTGAACCATTCATATTTTCATATATTTATAGCTTTTATACTTTCTGTTTATGTATTTCATATTTATACCCTCATTTTATGTATTTATACCCCCATTTTATGTATGGATACATCCATTTCATGTATTTATACTTAAATTTTATGTATTTCTAATCAAAAGTTTTAGTCCAAGTTTGATTTTGCCTATTAACCGAAATTAAATGAATCAAACAAAAAATCATCAATCTAACTAACTAAACCAAACCGATTAACTGAAAACGTATTGGTTAATAAAATAGACTAATCGATGACCTCGATTTCGGTTGAGGATAATAATCTAACCAACCAAACAATGGATACTGTGGCAATGTCTGTGTTTCCAGCAGCATCGCGCGCACATCTACTGGTTATTGACCAAAATTGGTTATCGGTGAGCAATAACTAAATCGTTAACCTAAACCAAACTGAAAAAAGACGAAATCGAACCGAAATCAACCAAAAACTTAATTAACTGAATAGTAAAAACCGAATTAACCAAAAACTGGTTATCATTTTTTTGTACCATTGTTTAACCATAATTAGTTGAACCAAACCGAATCAGTCATGTTTTCGTATATTTTTAGCTTTTATACCTCCGGTTCATATTATGTATCTCTATTTCATATATTTATATTTTCATTTCATGTATTTATATCTCAAATTCATATATTTCTAAACAAAAGTTTTAGCCCAAGTTTGGTTTTTGCTATTAACTAAAATTAAATGAACATACAAAAACTGTCAATCTAACCGAATAAACCAAAATGATTAACCGAAAACTGATTGGTTAATAATATAGACTATCAATGACTTTGGTTTCGGCTTTGGTTGAGAATAATAACCGAACCATGCACACCACAATGTAATGGATTACCCGATTACTTCGTTTTTGATGTATATCTATCACAATGATGCTACAATAAATATTATACGAATAAGAAAACTATCAAAAACGAGTATCGCAATGCGATGTGTCGTTCCCGCCGCATTACCCGAGCATCTTGCTAGTCATTTAAGATTGGTATTGTAACATCCGCTAAAAACGGGTCTTAGAACCAGACTCGTTGTGACCCGGATTCAAATCATGTTAAATAAATATGTGAAATAGTTATTTTTCTATTAAGATTTATTACTTTTATTATTATTATTATTATTATTATTTAATTGTTAAGGTATATCAAACGACTTGTGACCCGTTCCAAGCGATACTTACATTTTAAACGTTACATTAACCATTAAGGAATACCCATTCGTCCTAAGTGATGTCACCTTAAACGATACCCTTGTATTTCAATTAGCACCATCTCAAACGGCATCATACCCCTAGCTCAAACGATACCAACCCAAACCACAACCTTTGATCCAAAGGACAACCCCCTTATAACTCCCAAATGACACCCACATTACAAATGTTATAGCATCTAAATAATACCCTAAACATCAAGCTATACCCCATAACTTCCAAGTGACACCCAAGTGTCGTTTGACATTAAGCTCCAAACGAAACCCTCTTTTCTTTTCAAAGCCCATGTCGCTTTGTTTCTTCTTCCTCAAGAAAACATGAACCGCCTTATCTTATTTAGAAATTCTAGCTGTTTTGCGCAAGGATTAATGTTCCAATTTACTCTAAATAGATCTAGACACTAATACATGCCTATAACCCGTCCAAATACACTCCTAGATCACCTAATTTTTATTCAAATCAAATCTCCATAAAAATATAGAATATGCCCTCATCATTATAACAAAAATTCGACCATTCTAACACCCCAAAACCTATTTAAACGACATCTCCACTTTACGTAAACAATTCCCCACTCTCAATTCATGCAAACACTTTTTCTAATCCGCGGATTCAAGGAAGGAGGATTCTAGGGCTCGGAACTTCCCCACGCGATATCTATCTCGTTGCTCAATCCATTAAGGTTGTTCTTGAGCCTAACTTTTTTAATTTTTCGAGCTCTACAAAACCCATCTATCCATTTGTATGATAAAGGGCATAAACAATCCGAATTTAATTCACTTATATTATAGGGTTCTTATTTTATAAAATTGGGGCTTTTGGGTTTTAGTTATGTGTTTGATGAAATTGAACGTAGTTTACTGATCCCTAACATGTTAGATTAGATTGTGTAAATTTTGAGATTTCCGGACATCTTTTGAATTTATTTCATATTTTAATCACATTCATTAGAAAAATTTATAAAGTATAAAATTAATCAACATAAAATTTTATAAATTTTATAATTGAATTTCTTGTCTCATGAAAAATGATTTTTACAAGAAAAGGATTAATTAAATTATGGAACAAATTATTTTTTTATAAAATTTATGATTTTAAATAATTAAATAAAATGATGGTAAAATCTGATTTATAAAGTTAATAAATTTATTTTTACTAACTTATCTAAATATAACATATACAACACAACTTAACATAATAATTTGTTATTTATACAATAAATGCTATTTATTCCAATAATTTAATAAAATTTAGTTTATTTTTCATATTGGATATTATTAAATATTTAGTTTATATAAAAGTTCCCAAATCTCAGGATTTAGTTTTTCTAGATTTTATTTTTTTATTGGTTATTTAGTATTGGTTTATTTTATAATTTAGGGTAATCTTTATCTTTTCTCATGCGGTGTTTTTCTCACGGATCTTTTCGCAAACAGTGAGTAAATCTTACTCCCCTTTTTAACATAAACTTTTTGGGGTGTGTCACGTGTCACATTGTTTCATATTCATTTTTCTCAATTATCAAATCATGCAAACCATTGTGATGTTATGTGTTATGTGTTATTTGGTTTAGGTTTTTTGTTTAATATTTGTACAATGGTTGCTCAATTCGTAGTGCCTCACTTATTCGTAGGTTCACTTTCACCGGGTTAACCTTCCCTCGTAATTCATGGTATGCGGGTATCACCTCGCTTATTCATAGGTTGACCCTTTCATCATGATATGTGATGTGAGTATAGTCTCACTTATTCATAGACTGACATGTTCCTCATGACTATGGTATGAAGACACCGTGTCATTGTCATCATTTAGTCATGCCCTTTTTGGGTTTGAGACTCAAGTATCAATTACTCTGTTTATTGTTGTGGTATATGTTGTGATTTGGTATTGGTTGTGTGATTGTGATTGTATCAATAAAACATTATTTGCATGATTACTCTTAAACATAATTAAATGTTTTCGCTTATAAATATATAAATGTTTACTTTTAAAAATAAGTTTACTTTTATTCAACTTTGGTTTACCTACCAGCTTATTATAGTTGACCCAAAATACCTTTTTACACATGATACAAGAAGTGAGACTTGAATGAAAGCTTGGATCGATATTCACATAGGGATTTCCTTTAGAAGTTAATAAAGAGATTTTACTATGTAATTTATTTGACAAATTTTGGATTATTTGAACTATTTGTAATGTGTGACATTTAAAATTTATAACATGTATGATGTAACACCCCGAAAACGGGTTTGGTAATCAAACCATGTTAATACTAAAAGATGGGTAAAGTACCGTTAGTGGTAAAAGTAACTCGGTAAATATTAGGATTTAAATAAATAAACCTAATATTAAATAAAAGTTGAACGAAAACTTTTGAGGAAATAAAAGTTTATAAATGGCCCGAGATAACGGGACTTAAAATAAACCGAGTCGTACCCGAAGATATAAATCTTTATATTATAAAATTTAACGTCGGATATAAATGAGATTAAATAACTTGGAATATATAACCTAGTTAATCACAAGTCTTGTAGTAACATGCTAGTGAGTTAAAACACCTAAAATCCAAACCAAATGATAGTTGGGGGGTTAAAGGTGTCAAAAATTGAAATAAGTTTGATTAAAACAATAAAGAGTAACTGCCATTTTGTTCCCTGTGGTTTGGCCAGTTTTGCCACTTTAGTCCAAATCTCAAACTTTTTACATCTGGGTCCCTGTGGTGTCACTTTTGTTGCCATTTTAGTCCAAAAAGAAAATCAGCTGCTATTTCTAAAAAAAAAACTTGGTTTTTTATCCTTTTCTACAGGGGCAATTTAGTCATTATAAGTATTATTATAACACACTATTAATTAAAATAATTAAATTAAATAATCCCCATACAGTTCATCTTCCCCCAAACACTAATCATCTTCTCTAATCACTCCGCAAAACAAGATTTAACAAACAAAATTGATGTATAAAATCAAGCTACAAATGTCGTTTACAAGCAGAAGATCAGCAACTGATCTATAATCTATGATCATCCAAACAAGTGGAAGTTATACAATGATGCAAAAACAGATATGCGGATCAAATCAAGGGGGTATAACCTCCACCTTTTTCGACGAAAACTTCAAAACAACAATGTACAAAGCAAAACTGACTGAATAATCAAACAATAAACATATCTCCATACATATTTCTGCTGAGATCCAACCGAGAAAGCATCAACAAGAAACAAAGAAAATTACCCACATTTAACCCACCTACCACAACCAAGAATCACCAAACAACAATACCCAGAAACGTATTCAGCAACAATGCTCAAATCTCTCATCTGCACCTCCGACATCATCTTCATCGGTGGAGGAGCTTCTGGAGGTGGTAACGGCGGCGGCGGCGATGGTGGAGGAACGATGATAGAGGTCTACAAAATCCAACCACCACCGACGCTCGATTAACCACCACCGCTACAAAATCCAACAAACAAACAACCCCTGCCACCATCTCAGATATGCACCATCTGTCTCTACCTTTCTTTCAGATTCGTGGTGGTAGGTTTAGGGTTTTCGAGTGGCGACGGTGGTGGCATTTAATGGGTACAGTGACGGTTGTGGTTGTTGACGGTGACACTGGTGGGTGTGACTAACGGGGGTGATGATGGTGGTTGTTGATGATGTTGCGGTGATTATAGAGGAGATTCATGGTGGTTTGTGGATGTCACGACTTAGGTTTAGAGATATGAGAGAGAGAGAGAGAGAGAGCTGATAGATCGGAGGTGGTGTAGATTAGGGTTCTTCAAGTTTGAAGAATGTAGAGGAAGATGAACAGTATGAGGAATATTAGGGTTCTTCAAGTTTGAGCTGGTATTTATTTATATAATTGTGAAATGACCATTTTGCCCCTGAACAAAAAGACAAAATAGACAGGTTGCAACAGTCAAAAAAAGGGGTTTTTGAATTTTGGACTAAAATGGCAACAAAAGTGAAACCATAGGGACCCAGATGTAAAAAGTTTGAGATTTGGACTAAAGTGGCAAAACTGGACAAACCACAGGGACCAAAATGGCAGTTTACTCAACAATAAAATTAAAAACCAAACAAACATTAGTGTGTGTGTCTGGTCGATCAAACACAGGGGGCGACCAGGAGCTTGCTCTCAACACTAGTTCATGCTAAAATCGATCAAGTGAAAGCACAAATCCGACCCAAATCGAAATCCAGGCAGAGATTAGTGATCTCCTTTGTAAAAGGATCATAAGGTATGCGAAAATTCGTTATTTGATTCCATTCAAAATTCTAGATGAACAATTATAATCCGAAATTAGTGTTGCATGAGTGTTGCTTGGATGAAATTAGAATGAAATAGTGTCTAGAAGTAAACCCTAGTCATTAGATTGTTAAAATTTTGCTCAATGCTTGAGAATTCCATAATCACCATTGAAGGTGTTAAGTGGGTTTTGTAGAAACATGTTAAACACTAGGATTTTGATAGTTTTTCTAGTGTAATTTGAGTTCTATGAAGTGATTTCAGAATGGGATGTGAAAATTTTACATGAACTTGCTTAATGGATGATTAAATTTGGCTACATGATTAGATATGAACTTGACAAACGAAGTATAAAAATCTTGCCCGCAAGGTGTTTGTCAAAATGCCTAAACGAATGTTCGTATGTCAAAATTTTGAACGAAACACATAAATTCCTAATTTGATTAATTAGGGGTGATATGTGATGATACGGATTCTAATCATAATGTGGATTTTAATTAATTTCACATATCATATGATTAGAGGTAGCTAACTAGAAGAAAGTTAAATTAATCAATGATGAAGTCGAATAGTGATTTCGACATAGAAAATACGTATGGTGGAATAGTCTTATTTGTTAATGACTAATCTAACCATCTTACGAATTATGATGATAGTTTGACGCTTGACAAGCTAGGTGGAGACTTGGAGAAGAAATGAGTCAAACGGGTCATGAATGAAGGAAAAGTGTATTTGAGCGCAAGGTAAGTAAAGCTTACACTTTACTATTAGATCACCTACTTGTTGTAGTTGTTATGAATAAAACGAGATGGTAGATTTATTATGGTAACCCGTGGCGTAACAATACGGGTTGGAATAAGTAAAGGTAGTAAAACGATGATTCGGCATGTGTAGGCCGAATAAACAAAGAGTTTTAAGAAACGATATATTATGGTATAAACTTAATGAGTAAAAAGAGTAGTGCGATAGTTTGGTTACGAGCCAACGAACAAACAATTGTTTTTGAAAAAGGCGCTCAAAAGCGTAAAACATGATGTGTCAAATGAATTAAGGAAAAGATTTTTTTAAGCAATAAAATTGAACGATGTAAACCGAACAGATTACATGGACGAGATGGTAAACAAATACCATCTCATGAGGGTAAAATGGTTGTTAGACCAAGCGGGTTGAATGGTGATGATATCACCATTTGACAATTTCGACTAATGATTTTCGTCAAGTATTATGATCACAAGACGAATATCGTAAGGGATTACAGTGCTATTAATTAGCAATTTAATTGTTGCGGTATAAATCGGGTCTATACGTTGACCCGAGCCAGGTATGCCTAATTGAATTTTATAGATAAAGTGCAATTTTGGTCGAATTGATAGTAATGGTCCTTCACCGTAATATGAAGGACATACAATTGACCAAAAAGCCTTTGATGGGTAAATCAGGCAAACGAACCTTAGAGGTTGATTAAGAACTTATATTATGACTTTGGGAGTCCTTAGATTACGTATAAAAATTATAGGTAATGACATTTATGGGTCGAATGCCTAAAAACGGGTCTTATGCGTAAAATGACGAACCGAAGGGTAGAAATTGGGATTTATGGGTTTCTTATGTTAAATCCGCCATAAAAGTAGTCATGGTGGAACCTAAGCATATATTTTTAGATGTGGAATAACTAAGTGTGAAAAGAAAAGAGTTAGTTTAGACTAAATAGCTTAAATCCCCTAAACGGGTCAAAAGTGTTAAAAGGGGTTTCAAGCCGAGAACTTGAAATCTGAATTTTTGAAATAGTTCAATGTCGGGTTATAACTCCATATGATGGAGAATTAAATTACAAATGCGTAGGAAAAAGAATCACGCAAAACGGGTAAGTAGAATGAAAGTTATGACCATTTGAAGTTAGAAATTGGTTAAAACTTGGAGCTGGGAATATGTAGCAACAATTCAGCCAAGCTTCTGTCGAAATCAGAGGGTCGCGTCGCGCGACACCGAACCGGAAACATCGTCGCATCACGCGACAGTGGTCGTGGCCCGCGACGGATCCTTGATATCATCTTCGCGGCCCGCGAGTGCCCAAAATGCTGAAACATGTTTGATTTTTTTGCTTGTTCTGATTATGGTACTTGTCTAAACTCATTTATAAGTTATCAAAACTAACTTTTTAGTTGGTTTTAATCATAGGTAAATGTCGAGCGTTCCCGGATGAAGATCAAGCTCAACGAAGAACCGAACAAGATGCAGTTACAAGCTTCCGCACATAGTTTCATCGTCATTTTTAAACGGCGAATTTTTATAAATCAGGATGTAACGTTTTAAAATTTAGAAAAGTTTTAATTAACCTGTATTTTCATTGTATATGTAATTATAATTACATGTCTATTTCCGTAAATTATACGAAAATCTTAAAATAATAGAAAGGGTGTTACCAATGATTACGAAACTTTTAGTAGTTGCCATAAGCTTTGGACAATCATCTCGCTCCAACCGATAATCCGCTATGGGTCGGGGACTCACGAGTATTAACTTGTTATAGTTGAGATTTATATCAATAAAACATATTAAATGATCATAATTAAAAAGAAAACTATTCTAACTCAATCTATCATGGACTGACTTGAGTTGAATACGAACTAAGCTCTCAACCTGGATTTGTTGACTCAAGCCTACCTAACTTGTATTGTTGTTGGTTCGAACCCGAGATAATATAAGGTCGACTCGATTAACCAAATCGTCACTTTTTATGTATTAGCTTGGATTTCAAAGACACGTGTCTTGAGTAGTTTAGAGTGCAAATGGCTTTTCTGACATCATTTTTTGTTATATACAGTTGTAGGATCTATACATGTGAGGCTGATGTATCAAATATGTGTCGGTGGTTTTCAGGTGTAATGTAACCATGAACATGGGTTCACTGTATTAGTGTGTTTGGGCCGAAATGGGTTTAGGCCTTGTGGGCTTTTAGTCTAACCTATATATAGTTTAGTTTTATTCATTATAGGGTTAGCCACTCCATAGGAGCCGTGTGAGAAGGGGTTACACATATGGATCGGTTTTGTGTATGATCCACAGTATAAGACAGTTTGATTAATAGAAATCAGATGCTTTGGAAGTTCTTAGTGTTCATCGTTCTTGAATCACACAAACAACTGTTTCCGCCAATTAGTTGTTTTTGTTTGATATCATTATTGAAGATCCACGATTTAAGGGACTTACAGTTGGTATAAGAGCCATTGAAGTCATTCAAGGCTCCGTTTAGACATCAAAAGGATTCAAGACTTGTTTTTTTATATAGTTTGTTCGTGTTTTGGTTCATGTTCGAATAGATTTGATGAATAAGTCAATTTAAAAGCTTTTGGTGTGATCTTGTGTTTTTTCAGGTCTTTTTAAGAGTTCATAGGTTGAAGTTTTGGGTTTTTCTTGAGTCTATGTACTGGATTTTGATCTTGAATAAGTGTTTTCGTAGTTGGAAATTGAAGAAACAATAGAACTTCTTCAACGTGTTCTTCTTCATCTTCTTCATGGTCCTCAAAGTTCGAAGTTCAAAATATTTTGAGATAATCTTCAAATTGTAAAATGTCGCATCCCTCGTCCCCTAATAACCCGGGAACGGGCGGCCGCGGCCAGTTTTGTTGGTATCTGGGTTTGTCATTTTGGCAGCGGAATTTACATCAGGACCGTAGTTAGGAAATATTTTATCAGAGTAAAATACCACGCTTTTAATATATCATATACATGGGAAAAACCCAAGTTTCAAGTACACACATTTTTATAGGGATAAACCCTATTTTATTTAATAAAACAACTCTATATTTTAGGTAACTTTATTGCCACTTTTCCAAGCCTTCAGTACTGTCCAGCTGGCTTCTATTTGGCTTTCATATTTTGTTACCTGAAACGCGTTTTAAAAACATTTTGTCAGTGGGAAATACTGGTGAGTGAATCCCAGTTTAATCAAGTTTAATAAAAACCATTGTACAGTATTGAGGGCAGTCGCGTAATTACATTTGTTTCCATCTATTCAATTACCAACCACGGCACTATCAACCCGACTTGTGGTCATGTTACTCCTCGCAAGGTAGTAACAAATTTTGTATACAAAACCCCAACATACCGATGATAATTGTAGAATACAAATACTCAATCACTGTTTAATATAATTTAATTTAGGTGAGGTTTTGTAAAAACAGTTAACAAAAAGGAGATTACTCACTTTGCTGTCTTAGGTTTTCTTTAAGGGTTTCCTGGTGATTATCTATAATTTACACAAATGCACACGCGTTAGTATAATAACTCAATATTTACATTAGCAATACCCTCCCCGAGACGGCATTCCAACGACTACGTTGGGTAGAACCACGACAGCCGTTACGGAACCCTGGATCAATCGGGCAGCGTATCTAATACGTAATCGGGGTTATGATACTTACAACGAGGCAGAGCTTCGTTAATTAGGGGGTACTATGCCCGAGAATAGTGTCTACACTATAGAAATTCGAGAGAGAATTTGAGAGATGAACGATTTCAACTGACAGCCGAATGCCTCTATCTATAGTGCCTGATTCGCAGTTCCTCGCGGCCCACGTAGGATTAAGCTAGGGTTTACGCGGCCCGCGACATAGGGTGGGTAGGCCATAGCTGATCCTGGTCACTACATTAGGCTTGACACGATTGTGCCATGTGTCAGCACCGGGTGCAGCCTGGTGGTTGGGCTGTCGCGCCCCGCGTAGACCAGGGAGTGGTCTTACGCGGCCCGCCAGAGACCAATTATTTTTGTTTTTATTTAATTTTAATAAAAATAAAGGTATTCGGGGCCCGTTTTCGCACACGGGGTGTAATTTAGGACGTATAGGGACATTTTAAAATATATTAGGGCGTCAAAAAATATTTTGGAGGGTTGTTATATCCTCCCCACCTTGTTTTAGAGCTCGTCCTCGAGATCTACTGGAACAGGTGTGGATATTTCCTTTGCATTTCCGATTCAAGTTCCCATGTGTATTCTGGTCCTCTTTTGGAGTCCCATTTCACTTTGACCAGAACTAATCTTTTATGCTTGAGGTTCTTGACTTTCCTGTCTTCAATCTGTAGAGGCCTTTCTATAAATTTTAACTATTCATTTAGCTCTATATCTTTAAGAGGTACTATCAATGATTCATCAGCTAAGAATTTCTTGAGATTAGATACATGAAACACATCATGTATTCCTGCCATTTCTTCTGGCAGTTGTAGCTGATAGGCTACAGATCCTATTCTTCTAATAATCTCAAAAGGTCTAACGTACCTGGGACTTAGCTTTACCCTTTTGATGAATCATACCACTCCTTTCCAAGGAGAGACTTTTAATAATACTTTGTCACCTACTTGAAATTCCAACGGCTTTCGTATGTTATCTGCATAGCTCTTTTGTCGATCACGTGCTGCTTTCAGTCGTTCCTTGACTTGAATGATCTTGTCTGTTGTTTCTTATACTATCTCAGGTCCAGATAGTTGTTTTTCTCCAATTTCTACCCAACAGACTGGAGTTCGGCACTTTCGTCCATAAAGTGTTTCGAATGGTGCAGCATTGATACTTGTGTGATAACTGTTATTATAAGAAAATTCTATCAATGGTAAATGATCGTCCCAATTACCTCTGAAATCAATTACACAAGCTCTAAGCATGTCCTCCATTGTCTGAATTGTCCTTTCGCTTTGTCCGTCCGTTTGAGGATGATAAGCGGTGCTTAGATTCAACTTGGTTCCCATTGCTTTTTGAAAACTTGCCAAAAAATGAGAGGTAAAACAACTATCTCTGTCAGAAACAATTGATAGAGGAATTCCATGTAAAGAAACTATTTCATTTACATATAATTTAGCTAATTGTTCCATACTGAAGGTTTCTTTCATTGGTAGGAAATGAGCTGACTTGGTTAACATGTCTACAATCACCCAGATTGTATCATTACCTTTCCTTGTTTTGGGTAATTTAGTAACAAAATCCATTGTTATCAATTCCCAATTCCAAACTGGCATTTCTAACTGTTGCAGCAAACCTGAGGGTTTCTGATGTTCAACGTTGACTTGTGAATGGGTTAAACACTTTGCAACATATGCTGCTATATCCTTTTTTATTCCTATCTACCAGAAATTTTTCCTTAAGTCCTTGAAGGGGTATGGTCCCAAAAAAGCCGCGCAAACCTCCATCAATGTTGCGCGTGGGACCATACTCCTTATTTAACAAATTTCCGACCATGAGCCTTGCGCGAGTTACACCATATTCTATTTTACGTCGCGCGAGGCCTAGACAATAAGAAGCTCCAATAACAACACTTAGCACATTAAAAAGAGCACTCAGTCAACCAAACCCCGCGCGAGGTAGTTACATACCCAGCATGAATCGCGCAGGGAAGTAATGCAAGCTGTCCAGATAGTACACAAGGTACAGGTGGCAGATGAAAAGGGCCAATCAACATCCTTCTGGCCCTGCTCAATCGTGCTCAACGATCATCTGACATGCAGGAGACAAAAAGTACTTAAGGACGCCTACATGGCACCAATCATAAGGCAGAGACAACTGCCCCACGATCTCCACTCACCTGCTGATGGCAGAAGGGCGGCCAGGCTGACAACAGTGACACGTGGCTCCAATCACGGTCCGCCAGCACCAACGAACTCCCAGAAGCCACTAACGGTCGACACCAGTGAGACAAAGAGCATATCCTCCAAGTTGTCGCCTTCTGGCCCAAAGCCCATCAGCCCACACCCTCTTACACCTCTCCGGCTATAAATAGAGACCTCACTTCACAGGTTAAACATTCCATTCTCTCTACTCTCACACTCATACTTAATTATCTCCCCAAAGCAGTCGCTTGTTCTCACGCCGGAGCCCGGTTAAGAGGGAAACCCCCACATTCCCCTCTTAACGAGTAACGGTGTTCTGTTTTGCAGATAATCCAGTCATTAAGGAGCTCAGGAAACCACAGAAGATTAACCATCATGGTAGAAACATAAACCAAACTGATTAGCCCCGTAATTAGTTATGTGTTTCTTCATTGGCGCCCACCGGTTTTTCTACAAAACACTTTCATCTTCTTTCTTGAGTTTTCGTGTTTTTTCTTCCTTCGATCATGGCTGGTCAAGGAATCATTCCCGAGTTTGTCGGTTTCGGTGAAAACCCTAATGCAGCGTTGGGGGAGGGTAATCCAAATGCCCAACCTCAAAACATCGAAGAGATTGGTGAAGTCGAAGTAACCAATACGGGGGGACCGCGCGGGAGCATCACCCGCATCACTCAAGCGGTAAACCCAGGAAACAATGGCGCTGGACCTTCAAACCCAGCTCCACCTCAGAACAACTCGGCGCTACTAGGGCTACCAGAGGGCGAAACCCCAGCCTCATGGTACGCCAAGCAACTTGCCACCATTAACGAGGCATATCAATCCTTGAGCGCGCAACAAGCAGTCTTAACGGCAGAACCGTCCTTGGTTACACCAAACGGCCCCAGTCACGGGCCGTGCCAGATACCCCCACAGCAAAACATCCAAGGCAGAGCTAACAGACCCCCCCAACCCGAAGACTAAGCGTGCAGGACACGCGCGAAACACGGGGGGAGACAGAAAGCTACTATGACTATCCGTCAAACGTCCAAAGAGGTCCAGTCCATAGCCGGCTCACGCCGGGCAACCTCGACAATGAATGGGAAGAAACCGACCCGAATGATCCAACTTGGCAAGACGATGAAGGTTCATCAGTCTTCAATCGCTTGCAGAGGAACCATGAATACTACAAACCAAGACAACACGTGGGGTACACCGAAGAGGCAGAGTGAGACTTTCGCCTTGCCTATCGACCAGAGGAAGCTGTAGAACATTCAAAGTTCATCCCAAAGATCGCACTGGCGCCGCTTAAAAGAGAGAAGTTACTGTAGGACCGAGTTTCGTGACCGAAACCGTGATTCGTGTGAGATCGGTTCAAGACAGGAGAGATTAGAGATGCTAAACAAACAACTTTGTATTAATCCGGTAGTAAAACATTACAAATCGGCCCGATTACATGATAACCGAACTAATACCAAAGAAGTATACATCCGGGGAGAGACCAAGTGGTGATCTCTCCCGGTGAGGTCTCAAACCTCCTAAAAACTCCCAGTGTTGCAAATGGAAAGGGTTTTCTATTTATAGTCACACCCCTTGTCTTGCAAACACACACGGTCAACCGAATAACCCTCTCGTTTGACCACTTCAAACGAGCGGGTCTATACACGTTCGATAGACCGTTTCACTAACTATTACAAATTCAGCGTAAAATAAAACTAATCTATTCGACAAGCATCGGACACAAAATCTGCATCAACAAATTCCCCCTTGTCCGTTGCTGTCGAATGCTGAAAATGCAACTGCAATCGATCTTCAGTCAAGTATTCATCTTCTCTGTGTTAACAAATTCCCCCTTGACCGATGATCCAGGTAAGTAGTATCTTGACGCTCCTTGTAAAATATTTCCCCCTTAAAGTACGCGTATCCGTGTTGGGTGTTGTGCAATTTCCTCAAAAGGCTCAATTGACCGATCTTCCGCTGATCTTCCAATACTCCAACCGGCATTTTATAAGGGTTCCATTCTTTAAAAACTGCATCAAGTCTTGATCTTCAAGCATACTACATTGGTAGAGATTTCTGGTGAACTGTCTTCTGTAAACCATCTTTGTGGAATCGACCAAGTAATGCACTTTAATCTTCAGCATCAATACTCAGGAAAGTCAGCTAGACCAAGTGTATCCCTTGCAAGCTCAACCAGCATGCTTAGTTGAACTACATCCAGATCTCATTGTCTCGCCTTTGTGAAGTTGACCACGTAATGCACTACGGATCTTCAGCATCAGTACTCAGGAAGTCAGCTAGACCAAGTACATCGTTTGCAAACTCAACGAATTGAGTTACCCCCAGATCCCTGTAAAATCCCAAAGAAACATCAAACCCAAAACCGAATCCTGCAGGTCTTCAGTCTTGAACTATCAGCTTTCATAAAGATTCCCCAGGTCTTCAGTGAACAGCGCTTTTGTAACTACTGTAGACTTTAGAAACCTGTATTTTTCCGTGCAAAACCCTTCACGCTGGCTGGAGAATTAATTAAAATCCTCAAATATGTGTATGTGCAAAACATTCCACGCCGAACCGTTTGTATTACCAGAAAATCACAAACTCTACCACCTGTGATTGCGTTTAGAAATTTACCGAAGAAATTCAACATTTGAAATTTTTTTTTTTTATCCCCCCATTTTTTTGGTAAAATCTCTAAACCTTAACAGATTCTTTCCACTTCAAAGAAACTGTCGTCAAATGTTCACCAATTCCCTCCACTGAGCGGAACTGTCGTCAATCTTCACTGAATGTTCTCGGTTCCGAAAATTCACGAAAACGACTTTCTTCTTTGCATATTCTAGTTGAATAAGAACGTCCCCTAGTACCCCGTAGGATCCGACTTGTATCCCTCCAAAGACTTTGTGAACTCGTTAGGACCGGTATTGACATTCTAGGTTCATGCATTCGTTACCAAATGCGAGAATATGACAATAAACAAAAAGATTTCTTCGTTGCATATTCTAGTTGATAAAGAAATTTCGCCTAGTACCCCGTAGGATCCGACTTGTATCCCTCCAAAGACTTTGTGAACTCGTTAGGACCGGTATTGACGTTCAAGGTTCATACGTTCGTTTTCAAATGCGAGAATATGACAATAAACAAAATGCTTTCGAACATTTACGAATAACCGATAACAATCATAAACATTGACGTGCGGAAGTGAACATACCGTTCTGTTTTTGGCCCATAATAGTCGCGTCACCATTTTTGACATTTGCACCGGTAACCGTGACTACCCCACATTTTTCAAAAATCAAGTTTTCATCATCTCTTGTTTTCATCATGCCGCATCATCCCGAGCGCTCCCGAACCCGTAAGAATTTGTCGTTGAAGCATGATTCAAATCAACTTCACGAACGATCTGGATCCTTCGAAACAAAAGATATATGCTGGACGAAAGATATCCTTCGAGCTGATCAGACTTTTCGAAAGATGGATCAGGTCGAAAGATATCCTTCGAGCTGATCAGACTTTTCGAATGATGGATCAGGTCGAAAGATATCCTTTGAGCTGATCAGACTTTTCGAAAGATGGATCAGGTCGAAAGATATCCTTCGAGGATCATCTTTCGAAGTTGTTGAGGGTTCCCACTAATATCTGGTATCTTTCGATCCGGATCAGGTCGAAAGATATCCTTCGAGGATCATCTTTCGAAGTTGTTGAGGGTTCCCACAAATATCTGGTATCTTTCGATCCAGATCTGGATCCTTCGACCCAAAGTCTCATCTTTCGAGCACCTTTTTCATCTTTCGGGATATGAAGAAACCCTAGTTTCTTTAAGCAGCCGCCAAGAACATCAAGAACACAGCCTCTGTTCAATTTTGCAGATTCGACGAAAACACTTTGTATACAATTTTTGATGATGATAACTTGAATATTTAGGTGAAAAACATAAAACCCACACTCGTTTCAGCACAGATCTGAATATTCGGGTCCAGATCTGAGTTTTTCTCATTTTCACCCAACTTTTCTTCTTGAACAAAAATCACGAAAATCACAGATCTAGAGCACATGTGATTTAGTAAACGGTTAGATTTACTAAATCGGGCACCATGGCTCTGATACCAATTGTAGGACCGAGTTTCGGGACCGAAACCGTGATTCGTGTGAGATCGGTTCAAGACGGGAGAGATTAGAGATGATAAACAAACAACTTTGTATTAATCCGGTAGTAAAACATTACAAATCGGCCCGATTACATGATAACCGAACTAATACCAAAGAAGTATACATCCGGGGAGAGACCAAGCATCGGACACAAAATCTGCATCAACAGTTACCTCCAACAGTTGGAAAGTTTAATGGATTGACTGATCCCGATGATCACGTCAGAGTTTTCACAAGCGTGGGTTGCATGGGTGGATGGAATATGCCCATGTGGTGCCATCTATTTATCCAAACACTTACAGGGGCTGCTCGCGCCTGGTTCGACAGCCTTCCTCCGGGAAAGATAAAGTCATGGGTGGATTTCAGGACTCAGTTTTGGAGTCACTTCAGTCAACAAAGACGATACCAGCGCGACACAGCCGAAGTTGAAGACATCTGGCGCAGAGATAACGAGGGTTTGGAAGATTTCATCACTCGCTTTAATAAAGAGTGTTTAGAAATTGGGGGCATAAGTGAACAACTCATGCGCTGCCACTTCAAGAAAGCCATTCGCTGTGACAGCCTCATCAGGACTATCACGGGAAAAGATGGAATGCCCAAAGAGTGGGATAAGCTTATGGAAGCAGCAAAGATCGTTGCGCAGACAGAAGAATCCCTGAGTAGGTCCAAGTCCGGTTATTACTCCAGAGAGCATCACTCATCTCGCCATTACGCCAGGGATTACTCTCGCGACTCCAGCAGACACGATAAGAGGAAGAGACACTCCGACTGGAATTCATGGTCAGACGAAGACAGAAGCAAGCGAGGGGAAGATGCTCGCTCAACAATCGACAGAGCTCGGTATAAGAAGACAGACAAAGAGGAGCATCAGGAAAGGAGGTGGACTCAACTAACCAAGTCGCCTCTCGAGGTCCTCAACACAGAGAAACTGGATCTTAAAGATCCACTACCGATGCGGAGCAAGAAAGGCCAGGACCTTAATCTGTTTTGTGAATATCACAAAGACACGGGTCACTTGACTAACGATTGCTTCCAACTGCGCGTAGAGATCGAGAAAGCTCTGAAGAGTGGCAAGCTAGACCACCTCTTAAAGAGCGTGCGCAAAGACATCAAGAAGATCCAGAGGAATGGGTGATGGCTGGCCTCGCCACATCACCTATCAAGAATAAACACCGGTTAGATCACCGCGCTCGACAGCTGTCAGCGTTTTCAGGTGGTACATCGCGAAGAATCAAAATTCCACCGCACTAGACGGCTGTCAAGTGTTCCCAGGTGGTGTGCACAAGAAAAGAGTCACTCGTGACACTGGAATTTACGTACTTAGGACCCAAGGCAACGGAAAAATGTAATGCATCACCAATGTAAGCATGGGCCACGCGCCTAACAAGTTTGCTAATACGAGTGTTCTTTACATATATCCTTGCTATTTCCTACAGTATTTTCCAGTTACAAATGCATGTTAAACTTCTGATTAGCACGAAAACACTCCAGTACGTTACAAGCTCTTGAGTTATGCCTCCAAGGTCCTCCGCGAACATAGCGCGAGACCGGGCAGTTACACTCACACAAGAGCCACACTTACATTTATTCGCGCTAACTTAACCAAAGTTTTTAGCAACAGTGCAATAATTGTAACGGAAAAAATAAACAAGCACCGTATTTAAACAAGCGCGACCGCGTAGGAGTTACATAGAAATCAACGATCATTCATCTGATACAAAACATGCGCGACCGCGCAAATGTTATCAAACACACAAAAATTACAAGGCACAAAGCCCGAAAACACTTAAATCTATTCAAAGCCATCACCGGCATCATCATCGTCATGCTTATCGCCTTCACCATCGCCATCATCACCAGCTGGCTCCTCTTCATCTGATAGTTCAACAGTTATCGGTGGATCAAGAATGGCCTTAAGGCGCTGACCAAGTCCATCACGGGCAGCGATAAATGATCATAAGCATTTTCAGCACGTCTCAACTCAGCATCAGCCTGGTCAGTCACCGAGCAATGACTAGTTTCAAACTCCTGTCCGAGTAACTCTTCAACGTGCTGCGCACATTCCAGATAGCCTCCACGATGACCTACTACGCGCGCGGCATCTGTCAGAGCAGCAACATCGCGGTCCAGTTCTCCAGCATTAAGGACAGAGTTGGCAACCTACAGCGAAGACCGTATATTAAAAGCAACTCCTAGCAAATAAAACTTCTAAGGGAAACAAAGAATTAACATACCAGCACTACTCCACGGCCGCGCATCCACTCGGCCTCAGAGACAAGAGTATCAACGATACCCTGAGCCTCAGCATAGTTAGTCTGTGCTACAATGAGGGTAGAGGTACTCACATCACGCGCTTCTTCAGCTCGCTGCTTGGCCTCCTCAGCAGTCGCGGCCTTAACTTTCTCCGCCTCAAGGTCAATTTCCAAGGATTCGCATTTATCAACCTGATCATTCAGGCGACGTTTCAGTTCAGCGATCTCGACATCCTTGGCCTGCAGATCCTTGTCTTTGCTCGACAGCTGCAACTTCACCTTAACCAACTCAACCTAAAAAGCGACAAAGGACTTAGGCTATTTTGCAAACAAAGCACAGAAGGAAAGGGTATAAGTTTTACAAACCTCAATCTGCTCTTTAGCAGCCTGTGCAGCTTGCGCATCCTCGACCTTCGCGGTCAACTCAACAACCTTGGCTTCAAGGTCGACAATCTTGTTACGAGCCGCGAACGCGCGCTCATTGTCTTTCTCACATATGCGCTTGAACTCGGCTTTCTCTTTAGCCAGCTGCTGTTCAGCAGCTTGAAGTTTGTTTTTCAGGCCCTCGCGCCCCCACTCCTCTGCCTTCTTATCAGCCTCAAACTTCGCCTTCTCTTCCTCAAACTTGAGATTAGCTTTCTCAAACTCCTTAACTTGCTTGACAAGGCGCTCGCGGTAATTCTCCCAATCTGACCGCTCCCTAACCATTGTCCGCCACTCACGAACGATTTGATGGTTAGCAGAGCGAGTATTGGCCTCCCCAATCACATAAGTACGATACAACCCTTCACGAGTCTTCGCCTTCTGCCTATTAACCTCACCAGGAGGAAAGGAGTTTAAGAACCAATCACGCCATGGGCCGAACTCTTGAAAGGTGTCCTTTTGCTTCAAAGCCCAGGGAGCTTGGTGGGGGGCATTACCACGTTCTTCTTCATTATAACTTTTATAATAAATATCACCAAGGGTATCCTTCGCCCCGATTGCTTGTGGGTTATAACCCCCAGTGCCACCAGAGCTCGCGCCACCAGAAACATACGGACCGGATCCCCTGGTATAAGTTACCTTGGAGCGAGGGGGGATCTCAGTATGCGTGGGTCGGGTAGGTTTCTCAACCTCAGGTTCCTTTCTTCTATCTTGATGGGGCTTGGCAGACCCCACGACGCTCACAACCTCCGGACCCTGCGCTTTCTCTTGAGTAGCGATAGCAGCGGCACCGGTATATCTCAAGGCATCATCAATAGGCTTTTCAACAACCTTTCTCTTCTCCTCCTCTACATCAGAGGCTTTCTTCCTCTTCGCCTCCTCAGCCCTTTTCTCTTCCTCAGCTTTCCTCTTCTTCTCTTCCTCAGCTTTCTTCCTTTTGTCTTCATTAACCTTCTTCCTACGCTCCTCATCCACCTTCCTCTTCTCTTCGGCAGCCTTCGCTTTATCCCCCTCAGCAACATGTTTATCCTTGGCAGACTCAGCCCCAGCAGTCTTGGAAGATTTAATGGTAATCTTTGGCCTCTTTGGCTCTGGCTCGGTAAACGTAACACCCTTCTCAGGGGTCTTCTTCTTGGTCTCTGCAGAAACCAAGTGATTAAGAAGAGAAAGTAACAGAAGGAAGAGAAAGTAACAGAAGGAAGAGAAATTAAGAACTTACCAGGAGAGAATTTGTAAAGAGAGCGCAAGTTGCTCGTCTTCCCAATCAAGGGAACCGCACCAGTAATCTGCGCAGCAACCACACCAGTGGTGGTCTCGCTTCTAGTTCTCTTCCTGCTGATCAACTTCTCAGCAGCTTCTTCTTCTTCTTCTTCTTCTTCCTCTTCCTCATGCGCAACAGAGGAAGGAGTAGCGCCAGCATCTGGGTTACGAGAACCCGCGCTACCTTCACTTCTTGAGCCACCTGCTCCAGTCTTCTTCTGGCCTACGCGCGACAATCCTTCAAATGAGTCACTAATTATCACATAATATTTCAAGTCACTCTGACGAAGCCGAAGAGTACCTTTATCAGCAGCAGCTGCAGCTGCGCGGTTACTCCCGCCTTTCTTGCTTATCACCTCAGGCTCAAGGTTGACCTTCTTCTTCCTTGAGGGTTTCTTCTTCTTCTCTTCGGGGTCAATACCCAGGCCGCGCAACACACCTGCAAAGACGTTAGACCACGAACTTAGCTCCCCGTTCGAAGACCCTACAGACTCCTCGCTGGAAAGATAGACAACCTCTTTCCCAGCAGAAGTCACAGAGCGCAAAGGACGAGGTTTTGGTATGTGCGCACCTTCGGTCGCAGTAGGCGGCGAGGCGAATGCATCAGCAACCGGGTACATGAAGTTACCCATGATCTGCTCGTACCAATACTCTTCCCCAGCCTGGAGCGGGCACACACTCATAGAACCAGCAAAGGTGGCGAAAGCAGCCTGATATAGACGCGCCTCTACAGGACAAGTTACCTAGATAAACACAAAGTTACGAAACAAGAAAATCAGTAAAACTAAGAGGATCACTAACCTCTGTCTTCAATCATCAAGATGGGAACTTCCTGGCTGTCAGGGAGCCATTGGTCGCTCATCCGCGCCGCTACTAAAACGTTCTCACCAAACACGCGATTAGGGGTGGCAGTAAGATCCCGATACCAAGCCTCAGTCTTGGGGATCGCCAGATCCTCTTTTGCAATTGGCTCTGACCAGGCGCGAAAGGTCATGGCGATCGGAATCACCTCCTCACGAATATAAAAGAACTTCGGTTTCCATTCATGAAAGCTCTTCGGAGGATTAAGCAATATCTTCTTGGCAGCGCCTCTACTGGCGAAGGAGTAAAACCCCATATTCCGGATCAACTGATAAAAGACTCTAAATTTCTCAACCGTAGGCTCAATACCATGAGACTAACACAAGAACTCAAAGTGACGAACCCGGACCATCCCGGGAGGGCTCATCTGCGATATATGAAACCCATAAAACTGCAGAATATGGGCCATAAAATTCATCGCCGGCAACCGGAAATTACCTTGATGAAAGAAATCTTCGAACAACGTGATGTACCCCGGTGGTGCATCAGCGGCCGTCTGGTTTTGACCGGGGTACTTAGCGTCCCATTCCGGTGGCAACCGAAAACTCCTCGTGATCTGCTAAAAAGACCCGGATCCCACCGGAGAACGGGAACAGGGCCTTCCTCGCCGGGAATATCTTCTTGATGTTCTTCAGCCATAGTAAATAAGATTCTTGAGGATATGAAGAAAAGAACTTGAAAATATGAAGAAATATCTTGAAGATATGAAGAAATATCTTGAAGATCTGCTACAAAGCTTGAAGATTTGAAGATATAAAGGATACGAATGGAGAGAAAGATAGCAGTAGTAGAAGAGAAAAGTGATAACCTCCCACGACTCTTCGGATATATATACCCATCGCATTTAATGCGATGGGTAAACGTGTCGAGATCGCCGCACACGTGACCAATCGGAGGATGACACGTAAGGCGGGAATCCCAGAACGACGGTTATCACGCGCGCGTGGAACTCACTCTCCTGACGAAATGACCAACCGTCAGAGACAACTTGATGACAGCCGTGTAACAGGTCAACTCAAACGTCACCATCAATGACGTTTCTCACCAACTTGTCAGAGTTCAAATTTCGAAAGTTTTCCCACCATAAATTACAACAGGCTTCATGCAAAAGCTACTAGGGGCGCGCGGTGTTAGCAATGACTTAATAACCCCGCGCGCCTACACTGAAAGGCAATAACCCACCTGGAACCAAGCCTGGTAGTCGCGCCGTTATAACCAATAAGAGTTTACACGCGCCGCGTCTACCAAAATCAAGGAAGCATTTTCTACAACTTTTATTTTTTCTAAGTCCAGAGCTCCAACCACTTGCTTCGCGCATGGTGCAGCACTGGACTGGGGGGACTTGAAGGGGTATGGTCCCAAAAAAGCCGCGCAAACCTCCATCAATGTTGCGCGCGGGACCATACTCCTTATTTAACAAACTTCCGACCATGAGCCTTGCGCGAGTTACACCATATTCTATTTTACGTCGCGCGAGGCCTAGACAATAAGAAGCTCCAATAACAACACTTAGCACATTAAAAAGAGCACTCAGTCAACCAAACCCCGCGCGAGGTAGTTACATACCCAGCATGAATCGCGCAGGGAAGTAATGCAAGTTGTCCAGATAGTACACAAGGTACAGGTGGCAGATGAAAAGGGCCAATCAACATCCTTCTGGCCCTGCTCAATCGTGCTCCACGATCATCTGACATGCAGGAGACAAAAAGTACTTAAGGACGCCTACATGGCACCAATCATAAGGCAGAGACAACTGCCCCACGATCTCCACTCACCTGCTGATGGCAGAAGGGCGGCCAGGCCGACAATAGTGACACGTGGCTCAAATCACGGTGCGCCAGCACCAACGAACTCCCAGAAGCCACTAACGGTCGACACCAGTGAGAGAAAGAGCATATCCTCCAAGTTGTCGCCTTCTGGCCCAAGGCCCATCAGCCCACATCCTCTTACACCTCTCCAGCTATAAATAGAGACCTCACTTCACAGGTTAAACATTCCATTCTCTCTACTCTCACACTCATACTTAATTATCTCCCCAAAGCAGTCGCTTATTCTCACGCCGGAGCCCGGTTAAGAGGGAAACCCCACATTCCCCTCTTAACGAGTAACGGTGTTCTGTTTTGCAGATAATCCAGTCATTAAGGAGCTCAGGAAACCACAGAAGATTAACCATCATGGTAGAAACATAAACCAAACTGATTAGCCCCGTAATTAGTTCTGTGTTTCTTCAGTCCTAATACATCTTATCACTTCCGGGATGCATCGTATGCTTAGATTTATGGGCTTCTTCTAATATACGGTGACGTAGGTTTCCTAATTTAGATATCCACATTCTTTTCTTATGGAATCTCCAAATTCCATCTGTTCCTTGTTCTAATTCCTTAATCATTCCTTTCAATTTTTCAATATCATCCTTGATTACTGATTCTTGTGCCTTTCTAATCTATTCATTTAAATCTACTTGCAGATTTAATTTAAGTGAACGTACCCTTTTTGGCTTTTCTTGATACTTTCGACTTAAAGCATCAGTTACTACATTTGCCTTTCCTACATGGTATTGGATATTACAATCATAATCACTAAGTATCTCCATCCAGCTTCTTTGTCTCATATTCAACTCCTTTTGTCCGAAGACATACCTTAAACTTTTATGGTATGTAAAAATGGTAAACTTACTACCATAAAGGTAATGTATCCAAATCTTAAGGGAAAAAATTATAGCTCCTAATTCTAGATCATGGGTTGAATAATTCTCTTCATGATTCTTAAGTTGTCTAGAGGCATAAGCTATAACCTTTTGACGTTGCATCAACACACATCCATAACCTAACTTAGAAGCGTCACAATAGACTACAAAGTCTTCAGTTCCTTCTGGTAACGCTAGTATGGGTGCGTTGGTTAACCTTTGCTTAAGAATTTTAAAGGCTTCCTCTTGTTTTGGTCCCCATTCAAACTTAATGGATTTACAGGTTAGCTTAGTCAAGGGAATGTCTATTCTGGAAAAATCTCGAATAAACCTTCTATAGTAACCGGCCAATCCTAAGAAACTTCTAACCTCAGTTGGTGACTCAGGGGTTTCCCATTTGGTAATTGCCTCGATCTTGGTGGGATCTACATGAATTCCTTCATGATTAACTAAATGTCCAAGAAACTGTACCTGTTCTAACCAAAACTCGCACTTCGAAAACTTTTCATAAAGCTTTTCTTTCTTTAATAAACTTAGAAGTGAGTGCAAATGCTTTGCATGTTCCTCTTTACTCTTAGAGTAAACGAGAATATCATCTATAAAGACAATTATGAATTTATCCAAATACGGCTTACATATTCGGTTCATCATGTCCATAAATGCAGCTGGGGCATTGGTTAAACCAAATGACATGACAGTAAATTCATAATGGCCTTACCTTGTTCTAAAAGTGCTCTTAGGAATATCTTTTTCCTGTACCTTTAATTGATGATATCCTGATCGTAAATCGATTTTAGAGAAAAATCGAGCTCCTTGCAATTGATCGAACAGATCATCAATTCTCGGTAATGGACACTGATTCTTAATTGTGACTTTGTTCAATTCACGATAGTCAATGCACATACGCATTGATCCGTCTTTCTTTTTGACGAATAAAATCGGCGCTCCCCATGGTGATGAGCTTGGCTGTATGAATCCTTTCTCCAACAATTCATCTAACTGTTTCTTCAGTTCTTGTATTTCTGCGGGTGCCAAACGGTAAGGCGCTTTGGCAATCGGTGCTGTCCCTGGTAGCAGATGGATTCTAAATTCCACTTCTCTATCTGGCGGTAGTCCTGATAATTCTTCTGAATATGTTTGAAAATTGAGATACTAATGGTATATCACTATATCTTTTAGTTCTTTTCCTTTAGTGTTAGTGATTATAGAAATCAAATACACTAATGATCCTTTTCTTATATAACTTGTTGTTTTCATCACAGAGATGAATTTTGTGGATCTAGATGGCTTATCTCCTTTAATTGTGATATTTTCACCTTTTGGTGAATTTACTTGGATTGACTTTTGGTCACATAAAATACTGGCTTTATTGGCTATTAACCAATCCATTCCTAATACAACATCAAATCCTGCCAGATTCATGGGATAAAGGTTTGCAACAAACTCTTGATTTAAAAATTATATTCTTGCTCCTTGCAAGAATTCAGAAATCTTAATGTTTTCTCCATTTGTTGTCTCTACTAGACATTCTTGTGGGAGTTTAGTTAATGGTTGATTAAGAATTTTGCAAAATGAAGTATTAATAAAACTTTGGTTCGCACCTGAGTCAAATAATACTTTGGCAAAAACATCATTAACTAGAAACGTACCGGCTATCACATCCGGAATCATCTTGGCTTCATCTGCCATCAGAACAAATGCTCTAGCATTTTTAGTGTTCTTGTTGCCCATGGCTGGAGCTAGTTTCGGACAGTTTGTCTTGATGTGACCTTTTTCTCCAGAGTTGAAACACATTCCATTATTAGGTTTCCTCCTGCAATCTTCTTCCTTGTGCCCTGGTATCTTGCAGAAATTGCAGTAAGTGGAGCATTTTCCTGAATGCTTTTTCTTGCAAGCCTTGCAATAGGGTGCCGAGGTAGAACCTACATTTCTCCCATGGTTGGCATTACCGTAACGGAATTCCTGGGTAAGTTTCTGAGCTAGGTTTCTCCTCTGGTCTTCCTCTCGAGTACGCACTAACTCATTTGTCAAGGTATTTGCTAGTTCTACTACTTCTTCTATGGTTTGAGGTCTAGCTGCCTTTACCACATGTCTAATCTCCCCAATTAATCCCCGGATGTAACGGGAGATTTATACTGGTTCAGGTGATGCAAGGGTTGGCACTATTCTAGCATATTCAAAGAATAATATAGTGTATCCCTTACTATCCACTCCAGTCATCCTAAGGTTTAGGAATTTATTTGCTATCTGTTCCTTTTCATTGGGAGGGCGGAATTTCCTTTCTACCATGCTTTTGAATTCCTCCCATTCCATATTATAAACCCTATCACTTCGTCTAGACTGGAGGATAGTGTTCCACCATTCTAAGGTTGAGTTCTTAAACAGATTGGAAGCAAACATTATCCTATCTTCTTCCGCGCACTTGCTTATCTTTAAGACTGCCTTAATCCTTTCTATCCAGCGTAAAATCGCAACGGCCCCTTCATTGCCCGAGAATTCCATTGGTTTACAAGACCAAAATTATTTATAAGAACAACCATAAGGCATGGTTCTTCTTCTTTTGAGAATGGGCGCTTGAAGTATGGGTCCATTGTTTACGTTGTGTTCAGGTTCAGTGGGTCGTTTACTGCTATGGTTACTCTTATTATCAGCTTCCCTAACTGTTTGAATAATTAATGGCATTGCATCTATTATCCCTTGTGCCACTATGTGTTGGATGACACTGTTATCCACTTGGTTTCCATTGTTATTGTTGTTTGGGTTATCATTATTCGGGTTATTGTCATTCTGGTTGTTATCGTTATTCTGGTTTTCCTGGTTCACTTCGTTGTCCATCTGAATTTTAAATATTTATCAATTATTAATATCACAAAATAATATTTAATACAATCAATTCACATAATACGCATGTTGATCAAAAACGTCGATTATTGCATCTAATACAAACTGATACTGGAATTTAAAATTACAATACTACTATGCATCACTAACCACGAAGTGGTCTATACTACGATAGATTTATTATAAATATTTTTTTCATACACACATATTATATATATATTATTATTATTACCATCTCCACCATCACTTTCACTAATATGGATTCATCCAAAAATCCATATTGCGCTCGTTGTACTTCCAGACGAGTCGCTCTCCGACCTCCCTCATTCTCTCACTGTTTTCTAAAATCTCTTCTCCGAAAGTTCGGAGCTCTTGCACATTTTCTGCACTCATTGGGGGTGCAGGTGCTGGGATTGGGTTTGGAAACTGGGGTACTGGTTCCTGGTATGGGTAAGGGATTGGGTGCTGGTACTCTAGGTATCTCTTCTGGGTCGAAATCATGCACTTCGACTTGATTTTCTGGGTTTTTTCTATTTCCATTGGCTGAGCGGGGAATAAAGGTAATGGTTGGGGTGCTATCAGTTGTTCCAGGTTAGGGTCGGCAGCTGTGGTTGCTAGGATATGGAAGTTTGCTAAACTCCTATTAAGCATGTCTTGGGTGTGGGCATCGGTTTCTCTTTTAGCGACTGCTAGAACTCGCTGCTGTTGTAACTTTTTCATTCTTTTCTTACGCTCGTGTGCTCCCCTACTGAAACATCCTCTCTTTTTCTGAGGGAATGGCTCTTCAGACTAAGCCTTAAATATGAATATCCTGTCTTCATTATCAGCTGAATACCCTGAGAGGGCAGGCCGTGAAGAGGTGCCTTCGCTTCTAGTTGAGCTGGACAACTGACGATACGCGTCGGAAGGTCCTTGGTCGCCCATACTGTAAACTAACAAATAGTAAAATAACACACAACAATAAAATACAAATATGCACGTAGTTCCGTAATTTATTTCCTAACATTTAATACTTTTGGTGTCAGCAGAACACTTCTGTGGCTGAATCAGTGGCTTAGCTCTGATACCACCTTCTGTCGCAACCCTCGTCCCTTAATAACCCGGGAACGGGCGGCCGCGGCCAGTTTTGGTGGTATCTGGGTTTGTCATTTTGGCAGCGGAATTTACATCAGGACCGTAGTTAGGAAATATTTTATCAGAGTAAAATACCACGCTTTTAATATATCATATACATGGGAAAAACCCAAGTTTCAAGTACACACATTTTTATAGGGATAAACCCTATTTTATTTAATAAAACAACTCTATATTTTAGGTAACTTTATTGCCACTTTTCCAAGCCTTCAATGCTGTCCAGCTGGCTTCTATTTGGCTTTCATATTTTGTTACCTGAAACGCGTTTTAAAAACATTTTGTCAGTGGGAAATACTGGTGAGTGAATCCCAGTTTAATCAAGTTTAACAAAAACCATTGTACAGTATTGAGGGCGGTCGCGCAATTACATTTGTTTCCATCTATTCAATTACCACCCACGGTACTGTCAACCCGACTTGTGGTCATGTTACTCCTCGCAAGGTAGTAACAAATTTTGTATACAAAACCCCAACATACCGACGAGAATTGTAGAATACAAATACTCAATCACTGTTTAATATAATTTAATTTAGGTGAGGTTTTGTAAAAACAGTTAACAAAAAGGAGATTACTCACTTTGCTGTCTTAGGTTTTCTTTAAGGGTTTCCTGGTGATTATCTATAATTTACACAAAAGCACACGCGTTAGTATAATAACCCAATATTTACATTAGCAATACCCTCCCCGAGACGGCATTCCAACGACTACGTCGGGCAGAACCACGACAGCCGTTACGGAACCCTGGATCAATGGGGCAGCGTATCTAATACGTAATCGGGGTTATGATACTTACAACGAGGCATAACTTCGTTAATTAGGGGGGTATTATGCCCGAGAATAGTGTCTACACTATAGAAATTCGAGAGAGAATTTGAGAGATGAACGATTTCAACTGACAGCCGAATGCCTCTATCTATAGTGCCTGATTCGCAGTTCCTCGCGGCCCACGTAGGATTAAGCTAGGGCTTACGCGGCCCGCGACATAGGGTGGGTAGGCTCTAGCTGATCCTGGTCACTACACTAGGCTTGACACGACTGTGCCACATGTCAGCACCGGGTGCGGCCTGGTGGTTGAGCTGTCGCGCCCCGCGTAGACCAGGGAGTGGTCTTACACGGCCCACCAGAGACCAATTATTTTTGTTTTTATTTAATTTTAATAAAAAAAGGTATTCGGGACCCGTTTTCGCGTACGGGGTGTAATTTAGGACGTATAGGGACATTTTAAAATATATTAGGTCGTCAAAAAATATTTTGGAGGGTTGTTATATAAAAGATTTGAAACTCCAAGATTTTCGTGGTTTTATTTGATTTTATTTGTCTTCGGAGTCATTTGATTTCGACAAGGGTTCCCGAGTTCAGTTAAGCAGATTGCGTGTTTTGCGTTTGCGAGTTGATTTGTGATTTCTAGCTGTCTGTTGTTTACGAGTTGTTTCTTGTTCTCGAGATTTCTGGTTGTTTCTTGTTCTAGTGTTCAAACTAGATTACGGGTAATAAAAGCGTTTTCGTGTTCACAAGGTGTTTGTGAGTCATAAAGGTGTTTGCGGACTACTTAAGGTTCTCGAGTTCAAATTTTGTTCTTGATTCAGGCCTGTTTAAGTGGCTTAATAACTATGTTAGGTTGATTGTTTATGACTTAGAAAACTGTTTGTGGGTTCAGTTGTTTTCGAGTTTTAAGTACTCTCGGTGATTATTTATTCTTGAGTTTTGAAGTGTTTTTGGAGTATTACTTGTTCTCGAGTTACTAATTAGTTCTCGAGTTGTGAAGGTTCTTTGGTTTGTTTGTGTTCTCGGGATTATCTTGTTTGCGAGTTGTTGAAAGTTCACGAGATTTAAGTTGTTAAAGGGAGAAACATGGAAGAAAAGACACAAACTTTAAAAACGCATAGCATGGGCTACGTGTAGAGTTACGAGGCCCATGATTAGAAGATGGGGAGATATCGATAAGCCGAATTACGTGGTAAATGCCAAAGGCTGTTTGTCCAAGTGGTCAGGCCAAAAATCCTTAATTAAAGGATCCTATTTAATCAAATAGATTTTTTTCCGCAAAATTTTCGCTCTTCTGAACTTTCCTTTTATAGGACAAAACACGCAAATATTTAATTAGACAAAATTACACTCATTTTTTGTCGTTGAATTTCAGTATTTCCAAACTAATTTGTAATTTCAAAATTTTGATAACTCTACCAAATTTAGAAGTTTATGGCACTTCCTTCATTAGTGGTTTATTATCAAATTCTTTTTCGGGTAAGTAACAAGTAAGTTTAGTTCATGGTAAGCTTCCGATTCTCGATCTTTGATTTAAAATGTCTTCTCAAAGTGATTCGCTTGTAAAGAGATTCAAAGTGTTCAATTGCATTATAGGTGAAACCTTGGAAACACAGATTAACATGTTTACCTAGCTGATTTTTTAAATGAATGACGTTGAAATTGAGATGTCAATTGGTGAAGTCAACAAGAAACTTTTGAATGCTCTGTCACATAAAATGGATATGAATGTTGCTACCATCAAAAGGACAAATGACCTATATAGAACAACTCTGCCAGATCTGATTTCAATCATCAACTAGTTTAATCTGAATGACAAGTAGAGGGCTCCATAGAACAACAATGCTCTTCTCTCAAAGATGACACAAAATCAAGATATAGTATCTTCTATGTTTAGGGCAGCAATAACAGGTTCATCGTCTTCTACATTCACGTGTCAGAAGAAAACTGAATATGAATGTGAGGATCAGCTACAAGCTTCAGATTCTGAATTCAATCATGTTTTCATAGCTGACATCGCATCATCTTCTAGGTAGTCTACTTTTGAGGAAAATGTTCCTTTTTTTGTTCTCAATCTTGCATTAACAAGATACCATTATATAAATATCATAATGAAGATTTTATAAGAGAAATTGAAAATATGAAAAGTTCCAAATACACACTTTTTAAAAACGGAAAAAATTTAAGAGAGAAAATGGAAGCTCAAAAGAGAGACATAACCAGATTAAAGAATGAAATAAGTTAGAAAAATTGCATTAAGGATGATGCTAAGCAACGTATTCAAGAATTAATCTGGTTATGTTTGAAATTGTTGAGGTTAACTTCAACAAATTTGATGTGTCTAGTAAGTAGTAAAAGATATGATAGCTAGACAAGTTCACAGGAAGGATAAAGAAGATGTTGGGTATAATGAGGTACCACCAGCTTTCAATGATAACTATACTCGTATACTTTATTTTGAATAGGATGAGGCGTACGTAGATTATATGGATCATGGGAAACAAATTCAGGTTGAAACAGTTGGGTATAAGACATTTAAATAAATCGATCCTAATTTTAAATGTGTGAACAATTCTAATGCTTCATCATCTTGTGCAGAAACGGTAGACATTGATGATTGGGACAGTGAAAAAGTGAAAAAGATGAATATGATAAAAAAAAATTATTGGAAATTGAAAATTGTTACTGATGTTTCTTTAAAAGAATTTTTTGATGTTAAAACTGATTTATTTGTGAACATTGTTTGTAAGGTAAAGAACATTGTGCGATAAACTATGCTAAGACGTTAAAAACTTCAAATTTATAGAATGTGATGTCTTCTAATGTTGCATATGGTGATTTGAAAACCGGTTCCTCAACAACCTTTGTTAAACCTGCTATCAATTGCAACCATCAGAAACATCTTTATAAATACCCAAATGAGGAACTATACATGTTAAACAAGACCAACAAACAAATTGTGAGGCAAGGAAATTTTTTTGAAAATTAGTTAAATAGAAGATGTGAAAATCATTTGAGGAATGATAGATCTTATCACTCATATTAATCATCACCTTCAGGGTCAGAATATTCAGGCTATACTACCTACTAAAAATCAAAGAGTTACACCAAAGGATAAATACAAAATCAAAGGGTTACAACAACGGATAAATGCCATTCTAAGTCCTTGAAGGTTTTAGTACCCAAGACAATAAAGATTGTGACTCCCAAAGGTAAACCATCTGATTATGATTGGAATGTTGCCAAGAACAAATGTAAGGTTGTTTAGGAACAAAAAAAATATTTCTAAAATTAAGAAAGTAGAAGCTAAAGTTTCTCAACCAAAGTAACTAACACGTTTGTTAAACCAAAACACATTTGGAAAGGAAAATAAAAAGAAGCATCATCTCTAATCTTTGAAAATGACAAGGGCATGTGCTTGCAAGAAGTTTCTTATACCGATGCTTCAGGAATGCCCAAGACCACTATGGCCTGGGTACCTATGTCTAACTAATCTCGTAATTCATGCATGGACAGTTAAGGAGGACGGTTATACACCTCTAGTATACTGATAGTGGTTGTTCCAAGCATATGAAGGGTGACATTTCTCTGTTGCATAATGTTAAACCTTTGAACATATGATATGTTTCCTTTGAAGGAGATAAGGAAGGTAAGATCAGTAAGAAAGATCCATTTAAAAAATTGGTACATTAATTTTAAAATGTTTGGCTTGAACTTTTGAGGGTGGTTAAAGAAAATAAAGAAAGATTTTTCTTAGTTTGAAATTTGTACATTTGGTTATCATCTTTATATAGAATGTTTTTTACGCATGCCCAAATTTAGGGGGAGATTAGAATAATACAAAAACGTTTCCTTTAGTTTTTGCTTATGCATTGTTTTAGGAGGAGAAATAGAAAAAAATACAAAAATACATTGTTGCATCTGAGATAAATGTTCATGCTAAAGGGCAGGCTGACATATGTAAGGCACTGTAATTGAAAAGATTATGTTCAATGTGTGATATGTTGATAGACTCCACTTAGTTGAAAACTGACTGTTAAATGATTTAACTAAACTATGTATGAATTTAGCGGGGAACATCGCTTCGAATAGTGCACTTTCTATTTGACTGCGTGTGTGATGTCCCGATACACACTGAGTCATAGAGTCTGAACCTGAAAAATCTCTAGAGTTCTTTTTGTTTATGAAAGAAAAGATCTAGGAATACTTAACTCATCAGCTTTTGTTTTGTGAAAACGGAGACCTAGCTTTTAATGTTATAGCAAATGTACTTATTGGATCAATCATATTACCAAAATGTGACATATATCCAAAAAGAGGCCAATGAGCACATCAAAAGAGACCATCTAGTGTCCAAAACCCTTAAACCTAAATCTTATGAGAAATCATTTGATACGTATGTTATACCTATCTTTCTAAGATACATTCCGTTCCTTTCTCAACCCACTCCCAGACAAGGTTTCAGGTTTTAGGACATTTATGTGAGAATATGTGGTAGGGAAACTGCTGGCTTGATAGATTGCACAAAAATAATATAGAATTTGTGCGGGATCCACTATTAGTTTATTATTAAGGTATCGAAACATGATAAGAAATCACTGATAGTTAAGGAATAAAGCTTTAAGTAAAAGTTTAAGTGGACAAATATATTAGCAATCACCTAGACCAATCTAAGTAGACGTGTGCTGAAAAATGTTTCGTGGTCATGCCTGACAACGATGAAACAGAAGCCATCTTCTCACAGCTTGTTGTTTCGCTTCTCATATTTGGCATGTGTTAGTAAGTGATGTCACATTCCCCTTATTTACGCATTCGATGTGCATGACATATGTATGATTCATAGAAATATAAATGTGGGAAGCTCGGAAAGGAAAGGTAATTCATGTGATAGTCCTCACGGCTTGTTGGTGTATTTGGAAGGAGAGGGACCAAGTATATTTCGAAAACAAGAAGGCTAGTGTCACTAAAGTAATGGAAGAAATCAAATCATTAGCATTTCTTTGGATTAAAAATAGGTCCACTTTTAAAAACCTTTCTTAGAAAGATTGGAATGTTTTCAGTTTGTAAGTGGGCTGTATATTTTTTCTCGTTCTTGTTGGCTGTTTTGAAAGTCATTGTTCCAAAAAAAAGTTATGTTTAATTTTAGTTTTGTTTTGTTTTTATTTTAGTTTTAATTTTCGTTTTGTTTGTATTTTCATAAAAGTTAACCATTCTTGAATATTTGACAAATCATTTAAAGTGAAATAAATTTAAATTTTAAAATCATTTTGAGTACAAGTACTTGGATATACTAGGTGTTCATGTGAATACACTGGATCCTCTGTGTTGCATATAAATGTTTCTTTACAAAAATTCTAAGAATTTGTAGAATTTGTAGAATTTGATCTAAATAAAAAATAAGAGTAGATGAAGAATGATACGAAGTACCAAGGGGAGATTGTAGGTTTAGTTCTATTCATCATAGGGTTAGCCTTTCCATAGAAGCCGTGTAGGAGGGAGTTAGACATAAGGAGCGGTTTTGTGTATGTTCCATAGTATCAGACGGTTTGATTAATATAAATCGTATGCTTTGGAAGTTCCTGGTGTTAATTGTTCTTAAATCACATAAACAACTGTTTCCACCAGATATTTGTGTTTGTTTGATATCGTTATAAAAGATCCACCATTTAAAGGACTTACAAGAGCTAATAGAATTTGTGAATCATGAATATAAAGTCAAAATATATAGGTGAGTTTTCATATGTTTTACCATACATAGGGATTTTCCACAAAATGATGATTTTATTATCACAAATTCCTTAAAGTGATCAAAAGATTATAGAATAAAAGTTTTGGACAAGAGTTCTAGAATGAAAATTATAAATTTTGTTGAGAATAATGTTTATACTATTTTATCATTGAATGACCAAATGGTGAATTAGCATGCTAAATGAGCCGAATTTTAGTTTTAGAAAATCACTTAGTGTTCTTGAAATAATACTGTGTGTTAAAAATGCTAGAAGATCTTAATGAATTATGAAAGTTTAGGATAATTTTAAACAGGTAAAACAAAGAACTAGGTGGTTTATATCCTTTAGTAAGCATTGGGATCAAATGAATTCCAACATCATAGTAGATACTAGAATTCGTCCGTACGTTGTGGCATGATATGCCGAAGAGGATATTGAACATAAAAACGAATATTGATATTGGTTTCTGATAATAATGAGCCAGGTATACCGACACTCGTTATAATTTCCTATAAAAAAATAATATATTTTGAGTAGTACTCCATTAATTTAAACACAAATGCGTAAAAATTAACGAACGTAAGTTATTTGTTAAAAAAAAACAAATTAAATAAAAATTAACGTGTTACAATCCTTTATTTTTTATAGTATAGTTATATTAAATAAAAATCATATGGTTAAAAACGTTTATTATTTATAGTATAAGTAATTATTTTAGTTGGGTTAAAAGTGTTTATTATTTATAGTACAAGGGTGTTAAAAAAACTAAATGGGTTAAAAATGTTTATCATTTTTAGTATAAGGGGTGAAAATAATAGTTAAAAATTTAATATATATAATTGAAAATTGAAAAGTGGGTATGAATAGTGTTATGAATAGTTTTTTTTTTTTGAACAATGTCCATGAATAGTGATTGAGTTTTTTTAATAATTGTTTTTATATTTTAGTAATATTTTATCTTTTATTCATTTGATTTTTTAGTAATAAATGGTAACTAATAATCTTTATGTATTTGTTTTATTTTTTATTAGTAGTATTTTATTTAGCATTCAATTTGATTTTTTATAATAACTTACGTCTGTTAACTTTAAAAAAAATCTAAACTTGCATCTTTGTTTTTTTAACATTCCAAGTTATTTGCCGCACATTGTGATGGTACGTTACCGTGGGCATTGGATTGATATCGATTCGGTTCATTATAGTACATGTATAATTCATGCACTTGGTATAAAAATCAACACATGTTTATATCGACCGAAAACGGACATCGATACTAACACACCGATGTTGTTCGAACGGTATCGATTGGTTTAAATTCAAGCTACTTGTACCGATATTCAATTATTAACACACACAGAGTTGTATAAATGAAAATATTTTGAAACTGGAAACCATATAATAAATACAGGTATCAGTACTGATATTATTTGGTATGGTACGCTTACGATACAATGTTATTTTATCGACAGAAAAATAATAAAAATAAATATCAATACCAAACTAACGTTGTTAGTCGATTCACTACGACAGCAACACGATATATATTTCCTTTATCATTGTTTATTTCTTTTTATAAACATATATTAATTTTTCAATTAATTTGATACTTCTTTAATAATTTACGTTTATAACCTTTTTCTAAGAAACTTAATTACGGAGTCGTGCTTATTTTTTTCCCTGGACATTCCATTATAAGTTTTGTAAAAACGAAGTTGTACTCAAAATAAATTATTTATTTGGTATCATAAAACGGTATGATGATAAACTAAACTATTCTAATGGTTTGGTTTTCTAAACAACATGTTTTATTTCAAATTACGTTTGTTTTACATTATCATTTGTTCGGTTTCACCGCAACGTGCGCCGTAAAAAAAACTAGTAGAAAATAAACTAAAACTATAAATAGTGATTTAAGTGTAACACCCCGTGTTTTCACAAGTCAAAGTCATAGTCAAGGTCAAAGTCAACGACCGTTTCTACGACGTGACTGTAGTAGTTTCTTTGTTTTAATTGTATTATGTGGAGTAAGTGTTATTAATTGCTAAAATCGAAGTATGTTAATCGTTATTCTAATCGACTTACGACTGTGAATTATAGGAAGTAACAATGCGATAAAGTTAACTAATCGATAATCAAGCTATGCTACTCGACATCGAATCGTGATTCGAACCGCAACTCGACTTAATTTGGTTAATTATACGTGTGTGTGTGCCTTATGTGTTACTTGTGCATGTTATATATATGTATATATATGTTGTGGAAATCAATCGAACTCAATCGAAACTCGAAACGTAACCGAACCCGAACTCGAATCGAAATCGAACTGTGATAAATAGTGGAGAAGAGATTATGCGAGATGTGAAGTAGTTGGGACTGAAAGTAATTTGACTAGGAAACCCTATCGTGTCGAACCGCTCGCAATCGAAATCGAATCAGCTCAAATCGTCGCGTCAAACATTCAAATCAGGTCTCATCCGATCGGATGGCCATCCGATCGGATAGCCCTTGCCACCAAGTCAGGTGTCATCCGACCGGATCGTCATCCGGGCGGTATGTCATCCGATCGGACCACCCTTTCCTCTTTTGGAAGTCTATAAATACTCCTGTCCTTGTCATTCTTTCCATTTTTGGAAGCCCTAGTCCGACCAGCTCGTGCACACCACCTTTTCTCAGATTTCTTCCGATTCTGGTAAGTTTTCATCCTAAATCTTGTACTTTCCTGATCTACACGCACTCCTACACATTTCTATCTTTTAAATCCTAACTTTTCACCATGAAATCACTAGATTTCGTGTGTTCTAGGATGACGTCACCACATGTTCTTCATGTTTTGACTTCAATCTATCAGGAACAACCGAGATCTAACCGATTTCCATACAAACAACAAAGATCTTACGCAGATCTATACAAATCAGAGGTGGAAAAGGATTGAGAGAATGGTTTTTAACTTTCTTTCAACTCTTTTACACTCAACACACTCAAAACCGATAGAATCGGATGTTGTTCTAGTCTCCTACTCGTTCGTAGTGTTGTACTAGTCCAAGGTCTGAATTCTACACACGAGACACCGACTTCGGGTTAAACTAGAATAACCAACTCGAGCCGGTGACTGGCCGAACTAGGGTGATTCCTGGTCGGTTTGGTCACTTGGGTCGATGGGGAAGTTTCGTTGGTTAACACGTGGTCAAAGCGCCTCGATAAAACGACAACAATCAAAACGACCAAGTGAGAGAAGAACGGAGCAACTGAAACGGATTGCCGTCCGAGCGGACTACCGTCCGAGCGGACTGCCGTCCGAGCGGATAGCTCATCCGAATGGATTGTCATCCGATCGGATCACACTTGGGTCCCACGATTCAACAAATTTAACTTAAGTCAGAGTATCGAACGAATTGCTATCCACTCGGATTACGATCTGGTCAGATTACTCTTCGGATCATGAGATACTAAGACTTTAAAGACTTAAACAATTTTCAACATGTTCAACAACAAGGTTGCCATCCAATCGGATGACCATCCGATCGAGTGACCCTTCTGTTGTACACTTGACTTCACTAAGTAACTTTGTCACACGGTCGCCGTCCGATCGGATGACCATCCAAACGGATTGTTATTCGCACGGAATGCTATCCGATCGACTGACTTGAAAGACAGAGATACTTTGGTGTTTTCAAAATACTACAACGAAAACTTCAAAAGTCAAGCCATCATACACAAACACATTCTCTTTATAGGAAGAAACAATCCACTCGAATAGTCATCCGCCAGGACAAGCTGTCCGACCGGATGACCATCCGAACGGATTACTATCCGAACGGATTACTATCCGATCGGATTACCATCCGATCAAACCACTATCCGACCCACTCACACTACGTATCGTTTAACGTCACTTATCGATATGCTATCAAATCTATTCAGGCTAACCTTACTCGCTTAGCGCTCCCTTCAATCCATCAACCACTGTGAGTATACTCGATCCCGTTTTGCTTTAAGCACTTTTGGGTGTTACATACGTTACGAATATTCAAATTACAACAATCACACTACTCAATACTATTTGAACGCTAACCGTTAATGCATGTTATACGTGGCTTATGAATGCTTGTTTGTTATGTTTACACATGGAATGTTGTCTACTTGCCTTAGCAACGATAGTACTATAGTTTAGACTCAGGACCCGTTCACGGGGGTTGTTAAGGATCATTACTTGCATGGATTACGGTGGTAATCATGTATTACGAACTGCCTCGGGCAGTCAACCCGCAGTCATTGGTATCGATGGATCTATGTCGATAACTAACGTGCTTCATTTCACTACGTGTACGTGCTGGTTATGCGTAAACGAATTTGAACTCTATATGCTATTATCAAACTTGTATGCTCACCTTTACATTATATGTATTGACTTTATTTTAACGTATGTGACAGGTGCTTAGGACGCACACTTAGTAGGAATTTGAAGCTAGAATAAAGCTTTAGAGCCCAACAAATAGTTGTCTGTAGATAACGTAACAAGGGTCTCTAGAAGCAGATAAACAATTGCTGTCTATTTAAATCTGAGTTGTCGGAACAGAATATTTGCCTAGTTTTTGTCTGTAATAATTGATGTACTGTTTGAGATACGGTATGGGACGTATTATTTAAATTGAATAGTATTGATAATTGTTATGGAAACTTCTGGACAATCTGTTTCGCTCAGTGCCATGCCCAGATGATTCCGCCATCGGTTGGGGTGTGACATTAAGTGAGTATGTTTACTTTTGCTAAATGTTATATATAGGGGAAGGTTAAAACGAAAACCCACTTGAGTTGAAAAAACTCGATAAACCTTTGTAAAAACCCGATGTAACATTTTTATTTTTTTCATAAAAAATAGGGAAAGTAATATACATATATTTGAACTTTTTTGTAAAAACAAAACAAAAAAACGTCAGGTAGTTTTTTTTAAATGTTAAAAATATCATGTTACATAATATATGCATTCAAAAAATGAAACATGCAGATTCCGAACATTTTTTTAAAAGCTAGTCTGCGCTTTTTATTTTTTTTTTAATAAAAATTTCAAATATACTTATGTTACATTCTCTATTATTTTTAGAAAAAAAAAAATAAAAGTGTTAAATAGTGGTTTCTTTTCAACTCAATTGATTTTTCTTCCTATACTTCACCTATATATATATAGGGGAGCGCTAAAATGAAGCGTGTCCTATTGGCACACCCAAATGCCTATATGCACACCAAAAATGGTTTTTTTGTCCTATATGCACACACTGCAGTGTCGAGCTGTGGCTAAAGCGCAGCGTTTTGGTACGGTCAACCAGACAAAGGACTGACGGGTGTCTGACGAGTCTGTTGACCGGACCAAAACGCCGAGCTTTGACCGCGTTTTGGTCCTGTCAACCAGACAAAAGACTGACCGGGTGTCTGGTTGACAGGACCAAAACGCGGCCATAGCTCGGCGTTTTAGTCCTGTCAAAAGACCCGTCAGACAACTGTCTGTCTTTGTCTGGTTAACCGGACCAAAACACCGAGCTTTGCCCACAGCTCGACACTACACGATGTGCATATAGGACAAAAAAGCCCTTTTTGGGCTGACTATCTACACACCAAGTGTGCAAATAGTCTCCCCAAATTGAAAACCACATCCAGTTGTAAGAACCAAGAGAACCACTTTCTAGCAATTAGATCAACAAGATAGATGGATGAGAGTAAAAGTAACTAAAATTAATATTAAATACTTTTTGTCATATTATGTCTTTAATATTTTAATCCAAAAGGGTTGTTTAGTAAAATTATTCTATTTTGTCTTTTTGTTTATATTGTTTTTTATTACTTTTTTGTATTATTATATTAGTTTTATTTTTTAAACATAATTTTTTTTATAAAAAGCATTTTTAAATTCATATTTTTCTTAAAAGATTTTTTATACTTTTTACATTTTACGTTAAACCTTTTACGTTTTACGTTTTTACGTTAACCTTTTTACGTTTTACGTTTTTACGTTAAACTTTTTTTACGTTTTACATTTTATGTTAAACTTTTTACGTTTTACATTTTACATTTTACGTTTTTACGTTAACCTTTTTGCGTTTTATGTTTTACGTTAAACTTTTTACGTTTTACATTACACTTTTTACGTTTTACGTTAACCTTTTTACGTTTTACGTTAAAAAGTCTACGTTTTTACGTTTTACGTTAAATTTTTTATGTTTTACGTTAAAAAGTTTACGTTTTACGTTAAAAAGTTTACATTTTACGTTTTACGTTAAAAAGTTTACGTTTTACGTTAAAAAGTTTACGTTTTACGTTAAAAAGTTTACGTTTTACGTTTTACATTTTACGTTAAAAAGTTTACGTTTTAGGTTAAAAAGTTTACGTTTTTACGTTTTACGTTAAAAAATTTACGTTTTACGTTAAAAAGTTTACGGTTTAACTTTTTTTTTTACAAAAGCTTTTTTACGCAAAACGAACGCACCGAGAAAGCGCAAACTCGGTAAGTGTCTCAGATAGATTGTTATCGTCATCAACTTGGGAAAAAATATTAAAAACCAAGAACATCAAAACAAAGTGTATCTCGAAAAAAACGGGGTTAGGCTCAGATTTCCCGATAATAAAAAAGGCTACAAAGTGGGGTTGCAGGTTCAAAAACCTACCCTCCACCATCGTTGCCGCGCCATTGTCATCAAAATCTAGATTTTTTTTAATCATCGCCACCCAAATCCAACCGATCAAAACCCACATAGTTCGCTTATCAAAAAATCATCAGAAAATCAAGAACACAGGCCAAAAATCACCAGATGCAAAAAAACATTCAAACAACCTGCATCATCAGCCGTAAACATCAAAATCCCCCGCAAAAAACAGGGACACAAGATCAGAACCAAAATCACCATCAATAAACATGGACACAAGATCATAACCAAAATCACCATCAAAAAAACCAGGGACACAAGATCAGAACCAAAATCAGCATCAAAATCACCTGCATCATCAGTCGTAAACATCAAAATCACTGTCAAAAAGAGGGACACCGTCAAAAACCCAGCACCGCGGCTATCACAAAGACTCCCACCAAACCACCGCCCCCACCACCGCCTTCCGCCTCTGCACAACTCCAACCAACCACCTCCCACACCACCGTCTTCCGACCAACCACCTCGCACAACCGTCTTCCGCCACCCACAAACCACCGCCTTCTGCTGCTGCTGCCGTTGTTTGTGGTGCACCGCCCCCCAAAGTGGTGGTCGGATCTTTCTTCCGTTATTTGGCTGGTGGTTGTCGCGCGAAAACAGGGGACCGAGGGTGTTTGGGTGGGTTGCAGTTAACTATCGCCGGAAAGAGATGAGAGGTTTTGGGGGTTGCAGCTTTGTGTGTCTCTCGATGAGAGAGATGAAAATGAAGATGCATTTGAATTTTTATGATAGTCTGCTAATGAAGATGAAGATGCATTTGAAAATGAAGATGAAAGGGAAGAGAGAAGAGAGATGAGATATTAAATATAATAGTCTGCTACCATTAATGAAGAGAGAGAGATAGATTAGATATTTGGAGTAAATGACCAAAACACCCTTTTTGTTGGCGTAATTTGATTGGTGGAGAGTGGTTCTCACGGTTCTTACAACTGGAGGTGGTTTTCATTTTAGCGCTCCCCTATATATATATATATATATATAGGATTAGGTTCAAGAGTGAACACAAGTGTAGTTTGCGAACTGAGCAAACTAATCCTGGCCAAACATGTGTGTAGATCAATGGTCAGGATTTGATGATGAAATACACTAGTGTATTTTACGATTTGATGATGAAATCCTAGCCATCCACTTGTGTAAATCAATGGCCAAGATTTCTTCACTCAGCTCACAAATACAGTAGTGTTCACTCTAGAACCCCACCCCTATATATATATATATATAGGTTTAGTATAGGAAGAGAAATCAATTGAGTTAAAAAGAAACCCCTATTTAACATATCTTAACAGAGTTAAGTTTTTTTTTCAAATTACAAACCGATGGGTTTTAGGCTTTTGATTAGAACGAGGATACGAGTTAACTGATGTAAAAGTTATCCTCGAAATACTGCCTTAAATGACGAAAATGGTGCTTCAATTCGGGTGTTTAAACTTCTAATTAACAAAACTCAAGCCGTTTGTGTAACACCCGCATCCTAGGATAAGCTCTGGGGAGTGTTACGCGTCGGATATACAGAGCACATAGTAATCAGAGCATTTACAACGGAAGTTTCAAAATTATTTAAACATTAAAGAGTATTATGTATCTCTCATATTAGGGAAAACATCATAGAATAGTAACCAAGTTTCTCTCTTGTTCCACTAAAGTCACTCTATCTTTTTTTGTCCCTCTATAGTCATCTAAGTTTCATTTACTGTTCCAATCTTGTGTAATTTACAGGTTGCCAGGTTTCACCTATTTTTATTTTTTATTTTTAATACTTATGTGAATTTAATAAATTACTTTTTACCCTTACAATTAAACAACAAGGAAAAAGAAAATACATATTAAATCTCATCGTTTTCCATTAACAAAAACATAACAGTTTTGATGAGAGTACACGATTATGTAATTGTCATACAACATTTCTAGATATATTGCTACAATCAATTTAGATATGTATACCCAACGAATCAAAGAGCTAAGCATTAAGTTTTTAATATATAGGATTAAATATTAAAACATAAAGTTCCATCATCTTGCTCCTCATTTTACAGAAGATAGGTACTGTCACACCCCAACCGATGACGGAAACATCGGGATGAGACGAAGTGTGTATAGATTGCAAGAGACTTCATAACACTATGTGACAATATTTAATTAAATTCGAATTTCATTTTAAATGCTAAATTGTCATACAATAACCAAAACAAAATACAACATTGTTTCAGCAAATAACATAACATCAAAAGACCAATGCTAAATTGTCATACAATAACCAACGAAAGATTATAAATTTGGAGTTTAACATAACATAAAGTATGATATAAAAATAATCATCTTTAACTTATAGCTTTTAGATGACACTATGTAACCACTAGGGTTATATTGTATTTCATGGGTAGTATACCCATTAGAATCATATCAAGGTTTTAAAGTCTTAGATGATATTCTACTACTTTAACATATAAACACAAGTTTAACATTAAAGGTTCGAATGAGTATATACATATATGTAGGTTACGTATTATTTAGTCCAATAATTCATGTAGGAGGTAGAAGATTAGGATCTTCGTTTAGGCACCTCGAGTTATCATGGATGTCATGTATGGGGTAGGAAGAGCAAGCTTCCATTTAGGAACCCCTTGAATGTTCACCACTTCACTTGATGTAAAGACAACCAAGGAGGGTCACGAACTAGGATTTGTACAATAATATAAACAACCTAACTAAAGAGAAATCATCAAATCATGTGAGGATTGTATGTTTGGACAACCCTAGTTGTTCCATAATCACTCTACATCAAGACCTAAGCTTGAACATGACTTGTGGGCGAAATACCCTAACTAAAACAGAATGTATTTGAGGTTTATCCTCTGATCTTACATGTCTTAATCATGTTATTACACCTAAACAACCATAAGAAAGGTTGTAGGCATTGTTACATAAGTTTGAGATGTGTTAGACACAAGTATGATAAGTTTTTGAATAACATCAAACAAAACATAAAGTTTAGGTCCTTTTTAGGGCAATTCCAAACATGATTTCTCCAGGGAAAAACCAAGGAATCAAACCCAAGGACATAACAAAGCAATAGAAGAAAGAATCAAGTGATTTGGAGTGAAAACAAGCAAGTTACACTCACTTTTGTTAAGTTGTACGAATCTGTCCAAGAACTCTGATTTGCAACAGATTGAGAGTGAATTTGTGAAGTGTAATGAGTTGTGAAAGTGTAACAAGGGTTAGAGAGGGTGTGTATTTATAGTGGAAGAGATTAGAGATGATTGGAGGTGTTTAGAGGTGGATTAAAGGGGATTGGGTGAGATTAGGACTTGGGATTTCGTGCAACAGCTGGAAGAAAACACAAGTCTGTCGAAACAGGGCCTTGGCGTGACGCCAAGGTCCCTAGCGTCATGTGGCGCCTCCCATCTGGGGAGTTTGGCTTTTTTACATTTTAGTCCCTGAAATTTATGTTTGATGCTTTTAGGTGCATTCTTGATAGTTTAGGGACTTGTTTTGACATATAAGCATAGTATAAGGCATCATTAAGCATGGCGATCATAGTCAAAGTATATTTGAGCGTATAAGTGTCATAACCAAGTATCGTTCTCGTTCAAAACACGTTTTAAGCATAAGTTTAGTTTAATCACAAGTTTAGCACATAGTTTCCGAGAATATCGTTCAAGTATCAATTGATTCACAAAATCGAACATACGAGCATATATAGAGTGTGTATAACATATTTGTAACAAAATACGAGTTTCATTAATGATCCAAGTCTCGGTTTGACAATGATTACAAAGAAGGAACGATTACAAGAATACAAGGTTTCCAAAAATAGAAATACGAACAAAACTTTCTATAAATGGAAAGTACAAAAGAGCCGGGCGTTACAGGTACCAGTTCCGGTTAACTTTCCGGCGAGTCTCCGATAATAATTTTACAATAACCAGATACCACCGACCTCCACCCTCATCGCCGATCCCGGCCCTTCCTTGTTATTGCTTCCACCCAAATCGATTTCATATACCATATATTCCGGCCAATAATCGAACTTTCCGACTTGATGCTAAACCCTTTAAAAAGGTTATAAAGACCACATTTAGGTTTCTCCATCCTTTATAAATCATCTGCAGGCTTTTGGCCATCAACCGGTCACCGTACCGTCACGACCCAATGCTCCGACGACTGGTTCACTCACCGACGAGCTGTTTGCCGGAGGAGGTGGAACGTAGAGGAAACGAGAAGCAGGTCGCTAGTCGCAAGTGTTCCAAGTTAGTGACGAGAGTTTGTTGCCGGATAACAGACTGGGAATACGATGATAGATGTAAAGATTATAACAGGTTGACGGCCATATCTAGGTTTTTGTTATTTTTACAGTTTTATTTTTTTTATTTAAATGGAAAGGGTAAAAAAGTAATTACAAAATCTATATAACTAATAAAAACTAAAATAACTAAAATATAAGATGGTAACCTGTAAATTAAGCATGATCAGAACAAAAAATCCAACTTGAATGATTTTAGAGAGACAAAAAAAGATTGAGTGGCCTTATTAGAACAACTATGAAACTTGATTACCATTCTATAAAGTTACCCCCTCATATTATATAATAATGTTGCATCAGTTTAACTATAATAGCGATCTAAATCTTCAGCAGCCCTCTAGACCTCTATACCTTCTTGCTAGTTTCAATGTCTGCCATTCCCTCAATCACATGGCACCTAGGATGTGTGCCCGAAAAATATTTGGGACTCAGTATAACCTGGTGAATTCATGAACCTTAAATGATTTTATTCAAAACATGCATTTATCGACTATAACATCAATCAGATATAATCATGGCAAACAGATAAGAACAAAGTAAGTACAATATGTTCACATAACCACACTATGTATACAAACTCTACTGGCTAAATAAGATACATACAATCGGCCCTCAATCATCCTATCAATCACTGCCAATTATCCCAGATGCTCTAAATAATCAATTCCATAGTTATTTCCAATTAGATAGAACAACACATCCTGTTTTAGAAAAGGTTCAGAGGAACTCACTTTGCTAGTTTGTAGTTCTTGACCCTTCAGATAATTAAGCTTCTTGTAAGTCTATAGTCCTGGTTCTAAGCTTTCTATCTAATTTAATAGAGTATACTACGCATAAGTGTAAAAGCCGAATCAAAACCCCAACGTAGTTAACAAAGTATAGCCTTATTCAGGCAGCACTTTGGCATCCGTTGATTTGTTTCAGATCGATCAGATAGGGTAACATTTCAGTGATTAGGGTTTAGTACACTTTCTACGGATCAGGGTTTCGAGGTTTAGGGGTTTGGGGAAAGAAAAGTAAAGCGAGATAGTATAAATTTGCGAAATTAGATTGAACTGGTTCAAATGATCAAGTCTCAGACCGAGCTTTATATAGCCAAGATAGGCTTCTCTCGCACGTCGTGGAAGGAGACGGGGATTCTCCCGCATGTTGCCGGGAGGGTCGGTCTGGCATAGACTGCCACGTCTCCTAGGTAGGTTGGACACGCATCGTGACACGTGTCCCTGGCCGCCCTTGTCATCCAATCGCGCGTTTTTCTCAATTTCCATGACGATTCTTATTGTGTATGCTCGGGTATTGATTCCAACTGGTTCGGTTTTTAATTGTGAGTCTAATGAGGGTACTTTTGTGCTGGTTGGTTCACTGATCTTCTGTTTTCTTAACTGCTAAGTTTTCTGCGTACTTTGGGGGTTTTGATTACTGGTTTATTAGAAATATTTTGGATTTTATTGACCATAAGACTCGGGTTGTTACATTCTCCCCTCCTTAAATTGAATTTCGTCCTCGAAATTCGAAAGTTATTCAAACAGTTGAGGGTATTTAACTTTCATTTCTTCTTCTAACTCCCAAGTTTTCTCGGGTCCTTTCTGACCTTCCCACTGAACCAGCACTAGAGGAATTATCTTCTTCCTTAGTTTTCTTTCTTGAAAGTCAAGAATCTTTATTGGTCTTTCTGTGAAGTTCAATTTCTTGTCTACTCACACACCTTCTAATGGTATTGATTGGGTTGGATCTGCCAAACACTTTATTAGGTTTGATATATGAAAAGTATCATGGATACCTTTTAATGCTTCGGGTAATTCTAGCTTGTATGCAACTGGGCCAACTCTTGCAATAATTTTGAACGGTCCAATGTAACTGAGACTTAACTTTCCACGTTTTCCAAATCGCATCACTCCTTTCCATGGTGAAACCTTTAACATTACACTGTCTCCAATTCAGAATTCCAAAGGTCTCCTCCTTTTGTCGGCATAATTTTTCTGCTTATCTTGGGCAGGCTTTAATCGTTTACGTATATGCTGAATCTTATCAGTTGTTTCAAGAATAATCTCAACTTTGGTCAACTGATCATCTCTTACTTCTTTCCAACAGATGGAAGTTCTACATTTCCTACCATATAAGGCTTCGAACGGTGCAACCTCAATGCTAGAGTGGTAGCTGTTGTTGTATGAAAATTCAATCAAAAGTAAATGATCATCCCAGCTGCCTCCAAAATCAATCACGCAGGCGTGCAACATGTCTTCTAGAGTCTAAATTGTTCATTCACCCTGGCCATCAGTCTGAGGATGATAAGTCGTGCTTAGATTGATTCTGGTTCCAAGTTCCTTCTGGAAACTTGTCCTGAACCTAGATGTGAATCGGCTATCTCTATCTGAGATAATGGATAAAAGCACCCCGTGTTTACTTATGATTCCATCCATATATATTTTAGCCAACTTTTCTATTGTATAGCTCTCGCTTATGGGTAGAAAATGTGCTGACTTGGTTAGTCTGTCAACCACGACCCATATAGCATTATACCCCTTTCGTGTTCTTGGGAGTTTTGTAACAAAATCCATCGATACTCTATCCCATTTCCATACTGGCAACTCTAGTTATTGTAATTGATCGACAGGTTTTTGGTGTCCAATCTTACCTGTAAAATGTCAGGCATTTCTCAACGTACCGGGCTATGGATCTCTTCATATTAGGCCACCAATACTGATCCCGAATGTTCTTGTACATTTTATTTGCCCCAGGGTTCATTGTGTACTTGGACTTGTGGGCTTCATCCAATACTTTGATTTGAATATTTTTGAATTTTGGAATCCAAATTCTCTTGCCAAATCTTAAGATTTCATCTGCCCCTTTAGCAGTAACTTTTGCTTACCCAACATCCTTTCAGTCTTGAGATTTTCGTCTTTCAAGGCCTCGCTTTGAGCATTCTTGATTTGGTCTTTCCAATCAAGCTTGACATCAATCCTCAAGGGCTTTACCCTAATCGATTTAACTCTTTCTTTTTGACTTAGGGCATTTGCGACTACGTTAGCCTTTCCTGGATGGTATTTTATTTCACAGTTAAAATCATTGATAAGCTCCATCCACCTCCTTTGCCCCATATTTAACATCTTTTTGAGTAAAGATATGTTGTAAGCTCTTATGGTCTGAGTATATTACGCACTTGGTACCATACAAGTAGTGTCGCCAAATATTTAAGGCAAAAACTATGGCACCCAATTCGAGGTCGTGCGTAGTATAGTTCTTCTCATGGACTTTCAGTTGTCGTGATGCATAGGCTATGACTTTTTCTCGTTGCATCAACACACAACCTAGACCATTTTGTGAGGGGTCACAGTAGATTATGAAATCTCCATTACCTTCTGGCAATGCAAGTGTTTGGAGCACTACTAAGCTTTTCCTTCAGAAGATTGAAAGCTTCTTCTAGCTTTGGTCCCCATATAAACTTTGCATTCTTTTGATTCAAAGCTATTAAAGGTGTAGCAATCTTTGAGAAATCTCGGATAAATCTTGGTAATATCCTGCTAAACCCAGAAAGCTTCTAATTTCGTTGGGGTTCTTTGGTGCTTCCCATTTCATCACAGCTTCTATCTTAGCTGGATCTACTTATATACCATTTTCACTTATCACGTGCCCCAGGAATTGGACTTCCCTTTTCTAGAAGTCACATTTATAGAATTTGGCATAGAGTTTCTCTTGTCGAAGAGTTTCTAGAACTATTTTTAGATGTCTGGCATGATCTTCTTGGTTCTTAGAATAAATAAGTATGTCATCGATAAAAACAACGACAAACTTCTCCAAGTATGGCCTTCAAACTCTATTCTCAGTTCCATGAATGATGCATGGGCATTGATTAGTCCAAAAGACATAACCAAAAACTCTAATGTCCATAACGTGTTCAAAAGGCTATCTTAGGAATATCCTCCTCCCGTACCTTTACTTGATGGTCTGATCGAAGGTCAATCTTTGAAAAGTAGTTGGCTCCTTGTAGTTGATCAAATAAATCATCTATTCTTGGTAAAGGGTACTTATTTTTTATAGTTAACTTATTCAATTCATGATAATCAATGCACATACGCATTGAACTATCTTTCCTCTTAACGAACAACACTGACGCTCCCCAAGGTGAGGAACTTGGTTTGATAAAGCCATTCTCTAAAAGTCCATCAATCTGCTTCATAAGTTCTTTCATCTCCGAAGGGGCTAAACGGTAAGGAGCCTTTGCCGCTGGTTTAGCACTAGGTATTAAGTCGATGTGAAACTCTATCTGGCATTCAGGTGGGAGTCCTGGTAGATCTTCTGGAAATACGTAATGAAAGTCACACACTACGGGGATTTCATTGACTTGCCTCTCTTCCTTAGCATCTACTATAGATGCGAGAAAGGCAATACATCCTTTCTGGATATATTTTATTGCTTTCATTGCATAGATGATTCCGGTCTTGGGGTTTGCATCATTCCCATTAACTAGCAGCTTTCCTCCATCTAGCTTACGCAATGTCATCGTTTTGTGTTCACAATCAAGGTGAGCACAATTCTTATTTAACCAATTGATGTGCGCAAAATGTAACATATAAATTTCATCAATTGAGGCATAAAACGAACCCTTTTTTAGTACTAGTGTTGGAAAAAGTGTGTTTTTGTCTTCCTTTTGAATTTACAGGACCAAATGAGCTTAAACGAGCAAAAGGAACAAATATACAGCAAAAACTAACATACATACAAAGAAAAGGGATAAACGTGACATGCCCGACCCCTCGACAGCATCCCCAAAGGCAAAAACAAGAAACAGAAGACTGACCACGGGGCCATGCCCACTGGACACGGGGGCGTGGCCAGCCACCTGCAGAAAAAACAAAGTTGTGGAAGCTTCTACACCCACCACGGGGGCATGCCCAGCACAACATGGGGCGTGTCAACGCTAAGATATGCAGAATCTTGCAAAATCTTGGTAGTACAGATACGCTTCTGCACACGGGGCCGTGCTCGCTGGACACGGGCCGTGTTGAGCCCTCTGCTGACACATGCATTTAATGAAGGAAAAGAAAAGGATGGCCACAGGGCCGTGGCCGGACTTCTGTTCTGACTATAAATAGAGGTGCTTGGCTCACTTCAAAGGCATCCCTTGGCAAACCACCACTCTCCCACTTTGCCCCCACTCCACCTCCACTACAACACCCACATCCACCGCCATCATCCATCATCCACCTTAGAGTGTGTGTAGTAGTCTCGAGATCCAAGATTGATAGTAAGAGTTCTTGCCAATCAAAGGCCATGTTTGGCTAAGTCTCTTACATCACTTGGTGAAGACAAGTCTTTAATGTATTACTTTTGATTTTTAATCTTTTCGCACTTTTTATTTGGTTTTGTATTAATGACTTTAATAACTAGTTTCTTATGTTGAAGGTGAAATTTCTTTATCATTTGTCCGTGTGTCTTGGCATTACTTTACTGTCTATATAAAGTAAAAGATTTACACCATTCATATCTCTACGGTCTATATAGAGATATGTTGGCTACCTGGTTGGGGGTTAAGGGAATGGTTTAGTAAGGTTCTTGCCTTGTTCAGTGTATAGATCCTCCAAGGACCTAGGTCAAGCTTACTAGGACCTCCTTCAATACCCACTGGTATTGGATGGCGGGGGTGCGAATGGCTTGATCCCCTCATATGTAAACTACTATTAATACATTAAACCGGCTACTTGGGATTGTATCCCTGCTGACTCAAACCACTTAGCCGAGGGTAACGTCACCTTCAAAAGAGGGGCCTACCACTTTTCGCATTAATAACTTAATTAATTATCTTTCAATATTCCGTCCCTTTGGGATTGTATCCTTGCTGACTCAAACCACTAGATTGAGGGTAACGCCACCTTCAAAAGAGGGGCCTACTACTATAACTAAGATAATCTCTTAAAAAGTGCAAAAGTGTGAACATCATCAAAGGATACATTAAAGGCGAGTCGGATCCAAGTGATTCATCTTGTCTATCTGTTTTTATATTATTTTTATTTCTGCATTTTTTAGTTTTTATTTTCATGTTTTAAAAATCTTTTCTCAAAAATTTTAGATCAATTAGACGTTGAGGATAAACCGGTACTAAAAGCTCTTGTGTCCTTGTACGACCTCGGTATCTTACCAATGCTATACTACGCTCACGATGGGTGCACTTGCCCATGTGTGTGTTTAGTGTTAGTAGAATATCGTGTTTTATAAATTTACAACTTGACTAATGTGTAAAATGGGCTTAAAATATCAATAAAAATCATACCACGCTTTGCACACACCACCAATCCATCCCGAGAACGACGTCATAACCACTCCGCATGATCGGCATTAAGTTTACAGGGAAATCGTTGTTAATTAGATTGATAACACAATCCCTAAAGATGTGGGTGATACTGTCTTGCTCCCCGCTGGCTGTCTTGACTATATATGTTTTCAAGGGTTTGTGGTACTAAGTTCAAGTAGGGCACTAAAGCAGTCGAAATGAAGCTTCTATTAGCTGTCGTATCAAATAACACTTTTGCATATATATTATTAACAAGGAACGTACCAGCTATGGCTCCATCTCCGGCTTCTTTTAACACATATGTTCGACCCTTAGCTTTGTTCTGATTCTCTTAGGGCTTTGGTTTGGGAGGTTTCCTGCAGTCACTTCGTAGATGTCCATACTCCCAACAATTGAAGCATCTATTCTTTGGATAGTCTTTCCATGCATGATTCTCATGCGGACATTTTAAACATTTTGATTCCTGGGATCTTCTCCCTGCGTCATTCTTAACATATTTACCTTGCCCATTGACAAAGTTTCCCCTATTCCTTGGAAACCTTTTCTCTCCCTGTATCGACTGATTTACTTCCTCATTTTGTTTCTTTTTATTGCCAGTCGTTATCTGGCCTTCTTCTTCGTATGCAATTGCACTTAATGCAATTGTCGATTCGTAAGTATTTGGGGTAGACATTCTAACCAATTCTTGAATACATGGAGGTAACCCTTGCATATACCTTTTTACTCGCTTGGCTTCAGGTGTTACATGTTCAGGAAGTAACCTAGCCATTTCATCAAATTTGGTTATGTACCGACGATGCGTAATTGTCCTAGCTTGTAGTTGAATAAACTCTCTTTCGATTTTGGCTTTTTCAATTTCAGGAAAAATTTTCTCCATAATAAGCTCCTTCAATTCGTTCCGGGTTAAGGCAACAGTAACTTCAGGTCCTTTGGCTTGTTTGACATTATCCCACCAGAATAATGCCTCAGACCTAAATAAGTGGGTGGCATACATGACTACTTGCGTGGGCATGCATCGACTGATGTTAATAACAAATTCCATCTCATGGATCCACTGAAAAGTGGCCATGGCGTCCTTTTTACCGTCAAATATTGGGGGATCATATCTCTTAAAGGATTTGTAGGAACATCCCTCCCTAGGTTCATTGACGTTTCCGCTTCCATTAGTGTTATTAAGAAACCCGTTCTGTCCATCGTTATCCTTGTTGTTTGCATGACCTCTAGTGGTGTTATAACTTCAGCTTTGATTACAGGCAAAACATCTCTAATGATGCCATCCACAGCTACCTGAAACTGTGGTCTAGTAAACTGTTGTGCCTCGGGTTCAGTATCGCGATCGTTGTTAACGGTTGACCCAGGTTGTCTACGCGGTCTACCACGAACCCTAACCTGAGTATTTCCTCCACTCGCCATAGTTAAAGCCTACATAATGGAACAAGGAATTAGTATTCAGATGATGGATTATGATCCAAAACAAAATTGTACAGATAAACAAGAAACAACACTGGCCAGGTGTTACTTCTTATCTATCGTACTTGTAATGTTCTAGTCATCCCCCCCCCCCCCAATATGATACTAACACCTATTACCCTAACCTATGCGGGCAAATCACTTATCTTAAATCATATTTCCTAGTTTAAGTATAGATACCATCCTTGTACCTAATTCACTTAAACTACGGCTCTGATACTAACTTGTAACACCCGCATCCCAGGGTAAGCTCTAGGGAGTGTAAAGTGTTACGTGTCGGATATACAGAGCACATAGTAATCAGAGCATTCACAACGGAAGTTTCAAATTTTGTTTAAACATTAAAGAGTATTATACATCTCTCATATTATATAATAATATTGCATCAATTTAACTATAATAGCGATCAAAATCTTCAGCAGCCCTCTAGAGCTCTATCCCTTCATGCTAGTTTGAATGTCTGCCATTCCTACAATCACATGGCACCTAGGATGTGTGCCCGGAAATATTTGAGACTCAGTATAAACTGGTGAATTCATGAACCTTAAATAATTTTATTCAAAACATTCATTTATCGACTATAACATCAATCAGATATAATCATGGCAAACAGACAAGAACAAAGTAAGCACAGTATGTTCACATAACCATGCTATGTATACAAACTCTACTGGCTAAATCAGATACATACAATCAACCTTCAATCATCCTATCAATCATTGCCAAATATCACAGATGCTATAAATAGTCGATTCCATAGTTATTACCTGTTAGATAGAACAACACATCCTGTTTTAGAAAAGGTTCAGAGGAACTCACTTTGCTAGTTTGTAGTTCTTCACCCTTCAGATAATTAAGCTTCTTGTAAGTCTACAGTCCTGGTTCTAAGCCTTCTATCTAACTTAACAGAGTATACTACGCATAAGTGTAAAAACCGAATCAAACTTTAACGATACATCACGATATCAAAACCCCAACGTAGTTAACAAAGTATAGCCTTATTCAGGCAGCACTTTGGCATCTGTTGATTGGTTTCAGATCGATCGGATAGGGTAACGTTTCAGTGATTAGGGTTTAGTACACTTTTTGAGGAGCAGGGTTTCGAGGTTTAGGGGTTTGGGGAAAGAAAAAGCAGAGCGAGAGAATATAACTTTGCGAAATTAGATCAAACTGGTGCAAATGATCAAGTCCCAGACCGATCTTTATATAGCCCAGATGAGCTTCTCCCGCGCGTCGTGAAAGGAGACGGGGATTCTCCCGCGTGTCGCCGGGAGGGTCGGCATGGCATAGACTGCCACGTGTCCTAGGTAAGTTAATAACGCGTCGTGACGTCGTGACACGTGTCCATTGCCACCCTTGTCGTCCCATTGTGCGTTTTTCTAGATTTTCTTGAGGCTACTTATTGCGTATGCTCGGGTCTTGATTCCAATTGGTTTGGTTTTTAATTGTGAGTCTAATGAGGGTACATTTGTGTGGGTTGGTTAACTGATCGCCAGTTTTCTTAACTGCTATGTTTTTTGCGCACTTTGGGGGTTTTGATTACGGGTTTATTAAAAAATTGGATTTTATTGACCATAAAACTTGGGTTGTTTCAGTTTGGAGCACCGTTTCGAGGTAAGTTTTACATAAATCAACTCGTATCCTCGTTCTGATCAAAATTCCTAAAACATCGGTTTGTAATTCGGAAAAAAACTTAACTCCGTTAAGCTATTTTTAACAGCGGACTATTATCGGCCAAAAGTGGATCAGTTCGTATTATTATCAGCAAATAACTGAGTTGAGATTATTATCGGCCAAATTGAGATAGTTGGGATTATTTAAATCCAATTTGCCTATATATATATATATATATATATATATATATATATATGGTAGGGTTCTAGAGTGAACAAGAGTTAAGTTGTGAACAAAGTGAACAAATCCTAGCCATTGGTTTTGTTAGATCTTGAGATTAGATTTTTAGTTAATTTATTAATTAGTTATTAAAGTATAATAGGTATAAATTAATGGTAGGGATATTTTGGTAAAATTACAACTACTTTAACTATGGCAACAAGAAACATTAGTTGGGATTTGATTCTGATGTATTTTTTATTCCCGTAATCTTAGCTAAGTATCATAATCCTAACTAAATATCCTTGAAGCTTGGCGATCAGAAGAATAGAGATGGAGAAGAAATCCGGCGACGGTAGAGAACATAATCTTGACGACGGTAAGATTAAACTTCAGTACACTGATTATTGATGTACAGTAGTGTTAATTTTGTTTTTTAAGATAATCGAAAAGTTAGGGTTTTGTTGAATCTGATAGTTTGTAATAGGGCGATTGTCTTATAAGAATGTATTTGTGGTTGAGTTTTCAGTTGAATAGATGTGAAGTATACACTATGCCGTCGGAATGTGTGTTCGGAATGGGATTTTAGACGGTGAACTCTGTCGCCGGAAATCAAGGAGGAGACGGTAGAGAACCTAAGGTTGAAGACGGTAAGTTTATACTTCAGTACACTGATTATTGATGTATATTACTGTTACTTTCTTTTTTTTAGAGAATCGAAAATTTAGGGTTTGTGCAATCGGATCTTTTGGAATGAATATGGTGTACAGCAGATTGATGTGTGTGTAAAAAATGTGATTTTTTCATAGAAATAATAGGTAAAAAAAAGGTTATACTTGGTGTACACAAGTGTATATTTGGTTGTAGCTTGGTTTTTATCTTCGTATGATGATGTAAGGTTGTTACTGTACACCTATGTACTGAATTTAAAGAGGGTATAGTCTGGAAGTTGTAAACTGAAGTAGGTTTTTACTGACTCTGTTTTTGTAATAGTTTGTAGAATATGGTGAATCTGCAGTATGCACACTGGTGTATCTTCAGGAAGAAGTGCACAAGTGTAAGTATATTCAGGAAGAAGTGCACAAGTGTACATATGTAGAATATGGTGAATCTGCAGTATGCACACTGGTGTATCTTCAGGAAGAAGTGCACAAGTTGTTACTGACTATGTACTGAATTGTAAGTATCTTCAGGAAGAAGTGCACAATTGTACATATGTAGTGTACATTTGTGTATCTGCAGTATGCACACTGGTGTATATGATGTTGTTAATCAGTGTGGCTGCTGCAATACACAACAGTGATATATAGACTGTTCGATCATTTAATTTTACGGATAATTTGCAGGCAAATGGTGTTCCTAAATAGAGTATGGAATAGGTCTGATGTGCATTCAGATGAAAGATTTTCCACCTAGTGTGTGGATGGGAGCTGCGATTGTCAACTGCTTTGCTTCAGTTCTTAATTATGAAGAGGTTAATAGATCTAAGGAAACAAATCCGTGTCTTTTCTGCCACACATATTGTTTTGTAAGTTCTTTGTTTAGTTTATTTTAAAAATTTAGCAATATGTGTGTACAAAGACGCATTAAAATAATGTTGGTTTCTTGTACACTTAATGTAGACTGAGGATGTGTTATATAACACTGAGTATGACGATGCGGAACAGCTGGATTAGTTTGAAAGTGCTCTGTTCTTGGTGGTCGAAAGGAATAGGTGACCACTAACAATGGGGTTGATTAAGGAGTGTTGCCATGCGGCACATGGAAAGATGGATGATTAACAAAGGAAAATTGGTATAGTGGTGTGATTCGTGACTCAAAGGCAAACAAAGAACCATGAAAGAATATTGGCAAAAGCGAATGAATTTGAAAAGGCGAAGAACGCTTTCAAATGTTAATTTTATTACTCCAATTCAGTGTATGACACTAGTTATGAAGTTGTAGGTCTTTAGATTAAGAAGTTTTAGACTTTTGATTATGTACAACACAGTCTTTTGGTTAGAAAACATATTATATTTATGGGTATGTATTTAACTTACAATTTGTTTTAAGTAAGCATCGTTTCGTTTGTGTGTATTATGTTGTTTAATTTGAGTATAGATAGGCATTTGCTGGAACATTACACAGGTAAAATATGTATACACAGATGTGTTGTAGTCATCTGTACACTGGTGTAATGCGAAATACATAAGTGTATCCAATAAAAAAACAAGCTTGCAATACATAAAAAAAATAGTAATCTATAGAAACTATCCAGCATCAGTTATTACTTCACGTATAATTGAGATCATCGTAATACAACAAAATTAATTAATAAAAGACAAGCAACTTTACAATGCAAATAAAAAAAACAGAAATTCAGCCATTACGCGATCGCGTAGCGTGTTAGCATAGGAGCACACTAACTTCACATCATACTTTTTCCTTAGACGTGTCAAACACACCTTTTCGCCAAAGCTTTCATATAGAAGTACATCAGACCTATGCCAGGCTCTGTTTTGAATACCATTTTCCTGCACAATATCCATAAAATTAAATGACTGTAGAATCTAAGTACATTTACACTGTATAACAACATAATGTACACCAGTGTATAGACTACAAATACACAAATGTATACTATATGTGTAAACTTTTGCACTGCTTATTAAACTGGCCTCAAGCCTGTCTTTATACGGGATTGCGGAGTTGCAGGCTCTGTGTCACGAGATCTAAAATCCTCGTTTCTATACTGCATTTAGTGAAGTAAAAATAAAAGTATCAATAGCTATAAGCTATAAAAAAACTACCAATAAGTATGGTTTGTGCAGTCCAATCACTCAAAGATACAACAAAGTCTCTTAATATGCATTACCTTTTGTGGCCCCAAGCTGCAATAATAGGTTGAAGTACTTTAATCAGATGAAGCCAACCATATACTAACACAAGCACCAACAAGCGCATTAAAAGACTTAACATGTTGGTCACATTTTCTCTCAGGCATTTCGTCGAACACCTTGGATGCATGATCAAACATGGCAGCTTTCACATACAAAAAAGCTCAAAGACGGTAAGACCTGCCAGCAAAAATACAACTATGTTTCAATGTTTTTGTCGGGATAATCAATGGAAAACAGACACAACCGGGTTTAAAGTGGACTGCCGGAAAAAAAGTTTTCAGAATCAAACCTGGGTTGCGATGATACAGCAGCTGCCGGAAATCAAAGTTTTCAACTTAATGTTTCCAGATTATTGTTCGTCGGAAACCAATGTACACCGATTAACGTTCGCCGAAATCTTATGCCGTCTCCGATTAATGTTCGTCGGAAATCAATGTACACCGATTAATGTTCGCCGGAATCTTATGATGTCTCTGATTAATGTTCGCCGGAAATCAATGTACACCGTTTAATCGATCTTCAGACGAAATACGACGTGATGACAATGATGATGATCGAATACTGATTGATGTTGATGATGATGATCTGATGATGTTCTAAAACCAAATCGAACAACGAAAGAAAAGAAACTTGCAATTTTGATTTTTTGCTTAATTTCTTGCATTCGAATCTTGATTCATTTGAGGGAAATATTGAAATCACAAGATTATAGGAATCAGTTAATGTTTGGTAACTGATTGTGATAAATGTCTTTAAAAGTTGAGATATAATTTAAAAAATAAAATTAACTTTATATGGTTAATGACAATCCTACCCCTTATCATCTTAAACAAAATCAAGGGCCAAGATTAGTTCACACGGTTCGCAAACATGGATGTTGTTCACTCATGATCCCTATCCTATATATATATATATATATATATATATATATATATATATATATATATAGGGAGGAGTTCATGCGAGAACCACCCTTATTGCGAGAACCAATGTGAACACAACCTAAAATAGCTAAAAAACCCTAACCCCCACCCCCCCCCCCCCCCAAAAAAAAAAACCTAAACCCCCCACCCCCCAAAAAACCTAACCCCCCCTCAAGCTAAATGCTAAAAACTAAAACCCCCAAAAAACCTAAAAAAAACCTAACCCCCCCCCCCCCCCCCCCAAAACCTAAACCCCCCGCCCCCACCCCCCAAAAACCTAAACCCCCCACCCCCAGCTAAAATGCTAAAAACTAAACCCCAAAAAAATCTAAAAAAATAAAAAAAAATCTAAATTTTTTTTAATATTTTTTATGCTCAAATCGCTACTTTTAGTGGCAAAAAAAATATTTAAAAAAAAAATAAATTATTAGTTTTTTTTTGCTTCGAAAAGTAGCGATTTTTATATAAAAAATATTAAAAAAAAATTCTTGTGATTTTTAGCTATTTTTAGGCATTTTTTGTTGTGTTCACATTGGTTCTCGCGGTTCTCGCAATAAGAGGTGGTTCTCGCATGATCTTCTCCCTATATATATATATATATATAGGGTAAGGTTCATGCGAGAACCACCCTTATTGCGAGAACCGCGAGAACCAATGTGAACACAACCTAAAATAGCTAAAAAAACCTAAAAAAACGTAACCCCCACCCCCCCAATAAACCTAAACCCCCCCCCCCCCCCCAAGCTAAATGCTAAAAACTAAAACCCCCCAAAAAAACCTAAAAAAACCCTAACCCCCCCCCCCCCCCCAAAAAAAAACCTAAACCCCCCTCCCCCACCCCCCAAAAACCTAAACCCCCCCCCCCCAAAAAAAAGCTAAAATGCTAAAAACTAAACCCCAAAAAACCTAAAAAAATCTTTAAAAAATCTAAAAAAATAAAAAAAAATCTAAATTTTTTTTTTAAATATTTTTATGTTAAAATCGCTACTTTTCGAACCCAAAAAAAAATTTTTTTTTTTTTGGCTTCGAAAACTAGCGATTTTTTTATAAAAAATATTAAAAATTTTTTTTTTGTGATTTTTAGCTATTTTTAGGCATTTGTTGTTGCGTTCACATTGGTTCTCGCGGTTCTCGCAATAAGAGGTGGTTCCTAACGGATCTTTGTCCTATATATATATATATATATATATATATATATATAGCGGATTTTTTAAAATATTTTTTGGCTATAAATTTACATTTTTAAAATACAAAAAAATGAAAAAAGGTCTATGTCATACTCGAAATTTCTTAGAACAACGTTTATTAAAAGATTAAAATGGTAATAAAATAAAAATTTAAAATAAAAAATATAAAAGCAAAGCAACATCCACAAATAACGACCACACAAAGAATTTTAATATAATATAAAGAATATTATAATATAGTTACTGTTAGACTTCTTTTCTTTTATATCATATATAATTAAAAGACATTTATATGACCTAAATATTAATAAAAGACTACAATTCATGTCATGTCATGTGACAATTTCTTATTCAACTTCATAATTATATTTTTATTCAAAAATATTTTGTTATCCTTATTATTATTATTATTATTATTATTATTATTATTATTATTATTATTATTATTATATAGTTAGTCTCTGTGGTTTATACAAACTAACAATATAAGGTATTAATAGTTTAAAATCACTTCATGGGTACTAACTTTACATTTTTTAACATGTGGGGGTATTAATTACATAGTTAGTCCTCGTGGTTTACAAAAACTAAAAATCTAAGATACTAATAGTTAACTAGGGAATTAACGATAATACCTCCACATGTGAAAAAATGAAAAGTTAGTACCCTAAGAAGTGATTTTAAACTATTAGTATTTTAGATTGTTAGTTTGTATAAAACCACAGAAACTAACTATGTAATTAACTCTTATTATTATTATTATTATTATTATTATTATTATTATCAATAAATCTCTTAATTTCAATTTTAATATTGTATATAATTTTTTTTGTTATCCTCCTCCACCACCACCACCACCACACCACCACCACGTGTATGTGATGGTATTATACAACTATGTATACATAGATTTCGGTGTTATTATAAGTAGGTGTATGAACAGGGGAGTTGTTTAATTTGGTGTGAAGATTATTCTGAAAGTTTCGCTATGCTCTGTTGTAACTGATTGTCATGTAAAAATCTAGGGCTTGAGTTATATATATAGAGAGAGATGAGTTAAAATGAGAATCACATTTGAGTTGTGAGAACTGTAAGAACTAGGGCATTCAAAAGGTTTTTCCGAATTTTTTTTCTCAAAAGTCATAAAAAATCACTAGTTTCAGAAAAAAAATTAAAAAAAATGCCGCATACCTACATTTACATGAGGCATAAAAAAATATTTATCTTCGTATAAAATTTACACCAACGCGTAAAAAAAACTTGCATTAGTCATAACTATCCACTCGACAAATTTTTTTTCCTTTTTTTTTTACAATTGTGTTTATAATATTTTCATCTACGTTTGTGTAAAAAAAAATTTGGCCCAACTCGGACCCCAATAATGGTCTTTTGGACCACACTATACGCCCAGTCTAGATATGCGGCGTATATTTTAAATTTTTTTTGTTTTCTCTTTTTAATATCTATAACACTAATATTAATTATAAAAAGGTCATATTAATATCAATAACACTAATTTTATTTATAAAAAATCATATAATAACACTAATATTAATTATAAAAAACTCATATTAATTATAATAATTCGTATAGGCCCGTAGGTGTAGTATAAGTCTCGCATATGACTATAGATATGGTTTAGGTCTTGTATAGGCCTATACAGATGTTGTATTATATCTTGTACTTGTTATGTTTATTATTTAAAATAGAAAACTTATTTTTGTATAAAAGTTTACTAAAACGATTAATATTGTATAAAATGTTTGTTAAAAAAAAACTTTATATACGCCCAGCCTATACGTGGCATATATGGGGCATGAGTCATATACGAGACCTATACGAGTGGTCCTATACGCCCTTATAGGCCTATACGGGGCATATAGGAGCAGCCAAACCAGAACTGACATAAGTCAGACACTGAGTTTGATGTAACCCTATACGAGGCATATACAAGACAAAGGGTGTCCAAATAGGCAGATAGAATGTGTGGATAGTTTGAACCATATAATATAATTGAAAATTCAAACAGTACGTAAAAATGGGCGATATAAAATTGTAATAATTCCGTGCAGTGGGGATATAGAGTTGTACGCTCACTATACAAAGGTTCCACGAGGCTATTTTTAAACGTTGCTGCGTTAAAACAGTTTACTGACAAGCCATCAGGTGTGCAAGTTCTCGAACATGTGTTGTGTGTATGGATAGATGAACGAAACCACCATGAAACCAAAATAAAATAAAATTAACAGCAATACAATATATTATACTTTGTTGATACAAGGTCAGACTCAAATACATAGGGTATGTTTGATATGGAGTTTTTAAAAGGTTCTAGCTTTAGGGTATGTTTGGCAAAAGTAGCTGTTGTCTGGTAGTTAGAAGCTAGTAGTTGGTGGCTGGAAGCAGGGGCGGACCCATATAGAGCGGGTCGGGGTCCCCGGACCCCAATATTTAAAAAAAAAAATAGTAGATCTGGTATATTAAATTTTTTAAGGACCCTATAAATACAATTAGGTGGACACTATAGAAAGAAAAGGAAAGCTGGTGTAGTGGTAAACCCTCCTCTTAACCAACAAGAGGTCATGGGTTCAATCCTTGTATACCATGTTTTCCTTTTTTTTTTTAAATCTAATTTAAACCTCGCTCTGACCCGACCCGAAAATTTTAACGTTTTATTATGAAAATTTTGAACACCGAAAAAAATGGACCCCATTGGAAAAAATCATGGATCCGCCACTGGCTGGAAGCTGGTAGCTAGCAGCTGTAGATTTTTAGATATATTTGGTGTTTGGCAGAGTAGCTGAATCTTTTAATAATATGTATAAAATGACCAAAATGGACATAACTAAAAATTTAAAAAGTTTGTGCATTAAAAAGTTTATTATCTTTAGAGGTTAAAATTGTTATTTTTTCCCTAAAAGTTTGTAGCTCCTTCTAAACGCTACTAGTAAGATTGTTCAACCAAAAACATCAAGTTCCTAACCTAAAAGCTTCAAGCTCGTTCAACCAAACCAGACTTTTTATTGAGTGGAAGCTTTTTCTTAAAAGCTAAAGCTAGAAGCTCCTAAAAGCTCCATACAAAACATAGTTCTTTTAAGAAAAAACCCATACTCAATAAAAAACCTTGTTTGGTTAAAGGAGCTTGAAACTTTTAGGTTAGGAACTTGAATCTTTTGGTTGAACGCTCCTACTAGTAGCGTTTAGAATGAGCTACAAGCTAGGGATGAGCATATGCCATCGAATACCGATCCCGATCCCGAAATACGGATATCGGTATCCACTTTTTGGCGTTTTCGGTATCGGTACGGTACGGTATCGGTATAATGCCGATACCGATCAAAATACCGATACCGTACCGTACCGATACCGAACCGACATGTTTCGGTATCGGTATCGGTACCTAGTTTGGGTGAAATTCGGGATCGGTATTAGGCGGTATCGGTTCGGTATCGGATACCGCTTTGCTCATCCCTACTACAAGCTTTTAGGGAAAGAAATGACTATTTTAATCTCTATAGATAATGAGTTTTTTAATGCACAAACTTTTTAATTTTTTAGTTATGTCCATTTTAGTCATTTTATACATTTTATTAAAAGGTCCAACGACTCTGCCAAACACCAAATATATCTAAAAAGCTACAGCTACTAGCTACTAGCTACTAGCTACAGCTACCAGCTTCCAGCTACTTTTACCAAACATACCCATAGTCTTCTAAAAATAAAAAGTCGTAAAAAAGATATCAAACATACTCCGATTAACCACTTTCAAATACAAAGTCTCTAACAAATCTTCATTTGATTACCTAAAATATTGGTTCCATTAACCATTTTCAAAACCATCACTGTTTTTAAGGAAAAAATAGTGTAATAAGGCTTACAAGATCGGCGCTTCAATTAACACACTCAAAATTATCATCGGAATTTCATCATGGATGTTTCATCTAGCATACAAGATTGGTGTTTTCCTTTGAAGGAGAAATATGCATTCTAAGGTCAGTATTATATATTGTTTGATTTGGGGAAGAACGCATAGAGAACAGAACGTATCATATGATTTTCCTACACAATTGTAGGGCTGTCCAAACTGCCGATGATCGAGGATCGTTCGAAAAATGCCTGAAAAATACTCGTTCGATTTCCGCTCAGTTTGTAAATGAGCCGCTCTGCTCGGTTCGATTTGAAAACGAACCAAGCATGAGCAAAAATCCGCTCGCTCGTCGATCGCTCGGTTTCGTTCGACTTATTATTATTAAATAATTAATATATATTATAGATTTTAAAGATTTATATAGATAAGTAGCCCAAAAAAATTAAAAGGCCAAGAAACATACTAGCCCTACTCAATATCAAAACCTAACCCTAATTCCTACAAATTCAAATGAGCACCTAATCTCCTGCTACATACCTCCTGGCACATACCTCGCTGCTGCTCAAGTTCAACTCATACGGATCATGATTTTTGTTATTTATTAATTTTGTTAGTAAGGTGTTGGACATGTTTTAATTAAGTTAGGATTTTTTTTTGTTGAATGCAACCTTGTAATAGTCTTGATTTCAGTTTTTTCTGTGTTGCTACACATGTTTTAATTTAGGTGCTGAGAAAAACAGTAACCCCCCAAAAACTCAAAATTTAATCAACTAGTATGTTTCTCTATGTAATGTCATGAAGTAAAATAACTGAGCTATTCAACTAAGTTAAATAGTTAGTCAAGTAAATAGAGAATGAAATTTAGTGCCATTGATAACAAAAGAACAAATGAGAAGGGCTAAAGATGTGAAATTGAGTTTAAGTTTAATATAACTAGGAACAAGCTAACCTAGTGGTAACATGTATATAAGTAACAAGATAATGAGTTTAATCTCATTTATAAGCAAACTGAAACTTGAGGGTCTATTATTGGCAATTTGAGAGATGAAAGATTAAAATTAAATAAAACACCAAAACTCACACACTGATGTGTGTGAGTGTGTCGACCAAACAAGAAAAGAACAAGGGGAAACCCTTGTTGATCATGAATCAACCCAATTGAAAGGAAATTGAAGATTTTTATGATGCATGTATCAAGATTTTCGATCTCCTAAGTGTTCCTCACACCAAGTAAGGTGCTGTTTGTTTTTGCAGACAAAAATTGTCTGCAAGCTGATTTCATCTGTTTTTATGTCTACAACTGAAGATGTGGTCTGAAGATCTGCAAGCTAAAAATATAAGACTGTTTGTTTTTATAAGTTGATACCGGTCTGAAGCGCATCAAACAATGACGAAACATTCACATTCCGCTTCGATCCAGCGGAGGAGAAGAGGGAGGTCGGAGAAGGAGCTGGTCACCGGAGGAGGAGGGAGGTCACCGGAGAAGGAGGTAGGCCGCCAGAGGAGGAGGGAGGTCAGAGAAGAGGGAGGTCGCCGGAGGAGGAGGTAGGTCACCGGAGGAGAAGAGGGAGGTCGGAGAAGGAGGAGGAGCGGCGGTGGGAGGGGCTGATGTTTGAGGGAGGAGAAGAGGGAGGTGTGAAAATATTTTAAGAAGGGGGTCCGTAGCTTATTTTTTAAGATGAAAAAAGCTGAGTTCAGATCTGTTAAAAAAAACAAACAATCTTCAAGGGTAACGTCTGCGTGCCTGCAGACATCAGCCCCCTTGAAGACGTTTAAAGAAAAAACAAACACCCCCTAAGTTAAACTTTATGATTTGGTGATGTTGAATGAAGTGGGTTATGATGAATCTGTGAATTTGGTTGATATTAGAATGATTAATTGTTAATGCTATCATGTTAAAGTCGAATCATTGTTAAATTTTAGTTATTTAGTTGATTTAGAATGAAACCCATTGTATGAGTGTGAACATGATAATCTTGATGAGCATGTAGATGCTATAGTGTGATTTTGTGATGTATAAAGTGTTATATGATAGATTGTGATAGATGAACTTGATATGGAATTGATGATTATGTGATTTTGTTTATGGTTCATGAGATGAAATTGGGAAGAAACATGCTTAAAACACTTGTACACTATGCTTAAAAAGTGGTATGCACACCAAGTGTTTGATGAAATGCTTGAATCATTAGCTAATGTACACATACATTCAAGCATGTGTAGTTTCAATGTGGTTCATGTTCTATGTAGAAATTTGTGAGAATTATTGTATCATATGGTCTCTAACATGTTTATGATGCTTAGCATAAATTATGAACATGAATTGATGATTTAAAGTTGAGTTTTAGTTCATAATTCCAAAGATTTACAAAGCTGATTGGAAGTAATTATTGTTGCGCACCTGTTTTTGAAAAATTCGTATGAAATCAACCATAGCTCGGTTTAAGGCATATGATATATGATTGGAAAGCTATCAGAGCATATTACATTTTACATGTGAACATATTGAGCTAATTTAGATAGTATAGAGGCGAAAATGGGTCGAGAACAGCTGTTGTACAGAAAGTGCAGCAGTGAAAAGAATGTGTAAGATGAACTTAACATGAATGATTGTCCATATACCCGTTGCCTAAACACTATATGTTGTTTTGGGTGAATGATTAGGATTGTTAAGGTGTGTTTAAAGTGTCTATATGCATGAAAATGAATTGTGGAAGTATTTTCTTAAATGGGTCGAACGGGTTGACTATATAGTCAATAATCAAGTAGAAAAGTATGTGGATTATTATCAATCTATTTGAATGGCATGTATAACCACAAGGTATAGTCTAACGATTAAAGGAATGAACTTGTTTCCATCAAGGTGTAGCAAGGCTTGGAAGACAACATGGCAAACAAGTGGAAATGGTGACGACTTTCTTACGGGCAAAGGTAAGTGATTCCGATTCATTTCTTAGCATGTATATAGAATTTTGATATTTATGGATGTGGGGAAATTATGTAAGGTTGTGTAATGAATGAGAGTATTAAGATAAGTATTGATTTAGTTAGACGAAGGTAGTTATCTAAGACGAAGGTATAATGGTGGGATTAAACGGGTCGAATAAATATGCATAAGTAATGTAACGATAATGAAATTAGTAAAGATTAAGGACCCGATATAGTGATTTTTAGTCAATCATGTAAGGATTTGTTTTACGGACAATTAGGAACAAGTTCCAAGTGATACGGATGCAAAACGATCAACTTAAGAGAGTTTTGGTATTAAAATGGTGGGCTGAACTAAGCATCACCGTAGCTTACGGTACCCACCGTAGGCTACGGTAGGTGCTTAAAACCCTTCTTCCACCGTCAGGCAATTTAAAGGAACTGTAAGCTTTTGGGTGCCACCGTAAGCTACGGTAGTCACCATAGCTTACGGTGGAGGCTCTCGCGCCCCACGACAATAGGAGTTAAGTCTCCCGCGGCCCGCGAGAAACCACTTGCAAATGTCCCTATTTTTGTTGTTTTGGACATGGAACTTGTTTTAATTGGTTTTCAAGGCCTCACAACTAGTGTTTAAGATGGTTTTGATTATAAGTAAATGTTATGGGACTCCGGATGGTATAGGTATGGATTTACCTTCGTGTTAGTGAAGGAAATCTATAAGTAAACGTGTCTGGAAACGAGTAAGTATGTAGGTCGATATGTATAAAACTTATATTATGGAAAGTTGTGAATATGATATGTTAGTATAAATATATGTGAATGATAGTGGTAAGCAAGAGCTAGTATGTATGTATATAGGTGTATATGGTTGTTTGTACGTAGGAATTAGGAATGTATGCATGTATGAATGTAAGTTGCTATGAACGTACGTAGGAATTAGGAATGTATGTATGTATGAACGTAAGTTGCTATGAATGTATGTAGGAATGGTTTAACTACATTTGGGTATTGACGATTACTAATGATATGCCTTGAGATTGGAGTGTAATGCAGGTATGAGATCGACGGGTTCATGAGTAATTGAAGCTGAACTTGGATTAAGAGAATTTAAAAGAATGCTTGAATGAATCCAAGTTTACATTATGGATTGTTATACGATTTTCAATTATATAGAATAATGTTGTATGATGTGTCAAGGACTAACGATTAAGTTGTATATGATGTCCACAGGTATCACACGGGATTCCTCTACCACTAACGAAGATAAGCGGACGTAGATCGAGTCAAAGAGCAAGGATTGTACGGAAGAATGGTCACATAGTTTGAATTATGTAACTCTTTGAAGTATGGATGTTGTGAATCACTTCTAGAAAATGTATGACATTTTGTAATTGAACCCTTCACGTAAGTAATGTCGTTAATAAAGAAAGAAATTTTAAGACTCGTATTTCCGCTGCGTCGTTTTTAAGATAAATTGTACTAGAGCCTTACAAAAACCGAGCGAGAATGATCCGCTCGATTCAAATTCAATCCGAGCACGAGCATCACTTTTGTGTTTGGTTTTGCAAATTCGATCGGATCGGTTGTAATTCAATTCGAGCACGAGCAGACCCTCGCTCGGATTGGATCGGCTCATGAACACCCTTACACAATTATGTAGGTACTATCCGTTAATCATTTGGTTTATATATTATTTGGATAGGTTAATTTGTGTATGTTTTTCGAGTATGTGATATTTAGCGAATGATAATATATTTATTTTTCTAATATATATGCGTTGTGTGTTTATAGAACTGTGTGTTTATGTTAAGGCTTATAGTATTAAATGTAGGGTTGAAACCATTAATGTGTAGGTCTGAAATGTATATAAGTGTACGGATGTTGATTATGTTGCTAAAGTCTTATAGCGCGTAGGTGTGAAATTGCTCAAAACTTTCTATATTTACATGTAGGTTGATATTTTTTTTTGTTTTTGTAAATAAATGTATTTTTAAAAAGTATTTGTTTATAAATTGTGTAGGAGACTCGAAAAGTTTAATGACTTGATAACACTTGTATCCAAAGACAAGTTTGAGTTTGAGTCCATGATGAAGGAAGCGTTACATGTATATGTAATAATGGAAGAGATAATTCTGTTTAGTTAATTTGAGATTTTTATGGAATCTTGTTGATACTAAAAGCCACGACATCTTGGGTTACTTCTAGCATATTAATTGCATCAACATATCGAACCAAGAAATTAAAGAAATCCTTGCTAATGCTAGTTGTTCATTCCAATGTCTAATGTCGTTATTGATTGTGGGAATGGTAAGTATAGTGTGTTTTGAGTTAGTCGAGATGCAGATTTGTGTTAAAATTATCGTTCATATGCATGTAACACTATTTATTTCTTTACATAATGTTTTATCGATTCTGGTTTGGTAAATTCCGTGTTATACCTTTTTTTAGAATGATCATATGGTGTTTTATCATGTATTTCCTATAGGTTTCCATATTTTGTCAACGACAACCATTATATATATCATATATGTATTCAACATGTGTTTTTTCCGTATCATCTATCATCAATATAGTTTTCTTATCATATTGTGTTTTGCTAAGTATCCGGTATTTTGTAATACAAAGTGTGTTTTATATAACGATGTGTTTTGTGTTTGTTTACATGTAGTACCAGTGTAGTTTAAAAGACATACAATTCAAATTATAAAACACTCATATAACTAATATTGTCTTTTCATATATAATCACTCTTTTGAAATGGATCTAACCCTACATATATATAGTGTCGGGATCGGGAGAAAACGCTCAAAAGTGTGAGAACGGTGAGAACGCATCCTGGCGCAACACGTGGCGCGCGATATAATTAGGGCGTATGGGTTTTTTTGTCATTTTATCTTCCGCTTTTCCAATTCCACTTTTCACAATATTGATTTATTTTTGGGGTTTAAGATTTTTTGGTGTTAACCAAATTCAATAGTTATATGGCGTTTTAATGGTTTCATTGTATTAACATTTTGGCGTTTATGGCATTATGGCGTTTTTCAAATCGTATGCCATTGGAACCCCAAGGGGTCAGGATATCTCTCTGAATGGCGTTTTTCAAGGCGTTTTAAACAAGATGCCCCATTGCTCTATTATTTTTTATATACATTTTGGCGTTTGTGGTATCTTGGCATTTTACAATTGGAAAATTATATTACAACCAGAGTGAAAAAAATAGAAGCAAAAAAATAAATTAAAAATCATAATTGGATCTCTTTTCACAATCTTTACTGTCATCGGTCTCTCTCTTCTTTAATACTACAAGAACTGTCACAAAATATATGGCGTTTTATGTAAAACTTAACAAACCCATCGGTTTGATTATGTTTGCCTACTCTTCAGTTGAAGTGGCTTTTTGTGGATGTTTTGGGGACATAGATTTATGACGTGTGGGTAGGTTTTTCGCTGTGTTCTTCAGCTTGATCTTCATCTTTATAATCATTCCGCTCTTCAGTGTCATTGATCTCTTCTCCTCATCCAAGCCTTCTTCAAGAACAAAGAACACAAAATGACATATGACTGTCATCAGTATATTTTTCTTGAAGATTTGTCCATCTCATGCAGCAAAATCTTACTGAGTTACTCCCCCCACGTAACAATCCATTCAGTGAAACTTCACGAAGAAGAATACTGAATATCCAAGAAAGCATATTAGTCATCTTCGATTTTTTTTTAATTTTTTTGGCGTTTTACAGTGAGTGGTATTTAGTAGTATTGGCGTTTGTTTTTTTTTTTTTGTTTGATCAACTTGAAGTTGCTGAGACGTATCATTTTATTGGATGTTTTTTTGGCGCGGAGGTTAGGCGGTGCATTATTATAATAAAGTATTCGTAGTTTCAGTTACTGTTTGTAATTATTGTTTTTGATAAGCTTTATCTCTAAAGTCTGTAACACATCCCATCTTTCAAGTTTGGCGTTTTAGATTCTAATATAATAAATTTTCCGTCTCTTCAGTTTTACTGTTTTGTAGTTACTGTTTCTAGTTACATTTTCAAGTTTAGTTTTTTTTTTTTTGGTTTTTTATAATACTTTTCCAAAGTAATTTTATAATAATTTGGTAGTTTTTTGGGGTGTTTTACGGCATGATGACGTTTTGACAAGCATTTGGCTGTGTGGCGTTTTTATTATATATGACGTTATTATATTCCAATCAACTGAAAAAGAAAATTAAAATACATATATATATATAAACAATTGATCTTCCGAATCTTCACTTTCACCGGTCTCTTTCTTCTTTTAAAGCATCTTCACTGGTTGTTTCGACTTTCGATGATTTATTTTGATTTTTGTTTTTTGAAGTAATTTTTTGGTTGCCATGTGCAAGCACAAAGTCTGAAATCAGCCTCTTTTTCTTGAATATTTGTCCATCTCATGCAGCAAAATGTTATTGAGTTTACACCCTTCAGCCAACAATCTTGAATTTCCAATGAACGATGTTTGATTTTTTAACTTTTTGGCGTTTTACCGAGAAAAAGAACGCCACTAAATAAAAGTACCCTAAACCTCTAAATTTGATCATGCTAAATCAATAATGTTTTGCTGTATGGTGATGGACAACATTGTTAATCGTCAGTTAAGAAAGATGTCTGACAATGTTGTCCACCCCATACAGCTAAACTTTATTGAGAACAAACCTTAATAATGTTTTTCTCTGATTTGGCGTTATAAATTGGAAGGAAGTTGTGGATAAAGTCAATAAGATTTTACTCAATGAAATGGACAATATCCATTACATTGAGCGAAACCTTACCGACAACCAAACTGAATTTCAAATAAATGTTTTGGTTTAGAGAATATTTGATGTTTGCGTTTTTTGGTGTTTCTAAGACGAATGGTATATATTAAATATGACGTTTGGGTTTTTGTGTGTTTTTAATGGAAGGTCTGAGATGTTGTATATATAGGATGTTTTTTGGCGGTTTTTTAGGCGGGATTTTATTATAATTAAGTTTGGCGTTTTATTTCTGATGGCGTTTTTTAGATTAGGATGGTGTGTGCTATTGTAGGTTAAGGCGGTAATTTTAATAGCGTTTTATTTCATGAGATGGCGTTTTGTGTAGAGAAGTCAAAAGACTTTTTTACCCTTAATGAAGCAGGCCACAGCAATAAAAGTTATGTTATTTACGAAAACGCCATCGCGTCATCTAGTCCATAGATTGTTTTAATCTAACGATCCATAACCGTTCTCTCCGTTCTCACACTTTTCATCGTTTTCTCTAAATCCTGACCCTATATATATATATATATATATAGGGTCAGGATTTAGGGAAAACACCTAAAAGTGTGAAAACGGTGAGAACGCCCCTCATCCGGTGGATCAAAACAATCTATAGAGTAGAATGGCGCGGTGACGTTTCCGTAAATAACATCAACTTTACTACTTACACATGCTTCATTAACAACTCTAATTCAAAACGCCAAACTAATGAGCAAAAGTCATTAAAAAAGTCCTGCCTTAACCTACATTCCATACATATCATTCACTTCCAGATTAAACGACTAGAACGCTATTGATATAAAACGCCAAACCTTAATGATAAAACGCGTTGCAGATTTAATAGATAGATGGAACAAACAGTAACTGAAAGTTAATTATTAACATTTATTACAAAAATTTCCCTCCTAAACTACGCGCAAACATCATTATATAAACGACGTTACCATCGCTTCCATCATCACTTCCATCGATCATACTAAAAACACCAGCTTTAACCAAAACGTCAAATTCCAAAAAAAGACTTTGATAGGAAGAAAAATGGCAACCATCGTTTCATGGAGATACACCCTCAGAATCAAAAGATTCGTAATCCGTTTTGACAACAGAAGAAGAGTGTTTTTTAAAACAATCAAAGCCATATTGAACATGGAAGAAGAAGTACATAGGGGGATCCTAGCACTTGGCGTCCCTCTTGATAACCATTGTGATAAAACACATACGGTTATAAGAAGATTAACCAGAAAATTTAGACCAAACAAGGCAAATGCAAATGGACCCAGTCATCACATCATGGCGTTTTGATGAAGACACGGACATGGTCACCGTTATATGTGACAATGGAGAGTAGGAAGACTACATGCTTGAAAACATCATGACTAAGCAGGGTCTTGGGTTCTTGGAGGAGTTACACAACGCCACATGTTTGAACACAAACATGAACATAAAATTGGCGTTGTTACATGACATGTTCAAATGGAGGCTTCAAAATCTTCAAGAACAAGAGGCCAATGAAAGTGAAAGTGATGACTTGGATGAGAGACTGGAAGAAGAATCCGAAGAAGAAGATGAGGGGAGTGATGGATACTTCTCAGACAAAGTCCCTTCTGACGAGAAGTTTTAATTTCTTTTCTTTTGTGTAATTTTTTATGTGTTTGTTATGTACTTTTGAAATAATAAAATACTATATTTATCTTATTAGTTACAAAACCCCGAAATGCCACAAAAGCCAGACACCAAAATTTAATTAGTGTATCTTATCATCTTGATTTACAAAACGCTATTAAATACAAAACGCCAAACTTGAAAGATGGGACGTGTTACAGCCTTAAGTCCTTAACAGATAAAGCTGAACAAACAGTAAATACAAACAGTAACTGAAACGACATATACTTTATTACTAACATTTATTATAGTAAAATCCCGCCTAACCTATGCGCCAAAAACACCTTATAAAAACAAACTTCTCAGCACCTTCCATTGATCACACCAAAAAACAAACGCCATGTTTCCTAAATACAACTCACTTTACAACTCACTTTAAAACGCCACAAACACCAAACGCCAAACCTATTATAAAATTACTTTAAACAATTATTATTAAAAAAACTCCAAAAATTAACTGAAATGTATAAAACAATGTGCAAGAGAATAGAACAATGTACCATCTTTATCTAAACGCCACTAACCCATAACGCCAAAACCAAAAGATGGGACGTGTTACATCGTTAACAGATAAAAGTTGAACAAATAATAACTGAAAACGACGAAAACTTTATTACTAACATTTATTATATTAAAAACCACGCCATGGCCATTGATTTTTTTTTATATTTTCAAAACGCCATAATTACCTGTCACATTATAGGTCTGCATCCTACATGGCACGACAAAAGATATAAAAAAATACACATAAAAAAATATAATTACTATTGTTTTTTAGCGCTGATGGAAGGTGTGAAACACGTGGGTTAAGTGCGTTATCTTAAGTGTTTTAGTGCGTTTTATGTGAGTATATGCTTAGAATGTGTTAACTACGAAGGTTTGTGTGTTTGCAGGTAAAACGAATAAAATTGGTGAAGTTACGGGTTTGAAGATGAAGTGGGGCATGCAAGATTGATGAGTGCAGCCATTGGAAGTGTTAGGATGTGTGTCGGGTCGAATCGATAGCTTAAATACATAAATGATACGAAGAACTGAAGTTAAGGGACCTTTCGGTCATTATCGGAAAGTGAAAGATAGTGTGGATGTTCAAGCTTCATGAGACATTAGAGTTGAAGGGCCTTTATGTCATTAACCCAAAGATGAATATAGTGAAAATATGAAAGGAAATAAAGAATATTGAAGATGAGGGACTGAATTGTCAATATGTGAAACTTATATAAAAAAAGGAATGGAAGCTGTTACTTGTGCATGGTGTTCCCAAAGTCAACAGAAACATCAACATGCAATTTACGGTTTGAAAGTGGGACCTACGGTTTGTAGTGTGCATGCAACACATAAAAGAAACATTATAATACACTTGGGGGCTTACGGCTGGCAAAGGTGCGGCCCGTGCTCTTTTGCTTGTGTGGGATTTAAGGTTAAAACAAACCCTAATGAGGACATCATGATTACTCCCATTATTGGCAGCCACCATCTAGATTTTTTGGAGGGCCTTTAATTGAATTAACATCATCATCATACGATCGAATTTTGGGGAGCATAAAAAAATCATCATTAATCATCATATAACTTTTGAGAGGATCAAAGATAAGCAGCCTCATACAATTAATTTTGAGATTTAAAACTCATCACCAACAACATCATTAATACCATCATCCATCTTCCACAAATACCGACTCGATCATTGCCTTGATAATTGCTTTGATAATTGCCTTGATTTTGCTGTTGGTTGTTGGCTTGAGGCCCTTGATTTTATTGGCCTCGATTTTGGTAACCGCCTTGCGAGTAATTTCCATGCCGATTCTGATACTTTTGACCTCCTTGGTTGGGTACCTTAAAATTTGGGTTCAACTGGTTAGTAGAATTACCATAACTAAAATTGGGAAGGTTTCGCAAACCTGAATGATATGTATTCGATTTCATATCATATTGCTTTCGTTCACCATAGAATTGATTCACTTCTTCCGTCTGACCACCCAACACAACACACTCTCTGACTTGATGCCCTAACTCTCCACATTCAGTGCATACCGCAAACGTATTGGCGGTTTTAACTTCGCCCCCTTTTCCGAGATTCATCTGGGCTACCTGACGTTCGAGAAGTAGATTTTCATGCCTCAACTTCTCAACCCATTCCTCAGCTTCATAATCGACTGATTTCGCTGAACTCAATCTTGCCCTCCTGTTTCATTGTGCCTGTCTCTTTGATGTGGCACTTTGTATAACAACCCTCCTAAATATTCCGACACCCTAGTATATATTAAAATATCCCAATATGTCCTAAAATACACCCCGTATGCGAAAACGGGCCCGAATACCTTTATTTCTATTAAAATTAAATAAAAACAAAGTTTTAACATCGCTCGCTGGCCGCGTAAGACCACATCAGGGTCTACGCGGGCCGCGACAGCTCGGAGTCAGGGCTGCACCCGGTGCCGCCACGTGTCGGGCTCGTGTCGAAGCTATGGTGCTGACCAGTCATAGCTAGGGCCTACTTACCCTACTACGTGGGCCGCGTAGGCCTTTCCTCTCTTACGCGGGCCGCGAGGGAAGGTGAAAGGTCACCTATAAATAAAGGCCTTCAGTCTTCAGTCGAACTCGCTCATTTCATGCTTTCTCTCTCGAATTTCTGCATAGATAACATAATTTCTGGGCATAATACCCCCTAATTAACGAAGTTCTGCCCCGTTGTAAGTATCATAACCCCGGTTACGTATTAGATACACTGCCCGATTGATCCAGGGTTCCGTAATGGCTGTCGTGGTTCTGACCGACGTAGTCATTGGAATGCCGTCTCGGGGAGGGTATTGCTAATGTAAATATTGGGTTATTATACTAACGTGTGTGCATTTGTGTAATTTATAGATCATCACCAAGAAACCTTAAAGGAAACCATAAGACAGCAATGTGAGTAATCTCCTTTTTTGCAAACTGTTTTACAAAACCTTTATTTATTTATAATTAGCAGTGATTGAGTCTTTGTAGTCTTCAATTACTGCAGGTATGTTGGGGTTTTGTATACAAAATGTGGAACACGTTACCATTGGACAAAGAGTTAGCCAATGTGTAATATGACCCACCAGTCAGGATTGACAATACTGAATGAGTAATTGTGTAGATGTAAACATTGTAATCTCTCTCAATACTGTGAAAATTGATAAAACTCTTCTTGATTAAACTGGGATTCACTCACCAGTATTTCCCACTGACAGAATGTTTTTAAACGCGTTTCAGGTAACAAAATGTGAAAGCCAACTAGAAGCCAGCTGGACAGCACTGAAGGCTTGGAAAAGTGGCTATAAAAGTTACCTAAAATAAAAGAAGATGTTTTATTCAATAAAATAGGGATTTCCCCTATGAAAATGTTTGTAATGAAAAATTGGATTTTATCCCAATATGTTTAATATTATAAAAGCGTGGTATTTACTCTGATAAATATTTCCTAACTACGGTCCTGATATAATTTCCGCTGCCAAATTGATAAACACCGATACCACCAAAACTGGTTTCGCGGCCGCCCGTTCCCAGGACAGATAGGGGACGGGGGTTGCGACAAAAGGTGGTATCAGAGCTAAGCCACTGATTCAGCCACAGAAGTGTTCTGCTGACACCAAGATATTATTCAAATTGTTAGGAAATTAATTACGGAAATACGTGCATATCTGTATTTTATTGTTGTGTGTTATTTGAGTATTTGTTAGTTTACAGTATGAGTGATCAAGGACCCTCCGACGCTTATCGTCAGTTGTCCGGCTCACCTAGGAGTGAAGGCACCTCTTCACAGCCTGCCCTCTCAGGGTATTCAGCTGATAATGAAGAAGAGATATTTGTGTTTAAGGCTCAGTCTGAAGAGCCATTCCCTCAGAAAAAGAGATGATGGTTCAGTAGGGGAGCACACGAGCGTATGAAGAGAATGAAAAAGTTGCAACAGCAGCGAGTTCTAGCAGCCGCTAATAGAGAGACAGATGCCTATACACAGGATATGCTTAATAGAAGCTTAGCCAATTTTCATATCCTAGCAACTACAGCTGCCGACCCAAACCTGGAACAACTAGTAGCCCCTCAACCATTACCCTTGTTTCCCACGCAGCCGATGGAGATAGAAAACAACCCAGAAAACCAAGTCCAAATGCATGATTTCAACCTAGAGGAGATACCTAGGGTACCAACACCCAATCCCTTAGACCCAGATTACGACCCGTGGTTCGATGATCATAGGGATTATGTGCAACGCTACCACTTAACAGATGAACCCATGCCGAACTTAGCAGCTTACCCGGGTCTGGACCCTCTAGATCCCTACTACGATACTGATGAATACATTAGGGAAATCTTAGAGAATCCATACCCTCAGGAAGAACCCATGCCCCAGTACCCAGATCCAGTACCAGCACATGCACCCCCAATGAGTGCAGAAAATGTGCAAGAGCTCCGAACTTTCGGAGAAGAGATTTTAGAAAGTAGCGAAAGGATGAGACAGGTTGGAGAGCGACTCGTCTGGAAGTACGACAAGCGTAATATGGAGTTCTGGATGAACCCATATCAGTGAAGGTGATGGTGGAGATAGTAATAATAATATGATAATATATAATATGTGTGTATGAAAAAATATATATATAATATATATGTGTAATAATAATAATAATAATATATGTTGTAGTATAGAACACTTCGTGGTTAGTGATGCATAATAGTATTGTAATTTTTAATTTCAGTTTTAGTTTGTATTAGATGCATACTATAAGAAAATGGTAAGTCGCAATGCTCGACGCTTTTGACCAATATGTGTGTTGTGTGATTGTTGCCTTAAATATTATTTTGTGATATTAATAATTGGTGAATGTTTAAAATTCAGATGGACAACGAAGTGAACCAGGAAAACCAGAATAATGATAACCAGAGTAACAATAACCCGGATAACGATAACCCGAACAACAACAATAATATAAACCAAGTGGATAACAGTGCCATGCAACACAAAGTGGCACAAGGGATAATAGATGCGATGCCATATATTATCAAAACAGTTAAGGAAGCAGAAAATAAAAGTAAACATGATAGTAAACGACCCTCTGAACATGAACACAGCGTAAACAATGGACCCATACTTCAGTGCCCATTCCCAAAAGAAGAAGAACCATGTCTTATGGTTGTTCTTATAAAGAATTATGGTCTTGTAAACCAATGGAATTCTCGGGCAATGAATGGGTCGTTGCATCTCTACACTGGATAGAAAAGACTGAGGCAGTCTTAAGAATAAGCAAACGCGCAGAAGAAGATAAGATAATGTTTGCTTCCAATCTGTTTAAGAATTCAGCACTAGAATGGTGGAACACTATCCTTCAATCTAAGGGAAGTGATAGGGTTTACAACATGGAATGAGAGGAATTTAAAAACATGGTAGAGAGGAAATTCTGACATCCCAATGAAAAAGAACAGATAGCCAACAAATTCCTAAACCTTAGGATGACTGGGGTCAGTGGCGGACCCAGGATTTTTTTCATTGGGGTCCATTTTTTGTGTTAGATTTTTTCACAACCAAACATTAAAATTTTCTGGTCGGTCATCATAGTCGGGTCGGGTCGGGGCTGGGAAATAATGTAGAAGCATTTAGTGGACATGAAACCACTACATTATTTAAAACCATTTTTAAGAATCAAGTTATCAAATTGTGGTGATTAATAAGTTGCTTGAAACCAATAACTACCTAAACAACACAACTACTTCACATGACTTCAAAATTTTGTTTAAGTTTTTTTTTTGAACGCCACTATATGTTGAATGTCTTATTTGGTAATCAAATGTGAAATAAATCATTCGGAGACATTAAATTTATCATTTTAAAAAAGCAAATTAGAGGATCAATGGGTTGTTGTTGTGTTTTAAAACACTAGTTTAATTTTGATGGAAAAAATAAACTAAAAAACAAGAGATGCAAGACTTGAACTTGAGACCTACTTGTTGGAACACAAGGAGATTTACCACCATGCCATCTTTGCTTTTAATATTATAGGGTCCAACTTATTTATTTTATGGGGTCCTTTAAAAAGTTAACATACCGGTTCTACTAATTTTTTAAAAACATTGGGGTCCGTAGACCCCGACCCACATCATGTGGGTCCGCCCCTGACTGGGGTAGATAGTAAGGGTTATACTACATTATTCTTTGAATATGCTAGAATAGTGCCAACCCTTGCATCACCTGAACCAGTATTAATCTCCCGTTAAATCTGGGGATTAATTGGGGAAATTAGGCATGTAGTCAAGCCAGCTAGACCCCAAACCATAGAAGAAGCAGTAGAACTAGCAAACACCTTGACAGATGAGTTAGTGCGTACACGAGAAGAGGATCAGAGGAGGAACCTAACCCATAAGCTTACCCAAGAATTCCGTTCTAGAAATTCTAACCGTGGAAAAAATGTAGGTTCTACCTCTGCACCTTATTGCAAGTATTGCAAGATGAATCATTCTGGAAGATGCTCCGTATATTGCAATTTTTGCAAGATATCTGGACACAAGGAAGAAGACTGTAGGAAGAAGCCTGACAACAGGATATGCTTCAACTGTGGAGAACAAGGTCATATCAAGCCAAACTGTCCAAAACTAGCTCCAGCCACGAATACCAAGAATACTAAAAATGCTAGAGCATTTGTTCTGACTACAGAAGAAGCAAAGATGATCCCGAACGTGATTGCCGGTACATTTTTAGTTAATGATGTTTTTGCTAAAGTATTATTTGACTCTGGTGCGAACCAAAGTTTTATTAATACTTCATTTTTTCAAACTTCTTAACCAACCATTAACTAAACTTCCACAAGAATGTCTAGTAGAGACAGCAAATGGAGAAACCATTAACATTTCTGAAATCTTGCAGGGAGCAAGAATAGAAATTCTAAATCAGAAATTTATTGCAAACCTTTACCCAATGAATCTGGCAGGATTTGATGTTGTATTAGGAATGGATTGGTTAATAGCCAATAAAGCCAGTATATTATGTGATCAAAAGTCAATCCAAGTAAATTCACCAAGGGGTGAAAAGATCACAATTAAAGGAAATAAACCCACTAGATCCACAAAATTCATCTCTGTGATGAGAACAACAAGTTATATAAGAAAAAGGTCATTAGTGTATTTGATTTCCATAATCACTAACACTAAAGGAAAAGAATTAAAGGATATTCCAGTAGTATCCTAGTTTTTAGATGTATTCCCAGAAGAGTTACAAGGACAACCTCCAGACAGAGAAGTCGAATTCAGAATCCATTTGATACCGGGAACCGCACCAATTGCCAAAGCACCTTACCGTTTGGCACCCGCCGAAATGCAGAAATTGAAGAAACAACTAGATAAATTATTAGAAAAGGGATTCATACAGCCAAGCTCATCGCCATGGGGAGCACCAATCCTATTCGTCAAAAAGAAGGACGGATCAATGCGTATGTGCATTGACTACCGTGAATTGAACAAGGTCACGATTAAGAATCGGTATCCATTACCAAGAATCGATGATCTGTTCGAACAATTACAAGGAGCATGATTTTTTCTCTAAAATTGATCTAAGGTCAGGATATCATCAATTAAAGGTACAGGAAGAGGACATTCCCAAGACCGCTTTTAGAACAAGGTATGGCCATTATGAATTTACTGTCATGCCATTTGGTTTAACCAATGCCCCAGCTGCATTTATGGACATGATGAACCGAATATGTAAGCCATATTTGGATAAATTCATAATTGTCTTTATAGATGATATTCTTATTTATTCTAAAAACAAAGAGGAACCTGCAAAGCATTTGCACGTACTTCTAAGTTTATTGAGAAAAGAAAAGCTTTATGCTAAGTTTTTGAAGTGTGAGTTTTGGTTAGAACAAGTACAGTTTCTTGGACATTTAGTTAATCATGAAGGAATTCATGTAGATCCCACCAAGATCGAGACAATTACCAAATAGAAAACCCCTGAATCACCAACCGAGGTTAGAAGTTTTTTAGGATTGGCCGGTTATTATAGAAGGTTTATTCGAGATTTTTCTAGAATAGCCATTCCCTTAACTAAGCTAACCTGTAAATCTGTTAAGTTTGAATGGGGACCAAAACAAGAAGAAGCCTTTAGAATTCTTAAGCAAAGATTAACCCATGCACCGATACTAGCGTTACCAGAAGGAACTGAAGACTTTGTAGTCTATTGTGATGCTTCCAAGTTAGGCTATGGATGTGTGTTAATGCAACGTCAAAAGGTTATAGCTTACGCCTCTAGGCAACTTAAGAATCATGAAGAGAATTATTCAACCCATGATATAGAATTAGGAGCTATAATTTTTGCCCTTAAGATTTGGAGACATTACCTATACGGTAGTAAGTTTACCATTTTCACCGACCATAAGAGTTTAAGGTATGTTTTCGGGCAAAAGGAATTGAATATGAGACAAAGACGCTGGATGGAGATACTTAGTGATTATGATTGTAATATCCAGTATCATGCAGGAAAGGCAAATGTAGTAGCTGATGCTTTAAGTCGAAAGTATCATGAAAAGCCAAAAAGAGTACGTTCACTTAAACTAAATATGCAAGTAGATTTAAATGAACAGATTAGAAAGGCACAAGAATCAGTAATCAAGGATGATACTGAAAAATTAAAAGGAATTATTAAGGAATTAGAACAAGGAACAGATGGAATTTGGAGATTCCATAAGAAAAGAATGTGGATACCTAAATTAGGAAACTTACGCCACTGTATATTAGAAGAAGCCCACAAGTCTAAGTATACGATGCATCCTGGAAGTGATAAGATGTATCAGGATTTAAGAAAGAATTTCTGGTGGATATGAATGAAAAAGGATATAGCAGCATATGTTTCAAAATGTTTAACCTGTTCACAAGTCAAAGCTGAACATCAGAAACCCTCAGGTTTGTTGCAACAGCTAGAAATGCCAGTATGGAAATGGGAATTGATAACAATGGATTTTGTTACTAAATTACCCAGAACAAGAAAAGGTAATGATACAATCTAGGTGATTGTAGACAGGCTATCCAAGTCAGCTCATTTCCTACCAATGAAGGAAACATTTTGTCACACCCCAACCGATGGCGGAATCATCGTGGCGCGGCACTAGGCGAATCAGATTGCTCAAGAGAATCCATAACAACTATGTTGCGATAATATTTAATACATTCGTTATCCCATACTAACAAATAATACAATCACATAAGTTATCACGGATTTCTTGTCCTCTCGAACAATACAAATCCGACAACCTAGATTTTAGTTGAGTTTCTAGACCTCCTAGCTTGATTTGATAAAGTCTGCGATCTAACCAGCAACATACATTAAAATAATTGTCAAGACAAAGTATTGGCGAGTATACAGGTTTGATATGTATAGCGTAATAGATAAAAGTGTGTAGCGAATTTCCACATGCATAAACGTAACACACGACATATATACTCACAAAGCTGATACTACCAACTAAGTCCTCGATGCTTGAATACGCAATGGCAAACTAGACCCCGTCGGGCGCAATAGTACTATACTAGTCGTGGTGGGACGTCGCGAGTATAAGCCCTAGCACATATGCAACTAGCATCACGTATATCTATGCATAACAGTTATTCGCAAGTGATAATTCAATTGATTGAATAATTCGTTTAATAAGTTTGACTTGTTAGAAACGTATGTTACACCCAAAATGCGATTAAAAAGGGGTCAAGTATACTCACAGTGCGTATTTAGCAAGAATACAACTTGATTGGGTCGGTTGCGAGTGCGTCTGCGTTGAATCATTGAGCGGTATTGTAAACGATGCACGATTAAGCGGGAATAGCGTCAAAATGTTAGTTATCCGGTCGGATGGTGCTCATCCGTTCGGATGGGCTCATCCGATCGGATGACATGTGGATCGGATGACATATGGATCGGATGACATATGGATCGGATGACATATGGATCGGATGAAATATGGATCGGATGACAGTCCTGGGTTGGATGAGCTGGTCCGGTCGGATGGCAGTCATCCGGTCGGATGACATGCTATCCGATCGGATAACATGTTGTTTGGATTGGACTGTTGTCATCCGTTCGGATGATATGTGATCCGTTCGGATGACATGTGATCCGTTCGGATGACACGTCTGTTTTAACGTTCTGATCACTGTTTTGAGTGTTTTTCGGTAGGAATAGGTGCGGTTTTACTAGGACGGTGTGATTTCGTATTAACAAAGGAAATTTCATCAGTTCCGACCTGTTCTAACGGCCAGGAATCACCCCGTTCCATCAGATCTGGCCGTTCTTGACGGTTTCTCATGGTTAACTTGAAATCGCACAGTTCCTTGGTTGAATACATAGATTTAGATGAGATTTGTTATCAAAACACGTGGAAATCACCCAGATCTGAGTCGTTTATGGTGGGATGAGGTCACAACTTGAAGTTCATATGAACTCTTGGTGGCATCACCTTAAAACACCTCAAATCAGTAGATTTCATGGTTAAAAATTGAGTTTTGAAAGACAGAATGATGTAGAATTGAGTGTAGATCATAGAAGTACAAGGTTTTAGGTTGAAATCTTACCAGAATCGCGAGGAATCGAGGGAAAAGGGTCTTGAAGCGTGTTTGGTCGAGTGGGAGCTGTCACATCACTTGAACAGTGATGTGACATGCTATTTATAGGCAACAGAGAGGCTGAAGGAGTTTTTGGGTCGGATGGCCACTCCGGCGCGATGGATTTCTTCGTTTTTGAGCGTTACGATAGTTCTTGGAGTACGCGCTTTTTATATTATTATTATATATGTATATATATATATATATATATATATATATATCACCAAGGGTCGTATTTACGTATCCATACTTCAAAGTTTCGATATAACAGCCGGTTTTCGTTTCGAGTGTACGATTATTAGCAACGTTTCACAGCCATCAAGGAGGGTAGTATAGGTCCTCTCTCGATGTCATAGTGAACGTTATTGTGTGTTGTGCCACAATGACTAACGGGGTACCACTCACTCGTATTGTCATCATCGTCACGACGACTGGAGCTATAGCACTCTCCCGAGAGTCCTTGTTAGCGTTAATTGTCTGCGTTTCGACACATCACGGCCATCGAGGAGGGTAGAATAGGTCCTCACTCAATGTCATCGCGAGTGTTAGTGTTTGTGGTGTGATGTAGCTATAATATATTGCGAAAATATGCGATTATCCTTCGAATAACGATGTATGCTATATAGTTACATTATGATCCGAATCTCTGATGCTAGGCGTAACGAGTATATCGAGTAGTAACAACGCACGAAAGTGCGGGTTGTTACAGTCTTCCCTGGTTTAGGAAATTTCGTCTCGAAATTAGTCCAACAGGTAGACTTTTGAGAGTTGACCTTGCATAAGTTGCGATACAGCAAGTGTTTTGACCGTGAGTTGACAAGCGAGAGCGTTTCGAACAAGAGAGATCGATTACGATAGCGAGAAAGCGACATAAACGACAAAAGTAATATCCCACGAGTTGGCGTTCCAAGGTACCTCGTGTTGCGAAGAATTCGTTAGTTCGAGGCGATTGTAATTTTTAAAGAACTCGAAAGGTTTCTCATGACGTGGAATTAACTGAGTTGATCGTTAACCAACGTTACAAGAAACGTTCATTTTTAGAAAATCAAAAGGAATTTTGGACGAAAATCTCAAAAAGTTTCCTTTTACGCATGGCCAACTGAGTCGATGTTAACCAACGTTGCAAGGAAGTTTAGGTTTTACCCACTTTAAAGAATTTGAAGATGAAAGCTGAGGTTACGAAAACTCTCCTACGACATGGGTTCAACTGACTCGATGCTGAACCAACGTCTCGAGAAAGTCTTGTTTTTGATATTGAAAAAGGTTTTAAGGAAAAATTGGACTCATGAAAGCTCCCCTTGGACATGGAGTTAAGCTGGTTCGATGTTACCTCCACATTGTGAGGAAATTCACTTGTCCCATGGTTTTAATAAAAGTTTTATAAAAAATCAGTTTTAACCGTTTGAAAAAGACAATTTAGCATCGAGCCCCACTTGGCACCTTCCCACGGAAGTTCGTTAATATGATTAAAACATTTATATATAGGAAGTACCAGCGGCGTATCCACCATGTTTCTCCCATATTATTTCCGTTTCGTGAGGCGGTGTCATGTGCGTCGATACGACACGGATAGAATTGCACTCACTCGGTCTGATCGATAGGTAGTCAGACCGAGTATAAGATAGAATCGAATAGGTTAAGCCGGCGAGTTAATTTGCGAACGTAGTTACAACAGCGTGCGCGAGTAGCCTGACGACACAAAACATTTATGTGCCATGTTTGGGTAGGCGTCGAGCGATAAGCGAATAGCGCGTTTTCGATTTGATTCCACATTAAACCCACATGGCACGTTTCCACGAGAGTTTGCTAACATGACGAAACACTATGTTTAACCAGGTTAGTTTTGCCTCGTGAAGCGGTGTCATGTGCGTACTAATACCACACAGACTGCAATGAACACCAAGCGAGCGATAAGCGGTACGCGATTCACGAATAAGCGGTAGACAACACCAGTAATGACGGCGGCGATAAACGAATTACGATAATCGGCAGTTGTTGCGTGCAAGCGATGGAGGTATACGCGATTTATGCGATTCGATTTGATTGACTAACACCACAGAGTTTACTAACATCAGACCCCACATGGCCTGTTTCCACGAAAGCCCGCTGATATGACTAAAACACCTTGCTATAACCATATGAGCTTCATCTCGTGAAGCAAGGTCATGCGTGCTAACTTAACACAAATAACACAGATAACGGTATAGCGATAGATTGATACACCGCAAACGATACAGATACATATAACAAGCGATAGAGATTGCGAGATACACATGATAAGCGATTGCGATTAGTCGAGATTTGTTTCGTATAAGCATAACGTCACGTTGTGACGCATCACGGTTATCGAGGAGGGTAGTATAGGTCCTCACTCAATCAATGTCATGAGCGTTTATGTACTCGATGAGATTGGTTGCTACAGACTTACGGCCAGTCTTGCGTTGATGCAATTGTCCTGCGAGGTAGACTCTCTAGAGTCCATCGATGAGGCGATTGCATTGCGTTTGCAGACTTACGACAAGTCTTGCGAGGATGCGATTCAGTTGTTACGCCTTGCGATTGAGTGTAGTGTGTTGAAAATAATCACAATAGTATAATAGGTCTAACAACGTTCAACTCCACGTGGCACTTTCTTCACGGAACTTCGGTAGTATGATAAAGCACACCTTGCTTGACCCCTACTACTTAGATCCCGTGGTTTGGTGTCATACTTCGTCGTAACGCTTATGGCACCTTAGAATTTACTACGATCTCCGTGCACTGACCCAAATAATCCCGTGTGCACCCGTGATTAGTCGTTCCTTGCACGTTTATCGTACCTCGTTCTAAGAGTGTAGCGTGGGTAAAACACATTATTCGTGATATAGTATATAGTATGTGTGCGAATCTAGTCTAAGTGCGACGACTAGAGTTTGATAGAGAAAACGAAAACGAGAGTTAATATCACGCATAGTGGCAACATCGAATGATAGAGTAGGTTCAAAACTTAGAAATTAACGTCGAAAATCGTATCATTACAACTTTATCCTACGCTTGCCAGATGTTTGATGTTGAAGACTTTTGCTGGAGCTGTTGTGGTTGTACTCAAGTTCGCGGTTCGATGCGGCAGTTGCGGGTGAAGTGACCGTAATGGTTGCAGTTATTGCAATAGCGACAGTCAGCCCCAATTGGATGATGATAGGTACATGCGTAACACTGGGGATGAGCTCCAGTGTATGCTCGTTTCGGGAACACCGGGATTGTTTGAAGAGGCTTTGGCTGCGGCAGTTCGGTTGTTGATGAGCTCGGGCTTGAGGTCCTTCGTTTGCGGCTGGGTTTGTTGGTGTCTTGCGAAGAGGTGTCGTCGTTGGAGGATTCGTCTGAGGACTCACTTGCAGAATCTTTGGCCGATTTGTCAGAAGATTCTTCGGCAGATTTGTTAGAAGAATCGCTAGCAGATTCGTCAGAAGAATCGTCAGCAGATTCGTTAGAAGAATCGTCGGTAGGATCGTCTGAAGAGTTTACGACGATCGCTTGATAAGTTTGCTTGACAGGGTTCGTGGAGAAAAATCCTTCCATGAGTCATTTGTTGTTGATTTCTGCGGCTAAGCGGTAGGTTTCTTCGATGGTAGCAGGTCTTGCAGCTTCGACAAAATCACCCACACACTCAGGTAAGCCGCGAATGTACTTCGAAATGGCTTTTTCTGAAGTGTTGACTTGACTTGGGCAGATTATGCTAAGCTGTTTGAACCTTGCGGTGTAGCCAGCGTTGTCACTTTCGACTTGCTTGATTTTCCAGAATTCGTCTTCCAGCTCCTGAATTTCGTGGGGAGGACGGTACTCTTTCTTCATGAGCTCTTTCAGCTCCTCCCAAGAGAGAGCGTAAGCTGCAGAGATCCCACGTTTGTTACGTTCGGCGGTCCACCAGTCGAGTGCTCGTGATTGAAATACTCCGGTAGCGCAAGTAGTACGGAAACTATCGGGACACCCACTTTGACGAAGGGTAACTTCGATAGAATCGAACCACTGGAGTAGTTGGGAAACACCTCCTTCACCCGTGAATTCCATCGGGTCATAGGCTTTGAAGTGTTTGTAAAGAAAAGCAGATTGCTGCGCTTCCGTCTTGGAGTCTTCCGAGGCTCGAGAGTTATTGAGAGAGTGCACTCGAGCGGCAATTTGAGGAATGAGCTTTACCACTTCCTTGGTCACAAGTGATTCAATCCTCTTATCGGCGCTTCGTTTGGCTCTTCTCCTAGCTATTCGTCTCGAGGTAGAGTCGTTGGAAGGCATCTAGACAGGAAGAGACTTGGAATAAGATTCGATCATAATGATTTTTGAGTTTTGCGATGTGCTTGAGCGCGTTCAAAACTTGATGTGATAGTATAATAGTAATGCGAATCACATAGGAGTCACATAGGAAAACACGAAATTCTTAAGTTCTCACATAATGACTTGTTTGTTTATACGTATGTATATATATTTATATAAATGTTATTTGTAATCATACACCTACAGGTCAGTTTAGAATAAGTGAGGACACGTTGAAGTGAAAAGCGAGAGCGAAGACGATAGATTATGCATCAGTTTTGTTGCGAACATTTGGGTTTCGTTTTAGATTGCGATGGCTGTGCGAATTGTGCGTTTTGTAAAACAGGGAGTGAAAATCGTTAAATCGCGGAATTGATAACGCATAAAGTTCCAAATACACAACATAATTAAGTTCCATCCATTTATAAAACCGGCGGGTCGTATGATAGAGTGCCTTGGGTGTTTAGGCGTCGACTTTCCAAGGTAACCCAACTATATTTAACAAGTTCGTGCACGCGCGTTGACCTAGAAGACTCCATGCTTCCACTGGGATGCAGCTCATGGCATTCGCCTTCCTAGTCATCGCGTGGCTCAAGTTATCGTGATAGTAGAGTCCTTGGTGAGAGCTTTTGAAAACCAATTTAGAGAGTGGAACGACTTATTAAGGTACGGGTTTCACCCCTGACTTAACAGCTTCGTTCCTAATTGTGGTTATGCTCTTCGAATAAATTCGTGAGTTCCACTAGATTTCGAAATGGAGACTTTCGTCGAGATGTGGATGTCACTCCTAACTCGATGAAAGGTTCTCGTGCTAGAAAAATGCGCTGAGTGAGCGATCTCATCGAGAGTTCTTGGTTTTCACACCTGATCTCGACTGGATCACTCGGTTTTGTTATGCGAGTATTTTCGAAAACACGTGTATTGTGTTGGCCTTAGGAAAGGCTAAGTAGTATTCAGGCCTTAGGAAAGGCTTCTTCGTGTGAAGCTGTAATACGCGGTGTTCACACAAAGTTGTAGCTTTTAGCAATTTCGATCGAGAGTATTAAGTAGGCCCGATACAAACCCTACTGGGTTCGTACGAGTCGGCCTGTTGGTACTTAGACTATAGACTAGGTCAATTTCTAAGACGTCGACCCGGACTAGGTCGAGTCTTGCCTAATTCCCTATAGTTATGGCTCTGATACCAATCAGTCACACCCCAACCGATGGCGGAATCATCGGGGCGCGACACTAGGCGAATCGGATTGCTCAAGAGAATCTATAACAACTATGTTGCGATAATATTTAATACATTCATTATCCCATACTAACAAATAATACAATCACATAAGTTATCACGGATTTCTTGTCCTCTCGAACAATACAAATCCGACAACCTAGATTTTAGTTGAGTTTCTAGACCTCCTAGCTTGATTTGATAAAGTCTGCGATCTAACCTGCAACATACGTTAAAATATTTGTCAATACAAAGTATTGGCGAGTATACAGGTTTGATATGTATAGCGTAATAGATAAAAGTGTGTAGCAAATTTCCACATGCATAAACGTAACACACGACATATATACTCACAAAGCTGATACTACCAACTAAGTCCTCGATGCTCGAATACGCGATGGCAAACTAGACCCCGTCGGGCGTAATAGTACTATACTAGTCGTGGTGGGATGTCGCGAGTATAAGCCCTAACACATATGCAACTAGCATCACGTATATCTATGCATAACAGTTATTCGCAAGTGATAATTCGATTGATTGAATAATTCGTTTAATAAGTTTGACTTGTTAGAAACGTATGTTACACCCAAAATGCGATTAAAAAGGGGTCAAGTATACTCACAATGCGTATTTAGCGAGAATACAACTTGATTGGGTCGGTTGCGAGTGCGTCTACGTTGAATCATTGAGCGGTATTGTAAACGATGCATGATTAAGCGGGAATAGCGTCAAAATGTTAGTTATCCGGTCGGATGGTGCTCATCCGTTCGGATGGGCTCATCCGATCGGATGACATGTGGATCGGATGACATATGGATCGGATGATATATGGATCGGATGACATATGGATCGGATGACAGTCCTGGGTCGGATGAGCTGGTCCGGTCGGATGGCAGTCATCCGGTCGGATGACATGCTATCCGATCGGATAACATGTTGTTTGGATTGGACTGTTGTCATCCGTTCGGATGACACGTCTGTTTTAACGTTCTGATCACTGTTTTGAGTGTTTTTCGGTAGGAATAGGTGCGGTTTTACTGGGACGGTGTGATTTCGTATTAACAAAGGAAATTTCATCAGTTCCGACCCGTTCTAACGGCCGGGAATCACCCCGTTCCATCAGATCTGGCCGTTCTTGATGGTTTCTCATGGTTAACTCGAAATCGCACAGTTCCTTGGTTGAATACATAGATTTAGATGAGATTTGTTATCAAAACACGTGGAAATCACCCAGATCTGAGTCGTTTATGGTGGGATGAGGTCACAACTTGAAGTTCATATGAACTCTTGGTGGCATCACCTTAAAACACCTCAAATCAGTAGATTTCACGGTTAAAAATTGAGTTTTGAAAGACAGAATGATGTAGAATTGTGTGTAGATCATAGAAGTACAAGGTTTTAGGTTGAAATCTTACCGGAATCACGAGGAATCGAGGGAAAGGGGTCTTGAAGCGTGTTTGGTCGAGTGGGAACTGTCACATCACTTGAACAGTGATGTGACATGCTATTTATAGGCAACAGAGAGGCTGAAGGAGTTTTTGGGTCGGATGGGGCCCATCCGTTCGGATGAGGCCCATCCGTTCGGATGAGGTTGTTCATCCGGATGGCCACTCCGGCGCGATGGATTTCTTCGTTTTTGAGCGTTACGATAGTTCTTGGAGTACGCGCTTTTTATATTATTGTTATATATGTATATATATATCACTAAGGGTCGTATTTACGTATCCATACTTCAAAGTTTCGATATAACAGCCGGTTTTCGTTTCGAGTGTGCGATTATTAGCAACCTTTCACAGCCATCAAGGAGGGTAGTATAGGTCCTCTCTCGATGTCATAGTGAACGTTATTGTGTGTTGTGCCACAATGACTGACGGGGTACCACTCACTCGTATTGTCATCATCGTCACGACGACTGGAGCTATAGCACTCACCCGAGAGTCCTTGTTAGCGTTAGTTGTCTGCGTTTCGACACATCACGGCCATCGAGGAGGGTAGAATAGGTCCTCACTCAATGTCGTCGTGAGTGTTAGTGTTTGTGGTGTGATGTAGCTATAATATATTGCGAAAATATGCGATTATCCTTCGAATAACGATGTATGCGATATAGTTACATTATGATCCGAATCTCTGATGCTAGGCGTAACGAGTATATCGAGTAGTCACAACGCACGAAAGTGCGGGTTGTTACACATTTAGTATGGAACAGTTAGCTAAATTATATGTAAATGAAATAGTTTCATTACATGGAATTCCTTTATCAATTTTTCTGATAGAGATAGTCGTTTTACCTCTCATTTTTGGACAAGTTTCCAAAAAGCAATGGGAACCAAGTTGAATCTAAGCACCGCTTATCATCATCAAACGGACGGACAAAGCGAAAGGACAATTCAGACACTGGAGGACATGCTTAGAGCTTGTGTAATTGATTTCGGAGGTAATTGGGACGATCACTTACCATTGATAGAATTTTCTTATAATAACCGTTATTACACAAGTATCAAGGCTGCACCATTTGAAGTACTTTATGGTCGAAAGTGCCGAATGCCAGTCTGTTGGGCATAAATTGGAGAAAAACAACTATCCGGACCTGAGATAGTGCAAGAAACAACAGAAAGATCATTCAAGTCAAGGAACGACTGAAAGCAGCACATGATCGACAAAAGAGTTATGCTGATAACAGACGAAAACCATTGGAATTTCAGGTAGGAGATAAAGTATTATTGAAAGTCTCTCCTTGGAAAGGAGTGGTAAGATTCATCAAAAGGGGAAAGCTAAGCCCCAGGTATGTTGGACCTTTTGAGATTATTAGAAGAATAGGACCTGTAGTCTATCAGCTACAACTGCCAGAGGAAATGGCAGGAATACATGATGTATTTCATGTATCTAATCTCAAGAAATGCTTAGCTGATGAATCATTGATGGTACCTCTTAAGGATATAGAGGTAAATGAACATTTGAAATTTGTAGAAAAGCCTCTACAGATTGAAGACAGGAAAGTTAAGAACCTCAAGCATAAGAGATTAGTTCTGGTCAAAGTAAAATGGGACTCCAAAAGAGGACCAGAATACACAAGGGAACTTGAATCAGAAATGCAAAGAAAATATCCGCACTTGTTCCAGCTCGAGGACGAGCTCTAAAAACAAGGTGGGGAGGATATAACAACCCTCCTAAATATTCCGACACCCTAATATATATTAAAATATCCCAATATGTCCTAAAATACACCCCGTATGCGAAAACGGGTCCCAAATACCTTTATTTATATTAAAATTAAATAAAAACAAAGTTTTAACATCGCTCGCTGGCCGCGTAAGACCACATCAGGGTCTACGCGGGCCGTGACAGCTTGGAGTCGGGGCTGCACCCGGTGCCGCCACGTGTCGGGCTCGTGTCGAAGCTATGGTGCTGACCAGTCATAGCTAGGGCCTACTTACTCTACTACGCGGGCCGCGTAGGCCTTTCCTCTCTTACGCGGGCCGCGAGGGAAGGTGAAAGGTCACCTATAAATAAAGGCCTTCAGTCTTCAGTCGAACTCGCTCATTTCACGCTTTATCTCTCGAATTTCTGCATAGATAACATAATTTCTAGGCATAAAACCCCCCCTAATTAACGAAGTTCTGCCCCGTTGTAAGTATCATAACCCCGGTTACGTATTAGATACGCTGCCCGATTGATCCAGGGTTCCGTAATGGCTGTCGTGGTTCTGCCTGACATAGTCATTTGAATGCCGTCTCGGGGAGGGTATTGCTAATGTAAATATTGGGTTATTATACTAACACGTGTGCATTTGTGTAATTTATAGATAATCACCAAGAAACCTTAAAGGAAACCATAAGACAACAATGTGAGTAATCTCCTTTTTTGCAAACTGTTTTACAAAACCTTTATTTATTTATAATTAGCAGTGATTGAGTCTTTGTAGTCTTCAATTACTGCCGGTATGTTGGGGTTTTGTATACAAAATGTGGAACACGTTACCAATGGACAAAGAGTTAGCCAATGTGTAATATGACCCACCAGTCAGGATTGACAATACTGAATGAGTAATTGTGTAGATGTAAACATTGTAATCGCTCTCAATACTGTGAAAATTGATAAAACTCTTCTTGATTAAACTGGGATTCACTCACCAGTATTTCCCATTGATAAAATATTTTTAAACGCGTTTCAGGTAACAAAATGTGAAAGCCAACTAGAAGCCAGTTGGACAGCACTGAAGGCTTGGAAAAGTGGCTATAAAAGTTACCTAAAATAAAAGAAGATGTTTTATTCAATAAAATAGGGATTTCCCCTATGAAAATGTTTGTAATGAAAACTTGGATTTTATTCCAATATGTTTAATATTATAAAAACGTGGTATTTACTCTGATAAATATTTCCTAACTACGGTCCCGTTGTAATTTCCGCTGCCAAATTGATAAACACCGATACCACCAAAACTGGTTTCGTGGCCGCCCGTTCCCGGGACAGATAGGGGACGGGGGTTGCGACACTTTTAAGCACTCAATTGCTTTAGAAACTCATCAGGAGTTCCAATTATATCTAACATGTAAAATAATCATAACCTATTTAAATCAGAATATGTATAGAATGATCACATTGTTCTCAAGAACTTACTTTACATGACCTACATAATTTAATCCTTTGGGACTTTCATGTAAACTTTCAGTATCAAGTGATACATAACATTCATAAGACGAATATCAATTCTCTCTTTATATTACCAGACTAATAAAATATTGGAAAGTTAATACATCCACCACCGGAGAAAATGTCTCCTCATAATCAATCATAGGTCTTTGCAAAAATTATTATGCCACCAATTTTTCCTTATATCACTCACATAATTCGCATAAAAGACCAGTTTATATCCAACATATTTTACAACTTCAGTTGTATGTACTGTTGGTCCAGATACTTTCCATGTCATTAGAGAATTCAACTTTGCCTTATTTGCGTCTTTCCATTTTGGCCAATCATTTCTTAATATTCATTCATAGGCAGATCTTAAATCTTGATCCTCATTATTTAATCATTTTAAGCGCTACATTATATACAAAAGTATAACGACGTCGATTTTTATTTCGATTCCATACATATCTTAGACATGATCCAACTTATCGAGATCTCTTTATTTTTAGGTACCTGAGGTTCTTCTTGAACCATCATGTCTATTGTCTCTTCAGGAGATCTTATTACTATAACCTCGACTTGACCATCTTAATTACTTGCTCCGATTTTCGAGGAATTTTATTATTGGAATCAACTAGTCTACCGCGCTTTAGGCGTGCAATAGACTCATTGCGAAAATATGTGGTTGTCCTCTTGGGACACAAATATAACTGGAGCATAAGCAGTTGATTATGTGACTTACTTAGTCACTCTATTTAGGTCAGTGAACTTGTCTGGTAATTTGTTCATTAATATTGGTAAATGAATTATACTTTAAACTTCTAGTTCATAGTTTATAGTCTGAGGATCAAGATGACATGATAATTCATTTCACTTTTCACTTTCCAACTGCTTGTTATCTCCCCCTAATGTTGGGAACATTCATTCATTAAAGTGAAAACCAATGAGCCATAAACGAATTTCTCACTAATAGCTTTAAGTATTTAATCATAGACGATTATTTATACCCAACATATTCTCAAACTCTTTAGAAGTCCCATCTTTGTGCGGTGTGGTGGATGAGTTTCAATATATGTTGCACAACCAAAATCTTTGATGAGACATCTTTGGTTCCTGACCAAAAACCAACTGTATGGGGAGAACTATAACTTATTGGCTTGATGTGAATTGATGGTACTAAATATAAAATTACATGTACCTAAATGAACTTTTGCTCCTCTCATGATTATTGGCTTTGTAACCAATAGTAGACGTTTAGTGATCACAATAACACTTATTCCAATGATCGTTAATAACTTGGGAATTAAATTCACTATTATCAAATAAAAATACTAATCTGGATTAATATGCTTGTTATCACATTAGCTAAGCCACAATCACACAAGCTTCAGGTTGTGGATTTGATAACCATTTAGACGATGCATCGATTTAAAAAAAACTAAATGGAATCATGTTGGGATATGCATATCATTTAATCAATTCCAGAATATTTAGGTATACACACCCTCGTTTATTTTTGCAGATATATAATTTCCCTTGAGAGCAAACATTACATGCTAATTATTATCTTGAAGAATCTTCTAGTTCTTCATTATTTTTCACATCATCATTGACTTGGTGTGGTCTAACCAGTCATGCCAATTAAGTAAATAATCATGATACATAAACTTATAGTTTACGATCGTATGTGTAGTAGTTGCATTATGCGAGAGAACAACGTGTTATCATTGCAAACTATTGTGTTATATAACTTTTATCCTTTTTCACATTTTGTTCTCGTATAATCACTACCATAATTTTCCACTTATAGTGGTTAATTTCATTATGACCATTATTACAATTCTGAACTTGGCTATCATATCATTCTGATATGGTCAATCTTATTATCAACTTGGCTATCATAACACTTCTGATGACCGATCTCATTATTCACTTCTTGTGGTTGATTTCAATATTAACATGGTTGATCTCACTATCAATATAGGATCATTACAGTTTTCTCATTTACCATGATCACGACCTTTATAACGATCATTGTATAATTACCACATGGTTGATCTCATTATTCACATGAGCATAATAACAAACTTTCATGGTGGCATCATTTTAATTTCCTTTGGGTCACGATCATGACCTTTACACTGATCATCATCATATTCACTTTAAGCAATGGGATAGAATCCGAAAACATTCATGGATTATCATTCTTTGTTCAGTCACATGGGTATGAAATCATTTTAAACTCATACTTTGTTAATGGTATCGCTACTTCATGAGCATATTTCAGGTGTGACAAATGAACATTTTTATCCAGATTTTCATTAAAGACAATCTTCTTTTCATATTATAATTTAAGAAATCGCTACATGACCAAGTCATGTAGTATTATCGGTCTACAAATCTTATGACCTTTTATAAATTAATAATCAGATTCAGAGAGTATGACAATTCTGATGTCATATTTAAGCATATTTATACTTTTTTGTTATGACAACATATAAACCACAAATTTGGTTTTGTTGTTTTATTCAACAATATTTACATGATGCATGATGGCATATAAAATCAAGGTATAATGTAGAGTTAATTTACATAATACACTACGTTATAACATATCGTAGTAGAAAACAAGTTATAGAAAAAACTTTATAAAATAAGATATATATCTTTTCATCACTTGCAATAAAATGTATGTAATTTATGCATAAATATAACATGATATAGCCAATCACAGGTATATCTATACTATCTATACTATATATAATATGCATATCCAAAGGGCAGAAATGGTCATTTGCCACTTTACAAGTCATGAAAGCACATGGTACAAGTATTTGAAGCTTAAGATGTTGAAAATGCTTTTAATTCAAAACATTCATGAAATCTTGAGCGGGATTTCGTTAAATCAAAATATTCCTGGAATCTTGAGCGGGATTTTTGAATTTTCACTCACATCCCAAAAAGTGAGTTAGAGAGGGACTTGAAGGCAGTTGGCACCACATCGCCTCCCATTTCTATTCCGATTCTCTCTCCTTCCACTTATCATACACACCGATTATCCTTTTAGACCATCTTCCCTTTTCTTCGTCATCACCCAACTGCTCCTACACGCAGATGTTTTGAAGTTTGAATTCGAGTTTAGGGTTTTTTCAGATGCACTTCGCCAGATCTAGGGCTGCGAATTCTTTTTTCAACTTCTTTCTCTTCGCCTCATACCATCATAGGTGCGTATATGTTCTTTATAACTGATTATGCTTTTGTGTTTCATATTGTTTGGTATTAATCTGTGCAGATAGTGTGAAAAATGTATTAGGGTTTTCATTTTGCGGGAAACATTGCAGCATTTTTGAATTTGTTCGATTTTCTCTAATCAGGTTCGGTTTTTGTGATTTCAAGTTACCAGTTGTGATGTTAACTAATTATTCACAGTACTTTAGGAGTGATTTTATTTAATATGTGATGTCTTTTTGCATATGGTTGTTAAATTTTGAAGTAGACGAAATTTACATAGATCTAGGTTATTTAATTGTTCATATCTACTAAATGTTGTGTTTACTTAATTCTGAACACTAATTAACATTATATGTTTTTTTGTAGGAGTCTGTCTTTTATTCTGGTTAGGGCACATATATTACGCTTAACAGTAATATGTAATTATTGTTCTTTCATTAAAGTTTAGTGAACTCTCCTTGTGTTGTAGCTGTGATCATATACTTAGTCAATATCCATTTTTCATGATTCAATTGGTCTTTCAGTTAATTTAAGTGATGGCTGAATTTAGATGTTCTTTTAGTAATCAATATGGGCTAAGAAAATAAAGAAAGTGTTCATGTTGACTGTAACTATATATCAGTATTACTCCGAACAAATGTTTTTTAATGATGGGTCTTTTTTTCGGATTAGCTTATAATTGTAAATACGTATCTCAAGACTTTTGGAAGATCTGATCAGCCCCACACACACTTTCTTTACGTCTCTCTTCGACTCAATGTTCAGACAACTCTTCGTCGGCCAGACCTGATTCCTTTAACCGTTTGAATTGATATGCAGTCGTCGAATGGAGTTAGTAAGGTTGTGTTTGTAGGACAGAAGTTAAGAGTTTGAACAAAAGGTATGAGTTCTATCTGCTGATTTCTTTTTTTTTAATTAACCTTTTTAAATTAAATTTTACTGAGAAAATAATATCAGTATTACTAGATTAATGACAAGCTTGCAATTCTTTGTTCGGAGTCTATTTTTAAATTGCATCTTGTCATCAGACATGTCTGGATCTGTTTTATCCTTAAAAAACAATTATTTTTTGCAAATGCCTTTTATGAAGTCAGATCTGGGCGTCGTGCCTGCTCGGTAACGGGCCAAAGTTATTGTTCAGAATGGGCCGACATATCTTTTCTCTAACTGAATTACAGGTTGTCAAAGGCATTGTAAGGATGCTTGAAAAGGCGAGTTCCAAGAGCTATATGCTTTTAAGGGGAGTATGATATTGTTTGGAACTTTTCTTACACACTCTTCAATTGCAGGTGATTTTTAATTTTAATATAATCAGTCCGTGTGATTATGCGACATTTTGTACTTTTATTGATTGGTAAATTGTTTAATTGAGCTTATTGTATGTATTTTTGTATTTATACAAATAGAGTTGGGATAAAACCATGGATTGTCATAGTCCTGGTCAAGGATTAAGCCTGCAACGAAAGATATTTTAGACCATGACTTTGGTGAGGAAGCCATTGGGCGAGTGGCACCCCTTGATTCTTGTAAGTTAAATTTTAATTTTTTGACATACTTTTGTTGGAGATATTTTATCCTTGACGGATTAAGCATGTTAAGCTAAAAGATTTACTTAGACATGAATGGGTCAAATGGGTCAAAAGTTATACTAACCAAACTCAAAATGATTCTTTCGTAATCAAGGTTTAAAAGAATGGAAACAAGTTTCGAGGCGTTTTCCCTTCGCCTCACCAGGCGTAAGCCTCGAGGCGAAATGAGGCGTAAGGCCGAGGCGGCATTAATAAATAAATATAAAAATTATATATATTATAAAAAAAAATAATACTAACTAATTTCATCATCAAATTCATCAAAATCAGCAAAAACACACATAAAAAAGACATGAAAAGCTTGAAATTGACATAAAAAGTAGTAACATCAAATACAACTATAAAAATCCCCCGAGGCCTCAGCCCCTCTGAGTCGCATATACAATAAAAACCCCATGAGGCGCGCCACATACTCGTTTTTTTGGCCGTTTCGCCCCGAGGCACAAGCCTCAAGCGTTTTTTTAAAACCATGTTTGTAATCATATAGAGCACAACCACCCCACCCTTATTTATCAGGGCCCACTTTGTGATTATTTACCCAATTACCTCAGACAGTTTGTTTTAGGATTGTAGCGATGGATTATATTGTTGCCAGCGTATGAGAAATATGTATCGGGACTGTTCGGTTCAAGAACAGGTTGATGTTCAATCTTGAACTAAAATGATTTTAAAATTGGGTCTTGCTGATGGTTTTGACATGTTTCCAACTCTATTTGTGACTAAAGTGTTTTTTGCTATGTTGAGGAAAATTTGTGTGATTACACAAAAAGGTTTCTTTTGGTTCCAAATGCATCCGAAGCTTGTTCTTTGACTACTCAAAACTAAAAAACAACCCGTATAGTTTAGTTTATATATTAGATAGGCGTTTACATAGAAGTCAGATATATCAAAAGTATAACTTTGAGTTGGTGTTAAAATAATAAAATAAATTCTATCAGGCTCTAGAACTGTTTAGGAAGATAAGAAAAGCAGACCCTTTTAGTTTCATATCTCTTTGAAGTTTTTGGTTTGCATACTTGGAAGAAAAAAACACAAAGTAAATATCAAAGTTCTAATAAGAATAATGACATTTGCAGGTTTCTACTTTCAAAAATGGGTTATGAAGTTAAGAAAAGCAGACTCCTTTAGTTTCATATCTCTTTGAAGTGTTTGGTTTGCATACTTGGAAGAAAAAAAGCAACTATCGCAGATGGTGGCGATTAGTGAACTTGCTAAGAGCAGGGTGGTGATTAGTGAACTTGTCGAGAGCGTGGTGGCTTTCAACACCAACTACAAAAACACCTGTCTGTTTGCTTAACAATTTTTTTTGAACGCATATTTGCTTCGTTCTTTTCTTTCTGATTGTTTTAAGGATAGTTATTTTTGTTGATGAAATTATCTTAGTTCTTTAATCTGAATCTTTTAAGGATAATTATTGTTGTTGACCAAATTAGTTTAATTCTTTAAACTTCTTTCTATAACCAAGAACACCTTTTGACTACAGTAGTAACAAATCATTTCTAACAGCTTAATGGAATCAGAGAAGGCATAATCTACTTAACATCATCACTGATTAACAATCAAACCGAATATTATGTCCAAAATATTATATTACTAAGCCTAACTTACAAAATTATAGACTTGGTAAAAGAAAGCAAAAAACCCCAAAAACAATAATCCAAACTCTCTTATGTTTCTCACTTCCATCCAAGACACGTGTGTGTATGCTTGTTTTTTTTTTTAACTTTTGGTTGGGCCAATAAGCTATAGCTCAACTTGGGCAGGAAGTGAACACTTTGGCTAATTACGTAGGTCTCAAGTTTGAATTCGATCCCAATAGGGTTTTATCGTAGTGGGCCCCTGGGTGACGAGTTTTCCCTGGAATCGGAGATGGTGAGTTTGGGCTACCCAACTTTTTGTTTTTGATTGCGGACGTATGGGGTCATCTTTTGCCATTTAGTTACACGGGGTAGCCGAAACTTTATTTGTTTCCCACTCAAAAAAAAATAATAATAATAATAACTGAGTTAAGAAATGTGGGCATATACTATGCATATGACTGGTTTTTTTCTTATTCGTGTGTTTGTTATTATATAATTGAGATATCATATGTAATACATAGATATACCACACTGATGCAATAAATAAGAAAACAATAAAAGTATTACACAATGTATCACCATTACGAAAACGAGATTGTATAATCACCTTACGCCTTGGGTACGAAAAGCCCACCGTTTTTGCGCTATAATTTTTTATAAGGATGTTAAATATATGCTCCTTTTGCCAATTTGCAAGTACTTACTCATAGAATATACCTATTGGGTGCCCAATTGATTCTTCTTTTAAAAATGAGAATGGAGCTTTAAACAATGCTAGGAGGCCTATCCTTAAATAGGTGTGTTATTCTTATTTTAAACGTTAGTTATGCAGAATATATGCGTGAATCATACGTGTTTATGCTATTATACGAGTTTACCGAGTCACATATTTGTTGCAACTTATGTTGATGCTCTTGAACACCCTCAAGTCGACGCCTTGAATGTTAAATATAGATAAGAAATTACAGGCGGATTGGTTTGATTAGTTTTGAGCTTATGGTTGTGCTTTTGTTGGCTTGGCGCAGTTTGGTTTGTTTACATCCTTTTTAAAACTCTTTAAATCCCCATGACCGGTTTTGAAGTACCTTAACCGAAAATTTTGATTTTAGTTATGACCAAACTAAACTGAACCTTCTCATGCACACCATTAGAATTACAAACAAGTGTTGTGTTATCCTTGAATCGTGAATTTGGTTATGGCTCAAAACCAAACATCCCTGTACATAGCCTTAACTCACCAACCTAAGTGATATGTTTCCCGCCGCATCGCGCGGGTAAACGACTAGTCATATATACACATATTTGTCACTATAGTTTAAAACATAAACAAATGAGCTTTATTACTATCAACTTTCTCGATCATATAATAACATATGAATCTTTATTACTTGTAAATGAGCTTTCTTATAAGTTATACTAATAAATTTTGTTGCTCAAGAAAATATAATAGGCATTTTGAGAATTTAAGTGTCATGTTAATTTGCAAATAATATCTTTTATCACACAAATATCTCATAGAATCAAATCACATATTTAAATATCTGATAGCAACTAAAAGGCTTATACAATTGCAATAACAATGATATACAACAAAGTTAACTAAGTAGTTGACATATTATAACATATTATCATATAAACATGTGTATTATTGTAAATTCATTAACAGAATTGCACTAATGATTATCTTCAAATAGAACTATTAGACATTACCTTTTAATACAAATTCTATTTGGTAGTTCATCATAAATTGTATAAATACTAATAACAAAAACTAATTAATGGACCAATCAAAACTCATAACCATAATAATAGTTACATCCATTCACCAAATCAAAATTAAATTTATATATTAATATATTGAAAATTTCTTAGTAACCTTGCAGATCATTTATCGGCGATTCACAAAAGATCATCCCAAAATCAATAAAATTTTGTAAATTAAAAGCCAAAAATGATTTAGAATTTCTAATGTCTCTTTGAAACCCTAGTAACGTAATTCGTTATAAAAAAATTAAAACAACAATAAAAGACTATTTATGTAAATTTAATGAGGTATACATAGGAATATGTTATTGTAAACGCTGTTACGCTTAGAGTTTCGGTGTCATTATATTTTTACAGAAGGTTTGTTGAAAATATGTTTGTGATTAGTGTGTATGCTTGTATCATTGTTCATAGTAATGTATCACATTTATGTAAGTGTCGCTTTATGTTTCAAGTAGGGGGGGGGTTGGAGCACGGACCTCCCGGCCGCTGGAGTGATCCCACTCCACAAGCTACCTTAGCCCCATAGCTGCCTGGCGGTTAATACCCACCGAGCCGAACCTTGGGGCGATTTACAGCTTGCCAAGATTCGAACCCGGGTCCTCAGGGCTGAGGGCGGGTGAGGCTGCCCAACTGGGCTACCCCAGTTGGTTGCTTTATTTATGTTTCAAGTAGCATGCATGAATAATAATACCTCAACACTTCATATAGTTCACTTACATCATGCAAATTACATAAATTTACACTAAATAACACAACATATCAACATAACTACAATTAACAGTATGAATAACACAGTGGACGTAAATATAACACAAACAATATCGTCTCTATCACTTTGTGAAGATTTTTAGATGCATTATATTAAAAGACTTTCTAGCTTTCTACAATATGATCAACGCAAACATTATGATCCTAGTTAAATAAGGATGATGTCAATATTGATCATGATAATTTTAATCTTAAATCATAACTAATAAAAAATCAAAAGCATAAGTTAATTTTCAAGTTTTATCATATCAACAATCGATGAGAAAAGAGGAAATAAAATTAAAACAATTAAGGGTTTTCATACCAGATCAACAATTTTGTCTTTTATCTCTTTCGCCAACGTTTATATGAAATGACGTCTTGTGCTGATACAATCCAACTTCAAAAGCAATTCGTGCTGATAACGTGTTATGAAACAACGACCTACTAGCAATGTATATAGAAGAATGAGAGAATGGAAGATGGATTTCTTATTGATGTAAAACATGGATCACATATGCCTCTATTTATAGGCTTACAAGATAAGAGTTAAGTACATGAACAGATGGGAGTTAAGTACATGGGGAGTCATAATATAATGATAAACACAAGTGGATAGTCACACAATAAATAAATATTAATTCATAACATAATTATGTTTTTTATGTGTTAAGTGTGCTTTTAATCATGTTTTTGTGTTTATTATTGATTAATAAGTAGAATATATCATATTGATGTGTAGAAATATATATATATATATATATATATATATATATATATATATTATTTTGAGCGCTTTGTATACGTAAAGCTCTCGCTTCACGCTTGAAGCTTCGCTTAAAGCTTTTGGAACCAAAACGCTTCAGAATGCCTCGCGCTTTTTTAAATCAAGGTGTCTGTTAATTGTCACATTGCTAATATATACTGTTGATTAATGGGTTATAGTGTATGTAAATCCAATTTGGTTTTTGTAATCGAAAAAACTAATTTAGTGGTAAGATCATGTGGTTTATATAAATTTTAAATAAAGTATATAAACAGACACGTGTTACATACATGAAAATATCACATAAAACATACATGATACATACATATACCCATTTATCACACCAGTTTATCACTTTTCATTAGTGTACATTTCATCACAGTCATTTTGCAAATCAAATAACAACTATGGACGCATACTGTTGTCCTAGTTTCCCTTTAATTCGGATGAATATTTTTTTAAAGACGAAATACTTTAATTCACATGAGACTTGAAACCAATACCTTAAATTAAAAAGTTAGGTTCTCAAATGTCTTGTCTTTGCGGATGGGCCGATGAATCATTTAATGGAAGTACAATGAATTATTTAATGAAACGTGGGAATATATCATCATCATACTCAGTAAATCCCACCAATGGCAAAGCAAATTTAGGGTTTGAGGAGGGTAAGATGTAGATAGCCTTACCTCTACTTTGTAGTAATAGAGAGACTGCTTCCGGTGAGACCCCCGGCTCGATAGAAGTTTTGCATCAAGCCTTGGACATAAGGCACATAACACTCAGTAATCAGGACAAAGACCGATTAGTGCATGTACTCTTTTATCTTTCAGCTATCAACGCCACCACATGATGCATGATTAACCGTCCTCAACTTTTAACGTTATTTTCACGAAATTAGTAAAATAACATTAAAATTAGTGCACTTTCACTTTTGCCCCCTGATGACCTACACATATATAGATTATATGAGTATACCATAAGGGAGACGTGAGAACATATAATTAGTTATATTTATATATTATATTATAGACAGAGAAACTTGTGGCCAATATAATATCAATTGGAGTGGGTACTATAAGAGAGATTATAGTATCATTCCAACAGACAATCATCGTTCGCAGCTTTTCTTGCTACTTTAAGTGTTTTCTTGATAAAAGAAAACTACTTGAAAGTCTTAAAGATCGTTATTTTTTTTATCTAGCTGCTTGGTGTTAACGATGGATGGAACAGATATCTACAAAGCTAGTAACAGTTTAAGGTTAGGAAGTTCAAGAAGAAGCAGTGGAAGAATGGGGAGTTTAAGATCCGGAAGTACTTCTCTATGGAGGAACACTGGGATGGATGTGTTTTCGAGGTCTAATCGTGAAGAAGACGATGAAGAGGCTTTGATATGGGCTTCTCTTGAAAAGCTTCCAACGTTTGATCGATTGAAGAAAGGTTTGCTTTTTGGATCAACTGGACCTCCACAAGAAATTGATGTCGATAATCTTAGCTTGGAAGAGCGAAAGCGATTACTTGACAGGCTTGTAAAAACTGCTGATGAAGATAATGAGAAGTTCTTGTTAAAGCTCCGGAACAGAATTGATAGGTATTCAACTTTTACCTATATTTTTGTTGTTTTGACTTTAAGATTGATGTTGTGTTGAAAACTATTGATTTGCAAGCCATTGTTAAGACCATCATAATCCCTCTCTCTATCATGGCGGTGTTGTTGCTTCCACGTCCGTGGTACGGTCGAAAATTCGCGGGCATCTCGATTTCTCTCCTCCCTCTCTTTTCGTTTTCTCACAAAACTTCAAGGATGACGTCCTTAGGCCATTGGGTATACCAGCACCACAAGGGTGCAGGTGACGACTGACGTGGCTTGTAGCTACCGTCGGGGACCCTTTGGATGGCCGGTGACGTTTAGGGGTGTTCAAAAAACTCGTGGCTCCCAGCTCGCTCGAAACTTGCTCGAAAAAAGCTCGAAGAAAGCTCGGCTCGAAATTGGCTCAATTGTAAACGAGCCAGCTCAGCTCGGCTCGGTTTGTAAACGAGCCGAGCTCAAGCTTGGCCTGGCTCGGCTCGTGAGCTGGCTCGATAACATTTACATCCTTCATTTTTTTGTCTCACATCTGTTAGAAAACAAAACTAAGGGAGTATCTCCCCGATAGAAGAAGGTAAAGACAATTTACAAAGTGAATTAACTATTTATACCTTCATATTTAGTCATATGGTTAAATTAAATGGCAATTATGGCCCTTAGTCTATGAAGAAATTCATTTAAGGGCTTTTTAAATAGTAAATTTTGCAGTTCTTTGTTAGTTCGAGCTAGATTGAGCCGAGACAAGCTAGCTCGAATTCTAATCGAGTCGAGCTCGAGCCTCAAATCTCAGCTCGATTTGAAATTCAAGCTCCAGCCAAGCCAGCTCGAATTGAGTTTGAGCCGAGCTCGAGCTACAACCCTAGTGTCGTTGCTTTAATTCCATGCGCGGAATGTTGACCGACGGGGGAGATCAAATTATTTTTTTTAATTAGTGTAATTTTTCTTTAAGTTATTTTTTAACGAAATCCGAATACACAAATTTCTTTAAGTTTGTTTTGTCAACACACTGATATAACTTTTTTTTAATTGAAACTGGAGATGTATTTAAATACGATATTCTTTTTTGTCTCGTAATAGTTTTTCCTCGTGTTTGGATCAGCAATTTCGGTGGAACATTTACGCGTACTTTGACTGCCCGTCGATATGAAGAATAGATTTATTATTATTATTATTTTATGTTTATGTTTTCTCAAATTGAAGTGGTGTATTTTTTAATGGAATATTGGATGTTAATTATTCAACTATTCGTTATTAGTCGTCAAAAGTCTCAACTTCAAAAATAACCATTGACAATAATTAGGACTGTCAGTGGTTATTTTTGAAGTTGAGACTGTTCGGCCAACAACAAATAATTGAGATTATTAAAATCCAATATTTCTTTCTTGAATAACTAATAAACCGTAAATTAGATAAAAAAAAGACTAATTATTATCCTTCTATTATTTTACAATTTAGTGTTCACTCACTATTTTTACTGTTCAACTTTAGTTTCTTCTTGTTGGTTTACACAAGTACATCACATATTAGAAAATGAATAGTTATTACAAATAATTATATGGATTTTTGTTGTTGAGGTGGCACATACATGTGAACATATATTTATCTTATTATTGTAAACTTCTATAATACCATATTTACAATTAAATTAATTATTTATTAATATTAGGGTTATTGGATTTTAATAATATAAAGTTTCACCTGTTGGCTGATAATAATATCAATTTCAAAAATTCATTACAACGATCCCAACTTGTAAGAATTTTGCCTGCATTGATCATTTGATAACATATAAGAATTTGACATGCTCAATAGATTCAAGTGCACATACAGCCTTCTTAATTAAATTAAATGTTTGAAAAGGAAGTTGGGATCGTTGGAAGGAATATTTAAAGTTGGGATTATTATCGGCTAAAAGGTAAAGGTTAGGATTATTAAAATCCAATAACCCTTAATATTAACTAGTTATTGACTAGGGTGGTGTTTGTTTTTTGGGCAAAAGCTCTTCTGAGCACTTATGTCTGTGTCGCGTAGACGCGCGCAGACCTTTGGGTCCTGCATCTTGTTTGTTTTCTTGAAGAGCTTCTCACTAAAAAAATCTTCCCCACCTCTTCCCCACGCAGACATCAACCCGAGTCTTCAAACCTCTTCTCCTCTTCTCCCTCCAGCCGACACCACCTCCACTCCGCCACCACCTCCACCTCCGACACCCATCTCCTCTGACACACCACCTCCTCCGACACCCATCTCCTCCACCTCCACCCCCACTCTGAACTGACCTGAACCATCGACCTCCACCTCCGCCGCCACAATCGTCGAGTGTCGCCACCAAGGAGTGGTGGTCGGCTCTGTTTCTCTCTCCTGCGTCTCTCATGTGTCTCTCTCTCTCATGTGTCTCTCTCTCTCCGACGTCTCCCTCTCTTTGTCGATCTCTCTCTCCGACGTCTCCCTCTCTCTGTCGATCTCTCTCTCTGACGTCTCCGGTGGCCTGATTTTGAGAGAGAGCAGAGGTGGATTCTTGGAGTGGGGGCTAGGGTTTGCGGTGGTGCTTGGCTTCGCAGCAGATGTTGACGGTGGTTGTTGGTTGTGGTGGTGGCAGGTGGACGGTGGAGGAGGTGGTGGCAGATGGTTGTGGTGGTGGTGGTAGATGAAGGCAAAGAGAGAGAGAGAGAGAGAGGTGTTGTGTTGTGTGTGTTGTGAGAAGAGAACATGGGTTTTTGTAGAAGTAAAAAAAGCAAACAGTTTTCTCCTTGCAGACTGCAGACCTTTGGTCTACCTCTTTTCCTGCAGATGTTTGCAGATGTGGTCCGCAGACTGCAGACCTTTTACATCTTCAAAAACAAACAGCACCTAGGTTGCATTCACAACTTTACTAATAAATTTAAGGATACACTAGGTCGATTCCACTTGACATCCGCCACCTATTCTTTTTTGTTTGGTATATCTTTACAAGCTTCGTAGACAAACTTTTATAGCATATAGCATGTATACATTTTACTTTTCTTTCATTAGAGTATTAGTAAGAACACAAATTAACTCTAATCGTTTACTTTAAATTTTAATAAATCCTATAATTACATGGGTTTTCATACCGTTCTGACTTAGTTATTCTTTTCTATGATAATGTTTTACGTTTCAGCCAAAAGTTAGTGAGTTAAAACGTCAAAGCGCCTGAACGTGGTTGAACATTTTTACGTCTATTGTTAGTTCGGTTTAGCGGTGTCCCGCCGCAACGTGTGGGTCCTAAAACCTAGGGATGTCAATCGTTCGGGTTGATGGGTTGGCGGGTTGCAAGTTGGCGGGTTGAAATGTTCAACCCGAACCCAACCCATATTATTATTCGGGTCAAAGATTTCAACCCTAACCCGACCAATATAAATTCGGGTCAACCCGAACCCAACCCTTTTAACCCATATTTTGAAATGAGTCATATAAGTTGATGATTTATAAACGAGTTATTCGGTTTTAAGCTGGTTATCGATAACATGTTTAATGATGAGTATGAGTGTAACAAATAAATAATATAATGTATCAAAATTAACGTTATTTTAACTAACCATGTAAAATAGAAACGGAAAAAACAAAAAAAATATAAAAGATTTTTTTCTAAATAGTTAAACAGGTTAATGGGTCAACCCGTTTTTTATACGGGTCAACCTGAACCCGACCCGTTTTTAACATGGGTCAACCCGAACCCGACCCGTTTTTTAAACGGGTTGTGTTAGTCGACCCAAACCTGTTTTTTTTCGTGTCGGGTTCAAGTCGGGTTAACGGGTCGTGTCAAGAATTGCCGCCTCTACTAAAAACTAGTTTGTCATCAAATGGGAATCTTTTTTTTCTTAAAAAACTAGTAGTTAGATTCTCATATGGGCTTGGGCCTCTTAAACTCACCATCCAATTCTTCATGGGCCATGGCAGAGGATATATGTGGGCTAATGTGGCAAGTGGCAACGATGCGACAACGATCTGATTGTTAATTTATGACGAATCTTGTAACTAACATAGTAACATGCAAAGATGTTTAAGAATATTATTTATAACCTAAGTTAAATTGTCCGTTTTTTTATTAAGTGATGGTTGGTTGTCACAGGGTTGGGATTGATTTGCCAACAATTGAAGTTAGATTTGAGCATATGACTGTGGAGGCAGATGTTAAAACCGGAAGCAGAGCTTTACCTAGTTTTATAAACTTCCATATTGATTTATATGAGGTAAACAATTCAATCTCTAGATTCATAAAACTTTATTGAATATTTCTAATGAGTTCCTCCATGCATTTGATAAAATATGCATCTATTTTTGTATTCCATTAGATGTTCATGAGCTTATTCCGTCTGCTTCCAAATACGAAAAAGCATATAACCATCCTTGACGATGTTAGCGGGATTGTAAGGCCTGGCAGGTGAGTGGAAAGAAATAATATAACTCTACTGCCCCTCGAGTGTGGGTTTAGGGCTGTAAACTAGCCGAGCCAAGCCAAGCCAAGCCAAGCCAGGGTGGGTTTGGGCTCAGTTCATGGCTCGGTTATCTTAACAAACTGAATTGTTGAGATTGAGTTTGGCTTGTCAAAAGTTTGAGCTAATTTGTTTAGTTTAAATTTTTATTCATTTCAATTGTTAATATTTTACACATATTGATATATTTAAAAACAAGTATAACATACACATTAGACGAAATTTTATAGACTACAAACTAGAATAACATACATATTCTAAGTTAAAAATTATATATATTAAAATTTGGGCTTTAATTTAATCGAGCAAGCCAACGCGTTACCTTACCTTGGCTTAGCTCAACTCATTTACAAATTACGATCCAGTTTTGAGCAAGCTTTAATTTAACTGATCTTTGCGCAAGCCTCGAGTAGTGAGATTTTTTAACAGCCCTAGGTGGGCAACTTACCTTGGTTTAACAGATCTAACATAATAAAACATGCTTATAGAATGACATTACTTTTGGGCCCTCCGAGTTCTGGGAAGACGACACTCTTGTTAGCCTTGGCCGGTAAGCTCGACAAGGAACTTAAGGTATATTATTGATCCTAGTGACTTCTTTTCTGGATTGAATATTTTCAGTTAATCTATAACTTTTTTGGTTTTGGCCCAATAGTTACAAACAACATGAATAATAGTTCTGGACTAAAGTACAAAATCTATGTATCTTTATGTGTTTATAGAGTTCTGGGAAGGTGACATACAATGGGCATGAGTTCCATGAGTTTGTACCTGCAAGGACCTCTGCTTATATTAGTCAATATGATACTCATATTGGAGAAATGACCGTCAGAGAAACCTTGGCTTTCTCTGCAAAATGCCAAGGGGTCGGATCACGTTATGGTTAGATTAAATTTATTTTGTGCCACATTCTAAATTGTTCTTTGTAGATATTGTGATAGTTTGCTGATTATACTTCAAACTGCAGAGATGTTGGCAGAGTTGTCAAGAAGAGAGAAAGATGCAAACATTAAACCTGATCCTGATATTGATATCTTCATGAAAGTACAAAACATGATCCATATTAGGGAACGCATATCTCTTGTTTATGTTTCCTTTATAGTAATGTGAATTTATTTTCAAATATGAAGGCTTCGGCATCCAAAGGACAAGAGGCAAATGTGGTGACAGATTATACTCTCAAGGTATGGACTTTATATTGTAATGTTTATTAAACACTAAGAATTGTTAAGGTGTAACATAAGTTATTTCTTGTGAAGTTGTTGGGGTTGGACATCTGTGCAGACACCTTGGTAGGGGATCAAATGATAAGGGGGATCTCAGGTGGGCAAAAGAAGCGTGTTACAACAGGTAAAACAGTAAAAACACATTCATTTTGATATATACTTTCCTTTTTTGAACATTAGGCTGATTTTTGAAAATATTTTAGGTGAAATGATTGTCGGACCATCAAAGGTTCTTCTCATGGACGAAATTTCTACGGGTTTGGATAGTTCTACAACTTTCCAAATTGTCAAATCGCTTAGACAATTTCTTCATATCCTTGAAGGAACTGCTGTCATTTCCCTCCTCCAACCGGCCCCGGAGACCTATGATTTATTTGATGACATTATTCTTTTAACTGATGGGAAAATTGTGTACCAAGGACCACGCGACAATGTGCTAGAGTTTTTTGAATTTATGGGATTCAAATGCCCCGAGAGGAAAGGCGTAGCAGATTTCTTACAAGAAGTATGTTCAATTTTTCGCCATGATTTGTTTAAACACCACAAAATAGCCTAATAACTACAATGATGACAACTTTATATTTTTTCCTGATGTACTATTCTTACCTGGCCTGCTTGCATTTTTTTAAATTACTGTTTCCACGACTTGTACCCGTGACCACTAAGTCACATGGTAGCAAGCTTACTCTTGCTCGAAGGTTCACCCCTTTGAGTGATCCTTTTAATACTTTTAATAATTGGGCGTAGGTAACATCAAGGAAAGATCAAGAACAATACTGGATGAGAAGAGATGAGAATTACCGGTTTGTGACTGCCAAGGAATTTGCGGAGTCGTTTCAGTCATTCCATGTTGGAAAGAAACTCGGGGATGATCTTTCCACTCCCTATGACAAATCAAGTAGCCATCCAGCTGCTCTTACGACAGAAAAATACGGTTTAAGCAAAAAAGAGCTCTTGAAAGCTTGCATAGAGAGAGAAATCTTGCTCATGAAGAGAAATTCGTTTGTTTACTATTTCAAATTGACCCAAGCAAGTGTTATTGTGTTTGTCAAAAGGTTTTGATTTTCTTTGCTTTGTTAGCTCTAATCACAACTAATTTGTTTCTCTTGGTTTTCAGCTATTTGTGATGGCGTTAATGGGTATGACTGTATTTTTACGAACCGAGATGCATAGAGACACCGTGGAAAATGGAGGAATATATATGGGTTCCCTATTCTTCACTGTGGTTATGATCATGTTCAACGGGATGTCTGAAATTTCATTGACGATTGCAAAGCTTCCTGTGTTCTACAAACATCGAGACTTCATGTTTTACCCGTCATGGGCATACTCTCTTCCTACTTGGATCGTCAAGATTCCTATTTCGTTTATTGAAGTTGGCTTATGGACTATTCTCACTTACTATGTTATTGGACTTGATCCCGAATTCACAAGGTTATATCTAGTTTTCAAAATCAAAGATGACAAATTATTGAATCTACTTCTATGTTTTTTAACAAATCTATCTTTATTGTTTTGTAGATTCATCAAGCAAATCCTTTTACTGTTAGTTGTTAATCAGATGTCTTCTGCATTGTTTCGATTCATTGGGTCATTGGGTCGAGACATGATTGTTGCGAACACATTCGGTTCATTTGCGCTTCTCATAGTCTTTGTATTGGGGGGCTTTATTCTATCTCGAGGTACTTTATAGTTATAACTTTGGGAATAAAAGCCGGTAAATTGTGTAGAAAGAAAATGACCTTTTATTGATTTTAATCCGTGAAAATATTAATCTTTTTTCTAGAATATAACTAAATTTTCCTAAAATAGTTGTAAACTATTTGTCCATTTTACATTTTTATAGCAAGTTTCTTAAATATTTAACCTTCTTTTAAACAAAATGTTAGTTGGATACATTAAAATAAAGTAGTTAGTGCTTAAACCCTTTTACTTTAAGTTACCCTTCTTACATTTTTGTTTTGATATCCAATTTACTAGTTAATTACCTCAACCGTCCACATGTAGAAAAACTTTAAAAGTTTGGGTAAAAGTTAATTTTATATATATATTTTGAACGACATACGGTTAGGATGACGCTAAACTGGGTTAGTAGTTAGTATGTTAGTATCACAAAGTTAATTATATTCTTTTATACAAGTTAGCTTGTAGAAAACATTTATCATGTTTAGCTAACAAACACAATTTTCTCATTACAGATGATGTGAAGAAGTGGTGGCTATGGGGTTATTGGGTATCTCCGATGATGTATGCGATGAATGGGATCGCGGTTAATGAATTTCTGGGGGACAGTTGGAATAAGGCAAGTCACTCTAATTTTTCTAATATGCTTATGGATGTAAGTATCCAACAATTAACCTTAGTTTCCAAATTATTTTCCATCTTATAGCCTCTAAACGATACAACACTGGGGAAAACTATCATCACTTCTCGAGGGTTCTTCGCAGAGGCTTATTGGTATTGGATTGCAGTTGTGGCTTCGGTTGGATATGTATTTCTCTTTAATATCTGTTTCACTCTATGTCTAGAATATCTTGATCGTGAGTACCTTTTTCTCTATATTTTTGGTATTGGAACTTTTCATCACCACAATTAACATGTGATAGTTAATCTGCCTAAAAAAATGAACTAAATACTAGACGTTCCCACAAATATGGAGGAAAGCATGTTTACAAACTACATATTAGTTGGATCGAGTTAGTGCTGTAAACTAGCCAAGTTGGGCTCGGGCTTGAAATTACACGAACCAGCTCTTTATTTTTTAATTTTTAAAATCTTGTGTTTTCTACACATATTGATATATACAAAAACAAAAACATCTATAACATATGCAGAATTTATAAACTACACAATATAGTTATAATGTATGTATATGTATATAGATACATATAAAAAATATTTGGTTTTGATTAAAACGAGCTAGCTTACCTTGGATTGAGCTCGGCTTGCTTACAAAAGAGCCGATTCTCAGTGAGGCTTGAGCTGTGAGCTTTTTGAATACAGCAACCATTATGTGACTTATATTTTGAATTCTAGCTTTTGGGATGTCCCGGCCGACTGTAGCCAGTCAGAATGAGAGTGATGAGAGCGTTGTTGAGCTAACATCGACTGTTGGGAGCAACCAAAGCAAGAAGAAAGGAATGATCTTACCTTTCCAACCGCTTTCACTTACTTTCAATGATGTCAAATATTCCGTGGATATGCCACAGGTAACTTACAACTGATTTCTTGCTTTTATCCAAACTGTAGTATTCAATTAAACAACTAAAATCCAATGGGTGTTATATATAGAGAATGAGGGAAGAAGGAGTGGACGAAGATAGATTGGTGCTACTTAAGGGAGTGAGTGGAACTTTTAGACCCGGCGTTCTAACCGCGCTAATGGGAGTTAGTGGTGCGGGGAAAACTACTTTGATGGACGTACTAGCAGGAAGAAAAACCGGTGGGTATATTGAGGGAGACATAAGGATTTCAGGGTACCCAAAGAAACAAGAAACATTCGCTCGTATTTCTGGATATTGTGAACAAAACGACATCCATTCGCCTCATGTTACTGTGTATGAATCCTTGCTCTACTCAGCTTGGTTAAGGTTGTCACCAGATGTTGACGAAAACACCAGAATGGTTAGTGTACATTATTTCAAATGTAGACAAAAGCATGTGGTTAATTAACTAACTAAAAAACTAGTGTTGTGATCTGATGACTGATGGTGATTTGTTTTTTTTTTTCAGATGTTTGTTGCTGAGGTGATGGACCTTGTAGAGTTGAATCCGTTGAGAGATGCGCTAGTTGGGCTGCCTGGTATCAATGGGCTCTCCACTGAACAACGAAAAAGGTTAACTATAGCAGTGGAGCTCGTAGCCAATCCGTCTATAATCTTTATGGACGAGCCAACATCCGGGCTGGATGCTAGGGCTGCTGCTATTGTGATGAGAACAGTTAGGAACACGGTTGACACAGGAAGAACGGTTGTGTGCACTATTCATCAACCTAGCATTGATATATTTGAATCATTTGATGAGTTGTTCTTGATGAAAAGAGGAGGGCAGGAAATATATGTTGGACCTATAGGACGTAATTCCTGTGAACTGATCAAGTACTTTGAGGTAAGATCTAATCTAAGTGAGATAAAACAAAAAAACAAACAATGTAAACGTACCTGGTAAAATCTCATTCATAAAACTACTCATAGAGTCGTAGTCATAAGGTCTGAGAAGGGTGAGACGAGGGCAAACATTTCCTCTATCCAATACACAAAGAGACTGCTCCTATCGAGACCCCCCATATGTAAAGTGTAGTAAATCGTGTAACATAAAGTGCGGCTAAGAGGATCAAAACCAACAACAAGAGAGTAGCAGTAGCAGTAGCAGTAGCAGTTGTTGGTTCAGGCCCCAAATAACACACAGTAAACACACACAAGAAAACACACTCACGAAACTCTTTCTGTATTATTAAACTTTCACAAAGAAACAAAACTGACTTACAAAAAGCTACTGCAAACTACACCTATATATAGTGATAAAACAAAACCCACATGCTTAAATACCAAGTCTTCTTCTCCTTTTAATCAACAGATTTCAACGTTCACATTAACGTCCACTTTTCAACTCTCTTCCAACAAACTCGGTCAAAACTCATGTTCCTATTGACTCGGGTAACCCATTTTCATGTTGACCCAAATCGACTTCTGACCCGCTACTCATTCGACCCAAACAATCAAGATTACACCCAACAGGAGTAGGAGTAGGAGTAGCAGTAATAATAATATCTTCAGTGGTGAAAGAACTGTATTAAAATGTATGCAAGAACCGACTGTTTTTTATTTGTGTACCAGGATATCGAAGGGGTAGCAAAGATAAAAGATGGATACAACCCTGCAACATGGATGTTGGAAGTCAGCACATCATCTCAAGAACTTGCTTTAGGAGTCGATTTTGCTGAAATCTACCAAAACTCAGAACTGTATAGGTGAGTAATTGTGACTTCGATTATCTGATATGTGTACAAGTTTAGTGATAAGAATCAATATTTTGTCACAGGAGAAACAAGGCCCTTATTGCTGAATTAAGCATACCAGGTCCTGGTACGGCAGACCTCTATTTCCCGACCCAATACTCGCAGTCTTTCTTTGTCCAATGTATTGCTTGCCTATGGAAACAACGACAATCTTACTGGCGGAACCCTTCTTACACTGCTGTCCGTTTTGCTTTCACCGTCTTTATCGCCATCATGTTCGGTACAATGTTCTGGGATCTCGGTGGTAAAAGGTATATTAGTAAGTTGAAATTAAGGTTGCAACTAAGTGACTAGTTCGGCTTGGCTTATTTATCTCAACGAGCTCAAATGTTGAGCTCGAGCTCTAGTCATTTCTTAGCTCGTCGAGCCAGTTCGTTTTATTTTAAATTTTGTATCTTTTACAATTTTATGAATATAAAAACCAAAAATAAATATTTTTTAACATACATATAATACAAAATATATTAACTACAAAATTTATCATTTATATATATATTAAAATTTTAGTTATTGTTTTGGGTTATAATTTATATTCAAAATTTTGGCTTCAATTTAAACGAGTCAACGAGCGAGGTTACCTTGGCTCGGGCTCGGCTCGTTTACAAACAAAGTCAAGCCAAGCCGATTTTGATTGGTCTTTAAACGAGACTCGAGCCACAAGCTTTTTGAGATTGAAATACAAATCGGTCCTTGCTTTGTTACATTAGTTTTCATTGATCCTATTTGGGTACTCAAAATTTCAGGAAAACCCAACAAGAACTATTTAACGCGATGGGTTCCATGTATGCGGCTTCTCTCTTCCTCAGTGTCCAAAATGCATCAGCGGTGCAACCAGTCGTAGACATTGAACGTACCGTCTTTTACAGAGAACGAGCTGCCGGAATGTATTCCGCTCTACCATACGCACTTGCTCAGGTGACTACTCCTGTATGATATTAGCAAGTGTATTTTAGTTATTATCGCATTTCGAGTTTTGATGTGATGAAATTTTCGTGTGTTATATATATGTAGGCACTGGTGGAGATACCTTACGTTTTCACACAAACCATCTTTTATTGTCTCATAGTTTACGCTATGATGGGATTCGAATGGACAGCAGCCAAATTCTTTTGGTACACATTCTTCCAGTTCTGTAGTTTGCTGTATATGACTTACTATGGAATGATGACTGTCGCGATCACCCCCAATGCCAACATTGCTGCCATTGTGGCGTTCTTTTTCTATGAGGCTTTTAATCTGTTTTCTGGTTTCATCATCCCTCGACCTGTAAGTTTCTTGAGGTTTTCGCTAATGCTAGTTCCTAACTTGCTAACTAACTAACCCTCATCTCTGTTTCCAATTTTAACCATTGCTGTTTACATCCAAATGCAACAGAAAATTCCAGTGTGGTGGCGATGGTACTACTGGGGTAATCCGCTGGCGTGGACAATCTATGGTTTTGTGGCGTCACAGTTTGGTGATTTTGATGATTTGCTTGTGAACGGGGAGACCGTGAAGGGGTACCTCAATCGGTATTTCGGCTTCAAACATGATTTTCTTGGTGCGGTCGCTGGAGTCCACATCGGATTAGTTCTTGGTTTTGTGTTTATCTTTGCTTATAGCATCAAAGCTTTCAATTTCCAAAAGAGATAGATCTATTTCAAATGTTTGATTAAAACATGAGTTTCTGTACTGGAATCTTGTATTAGTACTCTTCATTTGTTAATGGTTTGTAAAACTATACATGAGTTTGATATATGTTTTGATTTTGTAAAGCTTCATTGCCTTTCCATATAGTAAAAATCATCTTCCACGTTAGAATATTCTTCTACTTAAGGCTTCCCTATTTTAAACACACAAAATGGAAGATAATATAAAAACATGACACAATTGCACAAACCAACATATATTTCATCTAAGCTGCAAACTATACCTTTTACTTTGAAATCAGCCAATACCAACATTGTAGGGTAACTTCGGTGTCAAAATCCATCAACAATCCTATAAACTCACACACCTTTGTTTGTAGGGTAACTTCGGTGTCCAAATCTTCAAGACTCTCCAACTCACGTTCGTGGAACTTCTACACAAACCGTGAGTATACATGACCTCTTTTATTTTAATACACTTTGGGTGCAGTATATAAATTATCAAAATCACATTTACACAATCACATGATTCAATCAATCAATCCATTTATACACGCTAATGTGTTAGACTTTAGGATACTAACATGCTAGAAGCCATTCTTGCACAATTTTGTCATTAATGGGGTGTCCGAAACATAAGCTTTCGGTGCTACGTCACAACCCCCATAACTTGTCCGTTTTTTAACCGACAAGCTATTAACCAATATTTTCGTCGCCATAACAACCAAACGAATAACTTGGCGAACTAGTTAAGCTTATTTTGGAACCCGAAATCTCTTCATACATCTTTTGGTTGCGGAATAATAACTTGCGGAAAACCTTTGTCGGTAGAATTAAAAGTGCCGTTAACGAACTGATGACTAAACGAAAGCCGTTTAAGGTATCAAAATACAATTTCTACTAGTCTAGTGAACTAGTTAACGACAATTAACATTCCAAATCCCTAGTTACCCCCCTAATGGTGTAAGAAACCCCTAATCACCACACTTTACTTAAACACCTAAATATCTAGATTTTTAATATTTTTATAAAAAAATTACATAATAATCCCCCCCATGTTGGCGGACTCAAGTGGGTCCCACCCCACTTGATCTTTGTTGAAATCTTGCAAGATTTGGAGCATGGTGTTCAAGGAGTTGTTGAAAAGATTACATACTTCACCATCATTTTGTCTTCATACAATACACCATTCCTCAACTTTTCACAACACATTTCAAACAACAAAACCTTCATCTTTGTCCTCCTTGTTCACAGCTCAAAGAAGGCATCCATACATTACAATAAATCACCATTAAACACCATAAATTACTCACTTTCTGTAAGGCCATATAATTGAGTAGGTTTACGCTTATCTTTATCAAACACAATTATAAGCTATTGGGCTTAGTTTCCTAGTGGGTTAGATAATATTGGGATAAGCCATGTGGGCTAATTAAGGGATTTGGGCCTCTTTAGTTAATATTGTGCATGTGGGCTTGGCCCGATCTGTAATTAGGTCACCCTATGTAACTATAAATAGGGTGAGCCTAGCACATTAGAAGGTTGCTATTTTTATTGTTCTTCTTAGTCATTCTCGAGATAGTGTAACCGTGTACCAGATGATCCTTTGAGATCGTGTGCATGTTGAGATTCAATCAATAAAATCGTTCTTGTTCTTCATCACTTTCTTAGTTTTCCGCACTTTGAATGTGATCGTGATATCCGATTGATAGTTTTTGGGACTTACAATTGGTATCAGAGCCTAAGAAGTCTTTCGAAAGGCTCGGTTTGAATCGGATATTGTTTGAATATCGAAGAATGAAGAGGTTGGCAGTTTTGCTGAGTCGAAAAGATTGAAAAAGGGTTGAGTTTGGTTTCGTTTCATCATTTAATCCTCATTATTCAACTGACATCTTTGGTTGAGTTGTTTGGCATATTTGTTTATCGGTATTTTTGGTCGAAGGCTACAGAAATTCCAGAATCTGTGAAGAACATACTAAAGAATTTGAAGAACATCATCAAGAAAAACTTAAATTTTACGTTTTTTGATCTATTTGGTGGTTTGAAATTTGTGTTTGCTGATTTTTAGGACCTTATTGGTAGAAAGAATCAAGGAAATTGAATTTCGAATATTTGATTTGTTTCCTTATTTTCGGGATTTAATTGACTGATTCTGATTTGTCTAAAAGAACAGCTGTTGTGTACGGGTTCTATACTTTGGAGTGTGCTGGTTGTTTAAAAAATTCAAAGGGCGCAACATAAGTGTGCGGATCATATCTGTATTCAAGTGTGCTGCCCAGATTAAATTGTGCGACCTGCTGCCGAAACATTACTGTGCGACCAGATTTTAAGTGTGAGAAAAATTAACTTATCATCATCTTCACGTTCAACATCAACAAACAGTCATCATCATCTCTAATTCGAATAACAAACAGTAGCCGTGATCTCTGACTGGCTTCATCCGAACACCTGGTTATCACGTTCATCACCATAGCAACCTGCAACACACCTTAACCTTCATCATAAACCACCCCGCACACTACGTCCTAACACCATCCCGCACACCGAACATAACCACCTCGCCGGACCTCCACTTCTACATTCATCGTTCATCGTCTCTGTCAACACCACTGTCTTCTCCGATCAAGTCGTCACATTTGCACCTCTGTTTATCTAACAACCACCATTAACAATCTCCACAGTTCCTACAACATCATCTAGTATCTTCATCTTCACATCAACCTCAACCTTCACGGCATCATTAGTATTACCGTAAATCATCTTTCATCGGAGCACCACCCTGCACACCGAACCCGCACATTACAACCTTCACAGTTCATCATCTGGTGTGTGACTAGATTTGTACCCTCACACTACAACCTTAACAGTTCATCATCTGGTGTGCGACTAGATTTGTAGTTGCGACCGAACCACATCTCGAATCCGGTTTTGAAATCTATCTCGTTCATCTCTTTCACCATCCCCGGCACTCATCATTACCATATCTTTGATCACCATCTCTGTTACTATCGCTTTTATAATAGCAGGGGTATAAGTGTAAAATGGGAAAGTTCAGGGACTAATGGTGATAGAAGCATAGTCAAGTTGGTTAGTTAGTTAATAGTAGTTGAGGGAAACTGTTATGTTAGTTGTAATTGAGTATAAATAGTTGGTTGTTAGTGGAATAAGATAGCTTTGATTGTGTGATTTCTCTTCTGTGTTTCTATTCTCATTTTTGAAGCTAACAATTGGTATCAGAGCAGTCGATCCTCGGCTAGCTCTTGATTTGATCAGCTCAATTTCAATTCATTTCATATTGAATTTGATCTTTGTTCGGTCAAATTCTACTCTATTTCTTTCAATACCTTTGAATTTGATATTTGTTCGATTAAATTCTGTGCGATTTCATTTCGATTTCACGAATTGATCATTGATTCGGTCAATTCCGTTCTTGAAACCCTAATAATGTCAACTCGTACTCAGACAATAGAACAGAGGATGCAGGATCATGAAAGTTCCATGAACAGATTTGCTGAGAATTTGGCAGCCATTAAGAATCAAATGGAAGCACAAATGACGGAAGTTCTGCAAAGTATTCAAGCAATGGGAGTGGGTCCTGCTTACAACCATGCTAACAACAGGCTGACCAAGATGGAATTTCCTAAATTCAATGGAGAGAATTTGGAAGGTTGTTCATATGGAAGATATGGCAATTATGTGGCATCAATCATTTGTTCAATCCAGGGGTGGAAGTATAGAAGGTATGACGTGGTTAGAATATAAGAGTTTTCTTACTGCTAGATTTGGGGTGTTTTTGAATCAAGATGCTATGGGTACATTAGCATCTCTTAGGCAAACAGGATCATTGAAAGAATTGTGTAAAGAATTTGATTTAGCTCTCACTAAGGTGTCAATATGTGTTGAATATGCTGTCAGTATTTTCTTGAAGGCTGTAAAACCTGAAATAGGATATCCAGTAAGGATGTTGAGACCAAAAACCCTGCCCGAGGTATATATGTTAGCAAGAATGCACGAAGAATCTGTAAATGCTACTCAGTTTAATAGAAGTGGAATAAGAGGTGTGTATAACAGCTCTATAAGAAGTGGTGAGTCTAGCTCCAAATCAACTTTCACAAACAGTGCCAATAATCTGCCTTTATTACCTGCTCCTTATAGCAAACCAAAACCCTTAAATTCTAGGAAATTGACACACAAAGAAATTGAAGAAAAGAAGGCAAAGGGAGAATGTTTTGGATGTACTGAAAAGTATGCTCCTGGTCATATCTGTAAGAATAAGCAGCTGTTCTCTATTGAATTAATAGAGGTAGAAGATGAAGACCAAGTTGATCTTTCTGAAATAATGTTGCAAGATATTCAAGAAGCCAAGATATTTTTGAATGCCATAATGGGGGTACCATCTTTTTCCACCATGAGGGTAAAAGGGTCAATTGGTACCAAGTCTTTGCATATTTTGGTGGACTCAGGTTCCACCCATAACTTTGTAAATGTGGATTTGGCTAGGAAGATGAGATGTCCAGTTAAGGAAGTTGGTTCATTGAACATTACTATAGCTGATGGTAATCAAATGTCTTGCAATAAGCTATGTGAAGATTTTAAGTGGGTTATGCAGGGCAATTGGTTTGCTGCAGATGTAATGTTGATTCCTTTGAGCAACTATGATATGGTATTGGGAGTGCAATGGTTACAAACTTTGAATGATATAGTATGGAACTTTAAAAAGCTGACTATGAAGTTTAAGGTAGGAGAACAATGGGTGGAATTGAAGGGAGTATAGGCTGATACAGTTTCTTTATGTTCTACTGAGAAAATGGAGCATATCTTAAGTGAAGAAGAAGGTGTGGCAGCAGTTCAATTGTTCAGTCTAAAGACTGAGGGAAGTGATTCTTTCCAACATACTGCTAAAGTAAGTGATAGCAGACAAAATGAGGCACTGGAAGCTTTGCTGAGCAAGTTTGCTGATGTGTTTGAAGTACCTAATACCCTGCCACCTAAAAGAGATTGTGACCATAGAATTGTTTTGAAAGATGAGCATGTAACAATCAATCAGAGGGCCTATAGATACCCTACTGGACAGAAGGATGTGCTGGAAAAATTGACTCAAGAATTGCTGGATTCTGGAGTGGTCAGGAATAGTAAAAGTGCCTTTGCTTCGCCTGTTGTGTTGGTAAAAAAGAAAGATGGGTCATGGAGGTTTTGTGTGGATTATAGACATCTTAATGAAGCAACAGTAAAGAATAGGTTCCCTATTCCACTGATAGAGGAACTGTTGGATGAGTTAGGATGGGCTACTATATTTTCTAAATTGGATTTACGAGCTGGTTATCACCAGATTAGGATGGAGGAGAGTGATATACATAAGACATCATTTCGAACCCATCAAGGTCTCTTTGAGTTTGTAGTCATGCCATTTGGTCTGACAAATGCTCCTGCCACATTTCAGGCATTAATGAATGCCACTTTTAAACCACTGTTAAGGAAGACTACCTTAGTCTTCTTTGATGACATCCTAGTTTATAGCCCTACTTTGGAACAACATATCAATGATTTGGAACAAGTTTTGGAGTTATTAAGAGCAAATTCCTTAGTTGCAAAGAAGTCTAAATGCTCTTTTGGGGGTTCATCTGTAGAGTATTTGGGGCATATCATATCTGGAAAAGGGGTGCAGACTGATCCACAAAAGATTATAGCTGTTCAGAAATGGCCAATTCCTAATACTTTGAAGCAGTTGAGGGGGTTTCTTGGGCTTGCAGGATACTACAGAAGATATATTAAATCTTTTGGAGTCCTAGCTAGACCCTTAACTGAATTATTGAAGAAAGATGCCTTTGAATGGTCAGACCAAGCTCATCAGTCTTTTGAGCAGTTGAAAGAGGCTCTAACCACTGCTCTGGTTCTTGCTTTACCTAATTTTGATAAAGAGTTTGTCATAGAAACGGATGCTTCTTCGAAAGGAATGGGGGCGGTTCTAATGCAAGAGGGTCATCCATTAGCCTTTGTTAGCAAGGCTTTATCTACAAAACAACAACTCCTTTCGATCTATGAGAAGGAGCTGCTGGCCATCTTGATGGCTGTAAAACAGTGGCACCATTAGCTCATTGTTAAAAAGTTTTTGATTAAAATGGACCATAAAAGTTTAAAGTTTTTGCTGACATAAAGGATTACTACACCTTTGCAACAGACTTGGCTGGCTAAACTCATGGGATATACGTATGGCATTGTTTATAAACAAGGATCTGAGAATGTGGTAGCGGATGATTTATCCAGGGTCAGTGGTTTGGCTTTATTTGAAATTAGTCTAAGTGCCATAGATCCTTTGTTATTCTCACGGATTAAGGCAGTTTGGGAAACAGATGAGCAGCTACAATCCATTATACATCGAATAAAACAAGGTCAGCTGATAGAAAATGTGACTTGGGATGGGCAGACTTTGAAAAAGAAAGGAAAGCTGTGGATAGGTGATGATGAGCAGCTTAAGAAAGATATTTTACATCTCTTCCATAAGTCACCAATTGGAGGTCATTCAGGGTTTACACCCACTCTAAAGAAAGTGAAAGCTTTCTATTATTGGAAAGGGTGTTCTAAGCAAGTTTATCATTTTGTCAAGGAGTGTCATGAATGCCAGCAAGCCAAATATGAGCCAGTAGCCAGTCCGGGGCTGCTACAACCTCTTCCTGTTCCAAGCCATGTGTTTACAGATATCTCAATGGATTTTATATCCGGGTTACCAAAGGTTCAACAAAAAGACACAATTTTGGTAGTAGTGGACAGACTAACAAAATATGCTCATTTTTACCCTTGTGTCATCCCTATACAGCTCCACAAGTGGCACAAGTATTCTTAGATTCCATTTTTAAGCTGCATGGCTGCCCAATGACTATTATCTCGGATAGGGATCCTTTATTCTTAAGTCAATTCTGGAAGGAGTTCATGAAGCTGCAAGGTGTACAATTGTGTTACTCAACAGCTTACCATCCACAAAGTGATGGTCAAACATAGGTTTTAAACCGCTGTTTGGAGTCTTATTTACGATGTATGTGTATGCATTCACCAGGTCAATGGGTGAAGTGGCTGAGTTTGGCTGAATGGTGGTACAATACTTCTTTCCATTCAGCAATAAAGTTGAGTCCTTTTAAAGCTTTGTATGGGTTTCCACCTCCTTTACACATTCCCTATATTCCTAATGACACAAACATTGAGGTTGTGGAGGTGTTGCATAGGGATAGGGAGTTGATGATCAACAACTTGAAACAAGCTCTTGTTAAAGCCAGGAATCGTATGAAGCAATATGCTGATAACAAACGTTCGGAAAGACAGTTTGAGGTGGGAGAGTGGGTTTATCTGAAGCTTAGACCTTTTGTGCAAACATCTTTGAGAATTCAAAAGCATTCAAAGTTGGGACCGAGGTATTTTGGACCATTCTTGATTTTGGAAAAGATAGGAGTTGTTGCTTATAAGTTGGATCTACCGGAGAGTGCTCAAATGCATCCGGTGTTTCATGTGTTGTTGCTGAAAAGAGCTAATGGGTCTAATAGTCCTATCCTTCCTATACCAGCTGGTTTGAGATTTGTGCTGCAGCCGAGGGCTATTATTGACAAACGAGTAGTCAGAAGAAACAATAAGATGGTACAGCAGGTGTTAGTTCATTGGCAGGATTTACCAATATCAGAGGCGTCATGGGAATTTGCTGATGATTTTAAACTGAGATTTCCGGATTTCCATTCTTGAGGACAAGAATGATTTTTTGGGGGGAAGTTATATTACTATCGCTTTTATAATAGCAGGGGTATAAGTGTAAAATGGGAAAGTTCAGGGACTAATGGTGATAGAAGCATAGTCAAGTTGGTTAGTTAGTTAATAGTAGTTGAGGGAAACTGTTATGTTAGTTGTAATTGAGTATAAATAGTTGGTTGTTAGTGGAATAAGATAGCTTTGATTGTGTGATTTCTCTTCTGTGTTTCTATTCTCATTTTTGAAGCTAACAATCTCCGGCAGACATCACTCACGTTCTCCGACACCTTCTTCTCCGGCAGCCACTATCTTCCGGTCAACTTCAACATCATAACCTCCGATCACCGTTAGCTCATCTCTATCGTCCACCACGGTTCTTACCGTTAACCTACAACCACCACCGTCTTCATCAACTGCTTTGTCCATCATCATCATCACATCTTCATCAGAATTCATTAAAAGGGTATGGCGGCTGAAATTTTGAAATAGGGTTTTGGTTCTTCTGTTTAATCGAAGAAGAAGACAGTTATTTAGATTTTTTTTCTTAATAATAATAATAATAATAATAATAATAATAATAATAATAATAATAATAATAATAATAATAATAAGGTTAAGGATCCTGTACATTAATCAACTTTTGTGAGAAAACTTTTGTGAGAAGGGTGAGAAATAATTTGGGAATAACAAGTGTCCTTTATCTTAATTAATTCAAAAGGGTGTATTGGTAATTTTATATTCTTATCAATTAATTGATTTCAAGATAACTGCAAAAAAAAAAAAAAAAAAAAAAACAAACTGGCGATGAGATAATTTAGGGATTCTTTCGAATTTTGTAATTCTCCGCAAGATCCAATAAGATTTTCATGTACGCATCATTCTTCATCAATTATAAATACATGAGGTCTCATGAAATCGGCAGAGACAATACAGTTGTTAACCTTCTGCGATTCTGGTGTTTTATATCAATTTCTATGGATTCCGCTGATCCAGGTACATGTGGATCAAAACTTGTTCGGGACAAACTTGGTACTCGTAAAATGGGTTGTTTAGAAAAAGTATCCATTGTGTTCAGGTTCAAATGGGTCGTTTTAGTAAAAAAGTACATTGGCGTTGGGTGGTTTCGAGCCATTATAAGTTAGATGCTCCCGCGTGAGGCAGTTCTTGCACGCACTCGGTTTCATTTTTTTTTTGTGAGTTACCTTTTGTTTTCTGCTTATGCGCTGTGCCTCAGCACCGTTTTTGCGCCTAGGCGCGCACCTTTTTGCGCCTCAGCACCGTTTTTTCAAAAAAAACCCCATTTTTGTGCCTAGGCTACCACAAGGCGCTATAGGTGCGCCTCGCTGCGCCCGAGCGCCTAGGCGCACACTTTTTGCGCTTTTGACAACATAGGACAATTGAGTAGTTCAAATTTGTGTCAATAAGTTTATTTAACCTTGCACTTTAACATTTCTGAAATTGCTTCAATTTCTTTTATGCAGTTTATAAAACTCCTACTGAAAAGAAGACCCTGGATTGTTGATTTTGTCATGGTTAGACTCTACTATGAAGGTGTGACTCAATTCAACAGTCAATACTCGTCTAGTCACTACCAAGTATGTACTCCCAACTCAACTTTTAATTTTATTGAACTTGATAAGTTAATAAAATTGATGACTTTTGGACCATACTTTTCATTAGAACATATTCTTAAGTACATGTTATAATAAAAGGGTTACTTGTGGAAAGTCTAAAAAAAGAATTTTAGTGTTCAAAAGTTGAAATGTTAATTAAGATTGACACACTTTAACCATCTAAAAGTGCACTTTAGCCAACCCATTAACAACTCACTCCAGGTTATAATTTTCTTTACGAAAAAGGTCTTGATCTGATTTAGATAATATAACAAGAAATAACCAAAACTGTCATAAGTTGTTGGAGGTAAAACATTCTGCAGAAAATCGCATTAGCTAGATTCAACATATTCTAGAGTGCCTCACGTGCTTTATTAAACCAAGGTCTTGAATTGTTGATATTATTCTTTCACGTTACATTTCCACTAATTTCATGTTTTTGTGTCTTAGTTTTATGTGAGATGAAGTAAATTAGGTGTTTACAACTGAAGGAAACATTATATTCCTATACACCTAATCTTGTTAGCAGTTTATAAAAACAATCCTGTTAGAAATCTAACTTTGCGATTTTTTTAACAGGTAATTGTTAGTACCATTGCTTATAAAGCGTTAGCATGAGGATCATTTTACTTGTATGAAGATTGTCCATGAACTTAATGTAATTCGAGTTTTTATTCATACATTTGTGGGTTGTTTTTTTATGTTTGATATTTAGACTTAATTTGACATTTGATTATATATTTTTTTTGCGAATATTTGGAATATGTTTGGATAATGATCAAACTTTTTATTGAAGTGATGATATTATGATTTTTATATTCTATATTTTTATTTTAATTCTGTATTGCAAATAAATAATGATAATAATAATAATATACTAAACATATGTTGTGGCACTTGTTAATGTGATTTTTGTGGCAAAATTATGTGCCACTAAAAGTAGTATGAATATTCAACTAAAAATAGTTTTTACCGACATAAAATTTGTGCCACAAAAAGTTTCTTTTGTAATACTGTGGCAGAAACAAAAAGTGCCACTAAAAGCCTAAATATTTTTAGTGGCACACTGAAAAGTGCCACTTTTTTGTGTGCCGCTCATTCTTTAAAGGGTTTTCAGTGGCACTTTATTGGCTTTTGGTGGCATTTTTTTGTGTGTAACTGTATGGCATTTTTTTTGTAGTGCAACATTGTAGGGTAACTTCGGTGTCAAAATCCATCAACAATCCCATAAACTCACACACCTTTGTTTGTAGGGTAACTTCGGTGTCCAAATCTTCAAGACTCTCCAACTCACATTCGTGGAACTTCTACACAAACCGTGAGTATACATGACCTCTTTTATTTTAATACACTTTGGGTGCAGTAAATATAAATTATCAAAATCACATTTACACAATCACATGATTCAATCAATCAATCCATTTATACACGCTAATGTGTTAAACTTTAGGATACTAACATGCTAGAAGCCATTCTTGCACAATTTTGTCATTAATGGGGTGTCCGAAACATAAGCTTTCGGTGCTACGTCGCAACCCCCATAACTTGTCCGTTTTTGAACCGACAAGCTATTAAACAATATTTTCGTCGCCATAACAACCAAACGAATAACTTGGCGAACTAGTTAAGCTTATTTTGGAACCCGAAATCTCTTCATACATCTTTTGGTTGCGGAAAACCTTCGTCGATAGAATTAAAAGTGCCGTTAACGAACTGATGACTAAACGAAAGCCGTTTAAGGTATCAAAATACAATTTCTACTAGTCTAGTGAACTAGTTAACGACAATTAACATTCCAAATCCCTAGTTACCCCCTAATGGTGTAAGAAACCCCTAATCACCACACTTTACTTAAACACCTAAATATCTAGATTTTTAATATTTTTATAAAAAAAATTACATAATACCCCCCCCCCCCCCATGTTGGCGGACTCAAGTGGGTCACACCCCACTTGATCTTTGTTGAAATCTTGCAAGATTTGGAGCATGGTGTTCAAGGAGTTGTTGAAAAGATTACATACTTCACCATCATTTTGTCTTCATACAATACACCATTCCTAAACTTTTCACAACACATTTCAAACAACAAAACCTTCATCTTTGTCTTCCTTGTTCACGGCTCAAAGAAGGCATCCATACACCACAATAAATCACCATTAAACACCATAAATTACTCACTTTCTGTAAGGCCATATAATTGACTAGGTTTACGCTTATCTTTATCAAACACAATTATAAGCTATTGGGCTTAGTTTCCTAGTGGGTTAGATAATATTGGGATAAGCCATGTGGGCTAATTAAGGGATTTGGGCCTCTTTAGTTAATATTGTGCATGTGGGCTTGGCCCAGTCTGTAATTAGGTCACCCTATGTAACTATAAATAGGGTGAGCCTAGCACATTAGAAGGTTGCTGTTTTTATTGTTCTTCTTAGTCATTATCGAGATAGTGTAACCGTGTACCAGATGATCCTTTGAGATCGTGTGCATGTTGAGATTCAATCAATAAAATCGTTCTTGTTCTTCATCACTTTCTTAGTTTTTCGCACTTTGATTGTGATCGTGATATCTGATTGATAGTTTTTGGGACTTACAATTGGTATCAGAGCCTAAGAAGTCTTTCGAAAGGCTCGGTTTGAATCGGATATTGTTTAAATATCGAAGAATGAAGAGGTTGGCAGTTTTGCTGAGTCGAAGAAGATTGAAAAAGGGTTGAGTTTGGTTTCGTTTCGTTTCGTTTCGTTTCGTCGTTTAATCCTCATTATTCAACTGACATCTTTGGTTGAGTTGTTTGGAAGATTTGTTTATCGGTATTTTTGGTCGAAGGCTACAGAAATTCCAGAATCTGTGAAGAACATACTAAAGAATTTGAAGAACATCATCAAGAACAACTTAAATTTTACGTTTTTGATCTATTTGGTGGTTTGAAATTTGTGTTTGCTGATTTTTAGGACCTTATTGGTAGAAAGAATCAAGGAAATTGAATTTTGAATATTTGATTTGTTTCCTTATTTTCGGGATTTAATTGACTGATTCTGATTTGTCTAAAAGAACAGCTGTTGTGTACGGGTTCTATACTTTGGAGTGTGCTGGTTGTTTAAAAAATTCAAAGGGTGCAACATAAGTGTGCGGATCATATCTGTATTCAAGTGTGCTGCCCAGATTAAAGTTTGCGACCTGCTGCCGAAACATTACTGTGCGACCAGATTTTAAGTGTGAGAAAAATTAACTTATCATCATCTTCATGTTCAACATCAACAAACAGTCATCATCATCTCCAATTCGAATAACAAACAGTAGCCGTGATCTCTGACTAGCTTCATCCGAACACCTGGTTATCACGTTCATCACCATAGCAACCTGCAACACACCTTAACCTTCATCATAAACCACCCCGCACACTACGTCCTAACACCATCCCGCACACCGAAAATAACCACCTCCCCGGACCTCCGCTTCCACATTCATCGTTCATCGTCTCTGTCAACACCACTGTCTTCTCCGGTCAAGTTGTTACCTTTGCACCTCTGTTTATCTAACAACGACCATTAACAATCTCCACAGTTCCTGCAACATTATCTAGTATCTTCATCTTCACATCAACCTCATCCTTCATAACATCATTAGTATTACCCTAAATCATCTTTCATCGGAGCACCACCCTGCACACCGAACCCGCACACCGAACCCGCACATTACAACCTTCACAGTTCATCATCTGGTGTGCGACTAGATTTGTGGCTGTGACTCATCGTTTCCGAAACACATCTCGAATCCGGTTTCAAAATCCATCTCGTTCATCTCTTTCACCATCTCCGGCAGTTATCATTACCATATCTTCGATCACCATCTCCGGCAGACATCACTCACCTTCTCCGACACCTTCTTCTCTGGCAGCCACTATCTTCCGGTCAACTTCAACATCATAACCTCCGATCACCGTTAGCTCATCTCCATCATCCACCACTGTTCTTACCGTTAACCTACAACCACCACCGTCTTCATCAACTGCTTTGTCCATCATCATCACATCTTCATCAGAATTCATTAAAAGGGTGTGGCGGCTGAAATTTTGAAATAGGGTTTTGGTTCTTCTGTTTAATCGAAGAAGAAGACAGTTATTTTGATTTTTTTTCTTAATAATAATAATAATAATAATAATAATAATCATTAGGTAATCATTACTTAATTATTAATAATAATAATTATAATATTAAATTAGGTTTTCTTTTATATATATAAAATATTAAAAAATTAATTATAATAATAGTTTATTTTAATATTAAAAATTAAAAAAAAGGTTTTATTAAATAAAAAAGGGGTTTGTTATTTTTTTGGTAAAAAAATTTTTGACAGGTTTTTGAGTGTGCGAGTCCAGTATACAAGTGTGCGGCCACAGTTTTAACACTCCGGTTTGGCAAAAATCACATTTCCGGGGGATCACATCTTAGAAATGTCTTCTCAGAAAGAAGTGTTTGAGCACAAACTAACCAGTTTCAGATACTTTCTTGGTGATTCTGTAGAAGCGTTGATTGGCCGGTTTACTGAACTGCTCTTAGAAATGAAGATGGCAGAAATTGTGTTGTCCACGCATTGGAGCAACATGAAGCTTCTGGATTCTATAAAAAGGATTCTAGATCAGGGAAACTGTAGTTGGTTTAGCAATGTTAATCAAATAATATTAACAACCAACTACTACTGTTACAAAATGAAGCCGGATGAGCTGATCTCACTCATCAAATCTTATGATAAGGCTGACAAGCAGAAGGCTCAATGCAACACATCTGCTACAGTTTGCTCATCCACTCCTGCTCTTGATGTTCCTGCTGCTCCATTACCTGTTGAAGTTTACTCGTCTACTCCTGCTGATTCAGGATCAAATTGTCATGCAGGTTTTCCAATTTATGAAATCACCCCTACTCCTACTGAGGTATGTGTAGATAATATCTGCTGTACTAGTGCATGCAGGGATAAGGTTAGTGGTTACAAAGCACATGCAGACTCGCTCGTTATGCAACTTAGATCGTCCAAATCTAATGAATATGAAACTAAAAAGAAAATAAATGGATACAAGGATATGGTGGAGGCGCAGAAGCGTGATCTAAAAGTTGCATAACTATCTGAGTCAGGAGCGATGTAGGCATCTCCACTTTAAGGAACTAGCTGAAAAATTAACTGCTGAACTTGATAACCTAAAATCAACCTTTGAAAACACAGAGTTTAATTTTAAAAAAGTTTGATGTATCAAGTGAAAAAGTTGAAAATATGATTAATCAACAGTTAAAATACAGTAAGAAGGAAGTGAGGAATAAGGGATTGGGATTTGTATGCATACCTCCATCATACAATCACAATTACACCTCTCTTCCTATGACTGAGGAGGAGATAGAAAATTTGCCTAAAATGGAGTATGGAAAACACAATGACGTTAAGGTTGAGCCGGTAAAATCAATCAAAGTTAAAATCTCAAAAGCTAAAAGAAATGAAACAAAGACAACTGAAGCAGCATCTGCACCTGTCTTTGTAAAATCAGATGATGTCTCTAAGCAAACAGAGACATTGAGATTTGAGAAAAAATGAAGAATCGGCAAATAAACCAACTGAGCAAGTTGCTCCATCTGATTCCAAGTGTGAATCATCTGAAGCAACTGATTCTGAGAAATTGGAATCGGTTGAATCTTGTGAATCTAACTGTGAATCTTCTGGAGCAGCTGACTCAGCAGAAGAAGATTCAGCAAAGCCACTACAAAAGGAATGCAACTCAAGTGGTTCAGCTGAATCAAGTGGTGAAACAGTGACTGGGCCCACAACGTCTAAAATTGAAACGACAAGGCCAGTCCCTGATTTTAAGTGTGTGAATGTTATTGATGCTTCTACTTCATGTGCAGTTGAGGTAAAAGTAGAGGATTGGGTTTGTCAAAAAGTTGATGATGTTTGTTCAAAAACATCAAATTTGTCTGCTGATGATCCTTCTTATGTCAGAAAGGGTGTTTCTAAGCCAGCTTTGAGAGGCCCTACAAATAAATATGTGCCTCCAAAGCCAACAGTTAGAAATGAAAATGCTAAATCTAGTAAATGTGCTAACTGTTGTAAATAGAGACATATGAAGCAGGGCAGAAAGGTTGAACAGACTGCAAACAAATCATCCAACAAGTTTTTATAACTCAAACTCATCATCAGTTGGATCGAATGGATCGGGATATGCTCCTTACGTGAAAAAGAAAACCTGCTACAACTGCGGCATACCTGGTCACATTGCAAGGAATTGCACACACCGTCCCTATGTGCCATACTATACACAACATCAGAAGGTTACATCTAGGGATATATCTTATTCTAAGCCAATGAAGGTTGAAAAGCCTAAGGCAATGATGAACAAGCATCCCCAGGTTAAATCATCTGATGGGGATTGGAATGCTGCAAAAGTAAACAGGAAACAAGCTTTGAAACCAAAAAAAGTTTTGAAAAACAAAATGGTTGAAAAGCAAACTGTTTTGCCCAAGGCACCTAAGAAATTAGAAAAGCCTAAATAAGTTTGGAAGGCAAAACATAAAGCAGCAACATCACCAATCCCTGAAACAAAAGGGGACATGTGCTTGTAAGAAGTGTCGTATGTTGATGCTTCAAGAATACCCAGGACCACGATGGCCTGGGTACCAATGTCTTACTAATCTCCTTACTTTTCAGGGACAACCAAGGAGGAGCTATTGACAATCCTTGGATGTTGACAGCGGTTGTTCCAGAGACATAACGAGTAACATTTCACTGTTGCAAAAAAGTTTTAATTCTTTACAGTTTATATGTTTCGTTTGAAGGAGATAAGAGAGGTGAGACAGGATCAACGAAAAGGTACAAATTTGAATTTCGTATTCTAAGTTCAATATTGATTAGTTTTACATCTTATGATGGAACGGTTAGGCAAAAAACCACAAAAATATTTTCATTTTCTTTTGTGTTTCTCTTTGTACATAAGTTTTCGTTGTTAGGTAAATTTGTGCATAAGATTTATGCACAAATTTAGGGGGATATCTAGAGATATCTGTTTGTAAATATATTTAAAATTAAAAAAATTAAGAAAATGAGAAAATACAAAAACATTCAAAAAAACAGGAAAATCAAAAATATTTTGTGGCATATATGGGAAATGAAATACATTTTCACTATGTGGATTAAGGCTGACTCATGTAAGACCAATATTGAAATGGTCTGACTCTAGAACGATATGTTGGTAGGCTTTATCCTGATGGCTGGACACTTTGACTGGTTCTGTGCAGAACACTAAATTATTCTGTGACCTCAGGAAAGAACGTCACTTGGAATTAGGACATGGCTATTTGAATGCGTGTGTGATGTCCCGATACACACAATTTTGTTCTAGTTTTGAAATTTTTTCTGTCTAACTCGTGTTTCTCCTCTGTTTTGCGTGAGCAAATACCTGGAGGTGCTAGGCAACATCAGCTTCTGTTTTGCGTGAGCAAAGACCTAGCTGTACATTGTCGCGCTATAGATCTATTACATCTGAAAGAGGCCCTCAAGTGCCCAAAAGAAACCCGAAAAACCTATATCAAATTGAGAAAACTCATTTGATCTGTATATTATATCCATCTCTGCACATGATCTATTATGTTCTCTTCTCAACCAAGTCACAGTCAAGGTTTCAGAATCCTAGAATGGGCTTGTGAAAATATGTAGTAGGGAAACTACACGTATGATAACGTGTTCTAATTAAAATTCCAGGACATGGTTGTGATTGAATTGAGTGTTCATATTAATTAAATTGAAAAACATGATAAATCAGTTACAAAACGTTATATGGAAAAGGTCCAAGGAGATAAGTTTAAGTGGACAAATATACTGGCAATCGCTCGGATCATCCAAAGTTAATTAGTGTTTATAAGTGTATTATGGCCTGAAACACTGTGATTTGATCCCATTGCTATTGTAATTGTATATTAGTTTCTTTGTTTATTTGTGTTTCAGTTTATATTATTAGTTTTTAAAATAAAAATTCAAAATAAGTGTTTTATTTTTATTTAAAAAATCAAAAACCAAAAATAGAGTGTTTATTTGTTTTATTAAAAATTTAATTGTTCTTGAAGATTTGATTGATCATCATAAGTTAAAAGAAATTTGAATTATGAAATCCGGGTACAAATACTTAGATGTACCAAGTGTTCATGTGGTACTTTCCTCTGTTGCACATAAATGTTCGCTTATGAATTTCTGAGCATGTGCAGAATTTGATTCAAATCAAGAAACAAGAGTTGTTGAAGATTGAGATGATGTTGGCTGCTGATAAAGCATGAAGCATCATAACAACAAGATGTGCCTGAGTCAGAAGAACCAGATTCGAGTCATCATCTGACAGTGATAGTACATCTAAAGAAGTACCTGTGAACCTTCTTGAAAGAGAAGACATTGACAAAGAAAAGAGTTTCTTAGAATCCTCCTCTTGCATTCTTTTCAACAAGATTTTCAAGCAAAGCTAATCGTTATTAAGAACAAAAGGCCCAAGTTTGAAGATTAAAAGACGAAGTATCTTCCCACAGAGACATGAGAAAGACAACAGTTTGAAAAAGATAACATAAACCTAGGGGGTATTGTAAGGCCATATAATTGAGTAGCTTTACGCTTATCTTTATCAAACACAATTATAAGCTATTGGGCTTAGTTTCCTAGTGGGTTAGATAATATTGGGATAAGCCATGTGGGCTAATTAAGGGATTTGGGTCTGTTTAGTTAATATTGTGCATGTGGGCTTGGCCCAATCTGTAATTAGGTCACCCTATGTAACTATAAAAAGGGTGAGCCTAGCACATTAAAAGTGTAACACCCCGAAAATTTTAAAACTTTATATTAGAATTATAAAGTTTAAATATACGAGAATTTATTTAATTAGGACTTTAACCTAGTTAGTTAATTTCTAGGAATAACTCAAACTAGAGTTATAAGTAGCTAGATTAAAAGATGATTAAAATGGAGGGGCTAGAATTGTAAAAACTGAAACTTGAATTGTAATTAAAGAAATAAAACAAACCAAACACCCCCATTAGGAGGTGTTGGTCGTACAGAACAAGAGAGGGGCGACACCCCTTGGCTCCAAACTCCAAAATCACAAAAACTCCCAAATTGAATGTGCAAATCTGGTCCAAAACGAAATCCGAGCCTAGAATCGTGATCCTCATCACAAGAGGATCATAAGGTATGTAAAATCTGATGAAATCTCTAAACTTGAAATTCTCATGATTTAGGAAATCTGGAAATTCGATGTTGCATGTGTGTTATATGGTTAGATTAGAGTTTATATGGTGTTTAGAAGTAAAACCTAATCAACTACATGTAAAATCATGACCAAATTCAGGAAATTTCCATGAACACCTTGAAGGTGGGTTGTGGGTTTTATATGAGGATGATGAACACTAGGGTTTAGATGATTATCCTAGTGTAAATTGATTATAGAATAGTGATTCCAGAAACATATGATGCTTAAACACTATAGGAGGGCTTTATTGTTGTCAAGTTAGCTAATTAGCAAGCTATGAAGTTGATTATTAAAGATATAAAAATTCTGCATATGAAGTGTTTGTTGAAATGCCCCAAAGAAGGCTTAAAAACTAGAATTTTGTAGTTAAAACACCTACTCGTGATGTTTTGACTATTATGTGAAATGTGGTTACAAAGAGTTCTAAACATGATAACATTGAACTCTGTAGGACAAGATACCGGAACGTCGAGTGGATAAGCCGGTGGTGACTCACGGTTGAAGGGCGTGCGTTAAGGTATGTAACTTGACCCGTTACATTTATTTTATCGGATGATTCTATGTGAAATTAAATTTTGAATAAGAGTTGTTTTGAATTAAGCAATGAAGTTGTAATATTGATTGAATTATTAAATTCGGTTGGTACCCGTTGGTAGTCGTCATATAGAAGGATTCTTTAGACGAGCCAAACGGGTCAAATAATCGAGTAAAACATGAATCATATTCCGGAAATATGTTAGTTGTCTACGCTATTGGTTAATATTTATCACATGCTAGAAATACTAGTTTTAGATGAAATGGGTTGTTTGAAAAGCAAATTACAAGAATTGTTTGAATGAGATGAATCAACAAAACAAAACATAGGTTTCCAGTTCTTACCGTAAATTACGGTCTTACCGTAATTTACGGTAATGGTCAGACATGTTACGGAGCATCTCTACTGGTTTACGGTAACCAGGAAATTTTAGGACACACCGTAAATTACGGTGAGACCGTAATTTACGGTGAACCCAGAATTGTTGTTTTGTGTTTATTATCTCAAATGTGATGTTTATCATTGTGATTATGTTTTACATTAACGATCAAAACTAATAAGTTCAACGTTTTGATCATAGGTAAATTAGTGAAGCTTACGGATGGCGATCAAGTGATATAGTGAAGAACCGAACACTCGATTTTGAAGCTTTCGCAATGTTTTAAATCTTTTGTAGTCTTTGTGAATGGGTTAAAAACACACGTTAAACAAATTTTGAAATGATGTAATTTAGTCATTAGTTGACTAAGGTCTTGTTACTCATGAACTTCGTTAACGAAAGCCATGTACTTAAATCTTATTTTGTTAAAAATTTAGGATAAAATTTTAGGATGTTACAAGTTGGTAATCAGAGCTCAAGGTTGTCAATAGGTGTTCGGTTCAAGCTTGATCGATCGTCCGGTAAGAATTAACTTGTTTGTTAATAAATTATGTGTTATGTATAGAATGAGAAATGAACAATATGCATGAAAAGAGTGTGTAAGCTCACTCAAAAACAAGAAATGCATGAAACAAGAATGATCAAATCAAGTTACGGACTTGATTGAATCGAAACAAGAATGATCAAGTCAAGTTACGGACTTGATTGAATCGAAACAAGAATGATCAAATCAAGTTACGGACTTGATTGAATCGAAACAAGAATGATCAAATCAAGTTACGGACTTGATTGAATCGAAACAAGAATGATCAAATCAAGTTACGGACTTGATTGAATAGAAACAAGAATGATCAAATCAAGTTACGGACTTGATTAAATAGAAACAAGAATTATTAAATCAAGTTACGAACTTGATTGAATCGAAACAAGAATGATTAAATCAAGTTATGAACTTGATTAAATCAAAACAAGTAAAGCAGGTGTTATAAATGGAATGTTTAACAATCTATGTAAACATTTCAGAAATCGAGATGGCTGATGGAGACAATGATAATGCGGTGCCAAAAGTCACCGAACAAGTGAGGGAAGTGATTGCCGAAGAGGTTGGAAAGGCGATCGAAAACAGTTTGTCGGGCTTTATTGATAAAATCCAAAACACGGTTTTATCAATAGTAGAAGATAGAATCAAGAAACTAGAAGAAGATTCAAATGTAGCAAAGGAAAAGCGAGGAGGACGAAAGCCTTGTTCATACAAGGAATTCATGGCTTGTAAACCACCAACATATAATGGGGAGGTTGACCCGATAGTGTGCCAACGATGGCTAAGTGACATCGAAGGGGTATTCGAGAGAACCCATTGTGACGAAGAAGACTACGTAGCTTATGGTACGGGTCAACTAAGGAGTCAAGCGAAAGATTGGTGGGATAACAAAAAGAAGGAGATTGGAAGTGAAGCAGTTAAGGCCATGACATGGGAGGAGTTTAAGACGCCGTTTCTTAAACACCATAGTCCCAAAGCAGTCATAAATAGAATCAAAGAAGAGTTCATGCAGCTCAGGCATAAGGGTGAATCCATAGACAAGATCACGGGGATGTTTATGGACAAGATAAAGTTCTGTGATGACTTGGTGACAAATGAAGAACAAAAGGTTTATTACTACCATAACATGCTAAGTGCGGAGTATAGAGAATTCATCACCCCTTCCAAATACGAGACCCTTACCGAGATCATAAATGCTGCTCGGGAGAGGGAGATCGAACTGAAAAAGAGCATTGAAAGGGGTGAACGGAAAGCACAAGATGTAAACCCAAGCCCTACTAAGAAGGCTCGAACAACCGAGACGGTAGAGGAGACAGATGCGAAAGGTGGAACACCAAGTTGCAAAGTTTGTGGAAAGGGGCACAAGGGCGAATGCCGCTTTAAAGACAAACCATGCCCCATATGCGGAAAGATAGGGCATACGGCCTCGCTGTGTCCAGGGAAAGTTTCCGTGTGTTATAAGTGCTATCAGCCGGGCCACAAAAAGTCGGAGTGCCCGGAATCGGACGGGAAAAGGAATGAGAAGGATGTGCAGATGGAGGCACAGAAGGCAAGGGCCAGATCCTTCCAATTAACTGCAACCGAAGTAAAGATGGAACCTGATGTCGTTTCGGGTATGTTTCTTGTGAATTTAATTTTAACACAAATTTTATTCGATTCGAGTGCGAAATATTACTGAATCTATGCGATAGGTCGTGAAAGAGTATAGCTTTAGACTATGGTTAAGGTCAAATAAATTTTGAAAAACCAAAGTCATTATTCAAAATAAAAAAAAAAGGGTGCTTTGACGCCATATGTATACTTATGCAATAAAATAAAGAAATGAATAGAAGATGATCCATGGGATCACCATAACCTTCAGGTTATAAACAATTATAAAGGTCTACGGAACTGAAATGACCATTGGGTCGATAATATAAAGCGTGGGAACCAGTTATGATTTCTCGCGTAAATTGATAACAGGGAAGAATAATTTTTGTCGTCAATTTTCTGGAGATGACTAATCAACATGTATTAAAAAGAAGAACATTAAATAAAAATTCAGTTTTTGGAAAGAAACAATGTTCAAACAAATATGAGCAATATGAGAGAAGTCAGAAAATGGTTAATACTAAAGGATATAAGTCTTGACGCCGAGAGGTGTAAGACGAAGCATTCGAGAGAAGATTCATAATAATGAAAAGCTAACGAAAATTTAAATATGGCATGACGGGACACAGAGTACAACCACGTTGTAATATGAGTCTCTAGATATGCAATCATAAACACGCAAAGGGCTGATGACGGTGATATAGTATACCCAAATGACGAGGTATGAGGTAAGATGATGACCAATTATTCTAGGCAATAAACAAGTTGTGTTCAAAATAATGCGGTGACCTATATAGAACGCTTGTCAATATAAGACTAGCGTGAAGTAAGTATACTGACGGGCTTAGTGACTGGATGGTTAAAACACAGCCTGGTCAAGAAGGCAATAAAGATAGTTAGGTCTAGACCAAAGAACTGCATAAAGAAGGTTTCGGGGACGAAACCCTTTTAAGGGGGGTGGACTTGTAACACCCCGAAAATTTTAAAACTTTATATTAGAATTATAAAGTTTAAATATACGAGAATTTATTTAATTAGGACTTTAACCTAGTTAGTTAATTTCTAGGAATAACTCAAACTAGAGTTATAAGTAGCTAGATTAAAAGATGATTAAAATGGAGGGGCTAGAATTGTAAAAACTGAAACTTGAATTGTAATTAAAGAAATAAAACAAACCAAACACCCCCATTAGGAGGTGTTGGTCGTACAGAACAAGAGAGGGGCGACACCCCTTGGCTCCAAACTCCAAAATCACAAAAACTCCCAAATTGAATGTGCAAATCTGGTCCAAAACGAAATCCGAGCCTAGAATCGTGATCCTCATCACAAGAGGATCATAAGGTATGTAAAATCTGATGAAATCTCTAAACTTGAAATTCTCATGATTTAGGAAATCTGGAAATTCGATGTTGCATGTGTGTTATATGGTTAGATTAGAGTTTATATGGTGTTTAGAAGTAAAACCTAATCAACTACATGTAAAATCATGACCAAATTCAGGAAATTTCCATGAACACCTTGAAGGTGGGTTGTGGGTTTTATATGAGGATGATGAACACTAGGGTTTAGATGATTATCCTAGTGTAAATTGATTATAGAATAGTGATTCCAGAAACATATGATGCTTAAACACTATAGGAGGGCTTTATTGTTGTCAAGTTAGCTAATTAGCAAGCTATGAAGTTGATTATTAAAGATATAAAAATTCTGCATATGAAGTGTTTGTTGAAATGCCCCAAAGAAGGCTTAAAAACTAGAATTTTGTAGTTAAAACACCTACTCGTGATGTTTTGACTATTATGTGAAATGTGGTTACAAAGAGTTCTAAACATGATAACATTGAACTCTGTAGGACAAGATACCGGAACGTCGAGTGGATAAGCCGGTGGTGACTCACGGTTGAAGGGCGTGCGTTAAGGTATGTAACTTGACCCGTTACATTTATTTTATCGGATGATTCTATGTGAAATTAAATTTTGAATAAGAGTTGTTTTGAATTAAGCAATGAAGTTGTAATATTGATTGAATTATTAAATTCGGTTGGTACCCGTTGGTAGTCGTCATATAGAAGGATTCTTTAGACGAGCCAAACGGGTCAAATAATCGAGTAAAACATGAATCATATTCCGGAAATATGTTAGTTGTCTACGCTATTGGTTAATATTTATCACATGCTAGAAATACTAGTTTTAGATGAAATGGGTTGTTTGAAAAGCAAATTACAAGAATTGTTTGAATGAGATGAATCAACAAAACAAAACATAGGTTTCCAGTTCTTACCGTAAATTACGGTCTTACCGTAATTTACGGTAATGGTCAGACATGTTACGGAGCATCTCTACTGGTTTACGGTAACCAGGAAATTTTAGGACACACCGTAAATTACGGTGAGACCGTAATTTACGGTGAACCCAGAATTGTTGTTTTGTGTTTATTATCTCAAATGTGATGTTTATCATTGTGATTATGTTTTACATTAACGATCAAAACTAATAAGTTCAACGTTTTGATCATAGGTAAATTAGTGAAGCTTACGGATGGCGATCAAGTGATATAGTGAAGAACCGAACACTCGATTTTGAAGCTTCCGCAATGTTTTAAATCTTTTGTAGTCTTTGTGAATGGGTTAAAAACACACGTTAAACAAATTTTGAAATGATGCAATTTAGTCATTAGTTGACTAAGGTCTTGTTACTCATGAACTTCGTTAACGAAAGCCATGTACTTAAATCTTATTTTGTTAAAAATTTAGGATAAAATTTTAGGATGTTACAAAAAGGTTGTTGTTTTTAATGTTCTTCTTAGTCATTCTCGAGATAGTGTAACCGTGTACCTGACGATCCTTTGAGATTGTGTGCACGTTGAGATTCAATCAATAAAATCGTTCTTGTTCTTCATCACTTTCTTAGTTTTCCGCACTTTGTTGTGATCATGATATCCGATTGTTAGTTTTTGGGACTTACACAGTCACACCCTCAAATTCCACATGCGGAATGTTACCGCGAGGCGTGCGACTGCCCAGGATCCAGCCACTAATTATTTGAACCACTTGCGAAAAGTGTAGGTTATTTCAAATAATAAGACAATTAGTGACTTAATTTAAAATTTTCAAAACTATAATTTGCAGCGGAAATGTAACTTAAGACTTTTCACAGTTAGAAACTACAATTTGGATGAATGTAGAAAACGTACGACTTACACACTCCCTCCGTTTACGTCGTCCGTTCTAAGCTGTATCGAGCAACCTGCAAAGCATGCAGTAGGGTGTCAACATAAAGTTGGCGAGTTCACAGTTTTTCAGTTTTATTTTCAAAAACTTTTGTTGTTTAATTACCCATTTATACCATGCCATGGGGAGCTACCCCATATGTAAGCTACTAAACTTCGTAATACCGAATACTTAGCGACTGCACGTTTCTGTGATTTGCCCCGTTTGTCAATGTCTATCATCATTGACTGTTTGCCAGAGCCTATTAGTTCACGCTCGATCCTATCCAGGCACAGTGTGAGGTTGGTGAGATCTAATAGCGCTATCAACTAATAAACCCGTTTGCAAGGCCAGGCAACTAATCGATATAGAAAGTGGGGACTTTCGTGATAGAGTTTCGTTTAGTACGCTTGTTGCATCTAATTTAAATAGTAATTAACTGAGTGTCCCACACAAGGGGAAAATGTTGCCCGTATCCCACACAAGGAGATAGTAAGCAATCCCAAACCAGTGAAAGCATTGTTTGTTCCATTTCCCAACCACCAGGAACGCATGCTTTAAGTAAAAAGTTGTTAACTCACCTTTGCTTTGCTCGGTAGATAATGCATTTGTCCTAAGTTGGTCAACCATATCCTATTATCGTTGCCACTTATTAGGATAGTTTACGTATAGAAGTAATCACATATTAATTACACGTATCTAACATGTATTCACCAAGTAGTGTACAAATATCAACTATCGTACGTTACACTAACATGTATGGACATTTATAATTATCATCTCACTTAGTCATTACTCAATGTACTACATAAATCTATAGTTCAACAAATAGAACATGGGGTTTTACTAGTGTGCGACCCACTAAGGTCGAGGCCCAAGTTGAAGTGTTCGGCCCACCCTGGAGTGTGCGGCCTGCCTGGAAAGTGTGCGGTCATGCAAAGTTGGTGTTGTACATTGTGCTAAATATAGTTGTACGTGGGTTGTGCGGTACTTTAATTGTGTGGCACACATTAAGTGTGCGGTTAAATAAGTGTGCAACTTTACTGAGTGTGCGACATGTTTACATCATACAACAGGTTATTCTAAATCATCATATATGAAAAACATCATCGTATAAGCAACATATACTACATCTTTATCATAACAGTTTGTTTAAAAAGGGCACTATTTGGAAAATCCTCTCAACATTATAGACATCAGACATTTTAAAGGAAATACGCGCATACTTTTACTCAAACAATCCTCTATACCCAAAACAATTTATGGTATGGCAACTTCCGAATCTTATACACATCAAAAATAGTTAACAACTACATATATCACAGATCCTCAAAATTTATTAACACTTGAAATAATGTATGCACATCAACTCTAAACAAGATTTTCATAACAAAATTCCTTAAACACTTACACAATTAGCACATATTTACATCTTATAAAAAATCTCCAAAAATGCAATATGACCAAGGATGAACACATACTACCACTTCAACATCCTACTTTTCTGTTTTGAATTATATTCAGAGCATCTTTGTGCTCAATACCTAGACTACAATTCCCTCATCATTCCTATACACAAAACTGTATTATAAAGAAATGTAGCCAAACACACAAAAGTATCCACTTTCATTTCATGATTCAAAAACTACAAGGAATGCAAAACACTAATAGACATATGAATTGTGAAACAAAAATCTTGGACACTAACCGGAGAAAGCATGGAACGGGTGAGAATGTGGGCTGCCATTGCTTCCTTTCTGAACCGAGACTGAAACTACAGCAACGGACCTAACCACTATCGTTGCCTGATGTCTCCGATGTGGCTCCGGTTGCCGTCAGTCACCACCGTCATCACCATCATCATCGATATCATCAGGTTCATCATCAACATCATCCATCATCGTCATTATCAGAAAAATTGGCCAGAAAAGAACAAAGTTCTGCTGCGAAACCCACTGGAATTAACCGTCATTGCCGCCTGTGGTAGCGCTGCTGTTGTTGTTGCTCGACAGAGAGACAGAAAAAGAGCGAGGGTGTGGTGGTGTGAGAGGGTGGAAGAAGAAGGTTGTTGGGATGTCGCCGGTAAACAAACTGTCGCCAGAGAGTTTGCTGGTCATCACCGGCTGTCAAATTGCGTCGTCGGACTCACCGGCTTTGTGTGTCGAGGGAGATGGAGGTAAGTGATGGTGTATGCATGAGAATAGAGTGTGTTAGGGGTGTGTCTTGCCGGAGTATCTTCGCTGGAAATCGCTCAGGTGATCGGAACTTGAAGGGAGCAGGGGATGAGATGGAGTGTTTATGCGGCTGGGGAGCATCTAGGGTTTTTTATTAGGATTAAAATGAGGGGTGAGGGTTTTAGAGATGTATATAGTGTAGGGTTTAGGTTTAGGGAGTTGGGTTGGGCTTGGGCCCAAGTGTATGAACAGATTAATTACTTGTGTCTCGTTTTATATGAAAAAGCTCGTAAATAATATAAACAGTAACTATATTACATCTATGTATACGTTAAACGATACCTTCCTCTCGATGCAGGTTATTATTATTTAATAAATAATAGTAGTAATAATAATAATAATAATAATCAATTACCAATTGGGGTCGAGGGCACGAGTTGTCATATTCTCCCCACGTTACAGGAATTTCGTCCTTGAAATTTAAGCTAAGTCATACGATGCACTATATTCATAGATCTGTTAATGACCCTATTGTTATACGTAAATACACGTAGTTTCACGAAAGTTCACAAAACGAACATGTAGGTCACTTAGCACATAAAGTCATGTAGCACGTAAATTCACATAATATAAAGATTCATGTAGTCTATACTCACTTCACATAGCATAGAATTTCGTGCAATTAATCATTCAATAGTAATACGATTCCATCTGTATTTTGTGAAATTTTTGAGACACTTGGTTTACCTGAACTTAAACGAGATGTACAAGTGAATCTCTAAGATGATGGGGTTTGTATCCACCCTGTAAAGGCTGGGTGTTACATCATCCTCTAGTTGAAAGAATTTTCGTCCCAAAAATTTAAATTACATTATTCTAAGATGATGGCTGAAAGTTTGTTCTGAAATGACTGGGGATACGTGCGCATCACCTGGTCTTCCCATTACCGAGTAAACCCCCAGGTCACGACGTGAGTTCTAACTAACTCGAACTACAGGTAACTTACAACGCATAAGGGTTATGGTCTCACCCGGTCCCTCAACGAAGTGATAAAGCTGAGTTTATTAGCTAATCATCGAAGTTATACCAATACATCTAAAAGTATTCCTCCAGGACTATTAGTTTGAAAAGTATTCCTCCCCAATCAGGGGTAGTAGCATTCCAATCCAGGAATATGAAGCAGTCCTAATCCAGGGATAGTTGTGGTTCCCAATACCCGGGAATGTGTACTATTCTAAGGACGCGCGTCTAGCCCCGAGCTAGGGGTACCTTATGTATTTCCCAAACCAGGGAAATAGTGTGTTGTCCCAAACCAGGGACGCATGCTTATGGTAAAAAAAGTTGTTATCTCACTTTAGGGTGCGTGCTACATCAAAAGTTTTGTGTCGACGACGTGGAATGGCATAGTGTGCAAACAATCACCAAAACACTCTTACTAATGTTTGCACGTCCTGAGTAACCAGTACTAGTGTACAGTTGTTTCACATAAGATTAAGTTCTATCAATACTCTAAACGAGGTAGGTGTTGTTCCCAGCCTTTGTCAGAATCGGTGACACATGTTGCATTATGTCTTCAGGAGTTTGGACAGTATGTTTGGTTCAACAGTATGTTTGGTTCGACCATTCGTTCGTGGGTGCTAAGTACTACCCATACACGATCGTGAGCCGAAGGATTTGTTCATAGCTTGCAACAAATCGGACGTGAAACATAAGTCATAATTAGAGACAATGGGAGTCGGTGCCCTGTGCCTAGAAACCACTTCCTTCAAGTAGATGTTTGCAAGATTTGCAAACTTGTTGGTTTCCTTGACCGTGAGAAGACGTTCAATTTTAGTCAGGTGATCCATCATAGCCCAACTGATGCCATTTTTGAGTTTGAGTTACTTACTCATGCCCCGCATGAACTTGGCTAGAAGGTTTTTTCTCTTTTATTGTCTCAATTTGCGTGCTGCGAATCTGCCTGGGGAGATTCAAGTGAACAGTCAGTTACATGCAGTGTCTTTTCAGCTGAGGACGTAACGGTGACTCTTGTGAATGGTGTAAGTCGGGCAATTGGTACCGTACAAGCAGTGTCTCTTCGTTCTTGAGTATGGAAGCTACAGTTCCCAATTCTAGGTCGTGAGTAGTGCAGTTTCCTTGCAAACCTTGAGTTGTCGAGTCACGTAGGAAATGATTATCCTTGCGTCACTCCAGCTAGTGATTCGAGTACTTGAATGGGCATACTGCTGCAAGCAGTAATTTCATCAATGCCTTGGACAGGATAGGGTAGGATAGAAGTACCTCATAACTTGTCTTTCAATTCTTGGAATTGCGAATTTTTGGGGCATCTTTCTAATGCTAGGTGATACTCCTTCGAGTTAAAGCTATGAGGGATTGTGTATGTGATTGAGAAAAGCTGGCTTCGTGACGTCAAAAATTGCACGTTGAAAACTTAGCATAATGCGGTTTGTGTCGTAGAAGATTTAGGACAAGGCATAAAAGTCGCTCAGATTTCTACTGGTTCCCGATGCAGGTTCAGATGTCGTCGAAGAAAACAAGTGGCAAATCTGTCAAGGGTAAGGTAAATTCGAATGTTGTGACTAGGAATTGGTTGTATCGAGTTCGAAAGACATTGCTTGTCATATCTTTACCTCTGAGGTATCCTTGGCTCATTGTTCCTCGAGTCATTTGTCGTAAAGAGTAGTTCGTTCGAGTGGGGTTTATGCAGAATAGGGCGAGATATGAACGAGAGAATTCGTAAAGCATAACCCGAATAGTGAAAACATGCAAGAAGAGTAGTCACAATCGATGCGTTCAACTAGAGGCAAAATATAAGGGTTTCGGGATTGGCAGTAAGGGTTTATTTGATGTCGAAGATACAGTTGGTCATAGGCAGTGGTACGAGGTTAAAATAAAGAACGTCGTTCGCCGATAAGAGTGTCATGTAGATATGGTTGGCATAACAAGAACCAGCTAGAGAAGGATGGTTATTGTGCAGGTCTATAGGGTTTTTACTTGAGGCGTCAGACAGGATGTTTGAGCTGGGCTGTGGGAAAAGGGGAGTAATTCACCTTGATCCATGCCTCCTATGTGAGCTTACGATTTCTCAATTCGGTAAGTAATCAAGTTCGAATGGACGGTTTAGGTTGTGTGGATGGGTCCGAAGTAGCGCTTGTGTTGTTGAGAGGTTTCCATGCGAAGAAGCGAGGATATCGTGACTTTGAGATAAAGGAATGATAGGCTTGCTCAAGTTAGTAATGAAAATAAGGCGTCGCCTTAAACAATAAAATGCCGGTTCGTAAGAAGACTAGCGAAAATATTTCACATACCAGAAAGTTATCACAGGATAATGGTTCTTGCAAACAAGGAATAAGGTGAACTCTAGATTATCGTGCTCATCTGTGAGTTAACTAAGGGGCTGTTTGGTAGCCTCTTAATGACCATTCAGATACTACCTCTTAATAGTTTAAAACCTCTGAATGAATAAGAGGTCACCTCAAGTCTGAATGGTTAAGAGGTAACCTCTGAATGATAAATCATCACATGTCACATTCTTCAACCTTCTCATTGGTAAAATTCTTGATGGTTCCATTAAGAGGTAGCCTTTTAATGACCATTCAGAGGCTACCAAACAGCCCCTAATTCGTGTCTAAGTCCGTTGGTTCATCAGAAGGTGTCCAATTGCTAAGTTGAGGTATGCGGAGGTATAGAGTTAGGTTCGACTGAGAAGTAACCATGTAACAGATAATTGGAAGAAATAGCTTCGTGATTGACAGGAATTCGGTGCGATCGTTAGTACAACCATGAGAAGCATAGACCACATACGCATCCTTGTATTCGAGGCATGCAAACAGGAACTAGAGTAGTGTTGACATACCAGAGTATACTCAAACAATTATCAAGAATCCAGATCATATGTCAGATGAGGTAATGAGCCTTTAATCCGTCGTCGATCCTACTAATCCTTGCTAGTTGCTCCACACATGGGACCAAATCGTTGTGCTGTCGTGCCATAGCAACTTGTTCCCCCAATAACATGTGACTTAGGATTGGCTCTCCTTCTTCGTTTCGCTCTCGAGACTTTCTTCTAGGGTCCGTAGCAGACTCCTAGTCGTTCATCGTGTCGGTTCGCCTTAGTCCAGAAATGAGATCGGGAAAAGGGGTGGACGTAGGTCATGAATAACTGACCTCTCATACTCAGCGTGTTGTGATGTCGAATAAAGGTTAGGAAAATTCGTGCTTCCTAAGACAAATCGTGTTTGCATTTTTTTTGTTTACGTAAGTGTAACAGTGTTAGATACTAAATATACGTATGTATACACGTTTATACTTATATCATACACAAGTAAGGGTCGAATGGTACAATTACCAAGTAAGCAGCTAAGTCCGAGGAACCTTGCAGATCCGAAGTGTGATGTTGTGGTTTCTTTTTAAAGAACGGTTATAGACTAGTTTCCCTATAAAAATGTATTATATCTTAAACCTAGTTCACTATAACCAATGAGTCTGATACCAATCTGTCACACCCTCAAATTCCACATGCGGAGTGTTACCGCGAGGCGTGCGACTGCCCAGGATCCATCCACTAATTATTTTGAATCGTTTGCGAAAAGTGTAGGTTATTTTAAATATTAATACAATTAGTGACTTAATTTAAAATTTTCAAAAATATAATTTGCAGCAGAAATGTAACTTAAAACTTTTCACAGTTAGAAACCACAATTTAGATGAATGTACAAAACGTACGACTTACACACTCCCTCCGTTTGCATTGTCCGTTCTAAGCTGTATCGAGCAACCTGCAAAGCATGCAGTAGGGTGTCAACATAAAGTTGGCGAGTTCATAGTTTTCCAGTTTTATTTTCAAAAAACTTTTATTGTTTAATTACCCATTTATACCATGCCATGGGGAGCTACCCCATATGTAAGCTACTAAACTGCGTAATACTAAATACTTAGCGACCACACGTTTTCATGATTTTCCCCGGTTTTCAATGTCTATCATCATGGATTGTTTGCCAGAGCCCATTAGTTCACGCCCGATCCAATCCAGGCATGGTGTGAGGTTGGTGAGACCTAATAGCACTATCAACTAATAAACCCGTTCGCCAGGCCATGCGACTAATCGGTATAGTAAGTGGGGACTTCCGTGATAGAGTTTTGTTTAGTACGCTTGTTGCATCGAATATAAATAGTAATTAACTGAGTGTCCCACACAAGGAGATAGTAAGAAATCCCAAACCAGGGTAAGTGTTGTTTGTTCCGTTTCCTAACCACCGGGAACACATGCTTTAAGTAAAAAGTTATGAACTCACCTTTGCTTTGCTCGGTAGATAATGCATTTGTCCTAAGTTGGTCAACCATATCCTATTATGGTTACCACTTATTAGGACAGTTTATGTATAAAAGTAATCACGTATTAATTACACGTATCTAAGACGTAATCATCAAGTAGTGTACAAGTATCAACTATCGTATATTACTAACATGTATGGACATCTATAATTATCATCTTAGTTAATCATTACTCAATGTACTGCATAAATGTACAGTTCAACAAATAGAACATGGGCTTTTACTAGTGTGCGGCCCACTGGAGTGTGCGGCCCACTAAGGTCGAAGCCCAAGTTGAAGTGTGCGGCCCACTTGTCAGTGTACGGCCCTGGCAAGTGTGCGGTCATGCAAAGTTGGTGTTGTACATTGTGCTAGAAATAGTTGTAAGTGGGTTGTGCAGTACTTTGACTGTGCGGTGCACATTAAGTATGCGGTTTAATAAGTGTGCGACTTTACTGAGTACGCGACATGTTTACATCAAACAACAGGTTATTCTAAATCATCATATATGAAAAACATCATCGTATAAGCAACATATACTACATCTTTATCATAACAGTTTGTTTAAAAAGGGCACTATTTGGAAAATCCTCTCAACATTATAGACATCAGACATTTTAAAGGAAATACGCGCATACTTTTACTCAAACAATCCTCTATACCCAAAACAATTTATGGTATGGCAACTTCCGAATCTTATACACATCAAAAATAGTTAACAACTACATATATCACAGATCCTCAAAATTTATTAACACTTGAAATAATGTATGCACATCAACTCTAAACAAGATTTTCATAACAAAATTCCTTAAACACTTACACAATTAGCACATATTTACATCTAACCAAAAATCTCCAAAAGTGCAATATGACCAAGGATGAACACATACTACAACTTCAACATCCTACTTTTCGGTTTTGAATTATATTTAGAGCATCTTTGTGCTCGATACCCTAGACTACAATTCCCTCATCATTCCTATACACAAAACCGTATTATAAAGAAATGTAGCCAAACACACAAAGGTATCCACTTTCATTTCATGATTAAAAACTACAAGGAATGCAAAACACTAATAGACATACGAATTGTGAAACAAAAATCTCAGACACTAACCGGAGAAAGCATGGAACAGGTGAGAATGTGGGTTGCCATTGCTTCCTTTCTGAACCGAGATTGAAACTACAGCAACCGACCTAAGCACTGCCGCTGCCTGATGTCTCCGGTGTGGCTCCGGCTGCCGTCAGTTACCACCGTTATCACCATCATCATCGATATCATCAAGTTCATCATCAACATCATCCGTCATCGTCATTATCAGAAAAATCAGCCGGAAAAGAACGGAGTTCTGCTGCGAAACCCACCGGAATTAACCGTCACTGCCGCCTATGACGGTGCTGCTGTTGTTGTTGCTCAACAGAGTGACAGAAAAAGAGCGAGGGTGTGGTGGTGTGAGAGGGTGGACGAAGAAGGGTGTTGGGATGTCGCCGGTAAACGAACTATAGGCCGGAGAGATTTCCGGTCATCACCGGCTGCCAAATTGCGTCGTGTGACTCACCGGATTTGTGTGTCGAAGGAGAGGGATGTAGGTGATGGTGTATGTATGAGAGTAGAGTGGGTTAGGGGTGCGGCTTGCCGGAGTATCTTCGTCGGAAATCGCTTCGGTGATCGGAACTTGAAGGGAGCAGGGGATGTGATGGAGTATTTATGCGGCTGAGGAGTATCTAGGGTTTTTATTAGGATTAAAATGAGGGGTGAGGGTTTTAGAGATGTATATAGTGTAGGGTTTAGCTTTAGGGAGTTGGGTTAGGCTTGGGCCCAAGTGTATGAACATATTAATTTCTTGTGCCTCATTTTATACGAAAATGCTCGTAAATAATATAAGCGGTAACTATATTATATCTATGTATACGTTAAACGATACCTTCCTCTCGACGCAGGTTATTATTACTTATTAATTAATAATAGTAATAATAATAATAATAATAATAATAATAATAATAATAATAATAATAATAATAATAATAATAATCAATTACCAATTGGGGTCGAGAGCACGAGTTGTCACATACACTTCCAAGGCATTTCAAGGTCATCTAAGCATGGGTTAAGCATGGAGAAGCATTAATGTAACACCCCGAAAACAGGCTTAATAGTTAAACCACGTTAATATTAATGAACGGGTAAAATACCGTTAGTGGTAAAATTAACCAGGTGAATATTAGGATTTAAACAATAATCCTAATATTAATTAAAAGGAGAATAAATGCTTTAAAAAAGTAAGTTTATAAGAAGCCCGAGTTAACGGAAGTTAAAATAAAACGGGTTATAACTCCCGGGACCCACTAAGTAACTAGGAATATCAACCTAGTTAGTTAAGTGTTTTAAAATAATGAAGGAACTTGATATAGTAACATTTTTATAAATTTTAGAAACTAGAGGGACTAAAAGGGTTAAGTGAGAAAATAATTATTATTAAAACAAAAATTAAAAACCCAAAACACACACTTGACAAGCTTCCTTCAACCAAACCCTAACTAGCCAAAAATCAAGCTATTGGAAGGCCAAATCAGTCCCAAATCGAAATCCACGCTTATTTTAGTGATCACCTAAGTGAAGGGATCACAAGGTAGGTTAAATTTCATCTTTTGGTTACATCTTAAAATTTTGATGAACATGAGAAATCAAAATCTGAACTTGATTGACTGATATTTAGATGAAATTAGTAATGAAAACATGTCTAGGAGTAAACCCTAGTCAATAACTTGTTGAATTAGTGATGAAAATTATGAAATTGATAATTACCCATACATGCGTTAAGCGGGTGTTGTAATTATATGATGAACACTGAATTTCAATGTTGAAATAGTGTAGAATTGATGTTATGGTACAAGTCTTGGTATTGCTTATGAATGCTAGAAATAAGGGTTTGATTTAATGATTGAAACTTGGTTAAAAAGATTAGCCATGAACTAAATAAGAGGTATAGAAATCGCGCCTGCTAGGTGCTTGTTAAAATGCCTAAACGAATGTTTATATGTTGAAATTATGAAAGAAACACGTAATTGGCTAATTTGACTAATTTCGTGTGATATGGAATAGTACGGGTTTTAAATATGATGGTGCATGAGAATCACCAAATAGAACTTGAATATGTGTTAATTTTAGTTCTAGTTCTTAATTTGACAAAGATGAAGTTAAGAAGATGGTAAAATTAGGATTCATATGATGACTTCTTGAAATAGATGATGTTTTTGACATCTCTTAGCCTACAATCACTGTGTTATAGGTTTCTAACCATTACCAAGAGTTTAATAAGGGTTATAGCCATGGAAATGGGTTGCATTTGATGGTTTGGGTCGAATTTGAAAGGACCCTAAACATGATTTCCGTAACTTTTTATATGGATTTTGACTAATCTTAAAAAAATCATATAAAATCAACCGTTTATCCGATTTGAGTGTTCTATACCTTTTCGGAAAGCTTATGAAGTAAATTTTTACTTTTTCCAATCATAAGAAACAAATGTGGTTGTTAAATAGGTCAAAAATGTGAATTAAAACTGCTCTTCAGAAAACTTAAAAGCTGATTGAAAAATGAAAATATAGTTGCTGTGCTGATTTTATAAAAATCATATAAAATATAGTTTCTATGATCCATTTTTGAACATGTTATTCTAGTTCGGACTTTAAATGGGTCATAATGGTCGATTACAACAGCTGAATAGAAAATTGCTGCACATTAATAATGTTATTATTAATCCAGAAAAAGACATATGATTGCGTATACTTGTTTAGTCATGATGTATTTATTGTTAGGAACAAATAACACTTTTTGTGACATGCTTAAAGTGTTCAAGATCACTTACTAACTAGTTTGTATAAGTAACTTGACTAACGGGTCAAATGGTTAGTGAATGGAAAGAATTATGGAAAAAAAAATAGTTGTTAAATAAATAGCATACTTTGATGAATAAGTGTGTGAATCCATAAGGTGTGATGGTCATGTTAATGGTTGACTAATCTAATCATCTTGTGGATATGATATGGTAGTTTGACTCTGACAAGCTAGGTAGGAGCTTGGAAATGAACGGGTCAAATGGATACAAGTTCAAGTATGAAGCTCGCAAGGATGCAAGGTAAGTAAAGCTTACACCCAATTTAAGTGTACATGTTTATTTTATAGGTGATAAATATGACAATGGATTATGTAAAAAAAATGGGTTCCGACATGAACCGAAATGAGTCGGAACAAATAAAAACGATCAAAACCATGGTTAATGGTAAAAAGAGGCAAAATGGTAATTTAGTCATGAATTGACTAAGAATTTATAAGTTTTCTTAAAGTTACCTAATAGCGCAACTAGAAATGGGAAAAAGGGGTAAAAAGGGTAATTTAGTAACGTGATCACTAAATGTAAGTTGAGATTAAATGGATACCCACGACGTAAGCCGAAATGGGTTAAATATGTAAGAAAAAGGAAATTTTGTGGTAAAATCCGAAATGGGTAGTTAAAAACCATGCTTTGAAACAAATGCGAATGTTTGGTCATATAGGCCAAACGGGTCAAATGGTGGTGATAACACCATTTGACAATATTGACTAACGTTGGTTGTTAAGTCGTATGTTCACAGGAGTGAACCAGAAGTGGATAATTGCGTCGCTATAAAGTAGCGGCTAATAAAAGCAAGGTATAAAACGAGTTTATATGTTAACCCGAGCCAGGTACGCATAAACAAGATTTTAGTTAAACATACGATTCTTGGTCAATTAATTAGCGAAAGTTCTTCATTGTAAAATGAAGGATTAAAATTGACCAAAAAGCCCTCGTTGGGTAAACCGGGCAAACGAACCCTAGAGGTTGTTTAGGAACTTGTATTATGATTATGTAACCCTTTTGATACGTATAAGAATATATGCATAAACTTTCGTGGGTCAAATGCCTAAGAATAGGTCTTTTTAGTAAAATGACTAACCGAAATGTAATACTCAGGATAATCGGTTTATTGTATTAATTCACCACAAAAATAATTGTGGTGAAACATAAGTAGACATCTTAAATGTAAAAATGTCAAGTACGAAAATAGATGAGTGAAATTGATGCTTAAATGCATAAAAACCGTTAAACGGGTCAAAATAAAGCAAGTGATTAAGATTGGCTAAGTGTTGGGAAATTTCAAAATAAACCGGTGAATGTAAACACGAATACAAACCTTGTAATGGAAGCGAAAATGCTAATTTTTGGCAAGCCCGGTATGGGTAAAAACAATAAGCAATGAATATTGTTAATAAACTTGTAGTATGATGTTAAAAGTAACGGGTCAAATAATCACCCAAAGGATTTTTAAGTCGTTTGCTTATAAATCAGATTTTTATGCAAACCGAGGTGATAAACGGATTCGTAATTTAATTACGGAAGCGTGGGAAAAAAATTAAGCTAAACGGACTTGTAGATAAAAAGTTATGGAACTTGTTTATACTTGTTTTTAAGTTATCAAAACTAACATTTAAGTTGGTTTTTGATGTTAGGTGAATGTAGCTACCATCCGGATATCGATCAAGCAATGAAGTGAACCGAACACTATGCAATTACAAGCTTCCGCACATAGTTTCGTCGTTATTTTTAAACGGCGAACTCAATTACATTACGTTGTATTGTTCTTAAATTGTAAAAGTTTTAATAAACCCGTATTTTTCAATATATGTGTATCCATAATTACATATTTATTTTCGTAAACCATACGAAAACTGTTAAATAATAGCAAGGGTCTTACAATTAAGGACTTTTCTTGGAGCTTAATCTATTCTTAGTCTTCTTAATAAACTTGTGCAAAGTTGTAAGCCATATTCTACCCATTTTTAAGCTTCTTGTTAAGTGTAGATTATAGAAGTACAAGTTGATTATCTTGAAATTAAAGAAAAATCAAACCAAAATTCCTAATCTCAAACATAATAATCTCCAAAATATAACTTATTATGTGTTGATTATGTATATTAGTGATAACTAGTTAGTATAATCTTGTTGATTATGTTAAGATTAGTTGGTTAAAGATGACATTTATGATGATCTTGTTGGTTATTTATTGTAGTATTTCATAGATATGTTAATCTTGCCATGCTAGATTTGAGAATGTGATTTAAACATGCATATGTTTAAATCATACAAGATCATTATCTTCAAGATCATGAGCATTACATATATGTAAACTTGATTATTGTTCTTGAAAGATAGAACATAGAATGGACTTGAAAGTAGATCTTTAAAACACTGGTAAACTTGGTTTCCATATAAAACAAGTTATATAAAAATTGTTATGAAAAGAAGTCCATTAAAAGTCTTGAGATTTTGATAATCTTGGAACTTTTACAAGACTTTTTAGAGAATAACAATGGGTGAAACCAAGTTTGTATGAAAATGATGTTCATAAAAGATGAACTTGAAAAATGTGTTAACTTTAAAGTCTTAAAAAATTTATATAAGTGAATGCTATGAAAGTTTGAAGGAAAAAGTATGTGATTATTGTTGTAAAATGATTTTTGGTGAAACTTGATATATTGGTGGTGATTTGGAACTTGATTTGGTGATTTAAATGCGTTTTACAAACGTGGGAAATGCCATAGTTTAGGGGAAACTATGGCGAAATTTTCTAAAATTATAATCGTGATTAAGTGGGGGTTAAAGTGTGATTAAAATGGTTAATCGCACTTAAGGATCTTAATCATGGTTAGATAAATTTTTTTATAAAAAGTTTAAGTGTTAAACACCTAAGCATGTTTCTAAACACATATAATAATTTTTATAAGTAAAAATGGAAACTTGACAATTTATATATGTATTTTTAGGAATATATATATATACATATACACACTTAGAAAATCCATCAAAGTGTATATGTTTATATGCTAAGTGTATGTATTTAGATTATATTAGGGTGATCCAAATAATACACAAATGATACCAAGAAAATACTTGTAAGGAGACAAGTATAAAAATACACATGAGTACATATACACTAATATTCTCAAATTACCAAGAAATGTTAAGTTAACGGGTATATATAAACCCTACTTACATTATATCCCAAAACGAATAAACGGACGAGCGGACAATTTGGACAACAGACGAAATCATAAGAATATATTCCTAAGAACTAAAATATATTTCGACCGATCAAATAAGAGATATAAACTAATCAGTCAATAAAGGGATATATAATGGTCGTCGACGACAAACTAATCAGTCGTTTTATTTCGTCACGAGAAGCTACTATAACATTTGGACGATTTTCGACATGAAAATATATAAATAAAACGACTATGACAACGTGTCTAGAAATAATGTATTTTAAGACACTCAACGGGCATATATATATATATATATATTTACGATAAAAAAATTCGAAAAGTTAGGAGGTATAAAAATCACTAAGTGAATTTAGGGGGGGGATAGTGCACGGTCCTCCCAACCGCCGGAGTGATCACTAAGTGAATTTATATAAGTATATAAATATACTTAAAATTCTATACTTAGTAAATTTTACAAAAATGCAAGAATATTAATATATGAGCTCATAAAATCAAGTTGAGCTAGGCCCAGTAACATTAATACATGGACTAGGCCCAATAACATAAATACATAGGCAAGACCCAATAACATAAAATACATGGGCAAGGCCTAATAACATAAAAGACATGGGCTAGGCCCAATAACATAAAGACATGGGCAAGGCTCAATAACATAAAAGACATGGGTTAGGCCAATGACATAAAGACATGGGCTAGGCCCAATGACATATATGACATGGGCAAGCCGAAGGACACGCGTGCAAGGCAAGAGGACATGTGAAGGGCAAGGCCCGTTTATACACGATTTAACAAATACCATATATATATATATATATATATATATATATATATATATATATATATATATATAAGGGACCGATAGAATGAAAACCACCCCAGTTGTAAGACCAAGAGAACCACTTTACAAACATTAGATCTTCAAGATGGATGGACAAGATTAACAGTAGTTAAAAAATAATATTAAGAATTTTTTGTCTTATTATGTTCTTAATATTTTAATGCAAAAGCGCAGTTTAGTAAAAATACTCTTTTTTGTCTTTTTGTCTTCATTATTTTTATTACTTTTTTTGTATTATTATATTATTGTTTATTTTTTAAACATAATTATTTTATTAAAAGCATTTAAATTCAGATTTTTTAACAGATTTTTAAACTTTTTACGTTTTACGTTAAACTTTTTACGTTTTGCGTTAAACTTTTTATGTTTTACGTTAAACTTTCTACCTTTTTACGTTTTACGTTAAACTTTTTACGTTTTACGTTTTACGTTAAAACGCTTACGTTTTATGTTAAAAAGTCTACGGTTTTAACTTTTACGTTAAAAACTTTACGTTTTACGTTAAAAAATTTACGTTTTACGTTAAAAAGTTTATGGTTTTACCTTTTTTTTTCAAAAACTTTTTTATACAAAACGAACGCACCCAGAAATCGCAACTCGGTAGGTGTCTCAGATAGATTGTTATCATCATTGACTGAGAAAAAATATAAAAAATCAACAACAAATATCAAAACAATGTTTGGATTCTTGAAAAAAACGGGGTTTGGCTCAGGTTTTTTCCGATAATCAAAGGTTGCAAGGTGTAACACCCCAAAAACACAAATTCTTATAATACAATTATGTAGTGAATAAATAAGAAAAAATAAACTAACTAGGAATGACATTAACCTAGTTAGATGATGACTTATAAGTAGTTAAAGAGTTAAAACAGAATAAAAACGAAAGTTGAGGGACCAAAGGTGTTTAAATGAAAACTAATGATAATAAAACAAAAAAATTAAACTCACAACACACTTGTTTGAGTTGCTGAGATCGATAAGAAGACAGGGGGCGATCCCAAGCTCCTCTTCAAACCCTATACTCTCTTAAATCTCACAAATTGAAGGTCAAGATCAGTCCAAAACGAAATTAGAGCATGGATTAGTGATCCCTATTGCAAGGAGATCATAAGGTATGTAAAATTTGATAAATATTCTCTACTTGAAATTCTCATGAATTTGGAGAATTCGAAATCTGTTAATGCATGTGTGTTATGTAGATGAAATAAGAACATTTAAGTGTCTAGGAGTAAACCCTAGGCAATTACATGTTGAAATCATACCTAATTCTAGTAAAATCCATGGACACCCTTGTAAGTGATTAGTGGGTTATGTAGAACTTGATAAACACTAAGAAATTTGGGGTTGTTCTAGTGTAATTTGACATATGTGAGGTTATTTCAGAATCATAGAGCACAATAATTGTGCTAGATAGTTGGATTGATGAAAATCTGGGGTATATGACAAGTTATAAACTTGTTAATAAATCATGTAAAATTCTGCCCTTAAAGTGTTTGTATAAATGCCTCAAAGAAGGCTTAAAACTGAAATTTAGAAATAAAAACGCATAATTACGATGTTTCAAAAAAATGTGCGTTATATGTGAAATAAAGGGTTCTAAATGTAAAATGATTGAACTCTATAGGAAAGGAAGCCGGAGCATCGAGCGGACAAACCGGTGGTGACTTGCGTTTGAAGGGCGTGCATTGAAGGTATGTAACTTGATTCGTTACATTAAGAGATTTTGATAACTAGCATATGAATAGTGGCGTTGTAGAATAAAGACTGTATTGATTAAAGCGACAATATTCATTACTTTAAATAATAGGTTAAGAATTGGTTAGAAGTCGTTTGGTAGTCATCATAATGGAGGATTCCGTAGATGAGCCAAACGGGTCGAATAATGGTGTACATTGTAGTGTTAGTGTTTTTAAATAGATAGCGATGGCGATAACGATCACAAGAGCATGAAGCCATAAGTTTGGTAATGAAGTGCCGGTGATAATAAGCCCCGGAAGTTGGGTAACAAGCGCCTTATGTTTACTATTACAAATGTAGCAAAATAAGGATAACTAGAAAGGGTCGAATAATTACATAGTGAAAATCTTGTCGTCCGGTCCGTAAAATAAACTTTTGGTATGGAAATCATTATAGTTACGTCGGTATTGAATATACAGACGCATAGGAAAAAAGAATCACCTAAAACGGACTCACGAGTCAAAAGTTATAGTCATTTTAAGCTAAAAAATCTGAATTTCCGGAACTGGCAGCAAGTGCAGGTCACAAAACTGGACCTGCTGGAAAACCAGCTCCCCCTCGCCACGCGAGGGCCTGTCGCGCCACGCGACAGGGTATAATTTTTATTTTTATTTTTTGCATGTTTCAACGCTTGGGACTTGTTTATACACTTCATATAAATGTCAAAACTAACATTTTAAGTGGTTTTGACCTTAGGTAATAAAGGGAACTATCCGGATGGCGATCGAGCAAGTTTTTGAAGAACCGAACACAACTTTGCAAGATTCCGCGTTAACTTAGTTTACAATTAAACAATGCTTTTGGGATGACTTCTTCTAGACAATGTTTTTGATGTAAATGATTTGCTAATCATGTTATGAATGTTTAAACTAGTCGGTAGTTGACTAGTAGGTGTTACTTTGGAACTTTGTTTTGTTAACTTATGTTTTAATTAAGACACTTTTTATATAAAATCCTATGAGTTATTATCAAAGTTGAATAGTAATTAGGTGGTTGTTACAAGTTGGTAATCAGAACTTAAGGTTGTCAACAAAGTGTTCGGTTCAAGCTTGATCGATCGTCCGGTAAGAATTAATTAATTATTTTAGTAGATCTTATCTTATGTAAGAAATGAGATGCGAATTAATGTGCATGGGAAGAGCGTGTTAACACACTCAAACCCGGAAAGTGCACCAAATGTGATTGGTCAAAGCAAGTCATGCACTTGGCTAAACCAAAATAAATAAAATTAAGATTATAAATGAAATGTTTAATGATTGAAGTAAACATTTCAGTTTTGAGATGTCGGAAGGGAATGACGATGACCCGGTGCCGACAAGCACTGAACAAATGAAAGAAATAAATGCCAAAGAAGTGGGGAAGGCAATTAAAGGTAGTCTATCCGGTTTTATAGACAAAATTCAAAAAACGGCGTTGTCACTTGTCGAAGAACGAGTCAAAAGGTTGGAAGATAGTGTCAACCTTATGAAAGAGAAATCGGGAGAACGGAAGGGATGTTCGTACAAAGAGTTTATGGCATGTAAACCGCCAATCTACAATGGGGACGTTGACCCGATAGTTTGCCAAAGATGGCTGAGTGACGTTGAAGGGGTGTTTGAAAGGACCCACTGTGATGTAAGGGATTTTGTTGCTTACGGAACGGGTCAGTTGAGGGGTCAAGCCAAGGATTGGTGGGATAATAAAAAGAAGGAAATAGGAGCCGAAGCGGCGAGGGCCATGACATGGGAGGAGTTTAAGATGCCGTTTCTTAAACTTCATAGTCCTAAGGCGGTCATCAATAGAATCAAGGAAGAGTTCATGCAACTTAGGCACAAGGGCGAGACCATAGACAAGATTACGGCGACATTTATGGATAAGATGAAGTTTTGCAATGAATTGGTGACGAATGAAGAACAGAAGATATACTACTACTATAACATGTTGAGCGCCGAGTATAGGGAGTTTATGACTCCTTCAAAATACGAGACCCTTACCGAGATCATAAACGTTGCTCGGGAACGGGAAATCGAATTGAAGAAACAAGTTGAAAGGGGTGAACGAAGGGCACAGGATGTGAATCCAAGCCCTACAAAGAAAGCTCGAACTGTAGAATCGGGGAAGAAAATGGATGCTAAAGGCGGGTTACCAAGTTGTAAAGTGTGTGGAAAAGGGCACAAGGGAGAGTGCCGTTTCAAAGACAAACCGTGCCCCATATGTGGTAAAACGGGGCACACGGCGTCTCTATGCCCGGGTAAAGTCTCGGTTTACTACAAATGTTATCAGCCCGGCCACAAAAAGTCCAAATGCCCAGATTTGGTTGGAAAGAGAGATGTTAAAGAATCTCCAGCAGAAGCTCCAAAGGCGAAGGCTAGGTCCTTCCAACTTACCGCGGTTGAAGAGAAACAGAACCCGATGTGGTCTCAGGTACATTCACAATAAACTCAATTCCCGCACATGTATTGTTTCATACGGGTGCGAATAAATCCTTCATTTCACATGGATTTATTCGACATCCTTCATTTGTATTAACGAAATTATCTGTGCCCTTAGAAGTTGAAATAGGAGACAACAAAAGTTTTATAGTTTGTGATATTTGTCGAGGCTGTAAGTTAAGCATCGATGATGAAAAATACTTGATAGACCTAATCCCGATCTCAATGGGGGAATTTCAAGTAGTTGTTGGGATGGATTGGCTATCTCAGCACCACGCAAAGGTCGTGTGTTTCCGTAAGGAGATAAAGCTAACATCTCCGAGCGGAAAACACGTCACTATCTATGGCGAAAAAGGAGGTAACCCCATAATATGCTCGATGTTGAAAGCTCACAAGCTTATGAAGCAAGGATGTAAGGCGTTTATGATATACGCGAATGAGCCCGAGAAAGAATCACTGAAGATTGGAGACGTACCGGTAGTACGGGACTTCGAAGATGTATTTCCGGAAGATTTACCGGGGATACCGCCCTAACGAGAAGTAGAGTTCGGAATCGAATTGATTCCGGGCGCGAAACCCGTAGCTAAAGCACCGTACCGACTCGCGCCGTCGGAATTACAAGAATTGATGTCACAAATTCAAGACCTGCTCGATAAAGGATTCATAAGGCCGAGTGTGTCTCCTTGGGGCGCACCGGTACTATTCGTGAAAAAGAAAGACGGAAGCATGCGCATGTGTATCGATTACCGGGAGTTAAACAAACTCACGGTAAAGAATCGATACCCGCTTCTAAGAATAGACGATCTATTCGACCAATTACAAGGTGCGAACTGGTTTTCAAAAATTGACCTTAGATCGGGGTATCACCAACTAAAGGTCAAGGAGGAAGATGTGCCGAAGACGGCTTTCCGCACGCGATACAAACATTACGAGTTCCTCATGATGTCATTTGGGCTAACAAATGCACCCGCGGCTTTCATGGATCTCATGAACCGGGTTTGTAAGCCGATGTTGGATAAATCGGTAATCGTGTTTATTGACGATATTCTAGTATACTCGAAAAATGAAGCAGAACATGCACGCCACTTACAAGAGGTGCTAGAGACACTCAGGCAAGAAAAGTTGTATGCGAAATTCTCGAAATGCGCCTTCTGGTTGCGAGAGATGCAATTCCTCGGCCACATCATAAGCGCCGATGGAATATTGGTAGATCCTTCAAAGATAGAAGCTGTGTCAAAATGGAGCCCTCCGATGAATCCTTCGGAAATTAGAAGCTTCATAGGGCTTGCGGGATACTATAGGAGATTCATTCAAGATTTCTCCAAGATAGCATCGCCGTTAACTAAGCAAACCCGGAAAGAGGAAAAGTTCATTTCGGGTGCCGAACAAGAAAGAGCGTCCCAAGCTCTAAAAGAGAAGTTAACTCAAGCTCCGGTATTAACATTGCCGGACGGGGTCGAAGATTTGGTGGTAAATTCGGATGCCTCACTATCGGGGCTCAGATGCGTTTTGATGCAACGGGGCAAGGTTATAGCTTATGCCTCGAGGTAATTGAAGATACATGAAAATAAATATCTCACGCATGATCTCGAATTGGCTGCGGTGGTGTTTGCGCTAAAAATATGGAGGCACTATTTATATGGGGTAAAGTGCACCATATTCACCGATCACAAGAGCCTAAAATACTTCTTCGATCAGAAGGAGTTAAATATGCGACAGAGGCGATGGTTAGAAACGGTGAAGGATTTCGAATGTGAAATACACTACCATCATGGGAAGGCAAATGTGGTGGCGGATGCTCCGAGCAGAAAAGCGGACTATGTCCCAATACGAGTAATGTCGATGTAGCTTGTGGTGACCTCGTGTATACTTGAACGTATCCGAGAAGCGCAAGTAGAAGCAGTGAAAGAGGAGAACTGGAAGAAGGAAAGAATAATCGGCCAGTTAAAAGATTTGTTGGATGGAAAGAACGGGTTGAAGACTCGATTCGGAAGAATATGGGTTCCAAATACTTGTGGGGTGAAGACGCTTCTACTTGATGAAGCTCATAAATCCCGATATTCTATTCATCCGGGTGCGACCAAGATGTACAATGATCTAAAACGAAACTATTGGTGACCCGGGATGAAGAGGAATGTGGTAAAATATGTGGAGAAGTGCTTGACTTGCTTACAAGTCAAGGCGGAACACCAGAAACCATATGGAAAACTGCAACCTTTGGAGATCCCGGTTTGGAAATGGGAACATATCACTATGGACCTATTGACCAAACTACCTAAAACGATTAGGGGATTCGATGCTATATGGGTGATTGTGGATAGATTGACGAAGAGTGCACATTTTATTCCTATACGCGAAACATATACTTCGGAAAAGACGTCCGAGGTATATACAAACGAAATAGTGGCACGTCACGGAGTGCCGGTATCCATTGTGTCGGATAGAGATACCCGGTTTACTTCAAATTTTTGGCTAGATTTTCAAGAACAAATGGGAATGAAACTCTTCATTAGCACCGCCTACCATCCTCAGACGGATGTGCAGAGTGAAAGAACAATACAGACGCTATAGGATATGTTACGAGCATGTATCATCGACTTTGGTGGAAGTTGGGATGTTTATCTACCTTTGGCCGAATTTTCGTATAACAATAGTTACCATTCGAGTATCGGCATGGCACCTTACGAGATGCTATATGGTAGAAAATGCAGAACCCCGGTGTGTTGGGGTGAAGTGGGTCCGCGTGAATTGGCACATAAAGACATAGTTCGGGCCACTAATGAGAAAATTGAAGTGGTGCGAGCCCATTTGAAAGCAGCCCAAGATAGGCAAAAGTCTTATGCCGATAAATGACGAAGACCGATTGAATTTCAGATAGGCAACATGGTTATGTTAAAGGTTTCCCCATGGAAGGGCGTTATCAGATTCAGAAAAAAAAGGGGAAACTAAGCCCGAGGTTTATCGGGCCCTTTAAAATCATCGAACGGGTTGGTAAGGTAGCCTATCGCCTCGAGCTACCGGAAGAGTTGAGTGGGATACATGGCACGTTTCATGTATCACAGCTACAAAAATGTCTAGCGGAGGAAACAACTTACATCCATTACGACGATATCGAGGTGGATGATCGCCTGAATTATATTGTAAGGCCAATAGAGATTTTAGATCGAAAGGTTAAGCACTTGCGAAATAAACAAATCGATCAAGTCAAGATCAAGTGGGAGCATAGGAAAGGTTCGGACACTACATGGGAGTCCGAAGAGGAGATGCGACGTCTCTACCCTACACTATTCGGTACGTACTCTGGTTTCGGGGACGAAACCCTTTTTAAGGGGGGTGGACTTGTAACACCCCGAAAACACAAATTCTTATAATACAATTATGTAGTGAATAAATAAGAAAAAATAAACTAACTAGGAATGACATTAACCCAGTTAGATAATGACTTATGAGTAGTTAAAGAGTTAAAACAGAATAAAAATGAAAGTTGAGGGACCAAAGGTGTTTAAATGAAAACTAATGATAATAAAACAAAAAAAATTAAACTCACAACACACTTGTTTGTGTTGCTGAGATCGATCAGAAGACGGGGGGCGATCCCAAGCTCCTCTTCAAACCCTAGACTCTCTTAAATCTCACAAATTGAAGGTCAAGATCAGTCCCAAAACGAAATTAGAGCATGGATTAGTGATCCCCATTGCAAGGAGATCATAAGGTATATAAAATTTGATAAAAATTCTCTACTTGAAATTCTCTTGAATTTGGAGAATTCGAAATCTGTTAATGCATGTGTGTTATGTAGATGAAATAAGAACATTTAAGTGTCTAGGAATAAACCCTAGGCAATTACATGTTGAAATCATACCTAATTCTAGTAAAATCCATGGACACCCTTGTAAGTGATTAGTGGGTTATGTAGAACTTGATAAACACTAAGAAATTTGGGGTTGTTCTAGTGTAATTTGACATATGTGAGGTTATTTCAGAATCATAGAGCACAATAATTGTGCTAGATAGTTGGATTGATGAAAATCTGGGGTATATGACAAGTTATAAACTTGTTAATAAATCATGTAAAATTCTTCCCTTAAAGTGTTTGTATAAATGCCTCAAAGAAGGCTTAAAACTGAAATTTAGAAATAAAAACGCATAATTACGATGTTTCGAAAAAATGTGCGTTATATGTGAAATAAAGGGTTCTAAATGTAAAATGATTGAACTCTATAGGAAAGGAAGCCGGAGCATCGGCGGACAAACCGGTGGTGACTTGCGTTTGAAGGGCGTGCATTGAAGGTATGTAACTTGATTCGTTACATTAAGAGATTTTGATAACTAGCATATGAATAGTGGCGTTGTAGAATAAAGACTGTATTGATTAAAGCGACAATATTCATTACTTTAAATAATAGGTTAAGAATTGGTTAGAAGTCGTTTGGTAGTCATCATAATGGAGGATTCCGTAGATGAGCCAAACGGGTCGAATAATGGTGTACATTGTAGTGTTAGTGTTTTTAAATAGATAGCGATGGCGATAACGATCACAAGAGCATGAAGCCATAAGTTTGGTAATGAAGTGCCGGTGATAATAAGCCCCGGAAGTTGGGTAACAAGCGCCTTATGTTTACTATTACAAATGTAGCAAAATAAGGATAACTAGAAAGGGTCGAATAATTACATGGTGAAAATCTTGTCGTCCGGTCCGTAAAATAAACTTTTGGTATGGAAATCATTATAGTTACGTCGGTATTGAATATACAGACGCATAGGAAAAAGAATCACCTAAAACGGACTCACGAGTCAAAAGTTATGGTCATTTTAAGCTAAAAATCTGAATTTCCGGAACTGGCAGCAAGTGCAGGTTACAAAACTGGACCTGCTGAAAAACCAGCTCCCACGCGAGGGCCTGTCACGCCACGCAACAGGGTATAATTTTTTTTTTGCATGTTTCAACGCTTGGGACTTGTTTATACACTTCATATAAATGTCAAAACTAACATTTTAAGCGGTTTTGATCTTAGGTAATAAAGGGAACTATCCGGATGGCGATCGAGCAAGTTTTTGAAGAACCGAACACAACTTTGCAAGCTTCCGCGTTAACTTAGTTTATGATTAAACAATGCTTTTGGGATGACTTCGTCTAGACAATGTTTTTAATGTAAATGATTTGCTAATCATGTTATGAATGTTTAAACTAGTCGGTAGTTGACTAGTAGGTGTTACTTTGGAACTTTGTTTTGTTAACTTATGTTTTAATTAAGACACTTTTTATATAAAATCCTATGAGTTATTATCAAAGTTGAATAGTAATTAGGTGGTTGTTACACAAGGTGGGGTTGCAGGTTCAAAAATCTACCATCCACCAATCGTGCCACGCCATTGTCATCAAAATATACGTTTTTTTTTTGCATTATCACCGCCCAAATCCAACGGATCAAAACCCACATAGTTCACTATTCAAAATCTTCCAAAAAGCACCAGATTCAAAACATTCAAAAAGCACCAGATTCAACGGATTCAAACATTTAAAGGCACCATATTAAAACATTCAAAAGCACTGAGATTCAAAACATTCAAAAAAAGCACCAGCAAACATTCAAAAGCACTAGCAAAAACATCCAGATTCGAACATTCAAAAGCACCAGCAAAAACCAGTAAAAACCCTTAGCAACAAACGCAGTAACATCATCAGTCGTAAAACTAACCGACGAGGGTTTATGCCACACCCACCCCCCTGTGCGGTGGCGTCGTCCAAGGGTTCAACCACCGCTGCTCACACAGCCACTGCCTCCAACACCAGCAACGCCAACACCGTCGGGCCACCCCCACCACCGGAAGAAACCCCCCCAGAAAAAACCCTAAAGAAAACCCCACTATACCGCCTTTCTCATCAAGCCCCCTTTCTCTAAGTACAAACACAAGCCCAAAAAAAGTTCATGAACCCAGATACCATACCTCATCTCATCAAGAGCCCCTTTTCTAAGTATAAACAGAAAATTAGAGGAGAGAAAGGCGGAGAAACGAGGGGTCGTTGGTCTTGTCGCCGGAGAAGGAGGGGGTCGCCGGAGAAGGAGGGGGTCACCGGAGAAGGAGGGGGTCGCCGGTGGTGCTTCTGGGGAAACAGAGTTTCTCTCATCATAGGGAGATGATGAAGATTTGGGGTTTCTTCATTTCTTTGAAGATGATGAAGATTTGATGAGAGAGACAAAGAGGGGAGATAGAAATTAGGAGAGAGAAGTCTCTGCAGGAGACTTAAAAAGAAACAAGACAGAGGAGAGATGAGAGATTGGACATATGAAGGAAATGACCAAAATACCCCTTATTCTGATTGGTTGAGAGTGGTTCTTGCGGTTCTTACAACTGGGGATGGTTTTTATTTTAGCGGCTCCCTATATATATATATATATATATATATAGATCGAACAAACAAACTACCAACACTACAAAAATATGAAGTTGTTCTAATTATGTCAAGTGAAAACATAATAAGAATTAAAAAAGAACAGCTTGTACGAGGTCCAATAAGACCTAAGTGTTTAATAAAGTAAGCACACATGTAGGTTACACACGCATATGGACGCTCAAATTTCAGTAGTACGATACACGGAACGCAAACTTGTGAGTTCATGTCCCTCCTTTCAATGATTTCAATGCTTTTTTTTAAACAATCGAGGGGAAATACATGTTATAACAAACGGTATGCAAGCTATGGGTTTAGATGATAACACGATCAATGTGCATAAGTAGGATGATGACAATAGTAACCATTAATCACTTAGTGACTCAGGTGCAAAAGGTATAGACCTATAGAGTTTGAGACGTGCTCCACTCTTGGTTGGTTCCTTAAGAGTGCTTTTGTGATACCAATGATGTCAAAGTTGTCTCGGTTTGGTTACTTACCTATGGTACATATGTCAGGGTGTTCGAGGCACACTCATAGATCCTTAAAACTCCATGAATGCTAATAACATACCATAATTTCATTACAAGATTACAAAAATGAGATTTCATACTATAACAATAACTACATGAACTCGCTCAACTTTTGTTGACTTTTTAAAATTACATGTATTTTAGGAAACAAGACTTGAGCCGGTGATACACTATGGGAAATGGAAATGACATGAAAACGAATGCCTCTTTTGGAGGGTTTGTCTTTTATATCCCAACCTCGTATGGGTATATAGGAGACAAAACCTCAAATGCTTTTATATAAAAAACAATCTTTTGGTTGATGTATAATATAACTTGATAACTATGTTATGTTTAATGTTGTGAACGTGTATGAAACTTGAAACTACTTTTGGGAACTTGTAAACTTATGTTGCAAAAATCAATGTATGTGGCATCGTTGTCTATTATTATTTGTTTACATGTTTGGATGCAATGATTACCTTTCTTAAGTCACACGCAATACGCTTCCCCTACTAGTAGGGTGTGACAGATTGGTATCAAAGTTCCGATTGTAGTGAACCGGGGAAAACCTTTACAAAGTTTGGTCTACAATCATTATGGGCACTCACATGAAAACAAAGTGTATAACATCACAAAATTGATTTCAGAAACATGACAACAAAATGACAAAATGTTTTCATTATATCACGATAACACGAGGATCTATCACGCGAACTCAATCATAAGTAACAAACAAGGATCAATACATGATTAGTCTATAAGGAATAGACTCGAAAACATTAAGGATTACAAGTGAAACATAAGAACAAAAACAACATGAGATATAGTGATTGCATGAAATATATCATAAGTAATAATGAATTTGCTTACATATGATGTCTTCCTCTTCAGGTATTTAAGAGGCAGACCCGATGGAGTTAGTGTTAGACGACGAGCATGGACCCGTCATCTTGATTATCTCATCTGACGACGAGTCAGATCAAGACGTCTCTTCGGAGGATGACGATTTGTTGGATGATTTCCAACCATTTGCTCTCATAGACTACGTGGAGGACAACGCCCCACTAGAGAACCATGTCCTAGCTATTCAGCAGCCGTCGCATGCCATGATTATTTGTGATCTCCCCGAGGGGGGCACCAGATTGTACACTTAGTTGTACCCCTCGCTATTGTTCCACCTATTATTGATCTTGACGATGATGATGATGTTATTCCGATCTTCCATGTTGACCATATTGAGGACGACCTCGGTGACGGAGAGGTCTTTGACATAGCTATTCTCGATATACCCTCCCTTATCGTTTCTGTCATTGATATCTCAACCACTGCATCTACTATTGCCCCTACGACTCCCACCGATGTGTCCTCTCCTACTTCGGTACTACCTGCCCCTGCTGCTCCTAGTCATCCTGATATCCCTACTGTCGATCCTATGCATTTATCGGGATTCTCACATTCTCTGGATTCCCCATCTCAATACGAGATTGGACAGTCTTCACACCAGCCATTCACCCACACTTTTAAGGATCTATATGCTGTTGGACCGTCCCAGACCACTGGACACATTTCTTACTACCCTAGGGTATATGCATGGATTCATGTAGGTCCCCTAATCCATATGGATCGTCACAGAATCGTCGATCTAACCTAGAGTGCGGAATCCTCTAGATCAGATTTAACAGAAAACTAGTAGAAACAGAAATCTCTATAAACTCGATCTTTATTGATTATCTTCAAATGATTACAATCAATCAAGATCTCTAATTCGTCCAAGCCTTTGTCTTTCACGAATTCTCTCCAAGTGATTAACAAATCAACTGAGCACCCTAAACCCTAATGCGAAGCTTTGTTTATATAGGACAAGCTTTGCATATGGGCTAGGCCCATTTCGCAAACCATCCCCCTTATGTGGGTTTGGTTTGGCCCAATCACTCTTAATTAACTATTACAAAGCTAAACCCGCTAACCGTTTATCGTTTTACTAAATACAAGATATCCAAAGACCAAATCTAAGTTGTTGTCACACATATGCACCTACAAACTCCCCCTTGACAATAACTCTCAAAGGTAACTTAAGTCTTCAGAATCTCACAGTCTTTTTGTCTTTGGATAGCTTCAGCTTTAATAGCTTCATTCAGCAACAATTCCACCACCAGGCATGAGCCCATCTGATCCCTACCATCCATCGCACTTTCCTTCAGTTACCATGGAGAAGAGGCAGCGATCGTCATAGATACAGATTACTATTCTTTTTCGTAGGATCAGAGAGCTTGAGACTGAGCTAGCCGCAGTCAGATCCGCTATCTTTGCAGCACCACCACCATCATCACCAACTCCATCACCACCAACTCCATCACCACCACCACTACCATAGTCACCACCCCCGCCCTTTCCACCTCAGTAGTATGTTAGTAGTTATCTTTAGGGAGTCTACCCGCTTTTGGAAGACAAAGACTTTTAAAGATCCAGACTTTTGAAGACAACTTGAAGACATGAAGAAACAATGTAGAAGAAAATCTTACTTTTGTATTGTAAAACTTGTACTGACTAGGGTTAAGTATCCCTAAGTCCTTTTGATCTTCATGAACAAAATGTAACAAGTTGTCATTATATATAAAAGTATGTTTTCTGTATTTCACATTGTATTTCTTTTTATGTTGTGGTTGATACTATGGTGTTTTCCTACATATGGAGTTTATACGATTATTGTGATGATTTGTGTGTTCATGCATGCTCGCGATTGTGTGGTTACGTCATGTATACATACATATATATATATACATATATATATATATATATTCTTATTTATATAAACCTGTAACACCTCGTGAAATCGTGTCCAATGATGTGTTGACACGTGTAATGAACCCTAATAAAGTCAAACGTTGACTATGAGGGACTAATTTCATCAAAAATCGAAAACTTTGATTATAGAAGGATTGATAGTGTCAACATGCTTAAACTAAGCCTCTGAGTGACCTTATACGGTGTCCTTATTCTCAAATGAGCCACTTGTTGGACGAGAGGAGCCGTTTGCGCAATTATGTGAAAGTTTGCGCGTCGAAGGGTTAAAAGTGACAACATGTTAATTCTTACCTCTGAGTGACCTTTTAACAAACCCGAAGAATTTTGATGTGCCATAATACTTTTGAGAATCCTTAATATGGGATACATAGGGCTTTGATGCCATTAAATGATGATAATCGCAAGTTTGCGCATTAAAGGGACCAAAAGCGTCAACAAGCGAAACTACGCTTTCGAGTAACCTTTAAGAGAACCAGAGACTCTGTAATGCTCGGTCACATTCTCGGGAATCCCTATATGGGCTATGCAAGGCTTTGATATCAATAAATGACATTACGCACAACTTTATGCGTTAAAGGACTAAAAGCGTCAAAACTGCGAAAGTATGCATATTCGCGCATATCCTACGATCTGACCATATCCGTACATCCATAAATTTTTGTAATCATTAAAATACTATATTTTAGTGATGGGAATGCAAAAATACCATACGTTGCGAAATCTAGATTGTTTTCGCGTCCGTTCGAACGTTCGTCGTAATTAAGCGAAAAACGCGACCGTACGACCAAACGAACTGGCATCCATAATATTTTTGAGCATGGTTGAAGTTAAATATACTTTAACTTCCTTGTATAGCTTGTAAATGGGGTTAACGGGTGTTAGATGTGCCAAAACTCAACGATACGCGTTCAGGGGCCAAAACTGCCATCTAATGAAACTTCATGATTTCAGACCTGGTCCTTATGGACCGTATACACTGGACCATATGGTCCGTATGCATGTGCCAGATATGAATTTTTGTTTGCTGCTCAAGTAAACTGCTATAACTCCCATTATTCAACTCTGGGGGCTTGTTGCTGGTTGGTAACAATACCAGGACACTTGTAAGCATCTGAGGAAGGCCTAAACACCTGTCAATCATCTACAAATTCTCCAAAAACTATAAATAGGCCATAAACCCAACCATTTCATTTGCTCATTTTCATTCATTCCTCCTATAACTCAAACCTGGAACTTCCAAAGCTGAAGTGGAACTTAATTTTTGTAGAAAAGATAGCTAGGACCCTTTGTAAGTGTCTTAGCCCTCTCATTAGTTCAGTTTTATGTTTTAAAAACCGAAAAGTCAAGTTATCGTAAATTAACTTTGACTTTCGGTTTAAACTCTAATGGTCCAGCCACTGATCAAAATGAATGTGGGTATAAGACCATAGTTAGGTAGGTGATTAACCCTTAAAAGGGCACCTCCTAGTTCCTTCGTTTGCTTAGTTAATTGTCGGGTCAAACCATTTAGGTAAAAAGTCAAACTTGGCAGATTTATAAATAATAATTAAAACCAATGATGCATAGGTTATAAATTATATTTTAACACTCTAATAACTTGGTAATTACTATTAGAACATGTTTAGGCATGTTCAACCCGACAATTCTAAGTTTAGGGTCGGCTCGCAACCGAAAGTCGCGTAGTTTGACTTCTACGTTGACTTTTGGTTATAAGCCGAATTAGACTAGTATGCTACTGATTTTAGGTTCCGTTATGATCATTATATAATATAGCATAGCCCTCTGGGGTTATATTACACGATCATACTAGTAATCCGAGTCTTATGCAAGTTTCCGTTAATATGTCGTACTTTGACTATTATGCCCTTTTTAGCAAAAAATAAGGTTTTAGACACCAATAAGCTTTCAAACAACTTAGGTACTAATATGTTAACATGTTTAACATATTTTGATGTTACAAATCTGATCATAAACTGAGTTCGCGTATAATGTCGTGAATTGTGCTTTAAAGTGACCAAAATGCCCTTTAGGCGCATAGATCGGTTTTAAGCATAATTCCTTATACCAAACTCATTGCCTACTGATTTAATATCATAATTAGGATAATTTGGGATATCAATTCAGATTATAAACTGAGTTTATGCACAAGATCTTGAAATATGTCTTCAAATGACGATAATGCCCTTTTGGCACCTAAAATGGTTTTAAAGCATGATTTTCACACGAAATCTTTTTACTAACGAAATGTCATATTAAATAACATATTTTGGTCATATAAACCTGACCGTAATATCAGTTTTCATAAAAGATGGCATACATCGTCATTTAACGACTTAAACGCTGTTTCGGCGCGTAGTATGGTTTTAAACCATAACTACCAACCAAGACTTGTTACCTACTGATTTTGTAAATAATTTTAATTATTTTTACAGTAGGTATATGTTATGAATTTAGATTCCCAAATTAGACTTCAAGCCTATGTGTGAAATTACCAAAATGCCCCTACGGAGCATAGTTTGGTTTTAAACTATGAAACACACATATGTTTGATATTATACTAATATTATATCATAAATAAAGTGTTTTCAAAGAATGTTTATGATCGTAACATCAGATTGTACTCAAGTTCCTTTTATACGTCATAAAATGACCAAAACGCCCTTACGGGGCATAGTTTGATTTTAAAACCTAAACGGCCATACAAGTTGATATCCCACTAATATTATAACTTGTTTAAAGTATATTGGCATATGGAACTTGTTCATGGCGCATATGGTTATTCGTTATCGCCTATATGCGTACGGTTAGACTTATGTAACTAGTTTATGTAAGTTTTCCGAAACGAGTTTAACCTTATCATTTAAACTTCAAAATCCAGAATGTGTTTAGTTTACCCATATTATACAAGTATCCAAACTTGTCGGGTCTAAATTACATTCTATTCCGGTCATCGCTTAATCTAGCGTGTCGTACCGTTTGAGATACTTTAAGCTAGCCGGTCTAAGTCTACGACTTAAATAAGACCGTTAGCATTCTGAATTTGGTTATATATTACCATCACTCCAGACTAGAGCCACCGGTAAAAGCTACCTACATTGAGACAGATTGGATACGACTGAGTTATTTTGTTGTGAATCAAGTATTAGCTCAGGTAAATACTTTTAACTTATTTTCCCTAATACGGGCTTGGGATATGGTATTATAATAATACCACTTGGTCGGGTATGAAATCATTTAATTGGATTGTGATTAATAAAATTTACATAACCCATTTTAATCTGTCTTGTTTGATAACATAAACATTGGGGGTTAATTCGATCGTGTCCTGGATATCCTCGGCTCATTTCATTTGAAAATGGCCATGATCTATGCACGGGGTGTAGGCATACACCTGATAGATGTAGATGCTAAAATATAAACCCACATGTTGGGGATTACTCATTTGTGGGTTCTATAAGTGGTGATTCGGTTAATCATGGCCGGCTTCCAACCGGCCCCAATTGTATGACAAACATGTAAATCTGTATACAAGATTATCTTTAAATAATTGTCCCAAGTTATAAATGATTTGTGCCATGTGCACTTAAATCAATTTTCATAAATTCTTTTCAAAAGAGTCAGTTAATTGTATTTACCAGTGAAAACTGACGTATTTTCAAAAGACTAAGTGGCAGGTACTACTCGTAATAGGCTGGGAGTTGCTCGGTATCGAAAAAGAGGATCTTGCAAATCCTTAAAGATGCCATAAAGTCTGCTAAGCTTCATTTTATACATTCTGTAATGATCCTCCTGTGGATTTGATATTACAAGCTCGTCTATAATAAATACTTTGATATTTTCAGACATTTGAGTTTATTATAATATTTTATACTCCAAGACTTCCGCTGTGCTATTCTGTGTATGATTGACCATGTAAATCTGTATACAAGATTATCTTTAAATAATTATCCCAAGTTATAAATGATTTGTGCCATGTGCACTTAAAAGAATTTTCATAAATTCTTTTCAAAAGAGTCAGTTAATTGTATTTACCAGTGAAAACTGACGTATTTTCAAAAGACTAAGTGGCAGGTACTACTCGTAATAGGCTGGGAGTTGCTCGGTGTCGAAAAAGAGGATCTTGCAAATCCTTAAAGATGCCACAAAGTCTGCTAAGCTTCATTTTATACATTCTGTAATGATCCTCCCGTGGATTTGATATTACATGCTCGTCTATAATAAATTCTTTGACATTTTCAGACATTTGAGTTTGTAATAATATTTTATACTCCAAGACTTCTGCTGTGCTATTCTGTGTATGATTGACCATGATGATATCAATTACGTCATGATACTCCCCACCGGGTCCACCAGTAATATGTGGAAATATCGGGGTGTGACAGGTTGGTATCAGAGCCAACATTGAGTGAATTAAACACTAGTCTTTTCTGTTTAATCTCAATGACACAATAGCATATTCCTTAGACCTTTTGAGTCTAGACTTAACATAGGAATGCTCTCATCCTTATTAAGTAAACATTGTTTTCGATTTTATATATTTTGATTAAGTCGCCAAGCAAGGAAGTCGTCGATGGAAATTCTCCTCATCCGAAGCCAAGGAATGCCAAGCTTCACTATACGGTTAGAATAAGCGTGCGACCGATTTGGAGGAAAGACCTTTAAGGACACCTTCCTAAAACCAAACCCTTTGAATTGTAATCAGCCTTTGGAGTCCATACCGGAGGTCCCTGAGGCTCAAATCTTAAAGTCTGTGCCAGTGGAGTCCATACCAGGTGATCCCTGAGGCTCCCGTTTTGAAAACAATGCTAGTGAATGCTGATGATCCTTATTTCTTATCTCCCAGACTTGGATTATATTAGTCAAAACCAGTCCGTGATCCATATCATTCCTGAACCATTAAATCCTTGAATTCTACTACTATAATGGATCCTGATTGGAATACTTACCTTATTCATTGAGATCTTCAGTATCCCTACCGTATATGATAAACAAAGAAGAGAATCAATCAAAGTGGAGCAAGGAAGGCGTTAGAGAATCCTTCTTTCATAATATTCATTATCCATTAAGTCCTTATAAGGACCTATCTCTTCTATATAGTCCTTATGTGGACATACCTTTCGACTTAAGACCCTATATGGGCATTTGCTACTTAGTCCTTTCATGGACATTATATTTCAAAATAGTCCCTTGTGGACATTATATTTCAATAAAGTCCCTCGGTGGACATACTATTTCAATATAGTCCTTTCATGGACGTGTAATTTTATTAAAATCCCTTTTGTGATACACTATTTTAAAATAGTCCTCTCATGGACTTGATATTTCAATATAGTCCTCTCATGGACATTATATTCCCTCATAGTCCTTTCATGGGCATAGTATTTCATTAAAAGTCTTTTCATAGACATATTATTTTATCAAGGTCCCCTGGCGGACATAATAATTCATTATAGTCCTTTCAAGGACTTATTGTTTCATTAATAAGTCCCAATGAGGACGTGTCTCTCGACATAAAGTTCCTGCGAGGACAATTGTTTATTAACGTCCTTTTATGGACATGTTATATCATAAAAGTCCCAATGCGGACATATCTTATAGTCCCTTTGCGGACTAATACTCCCTTATAGTCCCTGCACGAACTAGGGTTACTTAAAGTCCCTGTGAGGACATCTGTACAGCAAAGCCCTGTTGTGCGCACGCTGTACCATTATAGTCCTTTTATGGACATGTTATTTCATTAAAATCCCTTTGGGAATATGCTATTTCGAAATAGTCCCTTTGAGGACATTGACATTTCATTATAACCCCTATATGGACTTATAATATTTTATAGTCCTTATATGGACTTATTTTTCCTCTTAGTCCTCTATGTACAAATATATTATTAAAAGTCCTGATTAAGGCACTATTGTAAATTTCTAATAACTTAGGAAAGTTTTGAAAATTTTATGTAGGTATTCATTTCGTCCTTTATCCAACAAATGTTTGAATTTTACTCGAACTTTATCGATCAGCCGAAAAATTTCAAAAGATCTTCTTGATGGTATAACCTATCCTATATGTCTATGAACATGGCTATGATGGTAAAACACTCTTAAGAAATTAATCTTTGTTAACATCTGAGAACATGTTAACACTCCTGGCAGTGTGGCTTGAGAAACCGCACTAACCGTCAAGATATTGGATTACGTCCAAGCCTTAAAGCCTATATGATCAGAGTTGATCATGGCAAGTATCATCAATGTGATGATCATAACATAAACATCCTTTAGTGATGATTTGCCTACGGGCTATAATATATTGTCCATTAGAGACATTGACATAGTGATCTTTATGATTCCTTGTCTAAGGTGGTGAGCTATGCTCAAGCCAAATAGTCAATATGATTAATGCAATCATGACTTATATCATCTAATATGATGAACCTATTATAAACATCCATTAGTGATGTTTCGCCCACGGGCGATATTATATTGTCCATTTGTGACAAAGACATTGTGATCTTTACGATCCCCTGTTCAAGGTAGTGAGCTGTGCTCAAGCCTAATAGTCTATATGATCAATACGATCATGACTAAAATCATCAGTACGATGATTAAATTTAACATCTTTAATGATGTTTTGCCTAAGGGCCATATGATATTGTCCAATTGAGACAAGGCAATTGTAAACTTTTATGATTCTTTGCCCAAAGCGGGTGAGCTATGCTCAAATCCCATAGTCTATATGATCATTGCGATCCTGACTAGTCTCATCAGTATGATGATCATAATATTAACATCCCTAGTGATGAAATGCCTACGGGCTACACCTTAATCTATTGTCGATAAGACAAAGTTAGTGGTGGTCTTTATGATTCCATGTCCAAAGTGGTGGGTTATACCCAACCCTAACAGTCTATATGATCAGTGTGATCATGACTAATATCATCAAATGCAATGATGATATATGAACTTCCATTATGATGTCAATTGGTTTACCTTTGTGCCAAATAAATCGTCTTTAGAAACAATGACAGTTGTAGTTTATGACTCCCTGTCCAAAAGTGAAGAACTATGTTCAAACCTGGAAGCCCCTAATCCAATAAGATTGCGGCTTATGAACTAATGTCCTTGGTGACAAATCAACGAGTTATGTTTTAAAGTCATTCATGACAAGCCAATGTGCTATAATTTATCATTCATGACAAGTTAACATATTAAATGTTAACATTCCTTGTGACAGGCCTTTTGTGCCAGAATTGATAAATGTCCTCTGCGACAGGTCTTAGTACCATATCTTATAAAGTCCTTGTGATGAGGCCACTTTGAGCCATATCTAAATGTCCTTTGTGACAAGGCCTTCGTGCCGTATAATCCTTTATGTCCTTCATGACTAGGCTTTATGCCATACTTTTTTTATTATTACGTCCCTCGCGACGGGCATTTATGCCATATATGTATATAATTATAATAAAAGTCATGTAAGGCTAGCTTTTAACCTATTCATAATTGTCCTTGTGACAAAGACAGTTGTGACATTATGATCCCCAATGAGGCAGGTATTGGACTAGCTCCAAACCTTAAATGCCATTGATGGTCCTTTCGAGACCTAGGTTAGATGTAATAGATATACATTCAAATAACATTCATTAAGAATGTTCGGAACATAATAGCCTATACAATTTATGGATGTCGTGGCTGATCTATGTCAGGTCATCGGGATGATGACTAACAATTGTTTAATGTGGTGGTTAGTACCAAGTTTCGAGTATGGTAAACTCGAATGAGGTAGACAACAGTCGCGATGCTACTAATGCGACAAAAGCTAATAATTCTAAAAACGTAAACCTCAATATTAATGGAGTTAATCTCCAAGATGTGGCTGATACAGCAGTTGGAAAGGCCATGGAAAAGGTCATGAAACAGTTCAAGGAGCAGAATGCTCCTCGCTCTAAATTTCATTCAAAACCACATTCAATTGCTCATGAAAAGAGCTTTGTACACACTTCGAATGTGGAGGATGAACCAAAGGAAGAGGATAACTCCCAGGAATCTAAGAAAAAGAGCAAATACGGGCTTAAAAAGAACCAACATAAGTTCAGTAAGAAGCCTGTATGAAAGACCTGCTATAAAAGACACTGGGGACAGTGTCGAATAGAACAAAGACCAAAGCATTCAAACAACTTAGGTACTGATATGTTAACATGTTTAACATATTTTGATGTTACAAATCTGATCATAAACTGAGTTTGCGTATAATGTCGTGAATTGTGCTTTAAAGTGACCAAAATGCCCTTTAGGCGCATAGATCGGTTTTAAGCATAATTCCTTATACCAAACTCATTGCCTACTGATTTAATATCATAATTAGGATAATTTGGGATATCAATTCAGATTATAAACTGAGTTTATGCACAAGATCTTGAAATATGTCTTCAAATGACGATAATGCCCTTTTGGCACCTAAAATGGTTTTAAAGCATGATTTTCACACGAAATCTTTTTACTACTGAAATGTCATATTAAATAACATATTTTGGTCATATAAACCTGACCATAATATCACTTTTCATAAAAATCGCATACATCGTCATTTAACGACTTAAACGTTGTTTCGGCGCGTAGTATGGTTTTAAACCATAACTACCAACCAAGACTTGTTACCTACTGATTTTGTAAATCATTTTAATTATTTTTACAGTAGGTATATGTTATGAATTCAGATTTCCAAATTAGACTTCAAGCCTAGTTGTGAAATTACCAAAATGCCCCTACGGAGCATAGTTTGGTTTTAAACTATGAAACACACATATGTTTGATATTATATTGATATTATATCATAAATAAAGTGTTTTCAAAGAATTTTTATGATCGTAACATCAGATTGTACTCAAGTTCCTTTTATACATCATAAAATGACCAAAACGCCCTTACGGGGCATAGTTTGATTTTAAAACCTAAACGGGCATACAAGTTGATATCCCACTGATATTATAACTTGTTTAAAGTATATTGGCATATGGAACTTGTTCATTACGCATATGGTTACTCGTTATCGCCTATACGCGTACGGTTAGACTTATGTAACTAGTTTATGTAAGTTTGCTGAAACGAGTTTAACCTTATTATTTAAACTTCAAAATACAGAATGTGTTTAGTTTACCCATATTATACAAGTATCCAAACTTGTCGGGTCTAAATCAGATTCTATTCCGGTCATCGCTTAATCTAGCGTGTCGTACCGTTTGAGATATTTTAAGCTAGTCGGTCTAAGTCTACGACTTAAATAAGACCGTTAGCATTCTGAATTTGGTTATATATTACCATCACTCCAGACTAGAGCCACCCAATAAAAGCTACCTGCATTTAGATATATTGGATACGACTGAGTTATTTTGCTGTGAATCAAGTATTGGCTCAGGTAAATACTTTTAACTTATTTTCCCTTATACGGGCTTGGGATATGGTATTATAATAATACCACTTGGTCGGGTATGAAATCATTTAATCGGATTATGATTAATAAAATTTACATAACCCGTTTTAATCTGTCTTGTTTGATAACATAAACATTGGGGGTTAATTCGACCGTGTCCTGGATATCCTCGGCTCAATTCATTTGAAAATGGCCACGACCTATGCACGGGGTGTAGGCATACACCTGACAGATGCAGATGCTAAAATATAAACCCACATGTTGGGGATAACTCCTTTGTGGGTTCTATAAGTGGTGAGTCGGTTAATCATGGCCGGCTTCCAACCGGCCCCAATTGTATGACAAACATGTAAATCTGTATACAAGATTATCTTTAAATAATTGTCCCAAGTTATAAATGATTTGTGCCATGTGCACTTAAATCAATTTTCATAAATTCTTTTCAAAAGAGTCAGTTAATTGTATTTACCAGTGAAAACTGACGTATTTTCAAAAGACTAAGTGGCAGGTACTACTCGTAATAGGCTGGGAGTTGCTCGGTGTCGAAAAGGGGATCTTGCATATCCTTAAAGATGCCATAATGTTTGCTAAGCTTCATTTTATACATTCTGTAATGATCCTCCTGTGGATTTGATATTACATGCTCGTCTATGATAAATACTTTGATATTTTCAGACATTTGAGTTTGTAATAATATTTTATACTCCAAGACTTTTGCTGTGCTATTCTGTGATATTCTATACTAGAAGACGATGCCGCCCCGCCGTGGAAGAACGAACACAAACCCGCTACCGATGACTGAAAATGAGTTGAACAAACGTATCTCCTAGGCAATTGGCCAATACAAAGCCAACCGCACTAAGCATAGCGGTGGGACAGGAGGTACTTTTGGAGCAACCCTCCGACCGGTATGCATGGTTATTCATAACACTACACGATAATCTCGTTTATTCTAATTGTGCTTTTGATACTCACTCTTGAATTTGTGCATACGGTGATTTCAGGTTGCACTTATAAGCAGTTCTTAGACTGCAAACCCCTGAACATCAATGGTACGGGAGGTGCTGTTTCTTTCATACGTTGGACCGAGAAGACTGACTCGGTCATTCGGATGAGCAAGTGCCCTACCGAGCAAAGGTTCACTTATGTCACTGGACTCTTCATCGATGGAGCACTATCTTGGTGGAACCTCCAGGTTCAAACTAAGGGCGAAAATGCTGCATACGGCCTGACTTGGGAGGAACTCAAAGAATTGATGAGGAAAAAGTATTGCTCGAGGTCGGAAATCCAGAAGCTGGAAATGGGATTTTGGAATTTGAAGATGATTGGTTTGGACATCGCATGGTACACGCAGCGATTTCATGATTTGTCCCGTGTGGTTCCATACCTGGTGGAATCCGAATTCAAAAGGATTGAGAGGTACATCTGGGGACTTGCCCCCGAAATTCTAAGTATGGTTACCACTTCTAAACCTACGGAAATGGATGAAGCGATTGATTTGGCTGTCAGCCTTACTGAGGAGGTTGTGCGTCAGGGAAAGTTTGATAAGTCTGGGGTGAACAAAAAGGAAACCACTGTGGAGACTACGAGCTCCAACAAAAGGAAATTTTCTCATTTCAAGAAGGGTTTACGGGGTAACACTAGTAACAACAACAACAATAACAAAGGGCAAAACACGAAAGGAGTCAAAGAGGCGAAGGCATATGTTACCACCACCGCAAACAATACCGATAAGAAGCATTATACTGGGAACGCGCCAAAGTGAAACAAATGCCCCTTCCATCACTACGGGGAATGTCGAGGCCCCAAGTGTGGCAAATGTGGCAGGTTTGGGCATCGCACTGATGCGTGTCGGGGAACAAATACCAAGGATCAAGGTTGTTTTAACTGCGGCGACAAAGGGCATTTCAAGAAGGATTGCCCAAAAGAAAACCAAGATCGGGGAAGAGCTTTCATGATAGGAGCTAAAGAAAACCAAGCTCAAGGAAAAGCTTTCGTGATAGGAGCTAAGGACGCTCGCCAGAACCCGAATATGGTCACCGGTACGTTCCCTATCAACAATCACTTTGCATCTATTCTTTTTGATACTGCAGCAAATTTTAGTTTTATTTCAAAATAATTTAGAGATATACTTGGGGTAGAATCGAGTAAATTAGATGTTCCATACTCGATTGAATTAGCTAACAGGAAATTGGTAGAGTCGGGGGAAATTATAAAGAAATGTACCTTAGAACTGGTTGAACGAAAGTTCGACATAGATCTATTATCGGTTCCATTAGGTAGTTTCGATGTCTTTATTTGTATGGATTGGCTATCCAATAATCGAGCCGAAATCATAAGTCATGAGAAGATCATTCATATCCCCATACCCGACAAAGAACATTTGGTTGTTCACGGGGAGAAACAAGATACGCCACTACGAATCGTTAATTGCATGAAGGCTTGAAAATGTTTGAGAAAAGGATGCATTTCCTTTCTTACCCATGTGGTTGACAAGAAGGCCGAGGAGTGCAAGGTGGAGGACATACCTGTAGTGAAGGATCATCCCGAAGTCTTTTCGGAAGACTTGCCGGGACTGCCTCCACAACGACAAGGTGAATTTCGTATCGACCTAGTGCTAGGAGCTGCACTGGTGGCGAAAGCTCCATATCAACTGGCGCCCTCAGAGATGCAGGAATTATCTACTCAGCTTCAAGAATTGCTTGACAAGGGATTCATTAGACTGAGTTTCTCACCTTGGGGAGCTCCGGTGCTATTTGTCAAGAAAAAGGACGGAACCTTTCGGATGTGCATAGACTATAGAGAATTTAACAAACTAACAATAAAGAATCGTATCCTTTACCGAGGATCAATGACTTATTCGATCATTTACATGGTTCCATCTTTTATTCCAAGATTGATCTAAGATCTGGATATCATTAGCTAAGAATTCAAGAGGAAAGCATTCCTAAAACGGCGTTTAGGACTCTCTATGGCCATTACAAGTTCCTTGTTATGCCTTTCGGCTTAACAAACGCTCCTGCCGTATTCATGAATTTGATGAACCGAGTATGTAAGCCATATCTCGACAAGTTCATGATCGTATTCATTGATTACATATTAATATATTCACGAACCGAGGCAGAACATGAACAACACTTGAGGACTATTCTGGAGCTACTTAAGAAAGAATAGTTGTATGCCAAGTTCTCGAAATACGAATTTTGGATTCGCGAAGTTCAATTTCTCGGTCATGTGGTGAACGAGAATGGAATATATGTTGACCCATCTAAGATAGAAGCCATAAAGAACTGGAATGCTCCAAAGACCCCAACAGAAGTAAGACAATTTATGGGTTTAGCGGGATACTATCGGAGATTCATTGAGAATTTTTCTAGAATTGCTCAACCGCTAACCTCTTTCACTCAAAAGGATAAAAAGTTCGATTGGGGTGAAAAACAAGAAACGACATTTCAACTACTCAAAGACAAACTATGCAAAGCGCCAATCTTATCAATTCCGGACGGTACCGATGACTTTGTGGTGTATTGTGATGCATCGCATCAAGGCTTGGGTTGCGTGTTAATGCAACATGAAAAAGTTATCGCGTACGCGTCACGTCAGTTAAAAGCTCATGAAAAGAACTATACCACTCATGACTTAGAACTAGGCGCAGTGGTATTTGCTCTAAAGATTTGGCAACATTATCTCTATGGTACTAAGTGTACCATATTCACCGATCACTAGAGTCTTCAACATATATTCAATCAAAAGGAATTAAACATGCTCCAACAGCAATGGGTAGAGTTGTTGAATGACTATGACTATGAAATCAAGTACCATCCGGGCAAAGAATACTATTGGTGGCCTAATCTCAAGGGAGATATTGCAACCTATGTTGGGAAATGCCTAACTTGTGCAAAGGTCAAGGCTGAATATCAAAAGGATTCTGGCTTATTACAGCAACCCGAGATTCCCATTTGGAAATGGGAACATATATCAATGGATTTCATTACAAAACTACCACGGACCCCTCGAGGTCATGACATGATATGGGTTATCGTTGATCAATTAACCAAGTCAGCTCACTTCTTACCGATTCGCGAGAAAGAGAGCACTGAGAAGTTAGCTGAACTTTACCTCAAGGAGATTGTGGCACGTCATGGAGTACCTGTTTCAATAATCTCCGACCGAGATGGTCACATTATGTCAAGGATTTGGCAATCATTTCAAGCATCGTTTGGATTTCGTTTAGATCTAAGTACATCATTTCAACCGCAAACCGATGGCCAAAGCGAGCGAACCATCCAAACTTTGGAGGACATGCTCCGTGCCTGTGTGATGGATTTAGGCGGAAACTAGGATACTCATTTACCTTTGGTAGAGTTCTCATATAATAAAGTTATCACATGAGCATTAAAGCCGCCCCATTCGAAGCATTATATGCCGATCACCGCTATGTTGGGCGGAAGTCGATGACAAACAACTTATTGGCCCCGAACTACTCAAAGAGACTACTCACAATATATCAAAAATACGAGACCGTATCAAAACGGCTCGTGACAGACAAAAGAGCTATGCGGACAGTAGACGCAAACCATTATCCTTCGAGGTTGGAGACAAAGTTTTGCTAAAAGTCTCACCTTGGAATGGCGTAGCTAGATTCAGAAAGCGCGGAAAACTAAACCCGAGATACATTGGGCATTTTGAAATTCTGGCAAAGGTTGGTACAGTTTCTTACAAGTTAAAGTTGCCAGAGGAACTCAATAACGTACACGACACATTCCATGTGTCAAACCTCAAGAAAAGTCCGACCAACGAAACAGTTATCATGCCAGCGGATGAAATTCACGTATATGACAAACTTTAGTTTACCGAAGAACCTGTTGAGGTTGTGGACTGGAAAGTCCACAAGACAATGAGAAATCATATCACACTAGTTAAGGACTGCTGGAACTCACGTCACAGACCCGAGTATACCTGGGAATGTGAAGATTAGATCAACACAAAGTATCCCCTCCTGTTCGAGAAGACTCCTTCAAAGGGTAACTCAACGTGAATTTCAGGACGAAATTCTTTTTAACAGGGGGAGAATGTGACAAATGGCAAATAACCTGTAATTCCATATAATCTAATCACTATTTTTATTTCATAATCTCATGCATTTAGCGTAATTTAATTATGTAGCTGAGTCGTACATTAGATAACAGTGTTAAGACAGGGAAACAATACTATAACACAGGTTGGTTTTCGTCGTGTCGCGAAACCAATCAAACTATGTCCTAAAAGTGTTGGTAGAAAATGTTGCGCGCACTATTCACGGTCACACTATTCATCACAGCAAAACTGCGAAAACAAAACGAAACGATGAAAAACGACATACGAATGACATAACTGAGTCCATATATATATATATGAAAACACTAATGTGGAAACACATCTGGCAATATTACATAACTTTCCTGTACAACGCCCTAATCACAAAATCGTCCGTTTGACTAAAAATATAACAATTTTAACTCGTCCGAACTATTATTTTAGCATTTCCAAGACTCCAGAATTATGACAAGTGTGACAAACATATGAAAATAATATGAGGATATCAATGGGGTGTCCGAAACATAAGCTTTCGGTGCTACATCACAACCCCCATAACTTGTCCGTTTTTTGAACCGACATGCTAGTAAACAATATTTTCGTCACCATAACAACCAAACTAATAACTTGGTGAACTAGTTACGCTTATTTTGGATCCGGAAATCATTTCTACATCTTTTGGTTGTGGAATAACAACTTACGGAAAACCTTCGTCGGTACGAATTAAAAGTGCCTTTAACGAACCGACGACTAAACGGAAACTGTTTAAGGTATCAAAATACAATTTCTACTAGTCTAGTGAACTAGTTAACGATAATTAACATTCCGAATCCCTAGTTACCCCCCTAACGGTGCAAGAAACCCCTAATCACCATACTTTACTTAAACACCTAAATATCTAGATTTTTAACATTTTTATAAAAAAAATACATAATACCCCCCTCCATGTTGGCGGACTCAAGTGGGTCCCACCCCACTTGATCTTTGTTGAAATCTTGCAAGATTTGGAGCATGGTTTTCAAGGAGTTATTGTTGAAAAGATTACATACTTCACTATCGTTTTGTCATTCATACAATACACAATTCCTCAACTTTTCACAACACATTTCAAACAACAAAACCTTCATCTTTGTCCCCCTTATTCACGGCTCAAAGAAGGCATCCATACACCACCATTAAACACCATAAATTACTCACTTCTAAGGCATTTCAAGGTCATCTAAGCATGGGTTAAGCATGGAGAAGCATTAAGGACTTTTCTTGGAGCTTAATTTTCTTAATAAGCTTGTGCAAAATTGTAAGCCATCTTCTATTCATTTTAAGCTTCTTGTTAAGTGTAGATTATAGAAGTACAAGTTGATTATCTTGAAATTAAAGAAAAATCAAACTAAAAACCCTAATTTCAAACATAATAATCTTCAAAACATAACTTATTATGTGTTAATTATGTAGATTAGTGATAACTAGTTAGTATAATCTTGTTGATTATGTTGATTATGTTATGATTAGTTGGTTAAAGATGAGATTTATGATGATCTTGTTGGTTATTTATTGTAGTATTTCAAAGATATGTTAATCTTGCCATATTAGATTTGAAAATGTGATTTAAACTTGTATATGTTTAAATCATACATGATCATCATCTTCAAAATCATGAGCATTACATATATGTAATCTTGATTACTGTTCTTGAAAGATAGAACATAGAATGGACTTAAAACTAGATTTTTAAAAGACTAGTCAACTTGGTTTTTATATAAAACAAGTTATATAAAAATTGTTATGAAAAGAATTAAAAGTCTTGAGATTTTGATATTCTTAGAAGTTATGGAACTTTTAGAAGATTTTTTAAAGAATAACAATGGGTGAAACCAAGTTTGTATGAAAATGATGTTCATAAAAGATGAACTTGAAAAGTGGGTCAACTTTAGAGTCTTGAAAATTTTATATAAGTGAATGCTCATGAAAGTTTGAAGGAAAAAGTATGTGATTATTGTTGTAAAATGATTTTTGGTGAAACTTGATATATTGTGTAGGATCGAGATTCGATCTAAACGAGTCTATCAGAAGAGTTTTAATCCATATCAAAGGCGGAATTCAATGATACGGACTTGAATACAGCTTGATATACACTCTAATTGTTTTTTTTATTGATAAAACAACGTTTTACAGCCTGGAGACACTTCGGCAGCACCTCGGTACCGGAATCACAAAGTTACAAATGATTTGAACAAAGCCACTATTTATAGACATGTCATTTCGCACGAAACAGGTTCAAGCGAAATGGACAATTGCCATTTCGACGAAATGGACACATCCATTTCGTGCGAAATGAACTTCTTCCTCTAAAATCCTAATTTCTCGTACTTCGTGCCCTGATCTATCATTCTAGTTATAAGACTCGATACAAGACGAAGTCGACAGACATATGCACCAACAGACTCCCGCTTGGATGTCGATGAGTCTTCAGTACAAATTTTCAATATGTCGAGTCTTCAAGCTTTATCAGTCTTCGTGCTCTTTCCAAAGTATCTAACAGTGTAAGTTTTCTCTTTCTATACATCATCAACAGCTAACCTCCCCCTTGGATGTTGATCTAATCTTCAATTCCAAAATCACAACCTGGCTCTTGAGCTTTCTAATTCTCTTGATCAGATCTCTTGATTCCTTAAGTTCGTCAGCATCAGCAGCTTGCATGATCATCAGGATTCGAATCTGGCTCTTTCGAATGTTGTCCCAAGATCTGTAGCTGGCTCTTCAGACTTCAGACTCCCTTTTTCTAGCAGACGCCCCCTTAAATTGTGCTGGAATCGCAATCTGACATAGCTCTGATACCACTTGTGAGTTCAGGATCGGATCGTAAATGATCACTAGATCTGCGATGAATTCGATTAACGTGCGGAAACCGTTAAATCGAACCGTAATCGTGCACGAAAACGTAAATAACTATCGTTTTAGTACGTAACGACGACAACCTGACAGAGTTTCGACTCGATCTATACAACGAACACTCGAGATCTAAGAAACGTGATGTAAACGAGAGTGTTAGAGGAAGATCTGATGAACTTGTGCTTGAAGGTTATGAACGGTTATGAAATGTGTGAAGTTCTGATATTGTTCTCGTTCTAGGATCATGACCTGGCTCACACTCTGCTCAGGCTTTGTGCAGAAATTTCAGGAATCAAAACCTGCACAGTCTTTACCTCAAAATAAATTTCACAAATTTTACAATTTGACAAATTTATATAGCACATGCAGATATTGATCACAAAGATTTAACATTTAAAATTTCTGATGCCCACTTGTAAGAAAAACATTCAGATTACCACTTGTAAGAAAAACATTCAGATTTAACATTTTTATTTCGAAATTTTTCTTTTTATTTCAAACAACTCTCCCAACCTGTTGTTCATCATGTTTAGCACTCGGAATTTTGAAAATCAGCTCTCCAACATCAGTTGTCGAAAATCTTTTTGTATTTTCAAAATTTTATGCTAAAATACACTGAAAATCTTTTTGGATTTTTTGTTTAAAAAAATGCAGTAAAGAGATATTTACAAACAATATTTTTGTGAGTTTGTGTAAGAGGATCATATCAGTTTACGAGACAACTCACCAACACTGTTAAGCTTTAAACATTTTAAGTTCTAAACGATTCACTTAGATTGTCAGTATACTGATCCACTTAAATTTTCACACAAAGTTCAACTGTTTCGAGATACGGATTAGTGTTTTAAGAACTTAAACTTATTATCGTGTTCCACCTCAGAATATACTCCCGTATCCAGATCCCAATATTCAGTCTTACAGGTGAGTATACCTAGATGATATCTGTAAAGGGTCAAATGCGAGACCATGAGAGCTCAGGCTATTGCTTCCGCAAAATCAGAGAGATGATGGTTCGACTTTAGGTGTGTTCCCTTTAGAGAATCTTTTCTTCAACAGCACATGATTAGCATTTTTCAATGTTTCATCATTTTTTATGCTGAGTGGGGTGCTTATATTTCAAGCAAGCGAAAAGTATTATACGGGGACTAGGCCATTGCTTCCGCAAAATCAAAAGTCCCGGGATAATACCCCAGATACCACTAAGCATAAAGACCTAGTAACTCAGAAAGAGGGGTCTTTCAAACAAGATTTCGGGGGTTACCCATATATCCGAGAGATGCTCCCCACGAGATAAGTAAGTATGATATTTAGGTTTATATCTAGAACACAATCTACTAAGAGTGTAAAAACCTACTGGCATATCATCAGTGAGACCGTTTATTACATTTTAACTTTCCAATTCTTTAGCATGCTGTGAATGTCCACTGATGTACTATCATTTCCTCTTTTCACAACAAAAACTCATTTTAGATTTTTTGCTGTTTTTGGCTTTTGAAATTTTATCATGTTTTTGGATTTATCAAATTTTAAAAATTTCTAAATTTCCTACTCCCCCTAAAATCAAAATATATTTCAATTTTGATTTTCTGGGAAAACTTGAAAACAAACTGTACAAAATAAAGTGACAAACTGATGTGAATCTCTTCAAATCACCATCCACTTGGCATAAACAATCAGAACTCCCCCTGACAACAAACTATTTTCCCATTATGATTTCAAAACACTTAAGTTTGTTTTAATCAAAATGGTTTTTCTGGAAAATAAGTTTTGTTGATATCACATACCACTTGTAGGCTAGAGGGATAAACTCGTCACATTGTTTTCCAACCATTTGAATGAAAGTTAAATCAAGTTCAACTTAATGACCTTGGTTAACCACTTGTAAATGAAAACCTCTTTCTCAACCACTTGATGGTTCACTTATCAACCATACCACTTGAAAATTTAAATATGACAATTTTCAAGACAACTACCACTTGTAGGTTGAAATACACTTTTGTGAATTTCTCAAGAAAGATGTCGATTCCTACTCCACAATTACCAACCTGGGAGTTCCGGCAAGTCAGGGTGTTTACATATGAAATACAGACACCCAAGCCTGACTATCCTTGGGTGTGACCTTTTTAGTTTCACTCGGGGTATGAACATTTCTTTTTTCTTCATAAAAATCTTTCACCCCTTTGGTCTTACCCTCGACCGTTTTCCCAAAAAATATGTCTCACTTTGTTGTTAAAAGCCTTATCGACATCAAATTCTTTCTTTTCAGAATATAATTGATTCGAAATCTCCACTTTTCCAACCTTTGATTTTAAATTTTCAGCCCGTAATGGTGGAAAATTAACATCATCCATTGGTGGCACTAGATTTTCTCTTTTTACTTCAACTTGTGGCTCCTCTGACTTTGACGAGTCAGATTCATCGCCAGATTTCACATCTGATTTCTTAACAACCCATGTTTGGTTGTTAAGATTTGCTCTTTTCTTGTAAAACCTTTTCGAACATTCACCAACTTTATATGTTGAATTTTTAAACACTTTGAATTTTTCAGTTGGTGGTTCAGTTTTATCAACAACTTTTTCTTTGAGTTTAGAAACAACTTCCTGTTTTGTGTTGGTTGCCTTTGGACAATTCCAGGTAATGTGACCAACTTCGTGACATTGGTAACAAGTTCTTATTTCCTTTCTCTGATTAGCTCCATTATTCTCATATTTCTGTTTTTCTGCAAAGAAGGCTTTGTTCGATTGCTTCCAGAATGAGCTCTTTGCTTCTTCCTCAGAACTTGACCCTGAAACAAATATTGTTTTTGTTTTAGAAATATTCTCATTTTTATGATTTTTGGGTGGAATAAAACCTAACCCTTTCTTTTTGAAATTACTGTTATGGTTTGGTTTCTTTTGAAAACCAGAACTGTAACCTTTTTTCTTGTTCAATCTTTGTTGAACTCTTGAAGTGTATTTTTTAGGTTTTTCATTAAGATTTACATCTTTTATTTCAGAAATATTAATTTCTTTTAGTTTGAAAACCTTTTTGATCATTTCAGTTTTAACACCTCTTATTGGAAATTCCTCATCAGAATATAATTTGTCTGAATCATTCAAAGTATATGCCATTTTGATTGGTTCGTCATTCAAATTAGATTTTGATAACATGAATTCTTTATTATAAACCCATTTGGCTGATGATTTCGAACTGTTGACTGATGAACTCGAAGTTTCTGACTCAGACTTTGACTCTGACTCTTCATCCTTATCCAACACCTGATCGACCACTTTCTTTATTAACTCGGACTCATAATCAGTGTCAGACGATATGAATGTGACGTCAATGTTTTCTGGTAACTCATCAGTTGTTTCAGACTTCAATTTTATATTGACTGCCTTTTTGACTTGCTCCTCATTTGGTTTTCTGGGAGAATAACCTTCCCAGATCGGAGGCGGACACTTGTTATAATTTGCACTTTGTTTCTTACCAGTATCCTTTTCTTCAGACTTCTTATCTTGAAATGCTTCAAAACCTGCAACAGTTGGATAAATTCTGTCAATCAAATAATCAGAACTAGAATAACTTTGCAGTAATCATCTGATTCTTTCATTTTCTATCTTTTCAGTCTCCAACTCTTGCTTCAGCTTTGCACATTCTTCAATATAGTGATTGATAGCCTTCTGCTTAGACATCATCACTGCTTTCATCATGGTTAAAGTATCTTCTCTTTCTGAATTTGTCTTCTGCAGACTAATCACCGTTATGTTCAACACATCATACGATTCTTTCACATACTTGACATCGAAAAATAATTTTTCCTTCATCTTGTCAAGCTCACTATACTTTTCATCTTTTTCTTCACATTGTTTGCAAGGTTCCAAACATTTTAGACAAGGTTTCATAATCTCAACAATTTTTTCAACTTCGATAATCTTTTCAACTTCGACTATCTTTTCATCTTCAACCACCTTCTCAACTTCAACTTCTTCACTCTGTTCAGACTTCTTTTCTTGATCAACATTCTTGCACTTTATCTTTTTCTGTTCTTTTGCTGCTCGCTTCTCCCTTAGTTTCTCCAATCTATCTGCAAAATAAAATTTGAAACTTTCAGGAGATAATTTAGTTTTTCCAATATTTATTTGTATTTCTTCTTCATCATCACTGTTATCAGTTGATGATTGATCAAAGACGGTTGTCTTTTCTGAGTTTTCTTCTGAAGAAACAGACTCTCCATCTTGACTTTTCTTACTGTTGACAATCACATCCATCCACTCTTTCATCAAATCTGGTTCTTGAACTATTTGTGCAATGAATGCTCCAAGCTTTGAATCAGGCGGAACGTATTTATCCCAGCTAAAACCTTCTGCCATTTTTTCATCATCTTGATTCACCAGATAAGCTTTCTTTTTTCCATCTTGAATAGCTTTTGATGATGATGGTGATTGAGCAACTTGTTGATATATAGCTTTCCGATAGTAATCATTATTCCCGAACGGATTCTGTGCTCCTCCTGCTTCACGATTGGTACATTCCCTCTTGAAATGTCCTTTTTCCCTGCATCGAAAACAAGTAATTTTAGATTTATCAAAACCTAAAGTAGAAACATTAGCATCACGGAAATCATCTCTTCCTGTAATTAGCTTAAATTTTTCAGCTCTCCTCAACACACTCGCTAAACACCACTTAATATCCATAAGCTCCATTTCCTCAGCATCAATCTGATCGTAATCCTCTTTTGTCAACATAGGATTTCTGATCCTTCCTTCAACCAAACCCTCATAAGATTCTAACACTGTAGCTAGTAATGCCATATGACCTTTAGCAACTTCTTCAGAGAAATTTTGACCATTTTGAAGATGCAACGCGATGTTACAGTGTAATACATGACCATTACTGCTGTTTGAGCTTTGGAACTGATGACTTGAGTTTGAAACATTCGGATTGACACTCGAGTATGAAGAAATCCCACTGTTACTGATTGGACTTTGATTAACTAATCCAGATGAATTTTCAGCACTGAAAGCGGTTTGAACCTTCGGACTTGTTTCAACATTCTGAACATTTCCTTTTTAATACATCTTGATGTCTTGTTGACCACTTGGATTGTTCATTCTAGCAATCTTCTGCTGTTCAAGATCTTGTCCTTCTAGTTTTTCAATGAACTGGGAAATTGTCAATTTATCATATTCTCCAGTGTTCTTTAAGATCATCAGATATGTACCCCATTCTTTCTGAGGTAAAGCAACAGCTAATTTGTCAACCCATTCTTCTCGATATTTGTTGATATCCAACAGTGACATTGATCGCACTAAATGACAATACCTTTCAATGAGCTTCTTTGTAGTTTCACCCGGCAAGATAGTAAACATATCAAATTCTTTCTTTAACAGTGATTTCTTACTCCTGATCATCTCCGTACTACCCTCAAACTTAATTCGAAGTGCTTCCCAAATTGAACGTGAAGTATTATCATGTTGAAGTAGTATGAAAATGTCTTCTTTCACAGCTTGCTGGAGTAGACTGATCATCATCTTTTCTGCCTTGTACATGTCTCTCTCTTTGTCCGACAATTCAGAAATAGTTTTGACAACTCCCATATCTGTACGGGGTTTAACATACTTTTTCTCAATACACTCCCAAGACCTCAAATGATTTGCTTGAACCCAATTTTCGAACTGGTCTTTCCATCCATAGTATTCTTCAATGCCCATCAACTTTGGAGGTTTCTGTAACTTTCCTGTTTCATTTTCCATGTTCACGCTCTGAGCAATGGTAACAGGAGTACTCGGGGCAGTAGCAAACGCATTGTAAAACTCTTCTTCCATGATTCGGTATAAAATTTCACAAACTCAGACTTTTTCAAACGAAATGAAGATTCAAACGAAATGATATCTCAAACGAAATGCCACTTTCACGCGAAATGACACGCTTCAAACGAAATGTGCTTCATACGAAATGACTTTGGTACGAAATGGATGATTTCGTATGAAATGCACAAACTTTCAAACGAAATGGATCCTCTGGTACGAAATGGATGATTTCGTACGAAATGGCATAATTTCAAATGAAATGGGTGATTTCGTGTGAAAAGAAGATGTTTTCACACGAAATGAGCTTTTTCGTATGAAATGATGTCTCAATAGTTCATTTCGTGCGAAATGAAATGCTGATGTCACACTTTCGGCCTGAATTTTTTAAAATTGATCTGGTTTTAGGTTGATTTTAGGTCTGATTCTTTCAAGGATTGTTTAAAACAATGTTTCACTTGTTATATGTGAAATTCAATCCATTTTAACCGTAAAATCTTGTTTAATTTTGAAAAGAAGGTGTAGAAAACAGAATTTTGATGAAATCAAGCTGAATTCGGTAAGAACTCTTCGTCTTGAGCTCTGATACCACTTGTAGGATCGAGATTCGATCTAAACGAGTCTATCAGAAGAGTTTTAATCCATATCAAAGGCGGAATTCAATGATACGGACTTGAATACAGCTTGATATACACTCTAATTGTCTTGTTTATTGATAAAACAATGTTTTACAGCTTGGAGACACTTCGGCAGCACCTCGGTACCGGAATCCCATAAGTTACAAATGATTTGAACAAAGCCACTATTTATAGACATGTCATTTCGTACGAAACAGGTTCAAGCGAAATGGACAATTGCCATTTCGTACGAAATAGACACATCCATTTCGTGCGAAATGAACTTCTTCCTCTAAAATCCTAATTTCTCGTACTTCGTGCCCTGATCTATCATTCTAGTTATAAGACTCGATACAAGACGAAGTCGACAGACATATGCACCAACATATTGGTGGTGATTTGGAACATGATTTGGTGATTTAAACGCGTTTTAAAAACGTGGAAAACACCATAGTTTAGGGGAAACTATGGCGAAATGTTCTAAAATTATAATCGTGATTAAGTGGGGGTTAAAGTGTGATTAAAATGGTTAATCACACTTAAGGATTTTAATCATGGTTAGACAAACTTTTTGATAAAAAGTTTAAGTGTTAAACACCTAAGCATGTTTCTAAATACATATAATAATTTTTATAAGTAAAAATGGAAACTTGACAATCTATATATGTATTTTTAGGAAAATATATATATACTTAGAAAATCCATCAAAGTGTATATGTTTATATGCTAAGTTTTTGTATTTAGATAATATTAGGGTGATCCAAATAATACACAAATGATACCAAGAAAATACTTGTAAGGAGACAAGTATAAAAATACACATGAGTACATATACACTAAGATCCTCAAATTACCAAGAAGTGCTAATTTAACGGATATATATAAACCCTACTTACATTATATCCCAAAACGAATAAACGGACGAGCGGACAATTTGGACAACGGGCGAAATCATAAGAATATATTCTTAAGAACTAAAATATATTTCGACCGACCAAATAAGACATATAAACTAATCGGTCAATAAAGGGATATATAATGGTCATCGACGATAAACGGGCGTATCGTCATCACGAGGAGCAACTACGACACTTAGGCGATTTTTGACACAAAAATATATACATAAAACGACTACGACGAGGCGTCTAAAAACTATGTATTTTTAGTCACTCAACAGGCATATATATATTTACGATAACAAAAGTCTGGAAGGTTAGGAGGTATAAAAATCACTAAGTGAATTTATATAAGTATATGAATATACTTAAAACTCTATACTTAGTAAATTTTACAAAAATTGAAGAATACTAATATATGGGCTCATAAAATCAAGTTGGGCTAGTCCCAATAACATTAATACATGGGCAAGGCCCAATAACATAAATACATAGGCAAGGCCCAATAACATAAAATACATGGGCAAGGCCCAAGATATAAAAGACATGGGCTAGGCTCAATAACATAAAGACATGGGCAAGGCCCAATAACATAAAAGACATGGGCTAGGCCCAATAACATAAAAGACTTGGGTTAGGCCCAATGACATAATGACATAGGCTAGGCATAATGACACACATGAAATGGGCTAGGCCCAAGGACATGCGTGCAAAGGCACGAGTACATGTGAAGGGCGAGGCCCGTTCATACACTATTTAACAAATACCAACTATATATATATATATATATATATATATACACACACACACACAATGGTGAAATAATTATATATATATATAGTGAAGGGTTCAAATGAGAAGAATTTTTTTGTAAGAAGAAAAAAGAATAAGTTTCAACCAATAAGAATGCTTCATTTTACTTCATTTAATATTTGCATTTAATTTTAATATAAGGTTATATTGGTAAACTTACATAAATCATTAATTTGTATTCTTCACCTTTAATAACTAACTAAATTAAATTTGTAACTCTTTTACAAAATATATACTTTTTCCAAATTAAAAAAACAACTTAATTTAAAGTGTAGAATAAATTACCAGCTGTGTAGGATAAATTATGAGTTGTGTAGGATATATTTCGAGGTGTGCAGGATAAATTTCGACTATGTAGGATAAAATTCTATAATGTGTAGGGTATATGTAGGAAAATTTTGATATGTGTAGGTTTTGTAAATTATATGTAGCATAATTAATGATTAGTTGACTAATTAATTAGAGAGAGAAAAATTAATGATATGAGTTATAAATGAAATAGTATTTTACTAATATTTTACTAATACGCCCTTTCTTCTTTTTCTTCTCACATTAAATTTCTTCTCAAATGAATCTTCCCCTATATATATATATATATATAGGGGACCGCTAAAATGAAAACCACCTCCAGTTGTAAGAACCGAGAGAACCACTTTCTAGCCACTAGATCAACAAGATGGATGGACAGTATTAAAAGTAATTAAAAATAATATTAAATAATTTTTGTCTTATTATGTTTTTGATATTTTAATGCAAAAGGATAGTTTAGTAAAATTACACTTTTTGTCTTTTTGTATTTATTATTTTTTATTACTTTTTTTGTATTATATTAGTTTTTATTTTTTGAACATTTTTTTTATTAAAAGCTTTTTAAATTCAGATTTTTAACAGATTTTTTAAACTTTTTACGTTTTACGTTAAACTTTTTACGTTTTACGTTGAACTTTTTACGTTTTACATTAAAGTTTTTACGTTTTACGTTAAACTTTTTACGTTTACGTTGTACGTTAAACTTTTTACGTTTTACGTAAAAAAGTTTACGTTTTACGTTAAAAAAGTTTATGGTTTAACTTTTTTTTTTCATAATTTTTTTACGCAAAACGAACGCACCCAGAAATCGCAAACTTGGTAGGTGTCACAGATAGATTGTTATCATCACTGGGGAAAAAATATAAAAAACCAACAACATCAAAACAATGTTTATCTTGAAAAAACGGGGTTTGGCTCAGATTTTCCGATAATCAAAAGGCTTCAAAAGTGGGGTTATAGGTTCAAAAAACCTACCCTCCGCCGTCCTTGCCGCGCCATCGTTATCAAAATCTACGTTTTTTTATTTTTTATTTTTGCATCATCGCCCCCCAATCCAACAGATCAAAACCCACAAAATGAAAGAATAGAAATGCATCATTCAAACAACATGCATCATTCAAAAAACATTCAAACAAGTGCAACTCACTTTTTCCAGATCCAAAAAAAACATTCAAACATCAAACAACGTCAAGAACAGAACCAAAAACATCAAACAACCCACCAAAACAGAGATACCCCTCCTCACCCCACCCCTCCACCCATCATTCACCGCCGCCACCGCCTTTGACACACCGCCCCTAACCCACCACAACAACCCCCCTTCACCGGCCACCGCCGCCAAGAAAACGTCAAGATCAGAACCAAAAACATCAAACAATGTCAAGAACAGAACCAAAACATCAAACAACCCACCAAAACAGAGACACAAGAAAACGTCGCTACCTTTGTCGGCATCCCACCGGCCACCGCCGCCGTAATCTTTCTCTCTCTTTGGACTCTCTTTCTCTCTCCTCGGACTCTCTCTCTCTACAATGTTTCTTCCTCTTTCTCTGAAATCTGGTCGTGTGTGCATCAGACGCTGCAAAAACGAAGGGTTTCATAGTGGTGAACGAGTGTGAGAGAGAGAGAGAAACAGGGGTGTGAGATAGAGAAACAGGGGTGGGTGGCGGTTTCATCATCCCCATCAATCGTCATTATCGTCTTCGTTAACCGAGCGGTGGTCGCCGTCAGAGAGACCAAGAAATGGGTTTTCAAAAATGTGGAGACAGACAAAGAGATCTGACATTATAAAGGTGGGGGAGAGAGAAAGATCTGACATTATAAAGGTGGAGAGAGGTAGGGAAATGACATTTGGGGGTAAATGACCAAACTACCCTTTTGAGTGGCAGAATCTAATTGGTTGAGAGTGGTTCTCACGGTTCTTATAACTGGGGATGGTTTTCATTTAACGGCTCCCTATATATTATATATATATATATATATATAGGACAAAGATCCGTTAGGAACCACCTCTTATTGCGAGAACCGCGAGAACCAATGTGAACGCAACAAAAAATGCCTAAAAATAGCTAAAAATAGCTAAAAATCACACAATTTTTTTTTTAATATTTTATAAAGAAATCGCTACTTTTCGAAGCAAAAAAAATTTAAATTTTTTTTTTTGGTTCGAAAAGTAGCGATTTTAACATAAAAAATATTAAAAAAAAAATTTAGATTTTTTTTTATTTTTTTAGATCTTTTTTAGATTTTTTTAGGTTTTTTGGGGTTTAGTTTTTAGCATTTTAGCTTGGGGGGGGGGTTAGGTTTTTTTTAGGTTTTTTTGGGGGTTTTAGTTTTTAGCATTTAGCTTGGGGGGGGGGGTGGTTAGGTTTTTTTTTTATGGGGGGGGGGTGGGGGTTAGGTTTTTTTAGGTTTTTTTTAGCTATTTTAGGTTGTGTTCACATTGGTTCTCGCAATAAGGGTGGTTCTCGCATAAACCTTACCCTATATATATATAACGATTTGAACAAACAAACTACCGACACTACAAAAATACGAAGTTATTCTAATTATGACAAGTGAAAACATAATAAGAATTCAAGATGAACAACTTGTACAAGGTCCAATAAGACCTAAGTGTCTAATAAAGTTAGCACACATGTAGGTTACTCACGCGTACGGACGCTCAAATTTCAGTAGTACGATACACGAAACGAAAACTTTTGAGTTCATGTCCCTCCTTTAAATGATTTCAATATTTTGTTTTTAAAACAATTGAGGGGAAATACATGTCATAAAAAACAGTATGTTAGCTATGGGTTTAGATGATAATGATCAATGTGCATAAGTAGGATGATGGCAATAGTAACCATTAATCACTTAGTGACCCAGGTGCAAAAGGTATAGATCTATAGAGTTTGAGATGTGCTCCACTTCTGGTTGGTGCCTTAAGAGTGCTTTTGTGGTCCTAATGATGTCAAAGTTGTCTCGGTTTGGTTACTTACTTATGGTACATATGTCAGGGTGTTCGCGGCACACTGATAGATCCTTAAAACTCCATGAATGCTAATAACATACCATGATTTCATCACAAGATTACAAAAATGAGATTTCATACGATAAAAATAACTACATGGATTCGCACAACTTTTGTTGACTTTTTAAAATTACATGTATTTCAGGAAACAAGACTTGAGCCGGTGAAATACAATGGGAAATGGAAATGACATGACAACGAATGCCGCTTTTGGAGAATTTGTCTTTTATATCCCAACCTCGTACGGGTATATAGGAGACAAAACCTCACATGCTTTTATGTCAAAAACAGTCTTTTGGTTGATGTATAATATAACTTGATAACTATGTTATGTTTAACGTTGTGAACGCATATGAAACTTGAAACTACTTTTGGGAACTTGTAAACATATGTTACAAAAATCAATGTATGTGGCATCGTTGTCTATTATTATTTGTTTACATGATTGGATGCAATGATTACCTTTCTTTAGTCACACTCAATACGCTTCCGCACTAGTAGGGTGTGACAAGTAGCAGGAGCAGCAACAACCATAGACTAGCCATCTGTTCTTGTTCTTTTTTTATCTAGTGTATTAATTTGTAGTTTATCTTTTGTTATGCATGCTCAAACTTATCTTATGTGCATATTCAGTTGTATTTTAGTTTTCGCTTACATGATGTTTGTTTGTTTTACATAATATCTCATAATAATTTGTTTAAACCGTAAAATTGAAACGATATAATATTTGAAATGATAAAACTTAAACGTTATAATGTTGAAACGGTAAACACTAAAATGATATAATATTTAAACGATAGAATATTGAAACGGAATAATATTTAAACAATAGAATATTGAAATGGTATAATGTTTAGAATGGTATAATGTTCAGATGTTAATATTTGAAACATTAATATTGAAACAATATTATGTTGAAACGATAATATTGAAACGGTATCATATTCAAATGGTAAATATTGAAACGACAAAATATTTGAAACGATAAAACATTGTAGGCCCAGATATAGATCTTGAACAAAAATGATTTCTTGTTATGAAATGCAATAACGGGTGTGGAATCCAAGTTATAACATCAAACCAAGCATAAGACAATCAATAACACAAGATATACTCAATAAGATTCCATGTATTGATTTTAGCAGATTTTGGTACAATTTACAAATGAAAAGCTCTCACATAAAACCCTCTGTCCAAGTCTATCATTTCTAAGTGACAACCTGTTGTGTATATAGGCAACAACAAGTGTCCAAACGACATGGTGCATGGTCAATGTCGTTTGGACTCATGACCAAATGACAACTTATATCGTTTGGGTGATCCCAAACAAAAAAGGCACACATCAAACGACTATAGCCATTCCAAACAACAACCAATGTTGTTTGGAAATAGCATATCGTTTACACTAAACAAACCAAGTCATACGACAGGAGGATGTCGTTTGACTTTGGTTAACTTACACAAAAGTCAAACAAATACATATTTAAATGTTTAAGCGGAGACCGAAAGATATACATCATGAATATTACAAGCTACATACAAAAAATGCATCAACAAACGTTGACGTTGAAATAGTATAATATTTTGAACGATATAATATGGAAACGATATAATGTTCGATCCGTATTGGATTTTATAAAAAAATAACAGTATATATATTATTTTAAACTATATTATTTTGAAAAGGTATAATGTTCGAACTGTATAGGAGTTTATAAAAAAAACGCTATAATGTTTTTAACGATATAATATTTGAAACGGTATAATGTTCGAACCGGACGAGAGTTTATAACCCCTAAATCCACCAAATTCACCCATCTAAATTCATTTGTCTTATCTCGTCATACTGTACTTGGCTTACATAAACCCTCAAATTATATGCCTAACACCACTCAAACCACGACTTTAGTGTAACCCTATACGTCTTGTACACGCCTGTACACGACATTTATAAAACCCTAAAATATGTAGATTGGCAACTTAGATGTGCGAATACTTTGCGCTAAAAAAATAGTAGAGAATGAGAAATAAATCATTCAATGTTTCCACATTACATAAAACATATACTTTGAACAGAATATACATAAATTTTACGTAAAATGTATGCCTTTTATACATAGTATATAAATTTGAAATAAAATATATAAAATAGACACGTGTTACATACATAAAAAAATACATGATATATAAATCCTAAATAAAATATATAAAATAGATGTGTTACATACATGAAAATTTACACATAAAACATACATGATACATGCATAATATATATACATAAAAATACCTATTATATACTATAAATTATATACAATTCTTGGCATTGTTGTTTGTACTATGTGTATTGAAGTTTGTATGATGGTTTTAAGAAACCATAGTAAATAATAAATAAGCAACACTTTTGTTTTTTATAGAGTTGTGTCCTTAGCATGAATAGTTTTTCAAAAAAAAATGATTTTTCACTTTGGTGCCCCATATTTTTAATCTTTTTGCAAGTTTTTCGTTTTACGTTTCATTCTATATTTTGCAAGTTAACACACCGCAACGTACGTGTGGGGTTCAACGTTTTTTCGTCAATTTTTTCCCGTTTGATAGGCCCGTCGCAACACGTCTATTTTTCCCTGTCTGGCAAGTTCGTCGTAACGCGCGGGTCCTAGACTATCTTAGTTATTTTTTTCTATGTTTTACGTTTCGGTCTAATTTCTTCACATTAACACACCGCAAGGGGCGTATGTGGTTCAAAGATTTTACTTTGCTTTTCGTTCGGTGTTATTTTTTTATTTTTAATTTATTTTGTTTTTACGAGCTTTCCTGGTGTTGGTGGTCACTGACAGTGGTGTAGCATTGGTGCAACTTGGTATGGTTTTATGTCGCGCCGCAACGCGAGTTTTACATAAAAAGTACTAGACAACTCGTTTTCTAATGGCCGCAAGCAATCGCCGTTTGAATTAAGTGTTTAATAATGTGCGACTAGAGTTTGTGTAGGAACAAAATCACACCCGTTTGAACAAGCAGGGTACATTTTGACCCAAGAATCGATTTTAAAATCAAAATCACAACCATCGACTTATGATTTGGATTAATAATTTAATGTAACGTGGCAATATATTTAATTATATTATAAACAGAGAATAACATGGCAAATATAAATAGCATATCAATTGGTGGTGTGGGTAACATAAGATCATATTATTATTCCAACAGACTTCCACAAGGTTCACCATCGTTCGCGCGCGCCATATAAATATATGTTGACACTGCAAAAAGTATGCTAAATTTAACCTGTCATGAAAAGCTTTTTTTTCTAAATGGAATCATCTTTCATGAGAGAATACCTTTTTCTTCTTTGACTGATTCTTGCTACTTTAAATGTTTTCTTGATCAAAAAATACTTAAGATCTTTTTTTATCTAGCTGCTTGGTGTTAAAGATGGATGGAATAGATATCTACAAAGCTAGTAACAGTTTAAGGTTAGGAAGTTCAAGAAGAAGCAATAATGGAAGAATGGGGAGTTTAAGATCCGGAAGTACTTCTCTATGGAGGAACACTGGGATGGATGTGTTTTCGAGGTCTACTCGTGAAGAAGACGATGAAGAAGCTTTGAAATGGGCTTCTCTTGAAAAGCTTCCAACGTTTGATCGATTGAAGAAAGGTTTGCTTTATGGATCAACTGGACCTCCACAAGAAGTTGATGTCGATAATCTTAGCTTCGAAGAGCGAAAGCGATTACTTGACAGGCTTGTAAATACCGCTGATGAAGATAATGAGAAGTTCTTGTTAAAGCTCAGGAACAGAATTGATAGGTATTCAACATTTACCTATATTTTTGTTGTTTTCACTTTAAGATTGATGTTGTGTTGAAAAGTATTGATTGTCTAGCAAACCATTGTTAAGACCATTATCATTCCTCTCTTCTCCACGGCAGCGTTACTGCTTCCACGTCAACGGTACGAAAGAATATTTGTGGTCATGTCAATTTGTCCCCTTTCCTCCCTCTCTTCCTTTTTTTTCACAAAACTACAAGGGCGGCGTCTTTAGGCCATTGAATATGCCAGCACCGCAAGGGTGCAGGTCCGATGTGGCATGTAGACACTCCAAGGAACACCACCTCGTACCGGTTTTGTTGCTTTTTTTCCGTGCGTGGAATGGGACCAAATGGTGGAGATCGATTTTATTTTATTATATTTTTTGAATAATTTGTTTTGTCATTTAATGTGATTTTTCTCTTGCACTTGTTATTTTTTTAAAGAAACCCGAATACACAAATTTGCTTAATTTTCTTGTGAACATTTCGATATGTTTTTCTTAATAAAATGAAGTTGTATTCAAATAAAGTATTTTTGGTCTCGTAAACGTTTTTCGCTCATGCTTGGATCAAAAACTTTGGTGGAACATATATGGAAACTTTGACTACCATACGGTAATGAAGACTAGATATTTAACTTTTTTTATTTTTTATTTTTTATTTTATGTTTATGGTTTTTCATATTGACGTGGTGTATTTTTTTTCTGCATCAAAATGATTAATAGTATTGGGCTTGGGCCTCTTAATCTCACCCTCCAATCCTCCAGAGTTCATGGGCCATGGCAGAGGATAGATGTGACCACTGACCACGATGCGACAATGATCAACTGATTCGAGCCAGGGTGGACTAGCTCGAAATTAAACGAGGTCGTTTGGCTCGGCTTGAGCTCGAGCTTGAAGCTAAAAGAGCCAATGAGCCGAGCCGAGCTTGGCTTGGTTACAAAATGAGCCGACTCAGCTTAGGTCGTTTCACATCGAATTTTTTTAGCTAGTTTTTTTTCGAGCGAGCTACGACCCGAGCTGCTCTTGAATGGCCCTAATTTCTAACGAATCTTGTATAACTTACAAGCAAAGATGGTTTTTATGTATATTTCTATTTTTTATTTTTTTATTATTATTTTTTGAAACTTATTTCCAACCTAAGTTAAATTGTCCGTTTCTTTTATTAAGTGACGGTTGGTTGTCACAGGGTTGGGATTGATTTGCCAACAATAGAAGTTAGATTTGAGAATATGACTGTGGAGGCAGACGTTAAAACAGGAAGCAGAGCTTTACCTAGTTTTATAAACTTCCATATTGATTTATATGAGGTAAACAATTCAATCTCTAGATTCATAACTTTATTGAATAGTTTCTCCATGCATTTGATTAAAATGCATCTATTTTTGTATTCCATTAGATGTTCTTGAGCTTATTCCACCTGCTTCCAAATACGAAAAAGCATATAACCATCCTTGACGATGTTAGCGGGATTGTAAAGCCTAGCAGGTGAGTGGAAAGAAATAATATAACTCTACTGCCTTCGGGGGGGGGGGGGGGGGGGGGGGGGGGGTTAGGGCTGTAAACTAGCCGAGCAGAGCCAACCCCAAGCCAAGCAAGGGTGGGTTCAGGCTTGACTCGTGGCTTGTCAAAAGTTTGAACTAATTTGTTTAGTTTAAATTTTTATTCATTTCAATTGTTAATATTTTACACATATTGATATATTTAAAAACAAGTATAACATACACATTAGACGAAATTTTATAGACTACAAACTAGAATAACATACATATTCTAAGTTAAAAATTATATATATATATTAAAATTTGGGCTTTAATTTAATCGAGCAAGCCAACGCGTTACCTTACCTTGGCTTAGCTCAACTCGTTTATAAATTAGGATCCGATTTCGAGCAAGCTTTAATCTAACCGATCTTGGCGCAAGCCTCAAGTAGTGAGCTTTTTTAACAGCCCTAGGTGGGTTACCTACCTTGGTTTACTAGATCTAACATAATAAAACATGCTTATAGAATGACATTACTTTTGGGCCCTCCGAGTTCTGGGAAGACGACACTCTTGTTAGCCTTGGCTGGTAAGCTCGACAAGGAACTTAAGGTAAATTATTGATCCTAGTGACTTCTTTTCTGGATTGAAATATTTTCAGTTAATCTGTAACTTTTTTGGTTTTGGCCCAATAGTTACAACTGTATGAACAACATGAATAATAGTTCGGGACTAAAGTACAAAATATATGTTTCTTTATGTGTTTATAGAGTTCTGGGAAGGTGACATACAATGGGCATGAGTTACATGAGTTTGTACCTGAAAGGACCTCTGCTTATATTAGTCAATATGATACTCATATTGGAGAAATGACTGTCAGAGAAACCTTGGCTTTCTCTGCACGATGCCAAGCGGTCGGATCACGTTATGGTTAGATTAAATTTTCTTTTTTGCTACATTCTAAATTGTTCTTTGTAGATAGTTTGTTGATTGTACTTCAAACTGCAGAGATGTTGGCAGAGTTGTCAAGAAGAGAGAAAGATGCAAACATTAAACCCGATCCTGATATTGATATCTTCATGAAGGTACAAAACATGATCCATATTAGGGACCACATATCTCTTGTTTATGTTTCCTTTATAGTAATGTGAATTTCATTTTCAAATATGAAGGCTTCGGCATCTAAAGGACAAGAGGCTAATGTGGTGACAGATTATACTCTCAAGGTATGGACTTTATATTGTAATGTTTTTTAAACATTAACAATTGTTAAGTTGTAACATAAGTTATTTCTTGTGAAGTTGTTGGGGTTGGACATCTGTGCAGACACTTTGGTAGGGGATCAAATGATAAGGGGGATCTCAGGTGGGCAAAAGAAGCGTGTTACAACAGGTAAAACAGTAAAAACACATTTGTTTTGATATATATTCCTATCTTGAACATTAGGCTGATTTTTGAAATATTTTAGGTGAAATGATTGTCGGACCATCGAAGGTTCTTCTCATGGATGAAATTTCTACTGGTTTGGATAGCTCTACAACTTTCCAAATTGTGAAATCGCTTAGACAATTTCTTCACATACTTGAAGGAACAGCTGTCATTTCCCTTCTCCAACCGGCCCCGGAGACCTATGATTTATTTGATGACATTATTCTTTTAACTGATGGGAAAATTGTGTACCAAGGACCTCGCGACAATGTACTAGAGTTTTTTGAATTTATGGGATTCAAATGCCCCGAGAGGAAAGGCGTTGCGGATTTCTTACAAGAAGTATGTTCAATTTTTCTCCAGGATTCATTTAAACACCACAACCCTCAAATTATGTGATAGAATAGCTCAGTAACTATTATGATGACAACTTTAATTTTTTTCCTAATGTACGCACCCTTACCCACATTTCTAAAAGAGACTGTTTTCACAACTTGAACCTGACCTCCAGGGATGTGGTAGCAACCTTACTATTGCTTAAAGGTTCGCCCCTATGTGTGATCCTTTTAATACTTTTATAATTGTGGCATAGGTGACATCAAGGAAAGATCAAGAACAATACTGGATGAGAAGAGACGAGCATTACCGATTCGTGACTGCCAAAGAATTTGCGGAGTCATTTCAGTCATTCCATGTTGGAAAGAGACTCGGGGATGATCTTTCCACCCCCTATGAAAAATCCAGAAGCCACCCAGCTGCTCTTACGACCGAAAAATACGGTTTAAGCAAAAAAGAGCTCTTAAAAGCTTGCGTTGAGAGAGAAATCTTGCTCATGAAGAGAAATTCATTTGTTTACTACTTCAAATTGACCCAAGCAAGTGTTATCATGTTTGTTAAAAGGTTTTGATTCTCTTGCGTAGTTAGTTCTAATTATAACTAATTTGTTTCTCTTGGTTTTCAGCTATTTGTCATGGCGGTAGTGTCTATGACCGTATTTTTACGAACCAAGATGCATAGAGACACCATAGAAAATGGAGGAATATATTTGGGTTCCCTATTCTTCGGTGTGGTTATGATCATGTTCAACGGGATGTCTGAGATTTCAATGACGATTGCAAAGCTTCCTGTGTTCTACAAACAACGAGACTTCCTGTTTTATCCGTCATGGGCATACGCTCTGCCTTCATGGATCGTCAAGATTCCTGTTTCGTTTATTGAAGCTGGTTTATGGACTATTCTCACTTACTATGTAATTGGATATGATCCCCAATTCACAAGGTTAGTTTTCAAAATCAAAGATGACAACATCATTATGGTTTTTACTTCTATGTTTTTTTAACGAATCTATATTTATTGTTTTGTAGATTTATCCGGCAATTCTTTTTACTTTTAGCGGTTAATCAGATGTCTTCTGCATTGTTTCGATTCATTGGGTCATTGGGTCGGGACATGATTGTTGCGAACACATTTGGTTCATTTGCGCTTCTCTTAGTCTTTGTATTGGGGGGCTTTGTTCTATCTCGAGGTACTTTGTAGTTGTAACTTTGGGAATAAACACCGGTAAATTGTGTAGAAAGATAACAACCTTTTATTGAATTTTAATCCTTGAAAAATATTATTTTTTCTCTCAAAGGTATAAATTTTTAAATTTTCTTTATTTCATGTAAGAAACATTTAGTAAGGAAAATATTAATTGTCCTCTCTCAAAATATAACTAAATTTTCTTAAATAATTAAAAATTATTTGTCCATTTTACATTTTATAGCAAATTTCGTAAATATTTAACCTTATTTTAAAACAAAATGTTAGTTGGATATTGTGGTACATGAAATAAAGTAGTTATTTTATTGCTTCAAACCTTTTACTTTAAGTTAACCTACTTTCAGTTTTGTTTTGATATCCAATTTACTAGCTGTTAATTACTTCAAGCGTCCATATGTAGAAAAACATTAATAGTTTGGTACTAGTTAATTATATGTTTTTATACAAGTTAGCTTGTAAAAAACACACAAAACTCAAAACATTTATCCTGTTTAGCTAACAAACACAATTTTCTAATTACAGATGATGTGAAGAAGTGGTGGCTATGGGGTTATTGGATATCTCCGATGATGTATGCGATGAATGGAATCGCGGTTAATGAATTTCTTGGGGACAGGTGGAAGAAGGCAAGTCACTCTAATTTTTCTAATATGCTTATGGATTTAAGTATCAAACAATTACCTCAATTTTTCAAATTATTTTGATGTTTCAGCCTATAAACGATACGACACTAGGGAAAACTATCATCACTTCCCGAGGGTTCTTCGCAGAGGCTTATTGGTATTGGATTGCGGTTGTGGCTTCGGTTGGATTCGTATTACTCTTTAATATCTGTTTCACTCTATGTCTAGAATTTCTTGACCGTGAGTATCTTTCTCTCTATATCTTGGTGTTTTGAACTTTTCATTACCACAATAAACATCTGATGGTTAATCTGCATAAACATATGAACTAAGTATTAGACATTCCCATAAGCATGGAGAAAAACATTTTTACAAACCACCTATTTGTTGGATCGAGCCGTAAACGAGCCAAGTTGAGCTCAGGCTTGAAGTTACACGAACCAACTTGTTTATTTTTTATTTTTTTTTTAATTTTGTATTTTTACACATATTGATATACACAAAAAATATATAACATATGTAGAATTTATAAACTGCACAATTTCTGACTTATATATAATTTTTTTGGGTTATAACGGATGCTTGTGTGTGTAGACATACACATACTAAAATTGGACTTTAATTTAAACGAGCCAACTTACCTCGGCTCAAGCTGTGAGATTTTTTTTATAGTAAGCATAGTAACCATTATGTGACTTTTATTGTGAATTCTAGCTTTTGGGAAATCCCGGCCGACTGTATCAAGTCAGAATGAGAGTGATGAGAGCGTTGTTGAGCCAACACCAACGGTTGGGAGCCAACAAAGCAAGAAGAAAGGAATGATTCTACCGTTCCAACCGCTTTCACTTACTTTCAATGATGTCAAATACTCCGTGGATATGCCACAGGTAACTTAATATTCATTTCTTGCTGTAATCATTAATCCAATCTATAGTATTCATTTTAACTAAAATCCAATGGGTGCTTCTTACAGAGAATGAGGGAACAAGGAGTGGACGAAGATAGATTGCTACTACTTAATGGCGTGAGTGGAACTTTTAGACCTGGCATTCTAACCGCCCTAATGGGAGTTAGTGGTGCGGGGAAAACTACTTTGATGGATGTACTAGCAGGAAGAAAAACCGGCGGGTATATTGAGGGCGACATAAGGATTTCAGGGTACCCAAAGAAACAAGAAACATTCGCTCGGATTTCTGGATATTGTGAACAAAACGACATCCATTCGCCTCATGTAACTGTGTATGAATCCTTGCTCTACTCAGCTTGGCTAAGGTTGTCACCAGATGTTGACGAGAACACTAGAATGGTTAGTGTACATTTTGTCAAATGTAGACAAATTTGTGGTTAATTAAATAATTAATGCTATTATCTGATGACTGATGGTGATTTATTTTTTTCAGATGTTTGTTGCTGAGGTGATGGACCTTGTAGAGTTGAATCCATTGAGAGACGCGCTAGTCGGGCTGCCTGGTATTAATGGGCTCTCCACTGAACAACGAAAAAGGTTAACCATAGCAGTGGAGCTCGTAGCCAATCCGTCTATAATCTTTATGGATGAGCCGACATCCGGGCTGGATGCGAGGGCGGCTGCTATTGTGATGAGAACAGTTAGAAACACGGTTAACACGGGAAGAACGGTTGTGTGCACCATTCATCAACCTAGCATTGACATATTTGAAGCTTTCGATGAGCTGTTCTTGATGAAAAGAGGAGGAGAAGAAATATATGTTGGACCTATAGGACGGAATTCATGCGAACTGATAAAGTACTTTGAGGTAAGATCTGATTAAACTGAGATCAAACAACCAAACTAAACGTACACAGTAAAATTCCTCTCATAGCAAAAGTTACTCTTAAGGTTTGGGGAGGATGGGAAGGGCAAAACTTTCCTCTATCCCAGGGCATAGAGAGGCTGCTGCTCCCACTAAGACCCCCCGGCTCTAAAATCCCCACTTGTAAAGTGTAGTAAACCAGGCAACACAAGTTGTAGCTAAGAGAATTAACACCAATAACAAGACATAGTGCTAATTATTTTATAATAGTAATAACCACCAATAACATAAAGTGATTAGAAAGTTATATTAAAATGTAAGTGATTAACAACCTGTTTATCTTTATTACGTTTATTAGGATATCGACGGGGTAGCGAAGATAAAAGATGGATACAACCCGGCAACATGGATGTTGGAAGTCAGCACATCATCTCAAGAACTAGCATTAGGAGTCGATTTTGCTGAAATCTACCGAAATTCTGAACTATTTAGGTGAGTTTGTGACTTCAATTGTCTGATATGTGTACAAGTTTAGTGATAAAATCAATATATTGACACAGGAGAAACAAGGCCCTTATTGCTGAATTAAGCATACCATGTCCTGGTACGAAAGACCTCTATTTCGCGACCCAATACTCGCAGTCTTTCTTTGTCCAATGTATTGCTTGCCTATGGAAACAACGACAATCCTACTGGCGGAACCCTTCTTACACTGCCGTCCGTTTTGCTTTCACAGCCTTTATCGCCATCATGTTTGGTACTATGTTCTGGGATCTTGGTAGTAAAAGGTATAATAAAAAGCTGAAACTAAAACTATAAATGAGCCGAGCAAGACTAGGCTAGGGCTCGAAGCTCTCCGAACCAGCTCGGCTTAGCTTGTTTATCTTAGCCCTAGCCATTTATTGGCTCGTCCATCTAGCTCGTTTTAATTTAAGTTTTGTATTTTTTACACCTTTAATATATACAAATACCCAAAAAATAATAAAACTCTTAACATACATATAATACAAAATACATAAACTACACAATCTATAATTAATATTTAGAGTAAATTGCAGTTTGGGTCCTTGTGGTTTATAGCATATTGCTATATTTTACAAATATAAAAAGTCTTGCAAATAACACACCAACGTTTCAATTTCTTGCGAGACTTTTCATATTTGTAAAATATAGCAATGAGCTATAAACCACAGGGACCAAAATCGCAATTTACTCTGATATATATTAAAATTTGAGTGAGCTTCAAACGAGCCTTTAGCCATGAGCTTTCTAATTGAAATGCAAATAGGTTCTTGTTTTCAGTTTTGTTACGTTGATACATTAGTTTTCATTGATCATACATGGGTACTCAAAATTTCAGGAAAACCCAACAAGAACTATTTAACGCAATGGGTTCCATGTATGCGGCTGCTCTCTTCCTCAGTGTCCAAAATGCATCAGCAGTGCAACCAGTCGTAGACATCGAACGTACAGTCTTTTACAGAGAACGAGCTGCTGGAATGTATTCTGCTCTTCCATACGCACTTGCTCAGGTGACTACTCCTGTATGATATTAGCAAGTGTATTTTAGTTATTTTCGCATTTCGAGTTTTGATGTGGTGAAACTTTCGTGTGTTATATATATGTAGGCACTGGTGGAGATACCTTATGTTTTCACACAAACCATCGTTTACTGTCTCATAGTTTACGCTATGATGGGTTTCCAATGGACAGCAGCCAAATTTTTTTGGTACACATTCTTCCAGTTCTGTAGTTTGCTGTATATGACATACTACGGGATGATGACTGTCGCAGTCACCCCCAATGCCAACATTGCTGCCATCGTCGCGTTCTTTTTCTATGGTGTTTTTAATCTGTTTTCGGGCTTCATCATCCCTCGACCTGTAAGTTTCTTAACATTTTCTCTAATGCTAATTCCTAACATCCTTTGATCTCTGTTTCCATTTTAACGATTGTTGTTTACATCCAAATGCAACAGAAAATTCCTGTGTGGTGGCGATGGTACTACTGGGGTAATCCGCTAGCGTGGACAATCTACGGCATGGTGGTGTCACAGTTTGGTGAGTATGACGACTTGCTTGCGAACGGGGAGACTGTGAAGGGGTACATGAATCGGTATTTCGGCTTCAAACATGATTTTCTTGGTGCAATCGCTGGAGTTCACATAGGATTAGTTCTTGCTTTTGCGTTTATATTTGCTTATTGCATCAGATCTTTCAATTTCCAGAAGAGATAGATCTAATTCAGATGTGTGAAACATTCGTTTTTTGTGTTGGATTAATCTTGACAGGTCAGGTCGGGTCGTTAGAAGTATTTACTTTAATTGGGTCAGTAAGTTTTTAATGGGTCAAGTTTTCTTAATTAGTCGTATTTTTTATGTTTAAGTGTTTAGCAAGATCAAGTTAGTGGGTTAATGGATTAGTGTCCCTAATTATTAGTTGGTGGGTTAGTGGGTCTTTGTTTTAGGCTCTCACTATCTGAACACTGAGTTTGCCTATCTGCACACTTAGGGTTTAAATACGCTGCGTATTGGTCAATACGCAGCGTATAGGGTTACCCCAATAGGCAGCGTATTGGTCAATACGCAGCGTAGATAGACCATAGATCTCAGCGCCTGATAACCAATCATTGCACAGAAAACAAGGTATATATACGCTGCGTATTGGTCAATACGCACCGTATTGGTCAAGGACCATTCTTGTCATCTTTCAAAACTTCAGGGACCGTTTATGTAAAATTTCGAAACATCAGGGACCATTTGTGTAAACTTACGAAACACCAGGGACCAGCAGTATCAATTGTTGAAACATCAGGGACCATTTTTGTAAAAATTGAAACGTTTAGGGACCAAAGTGTAAATATATCAAAAATATGTAAAAAAAGGGGTCTTCTTTAAAGAACCGGCCCTTCCATGATTCGAACTCGTGACCTATCGTTTAGAACCGCAACGCCTTAACCAGTTTATCCTCTGTCCAGAGCTGTTAGATAATGAAACTTAATTCTTATATACACGAGTTAGCTTATACGCTGCGTATTGACCTATACGTATCGTATTTGAACACTTCGTATACGCTGCGTATAGGTCAATACGCAGCGTATGTTTAAACTTCATATACGCAGCGTATAGGTCAATACGCAGCGTATGTATGTCGGGCTGATTTGACTCTGATGAGATGTTGTCAGGCACGGGAATAAAGTATACACTATAATTGAAAGTCTATTTAGCAGTACGATGTTGTCATCTTCCATTCATTTATCAGTACTTTCTTCACTCGCTTCTTTCATTCGCATTTCTTTTGTTCTTCAGTAAACAGTTTACATTCCAAACCAAAATTATTTCTTTTGCTCAATCTTGTTAAAATGTCATCATTTTGGACCGATAATTATTTCGGTAATCGCTATTCTAACGACACAAGGGGAGCAAATGATGCCAATGAGGAGGAGGAGGTTGTGTCTAGAGTCCCTGTTGATAAAAAAACACAGTTGCCAGACTTGAACAAGACTCTCACTCCACCTGTTGATGAACCAAATTACCCGGCGTATCAAGTGTATCCGGATTACGGATACGGGTATGAATCTCCGTTTTTCCAGATGTTTTATATACGCTGCGTATTGACCAATACGCAGCGTAGATAAACCCTAATTTTGCTAGGGTTTGGTGTGCCAATAGGCACTTTAGTGTGCCAATAGGCACACTCTTGTTTTATTCTATAAATGTAATGTACATTTTCTTTATGAATGAGAAGTAGGGTTTTCGTAAGGAGTACACATTCTTTGTACGTGAGTTTGAGTTTTGTGTGATTGAAACCTTGAAAACCCAACATTTTGTACCGGAATCTTATATTCCTCTTTATTATATTTTAATGGTTTGTAAAACTATACATGGGGTTTATATATGTTTGATTTTGTAAAACTTCATTCCCTTTCTATATAGTAAAATTCATCATTCCCCACATTAGAATACTCTTCTACTTACATGGGGTTGATATATGTTTGATTTTGTAAAACTTCATTCCCTTTCTATATAGTAAAATTCGTCATTCCCCACGTTAGAATTCTCTTCTACTTGATGCTTCCCTATTTGAAACACACGAAATGGCAGATAACAATGTTTCCTACCAAATGATGGGTGTGCGAGTAATATAAAAACACCCCAAGATGTCATATTTCATAGAAGTGATCTAAAGAAAATTGAGATAATAGTGAGGAAGTTTTTGCATTTTATTTTCTTACTAATCCCAATTATAGCAACTTCTATTTATAGACTATAAGAATTAGTTTAACTAGCGCCATAATTAAAATTAATATAATAATATACTAGCATAACAAATAAACATAACTGAAAATAACGCATTCATACTCTAAAGGCCATGTTAGCTAAACCGTGACAGTGACGTGAAACATGGTCCGGAAGAGAAGCAAAAATGGGTTAAACGTAGTTACGAGGTTAGCAAGTTGATCAACTATAGAAATGTATATATTGAACCCAAAGAGTGGGTGCAATAACCATGCCATAAATGAAATGCATATCAATCTCTGAGAAGTTTTGTACACTGATGAAACATTAACTCAACAACTAATTATGTAGCTAAAATATTGTCACACCACAAAGTAGGGTACAAGAAGAGACACATGTAACTCAACTACAAAAAAATCCATAAAAGTCTTGCTACAACCTAAGTTGATAATCAATAATGAGCCATGGTACTTGGTCGAGGGCTAAAAGTTTCAATGCAATCGCCCCTAAAGGACATGGTGTGGTCTGTGGTGGTAAGGTTCTTTCCCTCTATCCTAGAGGTGGAGGGTTCAGATCTTGCAAGGTGCAGGTATCGGTGGTTAATACTTAATAGGGGTATATTAGAAGTATGTTATCGTTCAAAAAAAAGTTCCTATGCAGTCAATAGCTTTAGTCTGATGCAAATCTCGAAAAAATGCCAGACTTTGTAAAGATTAATACAATCATCATGATGTCTCTCAACTCTATAACGAGTAATACAACCATCGTATTTAGAATTGTTATAGAAGAGAGTTCAATATAATCTTTGGAGTATTAATACAACCATCATATTTAGACTTACAATGGAAGGGAGTTCAATATAATCTTTGGAGTATTCAATTACACACCAATTAGCAATTGTTGTTTAAGATTATTCTCTCTTATATATTTTTTAGTCTAAGTCAACTATAAAAGACAAGGTAATGGGAAAATTCTCTGATGATATTCTTGAATAAGAGACCCCCTTTATATAGGGAACAATACAAGATAACCCTAATCTATAATTATGGAAAAGATACACCTAAATAATTACAAAGGCTATCTCTAAAAAATATACAATATTTATCTAAACAATAATAAGAAGAAGAATATCCGCTAAGACTCCCCCGCAGTTTGAACGGGTGAAGGTCCAACGCTCAAACTGGATCTGGATGACTGAAACAACTGCTTAGAGAGCCCCTTTGTGAAGATATCCGCATACTGAAGAGCAGATGGAACATGTAATACCCGAATGTGTCCGATTCGAACCTTCTCACGGACGAAATGAATGTCAATCTCGACATGTTTCGTCCGTTGATGTTGCACAGGATTATCCGATAGATAGACAGCCGACACATTGTCACAATATACGATGGAGGCCTTTCGTAAAGGTGTATGCAACTCAAGCAATAAGTTGCGTATCCAAGTGGCTTCCGCAACGGCGTTAGCAACCCCACGGTACTCAGCTAACGTGAAACAGTGGGTTGCCTTTTCGAAGACCAAGACAATAAATTATCCCCCAAAAACACACAATAGCCACTAGTAGAACGTCTCGAATCAGGACAACCCCCCCCCCCCCAATCAGCATCAGAGTAAGCAACTAAGTCATGACTCCTTGATTTAACAATATGAATCCCTAATCAAGCGTACCCTGTATATACCGTATAATGCGCTTCATGAAAGCATAATGGGGTTCCCGTGGGTCATGCATGAATAAGCAAACCTGTTGGACAGCATATGAAATATCTGGACGAGTAAAAGTCAGGTACTGTAAGGGCCCCGCAAGGCTGCGGTACAAAGTGGGATCCGATACAGGGGGACCGTCAGAGGCACTGAGTTTGGACGAGAGGTCCACAGGAGTGTGACAGGGCTTGCAAGCAGTCATGTTAGCACGCCCGATGATTTCTTTAGCATACTGATGCTGTGATAAAAAGAGACCTGTAGACAGTTGATCAACTTTGATGCCAAGAAAATGATGAAGACGGCCTAAGTCGGTCATAGCAAACTCTCGTGAGAGGGTACCAATGATATCTTGAAGCAAAGTGTCATTAGAAGCTGTTAACACAATATCGTCGACATATAGCAATAAATAAGCCACATTTGCGGGATCCCGCTGATAGACAAATAAAGAGTGGTCACACGCACTGCTTTTAAACCCCTGCGATGTGATAAAAGTGGAAAACTGGGTATACCATGCTCGTGGCACCTGTTTGAGACCATACAAGGACTTTTTAAGGCGACAGACAAACTGAGGATGCTGTTGATCAACGAAGCCCGGGGGCTGGTGCATGTAGACCGTTTCATTCAGATGTCCGTGTAAGAACGCATTTTTGACATCTAGCTGATGAATTGGCCAATTCCTAGTGACTGCTAAAGATAAAACAGTCCTGATAGTCGCTGGTTTAACAACCGGACTAAACGTGTCCTCACAATCAATCCCGACAGTCTGAGAATTCCCGTTGACAACCAAACGGGCCTTATAGCGTTCCAAAGAACCATCAGACCGAAATTTATGTCTAAATAGCCACATGCAATGTATTACGGGGTGGTCTGTCGGTCTGGGGACTAGTTCCCAAGTATCATTATCCTGTAAAGCAGTAAATTCGGTCCGCATAGCACTCAACCAATTAAAACCATCAAAGGCCTTGGCATAGGTTTTGGGGACCGGGGAGATGGGATTGGGAGTGAGATGGATAGAAGTGGATGTGGAACGAGATTTGGAACGGGTAGTCATGGGATGTTGATTACTAGGAGGTGGGCCGGATTGGTGTGAGGCCGTGGGTTGTGTGGGTGGAATTTGGGTCGTGGTGGGGGGGACAGAAGAGGTAGGTGGAGGCCGAGGGCGACGACTGTAAGTTATTGGATAAGGTGTGATAGGTGAAGGCCGAGTAGCAGGTGGAGGAGGAATGAATGAGAAACCGGGAGGGGTGAGTCGTCGAGAAAATGATAAGTCGTAGGCGTTTGTGGGATGGTATAGGGAAAGGTGGTTTCGTCAAAGGTAACATGACGGGAAATATGGACTTTACCGGTGGTAGGGTGGTTGGTTTGGTGGCGGCAGCAGAAGTTTCAAGCTTGTCACCCATGGCTGACAAGGGAAAAGAAAACAGCTGATCAGGTACGAAGAAGGAGGGGCTGCCGACAGGGTAAGGGTCGAAACCCTAGGATCGAGAGAAAAAAAAATTGGGTTAAGGCTGTGATACCATAAAAGACAAGGTAATGGGAAAATTCTCTGATGATATTATTGAATAAGAGACCCCCGTTATATAGGAAACAATACAATATAACCCTAATCTATAATTATGGAAATGATACACCTAAATAATTACAAAGGCTATCTCTAACAAATATACAATATTTATCTAAACAATAATAATAATAAGAATATCCGCTAAGAAACTAGAGAATCAATACCTCCAGTTAGATGCTACCTAATAGAATATAGTTTATGTAAATATAGTTATGATCTTATTATTATCTTGTAATTACTTGTTCCCTAAGTTAAGGGATTTACTTGTTCCCTAAGGGATTTACTTGTTCCCTAAGTTAAGGGATTTACTTGTTCCCTAAGGGATTGTATACTTGTATTTATATTGAGGCATCAATGAAAGAGAATTCCAATTGAGCCATATCATTCTTCATGGTATCAAGAGCCTAACCCTAACCCTAATTCTTCTTCTTTTTTCGCCCCCCTCCCTCATCCTCTCTCTCTCTCGTAATTGGCCACCCTCATACAGCGGCTGATCATGTCTTCTTCAACCAATGATTCATCATGGACCATGGACACCGGTGCGTCAGGTACAATGTCTCCTTAATTTGATAAGTTTCATTCTATTTTTAATTCTGGCATTATTCGCAACATAATAGTCGGCAATGGCACAACCATTCCAGTTCTTGGATAAGGCAACATAACCCTCCCACCACCATTCCCACCTTTTAAACTCAATAATGTCTTATACGCACCCAACTTAGTCAAAAACATTATTTCTGTGCGTCGTTTTACAACTGATAATCATTTGTCTGTTGAATTTGACCCATATGGTTTTACTGTGAAGGGTCTCCAGACCAAGAAACCTATCCTCCGGTGCAATAGCTCGGGGGATCTCTACACTCTTAGTCCGTCCAACATCACGAAACTCAACACCGCTTCCACTTATGCAGCTATATCTCAAGACATTTGGCACCAACGGCTCGGTCACCCAGGCCCGGCTATTTTACAAAATTTAAAAACCTCTCGTTCAGTTTCTTTTGGATCTTTTAATAAAAACATTTGCACCGCTTGTATTTTTGGTAAACATACTAGACTTCCTTTTGTTGCATCTAATACAAGCACTTTGAAACCATTCGATATTATTCATAGTGATGTTTGGACATCTCCCATCCTTTCTAATGGGGGTCATCGTTATTATGTCTTATTCTTGGACGACTACACAAATTTTTTATGGACCTACCCTATATCTCACAAATCTGAAGTATTTACCATGTTCAAAAAATTCAACAACTTTATCCAAACCCAATTTGACACTAAAATAAAACAATTCCAATGTGACAACGGACGAGAGTATGCCAATCACCAATTTCAAACGTTTTGCAATATGCAAGGCATGCACTTTCGTTTTTCGTGCCCTCACACTTCCTCACAAAATGGTAAAGCCGAACGGAAAATACGTACAATAAATAACCTTATCCGTACCCTCTTGGCCCACTCTTCTACACCAACCAATTTTTGGAAACACGCACTCGAAACCGCAACCTACCTATTAAATATCATCCCCACCAAAATTCATAATTTTCAAACCCCCACCCAACGTTTATATCACTGCCTCCCATCTTACAATCACCTTCGTGTATTCGGGTGCATTTGCTATCCACTTATTCCCCATACAACTATTCACAAACTTGCTTACCGTTCCTACCCGTGTGTATTCCTCGGTTATCCCCCTAATCACCGAGGATACAAATGCTTTGACCTTAAAACCCAAAAAATTACCATCAATCGACACGTCCTTTTTGATGAAACGGTTTTCCCTTTTTCCAAATCCCACAAGCAAACACCTCAAACCTACAATTTTTTAGATGATCCTATACAACCATACTTCCACCACATACCTCCCTCTTTAACACACCAAACACCTGAGCCCACCACACCCACACATCCCTCACCGCAGCCCAATCCCCATTCGGCCCAATCCCCCCCTCATTCAGCCCATACTCAATCGACCCCACCTCTCACCCCTCCGCCAGCCCACTCCGACCCATTGCTCACCATCATTGCGCCAACCCACTCGGCCCAATCCCCTCCTCCCTCGGCCCACACTCAATCAAACCCGGCCCACCTTACACCTATCGCACCGACCCCCCACTCACCACTTCAGCACCCCACCGAATCCATACCGCCTCCACCACCCTTACCCCCCACTCGCACTATGCAAACCCGTGCCATGTCCGGTATCTCCAAACCGAAACATATTTTCAACCTTTCCACATCAACCATCGCCCCTATACCCAAAAATCCCAAAGATGCATTGTCTAACCCGGAATGGTTTAACGCTATGCAGACCGAATTTAATGCCTTAATTAAAAACAAGACTTGGGAACTTGTCCCGAGACACCCTGATATGCACATTATTCGCAGCATGTGGCTTTTTCGCCACAAATACAGGTCCGATGGCACACTTGAAAGGTACAAGGCACGGCTTGTGTGTGATGGTAGAAATCAGGAGGTGGGTATTGATTGTGGGGAAACTTTTAGTCCGGTTGTTAAACCGGCTACGATTCGAACCGTTCTGACACTAGCATTATCTCAGTCTTGGTCCATTCATCAGTTGGATGTCACCAACACTTTTCTTCATGGAAACCTCAACGAGACTGTGTATATGTATCAACCAATGGGGTTTCGCCATCGAGATTTTCCGGATCATGTGTGTCTTCTCAAAAAGTCGCTTTACGGGCTTAAACAAGCCCCTAGGGTGTGGTATCAAAGATTTACAGATTTTGTTACCTCTATAGGTTTCTTACAGAGTCGATGTGATAACTCTCTCTTCACATATCATCACGGGGGTGACATTGCTTATCTATTAATTTATGTGGATGATATCATACTCACTACTTCAGCTGACTCGCTTCGACTCAAGCTCATGGGCAGCCTCACAGCTGAGTTTGCAATGAAAGATCTTGGACCTCTCAGCTATTTTTTGGGTATTACGGTTTCTCGCACAGGTCACACCATGTTTTTATCACAACAATCTTATGCCTTGGATATTGTCAACCGTGCGGGTATGTCTACGTGTAACCCAGTCGCCACCCCTGTTGATACAAAACCGAAACTTAGTGCTCAATCTAGCGTCCCGTTTGATGACCCCACTTCATATCGCAGTCTTGCGGGCGCACTAGAGTATCTCACTTTCACTAGGCCCGATATCAGTTATGCCGTTCAACAAATATGCATTCACATGCATAATCCTAGCATCGAGCACTGGCAAGCTTTGAAACGTATTATTCGTTACATCCGCGGCACAGCAGAATATGGACTTACTCTATCTCCATGTCCTGCTATCTCTCTACGGGCTTATACAAATGCTGATTTGGCGGGGTGTCCGGATACCCGTCGCTCTACCTCCGGATATTGTGTCTACATGGGGCAAAATCTATTGTCTTGGTCTTCGAAACGTCAGTCAACCATCTCTCGCTCCAGTGCCGAAGCAGAATACCGAGCGGTTGCCAATGTAGTTGCTGAAGTTTGTTGGCTTCGTAACCTCCTTCTCGAGTTACGTCGACCGCTCTCCAAAGCCACTTTAGTATATTGTGACAATATCAGTGCCATCTACCTATCTAGTAATCCGGTTCAGCATCAACGCACGAAGCACATAGAACTGGACATTCATTTTGTGCGAGAACATGTTCAACGTGGTACCATACGGATACTTCACACTCCTACTCGTTTGCAGATTGCTGACATCTTCACCAAAGGCTTACCTCGGGTATTATTCGAAGATTTTCGCTCCAGTCTCAACATTCGCCCACCTCTTGCTTCGACTGCGGGGGTGTAATAGAATATAGTTTATGTAAATATAGTTATGATCTTATTATTATCTTGTATTTACTTGTTCCCTAAGTTAAGGGATTTACTTGTTCCCTAAGGGATTTACTTGTTCCCTAAGTTAAGGGATTTACTTGTTCCCTAAGGGATTGTATACTTATATTTATATTGAGGTATCAATGAGAAAGAGAATTCCAATTGAGCCATATCATTCTTCACTACCAATCAACAACCTATTTGCTACTGATTGAGCATGGTAAACCAGTCTCATTTCAAGTCTTAACTTTAAAATAGCTTATACAATTGAAAAAGACCATGGGAAGATGAGATTACTTGAAAAGAAAGAAATGTTTTCTTTTGTGTTGCTACTAGAAGGGAGGAAAACACTACCTAGTAAATGTGTATTCAGGGTTAAAGGAAAGAACAATGGTAGCAAAACATACATCTGGTTAAGGTTTCCAATATAAAATAATGGTTGACTACAATAAAGTCTTAACTGGGTCTGAGGATAACTATAATCAAATTTATTTTGAGTTTAATGCTTGTAGAGAATTTGTATATAGCTACCTAGCTAGATGTTAATACTCACATAACAAATTTAGAATCTAAACCTAGTTGGAAAACATAACATAACATAACATCATCATACTGCCCTAATCACACACAATAACATAAATAAATGATTACAAGAACCTAAACCGAGGGAGAAATTCATAAAAATAAGAATTTCTACAAGTGGTAAGGGGAACTTAAAAAACTAGGTGTGTTGTGAAACAATAACAGTGTCCTCGTGAAGGTGGTGTCTTCATAATGGGCAGAGGGGGTGGCGGTGGTGGTGTCACGATGTGGGACATAGTTTGCTTTGGATGTTATTGTGACTTCCCTTTAGGCGTAGGTGTTAATAGCCAATTTATTTATGAAGTCCACTTATTTGTGTTATTAATGGGCTTGTCATGTGCTTGTGAATTGTTCAAAGTTTTATAAATTCATAAGGTAATTACAAGTAATTTGGGTGTTAATATCCTAGTTAGATGGTAAAGCCCAGTCCGGTGTTGATGGGCCTTAAATCCCTTAATGGACCATATCATGTGTTACGAGCTGTTTTAGGTTATAAAAAGTCATATTAGGTTATAGCAAGTCATTTAGGTGTTCTCAAACGATGTTTGGTAAGTGCACTACTTCCCTACTAATTGCCTTCAATGGGCCAAGTCACAATAGGTCAAAACAAGTAATTTAGGGGTTAATATGCTACATTACAGTTTTAGAGAAATTTATGCTACTAATGTTTAAGAAATAACCATTTTTGATTATATAATGAATATTCCTCGCTCCATTTTACCCATTAACAAGCCAAGAAAAGATCATATACGTAGAAAATTATGCTATTTGCATAATTAGCTCCCATATCCACCACAATGCTATTTGCATAATTAGCTCCCATATCCACTAATGATATGTACATGTTTTTTATGATGTTTTACGGTTTATCCTTTCTATCGTGAAATTCTACGTTGATTAAAATTTTTACTTTTTATGAAACCATCAATCGTGGATTTTATTTTGTGTTATTTTTTACATTGTTGATAATCAAATTTCTAGTATTGTCACTTTGGAATTGAAATTTTATTTGACTAGAAATATTGATATTCACTGGTAACGAAACAAACATTTTACGAGCATCAACAAGTGGAATACGTTAGCCATTCAAAAAAAAAGTGGAATACGTAAAAGAAATTATTGAAATAAAAATGTTTTACAAGCTTTCTAATTAGATGATTTATGGCAAATTAATTACTCTAGCTATTATAATTATAATTATAAATATATTATTTAAAAATCAACTTTAATAATAGTATAATTTTAAATTTTTCTGATTGAACACTAAATTTTTCTATATTTCAATTTGATCACAAAAGTTCTTCCTATAAACCTTTATACTTTAAAATTTTTACATTTACCCCATATACTTTATTTAAGTGTTTTTTTCTTTTTATTAAAGTATTTAATAACTTTGCTATCCATTATACTTTGAAATTTTTGTTGACCTGTTAACTTCATTTCTTTTAGCTAAATGCGAAAATCATTCCTAAGGTTTAGCCGTTTAGGCATGTTTGTCACTTTCATTTAAATTAGAATGTTTTGTAACTGGCCCCCCAATGTTTAATTTTTGTTGCCGTTTCCATTCATATCACTAACTCAGTTAAAATGTAATGTTAACTCATGGACGATTTTGCCAATTCCAAAGCCTTAGACAGGACATGAGAGGACATTGACGATTTACCAATTTATATCACTAACTCAGTTAAAATGTAATGTTAACTCATGGATGATTTTGCCAATTCCCAAGCCTTAGAGAGGACATGAGAGGACATTGACGATTTACCAATTTATTCTTTATTTTTTTGTTTTTTATTTTATTTTTATCTTTAAATGTAAATAATATGTATATATAAAATATATACATATACTTATTTGTTTAATTTTCTTTTTTATCTTAAATAAAGTATAATAATAAATTAATTATAATATATATAAATAGACACGCATTTATAATTATATACACACGCATCATACACACTCTCTCTTTTGTCCTTCTCTCTTATACACCTCCATCACCTCCACCTCCACATCTACCGCCGTCGACGCCACAACCACCACGTCTATCTCGGCACTTGTACCTTATCTCCTCTTGTTAACCCGTCGTACCAAACCGTCTTTCCCGTCATACCAAACATCATTAATTTATTATTATTATTATTTTATATTTAAAGGTTAACCGAGTTAGTGATTTGGATGAAAATAACAACAAAAATTAAACATTGGGGGCCAGTTACAATTTTTTTTTTTATTTTGGAGTAAATTGCCAAAATCGTCATTGAGGTTTGGGCATGTTTGTCATTTTCATTCGAAATAACATTTTTGTACCATATAGTCATTCACTTTTGGGATTTTTTGTTATTTTCATCAAAACGTCTGACTTTTTTTGCCAAAATCGTCTATGAGATTTGTGATTTTTTGTTATTTTTATCCAAATGTTTGATAGAAGAAATAAAGCAAATTAGATGTTTGGATGAAAATGGCAAAAAAAATCTCAAAAGTGAAGGAATATATTGTGCAAAAAGTTGTTTTAGATGAAAATGACAAACAGTTACAAACCACAGGGACGATTTTGACAATTTAGTATTTATTTTGGATGAAAGTGGCAAAAGATCCCAAAACTCAGGGACGATTTTGGCATTTAACTTTTCTTTTTTCCCTTTTTTGAGCTAATTACTTTGCTACCCATAAACTTTAATAATAAAGTTGCCATATATAACCGTGAACTTTAATAAAGTTATATTTTATTTTTCTTTTTGAACCATCCTTTAGCTTTTCACATTTTAAATTTTATCAACAAAATTTATATTTTATTCTTTGAGTAAACTTCCGTTTTGCTCCCTGTGGTTTTGTCACTTTAACAGTTTTGCCTAAACCTTTAAAAATAGCAATTTTCCTCCAATAGTTTGCTATGGGTTTTCTATTTTACTCATCGCCTCTAACTCCATCCAAATTGTCTGTTTTCCATTTTGCTCTCCGCATGGAGCAAAATGGAAAAACATAGCAAACTATTAGAGGAAAATGACTATTTTTAAAGGTTTGGGGAAAAACCGTTAAAGTAACCAAACCACATGTAACAAAACGGAAGTTTACTCTTATTCTTTTTTATCAATCTTTGTGCCTTACTTATTTTTATCTATTTTTTCAATCCATTGCATACGTGGGTAATTACACACTACTAATTTACTTTGCTACCTTTAAACAATAATGAACTTACTATACGGTTCGTGACTTATCGTTGTTGCCAAGAATTAAACGAAAAATTTAATGAAGTTTGTTCTTTTTTTTACCAATCATACGTGGTTCTTACTAACTTTTTTTTTCAAACCGAGTAGATTTCTGGAAACTCACAAAACAGGGTTGGATCCGCGCTTGACTTTAATCCATAATTACAATCACAAATACCTTAGAAAACCTGAAAACAATATGCAATTCAGTAAACAAAGCATAGCTTTAACATGTATAGAAGAATTGATCAGACTTTAATGCCACCCAAAACCACCAAAGGCGAAAATTAGGTCTCTCCAAAATTTGTAGGTCCTTGTTGGCCTGATAAGAGGCTTTGGTAGCCGAGCCCTATACCTTACCATGTGTTTGGTCTTTTTAGTTAGGCTAACTTATTAATGAATGTGTTTACTCTTTTTAGTTAGGCTCACTTATTAATGACAGAGGTAGGCACTTTCCTACATAAATATAGCAGCAAATTTGATATGAAACAACTATTTGGTATATAATTATGGACGTAATAAGTTGTTTTTCAAGACTTAATTAATTCAATAAACTCTTTGTTAGGATTTTATTCATTATTAATAACGTCTAGTCACAAGCATTCAGTATATACCAAGAAGTATTGATTTATATTCAGTTTGATGTTTCGAGTTCAAGTTTTAAATTTTGAGTTCAAGTTTTTTAATCGCTAACTTTCATTAAAAATGAGAAACCAGTCTAGCAAGACACTAAAAACCGAATACTCTAAGAATATACTAAATTACAAATTGTCAAGAACATTAAATTCACTCTACATATCCCAATCAGCCAATTTAGCTTTCCCCTATTTTTTCACCCATAAAGGTTTTTATATATCTAGTGGTCTGTTTGGTACAAAATAAAATAATGGAATGAATGAGAGACTGAAACGGATAAAGGAATTAAATGGATAACCAAATGAAATGGATCATTCCATTTCGTTGTAATGTTAGGTTACTCACAGTGGCGGATCTAGGATTCCGACCAAGCGGGAACGTTTTATAAATAAGCGGTAATGAAATCGAAAAAACGTCAAATTTTTCCAAAATTTACACTAAAAATGTTAAAAATTTTCCGACCAAGCGGTAGCGGAGGCTACCCCTTGATACACTATACATCCGCCCCTGGTTACTCATATATAAATAGAATGAATTAATATAACTTTGTACAGTTTTATAGAAAAAAAAAACAGTTATGAAATACAATTCAACAAAAATGGCAAAAGTATAGTTGTCTTAATAATAATATGAATAATAATAATAATAATAATAATAATTATAATAGTTAAGATGTTCCAGTCCTTGAAGGAATGGAAGAAAACTTCCTTTGACCATGTGAAGTGGTTTGAGCAATAATGCCCCCACCCTTGGGCGTTTTGCGACACGTGGCAGTCTAGTCAGCATGGGGCATTATTGGGGGTTATTGCAAAAGTGACGTAGTGGGAATAATGCCCAATAACGCCACTTCCAATCATTAAACAATTATTATTTTTTAATTAAAAACTTAAATACTTCATTAAATTAAAAAAAAAATACAATACTAGAAATAAAAAAACCAGAAAAAAGTAAAAAAAATTACATTGCCAAAATCTAATTAAAACTTTAGGGACTGAAATGCAAAATCATTTTTTTAAGGACTTTTGAAGTTTAAATCCATTTTTTAAACTTTAGGGACTTAAATGCAAAATCTTTTTTTTAAACCTTCTTCTTCCTTTTTTAACCTCCAACTTCTTCTTCTTCCTTTAAACATCGAGAATCTCCTGCAACTTCTTCTTCTTCCTTTTTTTTTTTTAAATCCATCTTTTGTTTTTTTAATTAAAACTAAGTATACACACATGGCAACATCTTATTGGGCAAAGAAATCAAGTTTTGGGGGGCTTCGGCGTGTTTCAAACAACGCGGATCCAATTTTTTTCGAAAAAAAGCCCTAAAACGCCCCTATGTAATGGGATTTGGGCGTTTTTCGGCGTTATTTTTGAATTTTTTTTAAAAAAAACGCCCCACTACAGTGGGGTCTACCAGGAAATGAAAATTCCTTCGTACTAAACACTATGTAGGTCTTACACAAAAAGATGTTTCTTGGAAGATAAACTTATTTCTCGCACACCATATGCATCACATGGTAGCCACTAAAATAGCTCTAGTAATCTTCGCAATTAATTTTTTTCAGAAAGTACGATTTAGGGAAACCCATCAATAGAAAATACAATCGTAATCATCTTCGCAATTGATTTTTTCCAATCTCTTTTTATAATATTTTGATATACATTGAAAGCATTTTGCTTGATAATTGAAACCTTTATGGTTCCAATTGAATTGTTTGATAATATGTTTCTTTTGGTCTCCCTTTTTTAACAACAATATCCATGGTTGTTTTTACATGATTCATATAACAAAAGCCAATGATCTAATATCATTAATAATCTAATATCAGTTTAAAATGATTTTAGCAAAAACCGTTGATGAATAAATAAAACCATCGGCGGAACAAGAGGGGGGTCCGGGGGGTCTGTTGACCCTCCGGCCAACCCTCCGGCAAACCAAAATGTCAACTACTAATGGGTATTTACTATAGCTTTCAGTTAGTTTGACCCCCCAAATTTCCGTGATTAGATTTGTGAGATAGCGTTTACGAGATGAGAAGAAAGGAAGTTACGGAACCAGGAGAATAAGAATCGATTTATTGTTGCACTATTCTAGACCGTTAATGTAATGTCGGATATTTACGAAAATGTTGATTTATTGTTGCACTATTCTAGACAATTATTTTGTCTGTTAACATCAATTACGATAGTTAATAAGAATAACACAGCTACCACTTGCATATGGTTCTAGAACTTCTGAACTGGCGACGGGTTGATTATGAACATTAGGTTGATGGTCGGCTGTGTAGGGAAAATGCGATCTTGAATTTAGTTTTGGGATTTTGGCGAAAAGCACTTAAGAATGAATTAAAATATTAAAATATTAAAATCGTTAAATTTCTTAAGCTTTCTAGAAGGGAATTACCTATAACTAGAAAAGAAAGATAAAATTTTGGTTTTGTCCCATCTTAAAATTTCAGTTTTACCCACAGTTAAAAATTACGATTTAGATCCACGTTCAAAATAAACTAATGATTTTGCTCCTAGCTAAAAATTACGTTTTTGCCCTCAGTTTAAAATACGATTTTGCTCTCATTTCAAAAAACAGCGATTTTGCCCCAGTTCAAAATTGCAATTTTGCCATCGTTTTTTTTTTCAAAACTATGGAAGTGTTTTATTTTACTTGGTTGACTAATCATAATCTTTATTCGTGCTAAGAAGCTGCATAGCACTTGTTCATTAGTCCTGACAAATTACTGTTTTGCCCACAGTTATAAATTAAATGCTTGCCATCATTTTAGTTTTTTTATAGCAAAACTATGGTTGTGTTTTGGTTTAATTAGTTGACTTGATTTTTTTTTTTTTTTGAGATCTTGTTATAAGTAGCATGTACAAGTAACCAAAATACAGAAGTACATGTTATCAAACTAAGAAATATTAGGTTTAACGCCCCGCAACGCGGACGGCGCATAACACTAGTATGCATAACAATTGATGAACATTAAATTTTTAGTTCTTGAATCTAGAGAGGGGCAAATATGGTCCCTAATGCCAGTCACGCATTTGTTTAGGCTGCATCTTGTGGAAGGGGTGAGCACCTGGCGCTAGCCACGTTGTCCGCCACCTTACTCGCAAGCACCACAACGCAGTCAGGCAAGCGCAAACGCGAGTGGCCAAAGTGAGTGTGATAGCCTGGGTGAGCGGGTGTTTTGGTGTGTGATAGCTTGGGCGAGCAGGGGTTAACCACAACAGGCTCAAGTGAGGGGAGACGCAAGTGAGCAAGGTGATGAATAGGCTCTAGTCAGCGGTAAGTATCGTAATATTAGAGAATAAATCTTGATTGTCAAGTGAGCGACAACGAGTAGTCTTACCAACGAAACTAACTAGCTTGCAACAATTTTACGAAGTTTCTCCTTGGAGTCCTTAAAAAACGAATTATAACCGGATAAGATTGCCAATATTAAATAGTTTTACTATAAAAATATAACAGTTAGAATTTAGATTAGGATGGGAGTTTTGTTTTGATTTTGGTTTTATTGTACTTTTGTTTTTGTCTTGTGGTGAGGTTTTTTTAATCATATTATTTTTGTGTTGGTGAAAACGTGGTTTACATTTTGAGTTCCTAAAGTTTGAATATTTCATTTTTTGCCCTTTAAGTTTTGATTTTTTTTTCTTTAAGTTAAAGCTTTCTTGATATAAGTTTGAGTTTATCTAAGTTTTACGTCACGAGACAGTATATATTCACATTTTTGTTTTATGACTTTTTCTGTTTTTAATCACGTTCGCTTAATATATCTGCGAGCAACATCTTTATCTCTAGGAATAGGGGTAAGATATACCTACATCTTATTCTTCCCAGATCCTACCAATAGCATCTCTATTGACTATTAGTAGGCTTTTTTGGGTACGATTGTTGTTGTTGCTTGATACTTATCAGGGTTTTCCAACCTAGGGGTTAAACACTAGTTCAAGACTTCAATACGATAACTATATTCCAAATCTTCGCACTCCTGAATTACTTTAAAAACTATTGATATAGTGTTATTTTAAAAACTATTGATATAATGAATATTATGTAAAGAAAAATGTAAATTAAGATTGGAACGTATCTAACAGGAATTTGTTTTAGGAGAATTGGTCTGTAATAATTCTAACTAGAGGTCATTGGCCATTGACAGTCTCACCTTTGAACATTCCCTCCACCAGTCTCACATTTCACCTATTTTTCCTACACCGGTCCCTCGTTAAAAAAAGCTTAACGGAGTTAAGCTTTTTTCCAAATTACAAACAGATTTTTAGGGCTTTTGATCAGAACGACGATACAAATGTAAAACTTACCTCGAAACGGCACTCTAAATGACTTGATTTTTGTTAATTGGAAATTTAAACACCCGGATTGAAGCGTCGTTTTCATCGTTTGGAGCACCGTTTCGAGTTAAGTTTTACATCAATGGACTCGTATCGTCGTTCTGATCAAAATCCGTAAAAACTGTTTGTAATTTAGAAAAAAAATAACTCCGTTAAGTTTTTTTAACGGGGGACCGGTGTAGGAAAAATAGGTGAAATGTGGGACTGGTGGGGGGAAAATTTAAAATACGACTCTCTATGGCCAAAGACCTCTAGTTGGGATTATTACAGACTAAAACCCTTTGTTTTATTCAAAGACAATTTAACATAAACCTTAGGCTCCATTGGGGCGTTAATGGTGCTGCATCACCCAACCGAGGGCTACGAACACCTTCACATAGAGGCACGGATCGAGGCATGAGGATGGGCGGATATAGCATTTGAATAGGGTAGCCTCCGCTACCCCTTTACGCTCATGCGGTAGTATATATTTTGGAAAAGTTCATCGTTTCTTCGATTTCTTTACCCTTTTTTCTTAAAAGTGACCTCTTAATGTTTTTTCTAGATCCGCTACTATTGGTCAGGATCACAGGCAAGAGGTAAGCCAAAATGAGATGTTGGCCGTTTCAGGATCCCCCGTGGTTAATAGTACCATTTAATTAATATTTTTTTAACTTGTTCCAACAACACAAGTTTGAAATATCTACAATTCATCTCTTTCATACTCTAAACAATCCATCTTCTTTTTTTATCTGTTGCAATAACCTCATTCAAGATGACTTGGCAAAAATCCTTACTTTTGGTCCCAATGAAGAACATTTGCTTTTGATCTATTCAAAAGATAAATCCTTCTGTAAGGCTTCACTTATTTTGGTTAATGTGCCAATTTCTTTATATCATACTTTTTCTTTTAACATTTATTGAAGAAAAACTAAACTAATTTATTAACTTTTCATGCCATACATTTATTTACCATTAAGAGTTTACCAACCTATAAAACTTCAACTTCTAAAAAGAGTGAATTTTTTTTTTTGAACGGGCTCTTATTCACTTACCTTTAATTCATTTGCTTTTTATGTTTTTATTTACTTTTTATTTTTTGATATTACTTGGCTACTTATATTAATTATCTAATCATGTAATAATTTAAATACATTTTAATAATTTAAGTAAGTAAACTTAAAGAAAAAATGGGTGATGATGTGGAAAATGTAAGGATATGTAAGGACATTTGTATGGTTGGAGGTGAATTTGAGATTTTTAAGGATCTGTAAGGATTTTTAAGGATTTGTAAGAATATGATATGGATTAGGCAGCCAAGGGCATCTTAAGACGCCGTTTGCATTGGAGATGGTCTTATAGTCTAAAGCGGCGATTGCTTACCCATTATGAATTTCAACTTACACGAATAGTTTGGGTCTGACGATTACTGACCATTTATTTTTTAAAGTTTTAGTTGTATTTTTTTAATATTTAACTGTTATGGGCCATTTTCTGAACATATATCCTGACTAATATTCTGCTCTTAATTGTTTATTTGTGATCAGGATACTGGTAACATCCTGGTACGATATCCTGGTATTAACTGAATTAATCACGTGCATATTAGAAGGTGCAAGGCCCTAACAGTCAGGTGGACTTCTTCTCCTTAAGACTCGGGCAAATCAGTTATGTGAGAGACGTTGAACCCGGAAGAAGTGGACTACAACGTTCACTTCAGGAATATTCGAGGCATCCCGGGATAATAGGGTAGTTAGTTGTTTTTGTTTAACTATAAATAGAATGATCGGATCAGGCTAAGTCACACACTTTCTTTCGCACACTTTGCTCTCTAGCTACTAGCAATCACTACACACAAACACTTGTACTCAAACTACATTGTAACACCTAGTTGATCCGCATCATATCCTGCACTGTATCCTGATATTTGAAGCAATAGAAGAACAAGGCAGCTGTGATTGTCAGCTCCCGAGGTTTTATGCCGGCGATCTAGATTGATCAATGGCTTTCCTCGTATATCTCGTGTCACCCTTTACATTTTTGCTCATTGTTTGATCATAGATACAGCTCTATATCATGAGCCGTATCCTTAAACTGTTTTTGCAAATAACTTGGTTAACATATTTTCGACACACATTTCTAGCACACTACCTCACTTAACTAATTTGATCACTTAATTGCTTCGGTAATTTTTGACCAAAACAATTTGGCGCCCACCGTGGGGCAAGTGGTGCTACTTCTCCTAAAAGCTTTTGCAAAATCGCTACTTGGTTTTCTATTTTCAAAACTTTTTGCTACACTATTTTCAATGGCCTTAAGATCAAACATGAGCTCTTCCACCGTGTCTGCTACAACCTCTGCAACAATTGGTTCGGTGCTTCCACCACCTCCTCTGAGAATGCAAACCTCCTCGCAAGGAACTGAAAGTCATGTGGCTCGGGATGTTATCCCTGCTCGCAATGTCCAGGGATCCGGCCCTGTTTTAGCTTCTAATGAAGAGATTTTAAATTTGTTTGGTAGTGTACAGGAACAAATGAGGCAGCAGCAGGAGACCAACCGGATGTTGATGAGAGAGATTCAACTCTTGAAGCCTGGCCCGAGTCTGCCTGCTAAAGATATCATCACTCCCTTGCAACCCAGGGCTTTGAACTTCAGTTCTGTAGTCTATACCAAGGATAACCGGGGGAATATTGTGTCTAGCCATTCCCAGAATCATACTCCTGAGATACCTTCTTCAGTAAGAGTATCAACTGTGAGAAGCTCAGGATATGCTTCAGGATATGGCCAAAACCCCCAAGCTGGTAATGTATCTAATAATAATAATACTCTTGCTACTAATGGTGTTGGATCTTTGCAGGATGCAGGTGTGACATCAGCACTTTCCAGGGAGCTTCAAAAACTGAAGGACATGATATCCAGTGTGCCCGGGGTGGTTCAGCCGATTCCTGAAGTATCCCAGGACAGCCACATGATATCCCGGTTTGCATATCCCATTTGTGATGCTGAAATCCCAAAAAGATTTCAAACCCCCAACATGAAGCTCTATGACGGAACCACGGATCCTGAGGAGCATATTGCCCAGTATAGGGAAAGGATGGAAATCAACCCTATCCCTCCAGACCTCAAAGAAGCATGCTTGTGCAAGGGTTTCCGTTCTACCTTAACAGGATCAGCCTTAAAATGGCTGTTAAACGTTCCTCCTCACTCGATTACTTCTTTTGCTCATTTAGTTAATTTATTTAATAGTCAATTTTTTTGCAGCCAGAGTTTTGAGAAACTAACCAGTGATCTTTACAGGATAACTCAAGGACCTCAGGAATCCTTGAGGGATTATGTGAACAAGTTTAGTCGGGAATCCTTAGATATCCCACATCTTGATGTTGCAACAGCTGTGCAAGCCTTCAAGATGGGGTTGCAAAAGGATTCTCAATTTTATCAGGATCTTGTAATGAATCCCTGCAGGAATCTCGACGAAGCTCGTAACAGGGCCTTAAGATACATTCGGCTAGAGGATGATAAAAAGATGCAAGAGAGGATGAATTCATCCACAACCTATGAGTCAACCAACAGGAAATCAGAATCCTCGTATAAACCATACCGTTCTAAACCGTATGGTAGAAATGATGGCAAAAGAGTGAATGCTGTTGAAGACGAGGATCCTGAGGAGTATCCTGAGTTGTCTGAATATTGTTTTTCTGTTAACATACATGAACTAATGTATGCCATGCAGGGTTTAGGAGACAAAGCAAGGTGGCCCCGAAAGAATCAACAAAAGGCTGATTGGAAGGACAAGTCCAAGTGGTGTGCCTTCCATGAGGATTTCGGGCATGTTACTGAAGATTGTATCGCTTTGAGAAAGGAAATAAGCTATCTCTTAAGTAAGGGATATCTGAAGGACCTCTTGGGAAGAAAGAAGAATAAGGGCCAGGATCCTGAGAAGGATACTGAGCGTGCAGCATCGCCTCCTACGGATGCAAAAATAATTAACTTCATTTCGGGAGGATCCGACATATGCGGCACATCATATTATGCGGCAAAAAGACACGCGAAGGAAGCCAAAGCAGAGAGGGGAGAAAAACCGACTAGGATGTCAACCCTCACAGCTGACAAAGTCATCACGTTCGATAATGATGACAGGGATACTGTCCAGGATCCCCATCATGATGCTTTAGTAATAACACTATATGTTGCTAACCATTTTGTACGCAGGATATTAGTGGATAATGGCAGCTCAGTCAACATAATTCAGCTGGAAACGTTGAAGAAAATGAATGTATCTCCGATGGATATTACTTCGAAGTCCACTGTGCTCGTTGGTTTCAGTGGAGAAGCCAGAAATACCATAGGGGAGATAAAGCTGCCCGTGTATATTCAAGGGGTCAACTCAATGCAGCGCTTTTGTGTCATGGACTCTTTATCCTGCTATAACATTATTTTAGGTAGGCCTTGGATCCATGATATGAAAGCTGTTCCGTCAACCTACCATCAATGCATCAAGATCCCTACTCCTTGGGGAGTTGTCAAGGTGGAAAGTGATCAACAGGAGGCGAAGGAGTGTTATTCTTCTTCGATGAAATCCTCAACAAAGCCAAGTGCATCATAGCAATTAAAGATACGGGCCCAGGATATTGCGGAGGCTTCGGAGCAGGATATAAAGAAAGTGGTCCTGGATCAGAATAATCCGGATATCTCGGTGCTCGTGGGAACCAATATCCCTCAGGATATTGAAGATCAATTGACTAATTTTTTGAAATGCAGGATGTCAACATTCGCGTGGAAACAAGAGGATATGACAGGTATTTCCAAGGATATTATAACACATAAGCTCGGTATTGACAGGTCATTCAAGCCTGTCCAACAAAAGAGAAGGAAGTTTGCTCCGGAGCGAAATGTGATTATCCAAGAGGAAGTTGAAAGACTACTAAGGAGCAAGATGATTAGGGAAGTGAAGTTTCCTAAATGGCTGGCGAATGTAGTTGTGGTGCAAAAGAAAAATGGGAAATGGAGAGTTTGTGTAGATTACACAGACCTAAACAAAGCTTGTCCCAAAGACCCATTTCCTCTTCCTCATATTGACTCGATGGTGGATGCTACTGCCGGCCATGAGATGATAACCTTCATGGATGCATCTTCAGGATTCCAGCAGATCCAAATGGAACCTTCAGACCTTGAGGATACTGCCTTCATGACACCAACAGATATTTATTGCTACACTGCTATGCCCTTTGGTTTGAAAAATGCAGGTGCAACATATCAAAGATTGGTGAACATGATGTTCAAAGACAAACTGGGGGACACTATGGAGGTGTACATCGACGACATGGTAGTAAAATCTAAAAAGGCTGAGGATCACCTCCAGGATATCAAGGGAGCATTTGATATCCTGGATCAGTATAACATGAAGCTAAATCCTGCTAAGTGCCATTTCGGAGTGGGGGCAGGAAAGTTTCTGGGATATATGGTGACTAAAAGAGGGATAGAGGCAAGCCCGGAGCAGATTAAAGCTATCTTGGATATCAAATCACCTTCAAATATGAAGGATGTTCAACGGTTAATAGGGCGAGTAGCAGCATTGAATAGATTTATTTCAAGATCCTCGGAAAAGTGCAAGGAATTTTACGATATCCTGAGGAAGAATAAGAAGTTTGAATGGGGAGCAAAGCATGAAGTAGCCTTGCAGGATTTGATGCAGTACCTTTCAACTGCACCCCTATTGATGAAGCCTGAGGAAGGTGAACCATTATCCCTATATCTTGCGGTATCAGGGAATGCAGTAAGTGTTGTCCTCATAAAGGATCACGAAGGTCAGCAGTATCCTGTTTATTATGTTAGTAAAAGTTTATTAGATGCTGAAACTAGGTATTCCCACTTAGAGAAGTTGATTTTAGCCCTAGTAATGGTGTCAACAAAACTTAGACATTATTTTGAAACACATAGGATTCATGTTAAAACCAACTATCCTGTTAAAAACGTGCTTAGGAAACCCGAGATGTCAGGTAGGATGGCTAAATGGTCAGTGAAATTAAGTGCCTTTGATCTAGTATATGAACCTAGAAATGCCATAAAGTCTCAGGCCTTAGCTGACTTTGTGGCTGATTTCAGTAGTGATATTCAAAATGAAGTAGACCTAGAAGTACAACAACTAGGTGATAACTTAGAATCGTGGACGTTATATACTGATGGTGCATCTAATGTAAGAGGTGTAGGTTTGGGTATACTACTAAAATCACCACAGGGGGACATATTACCCCAGGCTATTAGATGTGAATTTCCTGCCACTAATAATGAAGCAGAATATGAAGCTTTAATTGCAGGATTAGAATTGGCTAAAAGTATGAATATCAAGAGTTTGCAAGTATATGTTGATTCTTTGTTAATTACTAATCATTTTAATGGAGCCTATACAGCTAAAGGTGAGAAGTTAATCGAGTATCTCGAAATTCTCAAAAAAGTAGCAGGATATTTCGATATTTTCACACTTGAACAGGTACCAAGAGAGGATAATGCTGAAGCTGATGCCTTGGCAAATCTAGGATCATCAGTCAGGATACCGGAAGGAACCCGAATACCAATATTACATATCCTATATCCTGCAACGGATCCTCGGGATAAGGAAGTACTAAGTGTTCAGGATCCTGATGGGTATCCTGAGAAGGATCCTAAGTCTTGGATGGCTCCAATCATAAGATATCTCAAAGAAGGACACATCCCAAAGGATGAGAATCCTAAGGCCTTTAGAATGAAGGTATCACGATTCATTATTATAAATAATGTCTTGTATAAGAAATCTCTTGCAGGACCATATCTGAGGTGCTTAGAGGATCCCGAAACCAAGGAAGTGCTTCAGGATATACACGAAGGGGATTGTGGTAACCATACTGGGGCAGGTCGTTGTTCTCGAAGGCATTAAGAACATGGTATTATTGGCCGACGATGAGAAAAGATGCTGCAGAATATGCTCGAAGATGTGATGCATGTCAAAGACAAAGTAATATATTACATCAGCCGGCCGAACCACTTTATCCTATAGCTTCCCCTTGGCCATTCATGAAGTGGGGAATGGATATAGTAGGAAAATTTCCAAAGGCTCCAGGAGGAAAGGTCTTCATGCTGGCAATGACTGATTATTTCTCTAAGTGGGTTGAAGCTGAGACATTTTTTCAAGTTAGAGACCAAGAAGTAGTGTCCTTCATAAAGAGGAATATCCTGACTAGGTTTGGAGTGCCACCTGAAATAATTTGTGACAATGGTTCTCAATTTATAAGCAAGAGAACTACTGACTTTTGCAAGAGTTGGGGAATCAAAATGATCACATCTACTCCGGTACATCCTCAAGCAAATGGACAAGCTGAATCCTCGAACAAGATAATTGTCAACAACTTGAAGAAGAGATTAGGGGCTAAAAAAGGAAGATGGGCAGAAGAGCTACCCTTTGTTTTATGGACTGATAGGACGACGGTGAAAAATGCAACTGGCCAAACCCCGTTTTCCTTGGTATTTGGAGCAGAAGCAGTGATCCCGACAGAAATGGTAATACCCAGCAAGATCAACCCTCCGGGATCCTAAGCAGAATCCTGAAGCTTTGTGCCAAGATTTGGACACTGTAGACGAAACAAGAGATGCAACAAGGCTAAGGACGGCAGCATATCAACAAAGGATATCTAAAGCATATAACAAGAATATAAAGGACTAGAAAGTTCCAAGTCGGAGATTGGGTATTAAGAAAGGCTTTCCAGAATACTACTAATCCCGCTGATGGAAAGTTGGCTCCAAAATGGGAAGGACCCTATGAGATTGAATCAGAATCAAGAAAAGGAGCATACGGACTCAAGGATATGGAGGGGGATATGCTACCAAGATCCTGGAATGCTATACATCTAAAGTCCTATTTCAAGTGAGTTTGGAATTTGAATTCTAGCTCAGAATGGTATGGATTTTGCCTTTTTTGTTAAATTTTAATATTATTTATTGTTTTGAACCAATTACTGACTTAAGCATCGGAAGGGTGTTAGCCAGGCTAACACCCACCTTAGCTTACAGTTGTTTTGCAGTATATGCTTCGGGATATTGCTCCAGGATATACATTCAGGATACTCAAAAAGATTAGAGGATTGGCCCCCTCTCTCACGTTTAAGGGATACTGATCCTGATGTGTTCAAAATGCAACATATAAATTTCATCAATTGTGGCATAAAACTAACCCTTTTTTAGTACTAATGTTGGAAAAAGTGTGCTTTTGTCTTCCTTTTGTATTTTCAGGATGAAATGAGCTCAAATTAACAAAAGAAACAAAAAGACATCAAAATCTAACATAAATACAAGAAAAGGAACAAAGCGTGACATGCCCGACCCCACGACAGCATCTTCCCAAGCAAAACAAGACAACAGAAGACTGAACACGCCCCGTGCTCAGCCAGCACGGGGGCGTGCCCAAGTGTCAGCAGAAAAGACAAAGTGGTAGAAGCTTCTATTGCCCACCACGGGGCCGTTCTCAGCGGACATGGGGCCGTGGTCAACTATAACATTCGCACAATCTAGCAAATCTTCATAGTACAAAGATTCTTCTGCACCACGGGGTCGTGCTCAGCGGACACGGGGGCGTGGTCAACTAAAAAGACAAAACTGCATTAAATGAAGAAAGAGAAGGATGTGGACACGGGGCCGTGCCCGAGCTTCTGTTCAGCCTATAAATAGAAGTGCTTGGCTCAAGCTCAAACCATCCCTTGGCACACCACCTCTCTCACACTTCACCCACCACCCACCACCACCATAACACCATCATCCACCACCATCATCCATTGTCCATCGTAGAGTGTGTGAGTCGTCTCGGGATCCAAGATTGATCGTAAGAGTTCTTGACAATCAAGGCCATGTTTGCCTAAGTCTCTTACATCACTTGGTGAAGACAAAGTGTCTAGTGTAATACTTTTTATTTCTAATCTTTTCGCACTTTTTACTTGGTTTTGTATTAATGACTTTAATAACTAGTTGCTTATGTTGAAGGTGATCTTTCCTTATCGTTTGTCCGTGGTGTCTTGGCATTATTTTACTGTCTATATAAAATAAAAGATTTTCACCATTCATATCTCCACGGTCTATATGGAGGTATGTTGGCTACCTTGTCGGGGGTTAAGGGAACGGTTTGGTAAAGGTCTTGCCATTGTTCAGGGTTTAGAGGTCCTGCAATGGACCTGGGTCAAATTTAGTAGGACCTCCTTCAATACTTAACGGTATTGGATGGCGGGGGTCCAAACTCTTTGATCCCCTCATAAGTTAACTACTATTAATACTATAACACGGCTATTTAGGACTGTATCCCTGCTGACTCAGACTACTTAGTCGAGGGTAACGTCACCTCCAAAAGAGGGGCCTACCATAATTTGCATTAATAACTTAATTAATTATCTTCCAATAATCCACCCTTTTAGGATTGTATCCTTGCTGACTCAAACTACTGGGGTGAGGGTAACGTCACCTTCAAAAGAGGGGCCTACTACAATAACTAAGATAATCTCTTAAAATAGTGCAAAAGTGCGGAAATAATCAAAGGTTACACTAGATACGAGTCGGAACCAAGTGATTCATCTTGTCTATCTGTTTTTTCTTTTTATTTTTATTTTTCAGCATTTTAGTTAGTTTTTATTTTTCTTAGTTAAAACATTTTTCTAAACTTTTTGATTTGATTAGACATTGAGCATAAACCGGTACTAAAAGCTCTTGTGTCCTTGGACGACCTCGGTATCTTACCAACACTATACTACGTTCACGATGGGTGCACTTGCCCATATGTGTGTCTAGTGTTAGTAAATATCGTGTTTTATAAATTTAAAACTTGACTAAAAAGTGTTAAAGGGGCTTAAAATATACACCTAATAAATATAACACTCGACTACGCATCATGTTTTTGGCGTCGTTGCCGGGGACACAAGGATTTTAAGAAAGTTAGGAATCAACGGCCTAATCGTTTTTCTTATTTTTCATTTTTTTAGGATTTTTCTTAGTTTTTTCAGCTTCTGCAGAACTCAGCACGGGCCGTCCCCGTTGAACACGCCCAGTGCCCAATCATTGGAACTGGCAATCCTGTTTTAAGTCAGACAGTAAGCTGAACACGGGGCCGTGCCCACTTAACACGCCCCCGTGCCCAAGTTTCAGTTACTGAAAACAGAACTGTAAGATCCTGACGGTTGGTAATTTTTGATACAAACATGAGTGATACTGATACTTTTTACTTTCGGCACTCTTATGGTACTATGTGGTGTCAATTATGTGGTGGTAACCATAAAGAATTAGAATGCTTTTTTCTAACTTATAAACCCCAGTATATAGACCCATCGTTTCCTAGTATCCTTAAGAGGGGCGAAAGTAAAAATAATCCCTATCTCTCCCTCGAATGCGCCCAACCGGATATTCTAGGAGAAATGCTTCTCGATGAATTATTTCAACTAGAAGATCTAATTATTAATTGGTTGAAAGAACTTAGGAAAGATTTCAATAATCTTTTCCAAGATGACCAAGAAGGGTTGGAACCGCATTCAAACAACTTCATTGTTTCCAATTATACTTCTAACTCTAGTGAGGACTTGAGCGATAGTCGTCCCTTTGTCGATTGTGCCGTGAAGGACTACCCATCAACTTCGTTTGATGCATACATAGACCTGAGCGATTCGACATATACCTTCTTTAACGAGAGCCCGGAAAAGGGTTGGACTTGTCCACCTACATATAGCATAGGAATCACCCTCACCGACAACCTCTTGCGTTCTCGTCTCAATCTAGAACAATTAAGGTATCTTAGGCACTTTGGGGTTGTTCCATCCAGTAAGGAACCACCCGATCCGGTAAAGTTCCTTAAAAATAGATGCACTTCATAAAACAGCCTTCCGACACGGGGCCGTGCCCAGGTCAACACGCCCCCGTGTCCACCAAAAGATTCCCTTCTGACTTTTGTCAGAATACGGACAAAACGTGTCAGGATCTTGCCTGCACACGGGGCCGTGTCCAGCCGACACGGGGCCGTGTCCAGCACGCTGTCGTTTTCTATAAATGCAGCCAAGAACCCTGCACATTTGGACCATCCAGGGACAGAGATTTGAAAGGATTTTCTGACTTACCATCCTAGGTATGTTCTAAAAGAAGGTTCTTATAAGAATCTTGTCCTTTCCTCTTTTATCTATTGCCTTCTTCTTCTTCTTTCTTGCACCAACAACTCCATTGAAGCTTGATTTCAAGCTTCATTGTGATGTTTATTGAATTATTGTTCAAGGAATCTTGTTAAAAATAAGTTATACAAGATTGTTTTAAATTATTTCTGCTCAGAAAAGCTTCCTAAGTTAAGAAAATAATTTGAAACCCCAAGATTCCTTGTTCTAAAAATCTGCAGAAAGTTGAACACGGGGCCGTGCCCGTGGTACTGTTTCATTGAAACGAGCTATTTTTGGTTTGTTTTCGTAGAATGTCTAGCCAAAACAGTGGAACCTCTTCTGCGCACTCAAGGAACAGTCGACGGGAAAGGAGGCCATCGATTGAAGCAACTCTCGTAAGATACGTAATGGCACTACGTGAAGCCCTTGACGAGATGACTTCGGTGGAGGAGGTCCTCATAGACCGTATAAACTATCTCTCGGTGGGGTTGGAAAACAGTTTCCAAGAAATAAACCTCTTGCACCAGAGGTTAAACATTCTGGTAACACCTCCCATGGAACCAATCCTCCCTCAAGAGGATTGGAACCTCGCACTTGGAATCCAAAATCCTACCGGTTGGGACGACATTCCGGCGGAACCCCCTGTTGAAGAACTCCAAGAAATCCCGGTGGAAGTTACACCTCCTTATCCCAATGCTCATGAGCCCGCTTTTCTTCTCCCCAGGGAGATCGAAGAGTGGCTCGCCGATGTATGAGGAGCCCATACCCGGAGGAAGAAGTTGTCAAGCCACTTTTAACCGAGAGATCTATCTTTTCGGAAATTTTGCTAGTAGAATAAAATAGTAGGCTAGAACTTCTTGGACTAAGATTTCTTGTGTTTTATTGACCTAACTATCTAATTTTAGGACTTTTATTTTCTGCTTAGGACTATTATGTAATTCTCTAAGATTCAATGAATGATGGTTTTTAGTTAACTTGGTGTTTGGGTGGTGTTGAAATGAATAAAACACACTTGAGATGACAAAGGATACAAAGGAAACTTGAACCAGCACCTCATGCAGGAAAAACAGGACCGTCCGACAATTTCTTCGTTTACAGTAAGCTCGGCACGGGCCGTGTCCACCCAACACGACCCCGTGCTGCACAGTCTGCAGAAAAAGACCCAGTTCAGGTAACTGGACACGGGCCGTGTTCACCCAAAACGCCCCCGTGTCCAGGCTTCTGTTTCTCTTGATTTAATTTTGTTACTGGCACTTGAACACGGGGCCGTGCCCGGATAACACGGGGCCGTGTTCAGCGCCCAGTAACACAAAATTTTTGCTTTTTACACCTTTTTACACATTCAATCAACCTAAAAACTTATTTTTGGGACACATTGAGGACAATGTGTAATTTAAGTGTGGGGGGATGCTAAAACCTTGAATCTTGCAAGTCCTAAATACAACCCTTACACAAAACTCTATTGGGACCGCTAATCACCCCAAATTTTTTTCAAAAATTTTCATTTTTTTTACTTGTCTAGGTTTAACTCGGGAATTTCAAGTTCTAAAATGGTTATATTTTTACGAATTTACAACCGATAGCGTCGTGATAAAAAGAACCAACATAAGAAAATTATGAAAAGGCATGACAAACTTAGTTAAAATTTGATTATATATACTCGATCACATAAAAACCCATTCCCACAAAAGTGAGTTTTGAGCCTTTATTGAGCATACAATTACATATCATTAGACTAAATGCTCATTTTTCGTTTCTTGTGTGAATAGCCGCTTGGTTCTTACGTCTCTAGAACTTGCCATGACGATACATTCCCAGTCCTTATCAACTTAAACCCGAGTAAGTAAATGACAGAGGCATTAGGACTAACCCTTTTTATTTCTACACCATTTTTTTTACCACCTACCCAAAATCCCCCTAGTTAGCTCCTTTGAGCCTAAACCTTTTCATTTCATAACCCAAACCAAAACCCTTTTTACCCACCAAAACCTTTTTCATTTTTAGCCCTTTGTTTTAGTAACAAGTTCGATTTTTCGTATGACTTCCCTAAAAAAAAATGTGTTGATGATGGAGCAAAGGAAAATAAAACAAACAAATTCATCAAGAATAACTTTGTTTGAATAATAGCTTCATCAAAATAAAAGTTACAAAAATAGAAAGTCTTACGAAAACCGACACTTGTTACGCTTTTAGCCCTTTTTCTACTAACTACTAACCACTAACCCAACCACCTACCTTTAACCCAAGTCTAACCCTTCACACATAAAGTCCTCTTGATATTTACAAAGGTATATAAGTTAAAAAGGAGGAGGATTGATTGCTTGGCAAGCTTATGGTAGGAGTAAGTTCCATGCCGCTCTCGAGCGATCCACTAAAATACATCTTCGGCCGAGTGTTAAGTGATCCCCGTGAGGTATGTGAACTTGTATATAAATAGAATTTTAAAGAGGCATGTTATGCCCTAATAAGTAATTTATCTTATGAAAAGTTTTAAATAAATCATGACGAATAGGATTGTAAATAAATAAAAATAAAACTAAATAAAGAATCTTGGAAATCCCGACACTCTACGACAAGCCCAAAAACCTTCTTCTCTACCCATTCCATTTGGGAGTGTAATAGCCACATATTAAAGAGTTTTACTTGAGGACAAGCAAAGATTCAAGTGTGGGGGTATTTGATGTGTTCAAAATGCAACATATAAATTTCATCAATTGTGGCATAAAACTAACCCTTTTTTAGTACTAATGTTGGAAAAAGTGTGCTTTTGTCTTCCTTTTGTATTTTCAGGATGAAATGAGCTCAAATTAACAAAAGAAACAAAAAGACATCAAAATCTAACATAAATACAAGAAAAGGAACAAAGCGTGACATGCCCGACCCCACGACAGCATCTTCCCAAGCAAAACAAGACAACAGAAGACTGAACACGCCCCGTGCTCAGCCAGCACGGGGGCGTGCCCAAGTGTCAGCAGAAAAGACAAAGTGGTAGAAGCTTCTATTGCCCACCACGGGGCCGTGCTCAACGGACACGGGGCCGTGCTCAACTATAAGATTCGCACAATCTAGCAAATCTTCATAGTACAAAGATTTTTCTGCACCACAGGGTCGTGCTCAGCGGACACGGGGGCGTGGTCAACTAAAAAGACAAAACTGCATTAAATGAAGAAAGAGAAGGATGTGGACACGGGGCCGTGCCCGAGCTTCTGTTCAGCCTATAAATAGAAGTGCTTGGCTCAAGCTCAAACCATCCCTTGGCACACCACCTCTCTCACACTTCACCCACCACCCACCACCACCATAACACCATCATCCACCACCATCATCCATTGTCCATCGTAGAGTGTGTGAGTCGTCTCGGGATCCAAGATTGATCGTAAGAGTTCTTGACAATTAAGGCCATGTTTGCCTAAGTCTCTTACATCACTTGGTGAAGACAAAGTGTCTAGTGTAATACTTTTTATTTCTAATCTTTTCGCACTTTTTACTTGGTTTTGTATTAATGACTTTAATAACTAGTTGCTTATGTTGAAGGTGATCTTTCCTTATCGTTTGTCCGTGGTGTCTTGGCATTATTTTACTGTCTATATAAAATAAAAGATTTTCACCATTCATATCTCCACGGTCTATATGGAGGTATGTTGGCTACCTGGTCGGGGGTTAAGGGAACAGTTTGGTAAAGGTCTTGCCATTGTTCAGCGTTTAGAGGTCCTGCAATGGACCTGGGTCAAATTTAGTAGGACCTCCTTCAATACTTAACAGTATTGGATGGCGGGGGTCCAAACTCTTTGATCCCCTCATAAGTTAACTACTATTAATACTATAAACCGGCTATTTAGGACTGTATCCCTGCTGACTCAGACTACTTAGTCGAGGGTAACGTCACCTCCAAAAGAGGGGCCTACCATAATTTGCATTAATAACTTAATTAATTATCTTCCAATAATCCACCCTTTTAGGATTGTATCCTTGCTGACTCAAACTACTGGGGTGAGGGTAACGTCACCTTCAAAAGAGGGGCCTACTACAATAACTAAGATAATCTCTTAAAATAGTGCAAAAGTCCGGAAATAATCAAAGGTTACACTAGATACGAGTCGGAACCAAGTGATTTATCTTGTCTGTCTGTTTTTTCTTTTTATTTTTATTTTTCAGCATTTTAGTTAGTTTTTATTTTTCTTAGTTAAAACATTTTTCTAAACTTTTTGATTTGATTAGACGTTCAGGATAAATCGGTACTAAAAGCTCTTGTGTCCTTGGACGACCTCGGTATCTTACCAACACTATACTACGTTCACGATGGGTGCGCTTGCCCATATGTGTGTCTAGTGTTAGTAAATATCGTGTTTTATAAATTTAAAACTTGACTAAAAAGTGTTAAAGGGGCTTAAAATATACACCTAATAAATATAACACTCGACTATGCATCAGATCCCTTCACAGGTTTAAAGGTATTCACCTTTCTCTCGAATTAGGTTTAAACACCCCGTCTGGAGCGTAAGTTATCCAGGGATAGTTCAAGGTGGCGGGACCAGTTCATGTAAAAGTGGCTGACAATTTCGTCACTGTTGGCTATATCCTGGATTCTCAAGGTATATGAGGATTGATCACCCTCTCTCACGAAAGAGTATTTTCATACTCTCTAAGGTTTAAAGGTTACCACCTTTCTAAGTCTTGGAGTTTATACACTCCCGCCTGTAGCGCATGAAAATTTGGTATTTTCCCCAGGATACCTATGGGATTTTCCCCAAGACACTAAGGATTTATCTCCAGTATGTTTTTGGGATTACCCCAGTAACACAAGAACTGTCCAAATAGTTAGAACTTGAATTCAAAAATTAACTAAGTGTTTGAAGGCTTTATGCACAGGGGACATTCCTCCCAAGGCGGTTGAAAAATCAAACTCGATGTACTGAGTATTTCGACTGGGGACATGTTAGTTGAAAAAGTTGCAAAAGGATTGAAGTTCAGTACTAAGGTTACACTCTATTCCTGGTATGATCTTTCCTTTGTGAACTTTACATAAGCTATTTAAAATTTTCAGGCTTATATATCCTGAATAGGACATATCTTTAGGGTATGTTCTTAAAATATGTTCTCGGGATATGATTCAGGATATTTGGTTGGAATGTTTGGGATATATTACTTGGGTTAAAAACTAATACCCTAGTTAAACAAGTGTTATCAGAACAGATTTTGAAAAATAGACTATCCTTTATTCTTTAAAGACTTTATCTAAATTACTTAGTCCTATTTGGCGGAAGTTTTCATAAGATATCACTGAGTATATTGATCAGAATATTTTCAAAAAATAATTGCACAAATTTTGCAAAGCTAAAATTTAAACTAAGTAATGCATAACAAAAAATTAAAAGGCGACAAGAAATAAGTCAAAAGGTGGTTATATTATTAACAAGTCAAAAGTTGTGCTTTTGGTTTCACCTCAAACCGAGGCCCATCCGCCAAAAGCACGATTAGTTTCTTACCATGTTTACGCAACGGTTGAAGGTTTCATCTCAAAATGAGACCCATCCGCCTCCAACCGTTGCATCGTTCAAAATAAATTATACTAAGTGATGACCAAGGGCTTCATCCTGAAACCCATGACCCATCCACCTTTGGTCATCATATTGTTCTAATGCAGGAAATATAAATTGTTCAAGGACAGGAAATGTAAATTGTTTAGACAGACCACAACCATCAGAATTAAAAAGCGGGCTCCGGCCTTGGCACGTATATCCATCATCGCCCACATCACTGCACTTAAGAGGCAGCTCCCTCCTTCATCATGACGTCTCCACCAGCATCATCTCCAGCATTTGTCCCAGCATCATCAGCGGCATCCTCTCCACCAGCATCCTCTCCAGCATTTGCCCCGGCATCGTCACCAGCATCCTTAGAAGCGCTAGCATCCACCACCTTAGTAGGCTCCTCTGCAGCAGGCTTTGAAGGGGGCTCCACAGAGTTGCCACCAAGATCCTTCAATTTCATCTCCCAGGTTTTGATATTCCATGAAGGGCATTCAACGCCCAAAGCCCTGGCCTCGTAAGCCATTTTCAGTCTGGCCTGGAGGAGGGAGATGATAACTGAATTCTTAAGGCTCTCCCGATACGAAGCCATATCTTGCTCATGTTGAACCTGAGCCGCGTCAAACTTAGCTTGAGCCTCCTGGGTGATCTTCAAGGTGGCAGACTGGTGATCTTGAGTCATCGCCTTGTACTTAGCTTCATAGTGTTCCGATTTGGCGGTGGCGATTGCTGCTTGATCTGCGATGGTGGCCTCAGCCTTCTTCAGTTTGCTCTCTAACATGGTGTTCAGGCCACATGCATCTTCATATAGGAATACCAGGCGTTCGAGACCCTGCAAAATAAAGAAACAGGTATTAATTTCAATTAGCTTTAATAACCAGCATATGTTGCAGGATATGGGTCAGGATACTAACCTGGTTAAGGAAGCCGGTCATGAATTTGTTGGATTCTGTAAACCGTGGTTCTCAAATGGGAATACGTGGGGTGCCACGGGAGGCTCTGTTTCCTTTCTCTTCCGGGAGCTAGAGGCCCGGGTCCTGGGTGCCGGAGGAGCTTTGGGAACGGTAGTGGTCTTCGAACTAGTAGGCTTTGGTGTGACAGACGACTTCGGATTAGATTCTTGCTTGACAGGTGCGATGCTGGAGTAACTGTCCAACTCGTCAAGTTGGAAGCCTTCAAGGTTGATAACTGGCACTGCACAAGGGAAGATATTTTTAGATTTATTATACCTCTAAAAAATAATCGGTTTAATAAATAAAGATAATTTCTGAAAATATGTTTACCAGACATGTAGGAACTTGATCTTTGACTTGGACTTGTGAGTAGCAGGGTAAAGGTTCTTTCACTTTCCGGAAGCTTGTAGATTTCTTTTATCCTTCCTTTCGATTCAGCACTTGGGGGAGCTAATTCCTTGAAGTTTGCTGCAAAAAAGAAATAAACATATCAGGATATCAATTCAGGATGTAGTCTCGGGATATGATTGGGGGTATTCCTAAAACCCTAAATCCTACCAGAAGTTAACCATCTCTTAGGAAGGTCAAAACCCCTATCAATGGAGTCCCTTTTTACGAAGAAGAATTTTCTTGTCCATTTATCCTCGTTCTTGATGGCCTTAAGAATGAGAGGATCTTTGGAAATAGAAAATAGAAGGAACCGGCTGGAACCATGAGATCTTAAACGGTAGGCCATCGGAAGATCTTCGATGCACAAGTCCGGCATGTGACGAGCTTTAATTTGCTCCAAGGTGACTAATATACGCCAGACCATGGGCATGGTTTGGGCGAAGCTAAGGCCAGTCAACTCGAAGAATCGAGATATGAAGGGAGAAAACGGGTATTGAAGACCAATGGAGAAAGGATATGCAAAAAAACATACCCACTCATCGGAACAAAAATCCAATCAGACCTCTCGGTCGAATGGGCGGAAAATTGTCCCGGTGGGAAAGGCTCCGGAAGCTCGTAAAGCCGCAATGTCGGCGTTATCGAACGAACACACCTCTCTCGAAGGTTCCTTTAGCAGGTTTTGTTTGTAAAAGAGGGGAAGGGAATCCGCCATTTGGGATCTAGTGCGGTTAGCCATGGAAGATCACAACCAGAAAACAAGTGATTCAAACAAGGAAGAGAGAGAGAGAAATACCTGAAATTCGCTTGAAGATAGAGATCGTCATAATGAAGAATCCTTCTGTTGATATAGGTTGGATGTAGGGGTAAAGAGTAAATATCGCGTTGGAAGTTGCACCAATGTCACTTCAAACGTCGCCTCGTTTTAATTGCCTCGGTTTGTGAGATAAGGTTTTAAAATATATCCGTTGGATTGGTATACCAACAGATATATTTTGGGGACAATTGTTATGGGCCATTTTCTGAACATATATCCTGACTAATATTCTGCTCTTGATTGTTTATTTGTGATCAAGATACTGGATCAGGATACTGGTAACATCCTGGTACGATATCCTGGTATTAACTGAATTAATCACGTGCAGATTAGAAGGTGCAAGGCCCTAACGGTCAGGTGGACTTCTTCTCCTTAAGACTCGGGCAAATCAGTTATGTGAGAGACGTTGAACCCGGAAGAAGTGGACTACAACGTTCACTTGAGGAATATTCGAGGCATCCCGGGATAATAGGGTAGTTAGTTTTTTTTGTTTAACTATAAATAGAATGATCGGATCAGGCTAAGTCACACACTTTCTTTCGCACACTTTGCTCTCTAGCTACTAGCAATCACTACACACAAACACTTGTACTCAAACTACATTGTAACACCTAGTTGATCCGCATCATATCCTGCACTGTATCCTGATATTTGAAGCATTAGAAGAACAAGGCAGTTGCGATTGTCAGCTCCCGAGGTTTTATGCCGGCGATCTAGATTGATCAAGGGCTTTCCTCGTATATCTCGTGTCACCCTTTACATTTTTGCTCATTGTTTGATCATAGATACAACTCTATATCCTGAGCCGTATCCTTAAACTGTTTTTGCAAATAACTTGGTTAACATATTTTCGACACACATTTCTATCACACTACCTCAATTAACTAATTTGATCACTTAATTGCTTCGGTATTTTTGACAAAAACATTAACTACATATTAAAGTACCAAACAAATATACTTAAAAAATAACAATTAACCAAAGCCCATTTAGAACCCCTCCATGACACCTTTTTAGTGGAACTTCACCATAACACATAGTCTAAGAGACATAATTGTTCTATTACCAATGGAAAAGTATAGGTAAAGCTAATCAGTTTTATACTTTGTATAATAAAAAAATTCATAAACCTTGTAATTGTTATTTCATTAGTATTTTGAGTAGATTACATGGTTGGTATCAATGGTTTAGGACAATTTTTTGTCATAATCCTTGTAATTTTAATTGTTGCATTGACACTTCCCAATGTCTACCTTTCTTATATTTCTAGTCAACAATACTAACGAGGTTAACTTTTTTTTGGATAAACCCATTTAAAATTACTCATTCACCCTTAGTCTTAAAAAACAGATGAACTAACTGTGTAATTCACTCTATATTATTATTATTATTATTATTATTATTATTATTATTATAATAAGTATTATTGTTTTATTACTGTTGATGTTATTATTATAATTATTATTAACATTAATATTATCATTATTATTTTAAAATAGTGAATATTATTTTAGTTATAATTATTATATATATTTATATTTAGCGGGTAGGGTTATTGTAAAAACGGTGTGTTTTATGAGAAGTGTAAGAAGAAATCTACACTTTTTGATCTGTAATCTAATGGTTGAGATTATAATGGCAAAATTGTAAATAATGTTTACCATTAAAATAATTAATTTTTTATATTAAGGGTATAAAGGTAAATTTAATATTTTTAAATTCAAAAATCCACATGCAATGCACATGCAAGTGCCCCCGTCTTTTTTAAACGTCAATTACTTTTTATACATAACTTTTTTTTTCAAAAAAAAAATTACACCATAATAACGAGTGTTTTTTTATCTTTAATATGATTACCATATTGCTATACTTATATAGAGAAATTTTTTTACGTTTCGATCGTATGTTCTACTTCATGGTGTTTTGTCTATGCTGTTTTAATTGTATATGTTGTTTTAATTGTATAGTGATTCAAGACGTTGTGTTTTATAGTAAAACACCATAAACGTATATAAGACACCATAACATTGTAAATACCATTTACATTCAATCTTTCAGTCTTGTTTTCTAAGATGTTTTATTATGTAACACCTCGTAAAATCACGTCCAATGAAGTATTGACACGTGTAATAAACCCTAATGAAATCAAACGTTGAATTTAAGGGACTAATTTTTCAAAAAAATCGAAAACTTTGATTATGAAAGGACTAGAGGTGTTAGCATACCTAAAATAAGTTTATAAATAACCTTTTACGGTTTTATATTCACAAATGAGCCACTTGTTAATCAAGTGTAGCCGTTTATGTAATTAATTAAAAGTTTGCGCAATAAAGGGTTAAAAGCGTCAACATGTTAATTCTTACCTCTGAGTAACCTCTTAACAAACCGAGAGCTTCATGATATTTGATTATACTCTCGGGAATGCCAATCATTGGCCATCCAAGGCTTTTATGCCTAAAAGTGAAGTTACGCGCAACTTTACAAGTATAATGGACTAAAAGTGTCAATATGTTTAATTATACCTCTGAATGACCTTCTATCGAGCCCGAAGCATTATGATGTTTAATCATACTTTCAAGAATTCCTAACATGGATTAGATGAGGCTTCAATGCTATTAAATAATGATTTACGCAAGTTTGCGCATTAGAGGGACCTAAAGCGTCAAACAGCTAAAGTATGCCGATTCGTATGTTATCGGACCTTCTGGAATATGACCATGAGATAAACATACCTTAATTATCCTCCTCATAGCTTAGATATAGGCTTAGAGGTGGTTGGTGCGCAAAAATAAACTTTTAAGTCATGCAGGGACTAAAAGTGTCAAAAAGTGCACAAGTTTGCGTTTACGCACACATCGTACCTTCTGAATATCCCCGAACACCCAAAAATTTATGTAAGCACTAAAATATTTTATTTTAGTGTTTGGATTGATAAAATTCCATTCGTTGCGTCATTTGGATCGTTTTTCGCGTCCGTTCGTGTTTCATCGTAATTAGCCGAACAACGTGACCGTACGACCAAACGAACCAACATCCGGCACGTTTTAGAGCATGTTTCATGTTATCTATGCTTAGGCATCATTGTAGAGCCTTAAAAATGGTTTAACGGGCCTTGGATGTGTCGGAAATGACATTTGGAAGTGCAGGGGCTAAATATGCCAACTTTTGAAACTTTGCTGCTGACCAGGTCCTTACGGACCATAAGTGTAACACCCTAGTTACTAATTAACGATTTTATATGTAATTACCAACAATTAGATGTGTAGTTAAGACTACACATACTGTAAAAATAAGGGTTTATTAAAACTTTTACAAATCATAAGTTATTCTACATAACGTGGTTGAATTCGTTGTTTAAAATTTACAACGTGGCAAAGTGCGGAAGCATGTATCTATATCGTGTTCGGTTCTTCGTTGAGCTTGATCGTCTTCCGGCATCCAAGGTGTAACTACATTTCATAAACATGAAATGCTTTAGTCATACGGGGTTTAAATCATGTCCAAACGAGTCCGGGAAACAATTGATTTTCAAAAGAAAAACAAAAACTTGAAAATGATCTCCACCGTAACTTACGGTGGCACCGTAAGTTACGGTGGCCCCTGGGTTCATATTCTTCTACCGTACAACAGTAGGTTACCACCGTAACCATATCAGCTCCACCGTAAATTACGGTGGCACCGTAATTTACGGTGGACCCTGCATCCAGCTTTCCCATTTTGCCATAATTTGACACGAAATCTTTCGTATCTTTCAAACCGCTTATCCATTTGACCTACCGTTTCTTCCTACATATTTGTAATTTGATTCTCCATCACATGGAGTTAAAATCCGACATCCGGCTTAATAAAATTTAAGACTTTTAAGTCTTCGGTTTATTACTCTTTTACCAAAATTTGACCCGTTCGTGATTTTATCAAACATACAAGTTTGTTTGGCCCTTATTTCTCATAAACCTATTAAATTCAATGATGTCTAACATATTAGGTTCCAATTAAAGAATTATATACCTTCTTTAACCCTTTTTCACCCATATGCTTATTTTGACCCGTTTGATGTATTTAAGCATAATTTAAGCACCAACTGTTTTCATTCATTTCCAAATACATATGTCCACATTTCTTATCAAAGGATCTTCCACCACAACTATATTTGTGGTGGATTCAATGTGGTGATTTATATATATCAAAATTTACCCTTCAAATCGTTATTTTACGGCAAAGACTCAAATAGAGCCATTTGACTAACGTGTTACATCCTTCAACTTCTATACTCCTCCTAAGTAATTATCTAATTGTAAAACTCGTTTCCAAACAACCTTTAAGGGTTGTTTGTTCAATTTAGCCTACAAGGGCATTTTGGTCAATATTAGTCCTTCATTTACGACGAATGACTTTTAGTTACTTGTTTAACCCAAACTCCGATCTTTTAACTATGATTTTATTTGAAAGGGCACTAGGCCTTTCAAATATAATGACCATCGTCCGTAACATTTGGGTTTACCTATTAAGGTAACCAAAAACTTATTTTAGACTTCGTTTAACTCTCATTAGCCTTACATTTAAAAGAGAGTTATCTTATTATGCGTACCTGGCTCGGATCATTACATTGACCCATTTAAGTACCTTGCCTCAATATCTACTAAGTAATAGCGATGTAAATATCCACTCGATATTTATTTCTGAAATCAAACAACTCATCAAACCATTAGTCGATATTGTCAAACAGTGATATTTTCACCTTTTGACCCGTTGGTCTAAATGACCGATGATATTGGCGAGATAAAGCTTATTGCCATCTCGTCTATACGACTCGTTCCGATTTACACCGCACGGTCGTTTTAACTATAATTCACCTCTTAACGCTTTTTGGCCTATTAAGGCTTACGAAATATGTATCCTTCAAAACCAATAATTATTGTCAACAAGTGTCCAAATTTCAATTTTACCCTTATTGGTGATCTTGTTCTGTACGACTACACGCCGGAAACACCATATCTCAAATCTCCATTTGTCTTGTTTGAAATCAAAAAAACAAAAAGGACATTCTAAAATATATGACTAGTGTAAGCTATACTTACCTTGCATCCATGCCACGCTTTTCTTTCCGTACGCGCTTCGTTTGACCCGCTTCATCCACAAGCTTCCACCTAGCTTGTTAAGCGTCAAACTATCATCATATTTCATAAGATGGTTAATTTAGTCATGGTTAATCATAACTATTCCATCTTACGTATTTTTCTATCAAATTTATCATTCGATCTTACTAATGGTCGGTTTGACTACTAAAAGTCAAACGCCCCTTAGCATATAAATGCACATTCAAGTTCTATCTATCAATTAGTAGCTAACATGCTCTTATACACTTAGTTACATGAACATGGCTACCAAATTTCATCATAACATTCAAAACCCATTTCAATCATGTATGAACAAGTTCCCAATTCACTTAATTTGTTTGAGTGCCTTGTTTCTATTATCCAATATGATGATTTTAAACATAAACCTATCATCATCTTTACTATTATATCAAAACCCACTTCCTAGTTTACTTGTTAATCACATACAAGTGATATTACTTCAAGTTCTTCATAATTTCATCATATCTAACAAAACCCACTTCAACCATATATGAACAAGTACCCAATTCCATGGTTAAATCGAACACCTTCTATTTGTTTTCATGCATGTTGATTCTAAGCATAGTTATATCATCAAAATCATCATAACATTAAAACCCACTTGTCTAAGTGTGTTAATTCATCAAATCCTTCAATTCATAGCATGTTATGTATGATTTTCACTTAGGGTTTTGTTCCTAAGCAAGTATACATCACTAATCTAGCCATAGCTTCTCTAATCCATGCCTAATTCGCGATTAGGATGATTATCCAATTTTTACAACTTCAAGAATGTTAGAAATTCGACATACCTTACGATCCCCTTGACTTGGTGACCGTTTCTATGTGATCAAATCCGAATTTGGGCTTCATTTGATCCTTCAATTGGATGATTATATGTGATTTAGGGTTTTTGGCTCCATGGGAGCCCCCTGAGCTCGATCCAGAACACACACTGTGTGTGTGTGTTTGTGTTTTGATTTAATTAAATAACGTTTCTAGTTATCCCGCTTTAACCCCTCGTGTTTGGTTCGTTATTAAGTAGGTCACAACCTACCTATTTCTAATAACAATATTCCCACTTATTAACTAGGTTAAACATTCCTAGTTAACTTAGTGGGTTCGGGGAATTTATGACTCAGTTTATTTATTTATTTATTTATTTATTTATTTATTTATTTTAAGTCCCGTTAAATCGGGCCTTTTATCCATCCTATTTTCTTGAAAGCTCTTATTCACTTTAAATAAATATTAGGATTATTTAAATAAATTCCTAATATTTGCCGGTTTACTTTTACCACTAACGGTACTTTCCCCGTCTTTAGTGTTAACGGGGTTTAATTACCAAACCTGTTTTCGGGGTGTTACAAGTCTACCCCCTTAAAGAGGTTTCGTCCTCGAAACCTTTTCTTATATAATTTATTGAGTTTATACTCAATGCATTTGATTCGAGAAATCTTTTAAACATTGCTTATATTTTTAACCAATTATTAGTATTACCAGATAAGTATGGTAACATCTTTTTGGTCACTAATTGTCTACGTATCTCATATGACATAATGCAACTTGAAATAACGTAATCTCGTTATTTCCACTAGTTTAGTTAACTTAGCGATATCCATCGCTTTCATATACTATCGAATTCTTTATGAATTCGTTACTTTGACCCGTTTAAAGGTCTTTAGTGAAATCTTTCACTTTTAGCAACAAATTCTTTTGTTTTTAAATTTATTTATTTGGTTCAGTTATACCGAATCTACCGCTTACAAGCAAACCAAATTTCTTGATTTGAATTACTGACCTTAACCGGTCTCACTAACTAGACTTATTAGTCCAGTTATTTTTACCGCTCGCTTGGTTATAATGTGATTCTACTTCACATTGCATTTCATGACCGTGATCGTGTCACATCATGTTTAATTCATATCAACCTTTCATTCTCGAAAACATCACCTTTTCGAATTTATCGTCTTGCGCCTATTAGTGTCAAGACTTGTATCCTCCATTCTTACTATTTAAATTCCTATCAGAATTTATATTTGTAAAAACGTTATTTCTTACTAAAACTGAAGTTTTAGTTTAACGTTTTATCTTTAATTTATGTCGAGCAATTTTGATGACTTGGCATTTACTCTTTTACAGTCTTTGTTTTACGCGAGGATTCTCAACTGGTTCTCTCGCTTTGTTTAAGTAACCCGTAGGTTCTCTCACGTGGCCTTGTAGGCTATTTCCTTAGGTCTTCACCCCCTTTTCAATAGGAACCCTAAGGTTTATTCCCCTTTCTTTTCGTGACCCGAGGGTCATTCTGGTCCCGTAGACCTTATCACTAATCGCATTCCCGTAGGTTACGATTATCCTACAGATTCATCTTTTTTTTTTGTATAAACATTCAAATGTATATATATATGTATATGCATATATAGCTTCAAAGCATGTCTTGTTATGTTTGGAATCGTATAATTCCGCTTTTGAACTTTAGTTGACCTTGACCGTAGTCTAAGGCTTCATTTGTTTATTTTTCGTCGAAATTTTCCAACTTTGTCCTCGAGTTTGACGTTTTACAAAAACGACTCGTTTAGGGACATATTCGCATTTTCCGGGTTCGAGTGTAAGTACACTCCCTCCCAATGCATATCTTGATCATTCTGCATGTCTATATTCTTCGGGTTCGAGTGTAAGTACACCCCCTCCCAATGCGTACCTTAATTATTTTACATGTTTCTCTGTCCCTTCTTTTGGGCTCATTATCCTAATGTAATACGCTTCCGTCACTCGGCTGTGCGTTTACATTATTATCAAATATTTTGCTCATTTGATTCATTTGGGTACTTTTTAAGTTAGTCCCATTCACTCCCCCTTACTACATCGGATGTAAATGTGTCCGCTATAAGAAACTCGTGGTATCATATGCCACTACTTACTTGGCCAGAGTAAGCGATTAACATACGACATACAGGACCTTTTTATAGTTTTCACATCACGCCCTATGTAAGTAATGCCTCTATTTGTTTCTCTTGGAAACAATATCCCGGATACATTTTCTATTCGAGTTTTTCCAAGTTTTTAATCTACCTATGCAACTTTCAATTTCTACATATTTGTTGCATATTACTATTTGTGCAATTAAATTTAAAATGTGCACCTGGTAATGTTTGCCTCGTCGGGCGTTTCTTGTCATTAACCTTGTTCACGGTCGTTACGCGATTTAGTCCTTGGTGAGTATGCTCCTCTTGTCATACTTCGGACCGTTCCTCTATCATATCCACAATTCGTTCAACTCTCGTTATCTTCAGATGCGAGTGTCCTTCAATTAAGATATTCACAAGAGTTGGTAATGTCAACTTCAATAATTGCCCATATTATAATACAAGGCTTTTTCTACTACACGCGTCAACGCGCGTATTTTCGTCAACTACATCAATCATTTAATTGGGGTAACGTGTATCACACGATAGCCATATGTGTTATTTACAACATTTTAGCATACTAAACTATTAACGTACATGTACTTACCGGATTTGTGATCAAGCCTCGAACCGAACACCCATCTTTATTAAGAGCATAAGGTTTAAGTCCAAGCATAGTTTTCCCACCATACTTGAATCTCTTAAACCAGCGCTCTGATACCAACTTGTAACACCCTAGTTACTAATTAACGATTTTATATGTAATTACCAACAATTAGATGTGTAGTTAAGACTACACATACTGTAAAAATAAGGGTTTATTAAAACTTTTACAAATCATAAGTTATTCTACATAACATGGTTGAATTCGTTGTTTAAAATTTACAACGTGGCAAAGTGCGGAAGCATGTATCTATATCGTGTTCGGTTCTTCGTTGAGCTTGATCGTCTTCCGGCATCCAAGGTGTACCTACATTTCATAAACATGAAATGCTTTAGTCATACGGGGTTTAAATCATGTCCAAACGAGTCCGGGAAACAATTGATTTTCAAAAGAAAAACAAAAACTTGAAAATGATCTCCACCGTAAGTTACGGTGGCACCGTAAGTTACGGTGGCCCCTGGGTTCATATTCTTCTACCGTACAACAGTAGGTTACCACCGTAACCATATCAGCTCCACTTTAAATTACGGTGGCACCGTAATTTACGGTGGACCCTGCATCCAGCTTTCCCATTTTGCCGTAATTTGACACGAAATCTTTCGTATCTTTCAAACCGCTTATCCGTTTGACCTACCGTTTCTTCCTACATATTTGTAATTTGATTCTCCATCACATGGAGTTAAAATCCGACATCCGGCTTAATAAAATTTAATACTTTTAAGTCTTCGGCTTATTACTCTTTTACCAAAATTTGACCCGTTCGTGATTTTATCAAACATACAAGTTTGTTTGACCCTTATTTCTCATAAACCTATTAAATTCAATGATGTCTAACATATTAGGTTCCAATTATAGAATTATATACCTTCTTTAACCATTTTTCACCCATATGCTTATTTTGACCCGTTTGAGGTATTTAAGCATAATTTAAGCACCAATTGTTTTCATTCATTTCCAAATACATATGTCCACATTTCTTATCAAAGGATCTTCCTCCACAACTATATTTGTGGTGGATTCAATGTGGTGATTTATATATATCAAAATTTACCCTTCAAATCGTTATTTTACGGCAAAGACTCAAATAGAGCCATTTGACTAACGTGTTACATCCTTCAACTTCTATACTCCTCCTAAGTAATTATCTAATTGTAAAACTCGTTTCCAAACAACCTTTAAGGGTTGTTTGTTCAATTTAGCCTACAAGGGCATTTTGGTCAATATTAGTCCTTCATTTACGACGAATGACTTTTAGTTACTTGTTTAACCCAAACTCCGATCTTTTAACTATGATTTTATTTGAAAGGGCACTAGGCCTTTCAAATATAATGACCATCGTCCGTAACATTTGGGTTTACCTATTAAGGTAACCAAAAACTTATTTTAGACTTCGTTTAAGTCTCATTAGCCTTACATTTAAAAGAGAGTTATCTTATTATGCGTACCTGGCTCGGATCATTACATTGACCCATTTAAGTACCTTGCCTCAATATCTACTAAGTAATAGCGATGTAAATATCCACTCGATATTTATTTCTGAAATCAAACAACTCATCAAACCATTAGTCGATATTGTCAAAAGGTGATATTTTCACCTTTTGACCCGTTGGTCTAAATGACCGATGATATTGGGGAGATAAAGCTTATTGCCATCTCGTCTATACGACTCGTTCCGATTTACACCGCACGGTCGTTTTAACTATAATTCACCTCTTAACGCTTTTTGGCCTATTAAGGCTTACGAAATATGTATCCTTCAAAACCAATATTTATTGTCAACAAGTGTCCAAATTTTAATTTTACCCTTATTGGTGATCTTGTTCTGTACGACTACACGCCGGAAACACCATATCTCAAATCTCCATTTGTCTTGTTTGAAATCAAAACAACAAAAAGGACATTCTAAACTATATGACTAGTGTAAGCTATACTTACCTTGCATCCATGCCACCCTTTTCTTTCCGTACGCGCTCCGTTTGACCCGCTTCATCCACAAGCTTCCACCTAGCTTGTTAGGCGTCAAACTATCATCATATTTCATAAGATGGTTAATTTAGTCATGGTTAATCATAACTATTCCATCTTACGTATTTTTCTATCAAATTTATCATTCGATCTTACTAATGGTCAGTTTGACTACTAAAAGTCAAACGCCCCTTAGCATATAAATGCACATTCAAGTTCTATCTATCAATTAGTAGCTAACATGCTCTTATACACTTAGTTACATGAACATGGCTACCAAATTTCATCATAACATTCAAAACCCATTTCAATCATGTATGAACAAGTTCCCAATTCACTTAATTTGTTTGAGTGCCTTGTTTCTATTATCCAATATGATGATTTTAAACATAAACCTATCATCATCTTTACTATTATATCAAAACCCACTTCCTAGTTTACTTGTTAATCACATACAAGTGATATTACTTCAAGTTCTTCATAATTTCATCATATCTAACAAAACCCACTTCAACCATATATGAACAAGTACCCAATTCCATGGTTAAATCGAACACCTTCAATTTGTTTTCATGCATGTTGATTCTAAGCATAGTTATATCATCAAAATCATCATAACATTAAAACCCACTTGTCTAAGTGTGTTAATTCATCAAATCCTTCAATTCATAGCATGTTATGTATGATTTTCACTTAGGGTTTTGTTCCTAAGCAAGTATACATCACTAATCTAGCCATAGCTTCTCTAATCCATGCCTAATTCGCGATTAGGATGATTATCCAATTTTTACAACTTCAAGAATGTTAGAAATTCGACATACCTTACGATCCCCTTGACTTGGTGACCGTTTCTATGTGATCAAATCCGAATTTGGGCTTCATTTGATCCTTCAATTGGATGATTATATGTGATTTAGGGTTTTTGGCTCCATGGGAGCCCCCTGAGCTCGATCCAGAACACACACTGTGTGTGTGTGTTTTGATTTAATTAAATAACGTTTCTAGTTATCCCGCTTTAACCCCTCGTGTTTGGTTCGTTATTAAGTAGGTCACAACCTACCTATTTCTAATAACAATATTCCCACTTATTAACTAGGTTAAACATTCCTAGTTAACTTAGTGGGTTCGGGGAATTTATGACTCAGTTTATTTATTTATTTATTTATTTATTTATTTATTTATTTATTTATTTTAAGTCCCGTTAAATCGGGCCTTTTATCCATCCTATTTTCTTGAAAGCTCTTATTCACTTTAAATAAATATTAGGATTATTTAAATAAATTCCTAATATTTGCCGGTTTACTTTTACCACTAACGGTACTTTCCCCGTCTTTAGTGTTAACGGGGTTTAATTACCAAACCTGTTTTCGGGGTGTTACAATAAGCCTGGGACCCTTACGGTCCGTAAGCCATGCCCAGATGCGGAAAAACTTCTGTTGGCTGTTCCAGCTTGTTGCACCGCCTCAAATTGCCCTTTTTCACTTCCATGCGCGACCCCTACTGATTTTTAGGCTTAGGGACACTTGTTAATGATCAGGGAACATGTGTAGCCTTGGTTGTCATGATCTTGATGGATCAAAGGCACTATATAAGGCCTCATTGTTGCAACTTTGATCATCCCTTCATTCTTTCACATCTGATCATTTCTGGAGCTCAAGGCCATTCACTAAGCATCTCTAATCGTGCATTAGACCTTGGTAAGTATCCTTGACCTTCCTTAATTGAGTTTTGCTTAGTTATTAGCTTAAAAGTCAAACTGTCATAATTAAGGTTTGACTTAACGATTAATCATTAATGGTCCAGTGATTAGTCGAATTAAAGGTAGTTATAAGTTGGTAATTATGTGGGCATTAAACCCTTAATAGGGCACCCTCTGATTCCCGTCCTAACTAAGTCGTTTGTCGGGTCAAAGTTGTTTATAAAAAGTCAACAGAAACTTAATTTGCGATTTAAAACATAATTAACAATGTAGAAGCTTTGCAACCTGTTTTATCACTCTTATAACTTAGTAATCAATGTTAGAACATGTCTAAACATGTTTAATCCGACAATTTTCTGTTTAGACCCGGTTCAGAACCGAAAGTCGCAAAACTTTGACTTTTGCTTTGACTTCAGTTCTGACCCGATTTAGATGGGTTTAGAAATGCCTTAGAGCTTCCTTAGGACAAGGTTACATGATGGTATAAACCTATGTGATTGGATCGTTGTTTGCCCAATTCGTTTACACGTTTCCGTTAATTGCTCAATGTTGACCATAATGCCCTTTTGGCCATAAAACGAGAATTTTGGAAATGTGAGAGGACAATAATCTTTACTACTGAATTATAAACTTGTCCCTAAAATTTCATATCAGTTGGAGGTCTAGAATAGGAGTTATGCTTAATAGCGTAATTATAAAACTTTTTAGTAATTAAACGACGTAATTAGCGTAAAGCCTATCTAAGCCCAATTTTTTACACCAAAAATTTTACCCACTGATGTAATATAATATTTTGGGATTTTTGAAGATTTTTAATTATTTTTAAACTGATCATAACCAAAGGTTATTGCTTTGATTCGGTTAATGTCGATTATACCCTTTTCGTCGTAAAATAAGTTTTACATAACATTTAGGCACCAAACCTTTGGCTACTGATCTTATATGTTAAATAAAGTATTTTGAACTTTATAACCTGATCAAAAAACTCAGATTTCCCGTTTAACCCGGATATCGCTTAAAACGGCTTTCTACGCGTATTAAACACATAGTATGGGTTTAAGACCATTTTGGCATATAAGACTTATCACCAACTGATATAACCTATTAAATTAAGTTGTTTTACTGATTATTTCAGACCCAAGTCTCAGAATTAGAATTAATCTCTTTTATAATCTTTTAAATGACCAAAATACCCCTACGGGGCCTATATTGAGATTAAACTCGTGTTGAGCATAATGGAAGGTATCCTACTGATATCACAACATATTTAAGGCATATTAACTTAGGAAACCTGTATATGACCCATATGGTTACCCGTTACGCCTCTTGCGCGTTCGGATCGGCTTATGTAACTAATTTGCATATATTAGCCGAAACGGGCCAAACCATATCGTTTTCATTTCAAAATCCAGAATGTGGTTAGTATACCCACATTAAACAAGTATACAAGCTTGTTGGGTCAAAATCACATTCTGATCCGGTCATCGCTTAATCATGCGTTTTGAACCGTAAACTCTTCCTTAAAACTAACCGGTCTAAGTTTCAACTTAAATAAGACCCGTTAGGAATCCAATAGGTTAATAAAACCTTCGTTCCAGATTAAGAGCCCCAGTAAAAGCTATCTGTACTTGCTGATTTGATATACGGCTGGGATTGAATTTATATTTAGCTCAGGTAAATACTCTTAACTTATTTTCCCTATACGGGCTTGGGATACGGTATTATAATAATACCTCTTGGTCGGGTATTGAATGTTTAATCGTATGGTGGTTAAATTATTGAGGTAACCCGGTTTAATCTGTATTGTTTGAAATAAAAGCCTTTAGGGGTTAATGACCATGTCCCGGATATCCTTGACATCATTGTATTATAAAATGGCCACGCTTTAAGCACGGGGTCTAGGCATACACCTGATCGTTGCTTAAGGGAAACGGTATCTCACTCTCTTGTGGGCCTATACTTGTGGCGTGTCTGTTAATCTTGACTCGGTTTCTACATCGGGCCCTGAACGTATAACGAACATGTAAATTTGTATACAAGATTATAAATATAATTGTCCCAAGTTATAAAAGATATTTTTGTGCCTGGTGCATCTAAATCAATTTTCTTAAACTCCTTTTAAAATGAGTCAGTTATTTGTGTTTACCAGTGTAAACTGACGTATTTTCCAAAAAGGGTTAAGTGACAGGTACTGAACGTAATTGGCTGGAAGCTTAGGGCGCTAATAAGGAATCTTGCAAGTTCTAGGCGTCTAAAGTCTGTTGAACAATGTTTATGTTTATTTGATCCGCCTGTGGATCTTTTACTTTCCGTTGTAATACTCTGATATTACTTTATATTCGGATTGTAATATATTTATCTTTTGCTTCCGCTGTGCATTTATATATTGTGTTGTTTGACTATGATGATATCAACTACGTCACGATACTCCCTGCCGGGCCCACCGGTAATACGTGGAAATATCGGGGTGTGACAGGTTGGTATCAGAGCCAACATTGAGTGAATTAAACACTATCCTTTTGTGTTTAATCTCAATGACACAGTAGCACATTCCTTGACCTTCTGAGTCTAGACTTAACATAGGAATACTCTCAACCCTAATCTGAGAACTATTGCTTCCGAATTTATATATTTTGAGTATGTCTCCAATCAAAGAAGTCGTAATGGAATTTCTCCACATCCGGAGCCTTGAATTGCCGAGCTTCGTACTGCGGCTAGGGTGCAACGTGCGACCAAGGAGAAAGCATTCAGAAGAAAAGTAAAGAAGAAAACTCCTTTTGCTGAAGTTCGTTTCCCCAGAAAGTCTTTATAAGGGCATACTTCTCTTCAGTCCATTCATGGACAACATCATTCCTTTCAAGTCCCATTTAGGGAAATTATATACTCCTTTTAAAATCATTTGAATATTTCATCTAAATTCCATTTTTATCATTTTATATGAATATAACATATGAAGTAAATCAAAATATAACTCCTTTCGTGATTGACCGGCCAATATGTATAATTAAAAGAATCTTAAAGGTAAACCTAGCCTATATGACGAGGCCAAGATGGTAGAACCTATTCAAGAGATTCAAATCCTTGTTAACATCTGTAACATGTTAACCTTCCTGGCAGACGTGGTTCGATAAAATCGCATAAGTCATCCTTAAATAGGATTACGCCATTTTTCCTTATTAAAATAATCATCCCTTAAGGATGAAGTGCCCACGGGCTATAATTAACGTTCTCTGAGACTAAAGACAGTGGTAGCCTACAACTCCCTGTCAAGAAAAGGCAATGACAACGTTCAAGCCTAAATACCTTGACTCTACGAGAATCATGATTTATAAATTAAGTTTGTCCACGTGACTAAGCCTTTTGTGCTATTAATATCTTATAATTTAGGATTATTAGTGAAAATCCTGAATAAAATAAATATCATTCCTTTCCTGCCAGTATAAATATTAAAAGAGAATCTTAAAAGGCATAACCTAGCTTGTATGTCATTAAGGACCTAGCTATGATGGTAAAACTTGTTTAAAAGAGATTCAGATCCTAGTTAACATCTGAAAACATGTTAACACTCCTGACAACAGTGATACGATAAAATCACACTTGTCATCTTTATAATAGGAATTATCCAACCCCTTATCTAGCCTAGTGATGTAGAAATCATGGCTTAAATCATCAAATGAAGATGATCATATTATAAACATCCATAAGTGATGAAATGCCTACGGGCCATACTTATTGTCCTAAGGGACAAAAAACAGTTGAGGTCTTTGACTCTCTGTCAAGAAAAGGTAATGAAATATGTTCAAACCTTAATGCCTCGATTCTCTGAAATCATGGCTTATAAATTTAAAACTGTCCTTGTGACTAGGCCTTTTGCGCCACTTTAATATCCTTAATGTTTTATAACTAGGATAAATTATAATAAAAATACCAATATAATTAACAAATTAACCAATATGGTTTATACTACGATGGTTGATGAATCGTTAAAAATGATGATTCCATAGTAACCTCTGAATAAAGCATTGTCAATATGTATGTAGCAATCAAGCTACATGGCTGGATTAGATGAGGTTAACAGCCACCCAAGGGAGAATAATGATGCTCCCAGAGTTAATATAACTGGTGCGGAACTGCAGACATTAATAGATAATGCCGTTACACGAGCTCTCGACAGACAGTATGACGAAGCAAGTGATACACACTCTAAGACTCTATCTGTGGCTCGCAGTAAGCCCCCTTCTAAATCACATGAGTCAAAGGAAGACGATATTCGTAACTCGTCAAATCAAAGGAGTGTTCCGTCTAGACAGGTGGTGCTTCATCAAGAGGCACCAGTTAAGACCTGCTCATATAAATATTTTGTCTCCTGCAAGCCCAGAGACTTTACAGGAGAAAAAGGGGCCATCGATTGCATGACATGGCTCGATGAGATGGACACCGTTGTTGACATCAGTGGATGTGCAGAACAAGACATTGTGAAGTTTGTTTCACAATCTTTTAAAGGAGAAGCTCTAGCTTGGTGGAGGTCACTGATCCAAGCTACGGGGAAGATCCCTTTGTACAACATGACTTGGGATCAGTTCGTTGCTCTTATAAAAGAAAATTACTGTCCTCAACATGAAGTTGAGAAAATTGAGACTGAATTCTTGACATTAGTCATGGAAAACTTAGATTGTCAAGCATACCTTACAAGTTTCAATACCATGTCTCGATTGGTTCCTTACTTGATTACACTAGAACCAAAGCGAATAGCTCGCTTTATTGGGGGTTTAGCCCCAGAAATAAAGGCAAGTGTGAAAGCATCGAGACCTACTACATTCAGGTCAGCGGCAGATCTGTCGCTATCTCTCACACTCGATGCGGTCAGAAACAAGGCTGCCAAGGCCTCTAAAGATGGAAAGCGAAAAAGGGAGGATGAGAATTCTTATCACTTCGATAAGAAGAATAAGGAGAACTCTGATCATCAGAAGAGTTCCGGGTTTAAGAAAGACAGCCAGCAGTCGGGTGAGAAGATCAGGTGCAAAACCTGTCAGAAATACTACCTCGGGAAATGCAGATTTGAATCTCAGCCTCTACCTTGTGGGATTTGCAAGTCTAAGGAACATAAAACCTTGGATTGTAAGAAGTTGAAAGACGCAACCTGTTATGGTTGCAACGAGAAAGGGCATATCAAGACCAACTGCCCTAGGAAGCAAAAGAAGCCCGAAGAGGCCAAGAAAACAAACGCATGAGTCTTCTAGACGAACGCCCAGGAGATGGTGCAGAATGATAACTATATAGCAGGTACCTTTCCTTATCAAGCAGTTTATGCAGAAATTTATGTAATAATGGTACATATGATTCTATAATGAACGATAAATGTTGAGAACTGTTGTCTCCGCTGATTAGGACTCCGGTCATTTAATGCGAGGTAGAAATTGACCGTTGATACTTTAGAAAATGCTCCAACAAATCTTAGAATGATATTTTATATCTATTAAGAATCACTCTTTTCTGTTATCCTTATGGCAAGCTTTCAAGCTATCCAAATTCATCAATATAATAAAGACAGATGTGACATTGTGATCCCCTGTCAAAAAGATGATGGATTAGGTCCAAACCTTAAAATGCCATTGATGGTCTTTTGTGACCTAGGCTAAATATAATGGATATATATTAAATAACATTCATTAAGAATGTTAATACTATGTTAGCATGTATGGTCTATTGATACCATGGTTAGTATATGTTAAGGCCATCAGGATGATGAATAGCAAATGTTGAATTGCAACCAAGAAATTGATTCATTTGGTGTTTAGAAACCAAATCTTGAGTATGGCAAACTCAGATAAGACAGGCGTGGATCGTGTCATGGATGATGCGACACATGCTAAGGATACTACAACTGTAAACCTTAGAATTTCCTAGGATGTTCTTCAAACTATAATGAAACGCAGCTGTTGGAAAAGCTGTGAAGGAGGCCGTGAAAAAGTTCAAAGAGCCGAATGCTACTTGCTCCAAATCCTTCATAAACTATAAGTATAACAAACTTTTAAAACCTTTCATAAGAACCATAGATATTAAGTGAAGGGTAAAACTTACAGGCGAAATCATAAGAACCATTATTTCTGTTCCTGTCAGAAGCCTTCAGGCGTAGGATTTTAGAAGTATCCTCTCTCTGGAGGAAGTGCATCAGCATACATAGTTGATATCTCTTGATCTCTATCGATTGCGAATACCGGACGGTATGATAAAAGCGTCATATGAGGATTGGTGTATCTTAATATATTCCATAGATTGCTTCCATGCCTGATCAGTATGGAGGTTTAATGCATGGGACCACAAGGATATCCTGATGGTTATATGGTACTAAAGTCAACTATTGGTATTCAAGGAATATATCCAGAATGGAATTGTCCAAGTAAATGTTCCCGATTAAGGAATTCGTGGACTTGTAACATAAATGTGCCACTTATTTGGCACAAGCAATGACGGAGGAACTGGAGCCTGAGATATGGAAAATCTCTGTAACCTCCTCGTATCCTGATTATCCTCTACTAAGATTACCCTGTTTACCTCTTGAGATTGGTAGAGTTAAGATTAACATCCCGCTGTGGGCTGGAGTATTGTGAAAACTCCATGTTGATTATGGAATAATCTAAACCCTGATTAAGCAAGTTTTAAAATAGAAGATTCATATAGCACTAACTCAATATTTTGAGGGTTTGATATTTGTTAAATAAGAAAGACGGTGCATGTTGCTTACGCATTGATTACCGCAACCCTATTTAGGCAACGATTAAGAATCGCAATCAGCTGCCCAGGATCGTCGATTTGTTCGACTAACTGTAAGGATTAGCTATTCCTTAAAAAAAATTAGTTAAGCAGTGGTTGGAATAACCATCTCACCTTAAGATAAGCTTTTCTATAATAGTTGATATATAAGCATCAAGGCTGCTCCTTTGAAGACCTTGTATAGATGGAATGTTAAACGTCCATCATTAGAACAATAGATTGGTAAGTCCAATTATCAGGATCTGAAAGTTGCATTGGGAACAACAAATAAGATCACACAAATCCATAATCATCTGTAAATTGCCATTATTCGGCAGAAAAATTTAGGACTCATAAAAGTCGCAACCTTCTTAAGTCCTTAATAAGGAATAAGGTTCAACCGAAGGTATCACCCCAAGAAGGGTGTGCTAAAATTTAATTCCTCAGGGTAAGTTAAACCCTGGATATATATATGGGAACCTTCGGGAAATCAAATGCAACAAAGGTCAATATCCTATAAGCTAAAACCTATATAAAGAGCTTAGTGGAGCTCGCAATGCGTTATATACTAATGATTTAAGGATGTGTTTCGCCAATAAGTCAAGAAGCATTATCACATAGTAATATGCAGATTTATGATTGAACGAGAAACCCGTATCGAATTAAGATCGGCAGGTTGAGAAACTCCAAAAGGATACATGACCTATTATAGAGGTCAATTGGGGTGCCCTAGAGGCCCAAATGTACTGGGGAAGATTAAGTTCAATATAAAACAGAAAGTACTTCCTTTACTTTAACAAATCTCGAGGTCGAGATTTCTTTTAAGGGGGTGAGGATGTAACACCTCGTAAAATCACGTCCAATGAAGTATTGACACGTGTAATAAACCCTAATGAAGTCAAACGTTGAATATAAGGGACTAATTTTTCAAAAAAATCGAAAACTTTGATTATGAAAGGACTAGAGGTGTTAGCATACCTAAAATAAGTTTCTAAATAACCTTTTACGGTTTTATATTCACAAATGAGCCACTTGTTAATCAAGTGTAGCCGTTTATGTAATTAATTGAAAGTTTGCGCAATAAAGGGTTAAAAGTGTCAACATGTTAATTCTTACCTCTGAGTGACCTCTAAACAAACCGAGAGCCTCATGATATTTGATTATACTCTCGGGAATGCCAATCATTGGCCATCCAAGGCTTTTATGCCTAAAAGTGAAGTTACGCGCAACTTTACAAGTATAAGGGACTAAAAGTGTCAATATGTTTAATTATACCTCTGAATGACCTTCTATCGAGCCTGAAGAATTATGATGTTTAATCATACTTTCAAGAATGCCTAACATGGATTAGATGAGGCTTCAATGCTATTAAATAATGATTTACGCAAGTTTGCGCATTAAAGGGACCTAAAGCGTCAAACTGCTAAAGTATGCCGATTCGTATGTTATCGGACCTTCTGGAATATGACCATGAGATAAACATACCTTAATTATCCTCCTCATAGCTTAGATATAGGCTTAGAGGTGGTTGGTGCGCAAAAATAAACTTTTAAGTCATGCAGGGACTAAAAGTGTCAAAAAGCGCACAAGTTTGCGTTTACGCGCATATCGTACCTTCTGAATATCCCCGAACACCCAAAAATTTATGTAAGCACTAAAATATTTTATTTTAGTGCTTGGCTTGATAAAATTCCATTCGTTGCGTCGTTTGGATCGTTTTTCGCGTCCGCCCGTGTTTCGTTGTAATTAGCCGAACAACGTGACCGTACGACCAAACGAACCAACATCTGGCACGTTTTAGAGCATGTTTCATGTTCTCTATGCTTAGGCATCATTGTGAAGCCTTAAAAATGGTTTAACGGGCCTTGGATGTGTCGGAAATGACATTTGGAAGTGCAGGGGATAAATATGCCAACTTTTGAAACTTTGCTGCTGACCAGGTCCTTACGGACCCTAAGCCTGGGACCCTTACTGTCCGTAAGCCATGCCCAGATGCGGAAAAACGTCTGTTGGCTGTTCCAGCTTGTTGCACCGCCTCAAATTGCCCTTTTTCACTTCCATACGCGACCCCTGCTGATTTTTAGGCTTAGGGACACTTGTTAATGATCAGGGAACATGTGTAGCCTTGGTTGTCATGATCTTGATGGATCAAAGGCACTATATAAGGCCTCATTGTTGCAACTTTGATCATCCCTTCATTCCTTCACATCTGATCATTTCTGGAGCTCAAGGCCATTCACTAAGCATCTCTAATCGTGCATTAGACCTTGGTAAGTATCATTGACCTTCCTTAATTGAGTTTTGCTTAGTTATTAGCTTAAAAGTCAAACCGTCGTAATTAAGGTTTGACTTAACGATTAATCATTAATGGTCCAGTGATTAGTCGAATTAAAGGTAGGTATAAGTTGGTAATTTTGTGGGCATTAAACCCTTAATAGGGCACCCTCTGATTCCCGTCCTAACTAAGTCGTTTGTCGGGTCAAAGTTGTTTATAAAAAGTCAACATAAACTTAATTTGCTATTTAAAACATAATTAACAATGTAGAAGCTTTGCAACCTGTTTTATCACTCTTATAACTTAGTAATCAATGTTAGAACATGTCTAAACATGTTTGATCCGACAATTTTCTGTTTAGACCCGGTTCGGAACCGAAAGTCGCAAAACTTTGACTTTTGCTTTGACTTCAGTTCTGAACTGATTTAGATGGGTTTAGAAATGCCTTAGAGCTTCCTTAGGACCAGGTTACATGTTGGTATAAACCTCTGTGATTGGATCGTTGTTTGCCCAATTCGTTTACACGTTTCCGTTAATTGCTCAATGTTGACCATAATGCCCTTTTGACCATAAAACGAGAATTTTGGAAATGTGAGAGGACAATAATCTTTACTACTGAATTATAAACTTGTCCCTAAAATTTCATATCAGTTGGAGGTCTAGAATAGGAGTTATGCTTAATAGCGTAATTATAAAACTTTTTAGTAATTAAACGGCGTAATTAGCGTAAAGCCTATCTAAACCCAATTTTTGACACCAAAACTTTTACCCACTGATGTAATATAATATTTTGGGATTTTTGAAGATTTTTAATTATTTTTAAACAGATCATAACCAAAGGTTATTGCTTTGATTCGATTAATGCCGATTATACCCTTTTCGTCGTAAAATAAGTTTTACATAACATTTAGGCACCAAACCTTTGGCTACTGATCTTATATGTTAAATAAAGTATTTTGAACTTTATAACCTGATCAAAAAACTCAGATTTCCCGTTTAACCCGGAAATCGCTTAAAACGGCTTTCTACGCGTATTAAACACCTAGTATGGGTTTAAAACCATTTTGGCATATAAGACTTATCACCAACTGATATAACCTATTAAATTAAGTTGTTTTACTAATTATTTCAGACCCGAGTCTCAGAATTAAAATTAATCTCTTTTATAATCTTTTAAATGACCAAAATACCCCTACGGGGCCTATATTGAGATTAAACTCGTTTTGGGCAAAATGGAAGGTATCCTACTGATATCACAACATATTTAAGGCATATTAACTTAGGAAACCTGTATATGACCCATATGGTTACCCGTTACGCCTCTTGCGCGTTCGGATCGGCTTATGTAACTAGTTTGCATATATTAGTCGAAACGGGCCAAACCATATCGTTTTCATTTCAAAATCCAGAATGTGGTTAGTATACCCACATTAAACAAGTATACAAGCTTGTTGGGTCAAAATCACATTCTGATCCGGTCATCGCTTAATCATGCGTTTTGAACCGTAAACTCTTCCTTAAAACTAACCGGTCTAAGTTTCAACTTAAATAAGACCCATTAGGAATCTAATAGGTTAATAAAACCTTCGTTCCAGATTAAGAGCCCCAGTAAAAGCTATCTGTACTTGCTGATTTGATATACGGCTGGGATTGAATTTATATTTAGCTCAGGTAAATACTCTTAACTTATTTTCCCTATACGGGCTTGGGATACGGTATTATAATAATACCGCTTGGTCGGGTATTGAATGTTTAATCGTATGGTGGTTAAATTATTGAGGTAACCCGGTTTAATCTGTATTGTTTGAAATAAAAGCCTTTAGGGGTTAATGACCATGTCCCGGATATCCTTGACATCATTGTATTATAAAATGGCCATGCCTTAAGCACGGGGTGTAGGCATACACCTGATCGTTGCTTAAGGGAAACGGTATCTCACTCTCTTGTGGGCCTATACTTGTGGCGTGTCTATTAATCTTGACTCGGTTTCTACATCGGGCCCTGAACGTATAACGAACATGTAAATCTGTATACAAGATTATAAATATAATTGTCCCAAGTTATAAAATATATTTTTGTGCCTGGTGCATCTAAATCAATTTTCTTAAACTCCTTTTAAAATGAGTCGGTTATTTGTATTTACCAGTGTAAACTGACGTATTTTCCAAAAAGGGTTAATTGACAGGTACTAAACGTAATTGGCTGGAAGCTCAGGGCGCTAATAAGGAATCTTGCAAGTTCTAGGCGTCTAAAGTCTGTTGAACAATGTTTATGTTTATTTGATCCGCCTGTGGATCTTTTACTTTCCGTTGTAATACTCTGATATTACTTTATATTCGGATTGTAATATATTTATCTTTTGCTTCCGCTGTGCATTTATATATTGTGTTGTTTGACTATGATGATATTAACTACGTCACGATACTCCCCACCGGACCCACCGGTAATACGTGGAAATATCGGGGTGTGACATATTACCATTGGAAAAGTATTGGTAAAGCTAATCAGTTTTAAACTGTGTGTAATAAAAAAATCATAAACCTTGTAATTGTTGGATTACAGTAGATTACATGGTTGGTGTCAATAGTTTTGGACAAATTTTTGTTATAATCCTTGTGATTTTTTTTGTTGCATTGACACTTCCCAATGTCTACCTATCTTATATTTCTAGTCAACAACACTAACGAGAGTAACTTTTTTTTGTTTTGGTTAAACCCATTTAAAATTACTCATTCACCCTTAGTCTTAATAAAAAAACAAATGAACTAACTGTGTAATTCACTCCATATATTATTATTATTATAACTATTATTGTTTTATTATTGTTGATGTTATTATTATATTTATTATTAACATTAATATTATCTTTATTATTTTAAAATAGTGAACATTATTTCAGTTATAAATGTTATATAAATTTATATTTAGCGGGTAGGGTTGTTGTAAGAAAGTTGTGTTTTGTGAGAAGTTTAAGAAGGAATCTACACTCTTTGATCTATAATCTAATTGTTGAGATTATAATGACAAAATTGTAAATAGTGTTTACCATTAAAATAATTATTTTTCTATATTAAGGGTATAAAGGTAAATTTAGTATTTTTAAATTTAAAAACCCGCATGCAATGCACATGCAAGTTTCTCCGTCTTTTTTAAACATCAATAACTTTTTATACGTAACTTTTTTGTTTCAAAAAAAATTACACCATAATAAGGAGTGTTTTTTTTATCTTTAATATGAGTACCATATTGTTATACTTATATAGAGAGAGAAATTTACTTTTCGATCATATGTTTTACTCCATAGTGTTTTGTCTATGTTGTTTTAATTGTATATGTTGTTTTAATTGTATAATGATTCAAGACGTGTTTTACAGTAAAATACCATAAACATATGTAAGACACCATAACATTGCAAATACCATTTACATTCAATCTTGTTTTCTTTTACAAGATTCCATAATTTGTTTTGAATTCCTAAAATAAAACACAATAGAAAATAAAAATGAAATTGAATGTAAATGGTATTTGCAATGTTATGGTGTCTTATATACGTTCATGGAGTTTTACTGTAAACACAACGCCTTGAATCACTATTCAATTAAAACAAAATAGAGAAAACACCATGGATTAAAACATTCGATTGAAACGTAATTTTTTTCTCTATATAAGTATAGCAATATGGTGTTTATATTAAAGATAAAAAACACTCGTTATTTTGGTTTAATTTTTTTTAAAGTTCCGTATCAAAAGTTATTGACGTTTAAAAAAAGACGGGGGAAACTTGCATGTGCATTGCATGTAGGTTTTTAAATTTTATCTTTAATTAGGTTTATTTGTTTATTTAATTACTTAATTGCCCTTAATCTAATAAATTAAATAATGACATGTGTCCTAATCATGTTCTTTCTTATTCTTGTCACAAATTTAATCTTTTTTGCAGGATCGTAAACCTATATTTAGCATACTAAATAGATACATTAACAATTATAGTTGTGATTACTTAATTGTGTAACAAGGCATTTAGTTTGCCAATGAGGTAATGGTGGAGTGGTTAGGGAAAGACTTGGTGTTTCTTGTGACTCAGGTTCGACTCCCACTCACTCTATTATTTTCTGCGGCATCCAGGTGAAAGGCACATATGGGTGGCGCCGGTTCATCTTGTAGAAGAGGCGAGATTTTACAGATTATTCCATTGTCGTGCCTTCGGGCGAGTGGAGGTTGGGTTTCCACGTATCAAGGATAGCCAAGGGACTGGCGGCGGTCAAGTAGTCGACCTTGGCCATAACGTCCGATGTCACGGTGCTTAGCATGTCGTTCCTTGCCGTTAAAAAAATTCATTTACTTTTTCCCATTTATACGAATTAATTAAGCATAATGATTCCACTTTTAGTAAAATAGTCAGTCCTTTAAACCTTTTGCAGACCTTTTCACTTTTGCGGGGTCAGCTTGGAGGTAGAGAATAAGATATCGATTACTCAATTATTGTTATTTTTTATTTAATCTACACTTCCTTAATTAGAAAAACATTACAGTAACTAAGAAGACATTACAATAAAATATATTTAATATTACTCGTCTTTATCGCCGTTGTCACCTTCTTTTTCTTCATGATCTCCGTCATTAAAACCTTTGTTTTTAAAGCCCTCAACTTCGAAATCTTCTACTGCATCGCATTCGGAGTCCTCGTCGTCGTCACCATCGTGTTGAATTTGGCGAATCACCCAAACATGCTCGACCAAATCCGCCTTGAGCGTTATGTAATTCCCTAGAACGCAAGAGTTGACCGTTTAAGATTCTCTCCTTCATGGTTGCTTACGTTCCTACATCTTCCGAAATATAGTTTCGGCATACTTCTTTTCCTTTGTCTTTTAAGATCATATTATGCAATATGATACAGACATACATCACCATTCTAATTTTTTCTTTATCTCATATAGGACAAGGATTTTTAACAAAATGCCAGCGTTGTTGAAGAACCCAAAAACATCTCTCGATGTCCTTTCGTAAAAACTCTTGCAGTTTCTTAAAATATTATCTTTTTATATTGTTTCAGACGTTTTCACAATATTTGAATACTCCAGGTATATACCATTGGCCAAATAGTATATTTCCATGCTCGTAGTCATTTCCATTTGCATGAAGCCCGACTTTCGGTATGGTACCCGAAATGTAACCCTCTAGCAATGATGAAAACTCGAAAGTATTTATGTCGTTCATACAACCAGTGAGACCAAAGAAGGCCCACCAAACCCAAAAGTCGTATGATGCAACCGCTTGTTAAGTAAACGTTGGTCCTTTCTGGTCACCACATGTATGTTGACCTCGCCATGCGGTTGGACAGTTATACCACCGCCATTGACGACAGTCTAAACTACCAATCATGTCGGCTATTCTATGTTTTTATAAATGTACTTCGTAGATCTGTTTAAGGTCGTTCCAAGTTTGGCTTCTCAAATAACGTTTTTCATATAATTGGCATATATCTAAAAATTAAAAATGATATATATAACCGTATTAAATAAAATAAAATAAAATTATATATATATATATATATATATATATATATAAGTGTATTAAATAAAATAAAAATAAAAAAATATATATATAAGCATAAGTAAATATATTGTAGCAGAAATATTCCAAGGTATCGCGTGTTGTTTTCTACGCAATCTTCAAATACTCGTCGTTGATGTCATACGTGTTTCTGTAGGCGAGTACACGTAACGTATAAGTTATCTTTTGAATTGAGGTGAATCCAAGACATCCTATCGCGTTGATTTTTTTGCGTAAAGTAGTCATACTTACCCTCCAAATCTTCGTTAATGCACAAAAACAACCTTTTGCTCATCCAAAATCGAAGCCAAAAAACATCGGGCCGCGAACCGGTGTAGGATTAAAATAATCTTTCATTAAACGATCATTTGTGGCTACACAGTCTCGCACAACATATTCCCTCCTCAAGATCGAGCGTGGGAGAGAACGATTAACATGTTGCAAGGCGTTAATCGCGAGGGCACACGCACTCATAACCGCTTCTTCCTCCTCCGCGGCTTCCTCGTAAGAAAAAAATCTTTTGTATAGATCGATAAACGAATCTTCCGTTGGAGACGAAGACATTGTAAAGAGTATTTTTGGTGAGTTTATTGGATGTAGAATGGGTTTTGTGTAGGGTTTATTTATTTAAAAGGGTATGTATATATATCTATATAGATTTAGGACATTATTATTTTTTTTTCTTTTTGACCGCTTGACAATGGTCGATTTTCTTCATTCCTTCTCCTTCGTCACGTTATAACTTTAACAAGATTCTGGAATTAGGTTGTATAGCGCTCCGGGGGATGGTGTAGAGAGGCGCTATGGGGCGCCATGTATGGCTATGGCGCTATATGCAGTCTGAGTACGGAAGGACAAGTAATAACAATAATAACAACAACAAGACCAAACACTAATAAAAAATAATGATCATAATAATAGTTTGAGTAAATTACACGGTTGGTCCTATGGCTTGTTTGTTAAAACCAATAGTAAATGAATAATTCTACATGAATTTAACAGAAAAAATTAAACCCATTAGCGTCGTGGTAGGAATGCAAGAAAGATAGACATTGGTGACTGCGAATAAAAAAACACAAAAACGATTACCATAATTTGATCGAAACCACATGATCAACCGTGTAATTAACTCTGTTATTTTTAAGCCTCCGAAAATAAGTTTATTGTCAAAATTTGCCGACTATGTTGTATGACTATTTTAAAAATTTTAATTACTCCCCTAACCTGAATGAAAAAAAAAACCTTTTAGCTGTACTTGTAGAAAACTATTGAAGTTTCTAGATAACGTATAATAAGTTTAGCCTTATATGCTTTCTCGTTGCAAAGTGTCAATATCAACTTTAGATCACATTACGTATAAACATATGGTGAAAACATATGGGTGAATACATTGTATTTTGTGAATACAACACAATTTTATGTTGTAAGAATATATTTTTATATTAAATATATTATATGGCCATTATTATCATTTATCTAATAATTGATCATTGACCTAATTACCCCTATATCATTAATTGGTAAATATTTGATGGACGTATTTACCCTTAGTAGATAAAAATAGGGTTTCCCCTTGGGTGTATATAAATAGAGATTACTAGAGAGGGTTTATGCTAAGACAATTATAATAACATCATCACTATCAATTCGTCTCCCCTCTCTCTGATAACCGTGTTCATCAAGAACACCTAAACCTATCAGAACTGTCCACCCTAAAGGGGAACTTGACCAATCTGACGAACATGACTTCTACTTCATTCTCTGATGCGGTTACTGGCAAACCAGGTACACATGTGTTTTATTATTCATAATTGAATTTATTTAATTAGGGTTTATGTTTTACCCATGTTCTACTGATATAATCAACATGTGGTATCAGAGCGATGTTGATTATATTGATTCAATCATGAAATTTGTTTTTGATAATCTATTCTTATGATCGACTTGAGTTCCTTAATCATAAATAATAATAACAACAATTAACCGATGTGATAAATTTTTTATTATTATTTTCTTCAGATCCATACATAAATTGTTTTGCAATTGATGATAAAAGGAGTCTGTCTCATAAATAAAACAGTTTGCGGCAAACCTCAATCAAGTTTGCTCCATTGTATTACAAATTAATTGAATGGAAAAAACTTTTATTAACATTTATGAAATCGATCTGAATATATATTTTATAATATCATGAACCTTTACTCAAAGGAAATTTTTAGTTGGTAATAATGTAAAAATATATACATTACAAAGAAATACTCTTATTTTTGGATAACATTAGGATTTGATTATGTTTCCTAAAATTGTGTAACTTTATCTCCAAGTTTAGAATAATATATTATTTTTAATTTATAACCGAATAATTAACTTGGATAAATAGAGATATTTTGAAATTATAATCAAAATCCTTTAAAATTAGCTGATTCGACCTTATCAGATTAACTGCTATAATTAGAGGATTTCAAATCTTGGAAAACACGTCTCGGACAAGATCCGAGATCATTTGAACTTACACATCTCGAATAGATCGGAGATTAATTCGAACTTACACATCTCGGACATATCCGAAATCATTCGAACTCATCCATCTCGGAATGATCCGAGATCATTCGAACTCATACGTTTCAGATGAATTCGAGATATAAATTATTCGAAATCATAAATTGGTTTTGAAATGTCAAGATTTATCTGAAATCCCATTACTTTATTAGGCTGTTAATGTGAACTAAATGATTGGTTTTGTAAACACTTAATTAATCAGAATTAGATAACCTTTTTACAAAAACCAAATAGCTTAACTTGAATGAACTTATGATGTATCACTTCTGGCCAAAGCTGACTTGATGCATCTATTTATTGTTCAAGCATTATAAAAGCTATGTTAAGTATGCATTACAAATGTGAATGTCTTATTTCTGGCCAGAGCTGATTTAATTCATTTATGTCTAGCATACTTAACAAGTACATAACTAAAGTGATTGTCTCATTTCTGACCAAAGCCGATTTGTTACGATTACTTTGCACACATGTTTAAATTATTACACTTCTGGCCAAAGTTGAATTGTCTTCGTTTAAGTAGAATTTTAACTAAGTCTATTATTTTGAAGTTAGTAATAGACGTATCACAACTTCTTCAAACTATGATCCTCATATTAATGATCCTTCAATAATCTTATGATTATTTTGTCTGCCTTATTTTTTTTAAGTACCCATAACTTTACTCACTAGAATTTTCTTCTATAAATCTATATCTCATCCACTCTAATTCCTAAACCTAAAATGTTTTGCTTTATTTAAAGTTTCTATATGACTAGGTCTCTTACAAAATGTTATCACTAAAGTTATTCCAGATTAAGTTTTTCCTAAGACTAATCTATTATCTGTGGAATAATCACAAGAACTCCTAAGATGCATGCCTTTATTTAAAAATTCTAAACTATAAGGTTAAGTGGCATTCATGAATACATCATAATGTATAGTACCATGACCCATAAGATTAAGGGGTTACGAATGGAAATAAGTACATTTTTCAGTACATTACATACTAAAATTTTCACTTGTGCAATTTGATGACTTATAAATCAACTATAACACTCAAAAGTACCAAAGTTAAATGAGTGTGCTGATAAGCAACATATGTACAAAGAAATAAATGTTTGAAACTGGAAAATATGATGTTATTCACCTTACAATCACTGAAACCTTAAAAGAGGATTGTTCTATGGTCCATAGTCAAAATACAAGTATAAAATTCCAACTCTAAGGTTCTTCAAGGGAGAATCTCACTGCATAATTATGCCATTAGACTAGGCATAAGCAACGAGACCATCCATTATTCAAAAGAACAGTTGGATAAGTTAATTAGGTAGTCAATTACTAATGATATTTAAGTCTGCTAATTTTAATATTCCTTTTAACACATGATTAGTTGACTCTAGTTCTATGCGTTTCCTTACCAGAATTCAACAAATAACTAAAATGAGAGTTAGTGACAAAATTAAATGTTAAGGTTATAAGAACCATAATAAGCAGTCTTCTAATAACGCCTTTCGATACCTTACATATTCTGAAGATTAATCAGAATATAGTATCATAATTAAGCTATGTTATGAAGGTTGTGAGGTTTGCATGGTCAACATAAAGTCACACTTACCTTAAACTGTCATATTATTTGTTCTCAATATCTGGATAGAAACATTACTAAGATGAAACTAGATGATACCTTACACTTTCACAACTTTTGTTATCATGCAAATGATAATTTGACAAAAGGAAAATGATACCTTTAAATTTCATCCATTATAACCGAAACTCATGAGAAATCATGACATGGTCAATGAGGATGGTTTTTATCTAATCTCATTCTAAGTGATTTTAAATCATGATGTTAAAAGCCCTAAATCATTGCTTGGCTTTAGTATGGGTCCACCATAAGTTATTCATTGACATTCGTGGAACTTATTCCAAATGGAATATTCAGACATAATTCATTTATCAATTAAAGACTACCAACTTGTATCTAAATTTGTCTCTATATGGCCCACGGTCTTAAAGAAATCTGTTCATATATATACTTAATATGATCTCTATTAAATATGTCCCCAAGCTTCTTATGACACGTGGACATTAAGGAAATCAAATAAAGTCTAACATATGTATGAAAGGTTCCCGCGTCACGTACCTTATTGAAACTTCTCTTGTAGTATTTATAGAGATATCAAAGGTCAGTGGGAGCACTAAGTGTCTTAATAATAACTTGCAATAGTTGCAAGAGGTGGGGGAATGAAAACTTCATATTACTTCAATTTACACCTCTTGTACAAGACACTGCTCCATATCGACACTGTTCCATCAAAACTTGTCTCCTTAAAATCTAATGCTACTCTTACAAAAGTTTCATTGTTGCTTAATTGTGGGCACACTTAGATTTCTTACCTAAACTAACATAATCCTCAACAAGAGAAACTACAACGACTGACGTCATTAATTTGTTTTTCTCTATTAGAAATTGTTGGTCGTTACATATTGACCCTAAGCATGCTGAGTTCCTAAAAATTTCTAAGGTCAGTGGGAGCAATCAAAGTCCTTATCATGACTTGCAAGGAATACAAGAGGCGGGGGGAAGAGAGTCATTAAATGTTACTCTGAATTTAACTCCGATTACACCTCTTGTACACCATACTGCACCAACTCTTACAAACTTAGAATCCTGAAAACGATAGCATCATAACCAAGAGCTAATCCATCAAACTGAAACTTCTAATAAACTCAATAATCAACTCAGAAGGTCATCTAGGTTTAAAAACATACTAGTTTGATGATACGTAATCTCCATAATTGAAGTTGAAATGGATATTGGAAAAGTTTACTGATCCTATCTCTTCTAATTAAACCATTAGCGTCAATCAATCTTCTAAATGGAATTGTTTTCTAGTAAAACTGATTTTATGTGTTCATATAACGTTTGGGATTTGATTGAATTACTTGAGAGTGTTCATAACTAAACCAAATCCTGATATAAGCATTAAGACATGAAGAATCATAATTGATTGTCAAAAGGTCATACTCAGGAAGAGATAAGTTATCAAAAAAAATCTTTCTTACCTATCTTACAAAAGATTTCTTTGAGAATCATCACTGTTCTAGTAGTTTATGAAAGTTTAGATCTACATTAGATGAACATTAAAACACTTTTCCCTAACAACTGACTTACATATTTATATGTTCATAAAACAACCTGAAAGTTCTAAACTAAAGGTCAAGAACACTTAATCTGCAAGCCAATAAAATCCATGTGTGGGTTAATGCCAGCATTAAAATGTGATGAAATCTTAATGCAATTATTTTCATCAAGTGCCAAGTGGATTAATGTACCTACCTCAAGATGAGTGGGAGCAACTAAAATAAACTTGTCTCTATATAGATGATATTCTTTTGACAGGTATATGTTACATAAGTCAAAGCATTGTTAACACAAACTTTGATATAATAGATCTCAGAGATAATCTCTTACATGAAAGATATTATAACATTCCGAGATAGACCCAATGGGACATTAGTTTCGTTCCATAAGTTTAACCTTAAATGGGTCCTTACATATGTAACAAACAATACTGCTCTCCTTTAGAGGATAATAGGATAAATGAGATTATTTCCTTACGCTTCATTAATTAGAAGCCTTATGTAAGTTCAAGTATATACTCGTTTAGATATTACTCACATTGCAACACACCAGATATGTCTAGATTAATGTGAAGCATTTAATAGAGTATTACAATATCTTTAAAAGACACGAGAGGCTATGATTTAAAGAAGAAGTGAGAACTCAAACCGGTTGATTACTTTAACTTTGTGATATTCAAAGATGACGAAATGTAATTTCGGGTATATCTTTATGTCAGCAGACAAAACCTATCTCACGGAGGAGTCATAATGGACTGATATCAACAACCTAAGTTATAACGACATAATATAGTCACTAAATGTTGTTGGAAATTTATCAGTGGACTCATAAGTTTATTAACTCCATATAATTAATATATTGAAGACTTATTGTGATAAAGTCAGCTACCATGTCTCCTTGAACAGTAACAGTTCAAGTGATGTTGCATTAAATTTTGATACGAAATTAATTATTTGTTTATGATCGAATTGAGGAAACTAAATCTTTGTATCGAATACATTCATGATATGCTTATGTATCCAATAACAAAAGGTCAATCACCCATAAATATTATGTAAGCGCTTATAATAATGACGGGTTTTATTGATGACCATGTACAACTGCATATCTTACTATGAATGACTAATTAATAATTTTCCTCGTACGTTTAGATTTGTTTGTCTCTAAATATATGTTCATGCTAGCCTAAATGACATACAGACAATTACTATACAAATCAACGTTAAGGGCTTATTCGTCAATTGATCATAACTGCTCAGGTTTTAAATTGGGACTATAGTATGATTAATGGGGGTCCTGAGTTGATTACTAACTCAACGGCTGTATTTCTCTGCTATGGTTTTGGTTTAAAGCTAAAATGAGTACTAACTCCTGTTCAAGCTTATCTAATACTCATAATAAATGATAACTCGGCCAAGTGGGAGAAATGTAAGAATATATTTTTATATTAAATATATTATATGGCCATTATTATCATTTATCTAATAATTGATCATTGACCTAATTACCCCTATATCATTAATTGGTAAATATTTGATGGACGTATTTACCCTTAGTAGATAAAAATAGGGTTTCCACTTGGGTGTATATAAATAGAGATTACTAGAGAGGATTTATGCTAAGACAATTATAATAACATCATCACTAGCAATTCGTCTCCCCCCTCTCTCATAACCGTGTTCATCAAGAACCCCTAAACCCATCAGAACTGTACACCCTAAAGGGGAACTCGACCAGTCTGACGAACCAGGTACACATGTGTTTTATTATTCATAATTGAATTTATCTAAATTAGGGTTTATGTTTTACCCATGTTCTACTGATATAATCAACATATGTTACTTATGAAAGTGTCACTATGTTCAAATATGTTACTTATGAAAGTGTCACTATGTTCAAATTGTGATCGAACACATACATTCACGGTGAATGTACACGTGCTTACAAGTATCGGACCGGGAAATACACTACTTATATGTTTACGTATAATGTTTTCACCCCGTGAAAAAAGGTGGACCCAAGATTTTTTTCAATGGGGTCCATTTTTTTGGTGTTCAAAATTTTCATATCAAAACGTTAAAATTTTTGGATCGGTCATCGTTCGGTTCGGGACAGAGCGAGGTTTGAACTAGATTAAAAAAACAGAAAAAAACAGGCTATACAAGAATTGAAACAATGACCTCTTGTTGTTAAAGAAGGAGGTTTACCACTACACTAGCTTTTCTTTTCTCTCTATGGTGTCCACTTAATTGTATTTATGGAGTCTTTATAAAATTTAATATACCGAATCTACTATTTTTTTAAAAAACATTGGGGTCCGGAGACCCCGACCAGTTCAATGTGGGTCCACCCCTGCCCGTGAATGCAACATTCATTTGTATTAATTAATAAAGTACTATGCATAAAAAATAATATTTCATTAAAGAGATCTTATGTCTGGCATTACATGATTATCCTGACGAATAAAGTATATTTGAATCTTCTAATTAAACAAATGGAAACCAACTATAAGTGAGTTATTGAGTAATAGGTTTTGCATATTCTGATGTTAAACTTTCATATTTACCCGAATTAGCACTACAAACAGTTGATTATACCAAATTTTGTTTACATCATCTTGTTTTTTGTTATTTTTCCAAAGGTATCCTAATGAATATATTAAGTACTGATGTATCCTATACTCTGAGCTCCAGGAAGAAACCCAACTTAGAGAACCTAGAATAAAACACAACTGATAACTCCAAACTCCAACAAGAATCATAACTTTGATTTACATGTGTTAGTGACTTAATTTAGGTTAAAAAGTGTATTAAGGTCATAACAAATTGTTTTGGTGTTAAAAACATGTGTATGATTAGTTATACAGTTTTAGGCCATAATAAGTCTTGTTATGTGTAAATAAGTTAGTATAGGTTACACAAAGCTATATTAGGATGTCACAAGTCATTTTGGTGTTAAAGACTCGTAGATTATTACTTGTAGAATTTTGCGGGCTTAGTGAACCTTATAATGTGTTAGTGAGTTGGTTTAGGTTAAACAAAGTCATGTGAGGTAATAACAAGTTTTTATGGTGCTAAAGACAAGTGTATCATTAAGTGTACTTTTATTCATTTGTCGGCCTTTTTCATATGTTAGTGAGTTATTTTCGTTTACACAAAATCATATTAGGTTAAACAAGTTACTTGGTGTTTACTTGTGTATGATTACTTGTACACATTATGGCCTTAACGGGTCTTGTCAAGAGTTAGTGTTAAGTGTAAACACTTATATAATTTGTGGGTCTTAATAGGCTTTGTGATGTGTTGGTTGGTTAGTTTTAATTATACAAAAGCCATGTTAGAATATTAGAAGTAATTTTGGTGTTAAAGGGTTTTTTTTGTTTGTATAATTAGTTGTACACTATTTTTGTAGATATTTAAATTTAAATTTAAATAATATAAATTGTAAGTTGTTGATGCAATGCAAGTTGTACATTGTGCATTGATTGGTTGTATTGTGGTTTTGAAAATCTGTGTGTTGTGGTTTTCTTTGGGTTTTAAAACCCTTTCCTTTGTCTCTTCATCTCAGTTATCTCTCTCTCCTGCAACGTTGCTCTATGCCACACGTTCCTGGTTGCTTTATTCTAGATGGCTTATGTTTTTGCCGGATTTGAGAGTTTGTGTCTGCATCTTCTTTTAAAGGTGTACATGTGTGTGGTTAGGGTTTTGTGGAGACCGATACGTTGAGAGAAACAAAGAGATGAGATTTGTTGGTTCCGATGTTGCTGCCGGTGGCTTACCAGTCGTCTGTGGCTGCGTGTTTGCGTGTGCCTAATCGCATCTACATAGGGATGTACATGATCCGAAATGGTTAGTTATGCCACCATTCTTAAGTAAAGTCTAACGCACTAACAAGTACTAAGACACACGAAAGAAAGTAGAAAACAAACACAAAGAATAAAACTAACTAAGAAAACTGAAATCTAAATAAGTGGTTAAACTACTACCATAAAGATAGATGTGAAATAGTGACGTGTCCCCGGCAACGGCGCCAAAAACTTGATGTGCTTAGAAAGTAACAAATAAATTTGACACAAACACAGACAGTTTTAAGATAAAAACACAAATAATATATATACACGTTCTAGGCAAACGTACATATCAATATACAGTATAGCTAAGGTAAGTACCAAAGTATCCATCCATAGACACGAAATCTATTAACCTATCTCTTTTGTAATATCTAACCTAAGTAACTTTAATAATCAAGAAAACACTAAAAATAACTAATGATTAAGTTTTGAAAACTGTTATAAGAAAAATAACCAATTAGTTTCAGAATCATCTTAATACTTTTTTAAAAGCAGTTGATTATGGTTTTTAGGAAAAGCTCATTATAGTTTACACTAGTGATGAGGGTGTAGTGTTAAAAAGATAAGAGCCCTCTTTGGTTAACCCCATGTCCTCGAATAAACAAGCTATAGACATACATACTTATCCGATTCTAAGTAACTAAGTCATTTACTCATCCCTTTGTGATATAAGAGTTTCTTATATTGTTCTAGCAACAGTTGATTAACAAACCGAACAAATTACTATCTATGTTACTTAATTTAAAGCAAACCCGTTACTAGTTTCTAAATCCTTTTAATCAGATTATTCGGGTAGGTGACCCATTTGATTTACCAACCCTCAAACATGTTTGTCCTTTACCTACTAAGTTTCCAACCCTAGACTAGATTAATATATAACCTAATGATAGACAAAACAGATCTAGCATGCATAACTTCAAAGAAATATCTAAATCATCTACATAAATTCATTCAAACATCAATACTTATCATATAGATTACACAATCACAAGTTCATAAGCAAACCTTACTAAAATCACACCTTCATCACAAAATCAACCAAATATTTACATAGTATCAACAATGGGCATCATTAGCGGTGATCCAGGTTGGATAGTTAGGGTTCTTTTACGTCCCGTCACCTTGTTGGTAGGAGGTCGATGTTTTGGAGCGCATGTGATTGTTCCATCAACATAACTCGACAAATTGTTTGTGTCAAGAAAATGTTGAATGATTGTTTTCTGATATTCGTAGTTTGTTAGGGATAATATGGAAATGAACTTGTAATAGTTAGTTGAAGATTTTCCTAATTGTGGAGAAAGTAGCGAGAAGGGCCATTGTTGTTGGCATTGTTTATTACGAAAAAGAACTTTAATTCTTATTCTTTAATTCTTATTCTCATTTCATGGTCTTTAAAGATCATGGGTTATTTGTGCTTTGAGATAATTGTGTTGACTATCGGACCCCGGGGCCTCGTATTCCTAACATATATAATGATTTAAGTCTCAGAATTGAAAGCTCAATTTTATATAATCAAACATGTTGAACACGTACCTTAGCCACAACCGTCAACATTTGTTTGTTAATTTTGTAGGAAATTAATGTACAAGAAGACAGTTCAAGACTTCATTGAAGCATACAAAAAGGACTGAAAACACAACGGACTATACAAGAAGACACGGTTAAAGCTCTTGTTGAAGACCATAGTTTGAATCAATTTAATTACATATGTTGTATTATACGTTATATTCATAAGGATTTCTACACGGTACATGTACTATAATTTTTATTAAAATGGTGACCCATGTCCTACAACTTCTTAGCATTCCTATCCCAAATAGTGTGAGGATGCGTTGTGCAGGATTCATTTTCTACCTGAGGTTCATCTCGACCACCAAATGTGGATTTATATCACATACTAGGTGGTATCTCTTTCAACATCCTATCTAAAGGCAACAAAAAGTAATGGTTACTTCTTATAATCTATTAGGTGCATATAAAGGTGAATGAGCAGTTCTTAGATCATGATAAATGTTGTTCTATCATCAAAACAAGCAAATAGGGATATGTACAACTTGTTAGTTGCTACTTATGTAACTTATATGTCTAAAAATATACCCCATCATCGAAGATCAGATACCTTTGAATCAGGCTTTAATATAAGACAAGGATTGAAGGTGTAAGTACCAACTAAATTAGAAATCAAATAAATAGAAATAGAATCGTATCAACACATACTTTTTGCCAATTCCAAACGCAACAATCATAGAATATATCTAAACAATAAGTCTGAATTTAATACGTCTAATTTACTACCACACAAATTGTTTCTTTTCTGGTTCGGATGAACAAATTTTGTTTCTGATTATCACAAATTAGTGATTCTATAAACAAATAAGAGCATATTAAAAGAACAAAAGACAAACTATTGGAACAAATTAAAGCATATAAACACACCTAAGAGATTGAGAGAGATATGGAGAGGGAGGAGACTGGTGTTCGCATGTCTGATGATGTGTCCAAGCGTTTTATTTTTTTAGTTTAACCTTAAAAAAAGAACAAAAAAACTTAACTGATATGGGTTTTGCAAAAAGAACAAAAAAAAAAAAAAAACAAATGATGAGTGATGCTGGAATCGAACTCGGCATGTTGAGGTTCAAAACGGCGCGTTTTACCAATTGAACATAGTACAGTTTTGTTTATGGGTTCACTCATAATTTATTTATGGGTTCCTACTGTGTTTTCTTATTGGTTTTCACTAAAATTACAAATCAAATGGGTTCCTGAAAACCCGGTGTTCTAGCGTAGATCCGCCCTTGGTAGGGCCTAGGTAAGTAATAAGCAATTGTTTTTTTTTTTTGGCTCATTTTCTTTCTAATCCAATAAAGAGTTGCACATAATATACTTTATGCTTAACGAGTTTTACATCATATTAATTATTATATGTGAACCATTTTAAAAAGAGTAATTTATATAATACATTTATTTTTCGTATTATATATATATATATATATATATATAGAGGCCGGTTATCATACAATATGCCTAATCGTATGTCACGGCCCCCGGTCCGGTGTTACCCGGTCCAGAAGCCACGGGACAGAAACCCGTGGTAATTGTTATTTAAATTTGGCAGCGGAAATGTTGACAGGATCTTTTAAATTGAAAATGCCCAATTATTTTATTTCACAATTTGGGGATAACACCCATAATTTACAATAAAGGTGATTTCACTGGGAAATCCATGTTTTTACAAAAGCATGTTTCTTTATTTTTATTGAGCCACCTCTTCAAGTTTGTAATGCTACATAGCACTTTTTCCTTGATTCACAGTAGGTCACCTGAAACATGTTTAAAAAGGTTTTATCAGCGGGTAAATACTGGCGAATCATTCAAGTTATAAAAAATAAGTTAGTTATAAATTACAACATAAGAGCGATTACAATGGCTACTATCTTATTTTTATCTGGCGCCGTGTCACACCCTGGTGACGATGGTCATACCACTATTGGGTCCTTTCACCCAAGTAGTGATGATTATCACTGTTAGGTTGGTGAACCTAACCGTGAGAAATTAGTAATGTGCACAATACCCCACTTGCCAGTGATTCAAGATAACCACGACTTAATCCCTGTAATTATAACTTTTGAAAACAATTTAAGTATTGTAAAACCTTGTTGATAAAAAGAGAATGACCCACATTGCCAATTTAGACGGGCAGAGTTTTGCCTACTGATTTTAGCCTGATAACCTAGTTAAATAACAATGTACACGAAACTAGGTCAGTAACTTAATACAACATTTACGATAAACTCACGAAATCAAAACCCTCACGACGAATGACAAAGTATAGGCTGAATTCGGGCAGCACTTAAACATCCATCAGATCGGTTTCAATCGATCGGACATTGTATCGTAGCAGTGATCGAGTTAATACCATGTACTCGTAGCAGCATCTTGACACCTTAATATTCGTTTTAAGCAGAATTTGGACGTTTTGAAACTAAATTTTCGAACACAGAAGCAAGTCCCATGCACAGGCAATTTATAGCTGATTTTCAGGTTTTACGCGGCCCGCGTAAACCTTAACTCAAACCTTACGCGGCCCATGAGGGCCCCTATTCTACGTGTAGGGCTAGCGTGTCACGTGTAGGTTTGCCACGTGGTTGCCACGTGGCCTGGAACGAGTCCCGGTCACCAGGTGTCCTGTCGCGGCCCGCGTAAGCATAGGCTTAAGTCTTACGCGGCCCGCCTGAAATCCAAAATTCTTGTTTTCTTGGTTTTTCATGAGCATTAGGGTTTCAGGGGTCCGGGTTTTCACTTACGGGTCATTTTTTGGGCATTTTTGCAGGTCCTGGCATCCTCCCCACCTTATTTAAAATCTTGTCCTCGAGATTTACAGAAATAAGTGAGGATATTTTCGCTTCATTTCCGATTCCAGCTCCCAGGTGTACTCAGGTCCTCTTTTTGAATCCCACTTGACCTTGACTAGTACCAATCTTTTGCGTTTGAGAAACTTGACCTTTCTGTCTTCTATTTGGAGTGGTTTCTCAATAAATTTTAGCTTTTTATTTACCTCTATATCTTGAAGATGTACTACCAGGGACTCGTCAGATAAACATTTCTTGAGGTTAGATACATGAAATACGTCGTGTACTCCAGCTAGTTCTTCTGGTAGTTGTAGGCGATAGGCGACTGATCCTATGCGTTGGATTATTGGGAATGGTCCTATATACCTTGGACTTAGCTTTCCTTTCTTACCGAACCGAACTACTCCTTTCCAAGGAGAAACATTCAAGAGTACCTTGTCTCCAACTTGAAATTCCAGTGGCTTGCGTTGATTGTCTGCATAACTCTTCTGGCGATCTCGAGCCGTTTTCAGTCTTTCCTTGATTTGAGTGATCTTGTCGGTGGTTTCCTGCACAATCTCGGGACCTGATAGTTGACTTTCTCCTATTTCTGCCCAGCAAACTGGAGTTCGACACTTTCGTCCATACAGTGCTTCGAATGGGGCAGCTTCGATGCTTGCATGATAACTATTATTATAGGAGAATTCAACTAAGGGTAGGTGTCATCCCAGTTTCCACCAAAATCTATTACACATTCCCTGAGCATGTCTTCCAGGGTTTGGATCGTCATTTCACTTTGTCCATCTGTTTGGGGATGGTAAGCTGTACTTAAATTTAATCGCGTCCCCATGGCTTCTTGGAAACTTGTCCAAAAATGTGAAGTGAAGCGACTATCCCTATCCGATACAATGGAGAGTGGAACTCCATGTAAGGATACTACTTCGTCTACATACAACTTTGCTAACCTTTCCATGCTAAAGGTTTTTTTCATGGGTAGAAAATGAGCTGATTTGGTTAATCGATCCACAATTACCCAAATCGCGTCATTACCTTTTCTGGTTTTGGGCAACTTAGTAACAAAGTCCATGGTTATGAGTTCCCATTTCCATACAGGCAATTCTAATTGTTGTAGTAGACCTGAGGGTTTCTGGTGTTCTGCCTTAACTTGTGAACAAGTAAGGCACTTAGATACATATCTAGCTATGTCTTTTTTCATTCTGATCCACCAGAAGTTATTTCTTAAATCTTGGTACATCTTATTATTACCAGGATGCATGGTATACCTAGATTTATGGGCTTCTTCTAAAATCTTATCCCTTAAATTTCCTTGTTTAGGTACCCAAATTCTTTTCTTGTGGAATCTCCAAATTCCATCAACTGCTTGTTCTAGTTCTTTCATCCGTCCCTTCATTCCTTCGGCATCATCCTTGATTGCTGCTCCCTGAACATTCTTTAGTTGTTCCATTATGTCTAATTGTAAACTTAATCTAAGAGCACGAGTTCGTCTTTGTTTCTCATGATACTTACGGCTTAGGGCATCTGCTACTACATTTGCCTTTCCTTCGTGATATTGAATATCACAGTCGTAGTCACTTAGAATTTCCATCCATCTTCTTTGCCTCATGTTTAATTCTTTTTGCCCAAATATGTACCTTAAACTCTTGTGATCCGTATAGACTGTAAACTTACTTCCATACAGATAGTGCCTCCAAATTTTAAGGGCAAAAATTATTACTCCTAATTCTAAGTCGTGAGTCGTATAATTCTCTTCGTGCTTCTTCAATTGTCTTGATGCATACGCAATTACCTTTTTGCGTTGTATTAACACACATCCTAATCCTAGCTTAGAAGCGTCACAGTACACTTCAAAATCTTCTGTCCCTTCTGGTAAGGCTAGAATAGGTGCATTTGTTAACTTTTGCTTTAAAATCTTAAAAGCCTCTTCTTCCCTGGGTCCCCATTCAAACTTAACTGTTTTACAGGTTAGCTTAGTTAATGGCACAACTATCTTAGAGAAATCCTTAATGAAGCGCCTATAGTACCCAGCTAATCCTAGAAAACTTCTAACTTCCATAGCTGATTGCGGGACCTTCCATTTGGTGATTTCTTCTATCTTAGAGGGATCTACATAAATACCTTCATGGTTCACCATGTGACCTAAGAATTGCACCTCCTGTAGCCAAAATTCACACTTCGAGAATTTGGCGTAAAGCTTTTCCTTTCTTAACAAAGTTAGGAGTGCATGCAGGTGCTCACAATGCTCTTCCTGATTTTTGGAATAAATAAGTATATCGTCAATGAAGACAATTACAAACTTATATAAATACGGTTTACAGATTCTATTCATCATGTCCATGATTGGTTTAGGAGCATTTGTTAGTCCAAAGGGCATGACTGTAAACTCGTAGTGACCATACCTAGTTCTGAAAGCAGTTTTAGGTATGTCTTCTTCTTGTACCTTCAACTGATGATATCCTAAGCGCAAGTCTATCTTAGAAAAGTATCTAGCTCCTCGCAATTGATCAAAAAGATCGTCAATCCTATGTAATGGGTATCGATTCTTAATTGTAACCTTATTCAATTCTCTATAATCGATACACATTCGCATGGAACCATCCATCTTTTTCACAAACAACACTGGTGCTCCCCACGGGGATGAACTAGGTTGTATGAATCCTTTGCTTAATAAATCATCTAACTGCTTTTTCAATTCTAACATTTCGGTGGGTGCTAACCGATAAGGTGCCTTAGCTATCAGTGTAGTTCCAGGAATTAGATGAATTCTAAATTCTACTTCCCTATCTGGTGGTAATCCTGGTAGCTCTTCTGGGAATACATCTGGGTATTCTGAAACTACGGGAATTTCCTTAAGTTCTTTATTTTTGGTATTAAGAACTACCGAAACCATATACATTATTCCTTGTTTTCTTGAATAACTAGCCACTTTCATTAATGAAATGAATTTCATTGGCTTTCGTGGCTTATCTCCTGTAATCATAATTACCTCTCCTGTGGGTGTATGAATTTCTACGGAATTCTTGTCATAGAGGATTCGAGCATGGTTGGCTACTAACCAATCCATTCCTAACACAACATCGAATCCAGCTAAATTCATAGGTAAGAGGTTTGCAGAGAATTTATGGCCTAAGAGTTCTATCTTTCCTTTTTGCAAAACCTTATCTATGCTAACAGAATTCCCATCTGCCGTCTCTACCGTAAAAACTTGTCTAAGTTTAGTTAAAGGTTGCTTAAGAGCTTGGCAGAATGAAGTATTTATAAAACTTTGGTTTGCACCAGAGTCAAATAATACTTTCGCATAAACGTCGTGAACTAGGAATGTACCGGCTATGACGTCTGGAATCAGAATTGCTTCTTGGGTTGTCAGCTGAAAGGCTCTTGCGTTTTTCTTCATAGTCCCTTCAGCAGGTTTGGCCTTGTTGTCAGCTGGTTTGACCAGTTTAGGGCAGTCTGGTCTAAAATGTCCAGCTTCTCCACAATTGAAGCAGATTGTTGATTTCTTTCTTCTGCAATCTTCTTCTTGGTGCCCCGGAATTTTGCAGAAGTTACAGTACCCCTTACATTTTCCAAAGTGCTTTCTTTTACAGGTACTGCAAAATGGCGGGGTGGACGATTGCCTAGTCCCCTTTTTCTTGAAGTTGCTACTTGTATTACCCCCTCGGAATCCTTGGGTAATCTTTTGAGGCAATTCCTTCTTCTGTTTTCTTCTCGCCTACGCACCAGTCTGTCAGTCAAGGTGTTGGCTAACTCTACCGCATCATCGATTGTGTGGGGTCTCGCAACTTTAACAATATCATGAATCTCGCTAATTAAACCCCAAATGTAGCGAGAAATAAGTACCGGTTCTGGCGAAGCCAGAGTTGGTACAATTCGAGCATAGTCGAAGAACTTCGAAGTATACCCTCGACAGTCAACATCTACCATTCGGTGATTCAGGAACTTAATCACCATTTGTTCTTTTTCATATTCAGGGCATAATTTCATTTCCACCAATTGCTTAAACTCTTCCCAATTCATGGCATAGGCCATGTCATTTCCCTTGGCTTGTAACATCGTATTCCACCATTCTAATGCTTCTTCCTTGAAAAGGTGAGAAGCATACATGACCTTATCCTCGGCACATTTACTTATTTTGATTACTGCCTCGGTTTTCTCCAACCAACGCAGTGCGGCAGTTTCCCCTTCATTGCCTGCAAATTCAACAGGTTTACAGGCGAGAAATTCTTTATAAGTGCAACCAGGTGTTGCAACTTTCATTTTCTTAAGTATCGGGGCCTAAATCACGTTGTCGTTATTATTGCCGCCTCCGTTAACACTGTTACTGAAATTATCATCGCGCGTGCGTTTACTGGGGTTAGCTTGTGAAGGCTCAATAGGGCTTTTAATAGCAGCGATGATTGCTGGGATAGCATTTGCTATTCCCTGAGCAACGATATTTTCTATATCTTGCCTATTAAGAAAGTGATCCTCATTGCTTTGCTCAGATTGGTTAACTTCATTAACTGGTTCATTAACAGCGTGTTCCATCTGATAATTAACAATATATATAAGTTATTGGCACAAAATAAATAACAACCAAACTCAATAAATCAATCGTACATAATCACGTCAACACGAATAGCCAAAATTGTCGACTTTGCGACTTTCATATTTTATATATATTTTAGTATGAATCCATACACACCAGATATATTACAAGAGTTTTATTTTAAGTTATTTTACATGATTATATTTTTATTATTTATTATTATTATTTTATTATTATTAAACACATAACCACACAACCGTCGTCCGCTGGCATCTCAGAAACGACGTCCCCTTTCGTCGTATTTCCAGGTGATTCTTTCTCCCACATCCCTAATTCTATTTCCTCCCTCCACCAGCTCCTCGCCATAATGGCGGAGTTCAACCAAGTTTTCTGTGCTCATTGGTGGGTTTGGTTCAGGCTCAGGGTCAAACTGGGGGAAATATGCATTAGGGTTATTCAAGAGATTCTGAAATTGCCAGTCGTTTGTCCACCATTCTTCCAGCTCTCCGGGTAGAGGTCGGGGGTTGACAATTGGATCTGGGATAACAGGTTTCAAATTAGCTGGAAATTGTGATTCAATGGGGTAATTGAAGAGGTTTTCATTGGCAGGTCCGATGAGGCCACAATTTGCCAGCTTGCGATCTAACTCCTCCCAGGGTGGCATTTCTTGAGCTTGCCCGGAACTTTCCCCGATCTCTTTTCCTTTATCCTTTGGGTCCTCAGTCTTTTTAACCTTTTGTGCAGCTGGTTTCTTCATGCGCCCATGTTTCCAGTCCAAGATCCTTCTCCTCTTTTTCGGCTTTGGTTTTTCCTGGACCTGGGCCTGGAAAGTTAGTGGTTCCTCCGTATCTGCCAGATAGCCTGATGGGTTTTCTGTGGTATCCATATCTGTGCTATGGATAGAAATGTTTCGGAGTGCCTCCGACAGTTCATTCATGCTGATAACACACATGAAGAAACACACACAAATTTAAGTTAAAATTTTATTTATTGTAAATTAAAATTTCAGAGAATCACAAAATGACAATTAGAAAAATTAAGTATTTCTAAATACTTAATTGGCTTAAATCAGTTTCTCTGATACCACATTTTTCTGTCACGGCCCCCGGTCCGGTGTTACCCGGTCCAGAAGCCGCGGGACAGAAACCCGTGGTAATTGTTATTTAAATTTGGCAGCGGAAATGCTGACAGGATCTTTTAAATTGAAAATGCCCAATTATTTTATTTCACAATTTGGGGATAACACCCATAATTTACAATAAAGGTGATTTCACTGGGAAATCCCTGTTTTTACAAAAAGCATGTTTCTTTATTTTTATTGAGCCACATCTTCAAACTTGTAATGCTACATAGCACTTTTTCCTTGATTCACAGTAGGTCACCTGAAACATGTTTAAAAAGATTTTATCAGCGGGGAAATACTGGCGAGTCATTCAAGTTATAAAAAAACACGTTAGTTATAAATTACAGCGTAAGATCGATTACAATGGCTACTATCTTATTTTTATCTGGCGCCGTGTCACACCCTGGTGACGATGGTCATACCACTATTGGGTCCTTTCACCCAAGTAGTGATGATTATCACTGTTAGGTTGGTGAACCTAACCATGAGAAATTAGTAATGTGCACAATACCCCACTTGCCAATGATTCAAGATAACCACGACTTAATCCCTGTAATTATAACTTTTGAAAACAATTTAAGTATTGTAAAACCTTGTTGATAAAAAGAGAATGACTCACATTGCCAATTTAGACGGGCAGAGTTTTGCCTACTGATTTTAGCCTGATAACCTAGTTAAATAACAATGCACACGAAACTAGGTCAGTAACTTAATACAACATTTACGATAAACTCACGAAATCAAAACCCTCATGACGAATGACAAAGTATAGCCCGAATTCGGGCAACACTTAAACATCCATCGGATCGGTTTCAATCGATCGGACATTGTATCGTAGTAGTGATCGAGTTAATACCCTGTACTCGTAGCAGCGTCTTGACACCTTAATATTCGTTTTAAGCAGAATTTGGACGTTTTGAAACTAAATTTTCGAACACAGAAGCAAGTCCCACGCACAGGCAATTTATAGCTGATTTTCAGGTTTTACGCGGCCCGCGTAAACGTTAACTCAAACCTTACGCGGCCCACGAGGGCCCTAGTCTACGTGTAGGGCTAGCATGTCACGTGTAGGTTTGCCACGTGGTTGCCACGTGGCCTGGAACGAGTCCCGGTCACTAGGTGTCTTGTCGCGGCCCGCGTAAGCATAGGCTTAAGTCTTACGCGGCCCGCCTGAAATCCAAAATTCTTGTTTTCTTGGTTTTTCATAAGCATTAGGGTTTCAGGGGTCCGGGTTTTCACTTACGGGTCGTTTTTTGGGCATTTTTGCAGGTCCTGACATCGTACATTTCGTACGCCATAACCACAACCGTCAGATCATCTCAATTAAACCCCTTGCTTAACTATTAAATTTATCAAATTAAAATATATATATGAAACCGCCAAGGTTAAAATCGTCCATTACGAAATCAAAAACCCCAGATAATCAGCAAACAAAAACTCAAAATCATACTGTAAGATTCTTATTCAAAATCGCATTCGAAAATCCAACAAGTAATAAAAAATCGATCGATTCTTATTCACCAACTCCTTCTGCGAAATGAATTTCTGCTGAATTTGGAAGTTCAGAACTGAAACAAATCGATAGACCGTCTATCGAAGAAGATGATGCAAGATGAAAATCAAATAAAATATGCGAAATACATATCAAACGTGCGAAAAACATTGCATACAAAAAGAAAGGTTGTGTTTTTTTGTAAAGTTTGCGAAATCATATAACATAGCATGCGATTACAAAAAAAAGGTAATAATGCTTAAGATGTCTTATGATGTGCGAATTCATGATTTTACACATGCGATTTCATAAAAAGTTAATAATCTTTGAAATTTCTTATAGTTTGCGAATTCATGATTCTATACATGCGATTTCAAAAAAAGTTAATTATCTTTGAGATTTCTTAAAGTTTGCGAATTCGTTTTCGAATCATATGCGATTTTGAATAAAATGCTGCTAATACTTTCAAATTACTTTGTCCTAAAAAATGCAAAAAAAAAATAATTACGAATTAATAACTAAAATAAATAAAAATTAACTATTTTATATAAAAAAAACTTAATTTATTACCGATGTGACTGTAATTTGACATGTAGTGATCAATTTTACAATTAATACTACTGAACTTGTCACCCTACCTACATAATAAATTTACTATTTTAATATAAAATACCCAAGTAACTACCTTCTATATTAAGACATAGAACACAAAAACACACACAACACACCCACAAAAAATGGCATCTGAAGATTCAGAAAAAATAAAAAAACATTGCAATAAAAGAGCTATTGTCAACTCGCACGTTGACAGAAATAAGCACCGATGTCACCTCTTCTCATTTGATTCTTGATGTGCAGGGGAAAATTCTTGAAGAAATGAAGAAAAATCAAGAGATGTGGGAGAGACTACTTGAAGAACCACCATCAAGCTTCAGAGACGCAACTGTGAATCACATAAAGGAGCAATCTCGAGCTGGTGACTTAGCCTTCTCTTTCATGAAAGATGCTCTAAAAACTGTGAAGGAGAAGATGGAGTTCAGCTCGGCTGAACCTGACAAAATCTTTGCTTCAAGTAACTAAATTTCTGTTTAATCGTTTTATGGTTTTAGCTGTGATAGACAATAACAACTACTTTAAATTTATGTTTTGGGTACATGTTTTGAATACATCTTATGCTTAGTTATAATATAAATCGCATGAATGATTTACACATCTTTGTCACAAAAAACAAGATAACTCAAAATCGCATGTACTAAATTGAAAACAAAATGAAAATCGCATGTAACCTACGTATATGATTTTGAATATGAAATAGCATTTTTTTACAAGCTAAATCGCATAGTTGTATGAACTAAACTCATATGTATGAAATCGCATGTTTGCCTGTAAAATCGCATGTACATTAAAACGTGCAAGATTTTGAAAGGTAAAGGACACCGCCTGTAAATTTTTGGCCAAAAGGAAAACGCCTGAAATTTGATGTAAACATAGAGGACAAAACTTGTAATTTACTCGATAAAATATAACTCATTTTAAAACATCATCTTGGTATAGTGTCTTTTCATACAAATGTGAAGTTGTGTGTTCAAATCATTACAATTGTAAGTTAAAGGTAAAATTAAAATCTTAAAATACTTTTTCATTAAAAAATAAGATAACAAAAAAAAAAAAAAAACAAAACAAAATTCAAAGTCCCTCTGGTGATACGTTTTTTGTATTGTCAATTTATTTTTTGCTTCATACGTTCTTTAAGTTGTGTTTTGACAATGTGTACATTATTACGTACGAATTTAAATGAAATCTACATTGAAACGTTGATAAAAAGGAACATGTGGTAATGGTAAATTCAAGATTTTATGGAAGAGTTAAGATCTTAAAGTTATAACTTAAAAGCATAAATATCTTTAATGAACAAAAAACAATTTATGGTTAAGTTATTTAATTGAATAACTTAACTTTTATAAACTTATTTAACTTAACGATATTTATTAGTAAGTCATTTAAATTTTGTTAAAGTAAAAATTGGTATTTAATAAGTTTAAAAAAATAAGAATATTTATGTGTGCTCATTAATAGATTCTTGTAAGGGTGAGAGGGGTGCTCCCCTTAACTCCCCTCACCGGGGCCAATGAAATTCGTCAATATCAACTTCCCTCTCCGACTGCCTTCAAGCACTTAATAACAAGAAGTGGTTTCATCAAAGCCATTTTTTTCAAAGCTAAAGAAAAAATGCATGATTGGTTGAAACTCATCTCTCTCCTCTTCCCCCCCCCCCCCCCTCTCCCCTACAAGCAGTGAACACTCTCCGATTTCCATTTGCCGAGTGGTGAGAGAAGGGTCGGCGGCGGTGTTGCCGCGCGGTGAAAGGGCACACCACACCTTTCCCTGCACCCACCCCATTCATCCTAAGGTTTTGAAGGTTAAGTGGCATAGACAAATCAAGTGAAGGGACTGGACTTCAAACCAAATTATCTTTTTATATCTTAAAGAAAACTCTTCACTGCTTTAACTTCGAATTTTTTTATTTCTCTATTGTAATCCTTTTCCATCAAAAACATACCTCTCTCTCTTTGTATCTTTCTCACACACAAATATGGTTGTCAATATATTGATCTGGTAGTCGTTTCATTCAACCGACCCATCTCCGTCGACGTCACACCACCATATAACCCACCTCTACCTACGAACCACCGCCGTTGACGGGTTAAAACTATAGATTTACACCATACTTGATTTGTACCTTATCTTCTATTTACATATCTTGTACTTTCGGAAACAATCTATTTGTTATCTCTCTCTCAAACTAAACATCTCTAGGGACTAAAGCTGTAAAATGCAGAAAGTGACGTGGTCAATCTTCAAAAATTGAGAATGAAAATGTACTGGCGCTAGCATGATGTAATTTAATAATAAAGTGAATAATGAATAATATTCAAGATTTGAATTTGAATTAGAGTTTTAGTACTTTCGGAAACAATCTATTTGTTATCTCTCTCTCAAACTAAACATCTCCAGGGACTAAAGCTGTAAAATGCAGAAAGTGACGTGGTCAATCTTCAAAAATTGAGAATGAAAATGTACTGGTGCTAGCATGATGTAATTTAATAATAAAATGAATAATGAATAATATTCAAGATTTGAATTTGAATTAGAGTTTTAGTGTGCAGTCCAATTTGTTTGAATATTCAAGATGGGTAAGGTTATTGTAAAAAAGGTTAAAAGTGTGAGAAATGTGAGAAATATTGTGAAGATGACATGTGTCCTAAATCTAAATTAATTCAAAAGGGTAAACAATTAATTTTATCATTAATTCAATTAATTAAAAACTTCCCATAACCACCACCTTAATTATAGAAACTGGATTTTTTTAAAGATCTCTATAAATACCATTCAGCAAGTATATAACACCATTCAGCAAATATATAACAACATTCAGTAAGTATTAACACCATTCAGCAAGTATATAACACCATTCAGTAAGTATATAACACCATTCATGGACTAAACATCTGATCGAAACATATTTTTTTTCTCTATATAAGTATAGCAATATGGTACTCATATTAAAGATAAAAAACGCTCGTTATTATGGTGTAATTTTTTTTTTTAAAAAGTTACGTATAAAAAGTTATTGACGTTTAAAAAAGACGAGGGGAAGTTACATGTGCATTAATGTTAGTTTATTAATTTAAAAATGTTAAATTTACCTATATACCCTTAATCTAGAAAATTAATATGTTTAATAGTAAACATTATTTACAATTTTGCTATTATGATCTCAACCATTAGATCAAAGATCTAATGGTATAGATTATTTCTTACCTTTCTTACAAAAACTTTTTTTTACAGAAACCTCTACCTATTTAAGATATGAATTAGTGTGCAGGAAAATTAAAAAAGCAAGATATGATGAAAAGCCAAAAAGGTAATAGTTGGGAAGTAAGATAGCAACAATTCGGCACAACATTAAAATGGGCTTCGTTTTTAGCGTATCATATATTTCACCACAATGTGTTTTGTGTTGGGGGAGGGGAAAACAGAGCGTTTTGTGTCATATTGTGGTCTAGTCAGTATGGAGGAATTGTGGGATATTATGTTAAAATGAGTGTACTGGGGATGTGAGCATTGTGGGGTATTAAATGTTATATCTAATAGAATAAAATAAAAAAATATCAAAAAATGTTGTTGGCCAAAGAAAACATCGAAGGCATTAAAAAAAACATGTCAGTCGATTTTTTTTTAAAAACGCCCACGGGGGCGGTTGGTAGGCATGTTTGGGCGTTTTTTTTTTTTGAGAAAAACGGAAAAAAGCCCCACCACGAGTGGTCTCATATTGAAAAAAAATTAGTGTGAACGACACTACAAAATAACAATAGTTTTTTAATAGGAACAATTTGCTTCTTCGAAGTGTTGTTTGACTGGTTTACTAGTGTGGCAGTGTTTCTTTTTTTTTTTTTTTTGGTAAAGGGTTACCCCGGTGAATATTATATATAATATCAACCAACTAATAAAAACAGGGTGTATCAAGACAACGATACACACTACTAGACTTGGCATACCAAGACTAGAGACCAATAGCAAACAAACAAGACCCAACAAAACAGTCACAACCAAAACAAAATAAACCAAGAACAAAACACGGCCCAAACTCAAAAACAAACTAGACAACTATATCCACGCTAGCCAGGGTCAATATCCAGGTTTTCCTTCGAGATCAGCCACTTATCCAATAGTTTCTTTTGCTTCGGGTCTCTACGAATTCTGAATCCCATAATCCTGAGCCGAACCGTGTCTATGATGACCTTCGAAAGCACACTAGCACTCCTCCATATTTGAGAGAATAACCGATTGTTCCGTTCTTGCCAGATAAAATACGTGGAAGCAGCCACTAGAATATTAGACACTATAACTTCAAGAGATCTAGAATTAGCATTTAGCACCATCCACTGCATTATCGAGGACCATGTATCGTTAACACTCTCCATATCAACCATATTCCTAACCAAACCCCAAACTTCAGAAGCATAGGGACATTGAAAAAATAGGTGATCCCTAGTATCACGATCATGACTACATAAGGGACAACACATGAGCCGTAAATTTGTAGCACTACCCGCCTCCCAAACCGCCATCCTATCTTGCGTTTTCAGCTTATTCTTGATAACCAACCACAAATGGAAAGAATGTATGGGAATACATTGAGTAAACCAAACTGAATTAACCCAAGGAACTTTGATATCTCTATGCCGCAAACTATTCCAAACCTCCCAGGAACCAAAGACTTGCAAGTTACCTTCCAGATCTTTCCACCGAAATCTATCATCCGAACCAGGCATAAGATGAAAATTATCAATATTTATAAGAACCGGGAAAAGATCATACCACGCCTGAGGCCATCGCCAATGACCAGTCTCATCAATAAGCTCCGCCACCGATGAATTTAAAGAAAAACCAGCGCTAGCTATGATTCTCGGAGTAATAAATGACCGAAGGGGGCTGAAGGAGCACCAGTTGTCACTCCAAGCATTGGTTTGTCGCCCACTCTGAATAGACTGCCAAATAAAAGGACGAACAATAGGACGGATATAAAAAAGCTTTCGCCATCCCCAAGTAATGTTGCCCCGACACTGCACCTCCCAAAAGTTTTTACCTTTTAACCTGTAAGTGTGAATCCACTGAACCCAAAGAGAAGGACGTTTAGTAATTATACTCCAGATATGAGACGTCAATAGAGTTTTATTAACATCCATGATACTACGAATACCCAATCCACCCTCCTCTTTCGGCATACACACCTCCTTCCATGCAACTTTAGCGCGAACCGATCCCTGTTTTCCTCCATTCCATAAGAATCTTCGTAATCTTTTCTCCAGGTCCTTTATAACACTCATAGGGAGCATAAAAACCAAAGTCCAGTAAGAATACATGGCTGCAAGAACAGAATTGATTAACTGGAGTCTCCCTGCAAACGACAGAGATTTAGTCATCCAATTATCTATTCGCCTATACATACGTTCGAGCAGAATTTTACAATCTCTAGCAGCTAATCTCGATGAAATCAAAGGAGCCCCAAGGTAACGAACAGGCAACGAACCCTCTTGAAACGGCATTATGTGCAGAATCTGTTCTTTCAACGAACGAGGAACGTTACTGAAGAAAACTGTGCTTTTAGGCAAGCTGGGAAGCAGACCCGATATCTCCGAAAATTTATCTAGAGCCTCTTTTAACCGCTTCACCGAAACGCAATCACCATGAGAGAACAAAAACAAATCATCAGCAAACGAAATGTTTATTATCTTCTGCTTAGAACAGTGAGCATGAAATTTAAACGAAGTGTTCGAAGCAGCTTGTCGAAGAAGAAGGGTCAGAACCTCTATAACAAGCGTGAAAAGGTAAGGTGACATAGGATCCCCTTGTCTAAGACCACGCTTCCCTGGAAAATACCCATGAAGCTCCCCATTGATGCTTAACGAATAAGACACCGTAGAAACGCATGTCATAATCCAACTAATCATTTTGTGATGAAACCCAAAAAGAAGCAAGATTGTTTCAAGAAAAGACCAGCTAACCGTATCATACGCCTTCTGGATGTCAATCTTAAAAGCGCATCTTGGCTGACCTCTGTTAAGGTGATAATTGTGCATCAACTCCTGGGTAAGAAGAATATTATCTGAGATTTTCCTACCTGGAACAAACGCCGACTGGTTTATGCTAACCAAATTATCCAGGCATCCCTTAATTCTGTCCGTGAGTATCTTACTAATGCACTTATACAGTACATTACAACACGATATAGGGCGGTAGTCAAGAACCGAATTAGGAGTATCCATCTTAGGAACCAGAGCTAGAATAGTATGGTTGATTTGCCTTAAAAGTTTACCATTCTCGAAGAAATCAAGCACAACAATCGTAACCTCATCACCCATTATATCCCATGCCTGCTTAAAGAACGCCGAAGTGAACCCATCAGGGCCAGGGGCTTTATTTTCACCAATACTAAACATAGCTTGTTTAATCTCTTCCCGAGTCACCTGTCTAATCATATGATCAGCCGAATGTTGACTAAGCGCGTTAGTAAACAATTCAGCATCCACAACTCCTGTACCCATGTGAGTCATGCCCAAGAAATTCGAGTAGTGAGTTACAAGAGCTTGATGAACATCCTCCCCTTCAAACCGGTTTCCATGCACATCATTAATACAATTAATCTTGTTTCTAGCATTCCTACTTTTCACACATTTATGAAAGTAGGAAGTATTAGAATCACCCGCACAGAGCCAGTCTACTTTGGATTTCTGCTTTAAAAAACACTCCTCATCATATGCTGCCTCCTGAAAATCACGAAGACATTTAGCAGCCTTATCACGGATGTCCACATCTAACGGATCAGCATCAACAAGCTTCTGGATATCATCTAGCTCCCTACGCAACCGGCAAACTTTATCATGAAGGTTCCCTTGCTGATGCAACAATTTACGAAAACAAGGTTTCAGGTTTCTCATCTTCTTAACAACCGAAAACATGGTATAACCATGGATTCTTTTAGCCCATTCAGAAGAAACAAGTTGCCTGAACTCCGCTTTGGATGTCAAGAAATTTGGGAACTTAAACGGCTTCTGCTTTGAACGGGTAACAGAGGAAATTTTCAGAACACAAGGTGTGTGATCTGACACACGGGCTGGCTGAAAAACAGCATACGCATCCGGAAACACATCCATAAACATCACATTGCCCATAATACGATCAATCTTCTTAACGACTCCAATCCCCTCACGTGGTTTCTGATTCCACGTGTAATGAAGACCATAGCTCTTAATATCCAAAATCTCCGAAGTTTGAACACAATAAAAAAACTCCCTCATGCCTATGGTATGACTTGACATGCCAGAACAACAATCCTCCATATTTAGAGCCGAGTTAAAATCCCCCAACACTACCCAAGGTTTATCATGAGCTAAGCACTTATGTTTATTAAGATCCTCCCATAAAGTTCTACGCTCTTGATACTTATTCTCAGCATAAACAAAAGAACATAGAAATACTTTAGAATCAGCTTTAAAATGAATCTGTGTATGTATCACCTGATCCGATTGGGATAACACCATAAGTTGAACCTCATCCGCATCCCAACCCAATATGATTCTAGTTCCACGCTGACAAACACCCCCATTCGATGTCCAATTCCAGCTCCTGAATACACCCTTACACACTTTCTCTAAATTACCAACACTTACATGCGTCTCAAGAATGGCACAGACCTTAAGATGATTCTCACCAATAAAAAAACGGACCTCGTTTTGTTTCAGGGGACGATTTAAACCCCTTATATTCCAAGCCGCCACACAAACCATTAAAACCTCCAGAACCGGGAGTACTTGCCCCCTCAGGCCGACTATCAGTCGGGATATTACCCATGAATTTGGACATCTCCGTTGGGTTAGATTCAAGAACTTCATCCACATGAGTATTAATCTTCTTAGGAATATTGCCAGTTTTTGACCCCTCACCATAATCATCTAGCTTCGCTTGCTTCCCATTTGGATTATTAGCATTTCCCATCAAATCATTTTCATCCAATAACTCCTGTCCATCAATCTTCGATAGAGCCTCAAAAGAATTACGAGTTTTAACCTTATCGACTGTCTTCACGTTGACATTAATCTCCTTTGTACCAGAAGTGCTCGGGTCCAACTTATTGATTTTTGGCTTGTATATAAATTTCGGCTTTGGTTTCTTAGGCATGACACCCACACGAGCCATCTTCCTCTTATCCATAGTAAAACCTTCATCACCGACCACTACTTGTTTAGCTTTTTTTGATTCATTCTTCCCACACATTTGGTCATTGTGACCAAACACACAACATAAGGAACACCTTTGTGGCTTCCACTCATATTCAACACTCACAATTTCATTAATATATCCCTCCTCGTCTAGTTTTGGAATAGCAACAACAATCTGCTCCTTAAGTTCTTGATCCGCATTTATTTCAATCAACGCTCGAGCAAAGCTACTCCTTCCCCAGTTCTCCGAACACATATCGGCTGTATAGCCATCCAAGCATTTTGGCTCACCTATTTTCGAAGCTAATAAACTTAATCCGTCATCAGTATATACCGCAATTGGAACATTATGGAGCTTTACCCATACCGGCACTAGTTTAATACCTTCTTTCTTAAGACTAACAGACGGAGACCAGACATTAAGAAACAACGGCACTTTCCAGATCAACCAAGGCCCCCCTTCCAACACCTTTGCCATACCCTCTTTAGTGTCAAACTTAAAGAAAAAGAATCCGTCAGAATTCATCATAAGTTTAGCAAATCCATACTTTGCCCAGACATTCTTAGCATAGTATTCGACAACAGGGAATGGTAGCCGATTACCCAAAAAATATCCATACAAAACATTCACAAATCTCTCCTGAACTTTACGAATTACCTCCCTAGGAATGACCACATCCGCATCAGGTTTTGACTCTCCCGACTCCATTTTCCTGAAGTTAACTTCTCTTTTTACTGAAGGAATATTTTTTACCCTATCCGCATAAGATACTTTGGCATCTCCATCCTCCATTTTCCGATCAGAACTACTGCTTACCTCTTGAACTGGAACTGGAACCGTAACTTTTTCCAATTCATCAATAATATTTATCATTCTCGGCTCTGATTGAACGACTCCTCGTCTAGGCAGCATCGGATTTCCATCAAGTTTTAACGTTCTAGCATCAAGACTATTCCCAAACGAAGACAAGTTGCCCCGTACATCCTGTGAGTTCGACAGCTTAGCATTATTCGAAGTAATAAAGATATCCCCATGCAGTTTTTCAGTAAAGGAATGGAACCCTAGATCCTCCAAACTGTGATCCCTATTCCTCTCCATGCATACGAAACAACGGTCTCGGAACAAAACGAAACAACAAAAACATGCAGCTACCAAAAAACCCTAAACCTTTAAAACCCTAGTGATAATCTTCAACCCTTAACCGATTAATCTAGAGTTTTCGATCTAGCTAAATTAATCTCAGTTAACCGCAATCAAAAAACAACAAGATTAATAAATCAGAGTATCAAACTAAACACTAAGGAGGCGATTGAAATTGGAAAGATGAAGAAAAACCCTAATTCGAAATTGGTCACAGTTGCTAACTAGTTCCTTATAGAGTTTTGAAGGAATCAAATCTCCAATCACAGACTGTTATGCAAGAGATCACAAAGAAGAATCAAGGTAGAATCAAGGTTTACGAGAGGATTCAAAATCGCCAAAGGTTAGAGAGAAAAACAGCCATTTCTAAAATGAAGAGTAAACAAAAATAGGAAGTCATACATCAATAGCCTCTTAAATGTTCGAGATATTTTCTATTATCAATATTATTTTAGTATAATTGTATTTATCTAAGACCAAATGAGAAATTTGAATAAACATAGACTTGAGTTAAAAGGTGTATACACACACTCAATAATGACTATTCTAATGATTTAAGGTATCATGGAACTTCAAGGATATTCTGGAGGGTGAAACCCCTACAACATGGGATTCTAAGGGGGCATTGCCCCTTTGTCAGGGTCTACGGTGGGGCCCTGATGGACTCCAAATGGTTGAGCCCCTAGCGGGGGTCACATTGTTAGTGGAAACTAATCTTTAGCACCTTTTGTGCACAAGTAGCAGATGACTATCAAAGATTGTTCTCATTGGTAATTTCGAGTGGTAACTACTTAGTAGCAATAACATATTTCTATTGATATTTCCCAATAATGTTACAGATATAGCGGTTACTGTTAAAATATTATAAGACATTGGTCATCCATTTGGGCTTGTATTGTATAACCGTTCACATGTTCTGGGCTCGGTTGTTGATCATTGGGCTTATATTGAGATTGGGCTTGTTTTATTGATCTGTTTCTAGAAGTTGTTAGTTGTTACAAGTTGTTGCAACAGGATATCTGGAGGGTGTATTTTGTAACATTGGAAGGGCTGCGATCATCATCAGCCAAAGTTTTGGCCCTGGATGTAATATCTTGTGACCGGGCATATAAAAAGGCAGTTATCAGCTCTATTAGTTCAGTTCTCTCTCATATTTTCACTTTCAATCTTTGCATTAGTTTTTATAGGGTTTGAGAAGATTGTGTGGCGATTGTTATCGCAGTTGTTGCCTTCTTCACTCTCATCTGTATTTCTGAGAGTTTGTTTCTGGTTATTTCTGATGATCATCAGTGGATGATCATCGAGACGTCTTTGTATTTTCTGTATTGTTTTTTTATCTTACTTTTGTAAGATATAGGGTTCTTGGGGAGCAAATATTTTTGGTTTGGGTTAATAAGAATTTTGTCACTTGTTTTGTCGCTATTTTCTCTTGTTCTGTTGTTTGATTGATCATCATATCATGGTTGTTAACATGGTATAATCAACACATGATTAAAACTGATAAAGACATGTTTAATTGTGTGGACGTTTCAGAATGTGGTTTAACTGTTGGTCACCCTAATGGTACTAGTGTAGGAGTTATAAAGATTGGTGAGTTAAAACTGATTAGTGGTGTTGTTTTAAAAGATGTTTTCTATGTGCCTGATTATAGTGTGAATATGTTATCTGTTCATAAGCTTGCTAAAGATAATGGAATAGCTGTGTTATTTAATGAAGATAACTGCATGTTACAGGATTTGAAATCAAAGAAAATCCTGGTGATTGGTAAACAGGATAATGGTCTTTACATGATTGGTAGAAATGGTAATTCTGTGAATACTTGTTTTAATAGTGTGTTAAAGTCTAATATGTGGCACAGTAGGCTAGGTCACCCTTCAGATCAAGTTCTCAAGTTCTGGCTGTTTTAAAAGGAAGTCTAGGTATCAACACTGTTCAACATGGTCCATGTGAGATATGTCATAAATCTAAACAAGTTAGGGTACTTTTTCCGCTTAGTGAACATAAGTCTAAGAATGTTGGTGATTTGGTTCATTTAGATTTGTGGAGTCCGTATAAAATTAGTAGCTATGAAGGTTATAAATATTTTTTGACTGTGGTGGATGATTATTCAAGGTCTGTGAGTGTTATGTTTTGAAGAATAAAACTGAGGTTTTTGAAAATCTTAAGATTTTTTATGAGCTTGTACTAACTCAGTTTAAAAGTAAGATTAAAGTTTTCCGTAGTGACAACGGTACTGAGTTTGTAAATAATCAGATGACCAGTTTTTGTGATAGTAAAGGCATTATACACCAAACATCTTGCTTATATACACCGCAGCAAAATGGAATTGTTGAACATAAACATCGACACCTTTTAAATATAGCCAGAGCTCTGATGTTTCAGGATGGTTTACCTTTAAGGTTTTGGAGTGATTGTGTGCTAACTGCTGTCTACTTAATTAACAGGCTTCCTTCCTCGGTGTTAGGTGGTAAGAGTCCGTATGAACTTATGTTTGGTTTTAAACCCTCCTTATTCCATCTGAGAAACTTTGGTTGTTTATGTTTTAGTACGGTGTTAGACGAGTCTGATAAATTTGCTTATCATGCTGATAAGTGTGTGTTAATTGGATATTCTAATACAAAAAAAGGTTATAAACTTTGGAGTTTAGACGACAATTTTTTTTCTCTAGAGATGTAAAATTTTATGAATATGTTTATCCTTTTAAGTCTAAACTTATAACTAAACAACCTGTTTTTGATAAAACGTTAAATCATATAAATTTTTTTGACTCATACGAAATGTTTACATCTGAAGTTTCTCATATTCCCGATGATGAAGAGGGTATTGCTGAGTCTCATGGTACAAACAGTAATGATCAGTAACTAGTTCCCTCTACGTCTGCCACTCCTAGTTCTGTTGAGTCGAGTCATGACTTAGGATCTGGTGTAGAAAGTAGTGTTAGGGTGGAGTCTGGCAGGGCAGAGGACACTGTTGTACCAACAGATGAGATCCACCCATCTGAGGGGACCACCTCTGGTCTTAGGAGATCTTCTAGAAGTACTATTTTACCAAAACGTTTTGATGATTTTGTGCTAAACAGTAGTGTTAAATATGATATAGGAAAAGTGGTTAGTTAGTTATACTTGTTTGACTGCTGAAAATTACTGCTTTACGAGTCGTTTAAATAAGCTAAGTGAACCACGTTCATTTAATGAAGCTTCTAAAGATTCAAGGTGGGTTGATGCCATGAATCTTGAAATGGAAGCTTTACTTAGTGTTAGGAAACTTTATTTGTAAATATTGAAGAAAATCACAATCAACTGGATCTATGAAGAGATCACAGTCCTGAAGATCACAAACAAGAACAAGAAGATTGGATGGGACAACTGAAATGCACAACATCTACTTCAAAGAATCACAAGTTGATCAAGAGCTGAATTGGATTATCAGAGAAGGTCATTTCTGATTGATCTGATGATATTTCTGATGAAATATCATCAGTTTCTGACGATTCTGATCATCAGGATTTTTCTGATGATTTGTTCATCAGAATTTCTGATGAAGTGGTTTTATCAGAATTGATGAAGTACCCCACTTGTCTGAAATTGGCTCTATCCTGCCACAATTACGGAAGCAAGTTGACATTATTGGATATCATGATGAAAAAGGCATCTTGAACGTTGGATTCAATGAATATGTCAATTGGCCACTTTTTGCAGGACTTATTGCATGAATAAACTATTGTTTATTCATGCACCCAACCTTCTATAAATAGAAGGCTCAACCAGGAGAAGCAAAGTGAGTTTGAAGCTTATCATTCACACATACATCAAAACTCCATTGCCCTCTCACCCACAGAATTCAAGATTCATTTGTACTAGATAATAATCTTACAATCACCTTGTAAACCATTTTGTTTCAAAGTGATATAAACTTGATAATTCTGTAGGTCTTGTTTCTTGAAAGTCTGATTTCCATTTCCGCACATCTTTTTCACATCTACTAAAATCACTTGCCATATTACGTGAAAAGAAGTTGTTTTAAGGCCATACTGGGTCCAACAATTGGTATCATAGCAGATTGAATAAATTATTTTCAAACGATCAATCGCTCATCTTCTTTTCTCTAATTATGGCCAGCTTTCAATACTGGAATAATGCTTTTAACATTGGTTCTATGTCCAAACCTCCGACTCTGGTCAGAGAGGAATACCCCCAATGGAAAATCAGGATGGTCAATTTCCTTATTGGTTATGACCGAGCTCTGTTTCAATCCATTGAAAGGGGTCCACATATACCAATGACTGTTATACCAGCTATTCCAGCAACTGACCAATAACCTGCTATCCCTGCCTCCCAAGCTCCCAAAAGTGAAATACTTTGGAGTGAGGAAGAAAAGGAAAAGGTGGCTGGGGATGAAAGGGCAAAGTCACTTTTAATAATGGCCATCCCCAATGACGTATTTTCCCAAGTTGATGCATGTGCATCAGCCAAGGAAATATGGGATCAGTTGGAAAATCTTTGTGAAGGAGGAGAAAGGATGAGAAGAAACAAAAGAACAAACAATGTCTCATCTTATGAAAGGTTTAAAAGTTTGCCAAATGAAAGATTAAATGATACATATCAAAGATTTACAAAACTTTTAAACAAGCTAAAGAAATTTGGAATAACAAAGTCAAATGATGAAAGAAACATCAAATTTCTTGATGCCCTTCCTAGAGATTGGAGAAGTCTAACCATGACTTTATCATCAACCTTAGAACTAGGAAACATGAGTCTTCATGACTTATACAACATCTTGGTCCCCAGAGAGGAAGAAATATTTGAAGAAACCATTCAAAGAGGGGGATCTTTAGCTCTAATCTCAAACTCGCAAAGATCAACAACTTCCAATGATCCACAACCATCAAACAGCCAAAATCTTGAAATTTCTGATACATCATCAGACTTTTCAGCTTTTGCTGAAGCAATATCACTGCTCACCAAAACAATTGAGCAGAGGTTGAGGGGAGGAAGCCAGAGGTACCAGAGAAGTGACAGAGGAAGGATGGATGGGAGATCTAAAGAGGAATTTAGATCTAAGGATAAAGGGAAGGCTGAAGTTATGTGTTATAAGTGCAAGTAGAGAGGTCATTATGCATCAGAATGCAAGACCAAAAAGCTGAAGGATGTTGCCTATTATGAGAAAAAGCTTGAAGAAGCAAAGAAGCAGCAACAAGTAAGCTTAATTGCTGGAACAGATACATGGTTATCTGATGATTCTTATGATGATGAAGAAGAAGAATTGGCAAATTTCTGCCTCATGGCACTTTCTGAAGGTCTACCAGAAATTTCAGAACAAAAGGTAAATTTAGACAATCTTGATCTTGAACACAAGCTAAACAAGCTTATGTCAGATTTTCTAAATCTGCAAGAAAAACATCAATCAGATATTAGAAAATCTGATGAGTTGCAAAGGACTTTGAATAAAATCATTCTTGAAAACCAACTTCTTATAGCGGATAGTTTAGATCAAAGAGCTAAAATTGAGTTTTATGAAAATGAAAGAAAAGATCTTTACAAGAAAATCAATGACAAAGAAATCAATGTAAGAGGTTTTCAACAAGCCAAAGAGTTCATAAATTTTATTGAGTCCACACCTAAGAACAAAGGAGAGGGTTTAGGTTATACAAGATCAAATGGAAATAAACCCACTGTCTTTGCAAAAGCAACTCATCAGAATTCTGATAAATTTTCATCAGAATCAGAATCAGAATCTGAATCTTGCAAAACAACCTGTTCTGAATACTCTTTTGAAAAACCAAACTTCAAAACAAACAAAAGTGAATGCAGTCAAGAATCTGTAAAGACTCCAGAAGCAGTTCACTCATCTTTTCAAAATTATCCACTCATTCCATCACAAGAAGAAATATCAGAAAATTCTGATAACTCTTGTATGTGTGTTGACATACTGAAGCTTGTTCAACACCATCTTCAAAAGAAAAATGTAAAATCTGTTAATGGCTCAGCATATAATAGAGTTTCTGATGCAAAACCAAGAAGAAGAAATAAACTTATTAGGATTCCATCAGAAACAGTACCCAAGCATGCCTGGGTACCAAAAACCCTCTAATCATTTCATTTCAGGACCATCATGTGCAGCAGATCTGGTACTGCGACTCAGGAAGCTCCAAGCACATGACTGGGGACAGGAGCTTACTCAGCAACTTTGTTTCAAGGCTGGGTAGAATGGTAAATTTTGGAAATGGAGTGAAAGGGAGGATCATGGGATATGGATGCATAAGGTATGGATGCTTGACCATAGAGAAAGTAGCCTATGTTGAAGGCTTAACAAATAATCTGCTAAGTTATGGTCAGTTCAATGATAAAAATTACTCAGATTATTTTATCACCAGAAAAATGCTTGATAAATTGCTTTAGTGATAATCAAAATCATATATCTGATAAATCACCAGAAAATCTGGCAGCTTATCAGAAATATGCTGGATAATCAGAATTAACGTAGTTCATTAAAACAAATTGCAGCATGTCATCATCCTTATTCATATCTCTTGACTGTATATTCATAAATTGTACATTGGCAAATTTAAAAAAATATATATATAAAAAGAGGTTTTTGATTCTTGTTAGTGCTGATAACGTCATTCAACAGAAAATTTCTGGGAACTCGTTAATATGGAACTTTCTCTCTCCTTCATTTATTACACCCCATCATGTATTAAGAAGGTTGAAGTGACATATTGGTAGGCTACAATGATACATTACAAGAAATTGGCCGCCTAAATCATTTAATGCAGGTGTAGTGGAGAAGAAACTTATCTCTGCTATTTTTTTTTTCTATCCTCTGGTAATCATTAAAATAACAGAGATTGCGGTGAAGAAAATCTACAAGTTGGTAGCTTCCACTTATGGCAAATATTAAATTTACTATAAATAATCACCACTTTGAGTTAAAATCTGTCTTCTTCACTCCTCTTCTTCACCACATATTCACACACACTCAAAAAAAAAAAAATGAACTCCATCAAAGATGAATGCTTCCCACTTGTTCTTTATCCATATCATAACCTTAGATTGAGGACCAATCTGGAAGGTTCTCAATGGGAAGGGTGTCAAGTTGTGCTTAAGATGCTCATGAGTAGCAACTTGAGCTATGCCCTCACTGCTCATATAACTGTTCATCCAGAGATTCTTCAAATCTTCTGAAAAAATGCAACATTATCTGAGTATCAGAACAGGGAACAGATGGCCATCAAGAGTAAGGTGCTAAATCAAGAAATTCTGTTAAATGAAGCCACCATCAGGACAGCTCTTCAACTTGATGATGATAATGACGTCCTGATGTTCACAAGGGCTCAGAAGGATGATGTCTTAAGGCAAATGGGTTACCACACACAAACCCAACAACGAGCAATCAACACACATGGCTTCATCAAGCCATGTCAATAACTGGTCACACAGATGGGTGCATGGTTTTCAAAGAAGGTCATCAATCATCATGAAATATCTCTCAGATTGATGGAGCCTATACTGGCACTCGTACTCAAAGTACCTTACAACTTCTCTCATTATCTAATGAGTGATTTTGCAAGCAATATGTGGGTTGGGAAGCCATTCTTGATGTATCCTAGTTTTCTGACAAAGATAATCACAAGCCAGCTAGACTTTGCAGGCATTCCTGCAAGTTATCCAAGAGCTGATATGAGACTTCAAGAAAACATGGGTCTCAGCATGCTTGTACCCACCAACCACAACTTTGGGTTGATAACTGATCTGTTGTTGCTCCTGGAAATGGAACATGGTGAAGGGATAGATATTGATTAGGTTTTGTTTGCTTTGCCTGTACAAGTTTTTCTCTGTTAATATGTTGATATTTTGTGCTTGCTTGTTATCTGATTTATGGTTTATATTTTTGGGAAATGGGTAAATAGGAAATGATCATCAGAAATCAAAATTTTGACTCAAAACTCAAAGTTTCTGATAACAGGAGATAAAATCTGGTAATTCAAAAATGGATCTAAATTTTTTTTCTGGTAAGACTTCAATAATAAAATGTTTCAGAAAATATCAGAAAAAGCCAAGAGACATGGATACCACCAGAAAAAAAAAGTGAGTCTTCTGATCTTATCTTATTCCCTCTCATCCAAAAAAAAAAAACTGTCAAAAAGAAAACTTCAAAATCTGTTGAAGAGGATCACAAGTTTAGGGGGAAATCTCAACCAAGAAATTATGTTGACTTCTATTGACCACAACTAAAAGGTCAACAGAAGTAAGAACCAAAAGGGAATACATATGTTCAACAGAATTTATGTTAAATTTCTGATGACATCATCAGAATGGGACTTGTTGACTTACAAAGAAAAGAGGATGCATATGAAGGAAGGTAATTGGACCTCCTATCTAATGGGGTCCACAAAGATGAAAATGTGTCATAGAACCGATAGTTTTCTCCAATCAAAAATCAGTTCAATACTTTCGTGAAGAAATGATTGAAGAAACTACAAATTGAAGGGTCAAGTTGAAAAGGCATAACCACAATTACATGAAAAACCATCTCATCAATGTCTTGATACCCACGATCCAACGGTTACTTTCCGAACCAATAACTCACCTTACCCGATCTAATGGTTATAAAGACATTTAATGAGATCTTAACCACCATTACATGCCACGTTCTAAACCCCCTCAACTCCATACACCAACAATGCTCTGCTGAAACACTCCTATATAACACACACTTAGCAGAAATTCAAAAATCACTCACCTTCCTCACAAAAACTTCAACTTTGAAAATCCCCTGTTTCTCACTTACAATTTAAAAAATCCCTAAAAATTTCAAACCCTAACTCGCAAAGATAAAAAATGGCAGAAGTAAACCTCAACATCCCAATTGTTCAACATGAAGTACCTTTTGTTGAAGATACAGAATTTCTACCAATGAAGGATAACAATCTGCTAATGAATACAGAGCACTTGGAGTATGACATAAGATGTCAACTTCTGGTAGAATATCTCACAAAATGTCCAATATCAGGAGCACTAACAAAAGGAAGAGAGGTACCAGAAAGGCTACTACAGCAATTTGTTCGCACTTTTAATGAAGTTGAAGAGAATCAGGCATCTGCTCATGTATGGGGAAGTGTTTTTGTAACATTGACTCCTGCAAGAGTAAGAGAGTGGCTTGAACTGCCTATTCTTGATAGTTATGTTGAACCTCCAAGCAAAGAAGAATTAATAAGCTTCATTATTGGGCTTGGCTACAAGAAAAAGGATATCAAGAAAATTGGAGCAATTAGAAGAAGTGAATTGTCAGCCATCTAGCAAGTGATGATGGAAGTGCTAAACATATGTCTCACTTCAAAGATAGGAGGAACTGATCAAATCAGTCAAGCTATTCTGACAATCATGTATGGACTCATAAATGGGTTCAAAATTGATTATGGGTCAGAAATTTTCAACCTACTCAAAAGGTCAATCATCACCAGAAATGGAAGAATAAACTCACATCTGCCATATCCAAGGTTAATCTCTATTTTCATCTCTGAAACATTTGCTACAAGAAACATGGAAATTCCAATTTTGGAAGATGTTTGGAGGTCAAAGACCATGAAGGCCAGGAGTTCCAATCATGGATGGGAATCAGACAAAGATATCCCTGTGTTACCAGAAAGCATGATATGCCTCGTTGCACCAGACTCACAATACAGAATAAGACATGAAGAACTTCTGACCGAATCAGATTCTCCAACAGAAGAGCCCAGCAGAGAAGTTGTGAACTGTTCTTCTTCAACAGAAAAAGGAGATGATGAGAAGTCCTCGCCATCAGAAAAGGAGGGTGCAGAAGGAAGAAGAATTCTGGAGATAGCTAACTCACCATAAAACAAGAAAGAACATGCTGAAAGTCAATAGATTCATGAAGCAGGAACTCATCATGAATTTGAAATTCATCAAGAACATTATGCAGAATCACATATTGCTGGAGAAACTCATACTGCTGAAATTGAAGCCACTGAAGTCATACATTATGATGAATCACACATTGCTGGTACATCTCTTTTAAACACTGTTTTAGTTGAGTCTCACAGAGAAGAAACAAAATCAGAAAGCTCAGTTAATGTATCCTACAAGATAGAATACAGAACAACTAAGGTTGATGAGGAGGTTACTAGTTCCATTAATCTCAACTCTGAATCAGAAAATGAGGAAGAGGATGAGATCCCAACAGATAGAGATCAGGAAACTTATCAAGGAAATATGGCTAAAGGTAATTTGTTTACCTCAAAAACTTTTGGAGAATCATATGTTGATATGGTTCAAGGACACAAGGAAATCCAGGATGAAAATGAGTTTTTCATCCCTGGTGGAGATGATTCTGGTAAACTTAAAGCTGCACCAAAATCTGGTAAAGCCAAAAGTGACCTAATCATTTCCAAAACAGCAGCCAATGTGTTTGCAGCTGGTATGTTACGAGGAACATCTGTTGTTCCCAATATCCCTGAAACACCCATGAACCAAGAAAATTTAGAAACAATGCTGGAAAATGTTTACAAAGTCTGCAAAAGAAATCCAGTTGAAGAAAAACTTGATATGTTGCTGTCAGAAATACAGGGTCAAAGGGCTCATATGAAGACTTTGTCAGAATCAGTGGAGGCAATAAAGAAACAAACTGAAGAAAACACTGAAGCACTAAAGTCTCTTCAAAAGATGAAAGAAAAGGCACCAGAATCCAACATCTCTGCATCAGAAATCCAAAAGATTCTCACTGAAATAGAAAAGATCAAGGCACAAGTTGCAAATGCAGTAGAATCAAGGCAATCAAGTAGTTCAAACAGAGTTTTGGAGGAAGTTACCATGCTAAGGGCAAGCAATAACAGTATCACAGATGCCCTTGAGAAGCTATCAAAAGAATGGGCTATAATTCAGACGAAAGCTCAAACTGAATTCACCAATGTTCAGAAAAACATAACCAGCAACTCAAAACAGGTAAAAGAAGTGCAACAGCTAATAGAGAAGATACAATTCAACATTGCAAGATTGGCCAAAGTGGATCCCCAAGAACTCATGAAAGAAATTCCTGCTGAAAGCTCACATTAAGAAGCTCCAAAGTCAACTCCTCAACAATCATCAACCACACCAATCACCAAAACTGGAACCACAATGATGGGTCCACCTCTAAATGTCCCAAGAGATGAAATACTGAAAAGGTTAGCAACTGCAAAACCTAAAGTTATTACAAATTTGAAATTGCTAGCAACTGTCCCAAATCCAACATTGTCTGATGACTTAGCCATAAGTAAATATATGAATATACAAACAATGAATGAATGGGAACAAGAAGGTGACTCATCAAGAAAATCAAAGATTGTTAAGAGAAAAATCTTTGAAACCAAGTCTGTCATGGTTAAAGAGATTGCCATGGATGTAATGATATTTCCTGAGAACAATCTGATGAGCTATTATTTAACAAAAGAAGATGAACTACCAAGATCACTATCTCCCACCAGACTGGGTTTAAGAGAAGAAAGGATGAAAAGGGGGTCAGGTAGCATTCAAAAACAGAATGGGAATCCAGTAAGGAGAATTTTAAAGGTGGATGAAGTGATAGTTGCAACTGATGATGTTGGAGGAACTCATGTGCAAAACATATACACACTTCAGAGAGAAAATGGGGAAGAACAAAAGGTGACTGATGAAGAAATAGCTGACCAGTTGCATCCTTTAGACATTATGTTTCTAAAGGATCACTATGAAAAGGAAAAGAAAAATAACCACGAAGTCAGAAGGGCATTAAATGGCATATCAAAGGCTGGAATATTGCTATTTGAAAGAATGGCTTTTTTCAGACTTTGATCTATGCATCAACTATGAACATGTGCACAACAAAAAAGTGTATGTCAGAAATGGTGCCTCTAACTGAGCAAAATATCTGAAGATGTTGAACAAAAGGCCAGAGAACAGAGGAATTTTTGAACATGTGTCCCCCATGGAGCATGATGCACAAGAGTCAAGCACACCAAGAATGGAACACTAGGGTGAATCTGATCCTAATCGAGCTGATGAAGATGTGAATATAAGTCCTGTGGCAGAAGAACATCATGCTGAAATCTCACATATGGGAGAAACAGGTGCACAACACTCCAAACTAAACATATTTCATTTATCTGAGAGTGATTCTGATGAATCAATTCAAGGAAAACATGAAATTTTACTTAGAGGCACCATTTATGAAAAGCTAAATGTGAGTGAAACTAAGGACCCATTTTCTGAATCAGATTCTGAGGAGGAAAATGTGGTGGCAACAGGTGGAGATCAGCTTGCTGATCAAGGAAACCTGGATGAGAAAACTAATAGTTTCTCAACAACTCATGGAGAACCTGAAAAGGTTCAAGGATATGAGGAAAACCAGAACTTGAATGTGTTTCAATTTTCTGGTGAGGATATAGAGAATTTGGAATCTTCAAATCCTCTTAACCTCAGAACAGCAGAGAATGTGTTTTCTGCTGGTGTTAGAAGGGGAACATCAGTTGTTTCTCCTATTTCCCAAGGACATCAATCTATGTCCATTAAACAACTTCAAAAAGAACTTGAAGACACAACTGCAACTGTGAAAACAACAACAGAAGGAAAACTTGATCTGATACTAGAAGAAATCAGAAATCAAAAGTCAGATATCAAGGTTTTGTCAGAAACTATCAAAGCTGTGCAGAAGCAAACAGAAGACAATGCTGCAGCCCTCAACAAACTGAAAAAGTCATCAGAAAACAAAGAGAGCTCATCAGAATTAGAGAAGACTCTCAAGGAACTGCATGAAATCAAGAAAACCTGGAGTTTCAGAAATTGAAGAAACAAGAAGAAACAAATACTCAACTTCTCACTAATGTTCATTTGTTGGTAGAAAGATTGCAGTATAATGTTGCTAGATTAGCAAAAATCGATCTTCATGAACTGAAAGCCCCAATTCCACAAGAAAGACAAGCAAGGAGATCAGAAACTCCTCAACAACAACCAAAAACCATTCAACAAGTTCAAGCCAAACAAACAGAAACTTCAACAACTCAAAAACAGAAGCAACCCATGGGTCCACATCCAGATAAACAAAAGTTACTCATGGGTCCTCCACCAAATGTCCTAAAGCCAGACACATCAAGGGTACAGCAGAAAGACCATGTTCCAGTTCAGTCATCTTCTACAGCCATCACGGGAGAAACAGAGTTAAGCATAAGGATGGATACAAGAGAGAAGAGAAGAATGGAACTTGAAGTGACTTCCTCAAAAAGGCCAAGAAAAGAAATGATAGAAGATTCAGAAGGGAACATCAGAGAAATGGATGTGGTGACAGGTGACTTACACACTATCATGTACCCTGAAGAACACTTAAAGCATTACTACTGGAAAGGTCCAGTAGACGACCCAAAGAGACCACTCTCTCCATTGAGTAAAGGTATTGTTGAAAACAGAAACAATGGAAGTTGGGTAATTCTACACAAGCACATGACCAATCCAATAGTATCAGTTGAAAGAATTGATACCTTGACCACTGGAGGAGGTATCTTAGGCTGTGAAGCACAAAACAAGTATACCCTGATCAGAAAAGATAACAGTGAACAAAATGTTACTGATGCAAATCTGGCTGATGATATTCACCCATTGGGAATAGTCAAAATGAAGAATATCATTGATGAAATGAAAGGTAATTCAGCTGTGATCAGAAGAGCCCTTGAAAGCCTCAAAAGTGCAGGAGCAAAGCTATACAAAAGGGCTGCACTGGCAGACTTTGATCTATGTATCAATTTTGAGTACAGCAACAAGGTATTAATACCTCCTCCCAACACCAGAATTCCAGCTGAGATCCCTTCCAAACTAGTAAGAACTTGAGCAATCTTTGACCAACCAGAAATGTGTGTAGTCTTCAAAGATGCTAATGAAGAGAAAGCTCTGTTCAGAATCAGTGATATATGCAGGTATTCAAATCAAACTCTAAAATATATAAGGAACTGCATGAATGAAAAACAAGAGCAGCTCAAGAAGAAGGGAAAGAACAATGAACAGCTGAGAAAAACAATCGAAGAATGCATTGAAAACCGGATAGAAGCAAGAGGATGGTACAAAGAAATGTACAAAGAAACTCAAAAGGCTATTGATCACAAGAAAAGGCTGAAACCAGGAGACAAATACAGAAGTGGAGTGAAGATCAATTAATGAATTGATGAGATTAAATTTCTGTTTTTGAACAATATTTTACTTTTGTCTGATTTATGGTTGGTTTGACTATGTTCTATGTTTCTGAACTTAGTTGTTTTTAAATTTCTCTTTTAAGAAAGTTGTTTATGTTAGATATAGAGATAGTTCATTTTCTTACAATACTTAGGGGGAAACTGTTAGGAAACTTTATTTGTAAGTATTGAAGAAAATCACAATCAACTGGATCTATGAAGAGATCACAGTCCTGATGATCACAAACAAGAACAAGAAGATTGGATGGGACAACTGAAATGCACAGCATCTACTTCAAAGAATCACAAGTTGATCAAGAGCTGAATTGGATTATCAGAGAAGGTCATTTCTGATTGATCTGATGATATTTCTGATGAAATATCATCAGTTTCTGACGATTCTGATCATCAGGATTTTTCTGATGAAGTACCCCACTTGTCTGAAATTGGCTCTATCCTGCCACAATTACCGAAGCAAGTTGACATTATTGGATATCATGATGAAAAAGGCAACTTGAACGTTAGATTCAATGAATATGTCAATTGGCCAGTTTTTGCAGGACTTATTGCATGAATAAACTATTGTTTATTCATGCACACAACCTTCTATAAATAGAAGGCTCAACCAGGAGAAGCAAAGTGAGTTTGAAGCTTATCATTCATACATACATCAAAACTCCATTGCCCTCTCACCCACAGAATTCAAGATTCATTTGTACTAGATAATAATCTTACAATCACCTTGTAAACCATTTTGTTTCAAAGTGATATAAACTTGATAATTCTATAGGTCTTGTTTCTTGAAAGTCTGATTTCCATTTCCGCACATCTTTTTCACATCTACTGAAATCACTTGCCATATTACGTGAAAAGAAGTTGTTTTAAGGCCATACTGGGTCCAACACTTAGAAATAGAACTTGGGAAATTGTTGACTTACCTAGGGATAGAAAACCGATATGGTGTAAATGGATATATAAAATAAAATACAAAGCAAATGGTGAGGTTGAGAGATATAAAGCTTGTTTAGTGGCGAAAGGTTATAATTAACGTGAGGGTATTGATTTTGGAGAAACTTTTTCTCCGGTCGTTAAAATGGTGAGTGTTAGGTATGTGTTGAGTATAGCTGTTCAAACTGAGTGGTCGTTGTTTCAGCTTGATGTTAATAATGCGTTTTTATATGGTTCTATTTCTGAGGATGTTTATATGACACTTCCCGAGGGGTATCATACTAAAGGTGAAAATAAAGTATGCAAACTAGTTAAGTCACTTTATGGTTTAAAGCAAGCGCCTAGAAAATGGAATGAAAAGCTTACAAATGTTCTCCTAAGTGTTGGTTTTGTGCAACGTGTGTGTGATCATTCTTTATATATTTTGTCTAAAGACTCAGTGTTTATTATTTTGTTAGTCTATGTAGATGATATAGTTATAACTGGAAATAATAATTCTGAGATTAATATAGTGAAAACCATGCTTAGTGACACATTTCATATTAAAGATCTAGGTTTACTTAAGTATTTTTTGGGAATAGAGGTGTTGTATAATAAAATTGGTTTGCGTTTAAGTCAGCGAAAATATTGTTTAGAATTACTAAGTGAGTTTGGGTATTTACGATGTAAACCGGTGTCTACTGCTATAGAACTAAGTCATAAGGTTAATTCTAAAACTGAAAGTAATGCTGAAAATGTTGTTAATGTAACGAACTATCAGAAATTGATAGGAAAATTAATTTATTTGTTATTAACACGTCCTGACATTAGTTATACTGTTCAATATCTAAGTCATTTCATGCATAGTCCTACAGAAGGACATCTTAAGGTTGCTTTGCGTTTGTTAAGATATTTGAAGTGTAGTCCTGGAAAAGGACTTATGTTTAGAAAATATGCAGATTTTTGTTTGTCATGTTATGCTGATTCCGACTGGGCAAAATGTCCTGTTAGTAGGAAATCTGTCACTGGTTTTTGCATTTTCTTAGGCACAAATTTGGTGCTTGGAAAAGCAAGAAACAAAGTACGGTTTCCAGGTCTTCGGGAGAAGCTGAATACAGATCTATGTGTTCTGCTACGTGTGAGCTTGTTTGGCTTGTTAATGTGTTAAACGAGCTGCAAATAAGTTGTGAGTACCTATTAAATTGTTTTGTGATAGTAATGCAACTATATCTATAGCTGCAAACCCATTTTTTCATGAAAGAACAAAGCATTTTAAGATAGACTTATATTATCTGAGGGAAAAGATCTCTACAGGATTTATAAGGACTGAAAAGATTAACACTGAAGGTCAATTGGCTGACATCTTTACCAAAGGTTTAAGTGTTAATCTACACAATTATTTCTGTGAAAAACTGGGAATGGTTGATTTGTTTAAACCAAATGGATGAAGGGGGGATGTTAAAATATTATAAGACATTGGTCATCCATTTGGGCTTGTATTGTATTACCGTTCACATGTTCTGGGCTCGGTTGTTGATCATTGGGCTTATATTGAGATTGGGCTTGTATTATTGATCTGTTTCTACAAGTGGTTAGTTGTTACATGTTGTTGCAACAGGATAAATATCTGGAGGGTGTATTCTGTAACATTGGAAGGGCTGCGATCATCATCAGCCAAAGTTTTGGACCTAGATGTAATATCTTGTGACCGGGAATATTAAAAGGCAGTTATCAACTCTATTAGTTCAGTTCTCTCTCATATTTTTACTTTCAATCTCTGTATTAGTTTTTCTAGGGTTTGAGAAGATTGTGTGGCGATTGTTATCGCAGTTGTTGTCTTCTTCACTCTCATCTGTATTTCTGAGAGTTTGTTGCTGGTTATTTCTGATGATCATAAGTGGATGATCATCGAGACGTCTTTGTATTTTCTGTATTGTTTTTTATCTTACTTTTGTAAGATCTAGGGTTCTTCGGGGGAAAATATTTTTGGTTTGGGTTAATAAGAATTTTGTCACTTGTTTTGTTGCTACTTTCTCTTGTTCTGTTGTTTGATTGATCATCATATCATGGTTGTTAAGAGTTACACCTTAACTGTCATACTATATCATGAAAAGTTGCGATGCTTCACCCTAGCCACTGTGATGGTTAGACTCCTATTTAACGTAAACCATTTGATGTGTTTTAGACACAAAACATGACCGACTCATTATACACATAAACTAATATCTCGTTCTCTACCGAAAGCTTTTTTTGACTCCTATCGATTTTGTTTGTATACGGAATGTTTTAATGTGACATTGAAACATTAAGGATTCAAAATGCTAATCAAGTTGGTTCAAATATTGTTTTAGTAACTGATAACAGTTATACCCCAATTGTCATTCTATTTCATGAAAAATTATGATGCTTTACCCCAACCATTACGATGGTCCGACTCCTATTTTATGGAAATCATATGATCTGTTTTAGACACAAAAATGACTAAACTGCTAAAATCGGTTGTTGAATTGGTTGGTCCGACTCCTCTTATTGCTTCGCATATACATACTAGTAGGGAACCCGCGCGATGCGGCGGAGTTGAGATTAGGTAGAAATGTTTCGGTCGAAATAGGAACGGGCCAACTACTGACCAACCAATTCAACAACCGATTTTAGCAGTTTAGTCAGGGAGATAAGTAGGAGTTTGGTCAATTTGTTCAAAATCAGTTTATTTACGCGTAGACATATCGCCAGGCACACGCGCCATGCTGGGCTAGTGCGGACATCAAACATGTTTCAAGCAAGTTGGTTTTCATTTGATCAACATTTCAAGCCATTAGCTACAAGGCACTCGTGTGTAGTATGTTAAGTATACATTGCTTGATTTGTCTTTCAAAGATCAAGTTTGTGGCCGCATGTTTTTAACTCAATTGGTGTGAACTGTTATTTCAACGCTATCAAAGGTAACAACTTACAATACTTATCCATGCCAGCTTTAGGCTATAAAAATGAATATACTATTTCCAAAAAAAAAAAGAACGTTTTTGTCATCTAAATTCTCGAATCTAACCTAAAGGAAATGCAATACAAGTACCAATTAATCGATTTGTACTATCTTTCATCAGTTTCAAATGCATCTCTGACGGCTTGAGGCTTGGATGCGAAACGATTCGATCGCCGCTTTCAATTTTTGGTGCAGTGAGGGGATGTAGAATAAAGGAGGGTAGGGATGGAATTGCCTTTCCATCTTCAACTACGGGAAATGGTTTTGTGGTCTTAAAATGTGGGGAAATTATGGTTTTGTCACAAGGAAATACTATGTACAGTATTAGAGTTATACACTCAGTATTTTAATATGATTGTGAAACATCCATGATTCAAAAAGGTATCAAAGTTGAGTGTAATATGCAACCTACAGTAAAAAGTTATGTCTCATGATAAAACTCTTATGTGAAAATAGTAAAGGATTAATATGCTATACAATAGAGAGTAGGTGAAACGATTCTGGGTTGAAATAAGTGAACCCGAGTCTAACACATATATTTATGGGCTGTTTGGCTGAGCTTTTCAAAACAGCTTATTTGCTTATTTGCTTTCTGAAAAGCAAATAAGCAAATAAGCTGTTTTGAAAAGCTCAATTTTAAAGCTTTTCAAAACAGCTTATTTGCTTTTCAGAAAAGCAAATAAGCTGTTTTGAAAAGCTCAGCCAAACAACCCCTTATTCTTGAGACACTTAAAATCTTCACCATGTTTAAAGTTCCTTTAAAAGAATGAGTAATACTTTCTTCACCATGTTTAATGTTCACTTAAAAGAATGAGTAATACTTAGCGACTTATTAACAACTAGAATTAATAACTCATTTGGTAGAGACTCTAATTTTTTGGTGGGAGGTTTTGGGTTCACTCCGAAGGAATGAGTAGATTATGATTTATTTGGTGTAATTTGTGAGTATGTAAGCGTTGCCATTCAAAAAAAAAAAAAACATCAAGCTCAAAGAAACATTTTTGCAATAACTATCTTTTTAATATTTTTTCTTTCCTTTTCTCTCATGCCCAATCTACAACCTCAGTTATATACTCTTAGCTAGAGATTTAAGTCAGATGCCATACTGTTTATTTTGAACATATTTTTTTCTCTAAATTCTGTATATAAAAATTCTTTGAAACTCTTAATCTGCGTGGAAGTTGCCCATCAAGTCCCATTCAACTCAGATTTTTTTGCAAACTCTACACGCATAGGAAATTGTATTTCCTTTTTTTTTTTGAAAAGTAAACTATCACAAACCAGCTGACCCAAACCGGGCCGACCAAAAAACTACAACCGTAGGACAATTACATATTTACAAAAGAGCACCAATCTCTCCATTCTATCACTTTATATTTAGATCTATTCGACCACCAAAGGAACCCCAACACCTTGATCTCGCTAACAATACTATCTACTCTGATGGGTTTATTAGAAAATATCAGATTATCTCTAGCTCTCCACAAGATCCAACACGCTATCCTGATAATGCCTTGAACCGCCGTCTTCTTTTTCTCAGACCCGCTAATGATTATATGAAAATCCAGCAGATCCTTTATTGAGAAAGCAAAGATGCTAGGGATCTTGCACCACGAGCTAATTCCATTCCAAACGTTAGACGCAACGAAGCAAGCTATGAACAAATGATCAACTGATTTTTCGTCCGAACCACACAACCGACACAAGGAATCTCCCACCAGAATATTTCTTTTTCTCAAGGCTTCAGTAGTAGCGATTCTATTCAATTCCATTCTCCAAGGGTGAATATTAACTTTAGATGGGATCCATTTACTCCATTCCATTTTGTAACCGTTAACTCTCGATGTATCCGAATGAAGGAGCTTTTTGACCACTTTAACCGATAAAGAACATGAGGAATCTGAAGCCCATTTCCACCTGTCGCAGTCGTCTGAGAGGTGGATATTGTCCAGAAGGGACTAAGCTGCTGTAAGTTTGTCAACAAGCCCGAATCAATTAGAGGTGTTTTCCAACTCCACGAAAAAACCCGATCAGCACCTAGATATCTGATCCGGTCCGCCACACGACACCTCTTTTCCGACTCCATCCTAAAAAAGTCTGGGAAAAGCTGTTTGAGTGGCTCCGAAGAAACCCAATGATCTAACCAAAGAGATATCTCGTTACCGTTGCCAACCTCTCCAACCATAAAATTCCGAAGAGATGAACCTCCAATTTTAGTTTTAATAAACACTTTTGCAATATTATTCCGAACCCCGTTAAAAGACTTCTTAAAGGGAATGCATTCCCACCCAACCCGGCTGTAATGAAACGCATCTACAACTATGTTCCATAGATTGTTATTTTCCGTTTTGTATCGCCATCCCCATTTAGACAAAAGAGATATATTGACCTCATAGAGTTTATTCAAACCTAACCCTCCTTCTTTCATATGACGTGACACGCGATCCCAGTTAACCCAATGCATCTTTCTTTCTTCGGTTGAACCTCCCCATAGAATTTTTTTAATCATAGCCTCCAGATCCGAAATCACCTTTTTGGGAGCTTTGTAAAGCGAAAAATAGTAACAAGGGAGACTTTCCAATACCGCTTTAATAATAACCACCCTACCTCCGATCGACAAAAGGTGAGACTTCCAACTGGCAAGTCTAGCACGAAATGTATCGTACACCGGTTTCCAATTGTTAATACGATTCATATTAGCTCCCACCATTAAGCCTAAGTACTTAAAATGCGAAGAATCCGGTTTACAACCCACCTCAATAGCCATTGCCCCGATATCTTTGTTACCCACTCCTATGCCAAAAAGATTTGATTTGTCAATGTTGATTTTAAGGCCTGAGCACGCGTAGAAGCACCGAAGGATTCTCACAATATTAACCACTTCATTTTTATACCACTCCCCTATGACTATTGCATCGTCCGCGTATAAAAGATGAGTAATGACCAGTCCACTATTGGGGGAAGCAATGCCTTTTATCGATCTCGCTTCTCTAGCCCGATTGAGCATACATGATAGAGCCTCCATCACCACTAAGAAAAGAAAAGGAGATAACGGGTCCCCTTGTCTCATGCCTTTTTCACATCTAAATTTAAATGTAGGAGCTCTATTCACCAAAACGGACGAACTAGCCGAGACAAGAATACCCGAAATCCATTTACACCATCTATTTGGAAAACCCATTTGAGTAAGCACGTTGGTCACAAAGCTCCAACTCACATTGTCGTAGGCCTTTTCAAAATCAATTTTAAGAAAGAAAGCTTTTGATTTCCTCTTTTTGATCCATGATATTAGCTCGTTAACTATTAAAGGACCGTCCAAGATGAATCTTCCTTTTAAGAATGCCAATTGGGATTCAGAGATAACGCAGTCCCACCTCTACTCTTCACAGAGACCCGGGTTCGAGTCCAGGCAGGGGGTATTCTGCCACCTTCTTCCCTGAGGGAAACGGACTCAGCTCGGGATGGGGTATTCACCGCCAGGAAGCATTGGGACATTGCTAGCTTGTGGAGTGGGATCACTCCAGCGGCCGGGAGGTCCGTGCAATAACCCCCCCCCCCCCCCCCCCCAATTCCATCTTTTCAAGTTCCGAAAGAGCTATATTTTTGGATTCATTTTCTTTGGCCAAAAATTCGTCCCTCCAAATCTTAAGAAAAGATCTAATTCTAGCAAATTTAGCTGTAAGACTTGAATCCGGGGGCTCAAACGGCACAAAACCATCCACAGCCGATTTGACTGCGTCCTCAAAACCCGGTTTCCTTATCCAAGAATTATAAACTCGGAAAGAACAAGGACCGAATTTTAAATCAACCAATTCTAAGATAATCAGACAGTGATCAGAGAATCGAAAAGGCAAAGCTCTCACGCACGCAGAAGGCCATTTATTAAAGAATTCCGAGCAAACTAGAAATTTATCCAATTTACTAAGCTTTCTCCCATTGTCCCTTAAAGAAGTAAAATTTCATCCCTGCATAGGATACTCGAGCAATCCATTGTTAAAAATAAAGTTTTTAAAGTTTTCTGAGCATTCCGGTTTAAACTTAGAACGTTTCCTTTCTTCTTGTGAGCGAACCGCATTGAAGTCTCCAACAATAACCCATTGCCCAATAGAAGGATCTATAGCATTAGAAAGCTCATTCCACAACTGTAACTTGTCCGTAGTGTTTTGAGGAGCGTAAACATTGATCTGGTTAATCGGATCTCCACTACCAGCAGTCGTTCCTTTAATGATCAGAAAAAATCTTTTCTGAACAACTGAAGATATCTTTAGAACTTTTGGGTCCCAGATCCAGAGGAGCCCCCCCCTGAGAGACCAACCGAAGCAACTGAAGCCGATTCAAGGTTCCCGTTTCCCCAAATTTTAGATAAAACCAAATTCAAAACAGATGAGACCTTTGTTTCTTGAAGGGCGATGACACTGATTTTGTTTGAGTTATTCAAATCTCTAATCCAAGCGGCCTTAGCTTCCCCAAAAATACCTCTAACATTGAAGGACATGATGTTCATTGATCAACCACATTGTTGCCTTTTCCTCTAACGAGCTCACTGATCAATTCATTGTGGTTGCTGAAATCAACTCCCACGGAATTCCCGATTTTAATAGTAGCCCTAATCTCTTCTTCAACCTGAGCCACAACAGTTTCTTTGTTAAGAGCATCCGAATTCTCCTCCCTGTTCTCCTTTCTAACTTGATTACCGGTCGCTGCCACGCCAGAATTATCGAGGCCGTCCAAATTCTCCTGGCTCAATTACAACCCTGCTGTAACCAAATCGTCAATTTGGGGAGTATTCTATGTCTGAAAAGTCTGGTCCTCAGGTGTCTGGATATTAAGATCAAATGAGAAAGCCCCTTCTTCCCTACAACGTTTTTTGGGCCTATTTTTCGAGTTTGGGCTTGATGTGCCATGACGGTTAGGTGGTTTATGTCTGGGCCTGATTCTACTCACTTTTTTTTTGGGCCTGTCAATATTCTCTGATGCTCTAAAGAAAAAAGAGTTAGTGTTTTGCGAAGATTCTTGACCAGTTGTGGCTTGGGCCCCACTAGTTCTCAAGTGGTCATGGACAACCTGGGGATCCGAACCAACCTTAGCCGAACAATTCTGATCTTTTTCCATCTGTGGCCCATCCTCATACATAGGCTGCATTGGGCTCTCCTTGGAATTCGAACCGTTAGTGGGGACAAAAGCTATATCACTAATATTTTTATTGATATTCCCGCCTTCAATAATGTCCATCTATTCGATTCTATATGATTCGCCGCCATTGCTTTCATTGAAAGGCTTAGCCAATACAATACTAGGGTCCCCATGCAAAGCATCTGAGCCGTCTTCCTTCGTAAAACCCAAAAACTCATTGCTACCATTAACCTTTTCAACTTCCAATGAACCCCCCACCGGCGACGCTGCACGGAAGTCCTCCGATCGTACGTCCGTATTCAGGCCAACCACTCCCATGCAATCAGGGATCCAAACATCGTTTACCTCCACAATCCACACTTGGAAACATCTATCTTTCCATTTGTTTGTAATCAAATCGTTGATAACTTTACCATCTCTAACCAGATTCCCCACACACGTTGTTGATATGTCGCCATCATCGATCAACAATTGAGCTGGTTGAATAAGGACACCGAATTCTTAAGCAATTCTATTAAACACCGAATTATCCGCTAAGTGCAACGGCACCCCGAACACGTTCAGCTGTCACAGCCCCCGACCCCATCCGGGAGCGGGAGCCGCGCGACTCAAAGCAGATGGTATCGGTGTTTATTAATTTGGCAGCGGAAAGTTTCACCAGGACCGTAGTTAGGAAATATTTTTATCAGAGTTTAAACACCAAAATGGTTTGGGATAAAACCCAAGTTTTTCTAATAATACTTTCATCATAATAAGTGGGATAAAACCCGACTTTCATTTGCAATATATTTATAGGGATAAACCCTGATTACAATTCTGCTTTTTAATTAGGTAACTTTTATAGCCACTTTTCTAAGCCTTTAGTGCTCTCCAGCTGGCTTTTATGGGCTTCACACTAAGTTACCTGAAACACGTGTTCAAAACATTTTATCAGCAAGAAATAATGGTGAGTTAATCACAGTTTAATCAAAACAGGTTTTATCATTGTACAACATTGAGGGCGATCTTGCAATTACATTTGTTTATATTTCTACCTTAATTACCACCCACGGCACTATCAATCCATGACTGGTGGTTATGCTACTACTCACAATGTAGTAACAAATTTTGTATACAAAACCCCAATATACCGACGATAATTGTAGAATTACAAATACTCAATCACTGTTAATTTTCATGTAAAATAATTGAGGTTTTGTAAAAACTGTTTACAAAAAGAAAGGATTACTCACATTGCTATTTTTGGTATTTCCTTGTGACTTCCTGGTTATAATCTAGTTAGATAAACAATGCACACGCGTTAGTATAATAACCCAATTTACATTAGGTTATACCCTCCCCGAGACAGAACTCCAACGACTACGTCGGGCAGAGCCTCGATAGGCGTTACGGAGCACTAGATCAATCGGGCAGCGTATCTAATACGTAACCGGGGGTTATGATACTTACATCGAGGCAGACTTCGCTATTTTAGTGGGTATAATACCCGATATCAATTTTCAGTAATTTAGAGAGAGAGAATCGAGTTTGAACGAATTGAAATGAAATGCCGAAGGTCCCTATTTATAGTGCCTGGTCGTGAGTCTCTCGTGCCCTGCGACAGAGACAGGAAGGGCTTTCGCGCCCCACCAAAGACCTAGAGGCGGTTAGGGTTTTGCTGAGTCATGGCAGGTCTCGACGTGTGTCATGCCACGTGGCACGCTGTGGTTTCGCCCTCTGTTGCTCGGTCGCGCCCCGCGACAAACTATTAATTTTGTTTTTATTTGTTATTTAATGAAATAAAGGTTATTCGGGTCCGGTTTTCACATTCGGGATGTATTTTAGGACATTTAAGGGTGTCTAAAATATTTTAAGGAGGGTTGTTATATCCTCCCCACCTTGTTTTAAATCTCTTCCTCGAGATTCGAGTTACTATATTCCCGTGGAGTTATATCAAGTCTTGTAGTTAGTAAAAACAGTGTTAAAGCGTGTTTGAAAATATTTAGTGGACGGAAGTTCCGAACCTCTGTCGGTTGAGTGGAAATTTGGAGAAAAGTAACTTATCTGGACTTGAGATAGTGCAAGATAATTCAACTTAAAGCAATACGAGATTATCAAAACAGATGAAAACCTTTCAAGTGGTTTTGTTAGAAGTTTCTCTATGAAAGGGGTAGTCAGATTCGTTAAAAGAGGGAAGTCCAGTTCCAGGCATGTTGGACCATTTATTAAACGAATAGGACCCGTAGCTTATTAGCTACAACTGACGAAAATGATGTATGTATGAAATCTTACATAAACGCTTAGGAGACGAATCCTTAGTGAGAATTTTCTAAGGAAAATGAGAAAATGAGAAACTTAAATTAGTTTCAGGGATTGATGTTAACTGAACGTGATACAATTGAGTTTCACAAACTCAATAGAGACATATGAATCGAATGTAAACGACCTTTAGGAACAATATGATGTAATGTCAGAAGAGAACTTACTTTAATCGTTCAACTGAGAAGAACTCTGAATCAATCATCTCAATTGAAAATAGAAGTATGAAAAATGTTTTGGCAATAATTAAACCAGAATCAGTGACGTTTATTTAAATGGTAAGGACAGACCGGAGAATACAATAGAATCTAGTGTATCATGGTCTTAATACATAGTTGTCTCAAGACTACCTGAATGATAAGTCAACCGTATGACGTATGAATTGATATGATTAGGGTTTACTATTAGCACAGGCTACAAATTTATACAGACACTGCAAGGGGTTTGTAATGATTGAAAGAATTTAATGATTACGGTGACTGAATGAATTCACCGTTTTCGAAATTAACTGAAAGATTCAATGAAGTGAATCTGGATATTCAAAAGATATGATGTTCAAATGAAGGAACAATTGAATATCGTAGGATTGATCAAAGATAAAAGAAATGTTGGAGGCACAATGGAATATAATATGAATTTATGTACCCTTATCCTAACACATAGTTGTTTTAAGATTTATCTTAGGATGATGAATCAATAAATAGATAAATTCATACCTCAGGTATGAAAATGAAATGAGTCTTAAGTTTTCAAAGAAATTGCCACCGCAAGGTGTCGTGGGTTAACAAACGATTTATTGGAGTCGTAGGCTTTGAATAGGTCTACTATGATTCAAACGAATGAAATTACATTGAATATGATGATCTCAATTCATCATATGGGATTGTGAATCGAATGTATAGAAGCAAGTTCAAACAATTTGAGCTTGGTTTAGATATATTCCAACAATGGAAATATGTATTGACAAGAAATGTTAATAAAATCCGGTAAGTATCTTTGGAAAAGGAAAGAGAGTTTTCCAAGAAATCTGTTGACTTGATGTCAAAAGTCACGTTTTTGCAATAATTCAAGTTATCAAGATTTAAAATGAATACCACAACATAATATTCGAACTTGTGAATATAAAATCTTTTGAAGTGGAATCACATGTGTAACAAGTAATGCTTGTGCAACGTATGAATTTGTCAAGAGATGAGACAAATGAGAATTGGCTTTATAAAAGAAAAAGACCTTTTATTGATGAAGTTTTGATCAGAATCAAAAGTCAACTAACTTAAGTATAGTCAAAACATAAGGGTGCTTATTTTGTTTTTATCTCCGGTATTATAATATTTATGCGTTTTCCTTAGCCTCATCTGGGTTTCTATCCTCGTTGTTAGGTGCCTTAGATAGTTTCGGGCAGTAGAGACGGAAGTGGCCTGGATCTCCGCATTTGTAACATACATTAGTGTTCCTTCTCCTTCTACATTCTTCCTCTGTATGCCCAGTCTTTTTGCAGAAGTTACAGCGAAGTGTCTTCTTAGAATGGTGTTTTATTATGTGCTTCTGGTTATGGTCGTTGAAGGTAGGTCGCGTGATTGCTGGTTCCGTTTCTTTGTTCTTACATGATTTGTCAGAGTGGAATTCCATATAAGAGTAGCTATAGGTTGTGGTTTTCTTTCGTCTGGATGATGGAGTTTTGATACGAATATCATGACCTCCATTGTTAATAGGGTTAGGTTTGAAGTGATGAGTATGCTTACAGCGTAAAGTAGGACTTTCGTCTATAGGCATAGAAATTTTAATAGCTTCAATAATCGAAGGAATGGCATTCGATATTCCTTGAGGTATTATGTTTTCTATAGTGCTCCTGTCCAAATGGTTTTCATTACTTGTCTGAATTTCTTGATTACAGGTTATTTCCTTTGACATCTGAATTGCAAACATGTTCGGATGTAACTATCATAGAACTAAGCAATTATACAGGCACATTTTGTTGCTCATATTATATTATGCAAAAGTATAATCATACCTATCAGTATGATTTGTTGATAAATATATATATACTTATAGATATATTATGTTTTAATATTTTCTTTTCACTATATATTTTATCAAAATATAAGGAAAGTATATATATGATATATTATGTGCTATTTCTTGTTATCGTAGTTACAGACGAGCTCTTATTCCAGATTATGGGCTCGGTGTATTACTAAGAATGACTTTATATTTTCAGGGCTCATGATTGAATAAATATTCGGGATGTTTGGTGGAAACTGTGGTTGTGATTGTGGCTAGAATTAAAGGTTTATATAAAACCCCGAGTGTCCTTAGGGTTTCTTTTGGGTAAACTGTGGTTAATGAGTTGAAAAATCATTTGGATAATTTCTAGGTAAACAGGTAGATCTGTTTCTTCAGTTATATACAAAAATTTGCTTTTCTACAGAAGATATTTGTCTTATTATATTGTATAAATTAGCAAGAAATTCTATTTTATATGTGCATATGTATACACGATTTTCAAAATAATATATAATACCAAATTATAACAATCCAATTATATAGCGGAGGGTATTAATTATCCTTTTTATTTTCATAACTTTGTTTTCTTATACTAACAATAGTAATTGGAATGAATTTCTATTGATCATACTATTTTGAAATAAAAGGGTGAATAACTAAATTAAATCAAAATATATAATTCTTATGGATTTATTAGAATAGCCTTAACAAGAGGGTTGAACCATATTGGTTGAAAATATTTAGGAGTTGATTCTTGATTTATAAATTTTATTTATTTAAAGAATCATAATAGATAATACAAAGTTTAGCGTTTCTAAATTTGATCCTTATTGTAGGAAGTATTACTCTTATATCAGAATATACATACATATAAATCAAATGTAGTTTAAGAAATGAGTTAAACTATTAAATGATAAAATTGTTAAGTTATTTCCTTGTGATATACACGTATTACGTATATATATTTTAAATTATACAGTTATACAGTAACATATATTTTTTTATACATTTCTATTTTATGTATGAAATATCATTTGTTTCACTAATATAATTTATAAAATATAGAATACTGATATAGTTTTCACACATTTTTCATGTGTATGTAAATGTACATGTGCTTGTATAATATAATGAAAGCATATATAATATTTTCATAGTATCATTATAAAAATTCTGTTGTAATATTATATTTAAACAACAAACATGTTTTAAGTATGCTGAGGTATTATATTTTAACAAAATAAATAATATAATTACATGTTTTGTCAAAATCTTGACAAAATATAACCGAGTAAAATTTTAGGCTATATCATAAATCATAAAACATACTACTTGCATCAAAAAATATTTTATATTATAATATTTTAGTGACATCATACCTAAAGGGTGTTACCTTATATCTCTGATTAAGATATTAATGTTAGTAGCACAATATGATTATAATTTATATTGAATTGTATTCACATGAATATATAGGTATGATATCTATTACAAAGTTTAATATATTATGCATATATTCCTTTTATATATTTATAGCATAACATATTGTAAGATACAAATAGGAGTTACACATACTGAGAATTTAAATGACATAAAATCATTTAAGTATAATATATAAATTATATTATCTTAATATTTATATTATGCTATTTTCGAATTATCATATCTGAATTGTGTTATCTTATATTAATATCTTTGACTAAGATATTAAATATTAGTAGCATAATATTATATTGTTATAAAATTTATATTGAATTATATTCACATAAATATATGAATATGATACATATAATATTTCACAAAATTTGATAAGGCATAACATTATTAATATATCACTTATATATATGTAATATTAAACATAGCTTAACTGTAAGATACAGATATGGGTAATGCACATTGGGAACTAAAATAAATGATATAAAAATCATACTAGACATATTAAGATTTTATGTTCGCAGGATAACACATAAGGTATTAATTTCCTAACATAACATAATTGTTTAAGTTTAGGTAATAGAAGAACACCTAAATGGCTTAAACAAGTGGCTTAGCTCTGATACCACCTTCTGTCACAGCCCCCGACCCCATCCCGGGAGCGGGAGCCGCGAGACGCAGAGCAGATGGTATCAGTGAATATTAATTTGGCAGCGGAAAGTTTCATCAGGACCGTAGTTAGGAAATATTTTTATCAGAGTTTAAACACCAAAATGGTTTGGGATAGAACCCAAGTTTTTCTAATAATACTTTCATCATAATAAGTGGGATAAAATCCGACTTTCATTTGCAATATATTTAATATTTATAGGGATAAACCCTGATTATTGAAACAATTCTCCTTTTTAATTAGGTAACTTTTATAACCAATTTTCTAAGCCTTCAGTGCTCTCCAGTTGGCTTTTATGGACTTCACACTAAGTTACCTGAAACACGTGTTTAAAACATTTTATCAGCTACTGGTGAGTGAATCCCAGTTTAATCAAAACAGGTTTTATCATTGTACAGCATTGAGGGTGATCTCGCAATTACATTTGTTTATATTTCTACCTTAATTACCACCCACGGCACTGTCAATCCATGACTGGTGGTTATCCTACTACTCACAATGTAGTAACAAATTTTGTATACAAAACCCCAACATACCGACGATAATTGTGGAATTACAAATACTCAATCACTGTTAATTATCATGTAAAATAATTGAGGTTTTGTAAGAACAGTTTACAAAAAGAAATGATTACTCACATTGCTATTTTAGGTACTTTCTTGTGACTTCCTGGTTATAATCTAGTTAGATAAACAATGCACACGCGTTAGTATAATAACCCAATTTACATTAGTTATACCCTCCCCGAGACAGAACTCCAACGACTACGTCGGGCAGAGCGCCTCGACAGGCGTTACGGAGCACTAGATCAATCGGGCAGCGTATCTAATACGTAACCGGGGGTTATGATACTTACATTGAGGCAGAGCTTCGCCAATTTAGTGTTTATAATACCCGATATCAATTCTACAATTCAAAAATTTAGAGAGAGAGAGAATCGAGTTTGAACGAATTGAAATGAAATGCCGAAGGTCCCTATTTATAGTGCTTGGTCGCGAGTCTCTCACGCCCCGCGACGGAAAAAGGAGGGGCTTTCGCGCCCTGCCAGAGTCCTAGAGGCGGTTAGGGTTTTGCTGAGTCATGGCAGGTCTCGACGCGTGTCATGCCACGTGGCACGCTGTGGTTTCTCCGTCTATTGTTCGGTCGCGCCTCGCGACAGACTATTTGTTTTGTTTTTATTTGTTATTTAATGAAATAAAGGTTAGTCGGGTCCGTTTTTCACATTCGGGGTGTATTTTCGGACATTTAAGGGTGTCTAAAATATCTTAAGGAGGGTTGTTATATCAGCCATGCCACCCTTTCAAACGGCAAAGTTTGACCTTTCCACATATCCAAAACCGTAAACCATTCTTTCCATTTCTCTTACTTCAAGAGAAAACCCGTAGCTTCTTCATGGTCCCTGAACTTCAACATGATCGAAATGCCCCCCACATAGTGAATCTCCACCCCTTCAAGACCTTCCTCCCCTAAAATTTTGTCCATCTTAGTTAAAGTTGAAAGGTTAACTGTTCTTCCAACCAGGGCTCTGCCGTAAAGGTAATGGAAAGCTTTAACATCCTCACGGACGTCAATAGTTTTAGGCTGTCTGACCTCCTGTCTGTGATGCAAGGATCCACTTCCTCGTCTGTTATCTCTGAACAGGTCCGCGAAAGAGCTCCCACCAGTTTGTCTGAATTTGTTTATCTCCGGTGCTGAATTCTGTGTTTGCTGAGTTTTCCCCGTATTCCCGTTTCCAACAGTTGTCTTATGTTGTGCAGCAGCCTCCATAATACTAGCATTTTCTGCCGCAAATTTGGCGATGTTAACTTTAAGAATGTGTCTCCCCATCTTGGTGCCGTTCATCCCAATTTCTAGGTCTTTCGCGTCCCTAACGTTCTTGAATGAGACAAAACCAAACCGATTCCCATCTCTATCGTTTTTCCTTGCGATGTACGTCCCCACCATGTCTCTATAGTACCCAAGAAAGTCCGTCACCTCCCACGGGGTGCAGCCGAAAGGAAGGTTAGTGACATTGTACTTGGTAACATTCCGGTCAATCCTTGAATCCCCGCTCCTCCCTTTCGATTCCGATGGTCCGCGACTGATGTGTGCAAAATGCAACATATAAATTACATCAAATGTGGCATAAAACTAACCATTTTTTTAGTACTAATGTTGGAAAAAGCGTGTTTTTGTCTTCCTTTTGCATTTTCAGGATTAAATGAGCTCAAATGAACAAAAGAAGCAAAAAGGCAGCTAAATCTAACATAAATACAAGAAAAGGAACAAACGTGGCATGCCCGACCCCCGACAGCATCTTCCCAAGCAAAATCAAGAAGACAGAAGGCTGAACACGCCCCGTGCTCAATGAGCACGGGGGCGTGCCCAAGTCTCAGCATAAAAGACAAAGCTGTAGAAGCTTCTATCACCCACCACGGGGGCGTGCCCAGCGGACACGGGGCCGTGGTCAACTCTAAGATTCGCAGAATCTGGGGAAATCTTGATAGTACAGATACGCTTCTGCACACGGGGTCGTGCCCAGCGGACATGGGGGCGTGGTCAACTAATGCAGACAAACTGCAATTAATGAAGAAATAGAAGGAAGGTGGACAAGGGGCCGTGCCCAATGGACACGGGGCCGTGCCCGAGCATCTGTTCAACATATAAATAGGTGTGCTTGGCTCATTTGCAAACCATCCCTTGGCACACCACCTCTCTCACACTTCACCCACCACCCACCACCATGATAACACCATCATCCACCATCCATCATAGAGTGTGTGAGTCATCTCGGGATCCAAGATTGATCGTAAGAGTTCTTGACAATCAAAGGCCATGTTTGCCTAAGTGTCTTACATCACTTGGTGAAGACAAGTGTCTAGTGTAATACTTTTTATTTTTAATCTTTTCGCACTTTTTATTTGGTTATGTATTAATGACTTTAATAACTAGTTTCTTATGTTGAAGGTGATTCTTCCTTATCGTTTTTCCGTGGTGTCTTGGCATTATTTAACTGTCTATATAAAATAAAAGATTTTCACAATTCATATCTCCACGGTCTATATGGAGGTATGTTGGCTACCTGGTCGGGGGTTAAGAGAACGGTTTGGTAAGAGTCTTGCCTTGTTCAGTGTATAGATCCTGCAAGGACCTGGGTCAAATTTAGTAGGAACTCCTTCAATACCCACCGGTATTGGATGTCGGGGGTCCAAACTCTTTGATCCCCTCATATGTAAGCTACTATTAATACTTTAACCTGGCTACTTAGGACTGTATCCCTGCTGACTCAGAGTACTTAGCCGAGGGTAACGTCACCTTCAAAAGAGGGGCCTACCATAATATGCATTAATTACTTAATTAATTATCTTTCAATAATCCGTCCCTTTAGGATTGTATCCTTGCTGACTCAAACTACTGGGTTGAGGGTAACGTCACCTTCAAAAGAGGGGCCTACTACAATAACTAAGATAATCTTTTAAAAAGTGCAAAAGTGCAGAAATAATCAAAGGTTACACTAAACACGAGTCGGATCCAAGTGATTCATCTTGTCTATCTGTTTTTATTTTTATTTTATTCTTCAGCATTCTAGTTAGTTTTTATTTTTCTAGTTTAAAACCTTTTTCTAACTTTTGATTTGATTAGCCGTTGAGGATAAACCGGTACTAAAAGCTCTTGTGTCCTTGGACGACCTCAGTATCTTGCCAACACTATCGTACGCTCACGATGGGTGCACTTGCCCATATGTGTGTTTGGTGTTAGTAAAATATCGTGTTCTATAAATTTAAAACTTGACTAACGTGTAAAAAGGGCTTAAAATATACTTAAATATATATACACACTCGCACACATAAATTTTTGGCGCCGTTGCCGGGGGCACAAGGATTTTAAGAAAGTTAGGAATCAACGGCCTAATTGTTTTTTTAAATTTTTCTGCTTTTTTAGGATTTTCTTATTTTTTCAATTTCTGCAGAGCTCAGCACGGGCCGTGCCTGGTCGGACACGGGCCGTGCCCATCATTATCACTGGTAGTTTTTATTTTGCGAGTTACAGAGAGTTGAGCACGGGGCCGTGTCGGTGCAACACGGGGCCGTGACAAATTCCCCAGTAACTGGGATCCGGAAAACAATCACTGTAACTCCGACCACGGGCCTTGTTCATCTGAGCACGGGGCCGTGGTGAAGCTTCTGACCAACGTTCTTCTTTGTTTTTATTGAAGGACTTGGAACCCAGGCGCCACATCTGCATTTTCCACGTGGTGTATGAGCTCCTGTTCTAGTAAAGTCATAAAAGAACCCCTAGACGAACCCGAACGCTTTCTAAGAAAAAGACTTAAAGCTAAAAATCAAGAGAAAGTTTCAGGGGACCCACTTCCAATGGCGGACAAACGTACCCTCATGGATTACTTACGCCCCACCATAGGTAATCTAGGCGCCGCTATCAATGCACCGAATGTCGAAGCCAACAACTTCGAACTTCGGCCACATTTGATACAAATGCTTCAAAACTCCGCAACCTTCCATGGGCTTGCGGACGAGGATCCCCATCTACATATTACTAATTTCTTGGAAATATGTGATACCTTTCGGATCAATGGAGCATCAAACGACGCCATCCGCCTTCGGATGTTTCCATTTTCACTAAAAGACCGAGCTAAGGCTTGGCTTAATACCCTCCCAGTTGGCTCGGTAAACACCTGGGATGAACTATCCCAAAAGTTTCTATATAAGTATTTCCCTCCTGCTAAAATGGCTAAATTAATGACTGAAATTAATACATATTCACAAGAGGATGTTGAATCCTTGTATGAAACTTGGGAAAGGTTTAAGGAGCTACTAAGAAAGTGTCTTCATCACGGTCTTGCGGTGTGGCAACAAGTATCCACTTTCTATAATGGGTTGTTGCCACACACAAGACAAACACTCGACTCTACCTCCGGGGGACTTTTAGGTAATCGTCGCCCAAATGAAATTTATAATCAAATTGAGGAAATTGCTCAAACCAATTTTCAGTGGCACACTCCCCGAGGCAATAAATCTATTGCCCCTGGCGCCCATAAGGTTGATGAAAGCACTTCTTTACAAGCCCAAATCGAGGCCCTTTCTTCAAAAATCAAAAAGCTAGAAATGAGAAAAACAGCCTCGGTCATGGCTTGTGAAGGGTGTGGTGGGCCACATGAAAATTGGAGTTGTATGAAAGAAATTGATGATCAAACAGAAGCGGTAAACTACATTGATAATAGACCTAGGCAGTCGGGTCCTCCAACGGGTACCTACAACCAAGGATGGCGTAACCACCCTAACCTTGGATGGAGAGAACCTGGCAATAATAGTAACCAACAAAATCCCAACCAACGAACAAACTTTCAACAACCACAAAATTTCTCTCAACAACAAGGTGGACGAGAAAGGCTTGAAGATACAGTATCTCGCCTCATCTCCGACACCGAAAAGAAAAACTCGGATCGATTTCAACAATTGGAATCGAATTTCAGAAATCAACAAGCTAGCATTCAAAACATTGAAAAAAAATTAAATCAAATAGCCCAAAATTTCTCCGAGAGACCACAAGGCGCGTTACCAAGTAATACCGAAACTAACCCAAAGGCGCAAGTACATCTCATCACATTGAGAAACCGAACTGTGGGTCCCGAGGAGGCGCCGTTACCAACCAATGAAGGAAGCCAATCTCACCAAACCACAACGCCACCCACGCCCCAACAAGATAAGGCTTCCCCTCCAATTCAAGAGCCTACTAAGACTCCTCCGGTTCCATACCCCGGTCGGTTAATTCATCAAAAGACCGATGAGCAATTCGCAAAGTTCGAAAATTTATTAAAACAATTGCATGTTAATATTCCATTTATCGAAGTCCTAACTCAAATGCCTAAATATTCAAAATTTATGAGGGACTTCCTCACTCATAAAAGGAAAATCGAATCATTGCAATTAGTTAATTTAGGTGAAGAATGCTTTGCCTTGCTACTCAACAAACTTCTGAAAAAGAAGATTGACCCTGGCAGCTTCACAATTCCTTGCTCGATTGGGGAATCCCCCATTCGCAATGCACTAGCCGATCTTGGGGCTAGCATCAACCTCATGCCCGCATCAATGTTCAAACGACTCGGTCTAGGAAAAACAAGCCCTACAAAAATGAGCATACAACTAGCCGACAGATCCGTCAAATATCCACAAGGTGTCGCTGAAAATCTATTGGTCAAAGTCGGCAATTTCGTCTTCCTGGCCGACTTTGTCATACTAGATATGGAAGAAGATGCCGAAGTCCCTCTCATCCTAGGGAGGCCATTTCTAGCCACGGCCCAAGCGGTGGTAGACATGAATGACGGGACACTAACATTGAAGTTTGGGGACGAGGAAGAGAAGTTTGGAGTTGGAAAAAGAGTAGAAGACGACAACCCGGTCAATTACATGAAGGTCATAGACTCAAGTCTGGATGACGCTCTCCGACGGTGTAACATGGGATGCAAAACATGCCACTTGGGTAACATATGACCAGGCTTTGGGTCTAGCCAAGGACCCTTATAAACGTGGCGCACCACGGAGGCATTCCGCGGAACTATCTTTAGTTTAGTTTAGATTAATTTGTTTTCTAGTTTAGTTTTAATTTGCAGGAATAAAACACACTCGGGATGGTGAAGGATACCAAGGGAAAAGTGAACCAGCACCCCATGCACAAAAACAGGGCCACCCGACAAATTTTTCTTCATTACAGCAAGTTCAGCACGGGGCCATGCTCGCCCAACACGCCCCGTGCCCAACCATCTACAGAAAATGCCCAGTTCAGGTAACTGGACACGGGGCGTGCCCACTGAACACGCCCCCGTGCCCAGGCTTCTGTTTTTTGTTACTCATTTTTGTTACTGGCAATCTGAACACGGGGCCGTGTCCAGACGCCCAGTAACATAAATTTTTGCTTTTTCACACCTTTTTACACATTCAATCAACCTAAAAACTTATTTTTGGGACACATTGAGGACAATGTGTAATTTAAGTGTGGGGGGATGCTAAAACTTTGAATCTTGCAAGTCCTAATCACAAGCCTTACACAAAACTCTATTGGAACAGCTAATCACCCCAATTTTTTTTTTCAAAAAATATTTTCATTTTTTTTACTTGTCTAGGTTTAACTTCGGAATTTCAAGTTCTAAAAAGTTTATTTTTACAAATTTACAACCGATAGCGTCGTGATAAAAAAAACCAACATAAGAAAATTATGAAACGGCATGACAAGCTTAGTTAAAATTTGATTATATATACTTGATCACATAAAAACCCATTCCCTCAAAAAGTGAGTTTTGAGCCTTTTTTGAGCATACAAATACATATCTTTAAATTAAATGCTCATTTTTCGTTTCTTGTGTGAATAACCGCTTGGTTCTTACAACTCTAGAACTTGCCACGACGATACATTCCCGGTCCTTACCAACTTAAACCCGAGTAAGTAAATGACGGAGGCATTAGGACTAACCCTTTTTATTTCTACACCATTGTTTTTCTTTTTTTTACCACATACCCAAAATCCCCCTAGTTAACCCCTTTGAGCCTAAACCTTTTCATTTCATAACCCAAAACAAACACCCTTTCACCCACCAAAAACCTTTTTATTTTTAACCCTTTGTTTTAGTAACAAACTCGGTTTTTCCTATGACTTTTCAAAAAAAAGTGTTGATGATGAAGCAAAAGAGAAATAAACAAACAAGTTTATCAAAAATAACTTTGTTTGAATAATGGCTTCATCAAAATAAAAATTGCAAAAAAATAAAAAGTCTTACGAAAACCGACGCTTTTTACGCCTTTCGCCATTTTACTAACCACTAACCCAATCACCTACCTTTAACCCAAGCCTAACCCTTCACCCAAAAGTCCTCTTGATATTTACAAAGGTATATAGTTAAAAAGGAGGAGGATTGATTGCTTGGCAAGCTTATGGTAGAAGTAAGTTCCATGCCGCTCTCGAGTGATTCACTAAAATACATCTTCGGCCGAATGTTGAGTTATCCCACGTGAGGTATGTGAACTTGTATATAAATGGAATTTTAAAAAGGCATGTTATGCCCTAATAAGTAATTTATCTTATGTAATGTTTTAAATAAATCATAACGATTAGGATTGTAAATAAATAAAAAAATAAAACTTAAAAAAAAGAATATTGGAAATCCCGTCACTCTATGACAAGCCCAAAAACGTTCTCTTCTACCCGTTCCATTTGGGAGTGTAAAGCCACATTATAAAGAGTTTTGCTTGAGGACAATCAAAGATTCAAGTGTGGGGGTATTTGATGTGTGCAAAATGCAACATATAAATTACATCAAATGTGGCATAAAACTAACCTTTTTTTAGTACTAATGTTAGAAAAAGCGCGTTTTTGTCTTCCTTTTGCATTTTCAGGATTAAATGAGCTCAAATGAACAAAAGAAGCAAAAAGGCAGCTAAATCTAACATAAATACAAAAAAAGGAACAAATGTGGCATGCCCGACCCCCCGATAGCATCTTCCCAAGCAAAATCAAGAAAACAGAAGGCTGAACACGCCCCGTGCTCAATGAGCACGGGGGCGTGCCCAAGTGTCAGCATAAAAGACAAAGCTGTAGAAGCTTCTATCACCCACCAAGGGGGTGTGCCAAGCGGACACGGGGCCGTGGTCAACTCTAAGATTCGCAGAATCTGGGGAAATCTTGATAGTACAGATACGCTTCTGCACACGGGGTCGTGCCCAGCGGACACGGGGGCGTGGTCAACTAATGCAGACAAACTGCAATTAATGAAGAAATAGAAGGAAGGTGGACACGGGGCCATGCCCAAGCCTCTGTTCAGCCTATAAATAGGGGTGCTTGGCTCATTTGCAAACCATCCCTTGGCACACCACCTCTCTCACACTTCACCCACCACCCACCACCATCATAACACCATCATCCACCACCATCATCCATCATCCATCATAGAGTGTGTGAGTCGTCTCGGGATCCAAGATTGATCGTAAGAGTTCTTGACAATCAAAGGCCATGTTTGCCTAAGTGTCTTACATCACTTGGTGAAAACAAGTGTCTAGTGTAATACTTTTTATTTTTAATCTTTGCGCACTTTTTATTTGGTTATGTATTAATGACTTTAATAACTAGTTTCTTATGTTGAAGGTGATTCTTCCTTATCGTTTGTCCGTGGTGTCTTGGCATTATTTTACTGTCTATATAAAATAAAAGATTTTCACCATTCATATCTCCACGGTCTATATGGAGGTATGTTGGCTACCTAGTCGGGGGTTAAGGGAACGGTTTGGTAAGAGTCTTGCCTTGTTCAGTGTATAGATCCTGCATGGACCTGGGTCAAATTTAGTAGGACCTCCTTCAATACCCACTGGTATTGGATGGCGGTGGTCCAAACTCTTTGATCCCCTCATATGTAAGCAACTATTAATACTTTAACCCGGCTACTTAGGACTGTATCCCTGCTGACTCAGACTACTTAGCCAAGGGTAACGTCACCTTCAAAAGAGGGACCTACCATAATATGCATTAATAACTTAATTAATTATCTTTCAATAATCTGACCCTTTAGGATTGTATTCTTGCTGACTCAAACTACTAGGTTGAGGGTAACGTCACCTTCAAAAGAGGGGCCTACTACAATAACTAAGATAATCTCTTAAAAAGTGCAAAAGTGCGGAAATAATCAAAGGTTACACTAAACACGAGTCAGATCCAAGTGATTCATCTTGTCTATCTGTTTTTATTTTTATTTTATTTTTCAGCATTTTAGTTAGTTTTTATTTTTCTAGTTTAAAACCTTTTTCTAACTTTTGATTTGATTAGACGTTGAGGATAAACCGGTACTAAAAGCTCTTGTGTCCTTGGACGACCTCGGTATCTTGCCAACACTATACTACGCTCATGATGGGTGCACTTGCCCATATGTGTGTTTGGTGTTAGTAAAATATCGTGTTTTATAAATTTAAAACATGACTAACGTGTAAAAAGGGTTTAAAATATACATAAATATATATACACACTCGCACACATCAGCGACATCCCTCCATTCTTCGTTCTCCTTTTCTCTCCCCGCCATACAACCAGTGTGGAAGTCTAACCTAGCCCCAAGAGGCGAATGGAGTAGGGCAGAAACCAATTAGAGATCAGAGTTTAGTCAAGGTTGCAACCAATATGCAGACCGACAGAACTCCCCACGCTAATCAGAATGTGCCGTCATCGTCGAGCTCTCTTGGCGCTCGTTAGGTTACGACGAGAGAGATATATTTGGTCAGGTGATGTATAGGAAATAATCTGGCACATTAATCGGATCGGTTAGTCTAATGGTTAAAACTAATTCGTTAACAGTTTTATAATTATAATTAATTGATAGTTAGTAAAGATAAAAAAAGTAAAAAAAAAGAAGATATTTCTCCTGATGTTTACTTTTCGTATTAAATACTAGGTTCTCTCAATAAAATTTAAAACATGTGGCTCTTCCCATTTTATCTTATCTAATCTAACTTATAATAAAATACTCCAAATAATGTCACATGTACCTCATTCTATCCTTTAAACTCGTAAATTTTATTTATATTTGTTTAATAAAATTATTTTAATATTAATATTAATTAATATCCAATATATAGATATCACTTATTTTTATCCTTATCTTTATCTAAAATTAATAAATAATCTCAATTTTGTAATTTAGACCCTTTGTTTTTTTTTACTTTTAACCCAAAGTTTTAAATCTTTTGTAATTTAATCCCAACTCTTTTTTTATTTTCAATTTTGATCCACCTTACTTTTCATCTTTCCCAAGTTTTCGTTTAGTTCTAAATTTTGTGAGTTAACGCACCGGAACGTGCATGTGGGGTTCAACATTTTTTCGTATTTTTTTCCCGTTTGACTGGCCAGTCGCATCACATCTATTTTTCTGCGTTTGACAAGTTCGTCCAACACGCGGGTCCTGGATGGACTTAGTTATTTTTTCTATATTTTACGTTTCGGTTTAATTTCTCAGCAACAAGCATACGTGATTCAAAGATTTTACGCTATACGTCGTAAACCATATGAATAGTGAAAGTTGTTGTGGGTGTACCAGGTGGGTTGTTTTCTTTTGATTTGTTGGTGAATCCTTTGGTTGATGACAATCACTTAAGGATGGTTCAGTGGAAGCCGTACTTTTCCCTTTGTTATCATCCTTGAGTTGTGGGGTTGTTGTTTCAGTGGTACCTGCGTATTATGAATGTTAACGCGTGTAATACAAATTATTTGTGTACCTATTTGTTTTGAAGTGTAGTGGGCGTTGTTAATGTACCTGACTTCTCTAAAATGGAACTAAATTATCGGCTATAGAAAACAAAATCTGTCTAACCCATTGATGATTCTAAAAGGTTTGTGTAATATCTTTTCTGTGATCTCAAAAAGGATGGGCATTCAGAAGACGAGATAGATAAAGGCTTAAGGTGGCGGTTGCGTTTGGCTTTCGTGTTATCTTTTCCGGCTTAACTGAGATGATAGCACTTCTGATTGGTCTTGGACGACTGCAATTGAACTACTGAACGGAAGATGGTGGCCGTTGAATCCCAAAAATGGGAACGATATTGCTAGCGGTTGTGTTAAACTGGCGAGCAAAGATGAAGGTTGTGGTTGGATCTGATGTGATAGCTCAGATGACTTCACACAATTGCGACGGTGCTCCAATTTGAAGATGTCGTGATTAGACGTCGTTGAATTAACAAGATGGTGATGCTATCCGGTCATGGAGGTTACTTTTTCCGGAAGATGCAACATTTGCAGGTTTGGTTCGATGATAATTTTAGAACCATTTCAAACTAAATAGATTCACATGACAGTGTGTCTCTTTTTTATATATAAAAAAACTTTCATCAAAGTGGTTATAACGATTTATTTGACTCTCAAAGATAGCCATTTAAGCAAGATCGGTTACGACACTTGATAAAATGAAACGGATTATTTAAGTTACACTGCATTCAACAAAAAGAGTTAATTCCAATGATATGTTTATTTATTGATTTATTTGAGTTTTCAACTCCACGAGGAGTTTGGTTTTTTATCACTTGTTATATAAATATATGTTTGAAATATTATTAATTTTAAACATTTATCTGATAATCATAAAATATTGATGAGTAGTACTGATGAAAAAATTTATACATTTATCTTAATTATAGGTTACAAAGATGTCGAAATCACTAAAATGCACCTAAAGTGTCTTAAGTTTTAGGAAATGCGCAAGCTTACCCCCTCTAAAATAGTTTGGCTCTCTTGTACATGTTGCTTCAAAATGTGTACACAATGTAAAATTACCAAAAGGGTAAAAATCATAGTTCTCTTAATAAGGTAGTATAGAAGTATAGATTATTTATATTTATACATGCTATTAAATCATGAAAATCCTAAATGTTGCATGTCTAACCTTTAATTTAATCAATTAATTCCTTTAATTATTATAAAACTTTTATTTAGTTCCTTAATTTAATTCAATTAATGGAAGACATAAGTGGGCATGAATTCCATTGATGAAATGTCTAGATTGCCCTCAAAGTGTCTTAAAACTTTGGACAATGTTCAAGTTTCCCCCCCTCTAAAATGGCTTGTTTGATTTGTACATGGTGTTACAAGATTTGTACCTAGGTAAAATTACGAAAATGATAGAAAACCCAGTTCTCTTAATATAGTAATTATAGATTATTATAATTATAAAATTTCTTAATTTATATAAAATTTCTTTTATCTTAGTTCAACTTTTATTTATAAGTTGTTCCAAAATATTTAATATTTTTCTATTTGAATGGTATAAGTTAGTTATGTTTTATTATTATTATTATTATTATTATTATTATTATTATTATTACAATTATTACATAAACATATATACAAATATTTGATTGATGAATCAAACTAATAGTGTCTGAACGACTAAAACATTGGTACTAATATTAATTTTATTGTTTTCTATATATGTTTTGCTAAAACGACTCCAACTTATATTTTCCTAATAATATCGATTCAGTACTGATATTTGTTTTTTATCGCTTTTTATTGTTATACCGAGTTCTATTATTATACTGATACTATACTAAACTGAACCGATACTAATTGAATTCCCGCTGCAACGCGCGGAGAAATTTTACTAGTCGCATATTATTTAACAAAAATAATTAAATAAATAAGAGCAGGCTCATCGTCCACACCCTAGTCCCTTCTTTAAGGTGTGAAGATGACCCCCTGATGATGTGGCAACTTATATGGAGGACCATCCTCAAGGGATGAGGCTTCTCTACACCCTATAGCCTAATAATTTGTCTAGCTAGACTGTAGGGTGTGGGGCTCGTCCCCTGACCGTCGAGGCCAGACTTGGACAAGTAAAACTGCCCCCTTGGGCCGGTCATCGTCCTCCCAATGTCGCGTGCAACGGGGCTCTCTCTTTTTATCACACACAAGCATACATACATACATACATACATACATACATACATACATACATACATACATACATACATACATACATACATACATACATATGTGTATAAGTAAACTGGCTCATCCCTACAACTGCTAACATGGATGCATATGTGAAGGATCATTTCAAGGAGTACTCTTCTCCACACCCTTTAGCCTTATTTGTATTTGTACACTTCATATGTTAATTCCATATGTACTGATTAATCCACCCTTTTTACATATCTAAGACTGTGGGGTATGGGTCTTGGGTTGGGGCGTGGGTTGGCTGAAAACGCCCAAGCTACCACCCTGGGTGGGCTTGGGATGGGGCGTGGCCCAAGGGGCGGGAGTTTGAAGCCGGGCGTGGGGCGGGTCTATACGTATGACATGGCGGGTTCTCGTTGGCCAAACCAAACTAGCCGTTGGCCAACAACTATGTTAAAAAAAAATCTTTTTTCACTATAAAACTAACACTTCGATTCCTTTTTTACCACATTCAACCACAATACACTACACATCTTCTATAATCATCTCTATTCTTATTCTACAAAATGAAAAATGCATCCGCATAATCGTGGTTATGACCCGAACAACCCGTTCGCATTCCAAGAAAATATTAGCCCACCACCCAATCGTCCCATGCCTCGTCCATTTTTAATACACTCCCATATGCCCGATATGGCGAGTTATGCATCGTATCCCGGGAATCGTGTGTTTACTAACTTCCCACACACAGACGATTCGATACCTAGCCCGTTTCAACAAACGCCCATCAACCTTTCACCAACCTCCATCAACCTTTCCCAAATCGAATCCGTCCCCGAAACTCAACCACCCAACGATGGTCCTTCCGCATTGAAACCCATCAAAAAGAGAAGTCATAAGAAAAAAATCGAGGCGGAGAAATCACTTGAAACCGCCAAACGAAAACAACAAAAATGGGTCGTTAATGAGTAACTTGTATTGGCGAGGGCTTGGCTTCAACAATCTCAACATCCAACTTTAGGTATTTTTAAATATTTTGTAGCCCTTATTTTAATGTTTATGCTTATTTTTTATATAACTTTGTAATATATTAAATTTTGTTTTTATTAAAATAGGAAATTCTCAACATCCAAGCCATTTGTGGGAAGCGATTAGTAAAGCATTCCATGAAGAACTGGGAAGGGAGACTTATCGTGAAAACGATAGCTTATCCTCGAAGTGGAGCGAGATAAGCGGCCAACTTACAAAATTTAGTGCTTATTTAAATAAAGCAAAGCAAAACCCAATAAGTGGTGAAAACGAAGTCGACTGTGTGACAAATGCATTGCTTACATTCAAAACAAATGTGGGGAGCGACTTCCGTTTCATGCATTGTTGGGAGATTTGTAAGTTCCATCCAAATTGGGCGAATATCCCCAGTGGAAGCGAAACTAACACGTCTTCCAAAAGGTCAAGGGCCTCGTCCCAATCCCAATCTGATGCTCGAGATCAAGAGTTTGAGGACCTTTTGGATGATTCGCCAAACCGGCCTGAATACGGAAGAGATGCCGCAAAAAGGCGCGCTCAAAAATCAAGATCGGGTACGGCATCGCCTTCAGTTGGGAGTTCGGGCTCGCGTAGGGGAGTATATAGCGACCAGTTGGATGACATTGCATGCAAGTTAGATACATTCAACGCATTCCAACAACAAAGGGCCGAAATTCGGAAGAGCAAAGAAGCTCGGGATGCCCTAAAACAAAGACGAGATGATATGAAATTTCTCGCCCAGCCCATTGATCACCTAGATGGTGAAGAGTTGGAACTAATGTTGGAGACGAGAGAAGAGATAAAGAAAAAATATAAGCGTTAGAAATTTTTTTATGTAATTTTCTTTATTTATGTAATTTTCTTTATTTAAAAAACATTAAAAAATTTAAATTTTTGTTTTTTTAAAAAATACAAAACAACCATTTGGGCTGGCCACGCCCCAAATCCCCGCCCCACCGTACCGTGTACAAGGTGGGTCAGCCCAACGAAGCCCCCCAAGCCACGTGTCAACCCATGCCCCAAACCCTCGCCTCACCATACCCCATGTTCTAATTGTTAAAATAAAAAAATTGACATAAACTTGATTTAACTGCGGCTTAAGATTTATGAAATCAACGGTCCGGATTCACCAAGAATAGTCCACTTTATTAACCCTCACCTAGCTAGTTCTGCCCCCACGGGTATCCTGTTAAGATTTTATTTCTTATTAACATTATTGTTATTTTATTTTAATTTATGGTTAAAATCCGCCAAGAAATTACATACCTCTCCCCTTAATCTTGCTATAAAACCCCTGGAAAGCTTCATAATTCTTTTAACATCCACATATTCACCATACAAATAAGTGCACTTTTGCATGGTTTTGAGCAATCAGATGAGACCATGTTTGTTATTATCTGATTTATGCAAATAGTATGTTTTCTTGGACAAAACTTGAAGTCCGGCTTCAATTTTAGCATTCCTTTTCCATACCCACATCAGTTTTGTTTATATAAAGGTTATAAATTAACCTGTCTTGTAAGTGTGGGTTAGAATGGATGGAAGTGATATATACAAAGCAAGTAGCAGCTTGCGAGCAAGCATTAGTGGACAAGTAAGAAGTAGTTTAAGAGCTGCAAGTACTTCTGTATGGAGGAACTCTGGTATGGATGCCTTTTCAAAATCTGCTCGTGAAGAAAACGACGAAGAAGCTCTTAAATGGGCCGCTATTGAAAAGCTACCGACTTTTGATCGTTTGAAGAAAGGCCTTTTGCTTGGATCAACTGGACCTGCTAATGAAGTCGATGTGGATAATCTTGGAATGCAAGAACGGAAACGGTTACTTGATCGCCTTGTGAATGCTGCGGATGAGGACAATGAGAAGTTCTTGATGAGGCTTAGAAATAGAATTGATAGGTGCCAAACTTTTTCCCTTCATTAATATACTTTTTTAATATGATAATTATTATCATGAGTATGTGTATATGTTCCAAAAAAAAAAAAAAAAATCAATTGGCTTTATGTTCCATGGGTTGATTGCAATTTTTTACAGGGTTGGGATTGATTTGCCAACAATTGAAGTTAGATTTGAGCACTTAAGTGTGGAGGCAGATATTAATACCGGAAGTAGAGCCTTACCTAGCTTCTTCAATTTCTACCTAGATATTGTTGAGGTAAAACTAACAATATTGAACATATAATCTGAAAATATAAGTAACAAGAATTTAAATCATGTCTTTTAGTATGAATCTTTTAATAACTTATTCAAAAATTTTGACCGTTTTCATCCTTCGAATAGGGTTTCTTGAACTTGTTCCATTTGCTTCCGAACAGAAAAAAACATATAACCATCCTCGATGATGTTAGCGGTATCATCAAACCAGCCAGGTGAGACTGGAGAACTCAAAATTAACTGTCGGCCTTGAATTATTTCTAAATGCTTTTAATGTTTTTATGGAATTAATTTCTCTTGTACTATATTGGCGTAATTATGATACAGGATGACTTTGCTCTTGGGCCCCCCAAGTTCTGGGAAGACAACGTTATTATTGGCATTGGCTGGGAATCTTGCTAAGGATCTTCAGGTATCGCTAATATTTGAGAAATCTTATGGAAAGTATTTCATGTTTTTTAAGCTTTAGGAAACAATTTACAAAAAATGCACATATTAATGTATAAGAAACTCAAATATTTGTTTACATTACAAACTTTTAAATTCTAATAAATTTCTGATTAGTGATTAGTAATATGCAATTATTCATGCTATTATGGTTTAAGAGGGTTCTTAGTAGTGTTTTTATGCCTGAATTTACATATCTACTATGCGAAGAGGCATTCATCGGCCATTCTTACAATCCTACACACAAGTGTGTGTATAAAAATGAATGAGTTGTCCTAGTGATTCTTTCCCTAGGAAACAAATATCATTCAAGTTATATTTTGTCCTAGTGATTCTTTCCCTAGGAAACAAATATCTTTCAAGTTATATTTTGTCTTGAACTAACATGTTTAAAAAAAATAAACAATTCATTAACAAGTTATGTTTTGTCTTGAACTAACAAGTAAAAAAAAATAAACAATTCATTAACGTAGGTCTCAGGAAAGGTGACATACAATGGGCATGAGTTCCATGAGTTTGTACCCATGAGAACTTCAGCTTATATAAGTCAAAATGATGTTCATATTGGGGAAATGACCGTTAGAGAAACACTGGCTTTCTCTGGCCGGTTCCAAGGAGTTGGATCACGTTACGGTTAGTTTATCACATTTGCCTCTCCAAGAATCAATATTTTTTTTATCTAAAGTTCGTTTCAACAGCGCAATAAGTATTGGGATGTCTAATTTTACAGAGATGTTGGTCGAGTTGTCGCGAAGGGAGAAAAATGCGAACATCAAACCCGATCCTGATCTTGATATCTACATGAAGGTCAGGATTTACACTACAACCAACCAATAGATTGTTCATGCTTATGTCTAGAAGTGTACTATGTGTGTATTATTGTTAATTGACGATAGATTTATCATCACAGTTCATTCGGGTAGAGGAAATCGTCAAAATATGCCCAAAAATGAGTAGAATGAGCTGAATTCGTTGTAGTGCTAGAAAGAAAAACACGTTTATAATGGGCTAAAATATACACAATTTAATTAAGGGCCTTCAAATTTATTCTGTGGGTTTATAGTTAAAAATGTTGTTCTGATTGTTTCTTTATCATCTAGGCTGCGGCATCGAAAGGTCAAGAAGCTAGTGTTGTCACAGATTATACACTCAAGGTATGCTATATTTTGTTTTATGTGATGAAAGCAACTATAAAGAAACAAAACTGAATACCTACTAGCTAGAAGTTTAAAAACATTGTTGTTGAGCAGATATTGGGGTTAGAAGTGTGCGCTGACACCTTGGTAGGTGATCGAATGATAAGAGGTATATCTGGGGGGCAAAAAAAGCGTGTCACAACAGGTAACTTTTTATAACTAAAGAAACAAGCGTAAAGACTTGTAAAAGAACTGGGTGTGAAGATTTGTTGTTTTGTCATTTTTTGACTAGTTTGGTGAATTTTAACAGGCGAAATGATTGTTGGGCCATCGAAGGTTCTTCTTATGGATGAGATATCTACTGGTTTGGATAGTTCTACGACTTTTCAAATAGTGAATTGCCTAAAACAATATGTTCATATTCTTGAAGGAACTGCTCTCATATCTCTTCTTCAGCCAGCGCCAGAGACGTATAATTTATTTGATGATATTATACTCCTGAGTGATGGCAAGATTGTGTATCAGGGTCCACGCGAAAACGTGCTCGAATTTTTTGAATCCATGGGTTTTAAATGCCCAGAGAGGAAAAACGTTGCTGATTTCTTGCAAGAAGTAAGTATTATCTGCGTCATGTGATTTTATTTATCTTTAAACATACAAAGCTAGGTTTATATATATGTGACGCTCTTTTTTTTTCCCTTTTTTTACTTTTTGAAATTCCTGATTGCACCCAAATATTACACGAGAAACAAAACAAACAGAAAATGTAAACATTTTGTAAAGTTGGAGAAGATAGAAATCAGAGACCCAAATAACGCAATTCGGGCCTGTTGATTTAGCCTGGTAGGCTAATCTTGATTGTTCACAGGTTTGCATGGGGTAAAATGAGAGTTTGAGTCGGTTTAGAGTTGGGATCATGTTTGATTTGTTTAATTTAAATTTTTAATAAGGGTTAGGATAATAAATATAGGGGAAAATCACGGGAAAATAGACAATGTTTACCAAGATTTCCCAAAATAGACGCACTTTTTATAACTTCCTAAAGTACTTAGACCAATCAGAAAGTGACACCTAAGTCTTAGCTAGTACTTTTTGTTTAGCCAGCAACGTTAGCCGGAATCTACTTTGGAAACGTAAAACTGGGTCAACATTGACTATTTTGGTAATTTTACTTAAATATATGTTTATTTGATTAAGTTTATTAATAGGTTTGAGCCCTAATAGCTTTAAAACTGGGTCTATATAAATAGGAATTATGTAATTGGTTTATGTGTGTGTGTGGTTTTGTTCCTGATTCATAAAAGTGTCGCTGAACCGGGTGTTCTTCTTATTCGTCGTTGTTTATTGTGTTTGGTTATTCTGTCAAAGGGTTTTATTTTCCAATAGGGACTAGATGTGTGTCATGTAGATGACCTTTCCAAGGGCAAGCCGTGGACCAAAACGTTTTACATGAGCCCCCTCTCTTCCACACACGTGTCCACACCATATGTAATGTTGGAATTGTGTTGCAGGTGACATCAAAGAAAGATCAGGAACAATACTGGATAACAAGAGAGGAACCTTACAGATTTGTTACTTCTAAGGAATTTGCTAAAGCATATGAATCATTTCATGTTGGAAGGAGACTAGTAAATGATCTTGCAACCCCGTATGATAAAAGCAAAAGCCACCCTGCCGCTCTTACAACAGAAAAGTACGGTTTAAGCACAAATGAGCTTTTGAAAGCTTGCTTTGATAGGGAAGTATTGCTAATGAAAAGAAACTCATTTGTTTACATCTTCAAACTGGTCCAAGTAATATAGCACTAGAATTAATATATTTTCATTATAATTAATTTAATGAGATGTATGTCAAAGTTATAATCAACATTTTCGGTTTCAGCTAACTTTCATGGCAATTGTCACTATGACTGTTTTCTTCCGAACTAAGATGCATAGAGAAGGTATTGAAGATGGAGGGCAATATGTTGGTGCGTTGTTCTTTGGTGTCACCATGATCATGTTCAATGGGATGGCTGAGATTCCAATGACAATCGCAAAACTACCTGTGTTCTACAAGCAACGGGATTACTTCTTCTATCCCACGTGGGTGTATGCTCTTCCAACGTGGTTGGTCAAGATTCCTGTGTCATTTATTGAAGCCGGAATTTGGACAATTCTCACTTACTATGTTATTGGATTTGATCCTAATGTCTGGAGGTACTAATTAGCAAAATCTAACAAAAAGGAGCAAAATTTACAAATTGACTATCCTTAATTTTTTTTAGACGTGCTAGCTCCTTCATGACTCTTACTTATGGTAGTTTTATTGTAAATAGTTTTAAGGTTAATTACTTCTTTTCTTTTACAGATTCCTCAAACATTTTTTACTACTCGCAATAAGTAACCAGATGGCTTCAGCACTGTTCCGATTCATTGGTTCTTCGGGCCGCAACATGATTGTTGCAAACACATTTGGTTCATTTTCACTTCTCCTACTATTTTCGTTGGGTGGATTCGTCTTAAATAGAAGTAATAACCTGGTCTGACATGATTGTATCATTGAATTTTAGTTTTGTAGTCTCTATAGTCTACTAATGAAAGTGTTTTTTTTTTCTAAAGAGGCTGTAAAAAAATGGTGGATTTGGGGTTACTGGTCATCGCCAATGATGTATGCTATGAATGGAATAGTGGTAAATGAATATCTAGGACATAAGTTTAAAAAGGTAACGGTTTAATGCATAAATTATATTGTTTTTTTTTTTTTACAATACTTATTTCTTGACATGGTTTGTTCCTTGTCATAGCCTTTCTTGGATACAACACTAGGGAAATTTCTAGTTACTTCTCGAGGATTGTTTGCAGACTCTTACTGGTACTGGATTGCTGTCGGGGCCTTGCTTGGTTACACTTTAATCTACAATGTGTTATATGTTGTAGCTCTGAGATTTCTCAGCAGTGAGTTTTTGAACCATTTTAACTACTTGCTGTCAGAATATTGTTGTAGATCTTTTGTGACATTTGATATGATCTATATAGCATTCGAGAAAGTACAATCAAATACCACAGGACAAGAAGAAAGTGGGGAATTATCATCCACGGCGAATGCAGAAAATGTAAACAAGAAGAGAGGAATGATACTTCCGTTTGAACCACATTCCATTACATTTGATGATATCAAATACTCGGTTGATATGCCTCAGGTAACTTCTTACTTGTTAGTGACACTATAACAAAATAAGCAATTTGCACACCCCTTTTTACACAGATTATAAATTTGTGTTTACTTTATCAAGTGAGGCATGAAAAGAAATACAACTTACCAATACTTAAAACAAGTCAGTAGAGATCAATATGTTACTCATAATTTTCTAAGCGAAAGGAGGTTGCTAGTAATTGGTTTTTGCAGTTGAAACTGTAAACAAATGTTACATTTTTGCATGCATTGCAAGATGGAAAAAAGATATTCTAGATATATAAATGTAAAAATCTGCCTTTTTGTGCTTATAAATATGAACATGTTTTACACATTCTCCAAAGCCTTGATAAAAAAAGGTAGGGTATGAATCGCATGCCTTTTGTATTTTGATAATGTAATACAACAATAAACATTGAATCCATCTCAAGTTAAAGACACTTTTTTAGGAAATGAAAGATCAAGGTGTTACTGACGAGAGATTGGTGCTTCTTAAGAATTTGAGTGGATCTTTTCGACCTGGTGTTCTTACAGCACTTATGGGGGTTAGTGGTGCCGGTAAAACTACTTTGATGGATGTACTCGCAGGTAGAAAAACTGGTGGGATTATAGAGGGTGACATTCGTATTTCTGGGTATCCAAAGAAACAAGAAACATTTGCTCGGATTTCTGGATATTGTGAACAAAATGACATCCATTCCCCTCATGTTACTGTTTACGAATCACTGATCTACTCAGCTTGGCTACGATTGCCAGCAGATGTCGATGAAAACGCGAGAAAGGTTAGTGTTTACATGGGGGGGGGGGGGGTGTACCATCTAGATACTATTTCACAAATCTGTGTATTTAGATTTAAAAATAGTTAAATATAACATGTTATTGGAGAAAATCGAAAGTAAATGTTAAATGAATTCTGAAAAAGAAAAATTAAAAAATGAAAATAAAAAAGTCTTAGAAGATGAACATTAAAGCTCAACGTTTGCAGATGTTTGTTGAGGAGGTGATGGAGCTTGTGGAACTGAACCCAGTGAGGAATGCATTGGTCGGGTTGCCTGGTATCAACGGGCTATCCACTGAACAACGAAAAAGATTAACAATAGCAGTTGAACTCGTGGCTAACCCGTCTATAATATTTATGGATGAACCAACTTCGGGTCTAGATGCTAGAGCTGCTGCAATTGTAATGCGGACCATTAGGAACACGGTTGACACCGGAAGGACAGTTGTGTGCACCATTCATCAACCTAGCATTGACATATTTGAGGCTTTTGATGAGGTACATTATGATTAAGTTTTACTAAAATTGATGTATTCATAGATTGTTACATGGGTTATAACTCATAATTATTTAAATCATGTTAAGCAGTTATTCTTGATGAAAAGAGGGGGACAAGAGATATATGTTGGACCTGTTGGTCACCAATCTAGCGAGTTGATCAAGTACTTTGAGGTAACACAATCACACATGAGTAGATTTAACCTAGAATATTTTACAAAATTATTCACAGTTACAGAATATTTTTATGTATATTTGGCCAAGAAATTTGAAAATTAAACTAATCCCTGAAGAGTGAAATTCTATAAGATTGAGCAGGAATGAAGGAAGTTCATGATTGTATAGTATTACGATGTTACAAATGAATAAAAACCCCGAGGATTTTTCTATAATTTTTAGGGAATTTGAAACAAGAGCGCACGTATTTTAATTTGGATCTCACAATAGGGTGATACCGGTAAAGTCATTTGCTCAATAACTAAAATTGGCAACTATGGTATGTCTATGATTAAAAGGAATAGGCATAATATATTAGATCACAAGCCAAGATAGCTTTATAATAGGAATTCTGAGATTTGGTTTAGTATTATAGATCCGTAATTGAATTGGCGTTATATTGAACTTCAAGAGACACATTTCCCTAGGGACAACATTCATTAGTAGTTCCTTCTTTAAATAAAATTTATTCCTGTTATATCATCATGATCCAACACTCAAACATGTAGGATCTATTTATGCTGCATAATAAGTTAAACCTGGCTATTTTTGTGAATAGGGTATCCAAGGGGTGAGTAAGATTACAGATGGATATAACCCTGCAACTTGGATGTTAGAAGTCACCACTTCTTCCCAAGAATTAGCTTTGGGGGTCGATTTTACTGAACTTTATAAAAATTCAGAACTTTATACGTGAGTAGGATCAAATGCATTCTCTCATATCCTCACTGCTAGTTTATTTCTTGCTAACGTGTTGGTGAAACTAAATCACAGGAGAAACAAAGCGCTAATCGCTGACCTAAGTCAACCACGTCCTGGTTCAAGCGATCTCAATTTCCCAACTCAATACTCGACGTCATTCTTCAGTCAATGTCTAGCTTGTCTATGGAAACAACGAATATCATATTGGAGAAACTCTCCATATACTGCTGTTCGTTTTGCCTTTAGCACTTTCATTGGACTATTTTTTGGATCTGTTTTCTGGGATCTTGGTAGTAAAAGGTAATACACAAACAAAGATGTTATGGATTACAATTGTTTTTATTTTATAATTCGACTTGGAACTCTTAAACAAACTACACATTTCAGGAAAACCATGCAGGGTTTGAGTAATTCAATGGGGGCTCTTTATACATCAGTCATCTTCTTAGGAGTCCAAAACGCATCTGCGGTGCAGCCTGTTGTGGATATTGAACGAACTGTGTTTTATAGAGAACGAGCTGCTGGAATGTATTCTGCATTGTCATATGCGTATGCTCAGGTAACAAGTGGTGACTATATTTTCTATACCGACCATAAATTGAAATGCCACACAATAGAGGTCGTATAGTATATTTCAAAGTGGTGTATAGGATGTTGATAATTTTGGCTAGGTCATCTAATATTTCGAGATAATGCATACTGAAAACTTCTTACTATATATTGCAGTGTTTGATTTTGCATATAATTTCATTTAAATTGACATACCATGGAAATCAGACTGCAAAACAATAGAATAAGGTCGGATGTTTGTGCCAACCCGACAAAGGTATTCATCCATGTTGATGGCCTATAAAAGTTTTTTTTGTAGGCTACCTGACTATAACATCCAAAAGCAACGTATTTGGTTTGTCTAATAACAAAATTCTACCTAAATTCATGGTCGGATAATATTACAGCATAATATTAAGTCTTAGAACTTCTCATTATCCAATCAATGTTAGATTGATTGATTGTAACCTACTCTTTATGTACACATTCGATCCACATCAAAAAGCAATGCAAGAGAAGATGCATGAGTCTCTATATCCTTGCACCATAAGGGATCTAAACATTTGTAACATAGGAAGCCATATGATAACACAATAATCCTTAAAACTTATAAAATCAAAGTGTGTGTTATTAGAAGGCAACACATTCAGGTTTATAAGGTTTCAAATATCTCATTTTCCATCGGTACGAGATTAGTTGTTATCAAGTCCACAAGTACCCTCGTCACACATCACAGTAAAATCCAACTTATAGCAAGCTATAGGTAGGGTATGGGGAGAGTCGGATGGGGACAAACCTTTCCTTTATCGTGAAAGATAGAAAGACTGGTTCCATTGGGAACTTACATTTGTTTGATCTATTTTATGAACTTTAAAATTATTTCTTGTTTTGTTTCACAGGTGTTGGTGGAAATACCATATGTATTTATGCAAAGTTCAGTATACGGTCTTATAGTGTATTCCATGATAGGATTTCAGTGGACAGCTGCAAAATTCTTTTGGTTTTTGTTTTTCATGTTTACTTGTTTGCTCTTTATGACATTCTATGGCATGATGACTGTTGCGATTACTCCTAATGCTGACATTGCTGCGATCATTGCTGCTGCGTTTTATGGACTCTGGAATCTTTTCTCTGGATTCATAATACCAAGACCTGTAAGTTTCTAAGTTACTTATACATAAACATTTTATCAAAGTACTTGAATTTATTATAATAATTTATTCATTTGTGTGTTTAAAGAAAATTCCAATATGGTGGAGATGGTACTATTGGGCAAATCCAATGGCATGGACATTGTATGGTGTGATTGTTTCACAGTTCGGGGATTATGATGATTTGCTTACTGATGGAGAGACAGTGAAAGGTTACTTGCGTCGATATTTTGGATTCAAACATGACTTCCTTGGAGCCATAGCTGGTGTTCACGTGGGATTGGTGGTCATTTTTGCAGTTATATTTGCTTATTTTATTAAAAGCTTTAACTTTCAGAAGAGATAAACCAATAGTGAAAGGAGAAAGAACATGGATTTAAATAAAAGTTGAGTTAATTATGAATAACCAATGTGTTTGTATAAACTATACCAAAGTTAAGCACTTTCAATATTTTTCAAGATATCTAATAAAGATTATTGATTATTATTGAGATAAATTGTGTTTATAATATTAAATTGTTAATGTTAGCGGCGACTAGTGTAGTTTTAGCGATGAAAATTGTTGTCAATAAAAGCCATGTATGCCACATCAGAATATACCCAATAGTGTCAGCATATGTGTGACAACCAGCAATTTTAGATTAATACTTTAACCTAATACAGTTAGATTAGCATACATTCATAGCACTGCATTTAACTAGGGTTAGTTAAATGAGTCTATATTGGTAATTCATGGAATTACCGGAGCACACACACAAGTTAATTCTCGAACGTTGGTGACTAAAATGAATAATAAATATAAACGGATGGTTTATATGAAACTTGTATATTGGATGACAAATACGTGAATTATATGTTTTAACTGCAAACTGCAAGATATTATGTGCTAATGTGTAAAAGTTATACAGTTAAGGGTGTTTTTTACTAATATGGAAATTATAATAAAACGCTGCAACCCTAAAACTCCCCATAATCTCAATCATACGGTAGTTGGTTTTCTCTGATCATTTTTTGCTACATAAATCTCACACACACAATTCTGATCTTTCAGTTCATCAAGAACAAACTCTAGATCGAATCTTATGTAATGCTTTATGTTATACATTGATATCTTTGTTTTCTTGATTTAATGCGAAACCCTAGATATCCAAACAATTGTTCTGTGTTTAGTTGATCATGCCTGATGAATGTGTAATTGTTTATGAATGAATGTGTAATTGGTTGTGAATGAATGTGTAATTGTTGATCAGATATTATAGATGCTATTGGTATATTAGAACTGCATAACTGTTGAATTGATTGGTAACATTGTTGAGATTAGGGTTTGATCATAGAACTGTAACTATTACATTGAGAAGTTGCTATTTGTGTTTATTTTGTATTACTGTGCGCTCGGGAATAACTTTGGTCCGACTTTGTGAAGTCACAAATTCATAGTTTTGTATATTGATGTCCGAGTTTACATATGCATGATACTTCCGAGTTATACATAATATTCCGAGTTTAGTATATGCTTTCCGAGGTTATTTGTTCATGTATGGTGAATCCGAGTTTCTTTATGATCTGAGTTAATATATGTGTATTGATTTAATGTTCCGAGTTCTTATGGAATCCGAGTTTATTTTAACAAGGATTCCGAGTTTATTGATAACACTAAGGTATCTGAGTTTAGGGATCTCTTATCTGATTTTATTACTAGTTCTGAGTTTATGTGGTTCCAAAAGTATGGTCCGAGTTATTTAAAGGTTTCTGATTTTATGAAGGAAACAAGGATGGTCTGATTTATTTAAACTATTTCTGAGTTTATGAATGAATCAAGGATGGTTCCGAGTCTGCTATTTTATTTGAGTTTATGTTTACATAATATCTAGGTGCCCGAGTTTATATTGTTTATATATAATACCTATGAATTTCGAGTTTATATGTTAACATAAATGTGTTCCTAATTTACAAAACTGTTTCCAAGTTTATTAAAGGACTTCATGTCTGAGTTTATTAGATAGATAATGTCTGAATTTATATGAGTTATTGTCCGAGTTTTGCGATTTCGGGTATATATGTGATATACGAGTTTCTCAAAAATTAAACAACATGTCACCAACTAGAGAAATCCATTGTGTGTTACCATATATGAAACTTGTTAATTTGATCACAGTAAACACTTGGTTGTTTAGTGTAACAACCCTTGGTAAAACCGACACTCTCATAATATGTCTGACACTCTAATATATTTAAGAATGTCTCAATATGTCTTATATTACACCCTGTATGTGAAAACCGAGCCCGAATTATGTTATAACATATAATATAAATTAAAAACAAGAAATTACAAGTTAAGGCGGGCCGCGTAGACCCACCCCAACAAGTCACGCGGGCGGTATGAGGGCTAGAACCAGACTCCGCTGATTTCTTAAGTTGATACGGGCCACGTAAGAGTCTTGGTTAGTTGACGCGGGCCGCGAGAGATCAACGATGCGGAGACACCCTGAGCTGACACGTGTCGACATCGTGGCGGGTCTACTTGGTGACCGGGATAAGCTACAGCGTTGACCAGGGTTGACGCGGGCCGCGTAACCCTGGCCTGTGTTTTACGCGGGCCGCGTGAGAGTCCAATATCAGCCCTATATAAGAAGGCAACGGGTTTTCGTTTTCCGTCGCTCATTCTCAAATCTCAAATCAAAATTTCTGTAGTAGTGTTATAATACGCGGGTATTATATCCCCATAATTAGCGAGGTTCTGCTCCGATGTAAGTATTATAACCCTAGTTTCGTAACAGTTACGCTGCCCGATTGATTTAGGGTTCCGTAACAACTGTCGTGGTTCTGCCCGACGTAGTTGTTGGAATGCCGTCTCGGGAAGGGTATCATTAATAATTTCAAAGGGTTATGGTACTAACCAATGTACATTTGTATAAATTATAGATTATATCCAGGAAACCCTTACGAGAAGTCTAAGATAGCAATGTGAGTTTATCCTCTTTTTGTTAACCTTTTTGGAATGTTTTACAAAACCTTAATTGTTTACAATGTGATTAAGCGGTGATTGAGTCTTTGTAGTTCTTCAATTACTGCCGGTATTATGGGGTTTTGTATACAAAATTTATTACTACGAGTAGTAGTAGTATGTCGGAATGACAGTGCATTACCATTGGACGACGAGTTAGCCAATGGGTAATTTGACCATAGCCATAGATTCGATCGAGTGGCAAATACTGAATGAGTAATTGTGTAGAAATAAACAATGTGATCGCTCTCAATATTGTCTTAATTGATAAAATGTTTCTTGACTAAACTGGGATTCACTCACCAGTATTTCCGACTGACAAATGTTTTTAAAACGCGTTACAGGTAACACAATGTGAACAGCCAATTAATGAAAGCCAGCTGGAGAGCACTGAAGGCTTGGGAAAAATGTGGCTATAAAAGTTACCTAATAAATGATGTTTTAAATTCAATAAAATAGGGTTTGTCCCTATAAATGTATTGTAATAAGAAACTTGGGTTTTGCCCATGTGTTTATTAATATCAAGTATGGTGGTTTTACTCTGATAAACATTTCCTAACTACGGTCCTGATGTAAATTCCGCTGCGAGATTTAAACAACTGATACCACCAAAGTCTGAGATCGCTTCCGCCCGTTCCCGGGAATCAGGGATCGGGGGTTGCGACAGAAGGTGGTATCAGAGCCTAGCCACTGGTCTGAGCCAAAGAAATGTTCTGCTGACACTTAAATTCTAAATTTTTTGTTAGGAAATAAATTATGGAAATACATGCATAACTGTATTTATGTGTTATGTGTTATTTGACTATTTGTTAGTTTACAGTATGAGTGATCAAGGACCCTCAGACATGAATCGTCTGTTGTCTGAATCACCTAAGAGTGAAGGTACTTCATCACAGCCTGCCCTTTCTAGGTATTCTGCTGATCAGGAAGAAGGAGTGTTTGCTTTTAGAACTCAGTCAGAAGAGCCATTCCCTAATAAGAAACGAGGATGGTTCAGTAAGGAAGCTTTTGCTCATAGGAAGAGAATGCGAAAGTTGCAACAGTAAAGAGTTCTAGCAGCTGCTAAGCGAAAAATAGATGCCCATACACAGGATATGCTTAATAGAAGCCTAGCTAATTTCCATATCCTAGCTACAACTGCTGCTGACCCAAGTCTGGAACAACTAGTAGCCACACAACACTTACCTTTGACTCAACCGATGGAGGTAGAAATGCATGAATTTAACCCTGAGGAGATACCAGCCCCTAATCCAATAGATCCAAATTATGATCCATGGTTTGATGATCTTAGAGATTATGTGCCACGCTATCACTTAAACGAAGAAACCTTGCCGAACTTAGCAACGTATCCAGGTCTGGACCCACTAGATCCCTATTTTGACAACGATGAATACATTAGGGAGATTTTGGAGAATCCATACCCTCAGGAGAATCCAGTACCTCAATACCCAGAGCCAATACCAGTACCTGCACCCCCCCCCCCCCCCAATGAGTGCAGAGAATTTGCAAGAACTCCGAAATTTTGGAGAAGAAATTATAGAAAGTAGCGAGAGGATGAGGTATGTAGGAGAGCAACTCGTATGGAAATACGATGAGCGCCAGATGGATTTCAGGGGAAATCCATATCCCTGAAGGAAGTGATAAAGTTGGTAATAATAATAAATAAAATATGTGTAATAATAAATCTATCGTAGTATAGACCACTCTGTGGTTAACAAGGCATAATGGTATTGTAATTTTTAATTTATGTACTAGTGTGTATTTGACGCATACTATATAGAAAAAGAGTAAAGTCGCAATGCACGACGTTTTTTACCAATATGTGTATTATGTGGTTGTTACTTAGATTATTTAATTATTCTATTAATAACTGGTAAATGTTTAAAATTCAGATGGCCGACGAAGGAAATCAAGGAAATCTGAATAACGATAACCAGAGTAACATTAACGTGGTTAATGAAAATCCGAGTATCAATACAATCAAGTGGATAACAGTGCTATCCAACACATAGTGGCACAGGGAATTATAGATGCTATGCCATTTATACTTCAAACTGTTAAGGATGCTGAAAATAAAAGTAAACATAGTAGTAAGCGACCAAGTGAACCAGAACACAGCGTGAACATTGGACCTGTACTTCAAATGCCCATTCCCAAAAGAAGAAGAACCATGCCTTATGGTTGTTCTTATAAGGAATTCTGGTCATGTAAACCAATGGAATTCTCAGGCAACGAAGGAGCCATTGCAACCTTACGCTGGATAGAAAAGACTGAGGCAGTCTTAAGGATAAGCAAATGTGTTGAAGAAGATAAAATACTGTTTGCTTCTAATCTGTTTAAGAATGCAGCATTAGAATGGTGGAACACTATCCTCCAAACAAAAGGAAGTGATAGAACCTATAATATGGAATGGGAAGAATTTAAGAACAAGGTAGAAAGGAAATTTTGTCCACCTAATGAAAAAGAACAGATAGCAAACAAATTCCTAAACCTTAGGATGACTGGTGTAGATAGCAAGGGGTACACTAAGTTATTCTTCGAATATGCTAGGATAGTGCCAAATCTTGCTTCACCAGAACCAGTGTTAATTTCCCGTTATAATTGGGGATTAATTGGAGAGATTAGACACGTAGTCAAGGTAGCTAGACCTCAAACTATAGAAGAAGCTGTAGAACTAGCAAATACCTTGACAGATGAATTAGTCCGTACCCGAGAAGAGGATCAAAGAAGGAACCTAACCCAAAGACTTACACAAGAATTTCGTTCTGGAAATTCCAATCGTGGGAAAAATATAGGTTCTACCTCTGCACCCTACTGTAGAAATTGCAAAAGAAAGCATTCAGGAAGATGCTCTATATATTGTAACTTTTGCAAAATATCGGGACACAAGGAAGAAAACTGCAGGAAGAAAGCTAACAGCAGGGTATGTTACAATTGCAGAGAACAAGGTCATATCAAGCTAAATTGTCCAAAATTAGCTCCAGCTCCAGACAACAAGAATACTAAAAATGCTAGAGCATTTGTTCTGACTGCAGATGAAGCCAAGATGATTCCAGATGTCATAGCTGGTACATTTTTAGTTAATGATGTCTTTGCTAAAGTATTATTTGACTCTGGTGCAAACCAAAGTTTTAATAATACGTCATTTTGCAAAATTCTAAATCAGTCATTAACTAAACTACCACTAGAATGCTTAGTAGAGACAGCCAATGGAGAAACCGTTAGGATTTCTGAAATCTTGCAGAGAGCAAGAATAGAAACTTTAAATCAGAAATTTATTGCAAACCTTTATCCTATGAATCTGGTAGGATTCGATATTGTTTTAGGAATGGATTGGCTAATAGCCAATAAAGCCAGTATTTTATGTGATCAAAAGATAATTCAAGTAAATTCACCAAAAGGTAAAACGATCACAATTAAAGGAGATAAAATCTCTAAGTCCACTAAGTTTATCTCTGTGATGAAAACTGCAAGTTCTATAAGAAAGGGTTCTATAGTGTATTTGATTTCGATAATCACTAACACTAAAGGAAAGGATTTAAAAGATATTCCAGTAGTATCTCAGTTTCCAGATGTATTTCCAGAAGAATTGCCAGAGCAACCTCCAGACAGAGAAGTTGAATTCAGAATCCATTTGATACCAGGAACAGCACCGATTGCCAAAGCACCCTACCGTTTGGCACCTGCTGAAATGCAGGAATTGAAGAAACAATTAGACGAAGTGTTAGAGAAAGGATTCATACAACCAAGTTCGTCGCCATGGGGAGCGCCGATACTGTTTGTTAAAAAGAAGGACGGATCAATGCGTATGTGCATTGACTACCGTGAACTGAATAAAGTCACGATTAAGAATCGATACCCATTACCGAGAATCGATGATCTGTTTGATCAGCTACAAGGAGCTCGATTTTTCTCAAAAATCGATTTAAGGTCAGGATATCATCAATTAAAAGTACAGGAAGAGGATATTCCTAAGACCACTTTCAGAACAAGGTATGGCCATTATGAATTTATTGTCATGCCATTTGGTTTAACCAATGCCCCAGCTGCATTTATGGACATGATGAACCGAATATGTAAGCCATATTTGGATAAATTCATAATTGTTTTCATAGATGATATTCTAATTTACTCTAAGAGTAAAGAGGATCATGCAAAGCATTTGCACGCACTTTTAAGTTTATTAAGAAAGGAAAAGCTTTATGCTAAATTTTCAAAGTGCGAGTTTTGGTTAGAACAGGTACAATTTCTTGGACACATAGTCAATCATGAAGGAATTCATGTAGATCCAACAAAGATCGAGGCAATTACTAAATGGAAAACCCCTGAGTCACCAACCGAGGTTAGAAGTTTCTTAGGATTGGCCGGTTATTATAGAAGCTTTATTAAGGATTTCTCTAGAATAGCCATTCCCTTAACTAAGCTAACCTGTAAATCTGTTAAGTTTGAATGGGGATTAAAACAAGAAGAATCATTTAGAAATCTTAAGCAAAGATTAACCCATACACCAATACTAGCATTACCAGAAGGAGCTGAAGACTTTGTAGTCTATTGTGATGCTTCTAAATTAGGTTATGGATGTGTACTGATGCAACGACAAAAGGTTATAGCTTACGCATCTAGACAACTTAAGAATCATGAAGAGAATTATTCAACCCATGATTTAGAATTAGGAGCTATAATTTTTGCTCTTAAGATTTGGAGACATTACCTTTATGGTAGTAAGTTTACCATATTCACTGATCGTAAGAGTTTAAGGTATATCTTCAAGCAAAAAGAGTTGAATATGAGACAAAGGCGTTGGATGGAATTTCTTAGTGATTATGATTGTGAAATCCAGTATCATGAAGGAAAAGCAAATATAGTGGCAGATGCTTTAAGCCGAAAGTATCATGAAAAGCCAAAAAGGGTACGTTCTCTTAAATTAAATCTGCAAGTAGATTTAAATGATCAGATAAGAGAAGCACAAGAATCAGTAATCAAGGATGATTCTGAAAAATTAAAAGGTATGCTAAAAGAATTGGAACAAGGAACAGATGGAATTTAGAGATTCCATAAAAAGAGAATGTGGATACCTAAATTAGGAAACTTACGTTATCGTATACTAGAAGAAGCACATAAGTCTAAGTATACAATGCATCCAGGAAGTGATAAAATGTACCAGGATTTAAGGAAAAATTTCTGGTGGATAGGAATGAAAAAGGACATAGCAGTTTATGTTTCTAAATGTTTAACATGTTTACAAGTCAAAGCTGAACACCAGAAACCCTCAGGTTTATTACAGCAATTAGAAATGCCAGTTTGGAAATGGGAATTTATAACAATGGATTTTGTTACTAAATTACCCAAAACAAAGAAAGGAAATGATACAATCTGGGTGATTGTAGATAGGCTAACCAAGTCAGCTCATTTCTTACCATTGAAGGAAACAATTAATATGGAACAATTATCTAAGTTATATGTAAATGAAATTGTTTCTTTACATGGCATTCCTTTATCAATTGTTTCTGATAGAGATAGCCGCTTTACTTCTCATTTTTGGTCAAGTTTCCAAAAGGCAATGGGAACCAAGGTAAAGTTAAGCACGGCTTATCACCCACAAACAGATGGACAAAGCGAAAGGACAATTCAGACAATGGAAGACATGCTTAGAGCTTGTGTAATCGATTTTGGAGGTAATTGGGACGATCACTTACCTTTAATAGAATTTTCTTATAATAATAATTATCACACAAGTATCAATGCTGCACCATTCGAAGCACTTTATGGACGAAAGTGCCGAACCCCAGTCTGTTGGGCAGAAATTGGGGAAAAGCAACTATCTGGACCTGAGATAGTGCAGGAAACAACTGATAAGATTATTCAAGTCAAGGAACGACTGAAAGTAGCACGTGATCGACAGAAGAGCTATGCTAATAACCGACGCAAATCGTTGGAATTTCAAGTAGGAGATAAAGTATTGTTGAAAGTCTCTCCTTGGAAAGGAGTGGTAAGATTCATCAAACGAGGGAAGCTAAGTCCCAGGTATGTTGGACCTTTTGAGATTATTAAAAGAATAGGACTAGTAGCCTATCAGCTACAACTGCCAGAGGAAATGGCAGGAATACATGATGTGTTTCATGTATCTAATCTCAAAAAGTGTTTAGCTGATGAATCACTAATAGTACCTCTTAAGGATATATAGAGGTAAATGAACAACTCAAGTTTGTAGAAAGACCTCTACAAATTGAAGACAGGAAAGTCAAGAATCTAAAACATAAAAGATTAGTTCTGGTCAAAGTGAAGTGGGACTCCAAAAGAGGACCTGAGTACACATGGGAGCTTGAAGCAGAAATGAAAAAGAAATATCCGTATTTATTTCAGTAGATCTCGAGGACGAGCTCTAAAACAAGGTGGGGAGAATGTAACAACCCTCGGTAAAACCGACACTCTCATAATATGTCTGACACTCTAATATATTTAAGAATGTCTAAATATGTCTTATACACCCTGTATGTGAAAACCGAGCCCGAATTATGTTATAACATATAATATTAATTAAAAACAAGAAATTACAAGTTAAGGCGGGCCGCGTAGACCCACCCCAACAAGTCACGCAGGCGGTATGAGGGCTAGAACCAGACTCCGCTGATTTCTTAAGTTGATACGGGCCGCGTAAGAGTCTTGGTTAGTTGACGCGGGCCGCAAGAGATCAACGATGCGGAGACACCCTGAGCTGACACGTGTCGACATCGTGGCGGGTCTACTTGGTGACCGGGATAAGCTACAGCGTTGACCAGGGTTGACGCGGGCCGCGTAACCCTGGCCTGTGTTTTACGCGGGCCGCGTGAGAGTCCAATATCAGCCCTATATAAGAAGGCAACGGGTTTTCGTTTTCCGTCGCTCATTCTCAATTCTCAAATCACAATTTCTGTAGTAGTGTTATAATACGCGGGTATTATATCCCCCTAATTAGCGAGGTTCTGCTCCGTTGTAAGTATTATAACCCTAGTTTCATAACAGTTACGCTGCCCGATTGATTTAGGGTTCCGTAACAACTGTCGTGGTTCTGCCCGACGTAGTTGTTGGAATGCCGTCTTGGGAAGGGTATCATTAATAATTTCAAAGGGTTATGGTACTAACCAATGTACATTTGTATAAATTATAGATTATATCCAGGAAACCCTTACGAGAAGTCTAAGATAGCAATGTGAGTTCATCCTCTTTTTGTTAACCTTTTTGGAATGTTTTACAAAACCTTAATTGTTTACAATGTGATTAAGCGGTGATTGAGTCTTTGTAGTTCTTCAATTACTGCCGGTATTATGGGGTTTTGTATACAAAATTTATTACTACGAGTAGTAGTAGTATGTCGGAATGACAGTGCATTACCATTGGACGACGAGTTAGCCAATGGGTAATTTGACCATAGCCATAGATCCGGTCGAGTGGCAAATACTGAATGAGTAATTGTGTAGAAATAAACAATGTGATCGCTCTCAATACTGTCTTAATTGATAAAATGTTTATTGATTAAACTGGGATTCACTCACCAGTATTTCCGACTGACAAATGTTTTTAAAACGCGTTACAGGTAACACAATGTGAACAGCCAAATAATGAAAGCCAGCTGGAGAGCACTGAAGGCTTGGGAAAAATGTGGCTATAAAAGTTACCTAATAAATGATGTTTTAAATTCAATAAAATAGGGTTTGTCCCTATAAATGTATTGTAATAAGAAACTTGGGTTTTGCCCATGTGTTTATTAATATCAAGTATGGTGGTTTTACTCTGATAAACATTTCCTAACTACGGTCCTGATGTAAATTCCGCTGCGAGATTTAAACAACTGATACCACCAAACTCTGAGATCGCGTCCGCCCGTTCCCGGGAATCAGGGATCGGGGGTTGCGACATTTAGACACTTAGGGTACTGTGAAACCCTACATGTATATACTTACACTTATTATATATTAGGTCGCGTGTAACGGACCTAATATTTTATTAACGCGTAGAAGCACTTTAACACACACCGAGCAAATTAATGTGAGTTCACTACTCTTTCACAAGCATGCGTCCTGGGGAGACAAACCATTATTCCTGGGAGGAATACTTTTTAATAAATATTGTAGTTTAATTTCGATGTCAGTTAATAAACTCAATCTCTATCATGTAAGTCCTTACTTATTACCGAGCTAGTTGTCTGGGAGACTGGGGTATTAGTTAGTAGCGCTATTAGGTTTGGTAAACCTCACACCATACTTGGGGAGTCGGTCATGAACTAAGGACCTTAATCATTTTGGATCAATGTTGATAGACGTTGATGAGGGCACAACAAACATAATCAGTCATATCGGTACCGAGTTTATTATTTCCTGACATGTCTTTAAAGCTAAACATTTACATGATTTACGTTGAATAAAACATTGAACTCGTCAACTTTATGTTGACACTCTTCTGCATGCTTGCATGTCGTTAGGTACATCAGTGCATTGGAACTTGCAGTCTGGGGACCTTGAAGTGTTATAGGGCGTGCTACTTGATAAGAACATTTAATATTATGCTTTTTGAAACTATATGGTTTTGATTGTTTGAAATAGTTACTTTTGCTTCTGCTGAACTCATACTTTGTTTGAAACGTGTATTGAAATACAATATTCATGTTGGACATGATGATTGTGTTATTATCATTTACTAGTAGTTCGACATGATTAGTGGCTAGATCCTGGTACGTCACACGCCTCGCGGTGAAACCCACATGTGGTAATTTGGGGGTTTGACAGATTGGTATTAGAGCCACTAGTCATAGTGAACTTGGTTTTAAAAAGTTTTTGTAAAACCAGACTATAACCGATTCAGTTCCGAAAGCGACCATGACACTACGCTCTAGATTGCAAGGTTCGTCTTTTGTTATCGTATACATTATACATCTAACACACACATATGTATTGTACTGCATATAGTTGCATACACATCATTATAGCATGATTACATGTGTTGCCTATTTATGATACGAAGAATCATTAGTATGACGTTGTTTCTTAGCCTTTTGTGACCTTCATTGCTTTGACAACACCCGCTTTTGACACCCAAACTTGGGAATCTTTTAACACAAGATAGGAGGAGCTGAGGTAAACATGCAAATCAAATTAACATTATTGGTGCATACGTAATAGTAATTTGGAGTGCATGTGAGTCCCTGTGAGACCTAGCGTGTGGAAAGGATTCTAACACATTATCCGACATAATTGAGGATTCAACTATCCATTGGAGCCATGGCAATGATTGACTCCTACTCGATCTTGATCTTTCCTCGCTTTTCTGAATCCTTATAAATCTAGATGTAACTGAGTTGTTGTTTAAACACTTATCTGAAACATCTGAATGATCCACTTTTCTTGTATACTTGTATTGAATATGGAAATAATATGCGCTGCATATTTTTCTCGTGTTGGTATATTGTGAATGTAGAATCATGAGTGGACGAAACGGTGGACGAAATGGTGGACGTGGTGGAGGACGTGGTAACATAGTCATGACTTAGGCGGAGTTGACAGATCTTATCAACACGCGACTGGCAGAGGCTTTAGCTGCTCAGCAAGCTGGTATGACACTTACAACAAGATGATTCTTGTTCTATATTCGTGTATTCAAACTCATATTCGTGCGTTGTACCATTCTTTTATCTTCAGGTCAACACCCGAATCAAAACAATCAGCCCGTCTGTACCTTCAAGATGTTGATGGATTGTAGGACGCAATCTTTCAGTGGGATTGAAGGAGCGGTGGGACTTCTTTGTTGGTTTGAGAATGCCGAATCAGCATTCGCGATGTGTAACTGTCCGACTGGGGACATGGTGAAGTTCGCTACAGGCACATTGGAGGATGGTTCCTTAACTTGGTGGAAAACCCAAGTTCAAATGCTTGGGATTGACATGGCAAATGCTACACCTTGGGACGGATTTAAGGAGCTGATGTGGGAGGAGTACTGCCCCCGCGATCAAATTCAAAACTTAGAGAACGAGTACTATATATACATGTGAGATTGGGACAGACGAGTGTCATTTTGATCCACAAAATTGTGTTTTTCATCGATGCGGATTTTTCTATTTGGCCCATTAATAGTCACTATACCAAAACATAAATATTCTGCACAGGTATCAATGACCACCCCACTATCTTCAAAACTCTTTGATCTCATCATCATATCTAATCTCTAAATCCCCCGACGGTGTCCCCGAACAACCCGTATTTGTCGTTTAAAACTCGAAAAAAATTTCAATCGCCAATTTTTTTCTGAACACCCATCTCATCACCACGATCAGAAAATGCCTTTTTAAGGCATTTGACTCACTTTTGCGAAAGAGATGATTTTAGAACGGATATAGGCTAGTTCGTGCGAACGTGAGTCTTTTATGCAGATGAAAGCTCATTCGTGCGAAGGAAGTTACATCCGTGCGGATGTATTACATCCGTATGGACGTATTCCTCCATTCGAAACGTAGCTGGTCACATTTTTTTAATCTAAAATCTTTATTTCTTCGAATTTGATGATGATTCTTCCATAGACTAGGTCGAAATTCATTTCTAAAGAATCCAATGGTCTCAATTTTACTTTTTTTTTCGTGAATTTACCATTTATTTGATGATTTACGTCTAAAACCCATAAAAATCCACAATTCATGAGCGTAGGTGATTCAATCAACTGTTAGATCGATTGAATCGGTACCTTAGCTCTGATACCAATTGAAAGTTCAGGAATGGGCGGGTTTTGACGGAAGTTTGGATATAATAAAGCTAATTCGGTAGAAGTCTCGTAAGAATAGTCATAAGTAGAAAGCTTCCATTAATACAGAAAGAGCATACATCGTTGACTGGCTGGAGAGAGCATCGTCTATCTCTCCAGCCAAACTCCCAAAACTTAACAACTAACGAACACATGACAATATATATACACGTGAGATTAGGACGGACGAGTACTTTCGTGCGGATGTTCTTGTTAGTGCGGTTGTAGTTACATTCGCACGAATGAGTTACATCCGTACGAATGGGTTACATCCTTACAAAATTACATCCGTATGAACCTCTCTCGTCCTCTCCAAAGTCATGTGTTCGTATCTCAACTATACAAAATTCAACACACGCTCTATCTAGCATATTAGCATAGTGGCCGATATACATAATATGCACTAACAAATATGAACACTTATCATGGTATTTCATTTCATCAATTTTTTTCGCTAATATATCTTCTTGGCTATAAATAAAAAAATATTTTATAAAATGGAATACAGTAACTTAATCATATTTTTATAGTACTGTTTTTTTAACTACATAAGCGATAGTTAATTAGTAATTAATCATCAAAATATTTAATTTGTTATATATAAACCGTTAACTTATATCATAATTTGTAATAACTAATTATTAATGAATCCACATAACAATTTTTAAAAAGAATAACAAATCTCATTTTGTAACATAACAATACGATTATTTTTATTTACTCTATACAAAAGTTATATTTAATAAATACCCAATAATAAAATAATATTATCTATATACAATATTAGAGAAAAGTGCTCAGATAGCCCCTTTGGTTTGCTCCGATTTCACCTTTAGTCCCTACATTTTCAAAATTACAGCTATAGTCCCCAACTTTGGCAAATTTGTTCTCGGATAGTCGTTGGCGTGGATGAGAGTTAGTTTTCTCAGTTAAGTGTGTGTGAAATTCCATAAATGCCTTTAATATAAAACAAAATAAATTAAGGTGGGCCCACGTTTTTTATTTTAAATAATGATATTGCTGGTCAAAGTTAAAATCTTGTCCTATAAAACCCTAAGAGGTCACCCACAAACCACCATCATCACCACCGCTGCAAAAGACCATCGTCATCACCACCGCTGCAACAAACCACCATCATCGCCACCCACAAACCTGCCGCCACCCACAAACCACCATCACCCATAAACCTACCGTTACCCATAAACCACAAATAACCACAACCACGAATCTCCATTCAAGAAGACAACAACAACCACAACCACCAGATCTGCACTACTCCGTCATCCTCACGCGACAACAACTCTTTGGCCACTAGCCTTTCTCTAGAACTTGCAACTGGATCTATTCAATAATTCATTTTGTTTCTTCCCAATTCCCAGCAATTAAAAAAACATGTGAGGCCATAAAATTGAGTAGGTTTACGTTTGTCTTTATCAAACACATTTATATTAGGTTTTGGGCCATTAATAGGTGATTAGGCCTTGTCTAAGGCTATGTGAGCCAGGCAGGCCGAAGGGGACCCCATGTGGGGTTTGGGCTTTCCCATGTATATAAACTAGTTTGTTTCACAAACTAGTTTTTTTATGATATCTATTATTGTTATTATTATTATTATTATTATTATTATTATTATTATTATAATTATTATTATTATTATTATTATTTGTTGATACATTTTTTTGTGGACGCGGCACGTTCGGTTCGAGCCTTTAAACAGCATGAAGACCAAGTTGGATATCCTCCTATCCTACTTGGGTCCGACAACTTTATCTCATTTGTTTTGTAACGTTAAACGAGCAATGCTTGTTGCATTTAGATTATTAGTTGTCTGTATGTGTGTTTATATAGTCCTTGGGCTTTGGAATTCACTTTGGGCCAAAACCTTCTGTTGGGCCAAAGCCTCCCTGACATGACGAAACTCCCATGATGAAACAAAGTGTTTCATCATGATACAGGACAAAACCATGATGAAACAAAGTGTTTCATCATGCTACAGGACAAAACACGACGAAACAAAGTGTTTCATCACACTACAGGACAAAAGCATGACGAAACTCTCCTGTTTCGTCGTATGTTGGGCTTAGTCAGGCCCAATGTCTGGCCCAATGTTGTTTCGTCGAGCCCTTTTGTGTTTCGTCCTAGTTAAGGCCCAGTCTGCTATATAAACAGCTTTCTGCTTTCACTTTGAAACTAGATGAGAGCATACCCTGAGAGTTATACTGTAAAACTGTGTGTGTATCAATTGTTCTTGGTTCTCATCCCGTTTAATCAATAGATTGTGTTTCATTGGTTATTCTGTTTTGTTACTATCTGTGTTTGGTTTGGCATCGTTATGGGGATTCCGCACCCGTGACCGTGTTTGTTATAAACAAGGGTTTGGTTTTCGTTATCGATCCTTAGATTTTGGGACCTACAAGTGGTATCAGAGCCTTGGCTCTTATCCTTGTTTAAAACCAATGATGTTAAATTTGTAGCATCAAATGATACTGATAAAATTGAGACTTTTGAAAACAAATCAAACACCGATTTTATCCAACAAGTCAAGATTTTAAAACGTAACAGTCAAAACAATTACACTTAACATACAAATGGGTGTGATGAAAGAGCAAGTACCTCAGGTTCTACGGGTTCGACATCTGTTGGTCGATCAGATTCTCCTAAGTTTGTGGAAAGGAGAACGTGTTTTAAATGTGGGGAGTTTGGGCATATCATTAAGAACTGCTCAAACACTCCAAAAGAGAAATTTGTTGATAAAGCACCACCTGAAAAGGTTCACCTTCAACGTCGTCCCGTTTCACCAAAACATGATAAAAGAACTGTTAATGAACGAGAAACGAAACAACGACGTCAAAACATCAAAGCTGTTGAAATATCTTTAAAATCTGAAGACAAATCGGTCAACAGGGAAACAAGTACACCACAATCATTAAAACCAGAAGTTTCAAAATCTGTTTACAAAACTCAATCTGGTAAACAAAAACAAACTTGGAAACCTAAATCGGGTGAAAGTTCAGGGGGAGGTGCTGTGTTTGAAAATCATCAGGAAATTGAAATTACATTTCTTGATTCTCAGGGGCAACCCAAGTCTATGAAGGCTTGGGTCCCCCTCTCCAACTAATCTCTGAGTGAGTGTGTAGGATGTTCCAAGAGGAACTTTCGATAGTCATAGGATTATTGATAGTTGAATGTTCATGCACAAGATCGGCGACAAAAGAAGTTGTTGCCTTTGATGGAGAGAAAAAGAAAAGAAGACAGAATTGTCTGTCGAAAGAAATTGAAAAGCTTCGACAAAATGAAAAATCATTCAAAAGTTTGATTGTTCAAGGCTTTAATCGGATCCCCATGATAGATTCAATTAAAATGTACGCTCCTGCAGCACGTCTGATGTTCAAAATCAACAAGATGAACGTGCAGTGTACATTTCTCCACGGTGTGATTGAAGAAAATGTGTTTGTTGAACAAACCAACCGGGTGTGCGGATGCCTTGGCGTGGATTGAACAACCGCACACTACTTCTCAAAGAGAAAGACAAAGACCTTCGCTGGTGAAATGTGGAAGACCAGCCGGACCCAGAGGTTTCTGATTTTGTTGCTGTGAAGAGTTTTCTCGGATTAATTGAAGTAGCTGCAAAATCGACCTTGAAATCCACACCGGGTGGATATCCAGTTTGGGAGAGCACTCAGATTCCTGGCAATGCACGAAGCAGTTGCAGGACACAGTTTTGAATTTCTAATCTCTCCTATACTTGTCGATATTTAAGCTGCTTTATGAATTATTATCATCTCGTACAGCACTCTTTGACCTGACACGTTGAACTCAAATATCACCTCACACGTGATTGTTTCACTATGAAACTCGTCAATGTTGTCATGGTCCGCACCGCTTACCGACGTGCCAACTCATTTTTCCAAAATTTGATAAATCATTTCTGATTAAATTAATTTTGGTAAACGGCATTGAGGTAAAACATGAGTTAACCAACATCGGGAAATCGTTTTTGTAAATACCTTTGTGTCTTTTAAATTTATCATAGTTTGTTGCATTTTAGGGGGAGTAAATCCAAAATTTGAAAATTCAAAAACATCAAAAAATTTCAAAACTAAAAAACAATAGAAAAACAAAAATGAGTTTCCTGGCGTGAAAAAGAGAAAATGATAGTACATCAGTGGTCTGTCGAAACCTCTTTAAACTGAAATGCAAAATGAAAAACGATTAGCAGCTCTATATAAGATGTATCGGTAGGCTCACAATCATATTAAAGTGTGCAGGGTGATATAAATCTTAAATCGACTGAAGATCAGGTGGCAACCACACATTGGCATATGGTCTTAGTACCGAAATTTCGTTTGAGAGATTGCCGAGGTTCTGAGATATTCGGTCTTTATACTGCTTATCATCTGGGTATCATGGTTGTTTCTTTTACCGAAAAATAACGGGGACGAAGTCTAGATCTTCCATGATACTATACATACGTGTACATATTGCATACGACCTCAATAAGTGATCAACAATCACATGTCCAAACAAATAAGTGATAATATATCACATTTATGCGGGAGTCAAGTTCGTCTCTTTGCTGTACGAATGTACTGACCTTTTCACGGACTTGCTCCTGTGCCCTTCATGCATATGAAAATCAAGTTCCTCATCAATAAGTGATTCTATCACATAGGGCTTGTTTTCAAACAAAATAAGTGAGTTTCTCACACTCTTTTAAACGGTCAAACAGATGATAATCGGTATACTCACCGGTAAGATGAACTCTCGTGCATACCTTGATACGGGAATGTGTCGTGTGTGGATGAACACCGGTCGGTAAGTATAAATCATACCTTAATGTATCCCCTCGCCATGATTACATCTGATAAGTTGAGCTTATGTGGAAAACAATACCGATAATTGTTATAGGATACTTATCTTAATGTGAACTAATTGAACAACAAGAGCGTTTTGGCGTGACCGTACACTGATATGATTCTCTTACCCTCGAAACTCGCAAAAAGAACGTCTGTAAATATTTATTTACTGTTTTCAGTTTATGCATCTTTGTATATATCTATTTATTGTTTTCCGTCTTTACATTTGAAAAATGAAAAATTTCAAAAAGATTTTAGGTGTTTTTATTTTAAACTTTATAAAATCCAAAAAGATTTTATTTCCATTTTATTTTAGATTGACTGATGTTGGAACTCGAGTCTATCCTACAAAAAATCCTGATTGTAAGCCGGAAAACAATTGCATCTTCATAAACTGTCGAAGTTAACAAGTTTTGAAAGTTAAAGGATTAAAATTGATCATTTTCTAAACTTTCAAACTGTTGTCGGTCGGTGTTTGATTGAGATTTGATCTCATATGTGTCATTTGTTTAATTTGTCTATATTCCAAGCGGTTGTTCTCATTACGTGTTTAGCTTTCTTGTATGTGCAGATGCGACATCAGAATCAGCTAAAGGCAAAGAGAACGTGTCAGATGACAAGCCGTAAAGTGAAGACATGACGTTGATGCAATCAGAAGATCAAGATGATCGGGTTGCAGTTGATCACTCATCAACACCACAAGGATCTGAAGAATTGACGATCAAAAGATTCACGAGCATCATTCAAGGGGGAGTTTGTTGGTACACTCCCTATTTGCGACACGTGAAGACTTTGAAGATCCTCCGACATGAAAGACATGGAAGTCGAACCATCACAGCAGCGTCCAAGGGGGAGTTTGTTGATACATTTTTGTGTGGACGCGGCACATTCGGTTCGAGCCTTTAAACAGCATGAAGACCAAGTTGGATATCCTCCTATCCTACTTGGGTCCGACAACTTTATCTCATTTGTTTTGTAACGTTAAACGAACAATGCATGTTGCATTTAGATTATTAGTTGTCTGTATGTGTGTTTATATAGTCCTTGGGCTTTGGAATTCACTTTGGGCCAAAACCTTCTATTGGGCCAAAGCCTCCCTGACATGACGAAACTCCCATGATGAAACAAAGTGTTTCATCATGCTACAGGACAAAACCATGATGAAACAAAGTGTTTCATCATGCTACAGGACAAAACACGATGAAACAAAGTGTTTCATCACACTACAGGACAAAAGCATGACGAAACTCTCTTGTTTCGTCGTATGTTGGGCTTAGTCTGGCCCAATGTCTGGCCCAATGTTGTTACGTCGAGCCCTTTTGTGTTTCGTCGTAGTTAAGGCCCAGGCTGCTATATAAACAGCTTTCTGGTTTCACTTTGAAACTAGATGAGAGCATACCCTGAGAGTTATACTGTAAAACTGTGTGTGTATTAGTTGTTCTTGGTTCTCATCCCGTTTAATCAATAGATTGTGTTTCATTGGTTATTCCGTTTTGTTACTATCTGTGTTTGGTTTGGCATCGTTACGGGGATTCCGCACCCGTGACCGTGTTTGTTATAAACAAGGGTTTGGTTTTCGTTATCGATCCTCAGATTTCGGGACCTACATTATTATTATTATTATTATCATCATCATATTATGATAACATTAAACATTAGTTAAATCAAACGTCACTGTCCAAACATCAATCCCCTCAAAACTGTTTCCCGACAAATGATAACTCTCACCTAACCTCTATCTATGGGAGATTTATCACTGATGACTTCTGAAAGATGATGATGAAGTATCGATGTAGATTGTCGTAGCACCCGACCCCTGCCCCGAGTGCGGGTGGCCGCGAGATCTCAAAGCGGGTGGTATCGGTGTTCATTAATTTGGCAGTGGAATGTAAACATCAGGACCGTAGTTAGGAAATATTTTATCAGAGTTTAAAACACCAAACTTTTTTAAATATTAAATGAGATAAAACCCAAGTTTTCATTACAATACATTTGTAGGGATAAAACCCTAATTATTGAAAATATAAACTCCTTTTTATTTAGATAACTTTTTAGCCACTTCTTTAAGCCTTCAGTGCTCTCAAGATGGCTTTTATTAGCTTCACACTAAGTTAACTGAAACGCGTTTTAAAAAGGTTTTAGCAGCAAGAAATACTGGCGAGTTCATCCCAGCTTAATCAAAACAAGTATTTATAGTTTATAGTATTAATATTTACAATGTTTATATCTATCCAATAATTCAACACAGTATTGCTACTGGGCAACCTTTGTCCCCCGTGCTTGCGGTCATGCAACTATTCGCACTAGTAACGCGTGACAAGTAATGTATACAAAACCCCACATACTGATGACAATTGTAGAATCACAAAAACTTAATCACTGTAAGTATTTTGAAAATCATTTAGGGTTTTGTAAAATATTTGAACAATGACTCACACAAAGGGTTTACAAAAAGAGAATGTACTCACATTGCTAACTTAGGTAATACTATAGCTTCCTGATGGTTCTCCTTGTTATTATCTATTAAAAATTAAACAATGCACGCGTGTTAGTAAGATAACCCAAAACACATTGCCATACAACACGAGACAGAACTCCAACGAACTGAGTCAGGCAGAGCCTTGACATGCGTTACGGACCTCTAGATCAATCGGGTAGGGTAATAAATACGTGGTCGGGGGTTATAATACTTACAACAAGGCAGATCTTCGCTTTTTAGGGGGTATAATACCCGAGTATTATGTCTACTATATGTCAGAGAGAAGAAAAGAATTTGAACATCGAACAAATGAGGCCTGAGGCCCCTTTTATAGGCTGGACGTATGGCGGCTCGCGCCTCGCAAGTCATTTGGGCTAGCCCTTCGCGGCCCGCGAGGACCATAGGCTAGGCTCTAGCCTTGGTTAGTCAGGGCATAGACCTCACATGCATCAAGACACATGGCGGCCTAAGGGCTTTGCCAGCCGTAGCTTGGTCGCGACCCGTGACTCGCAAGCCTTAGGGTGTCGCACCCCGCGAGGGGTATTATTTATTTGTTTTATTGATTTTTAAGGAAATTAATGTTATTTAGGACAGTTAACGAGTATACAGGGTGTATTTATGGCGTCTAGGGTATTTTTAAGGGTTTTAGGAGGGTTGTTATATCCTCACCACCTTGATTTAAGTCCCGTCCTAGAGATCTACTGGAACAGGTGTGGATATTTTCTTTGAATCTCTGACTCGAGCTCCCAAGTGTATTCTGGTCCTCTCTTAGAATCCCATTTTACTTTGACCAGAACTAATCTCTTGTGCTTGAGATTTCTTGATCTTTCTATCTTCAATCTGAATGGGTTTCTCTACAAACTTAAGTTTCTCATTTACCTCTATCTCCTTAAGAGGTATCACTAATGGTTCATCTTCTAAGCACTTTTTGAGATTACATACATGAAACACATTATGTATTCTTGCCATTTTCTCTGGCAGTTGTAGCTGATAAGCTACTGGTCCTATCCTTTTGATAATCCCAAAAGGTCCAACATACCTAGGGCTTAGCTTTCTTCTTTTAACGAATCTGACTACTCCTTTCCATGGAGAAACTTTTAATAATACCTTGTGTCCTACTTGAAATTCCAAGGGTTTTCGTCTGTTATCTGCATAACTCTTTTGACGATCTCATGCTGCTTTTAGTCTTTCCGTGACTTGAATAATCTTGTCCGTTGTTTCTTGCACTATCTCTGGTCCAGATAGTTGCTTTTCTCCAATTTTTGCCCAACAGACTAGAGTTTGGCACTTTCATCTATAAAGAGCTTCAAACGGTGCAGCGTTAATGCTGGTATGATAGCTGTTATTGTAGGAAAATTCTATTAATGGTAAATAATCATCCTAATTTCCTCTGAAATCAATTATACAGGCTCTAAGCATATCTTCCATTGCATGAATAGTCCTTTCGCTTTGTCCGTCCGTTTAAGGATGGTAAGCTGTGCTTAGATTCAACCTGGTTCCCATTGCTTTTTGGAAACTTGTCCAAAAATGAGATGTAAAACGGCTATCTCTATCAGATACGATAGATAAAGGTATTCCATGTAATGAAACTATTTCATTTACATATAACTTGGCTAACTGTTCCATATTGAAAGTTTCCTTCATAGGTAAGAAATGATCAGATTTGTTTAATCTGTCTACAATCACCCAGATTGTATGATTACCTTTTCGTGTCTTGGGTAATTTGGTAACAAAGTCCATTGTTATCAATTCCCATTTCCATATTGGCATTTCTAATTGTTGCAATAACCCTGAGGGTTTTTGATGTTCAGCTTTAACATGTAAACAGGTTAGACATTTAGCAACATAGTTTGCTATATCCTTTTTCATTCCTATCCACCAGAAATTCTTTTTTAAGTCTTGATACATCTTATCACTTCCGGGATGTATCGTATACTTAGACTTATGGGCTTCTTCTAAAATTCAGTTTCTTAGGTTTCCTTGTTTAGGTATCCAGATCCTTTTCTTATGGAATTTCCAAATTCCATTTGTTCCTTGTTCTAATTCCTTAATCATTCCTTTTAAACCTTCAACATCATCCTTGATTGTTGTTTCCTGTACATCTCTAATTTGCTTGTTTAAATCTATCTGCAGATTTAACCTGAGAGGCGTACTCGTTTTGGCTTTTCATGATACTTTCAACTTAAAGCATCAGCTACTACATTAGCTTTTTCAGCAGGATACTGGATATCACAATCATAATCATAATCATAATCACTAAGAATTTCCATCCAGCGTCTCTGTCTCATATTTAATTCCTTTTTCCCAAAAAAGTATCTTAAACTCTTATGATCTGTGAAGAAAAGAAACTTACTACCATAAAGATAGTGTCTCCAAATCTTAAGGACAAAAACTATGGCTCCTAATTCTAGATCATGCGTTGTATAATTCTCTTCATGTTTCTTAAGCTATCTAGAGGCGTAAGCTACAACCTTTCGACGTTGCACTAACACACATCCATAACCTAACTTAAACACATCACAATAGACTACTAAGTCTTCAGTTCCTTCTTGTAACGTGAGTATGGGTGCGTTGGTTAACCTTTGCTTAAGAATCCTAAAGGCTTCTTCCTATTTTGGTCCCCATTAAAACATAACTGATTTGCAAGTTAATTTGGTTAATGGAATGGCTATTTTAGAGAAATCTTGAATAAACTGTCTATAATATCCTACCAGTCCAAGAAAAATTCTAACTTCTTTTGGTGATTCAGAGACTTTCCATTTCGTAATCGCCTCGATCTTTGTGGGATCCACATGAATTCCTTCATGATTAACCAGATGTCCATGGAATTGCACTTCTTGTAACCAGAATTCACATTTTGAGAATTTAGCATACAACTTTTCTTGTCTCAATAATGTTAGAAGTGTATGCAGATGCTCTGCATGATCCTTTTTACTCTTAGAGTAAATTAGAATATCATATATACAGACAATTATGAATTTATCTAGGTATGGTTTACATATCCTGTTCATCATGTCCGTAAATGTGGCTGGGGCATTGGTTAAACAAATGGCATGACTGTAAATTCTAATGACCGTACCTTGTTCTGAAAGCAGTTTTAGGAATGTCCTCTTCCTGTACTTTCAATTGATGATATCCTGAACGTAAGTCGATTTTAGAAAAGAATCGAGATCCTTGAAGTTGATCGAACAAATCATCGATTCTCGGAAGTGGGTACCGATTTTTAATCGTAACCTTGTTCAATTCTCAGTAATCAATGCACATACGCATCGATCCATCCTTCTTCTATGGTTTGTGGCCTAGCTGCCTTGACTATATGTCTAATTTCTCTGATTAATCCCCAAATGTAACGAGAGATTAATACTGGTTCTGGTGAGGCTAAGGTTGGTACTATCCTAGCATATTCAAAAAATATGGTAGTGTAACCCTTGCAGTCTATTCCAGTCTTTTTAAGATTTAAGAACTTATTGGCAATTTGTTCCTTTTCATGAGGAGGACATAATTTTCTTTCGGCTATCTCTTTGAAGTTAGTCTAGTCCATATTATAAACTCTGTCACTTCTCTAGACTGGAGAATAGTATTCCACCATTCTAAGGTTGCATTCTTAAAAAGATTAGAAGCAAACATAATCTTATCTTCATCTACACATTTGCTTATTTTTATGACTGCTTCTGTCTTTTCTATCCAACGTAAGGCTGCAATGGCTCCTTCATTGCCTGAGAATTCTATTGGGTTGTAGGCCAAGAATTCTTTATAAGAACAACCATATGAAATGGTTCTTCTTCTTTTTGGAATTGGAGCTTGGATCAGTGGTCTGTGATTTTCGTTCACAGTGTGACTTGATTCAGTGGGTTGGCGTTTACTTCCAGTTACAGATTTATTATTTACTGCTTCTTTAACAGTCTTGATAATATATGGCATATCATCCATAATTCCTTGTGCTACTATGTGTTCGATGGCACTATTATTCACTTGGTTTCCATTATTCTCATTATTCTGGTTTTCCTGATTTACTTCATTGTCCATCTGAATTGTAAACATTTATCAGGTATCAATATCACAGAATACGATTTAATACAAACAATCACACAAGTAGATTGATCAAAAACATCGAACATTGCAACTTTACTCTTTTTATATATCTATATATATGCATCGATTACATATTACAACTGAAAATTAAACACACTAGTAGTTATGCATCGATATCTATTTTAGTCTATCTGTTGGTTATATATATATATATATATATATATATATATATATATATATATATATATATATATTTGAGTGAATTTCAAGGATTGTCCTTTATCTTTATACCCATTTACAGACGCAGTCCTCTATGTTCAAATTGACGAGTTTTGTCATTTATGTTTTCAAGTCATACATGTTTGTCCTTTAGGCCTAACCCAGTTTGTTTTTTCAGTTAAATAAGATCATGTGCTTTGCAAATGAGGGTATTTTGGTCAATTCATATTTACAGGGACTAATTGTGTAGATAATATAAATAACCAACCTTTTTTTAAAAATAAAAAAAATACTTTAAAAAAAGGTGGCCTACCTTCTTCATCAAACACCACTACCAACACCTGCCACCGCCAACTCTGGCTTTTGTCTCTTCTCTATTTCCATTTTCACTACAAAACAAACACACTATTGCAGAGATCGTTCTTAGAGACGTTCATAGAGACAGAAAGAGGTGGATTTCTACCATGATTGCAAGATATCTTCTTGTGATTTCTTACATACAATCTCATTTCATCATTGAGGCTTCTGACCATTCAATCTCCTCAATACATGTTCACTCACTAAACACATATACACACACACAAAAAGACTCTTATTCATACACTCATAGTTTCAATCTATCTCTTACGGTTACAGTTTACCCTATACCATCACTTCAAGATTTGATTTTTTTTTTCAAAGGGGTTTTCCCCAATTGGGTTTCTAGTTTGATTTCAACTTTTTGTTGTGATCTTTTACTCTAAAGCTTCTTTCTTTAGCCATTTTCCTAGAAAGATTTCCTGTTTACCACTTCCAAATCATGTTTTCTGGCACCGCCGATTTTCAACACCCGATTCACTGGAACAACCCACCGGTGTTCGACGACACGTTATTACGCCACCACCACTCCTACACTCTCTCTATCAGCGCCACCACTTCCTGCTTACCACTTCCAAATCATGTTTTCCGGCACCGGCGCCGCCGATTTTCAACACCCGGTTCACCGGAACAACCCACCGGTGTTCAACGACACGTTATTATGCCACCACCACTCCTCCCCTCTCTCTATCAGCGCCACCACTCACACATCTCCACCCACCACCACTCATCCACCCGCCACAACCTGTCGCCACCGTCATTGCAACCCCACCATCACCACCCACCCACCTACGAACACTGTAACCACACCATAACCACCCACCTACCACCGTTGCAATCTTAACACATCAACATTACAACATTTCAGATCTAAAATTCAACCACAAAAATCCTCACCTCCAGTGCCACTCAGACAATCGTCGTGTTTCTTCACTGTCTGGATGGTGAAAATGATAAGATGATGAATATGATTGTGCTAGCCATGAAGAATTGGAGAGGAGTGTTTGTGGGTTTTCGACATTCACGAGGTCTGAGGTCTTGAGAGTTTAGAGAGAGAGGTTAGGGCATTTCAAGGATTTAGTGAAGTAAAAACATTTATATTATCTACACAATTAGTCCCTATAAATATAAATTGACAAAAATACACTCATGTGCAAAGCACATAACAAAATTTAATTGAAAAAACTATCTAGATTAGGCCTAAAGGACAAAACGTGTATGATTTGAAAACATAAAGGACAAAACTTGTCAATTTTAAACATAAAGGACAGCGCCTGAAAATGGATATAAAATAAAGGACAATACTTGAAATTCACTCTATATTTTTTTTATCAAAATATAAATTACACACATATCATATATTATTCTAGGTATCGTTTATCCAATACTGCATCTCACACTCATCGTATTTCCAAACGAGCTTCTCTCCTATTTGTCGAATTCTATTTCCTTCATCCACTAAATTTTCGCCATACTAACGGAGTTCCTGCACATATTCTCGGCTCATTGGTGGGTCTACTGGTGGGGCTGGTACTGGTTCTTCGGGGGGGATATAATGCCGAATATGACATGTTGTCATCAAACTATGGATCATATTCTAAAGGGTTTGGGGTTCGGATTCTATGTAACTCATAGGGGTTGAATGCTGGGATTGGGAATTGGTCTTCCTGGTTGGGTTCTAACATTTGTTGGTCTGGAAATAAGGGTAACAGTGGTGGTTCAGCTATTTGGTTCAGATTAGAGTCTACTGCTGTAGTGGCTAACATATGGAAGTCTACTAACTGCCTATCAAGTTCCTCTTCCCACAATGGTCTATTAACTGCTTCCTGGGTTTGTGCATTCACTTCCCTATTTGCTTTTGCTAAAGCTCTCTGTTGTTGTAATTTCTTCATTCTTTTCCTTATCTCATGCGCTCCCCTACTAAACCATCCTCTCTTTTTAGAAGGGAATGGCTCCTCAGATTGTGCCTTAAAGATAAAAATTCCTTCCTCAATGTTAGCTGAGTATCCTGAGGGAATTGGCTGAGATGAGGTTCCATCATCTTTTGGGGAACTTGCTAATTGACGATAAGTGTCGGATGTACCTTGCTCACTCATACTGTAAACTAACAGATTGTCAAATAACACAAAACAATAATATACATATTTACACATATTCACATAAATTATTTTCTAACACAGTTTGTTTAAAATTTAGGTGTCAGCAGAACACCCCTTTGGCTTAAACCAGTGGTTGTAGCTCTGATACCACCTTCTTTGCAGCCTCCGACCCCTGTCCTGGGAGCGGGTGTCCGCGAGATCTCAGAGCTGGTGGTATCGGTGTTTATTAATTTGGCAGCGGAATGTAAACATCTGCACCGTAGTTAGGAAATATTTTATCAGAGTTTAAAACACCAAACTTTTATAAATAATAAATGAGATCAAACCCAAGTTTTCATTACAATACATTTGTAGGGATAAAATCCTAATTATTGAAAACATAAACTCCTTTTTATTTAGGTAACTTTTATAGCCACTTCTTTAGGCGTTCAGTGCTCTCCAGCTGGCTTTTATTATCTTCACATTAAGTTACCTGAAACGCATTTTAAAAAGGTTTTATCAGCAAGAAATACTGGCGAGTGCATCCCAGTTTAATCAAAACAAGTATTTAAACTTTACAGTATTAAGATTTACAATGTTTATATCTATCAAATTATTCAACACAGTATTGCTACTAGGCAACATTTGCCCCTGTGCTTGCGGTCATGCTACTATTCGCAATAGTAACGAGTGTCAAGTAATATATACGAAACCCCACATACTGATGATAATTATAGAATCAAAAAAACTTAATCTCTGTAAGTATTTTGAAAATCATTTAGGGTTTTGTAAAATATTTGAACAATGACTCACAAAAAGGGTTTACAAAAAGAGAATGTACTCACATTACTGACTTAGGTAATACTATAGCTTCCTGATGGTTCTCCCAGTTATTATTCATTAAAAATTAAACAATGCACACTTGTTAATAAGATAACTCAAATCACATTAGCCATACAACACGAGACAGAACTCCAACGAATTGAGTCAGGCAGAGCCTTGACATGCGTTACGGACCCCTAGATCAATCGGTTAGGGTAACAAATACATGATCGGGTGATATAATACTTACAACGAGGCAGAGCTTCGCTTTTTAGGGGGTATAATACCCGAGTATTATGTCTACGATATGTCAGAAAGAAGAAAAGAATTTGAACGTCGAACAAATGAGGCCTGAGGCCACTTTTATAGGCTGGACGTATGGCGGCTCGCGCCCCGCGAGTCATTTGGGCTAGCCCTTTGCGGCCCGCTAGGACCATAGGCTAGGCTCTAGCCTTGGTTAGTCAGGGCATAGACCTCACACACATCAAGACACGTGGCAGCCTGAGGGCATTGCCAGCCGTAGCTTGGCCGCGGCCTGCGACTCGCAAGACTTAGGGGGTCGCTCCCCACGAGAGGCATTATTTTTGTTTTATTGGATTTTTAAGGAAATATATTTAGGACCGTTAACGAGTATACAGGGTGTATTTATGGCGTCTAGGGTATTTTTTAGGATTTTAGGAGGGTTGTTATATAGATGTCATTCGGGTATAACGGTAACTGCGAATGAAGGTGGTTATGAACGGAGGTGAGTGGTGTTCCGTGGAGGTTGGCTATGGTGTACGGTGGTCGATGGTGATGAAAGGTGAAGGTGATGATAATGGCTATGAGTGTTCGGATCGTTGGTGATGATGGAAGAGATGACCGGTCGGGGATGACGTATTGTTACGGTGAAGAGTGGGTGATGATATCGTGATCGATAAACTTGCAAACCAACAGTGAAGTAGATGACCGGAGATTGTTTACGGTTATACGGTGATCAGTGGTTGTCGTGTGCGGGGATGGTGTGTGGGATGGTGAACAGAGTTTGTGAGATGAAGATGACGAAGATTGAGAACTGTGCGGGATGGTGAACGGATTGTGTTTGCAGGTGGTCGCCGGTGGGAGTGAAACGGAGAAGACGATGTATTTCAGATGTAAAGATGATGCAAGTTGTTGACGACGCTGGATGGTGTCCGATGGTGATGGTGTTTTGTGGTGGTGAAGATCGATCGTGTGTGATATTTGGATGTTCCGGATGATTGTGGTTTTCAGATGTTGTGAGGATGATGGTAACTGAATGGTGGTTGATGTTCAATTCGATGATGATGAAGATATTTCAAATCAATTCGAAAAATGGTTGTTTCGAAAAAATTGTTTTCCAAATTAAAAACTATAATTAAGCAACAGGTTTAGGCAATGGTTGGTTGTACCCTAGCCTTTGGGGGTTTTTCAAAATAAAATGGATTGTGTGATTCTACTTCACACACCTGTCCACATATCTATCAATACACCTTATTTATAAAATTTTGTTGCATTATTAGTTGTAATTTTAGCAAAAATGGTTGTACCCACTTGATTTTTTTTTTGTCTTTAAAATTTATTTTGTCTTTAATTATTATTTTACTTTTAACCCAAATACTTTAATAATTTTACAACTTAATCACAACATCATTGGTTGTAACATGTGCTTAAGTGGTTGTACCTTAGTCAAATATAGGTTGTAAGTTATGCTTAAGTGGTTGTACCTTAATCAAATAATAATGGTTTCATTACCTTACCAAATTGAATATGTTTTGTATGCATGTATGGTTTTAAATTGTGCTTAAGTGGTTGTACCCTAATCAAATAACGGTTTTATTATCTTACCATATTCAATCGGTTTGATCCATTCAAAGTTGTGTTGTTTTATTTGTAAATTATTATTATTTATAATAATCTAATTAATTTAGCCAAAATCTTGTATAAATATAATTTGCAACATATTGATGCAATGGTTGTTGTAATGTATGCATTATGGTTTGTATAGTGGTAATGATATATATTATATATAGATTACAATAAACCTGTCAAACGGGAAAAAATAGACGCGGGTTCATCGTAACGCGCGAGTCCAAAATCAACTTGGTTATTTTATTATATGTTTTACGCTTCGGTTAAATTTCTTCGCATTAACACCGCAACTTCATTGTCGGTGGTCGCTGATAGTAGTGTGACATTAGTGCTCGCCCCCGCCGCAACGCGGGGGGTGTTTAATACTAGTTTAATAATAATAATAACAATTACTTTTGTATTTGAAAACAAGTAAACTTCCGAAACTTGGGAAGTGTGTTAATTTCAAATCTTTTGAAAAACAAGAAGATTTATCTCTTAATCCTTTTAACACCTTTTCAAATAATCGAACACCAAAATATAGTAATTTTCAAAGAAATTTTTAAGAGCACAATGAAGAACATGAAGAACGCTAAGAACACCAACCCAAAAACAACGAAAATCTTGAATATTTTTTTGTGTTTCTATTTGTACATACGTTTTCGTTATTAGGTAAATTTGCGTATAAAATTTATACACAAATTTAGGGGGATATCCGGATATATCTGTAAATATTAGAGAGAGAAAATGAGAAAAATACAAAAACATTTGAAAAACAAAAATTCAAAAATATTTTGTTGCATAAATGGGAAATGAAATAAATTTTCACTGTGTGGATTACGGGTGACTCATGTAAGACCAATATTGAAATGGTTTGAGTCTAGAGCGATATGTTGGTAGACTTTATCCTGATGGCTGGACGCTTTGACTAGTTCTGTACAGAACATTAAATTACTCTATGACCTCAGGAAAGAACGTCACTTGGAAATAGGACATGGCTATTTGAATACGCGTGTGACGTCCCAATACACACAATTTTGTTCTAGTTTTAAAATCTTTTCTGACCAACTCGTGTATCTCCTCTGTTTTGCGTGAGCAAAGACCTGGAGGTGCGATGCAACGTCATCTTCTGTTTTGCGTGAGCAAAGACCTAGTTGTACGTTGTCGCGCTATATATCAATTACACCCAAAAGAGGCCCTCTAGTGCCCAAAAAAAAAAACCCGAAAAAGCTATATCAAACTGTGAAAACTCATTTGATTTGTATATTATATCCATTTCTACACATGATCTATTATGTTCTTTTCTCAATCCAGTCCCAGTCAAGGTTTTAGAATCCTAGAACGGGCTTGTGAAATATGTGGTAGGGAAACTACATGTATGATAGCGTGTTCAGATTAAAATTCCAGGATTTGATTGTGATTGAATTGAGTGTTCGTATTAATTAAACTAAAAACACATGATACAATTAGTTGCAGACCGGTATATGAAAAAGCCCTAAGGAGATAAGTTTAAGTGGACAAATATACTGGCAATCGTTCGGATCACCCAAAGTAAATTAGTGTTGATAAGTGTAGTCTAGTCTGAAATACTGTGATTTGATCCCATTGCTATTATAATTGCATATTAGTTTCTTTGTCTATTTGTTTTTTAGTTTATATTGTTAGATTTAAAAATAAAATAAAAAAAATCCAAAAATAGTGTTTTATGTTTTTAAAATAAAAAAAAAATCAAAAAATAGAGCGTTTATTTGTTTTATTAAATGCTTAACCATTCTTGAAGATTTGATTGATCATCATAAGTTGAAAGACATTTAAATTGTGAAACCCGAGTACAAATACTTGGATGTACCAAGTGTTAATGTGGAACTTTTCTCTGTTGCACATAAATGTTTGCCTATGAATATCTGAGCATGTGCAGAATTTGATTCAAATCAAGAAACAGGTTTGTTGAAGATTGAGATGCTATTAGCTGCTGATAAAGCATGAAGCATCACAACAACAAGATGTGCCTGAGTCAGAAGAACCAGATACGAGTCGTCACCTGGTAGTGATAGTACATTTAAAGAAGTACCTGTGAACCTGCTTGAAAGAGAAGACATTGAAAAGAAAATAGTTGCTTAGAATCCTCATATTGCATTCTTTTCAAAAAGATTTTCAAGCAAAGTTGATCGTGATTAAGAAGAACAAAGAGCCCCAGTTTGAAGATGAAAAGATGAAGTATCTTCCCACAGAGATATGAGAAAGACAGTAGTTGGATAAAGACAGCATAAACCTATGGGGATATTGTAAGGCCATAAAATTGAGTAGGTTTACGCTTGTCTTTATCAAACACATTTATATTAGGTTTTGGGCCATTAATAGGTGATTGGGCCTTGTCTAAGGCCATGTGGGCCAGGCAGGCCCAAGGGGAGCCCATGTGGGGTTTGGGCTTTCACAGGTATATAAACTAGCTTGTTTCCCAAACTAAGATTTGAGCCTCATTTGTTACACAACTTCTAGAGAGATAGAGAGGGAGGCAAATTGTTTGTGGTGTACTCATACCAGACGTTTTTGCTAGTGACAGTAATAGAAACATGTTTGAGTTAAAAGTATTTTCGGTGTTCTTGTTTGTTTTTGTTTTTATTGAATTTCACCAAGTTTGGATTCCGCCCATCCTTGGTGATTGTTTGATATCAGTGTTAGATCCGTTTTTGGGACTTACAAAACAAACGACTGCAACAAACCTCACCAAAGAATAAGGACAGAAGAATGGATTCTGAGTTTACCGATGTTGAAGAATTAGAGGTTGTACCGTACAAATTCTGAGTTCACACTTCTTCTTTCACATCCAAATGCATTTTGTTTTCTAGATTATTGCCATAATAAAGAAGATGTACACATTATCAGATCCATTGTTAACTCTTACGCTTCAACAAAAGTTTTTTTTTGGGGGGGGGGGGGACGAAAGGGTGGAGGCTGTGGTTGAGGGGTGGTGGTGGAGTTATGGAGAAAGATGATGATGAAGTATTTTAGGTTTTTAATTAAAAAATGCGCCCTACCTGAATTAATTTGTATGATATCTTTTTGTTTTGTTTGATATTTTTTAACAGTAAGAGTATTTTTGCCATTTCACATTCACTGAGAAAACTAACCTCTATTCACGTCAGGGACCATCCGAGAACGAATTTGCCAAAGTTGGGGATTATAGCTGTAATTTTGAAAATGTAAGGACTAAAGGTAAAATCGGAGCAAACCACAAAGACTATCCGGACACTTTTTTCTACAATATTAAAACCTATATAAATTAGCAAACTTTTTGTGCATAAGGGCTTGTAAGTTGTGCTTTGGGTGTTTTCCAAAAAAAAAAAAACTTGATTTTTTAGTTTTAACCCAAAGGTTTGTACCTTTTCCAATTTTAACCCTACATAAGTTGTTTTTTTTAACTTTAACCCAAAACTTTTCATTATTTGCAATTTAACTTCACAACTTTTGTCACTTATACTTTTCATCTTTCGCAAATTTTCGTTTTACGTATAGTTCTAAATTTTTCGAGTTAATACGACGCAACGTGCATGTGTGGTTCAACGTTTTTACCTCTATTTTTCCATGTTTGACAGGTTCGTCGCAATACGCATATTATAGGTCGAGTCAGTGTTGGTTGTCAATAACGGTTGTGTGATATTAGTACTATTTGACACCGTTTTACGCCACGCCGCAACGCGGGGTGTGCTTTGGGGATTTTTCAAATAAAAAATTGTTATGCATATGGTTGTCGTAACGTTGGCTTTGGGGGTTTCCAAAAAAAATGGTTTTTTTTACTTTTCACCCAAAAGTATTTCATAAATTATTTTTAACCCAAAACTATTTGTTTTTTACTTTTAACCCAAAACTTTTTATCTTTTACAATCTATCCTCATAACTTTTTTTACTTTCAACTTTGGTCCTTTATAATTTTCATTTTCCGCAAATTTTGCGCTCTATGCTTGGTTCTAAATTTTGTGACTTAACACATCACAGCGTGCGTCTTTGGCTTAACGATTTTACGTTTCGTTCTAAATTTTGCGAGTTAACACGACGCAACGTGCGTGTGTGGGAGAACGTTTTTACATCGTCTATTTTTACCCCGTTTGACAGGTTTAACATAACGTGTGGGTCGTAGATCGACTTAGTTATAAATAAAGAATCCCCGCCGCATTGCGGCGGGTCGTAATCCTAGTTATATATAATGTAATATAGATTTTAGTCATACGAAGAATATATATATATATATATATATATATATATATATATATAGGGAGAAGATCATGCGAGAACCACCTCTTATTGCGAGAACTGCGAGAACCAATGTGAATACAACCAAAAATGCCTAAAAATAGTTAAAAATCACACAAAAAATTTTGTTTTTTTTTTAATATTTTTTATATAAAAATCGCTACTTTTCGAAGCCAAAAAAAATAATAATAAAAAAAAATTAATTTTTTTTTTTTGCTACTAAAAGTAGCGATTTGAGCATAAAAAATATTAAAAAAAAATTAGATTTTTTTTTTATTTTTTTAGGTTTTTTGGGGGTTTAGTTTTTAGCATTTTAGCTTGGGGAGGGGGGTTTAGGTTTTTGGGGGGTGGGGGAGGGGGGTTTAGGTTATTTTTTTTTTGGGGGGGGGGGGTAGGTTTTTTTTTAGGTTTTTTGGGGGTTTTAGTTTTTAGCATTTAGCTTTGGGGGTTAGGTTTTTTTTTGGGGGGGGGGGGGGGTTTAGGTTTTGGGGGGGGGGGGGGTTAGGTTTTTTTAGCTACTTTAGGTTGTGTTCACATTGGTTCTCGAAATAAGGGTGGTTCTCGCATGATCTCCTCCCTATATATATAGGGTAAGGTTATTGTAAAAAAAGGTTAGAAGTGTGACAAGTGTGAGAAATATTGTGGAGATGACATGTGTCCTCAATCTAAATTAATTCAAAAGGGTAAACAAGTAATTTTATCATTGATTCAATTAATTCAAAACCTTCCATAACCGCCACCTTATTTATAGGAACATGATTTTTTTTAAAACAACTCTATAAAACACTACGAATAACACTGCAACCACCATTCACCACGTATATAACAACATTTAATAAGTATATAACACCATTTTAAAGATCTCTATAAAAACACTACGAATAACACTGCAAAATTACCATTAAGCACATATATAACACCATTCAATAATTATATAACACTATTCAAAAATTATATAACACCATTCAATAAGTATATAACACCATTCAATAAGTATATAACACAATTAAAACACTACCTCCATTTCCAGAATGTGTTCTTAGTATAATGTTCTATGGTTATTGTACATGGTGTTTTAAACCTGCATGAATGGTGTTTTACATCTGCATGCTAGTAGATGTTCCAGATTCCATATGTTAAACCCCATGGTGTTTTAAAACCTACATTCCAGTAAATAAAAAAACACCACGCTTTCCAGTATGTGTTTAAAACACCACGCTTTGAATAACAATACAATTAAAACACCACTGTACGAACATAGACAAAACATAATGGACTAAACATCTGATCGAAACATATTTTTTTCTCTATATAAGTATAGCAATATGGTACTCATATTAAAGATAAAAAAACGCTCGTTATTATGGTGTAATTTAAAAAAAAGTTACATATAAAAAGTTATTGACATTTAAAAAAGACGTGGAGAAGTTGCATGTGCATTAATGTTAGTTTCTTAATTTAAAAATTTTAAATTTACCTATATACCGTTAATCTAGAAAATTAATATGTTTAATAGAAAACATTATTTACAATTTTGTCATTATGATCTCAACCATTAGATCAAAGATCTAATAGTGTAGATTCTTTCTTACATTTCTCATAAAAAACCTCTTTTTTACAGGAACCTCTACCTATATATAGGAGAAGGATCCGTTGAAAACCACCTTTTATTGCGAGAATTGCGAGAACTGATGTGAACACAATAAAAAATACCTAAAAAAATAAAAAAACAAACAAGCTTCTTTTAATATTCTTTTTTATAAAAATCGCTATTTTTTGTTAATAATTTTTTTTAATACTAAAAGTAGCGATTTCAATAAAAAAAATACAAGAAAAATTTGTTTTATTTTTTATTTTTTGAGGGTTTAGGTTTTTTTTTTTTTTTTTTTTTTTTGGGGTGGGGGGGGGGGGCGGGAGGGGGGTTAGGTTTTTTTTAGGTTTTTGGGGTGGTTTAGTTTTTAGCATTTAGCTTGGGGGAGGGGTGAGGGTTAGGTTTTTTTTTTAAGTTTTTGGTGGTGTAGTAAGTTTATTTTGTTGTGCTCACATTTATTCTCGCGGTTGTCACAATAAAGGTAGTTCTCGCATGAACCATACCCTATATATATTTAGGAGAAGGATCTGTTAGTAACCACCCTTTATTTCGAGAACCGCAAGAACAATGTGAACACACAAAAAATACTTAAAAATAGCTAAAAAACAAAAAAAATCTTAATATTTTTTATAAAAAATTGCTATATTTCGTTACCAAAAAAAATTTTAAAAAAAGTTTTTTTTTTTTTTTTGCTACTAAAAGTAGCGATTTTAATGTAAAAAATAATTAAAAAAAAAAGTTTTTTTTGTGTGTTTTCTAGATTTTTTATATTTTTTAGGGGTTTAGTTTTTAGCATTTTAGCTTGGTTGGGGTGGGAGGGGGGGGGGGGGGGGGTTTAGGTTTTTGATGGGGTGATGGGAGGGTGGGGGTTAGGTTTTTTTTTTTTTTGGGAGGTGCATTTACTTTTTAGCATTTAGCTTGGGGGTTAGGTTTTTTTTCGGTTTTTTTAGTGTGTTCACATTGATTCCACTACTAGAAAATGAGCCTAATGCAACTATTTGGATGTAACCCTTTTGAATTGTGTTGCATTTGACTCTAATGCAACTTCTTTCAACATAAAGGTTGCATTAAAAGATCTAATGCAACCTTTTTTATACAGAGTTGCAAAATTTTATTGAAATTGCAACCCTTTTATCTAAAAGTTGCAAATTTTACTAATAAGTGTAGCGTTTTTCTTAAAAGGTTGCAAATTTTATTAACATTAGCAACTTTTCCTCACATGATACATACCGAAAATATGCAAATTATGATAATATTGATTTACAATAAATAAATAACACGAGAAAGTAATAATTTAATATTTGTTTTACCTTTTAACTCATTTAAAAATTAATCAGTTAAAATTTAAATTTATAATATTTATGTCTTCAATTGAACAAACTGTTAAATAAAATAACACAAAATAATGAACTGTTAAACAGTATTGTGTTAAAATCAAATAATTAATAACAATTTAATATAATAAAAGTAAATAATGCTGGTGGGAAAAAAAGGACATTCAAGCGAAATGGGATAAAAATAGAATTATATCTATATTATTTATAATAAAAGTTTTAAATGTAGAGGATTGTGATTAGTTAATGCATGTGCGTCACTTCCTTCACATTTTTATGTATATATTGGAAAACAAATTAGCTAACAAGAAAACTAGTTGGTTAAGGGGCTTTGTTTTCCAGTGACAAACCAACGGGCATGGTTTCGAATCCCGTTAGAGTCCTCATTTATTTCTTATAGTTTCACTTTTTTGCGTTTTTTTTATGTTTGTTTTTTTTTACTTTCTATTTTCTTAAAAAGAAAAACCAAAATTAATTATAAACATGTTGCTTGGTCTTATATCATGATTTTTTAAAATTACGATATAACGCTTTTGTGATTATGTTTCGATGTGCAAAGCGGAGCCACCGCCAAAGACTGATCAAATTCCAATAGTGTATGTAGTTATGGCACTGGTACTATAATGAACTTAGCCGATAGCGATCAAATTCAACTGCATCCTCGTCGCAATGTGTGCATTTAGTGAGAGAAAAATGACAAACAATAACCAATTAAAGATCAACTACGGGCCTGTTCGAAAAAAATAAGTGTTACTATAGACTAGACTCGCATTTTAGTTAAATATAATTAAATTACAATATATAACTATACTACGATTTTATTTTTTTAGAAAAAACATGGCCTGATCCTAAGTAGTTAATTATTTTATCTCAGTTCAGTCAGCCCTAGGTTCTAATCTAGTAGTAAGCTTTCAAGGTTTTAATTAGTTATAAGATTGCAAGCTTCAATATAGATGTTTCTTCTTAAATTCTTAACGAAAAAGATTTATATATAATTATCACTTTAGTCTTTATCAGAGGGGTTGATGATTTAAGCCATGTTTGAACCTTCAAATCAAATTGACTGATTGTTCCATCGGTTTATTTGAAGTGTATAATTACTTAAATCTTCCCTTTATGATACGATACGACTCGCTACAAAAGGTTATAATCTTTTAAGACCTATACGACCTAATAAAGTCCATCATGGTCCATTAACACATTTATGATCTATTATTGCCCACAAATATAATACGGTTCCGCTAAAACATTTAAATCCAATTCGACGTTTTAAGAACAATTACGACCTAATAAAACCCAATACGTCTATGTATGATCTATTACTGCCAACTATGATCTAACATGGCTTGCTACAACCCAACCTAATCCTCTAAGACCCAATACGACCTAATAAAGTATAATACAAACAATCAAGACAAGAAATGTATGATCTATTACTAGCATTATGATAGAGTATGGCTTGCTATAACAAGAGTATGGCTTATTATAACATGATCTAACCATTTAGTATTCAATATGACATAATAAAGCCCACTATAACCGTTAAGACCTAATACACGCATACACAACTTATACTAAATTTTTTCAAACTTTATTTAACATTTATAGTCTATATTTTAGTAAAAATACAAGAAATAAGTTTCAGTGTTACTTATTATAGTTTTGTAAGTATACTTAATAACATTTTTTATATTAAAAACATGTTATATAACTAATATTTATAAGAGTAGTTTTATAATTTAAAAAATGCCTCTAAATTTTTTTCCACCAAAAATTACTTCCCTCCTAAATTTTCCCCCAAATTAAACCCCGTAACCTATTTCCCTCCTACTCCAAAATTCATCAAAATCGTTTTCCCTCCCCAATCGATTTCATCATTTTCCTTACCCCCATTGATTACATTCATAACCATCAATCGGTTTCATTGAAAAGCTTTCTCCTTTGGCACGTACCTTGGACGATAAGTTTGTGAGACCGTCTTCTTCCTCTATCTCTATCGATGCATCTATCTTTTGTGAAATACAAACTGTCGACTAACCACCATGAATCACTACCCCACCACATGTTGACCCCTACAGCCGTTCCACCCCGATCCACCACTGCTACTGCCGAAGAACCATCATTGTATCTGGTTTTAACAACTTGTTTATGAGTCGAAATTGAACTTTTAATTTTTAGTATGCATTGTGTGAATAACATTGATGCTTTGCTTTCTATTGGTTCTCTTGATGATATGCTTTAGCAGATTTGTTTTTTTCCGTGTTTGAAGTTTGAACAGGATTGAAGATGCACGCCAACTGTTCGATGAAAGGCGTCAAAGAGCCGTAGTGTTATAGCGTTGGATTTCATATTTGATAAGTTCACCTCTATGAAATTGTTGGATCTTATGTCTATGTACATTTACATTAATAGTGTTCTGTTATCATAATGTTGTTTTTTTAGAAATTTGGTTCACTATTTGATATATAATAAGTTAGTTTTGTCTGTATTTGGTTTCAGTCTTAATACGTATTTGGATTATTGTTAATTAGGTTAAATTTGTGTTTTGCCGATTAGAAAATTTTGGTTCACTATTTGATATATAATAAGTTACTAGTTTTATAATTTTTAATGTCGTAAATTCATAAATATTCTTGGGCTTATAGATTGGTTTCATCTCTAAAGTTGTCTCTATCATGCACAGGAACATTAAGGTGTATTTTAACTTCTTTTATATGTATGTATTCATCTGGAAATCAGCTCATGTGATCGAGTGTAAGCGTGTTAGCTGTAAAGTATGGAGTTGGCATGCACCCTGTAATGGATGGCTTCTGAAGTTATACTTTAGAATATCCATAGTTTGTAAGTGAATTAATACAAATACAAAAGTCTTTTAATTTGTGTTTGCTCTATAGATTTTCATTATCATTAGATAATTATTATCAATTTGTATGTTTTTCACATATCTGTCCAACTTTTTTTGGTTTTGATTGAAGTAGTTTGAAGCTCTTAAGGACTATTAAACCACACGGTGTGGGCGTGGAGGCCAATCCACGCTCACCAAACCACCTCGTGCTTGACGTTGTTGACAACGTTGTGTGTAGGGTGACATGATTTCCACCGGCGTGGAAGGCAAACGAGGAGACGGCGTGGCACATTTGTGTTGGTTGTGTATTGGTTAGTTTAAACTAGCCGACTAGTTTGATTAAAAAAACTTTTTTATTTAAAAAAACCCTATATATAATCACATCTTTCACCCCATTTTTTAATATATATTATTTGTTTCAACATTTTTTATTTAAATTTAATAGTTTTATATGATTTTTAAATATAAAATATTAATAAAAAGTGTGTGCCATGTGTTGAATAACGCCACCCTTTCACGCCCCGTTCTATTCCTTTTTTTTGCTCCACGCCACTTTTCTGACGCGTGCTGCCACTTTTCTGATGCATGCTGACGTGGCTGCCACATGTATCATAACGCCCTATTTTCATGCTCCCCCACACCGAATGGTCTTATTTTTTTTAAAGCTATGTAATTCTCAGAGGCTCAGACCTATCTACTTTTGAACAAGGGAACAGCCGTTGCGCTTTTGACTTTTTCATTTTGTTTTTACGGTGGGTCAGTCGATTCTAGCGTTGGAGCAGAGCAGTCGTGATTCTACTTGTTTAGGCATCGAGCATTAGAGAAACTGAGCAGGTCAGTGAATCATATCATTATTGTTCACTTGTTTCATTCTTTGATTTGTATATTATTTTTTGTATTGGTGTCCATTCTTTCATACCGTAGAGTCTATTTCTTATTTTTGTTTGGTTCATATTTTGGCTAAATCAGCTCATATTTGTTTAGTATTGGCCAATTCACTGTTTAGGGTTGTTTGGCAAGTCTAACATAAGTTCAGTTTTGAGACTTGAGTAATTTTTGATGATTTTTTGAAGGCTTTAATAAATTGTGTTGTAGAAAAAGAATGCTCTTTTAATGCGAGCGTTGAATAATTTGGTCTTTTTAGTAAGGCATATGTCTAAAGCTTATTTGGTTTACTGTTTTTCGTTCCTTGTCTAACAACTTAGTGTGTCAGCTGTTAAATGTTGTTTCAGAAAGTATTTTAAAAGCAGGATTGTTTGGCTTCTAATGTGGTTAGTTTATTATTCATTTTTGTGTAGGATGTGGAGGGAAATCATATTATCTGTAGAATCTGCCCAAAATGCTTATAAATAGGTTTGCAACAAGGCAACATTTTCAAGATCAATAAGTGTATGTAGTCGAGTTTTTTTTTAAACAGTTTTAGGTACTTGTTGACTATAACATTGGCAACTCGATGTTATTATAATTGAAGCTGGAAAATGGAGGATATTGCATAAGGAGGAATGTGGAGGAGTGGTAATGTTTTGCAAATTTGTAACTCAAAGAACACCCTTATGCATAAAGATGTTGACAAGCAACGAGCAAACTATGAAGCTACGATTTGAAGTATTATGGAGAAGCTAGCTATCAGAGTATTTCAGGATCTTAAAGATGAGTAGGAGGTTTTCGTTACTTTTTTTTGGGGGGGGGGGGGGGGGACGAAAGGGTGGAGGCTGTGGTTGAGGGGTGGTGGTGGAGTTATGGAGAAAGATGATGATGAACTATTTTAGGTTTTTAATTAAAAAATGTGCCCCACCTGAATTAATTTGTATGATATCTTTTTGTTTTGTTTGATATTTTTTAACAGTAAGAGTATTTTTGCCATTTCACATTCACTGAGAAAACTAACCTCTATTCACGTCAGGGACCATCTGAGAACGAATTTGCCAAAGTTGGGGACTATAGCTGTAATTTTGAAAATGTAAGGACTAAAGGTAAAATCGGAGCAAACCACAGAGACTATCCGGACACTTTTTCTACAATATTAAAACCTACATAAATTAGCAAACTTTTTTGTGCATAAGGGCTTGTAAGTTGTGCTTTGGGTGTTTTCAAAAAAAAAAAAAAAACTTGATTTTTTAGTTTTAACCCAAAGGTTTGTACCTTTTCCAATTTTAACCCTACATAATTTGTTTTTTTAACTTTAACCCAAAACTTTTCATTATTTGCAATTTAACTTCACAACTTTTGTCACTTATACTTTTCATCTTTCGCAAATTTTCGTTTTATGTATAGTTCTAAATTTTTCGAGTTAATACGACGTAACGTGCATGTGTGGTTCAACGTTTTTACCTCTATTTTTCCATGTTTGACAGGTTCGTCGCAATACGCATATTATAGGTCGAGTCAGTGTTGGTTGTCAATAACGGTTGTGTGACATTAGTACTATTTGACACCGTTTTACGCCCCGCCGCAACGCGGGGTGTGCTTTGGGGATTTTTCAAAGAAAAAATTGTTAGGCATATGGTTGTCGTAACGTTGGCTTTGGGGTTTCCAAAAAAAAAATTGATTTTTTTTACTTTTCACCCAAAAGTATTTCATAAATTATTTTTAACCAAAAACTATTTGTTTTTTACTTTTAACCCAAAACTTTTTCTCTGTTACAATCTATCCTCATAACTTTTTTTACTTTCAACTTTGGTCCTTTATAGTTTTCATTTTCCGCAAATTTGCGCTCTATGCTTGGTTCTAAATTTTGTGACTTAACACATCACAGCGTGCGTCTTTGGCTTAACGTTTTTACGTTTCGTTCTAAATTTTGCGAGTTAACACGACGCAACGTGCGTGTGTGGGAAACGTTTTTACATCGTCTATTTTTACCTCGTTTGACAGGTTTAACATAACGTGTGGGTCGTAGATCGACTTAGTTATAAATAAAGAATCCCCGCCGCATTGCGGCGGGTCGTAATCCTAGTTATATATAATGTAATATAGATTTTAGTCATACGAAGAATATATATATATATATATATATAGGGAGAAGATCATGCGAGAACCACTTCTTATTGCGAGAACCGTGAGAACCAAAAATGCCTAAAAATAGCTAAAAATCACACAAAAAATTTTGTTTTTTTTTTAATATTTTTTATATAAAAATCGCTACTTTTCGAAGCAAAATTTTTTTTTTTTAAATTTAAAAAAAAAAAATTTTTTTTACTACTAAAAGTAGCGATTTGAACATAAAAAATATTAAAAAAAAAATTTAGATTTTTATTTTTTAAGGTTTTTTGGGGGTTTAGTTTTTAGCATTTTAGCTTGGGGGGGGGGGGTTAGGTTTTTTTAGGTTTTTTGGGGGTTTTAGTTTTTAGCATTTAGCTTGGGGGGGGGGGGGGGGGGTTAGGTTTTTTTTTTTTTGGGGGGGGGGGGGGGTGGGGGGTTTAGGTTTCTGGGGGGGGGGGTTAGGTTTTTTTAGCTATTTTAGGTTGTGTTCACATTGGTTCTCGCGGTTCTCGCAATAAGGGTGGTTCTCGCATGATCTCCTCCCTATATATATATATATATATATATATATATATATATATATATATATATATATATATAGGGGGCCGCTAGAATGAGAACCACCACGAGTTATGAGAACCACGAGAACCAAGTGCCACGGAGGGGCGTTGACCACGGAATTTTTTTTACACCTAGATCCGTATATTTTAAGACCGGGTGTAAAAAAAAATTTCAAACGGCGCGCCCGAGGGGGTAGTTTTTTACACCCAAAGTTTGGTGTTTTTAATTTTTTTTATTTTTTCTTTCTTTTTTTACAAACTTTGGGTGTAAAAAACTACCCCATCGGGCGCGCCGTTTGAAATTTTTTTTTACACCCGGTCTTAAAATATACGGATCTAGGTGTAAAAAAAATTTCGTGGTCAACGCCCCTCCGTGGCACTTGGTTCTCGTGGTTCTCATAACTCGTGGTGGTTCTCATTCTAGCGGCTCCCTATATATATATATATATATATATAGGGTAAGGTTATTGTAAAAAAGGTTAAAAGTGTGACAAGTGTGAGAAATATTGTGGAGATGACATATGTCCTCAATCTAAATTAATTCAAAAGGGTAAACAAGTAATTTTATCATTGATTCAATTAATTCAAAACCTTCCATAACCGCCACCTTATTTATAGGAACATGATTTTTTTTTAAAACAACTCTATAAAACACTACGAATAACACTGCAACCACCATTCAACACGTATATAACAACATTTAATAAGTATATAACACCGTTTTAAAGATCTCTATAAAAACACTACGAATAACACTGCAAAATTACCATTAAGCACATATATAACACCATTCAATAATTATATAACACTATTCAAAAAGTATATAACACCATTCAATAATTATATAACACCATTCAATAAGTATATAACACAATTAAAACACTACCTCCATTTCCAGAATGTGTTCTTAGTATAATGTTCTATGGTTATTGTACATGGTGTTTTAAACCTGCATGAATGGTGTTTTAGATCTGCATGCTAGTAGATGTTCCAGATTCCATATGTTAAAACCCCATGGTGTTTTAAAACCTACATTCCAGTAAATAAAAAAACACCACGCTTTGAATAACAATACAATTAAAACACCACTGTATGAACATAGACAAAACATAATGGACTAAACATCTGATCGAAACATATTTTTTTTCTCTATATAAGTATAGCAATATGGTACTCATATTAAAGATAAAAAAACGTTCGTTATTATGGTGTAATTTAAAAAAAAAAGTTACATATAAAAAGTTATTGACATTTTAAAAAGACGTGGAGAAGTTGCATGTGCATTAATGTTAGTTTCTTAATTTAAAAATGTTAAATTTACCTATATACCGTTAATCTAGAAAATTAATATGTTTAATAGAAAACATTATTTACAATTTTGCCATTATGATCTCAACCATTAGATCAAAGATCTAATAGTGTAGATTCTTTCTTACATTTCTCATAAAAAACCTCTTTTTTACAGGAACCTCTACCTATATATAGGAGAAGGATCCGTTGAAAACCACCTTTTATTGCGAGAATTGCGAGAACTGATGTGAACACAATAAAAAATACCTAAAAAACAAACAAACTTCTTTTAATATTTTTTTTTATAAAAATCGCTATTTTTTGTTAATAATTTTTTTTAATACTAAAAGTAGTGATTTCAATAAAAAATACAAAAAAAATTTGTTTATTTTTTATTTTTTGAGGGTTTAGGTTTTTTTTAGGGGGGGGGGGGGGGGGGGTTAGGTTTTTTTTAGGTTTTTGGGGTGGTTTAGTTTTTAGCATTTAGCTTGGGGGAGGGGTGAGGGTTAGGTTTTTATTTTAGGTTTTTTTTTAAGTTTTTGGTGGTGTAGTGAGTTTATTTTGTTGTGCTCACATTTATTCTCGCGGTTGTCACAATAAAGGTAGTTCTCGCATGAACCATACCCTATTTATATTTAGGAGAAGGATCTGTTAGTAATCACCCTTTATTTCGAGAACCGCAAGAACAATGTGAACACACAAAAAATACTTAAAAATAGCTAAAAAACAAAAAAGATCTTAATATTTTTTATAAAAAAATTGCTATATTTCGTTACCAAAAAAAATTTTAAAAAAAGTTTTTTTTTTGCTACTAAAAGTAGCGATTTTAATGTAAAAAATAATAAAAAAAAGTTTTTTTTGTGTGTTTTCTAGATTTTTTATATTTTTTAGGTTTTTTTATGGGTTTAGTTTTTAGCATTTTAGCTTGGTTGGGGTGGGGGGAGGGGGGGGGGGGTTAGGTTTTTGATGGGGTGATGGGAGGGTGGGGGTTAAGTTTTTTTTTTTTTTTGGGAGGTGGGTTTTCTTTTTAGCATTTAGCTTGGGGGGTAGAGGTTAGGTTTTTTTCGGTTTTTTTCGGTTTTTTTAGTGTGTTCACATTGATTCCAATACTAGAAAATGAGCCTAATGCAACTATTTGAATGTAACCCTTTTGAATTGTGTTGCATTTGACTCTAATGCAACTTCTTTCAACATAAAGGTTGCATTAAAAGATCTAATGCAACCTTTTTTATACAGAGTTGCAAAATTTTATTGAAATTGCAACCCTTTTATCTAAAAGTTGCAAATTTTACTAATAAGTGTAGCATTTTTCTTAAAAGGTTGCAAATTTTATTAACATTAGCAACTTTTCCTCACATGATACATACCGAAAATATGCAAATTATGATAATATTGATTTACAATATATAAATAACACGAGAAAGTAATAATTTAATATTTGTTTTACCTTTTAACTCATTTAAAAATTAATCAGTTAAACTTTAAATTTATAATATTTATGTCTTCAATTGAACAAACTGTTAAATAAAATTACACAAAATAATGAACTGTTAAACAGTATTGTGTTAAAATCAAATAATTAATAACAATTTAATATAATAAAAGTAAATAATGCTGGTGGGAAACAAAGGACATTCAAGCGAAATGGGATAAAAATAGAATTTTAATATTTGTATTTAATTTTAATATAAGGGTATATTGGTAAATTTACATAAATCATTAATTTGTATTCTTCCCCTTTAATAACTAGCTAAATTAAATTTGTAACTCCTTTTCAAAATATATATTTTTTCCAAATTAAAAAAAAAAACAACTTAATTTAAAGTGTAGAATAAATGACTAGTTGTGTAGGATAAATTACGAGTTGTGTAGGATATATTTCGAGGTGTGTAGGATAAATTTCGACTGTGTAGGATAAAATTCTATAATGTGTAGGGTATATGTAGAAAAATTTTGATATGTGTAGGATTTGTAGATTATATGTAGGATAATTAATGATTAGTTGACTAATTAATTAAAGAGAGAAAAAATAATGATATGAGTTATAAATGAAATAACATTTTACTAATATGCCCTTTCTTCTTTTTCTTCTCAAATGAACCTTCCCCTATATATATATATATATATATATATATATATATATATATATTTGTGTATTACATATTTTTCAATATTCAACCTGTGTAATACATAGGCTATTATGGTATTTCAGTGTTACTAATTAACATATGTCGGTTTTGTGATAAATTGTAGTTAGTTATGTGAATTCTCATATAACAATAAAAATACACCAATTATATGATTTTTTTTACTAATTATGAAATTATATCTTTTATATTGTACAACCACGTGTAATACACAAGTATATAACCTAATTATCTAATAAACGGAACCAACACATGCTCGATAAGCGTGTGTGTGTTTTTTTCTTTTCAGATTTATGCTTGCAAATATCAATTCAATAAAGTTAAAATATATAACAAGTCCTTGTTTTCAGATAATACTCTAGTCGAGGTGGGTGTTAGATCCAGTTAGCAAATTTATTGAAGTTAAGGTGTTGATTGCTTTAAAATTAGGTGTTGGAAGAGAAATTTATTGTGATTTAAGCCTTTCAAAAAAGATAATAGTGTAGTTTTATAGAAGATAAGTGTGCTCTATTATTAAAAAAAAGCCCTTCATTTTTTAACTACCCTAAAACTTAATTTTATAACTACTCTATTTGACAAAATCGCTCGGAGTCTGGGAGAAACATTCGATTTGTCTCCCCGCCAGAAGGCGGTGATTGAGTGATTGAAAGGCCCCCATGCGCAAGATTTTTTGACTGTTATCCCGATCGAGGGGCTGGGGCAATGCATGTCGGCTGTTGAGTATAGGGCTATCCTCAAATACCGGCTGATGATCCCTATGTATTCAGAAGACGAAACATGCCCAATTTGCCGTAAAGCCTGCATGGATAAATACGGGGGCATGCTATTCATTGTAAGGAGCTCCCTGGTTTCAAATATCGGCACGACTGGGTGAGAGATGTTTTAGGGGACATATTGAGGAGAGCGGGGATTTCTGTCAAGAAGGAGGCCCCTGTGAATTTCCTTACAGATCCGATGGAAGGGAGATCTACATTGAGACCAGCAGATCTGCTCGTCTTTGGCTGAGCGGGAGGGAAACATGCTTGTGTGGATCTCACAGGAGTCTCCCCCTTAGCTAGTTTAAGGGAAAGCGGGTTTGAAGCAGGACAGGCTATAAGGAAAGCGGAATCTAAAAAGGTGGATAAACACGCTAAAGCATGTGCTGATAACCAACATGCATTTGTCCCTTTCGCTTTCGACACCTTTGGCTCCCTAGCTCCAGAAGCTATCCGTTTGTTGACTAGGGTCCAAAAAGTTGTCCACATCAGTTGCTCATCAACAGGGGGCAGGGGTTGTGTTTAATAGGCTAGGTTTGCTATTCAGAAAGGGGTAGCGATGCAACTTGTTGCTCGCTTACCTACGATATTGATGTAAGTCGGCCAGTATTTTATATAATAGATTGTTAATTAAATGATTTCCTTATCTACTTTTAATTTGAATATATTAAAATATTCACATTATTGATTAACAAAATTATTTGTAACACACGCATATGGTGTTAAATAAACCGTCTTTAATAAACAACTCATTTTAAGAAGCGCATTTTAAGCCGCGGTTGAAAACTAGTCTGAAGATTACTTTACTTTAATTTAGTTTTGTACTATTGGTACTGAGTTTTTAAACTTTTTTTTTTGTACTTCATTATTTTGAGGATTTATTTTGTTGCGAATTAAAACTTATTCTTCTTCATTATTTTCAGGATTATGTTTACACTTTATTGAATTGTCTACTACTTTGAGTCTTATGTGTTCCGTTTTTTTTCTTTTAATAAACATGAAGTGCGAACATGATCAGAAACCAAAAAGAAAAATATATGTTTGATTTATTTTGGCAACCAAAAAGAAAAATATATGTTTGATTTATTTTGGCACGAATTATGTGTACGATTTTATTGGTATGAAAAGCTATATTACAAAAATATAGTATTATACCTAAAGTATGTTCATTAAACCTTTTTCTCGTGATAAACCCAACCATTTAAGAGCACTTTATCACATCCATGAATCATGATGGTTGTTTAGTGATATGGTGTTGTCATTAGCACTTTGATTTTACCACTCAATCTTGACATCGTCCGTGATAAAAATAAAGATGGTAGTTATGTTAAATGATTCAATAATTAAGCTTTAAATGCCGGTCAAAACATGCTAGCGCCTACTATTGTTAAATGCATCATATTTTTGGTCTATTTTTTAATTTACAATTAGTAAATATGCTTAATATTTTTTTTACAACCGTGAATTCCTTTTAATCTTTTTATCTGTAGGCCTCGAACACTAGATAAAATAATGCTATGTGGTGTGGTGTTGTTTCTAATCATCATCGCCATCCTTTACGTGAGCGTCACATTACTTCATCTTCATCCACCACCTTATATGGTATGGTTCATGATCCCCACCATCCTCCACCATCAATCAAATTTTCTCAATTTATTCAAGTAGTCTCGTGATCGACGTGGATAAATCCATGCTCACCACGCATGGATTGAGAAGGGGGTGGTGTACCATAAAAATCATGTCCCATGTGGCAATCCATGACCCAAACCACAATCCCCACACCCTACAACCTAAAAGTTATACGTTAGAAGCATTATATATCTATAGGTTGTATGGGTACTCGGGGCACTCCCGTGATGAGTGCACGGGTTCACCATGATCACGTGAAACACCGCTGCTACCGTAATGATCACGACATGTTGGTCAAGGAGCAGTTTCACCATCATGGGCATGATGTTAGCGTTGGGAGATGGTCTAGTGATTTTTTTTTAAAAACGGCGCGCGAAAAAGACGGGCGTAAAAACGGCGTGCAAAAATGGCGCGTTAAAAATGACACGTGGAAAAAAAATTTGTTAAAAATCTGAATTTAAAATGCTTTTAATAAAAAAATTTATTTAAAAAATATAAACTAATATAATAATACAAAAAAATTAATAAAAAATAATAAAGACAAAAAGACAAAAAAAAATAATTTTACCAAACTACCCTTTTGCATTAAAATACTAAAAACATAATAAGACAAAAAATATTTAATATTAATTTTAACTACCTTTAATCTCATCCATCCATTTTGAAGATCTAATGGCTAGAAAGTGGTTCTCATGGTTCTTACAACTGGAGTTGGTTTTCATTTTAGCGCCCCCTATATATATATATATAGAGAGAGAGAGAGAGAGCGGTTAAAATACTTCACGACTTATCCTACTTCACGTACGCGACAATCCTGGCCGTGGATTATCACGCATAGAACACATAAACACGCATGGACATGGATTATCACGCATGGGACCTGAATTATCACGCATAGGAACTTAATCACGCATGGAACCTTGAACAAAAGATAATCACGCAAGTTATCTATGTTAATCACGCACGTTATGTTCTTGTCGCGTACGTTAACGTACGTTAAGCAGTTTTGTACATTATACTTTCTCTATGTATATATATATATAAGGGAAGGCTAGACAGAAAACCCTTAAATTTTTAGAAAACTCTGGAAACTCAAATCTTCCCCCATTTTTACCCAACCTCCCGATATTTTTTTTTTTTGAAAAAAATAACACATGTAATATACATGTTTTAAAGTGTTTTGGGCCAAAAAAAAAAAAAAAAGAACCGAGGGGATTTTTTTAAAAGAAATAAACAAATTTCAGCAATGTCCGGTTGCCTAACATGTGTTAGGCACAAAAGACAGAAATTGCTGAATTTTTTTTTTTTTAAATCATTCCTTCGGCGCTTTTTTGATTTTTTTGGCCCAAAACTCTTAAAAACATGTATATTACATATGTTATTTTTTTCAAAAAAAAAAAATGTCGGGAGGTTGGGTTTTCTAGGGTTTTCTATATATATAGGGTTTTCTATATAGCCTTGCCCTATATATATATATATATATATATACAGGCTAAAGATAAAAAGAAAACCACTTTTATTGAGAAAACCCGGGAAACTCAAAGCTCCCGAATTTTTTTTTTTTTTTTGAAAAAAATATCACACGTAATATACATGTTTTTAAGAGTTTTGGGCAAAAAAAAATCGAAAAAGCGCCGAGTAGATATTTTAAAAAAAAATAAACAAGTTTTGGTGTAACATATGTTACATTAGCTGCCATGTATTTGTTGAATCTAACTAAACGCCCAAAAAATGAAGCGGTGTTGTGAGACGCATTGGAAAAAGAATATAAAAGGACAAAAAAGCCCCTCAGCCCTTCACTATATCGCGTGCCAAGTGTAGGGCCAGGATCCGTTCTAACCATTCTCACACTTTAGAGCGTTTTTCTTCTGATCCCGTACATAGTGGAGGGTTCAAATGAGAAGAAATTCTTTGTAAGAAGATAAAAGAAGAAATTTCAACCAATAGGAATGCTTCATTAGACTTTATTTAATATTTTTACTTAATGTAACTATAAGGGTATATTAGTAAACTTACATACATCATTAATTGGTAGTTTCATCTTTAATAACTAACTATATTAAATTTGTAACTTATTTTTAAGATATATATTTTTCACAAAAAAGAAAAATAAAAATTCATTTAAAGTGTAGGATAAATACGAGGCGTGTAGGATAAATTACGAGTTGTGTAGGATAAATTTCAATATGTGTAGGATAAATTTCGAAATGTGTAGGATAACTTTTGATGTGTGTAGGCAAAAATATTTAGTGTGAAGGATTATAGTCTTAATGACTAATTAATTAGTCAAACATAATAATAAATGGGATGAGAAAAAAAAAACTATTTAATGTTTTACAATTATACCCTTTTATTCTTTTTCTTCTCAATAAAATTTTTTTCTCAAATGAACCTTCCCCTATATATATATATATATATATATATATATAGGACAAAGATCCGTTTGGAACCACCCTTTATTGCGAGAACCGCGAGAAGCAATGTGAACACAACCAAAAAATACCTAAAAGTAGCTAAAAAACACACAAAAAGTTTTTTATTTTTTTTAAATATTTTTTATAAAAAAATCGCTACTTTTAGTAGCCCAAAAAAAAAATTTTTGGCTACTAAAAGTAACGATTTTAACTTAAAAAATATTAAAAAAAAAAAGGAAAATTGGTTTTTAATAAACCAACCTTTGCCCCATTGGTAAATAATAATGCTACCTACAGATTTGGTAATTAATAATCCTACGTTTCAATATGTTGGTACTCAATGGACCTCCGTTAGTTTTTTTTAACTGAAGTTAGTTTTTAACTTTTATTTATTACACAAACAGTCCCTGTAGTTATAATTTACTAGTTTTAAGTTTTATTTATTACACAAACAGTCCCTGTAGTTATAAAAAAAATCAAAAAAATCAAAAAAAATCAAAAAAATAAAAAAAAATTCAAAAAAATCATAAAAATTCTAAAAAAATCAAAAAAATTCTAAAAAAATCAAAAAAATCATAAAAAATCATAACCGTTTTCGTTTCGACCCGAACCGTTTTCGACCCGTACCGTTTCGACCCGTACCGTTTCGACCCGGACCGTTTCGACGCGTACCGTTTCGACCCGAACCGTTTTCAACCCGGACCGTTTTCGACCCGGACCGTTTCGAAAACGGTGGTGGTGGTGGTGGCGGTGGCGGTGCTGTGGTGGTGGTGGCGGTGCGGTGGTGGGGGTGGTGGTGGCGGTGGCGGTGCTGTGGTGGTGGTGGTGGTGGCGGTGCTGTGGTGGTGGTGGTGGCGGTGGCGGTGCTGTGGTGGTGGTGGTGGCGGTGGCGGTGCTGTGGTGGTGGTGGTGGTGGCGGTGCGGTGGTGGTGGTGGTGGTGGTGGCGGTGCTGTGGTGGTGATGGTGGCGGTGGCGGTGCTGTGGTGGTGGTGGTGGTGGTGGCGGTGCGGTGGTGGTGGTGGTGGTGGCGGTGCTGTGGTGGTGGTGGTGGGTCGAAACGGTCCGGGTCGAAAACGGTCTGGGTCGAAACGGTCCGGGTCGAAAACGGTTCGCGTCGAAACGGTACGGGTCGAAACGGTTTTTTATGATTTTTTTGATTTTTTTAGAAATTTTTTGATTTTTTTAGAATTTTTATGATTTTTATGATTTTTTTGAATTTTTTTGATTTTTTTAGAATTTTTATGATTTTTTTGAATTTTTTTGATTTTTTAGATTTTTTTTTATTTTTATGTTTTTTTTATAACTACAGGGACTGTTTGTGTAATAACTAAAACTTGAAACTAGTAAATTATAACTACAGGGACTGTTTGTGTAATAAATAAAAGTTAAAAACTAACTTCAGTTAAAAAAAACTAACGGAGGTCCATTGAGTACCAACATATTGAAACGTAGGATTATTAATTACCAAATCTGTAGGTAACATTATTATTTACCAATGGGGCAAAGGTTGGTTTATTAAAAACCAATTTTTCAAAAAAAAAATTGTGTGTTTTTTTGATTTTCTTAGATTTTTTCTAGATTTTTTAGGTTTTTTGGGGTTTAATTTTTAGCATTTTATCTTGGGGGGGGGGGGGGGGGGTAGGTTTTTTTTAGCTATTTTAGGTTGTGTTCACATTGGTTCTCGCAATAAAGGTGGTTCTCGCATGAACCTTACTATATATATATATATATATAGGGCAAGACTATATAGAAAACCCTATCTATATAAAAAACCCTAGAAAACCCAACCTCCCGACATTTTTTTTTTTAAAAATTAACACATGTAATATACATGTTTTTAAGAGTTTTGGGCCAAAAAAATAAAAAAGCGCCGAAGGGATAATTTAAAAAAAAAAAATTTCAGCAATTTCTGTCATTTGTGCCTAACACATGTTAGGCGACCGGACATTGCTGAAATTTGTTTTTTTTTTTAATAAATCCCTTCGGCGCTTTTTTGTTTTTTTTGGCCCAAAACACTCTAAAACATGTATATTACATGTGTTATTTTTTTCAAAAAAAAAAAATGTCGGGAGGTTGGGTAAAAATGGGGGGAGATTTGGGTTTCCAGAGTTTTCTACCAAAATGAGGGTTTTCTCTCTAGCCTTCCCTTATATATATATATATATAGGGTAAGGATATATAGAAAACCACTTTTATTGAGAAAAACCGGGAAACTCAAAGCTCCCGACTTTTTTTTTTTTGAAAAAATTACCACACGTAATATACATGTTTTTAAGAGTTTTGGGCAAAATAAAATCGAAAAAGCGCCGAGTAGATATTTAAAAAAAAATAAACAAGTTTTGGTGTAACATATGTTCAGCGAATGTAACATATGTTACACCAAAACTTGTTTATTTTTTTTTTAAATATCTACTCGGCGCTTTTTCGATTTTTTTTGCCCAAAACTCTTAAAAACATATATATTACGTCTGGTATTTTTTCAAAAAAAAAAAAAAAGTCGGGAGCTTTGAGTTTCCCGGGTTTTCTCAATATAAATGGTTTTCTTTTTATCTTTAGTCTATATATATATAGGTCCAGGATCATTTCAGAACTATAAATATTTACAGAACTCCTAATAAACAATATTTTTATTTATATATTTTTATGTTTAGGATAATTTTATCATTTATTATGTGTATTTTTATGATTACATACATGTTACGAGTAATTTTATCATTTTTTATATGTAATTTTATAGTTACACATATGTAAACTATTTTTTTTACATATATGTAATTAGTTATGACACATATATATAATTTTGGCAATTAAACATATTTAAACTACTTTTAACATGTATGTAATCAAATAAATACATATAATAGATGATAAAAAGATCCTAAATACAAAAACTTATATACAAAATGATTGTTTATTAGGAGTTCTGAAAGTTCTATAGTTATTTAAAGTTCTGAAATGAACTCAACCCTATATATTTATATATACACACACACTTGAAAATTATACTTTTAGTCAAATACTTACATAATGTTGGGTAGCTCGCTGTCAAATGTCCCGTCTCTACAAGTATGAGCATCGCAAAACATTACAAGTCTGATCTTATTATGTTTAACATTAAAAATTAGATCATACACTAAATAAACACTTCTATATATAGGGTTGGGTTTCAAAGTGAACACTAGTGTATTTGTGAACTGAGTGAACAAATCCTGACCATTGATTTACATCATCAAATCGTAAAATACACTAGTGTATTTTCATCATCAAATCATGGCCATTGATTTACACTTGTGTATACAGTTGTGTATTGATAATTAGGGGATAGGATTTGTTCACTAGTGTTCACAAGCAAGGAGTTGTTCACTAATGAACCTAACCCTATATATATAAAGCATTACTATTTTACAGTACTATGTGTGTATCTCTCCTGCGATTTGTGTATTTTTGTAGTTGACAAATTGTTTGTTTAGGTTATGATCGTTTGTATGTGCATTCGACAAGAAAAACTCTGTAGCTTTCCACCAATTTTTGTCAGTCATACTCTCGGGGGTGGCCCTTGCTCTCTCTACATCCTTGTAAACTCCCACTTGTTGAAAGTGTTTTTTTTGAATTGTGTTTGCGGGAACAACAAATTGGTCAATGGATAGAGTATTTAATTTTTGCATTGTGTTTGCGGGAACAACAAATTGGTCAATGGATAGAGTATTCAAAGGGTAAGTTGCTAAACTCATTGTTTAATATTTTATCTCATATATCAATGTATATTCCATAATTGCTTGTTTAAGAAAAAATTGGCAACATTTGCACTTAGCTCACAAGTATGTATATATATATATATATATATGCATACATATATACCCGATGAGCAAAGAAAATGACAACCAGATCTTTCTTCTAAAAACGAACATGTAATACGTATTCACACCCTAAATAAGAGAAAGTATTCAAAAAACAGTTCTGAATCCGGGACAACCCGAAATTGATTTCTATATCAATTTTGGGTGAATATTTCTATGCTCATGATTATAAAATGATAACTAAAGGGGTCAGTTTTAAACCCATTACATGTATGTTACCAAGCCTACTAAGATAATTTATTAGGAGGCTTACCCACACCCATCTAAGCATGTTCAAAACTCAAAATTGCCAATAAAATAAATAACCAATAAAAAATGATTCAACTTTTATATCTATTTAAACAAATGACCAAAGCCCAAGCAAAGGTCAGGCATAAAGACATAAAATAGCACCCTGGTCTAATAAATTTGCATTCAACCTAATCCCAACTTGATTTCTAGTTTCAAAATACATCTATACGACAAAATGACCCATGGTCAAGTTACTAAATCAACAATCATAACACATTGAAAAATCAGAATATAACATGCATCAACATGTCATAGTCCAAAATGATGCCAAGTACTAATTCATAATTACAACATATTAAACATTCAAAAATAACCAAAATAAACAAGTCACAATCCAACAAAGATGTCAAGTTACTTTTTCAAACTAAAAACACATTAAAAACTAATCATAAGAAGTCACAATCCAATAACATGTAAGTTACTAAATCAATAACACAAAAACTAACCTAAATCAATAACACATTCAAATATATGTCCAATGGGGGTAGTTATATTCACTAGAAATTGATTGTTGTGTTGGTGCAATTGGCGGCGTGGATGCAATCGGAGATTGTTGTGGTGCAAGCGTTGGAGCAATTAGAGGTGGGAAAAAGTGAGCAGTAGTGGCGTGCGGTGGGGGTTCGTCCCTTGGTGGTGTGAGGTGCTCGGGTGGTTGTTTTTGGGAGAGACAACGAAGATCATCCAAATCTGTAAGTGTCTATTTTTTAGAGAGATTGAGCAAAAGTGAGGTCGACCAGAGGGAAATAATAGTGCTTTATTTGTTTATGGTTTTAGCGGTGATATGTTGGCGCTAAAAGTGCCGCCGCTAATTCCACAGAGTACGATAGAACCTTAGCCTTTGGATCCTATCCCTTATCAATGATCAGATTTAACCCAACCATTCGTGCACAAATTCAAGGCAGATGTCACCGCTACAGCCTGTGTCTTCGCTAAAAACGTTGTCACTAATGTTGACGTTTCTTGTAGTGTAGCCGATAGAATTAATAAACAAAAAATGTAAAATGATCAATTTGTATAACCAATGAGTGATTTGATTTTTATAAATGAAATAGAATTAAATTTAACAACGCGGAAGATAAAAAAAATGCTTTGATCGATTTCATCTTAAATTGTGTGTGAAGTGTTACTAAATAAGAGAATTCGATACTGTTCTAGCACACCCATGCCTATTTATACCTAGAAATCAAAACAACTAAAACATCTAAGTAGTCGCAGGAGTACTCACTCTAGCACTCGTACTAGAGTACTCGCTGACCTTAGTTCGCGCAAATGATCTATGAAACTACTTGGTACTACCACAATACTAGTATTCACTAAGACAAATACACCTAAAATACATTATTTGATACGTCAACCTTAATCTAGACCTACAATATACCCATAAATTATAGATAATTTGTTTAAAAAAACAAGTGTCTATTAAAAAGTGTCATTGTTAAATTCGCCATTTCGTTTTGTTTCCCGAGGTGTAACTTTTTTTTTAACGACAGATCAGCTGGATCTCAAGCTTACTCCAAAGGGCCAGCAAAAGTTCGAATCCCTCCCAGCCACCCATATTTACATAATTTTTGTTACAATTTTCCTATAATTTTTTTGACAATAAAGAAAAACAAAAAAAACACAAAAGTTTTCCACATTTTTCCCACAAAATTGCCACACAATACGCATGCATTTCGTCACAAAAATTATAACCTTTTCGAAAAAGTTCCGACAAAAGTTATAAAGTTTTATATTATTTGTAACTACAACATAATAAATAATTTAAACAATAAAAAATAAAAAATATTAAATTTGTCGGAAATTTGTAGCAAATTGACACTAGTTGCTACATATTTCCTACAAAAAAAAGTTCGTTTATTTGTTATTTATCAATTTTAGAAAAATAGATATTATTAAAAAATAAAATGATAAGTTTCTCGGAAATTTGTAGCAAATTGATAGCAGTTGCTACAAATTTCCTACCAAATGACTATTATTCATCAAATTAAGAACAAAACGTAATTTTATAAAATAAAATATTAAATTTGTCAGAAATTTGTAGCAAATTGACACCAGTTGCTACATATTTCCTGCAAAAAAAAGTTATTTTATTTGTTATTTATCAATTTTAGAAAAAATAGATTAAAAAATATATTTTTTTATTTGTAGAAATTTTTTCGCAAACTGTTAGAGAAAGTTTATTAAACTTTGTAGGAAATTTGTTGGAAACCGTTTAGAGAGTTTATAATTTTTTAGGTAATTTGTCGCAAATTGTTTAGGAAAAATTTATAAATCTGTAGGAAACTTGTGGCAGGAAAGTTTTATAATTTTTAGGAATTTTGTTCGAAGAAAGTTTTATAATTTGTAGGAGTTTTGTCTCAAGAAAGTTTTAAAGTTTGTAGGAATTTTTATCGGAAAATAAAAAATTATGAATACTTTTTTTAATAATGTTATTAATTTTAAAAATAAAATAATATACAAAAAAAGGCAAAAACGTGAAAGAATTGTCGGAATTTTGCGAGATAGTGTTTTGTCAGTATTTTGTAGCAAATTTTTTGACGAGTGATTTTGTCATAATTTTGTAGCAGATTTTGTCGTATTTTTGTAGCTAATCCGGTTACCGACAAGTTTATTTGCTACGAATTTTTTTGTAGGAAATTTGTGGGTATGGCCAATTTCAGACAAATTTGCTCCAAAGTTGACAATTTTCTAGTAGTCATATTTATTGTGTTTTCTCTTGAATTAGTGTATAAACATTATGCCCAGTGGCGGCTATGATGGTGTGTGGGGAGGATCTCCGCACAAGCCCCGTGATTTTGAGGGACGTGCGATTTAAAATAATCCGATATATATATATTTGTTATTTTTTTAAATAGTAAACAAACACATACCAATTCCAATATAGACATATTTACAAATCATTTTTTATGGTTTAGAATTTAGTCCAGTTGCCATTAGTTTATTGAGCTCAGTACTAATTTGATTTTTCTTTTAAATACTAATAAAACATTATGGAATGACACATTTTTTCGAGCTCGTATATGGTACGTGAATTTTAAGAGACGCCTCTGATCATGGCTAGTGTAAATCGGGTAGTTCCACTGGCAGGGGCGGACCCAAGCCCAGCCCAAGGTGGGCGGGCGCACCCCCGGGGAAAAAAAATTTAGTGCTAAATTCCGTCGAAAATCTCGTCCGCACCCCTTGAAATTTTTCGTCCGCACCCCTTGAAATTTTTCGTCCGCACCCTGTAAAAAGTGTTATCAATTTATATTTTAATTTTTTTTAGTAAACTCTTATTAAAAAAAATACTACCTAAATTATATAACTTTTAATACCTAACTAACTAAACCCAAATACCCATACCTTTACCTACTTATAATTCCTAACTAGCTAGCCCACTAAGTCTTAGCCCATTAACCAAACACAACAATATTTCAAAATATAATAAAATAATTAAAGCCCAAAACCTTTAGAAATTCTCTCCCACTCTCTCTCTCTCTCTTGCGTCCCTGCACTGCCAACGAACAACATCACCCAGTGACAACACTCCAGCAGCCGGCGACCACCGTAATCAGCCACCATACCACCGTCATTTGACACCAAATCTAACCGGAATCCGAACACGGGTAAGTTTCTTTGTTATTTTGATGATTTTGGTTGATATTATAGGAAAAAAAAAGGTAATAAAGTTGTTAAATAGGTTTGAAATTTTGTGTGTTTTGACGTTGTTTATGGTTGTTTAGATGATTTTTAGGGTGATTATGTTGTTTATATATTTTTAGGGTGATTATGTTGTTTATATATTTTTAGAGTGATTACAACTTACGTTATGATTTCTAGGGCTTGAATAGTTGAAAATTAAAATTAAAATTGAAACATTATGTTATGGAGCAATGAACTTATGTTATATATAGAAAAAATTGCTTAAGAAATTAGTTTTAGATGATGTTTTGGATAGATTTAAAAAAATGAAAACCCGTAGGGCGTCGACGTTTTAGTTATGTTTGTAACAAGGTTTGACATGTTTTTGATGATTATATAAATTTAGTTTGATGTTCGTTTGTTTTACATGACCCGACCCGATACGAACCGATTTTTTTACTCATGTACCTAGGGGCCTAAAAATTTTTAAAATGTTCCGCACCCCCACGGAAAAATTCCTGGGTCCGCCACTGTCCACTGGTGACACGATTATACTCTAGTAATCCGTCAGTGATTCAAATTTCTCGCTAAAAAAAACCATTTCCATGATTAATGTCAATAATGAAGTCTAATTGATTCAATCGCGTCTAAATATCAAAGGTCAAGATTCACACGATCAATCCTCTTCAATAATCAGCCACCCACGTGCCTATCCCTATCCCTATCCCCATTTATTCATTATTTTATTTTTAACTTTTAACTTACTTGATAAAATCCCGCTAGAAATTTGAAACCTCATTCCCGTCTTGCTATAAAACCCTCTGCAATGCTTTATAATTCTCTGGGTTATCATTAATTTAGGCCATTTTTTTGTTTTCTTGGCCAAAATTTGAAGTTGGGTATTGATTTTACATTTAATTTTTTTCCAACATCAGTTTTGGGTTTAAAAAAAGGGTTAAAATAATTTGTCTTTTGACGGTTGGCTAGAATGGATCAAGCTGATATATACAAAGCAAGTAGTAGTTTAAGAGCAAACAGTGGGAATTTTAAAAATTTAAGAGCTATGAGTACTTCTGTATGGCGAAATTCTGGTACGAATGTTTTCTCAAAATCTTCTCGTGAAGAAAATGATGAAGAAGCTCTTAAATGGGCCGCTATTGAAAGACTGCCAACTTTTGATCGTTTGAAGAAAGGTCTATTGTTTGGATCAACGGGAGCTCCGAATGAAGTAAACATCGATGATCTTGGAATCCAAGACCGAAAACGTTTAATTGATCGGCTTGTGAATGCTGCTGATGAAGATAATGAGAAGTTCTTGTTGAAGCTTAGAGAGAGAATTGACAGGTACCACATGTTTTCCTTTTATTAATATGATCTCTAACTTTGTTGATTATTATCATGATTTTGTGTTTATGTTTCATGGGTTGATTAAAATTTTACAGGGTTGGGATTGATTTGCCAACAATTGAGGTAAAATATGAGCACTTGACTGTGGAAGCAGATGTTAATACTGGAAGCCGAGCTACACCTAGTTTTATTAATTTTTATCTTGATATTGCAGAGGTAAAGCTGACAATAACTAGCATACAAAATTACAAACAGAAAATATTAGACTTGATAATTTTACAAATTAGTTGTAGCATCATGTTTTCTATATGAAATTTTAAGATGATCTTTCTTAATTTTTCACATTTTTGCTTCCTTCCAATAGGGTTTCTTGAGTCTTTTTAGTTTGCGTCCGAGTAGAAAAAAGCATATAACCATCCTCGATGATGTTAGCGGTATCATAAAACCGGGCAGGTATGGATGCATCCTAACATGGACAAACCAATGGTTTGAATTTCAGATAAGTTTTAATCAAACCATTCCTTCCGACTTATGGAAATAATTTCTTGTGCTGAAATTGGCTTAAATATGATTCAGAATGACTTTGCTTTTGGGGCCCCCAAGTTCTGGGAAGACAACTTTTTTATTGGCATTGGTTGGAAATCTTGCTAAGGAGCTTAAGGTATATCTGTACTTAGACTAGAGGGTATGGTGAGGCACATCCCTATGAGGATGGGCCGCCATATAGGTGTCACATCACTGGCTCATGGGGGATGGGCCTCCTTCACTTTTGAAAGGGGTGAAGGATGGGGCCCCACATAATTTATAAAAACAATTAAACTATATAATTTATTTGATTATTTAGAGAGAGAAAGAGAGAGAGATGAGAGAGAAAGAAGAGAGAGAGAGAGAGAGATCAAGGTCCGTCGAATTCTTCTGTGGGGAGCCGGATTCGCCGGGACGGGAAGAGGGGGGCAGTGTGGGGGACCGGCGACGCGCCTCGCCAGGCCTAAGCCGGCCCCCATACCGCTTAGTCTTATAAATAAAAATAAATTACATTTGTCATGATTTCATGCTCTTTCCTTAGTTGTAGGTTTCTATAGGTTGGACACTTGGTAGGTTGTAGTTCCACCTTTATAATTTTATAAAACTCTAAAAAGTTTCCGAATAAAATTATTTAGACATGTTTAAAATAAGTTTTAGGTATTATATAATATAATAATGACGGTAATAGATGCCAACAATACTTGTGGTTGATTTGAAGATTATAATACTTTTGTTTTACATGCTTTTATTTGAGAAAAAATAGTAATTTTATTTAATGATAATAATGTAACGTAAAAATGAAAAATATGGTATGCCTTATTAAATAAAAAACGAAAGTGAAAATCTTTGTACTTATAAATAAAAATAAAGTACATTTGTCATGATTTCATGCTCTTTCCTTAATTGTAGGTTTCTATAGGTTGGACATTTGGTAGGTTGTAGTTCCACCTTTATAATTTTAGAAAACTCTAAAAAGTTTCCGATTAAAATTATTTAGACATGTTTAAAATAAGTTTTAGGTATATAATATAATAATGATGGTAATAGATGCCAACAATACTTGTGGTTGATTTGAAGATTATAATACTTTTCTTTTACATGCTTTTATTTGAGAAAAAATCAGCAAGTTTATTTAATGATAATAATGTAACGTAAAAATGAAAAATATGGTATGCCTTATTAAATAAAAAAAAAGTGAAAAATCATCTATTCTTCTCAAATGAAGTTGTTCAAGAAATTAATGAATATTTGTTTTGGCGAAGAAAGAGAATACCTGTGTTCATATAGTTTTCTCCTTAGGAAAAACTCAATGAACCATTAGATCAAAGTTTATACTCTCCTGATGTTTTCAACGGTCTTAAAATATATGGTTGCCAAATCATATGTTAGTTTTGAAGGTTGGTGTTCCAGTAATGTTATTAAGAAATATTGACCAAAGAAGTGATTTATGTGTTGAAACGAGACTAAAAATACTATCACTTCACAAGCGGGATATAGAAGCTAAAATCACATCTGAATGTAATATTGGAATCTGGATTTTCATTCCAAAAATTAATTTGATACCTTCAAATAAAATGATTTCTTTGAAGTTTCAGAGAATACAATTTCCATTTTAAATATGTTTTGCAATGACTACTAATAAAAGCCAGGGACATGCGTTACCTAAGGTTGGTTTGTTTCCAAAAGATCTATCACACATGCATAATTGTATGTGGCGTTGTCCGGAATTAATATTAATAGTAGAAACGAAGTTAAACTACTAATATTTGAAAGAGATGACACAATGACAATTAAAACAATACATGTTCTATACAAATAATATTTAGAGAGTTATGAATTAGCTTTATTTTTTTAGTTTTATAAGCACTAACTCTAATTACAATTTTATACTTTTTTTAATTTAATGTTCTATATAATTCTCTTCAAAACATTTATTTACAAAAGATATTAGTTCAACCCGTGTAACACACGGGTAACTAAACTAGTCACTAGATATATGGGAAATCTTCTTGGACATATTAGATGAGTGTACAAAATGATTAATTTCTATATTTATAACCGTTTAAAAACATTTAGGCATATCAATATACTAAAAATATATTAAAATATCTACACACGTAAAGGAAAAAGAAATAATAATGTGGAGAGTGGAAACTTCTACACTTCAAATAATAATGTGATCCTTTGTATAGGGAATAGTTTTCTTTCATATTATTATTAATCTCGAACTTAAAAACTTAAAAAGTATTTTAATAACATAGGTCTCTGGAAAGGTGACATACAACGGGCATGAGTTCCATGAGTTTGTACCCAAGAGAACCTCAGCTTACATAAGTCAAAATGATGTTCATATTGGAGAACTTACCGTTAGAGAAACACTGGCTTTCTCTGCCCGACTCCAAGGGATCGGGTCACGCTATGGTCAGTTCATCATCACCTTTTCCCCACTAAGAATCTGCATTTCAAGATCCAAAGCTTGTCTTAACACCCTAATAAACATTTGGTTGCTTAATAATTTACAGAGATGCTGGTCGAGTTGGCAAGAAGAGAGAAAAATGCGAACATTAAACCAGATCCGGATATTGATATCTTCATGAAGGTCAGGAGTATTATGTAAACTACAAGTGACCATTAGATTGTCCATGCTTCTTTCTATCAGTGCAGGAAGTGTGTGGTTTTGTTACTTTTCTTCATGCTAATAAACTAAATAAGTGTGTGGAGTTTGAAAGTAGAATGAGTAAATTAAGCTGCATTGAAGATTTGGAAAACTTTTACATATCAGCACACTTAAAAATGTCAAAACATGCCCAAAAATGTGTAGAACTAACTAACTCATTGTAGGGATAAGTGGATAACAAGAAACATATTTTTATAATAGGTTGAAATTTACAAATTAAGTCTAAAAATTTCAAGCTGTTAATAAAATTATGTTTCATTATTATCATCCAGGCAGCTGCATCAAGAGATCAAGAAGCTAGTGTTGTCACAGATTACACACTCAAGGTATGCTATGGTTTGCTTTCTATAACAAAAGCATTAAAATGAATACATCTAAAGACTGGTTCTTGAGCAGATACTGGGTTTAGATGAGTGTGCCGACACCATGGTAGGGGATCGAATGACAAGAGGAATATCTGGTGGGCAAAAAAAGCGTGTTACAACAGGTACATAACTTTTATTTTAAGACATGATCGTAAAGACTTATTGCTTGGTCATTTTTGAGCATTTTGGTTAAATTTCGCAGGCGAAATGATAGTCGGACCATTAAAGGTTCTTCTCATGGATGAGATATCTACTGGTTTAGATAGTTCTACGACTTTCCAAATTGTTAATTCCCTTAAACAATATATTCATATTCTTGAAGGAACTGCTCTCATATCTCTTCTTCAGCCTGCACCGGAGACATACACTTTATTTGATGATATTATACTCCTAAGTGATGGCAAGATTGTGTATCAGGGTCCACGCGAAAACGTGCTCGAATTTTTTGAAACTATGGGATTTAAATGCCCAGAGAGGAAAGACGTTGCCGACTTCTTGCAAGAAGTAAGTATTGCATGTGCCCTGTAATTTTTTTTATCTTTAAACTTGCTAAGGGGTTGTAATATGTGATGCTCCTACTAACGTACAAAGTAGGACATCTTTGATTTTGTAATTTGTGTCTTGTGTATTCTCATTATTTTTCTAGTAACTTTATGGGCAATAATTCATAATGCGCGCATAAACAGGACATAAACATGACATGACTTTATGTGTGTCTAGGTTAGGGTTGTTTATGTTTGGGTTCACCAATTTAACCCTCCAACCCAAAATCTTTCAACTTGACATGATTGACACCATAATCTTGCCCCGGACGTTTCTAATGCAACCCCTCTATTCAACAAACACTTCCATGGCACAACTAATGCTGGAATTGTTTTATAGGTTACATCAAAGAAAGATCAGAAACAATATTGGATGAGAGGACCTTACAAATTTGTGACGGCCAAGGAATTTGCTAATGCATATGAATCATTTCATGTTGGAAGGACACTAGCAAGTGAACTTGCAACGCCATATGATAAAAGCAAAAGTCACCCAACAGCTCTTACAACTAATAAGTATGGTTTAAACAAAAAGGAGCTCATTAAAGCTTGCATTGATAGGGAGATTTTGCTCATGAAGAGAAACTCATTTATCTACATCTTCAAACTCGTCCAAGTAACTTTGCACTAGAATTTAATTGTTTCCTTTTAAACTCGATGAAGTGTAAATTGAAATTATGATCAACATGTTTCGGTTTCAGGTAACTATCATGGCGACTATGACTATGTCTGTTTTCTTCCGAACTGAGATGCATAGACGTGGTATTGACGATGGAGGGCTATATTTTGGTGCACTGTTCTTTGGTGTCATCATGATCATGTTCAATGGGATGGCGGAGATTCCAATGACAATCGCAAAGCTTCCAGTGTTCTACAAGCAACGGGATTACTTCTTCTATCCCACGTGGGCGTATGCTCTTCCAACTTGGATTGTCAAGATTCCAGTTTCATTTGTTGAAGCCGGAGTTTGGACAATATTAACTTACTATACTATAGGATTTGATCCTAATATATGGCGGTATGTCACAAAATCAACAAAGGAGGGATAAATTTCCAAATTGATTATTATTATGTTTTTGGACATGCTAGCTCCTTCAATTTGTGAATCTTTGTCACTACTTGCAATTGTTTCTTTCTAATTAAATAGATATGCAGTTAATTACTCATTTTTTTGTCTACAGATTCCTAAAACATTATTTACTGCTCGTAGTTACTAGCCAGATGTCCTCTGGGTTGTTCCGATTCATTGGTGCTACGGGTCGCAACATGATTGTGGCAAACACAGTTGGTTCATTTTCAATACTCCTTATCTTTACATTGGGTGGATTCGTCTTAAACCAATGTGATAATCTAGTTTGACATAAACATATACGTAACTGGTTTTAAATTTTTTTTATCTTTCTAATAGTGTACTTATGAAATTGATTTTATTTATGAAGATGATGTAAAAAAATGGTGGCTTTGGGCATACTGGGCATCACCAATGATGTATTCGATGAATGGAATAGTTGTTAATGAATATCTTGGACATAAATTTAAAAAGGTAAATCCTTAATTTGTGAATTATACTGTATTAATTATGAATGTCAAATTTATATCTTGAAGTTGTTTGTTCTTTGTCATAGCCTTTCTTGGATACAACACTAGGGAGAGTTCTTGTTAAATCTCGAGGATTGTACGCAAAAACTTATTGGTATTGGATAGCTGTTGCAGCTTTGTTGGGTTACACTTTAGTATACAATTTGTGTTATGCGCTCTCTCTTAGATTTCTCAACCGTGAGTTCTTCAGCCTTTACCTCTTTGATTTATGATATTGGTGTAACGGGCCCTTAGTGATCACCCAAGAATAACGCGAATATAACCTTTGCTTGAGGCTTAATAAAGTTTAAAGCCCCAAAAATGTGTAATATTAAATTACTACAGAGAAAAAGTATGTAGATATAACGATATTCTAATTCATACAAACTTATTATCTAGTTATTTTAAATCTAATTTTTAAATAATTCTTGAATTATAATAGATAAATATATTTACATAATACATCAATCTCATATTGCTTTGAGAATGTAAGTCCAAGTCTTATATCCTCTATATAAGATCTACCATACCATATTTTCATGCACTCTCAGTGTGAGTTATTCTTCCAAAAGACATAAAGTGGTCATGGCATTTTCTCTTCTATACAAGATCCGCTAGCTTGATCTATAAACTAGTATTAGTTGGTTGGTACGCAACCAGTAAACGAGCCAATTAATACCCCTACTACATAAAATCTCATTTATTAGAGTGTGCTTTATGCATTGAAAAAGATTAAGCCTCCCATTATAACATTTGCTATGAATTATGTAGCATTCGGCAAAAGACTATCAAATACAGCAACGCTTGAAGATCGTAGTGCACTATCAACGAATGAAGGAAATGTAGACAAGAAGAGAGGAATGATACTTCCATTTGAACCACATTCTATTACCTTTAATAATATCAAATACTCTGTTGATATGCCCCAGGTAATTTCTTACTCACTTACTGGTGACACTACTCAAAATATGGGATTTGCGCACACCTGTGTTCACATAGCTAAAGAAAATATGTATATTTTTATCAAGTAATACATAGTTATTAAAGTTGTTTACACTTATAAGCATAAAAATATAAAACATGTCATTACAATTAGGGTGTGGGGGGCACCCTCGGTGACCCCATGCGGGGAGGGTTTTGCCGAGCGGGAAGGGTGCCGCCATCCAAGAGGGGAGGCAAATCGGGGAGGGTGTGAGGGGAGTGTTCACCGAAGAAGGAGAGAGGAGATGGTGGGGCCACCCTAATTTTCAACCAATCAATTAATTTTTTTTTTTTGAATAAAAAAACAAGTCACCTAAGAGGGGAGTGCCGCCATCAAATTGGGGTCTGAGGGGAGTTGACGTGGCATAACCTGATTGGGTGTGCGTAAGAGAGGGGACTCCCCTAAGAGGGGAGTGCCCCTCTCACCCTTAGCGTGTAAAAACATACAATTAATTTAAGTAGACATCAATTTGTTACGCCCAATCACCTCAAGCAAGAAGATATGAGAAAATGAGTGACCCAAGTAAGAACATATAAACTATTGTAGCACAAAAATATGCAATAGAAATATAGAAGAATATGATTGTAGCACAAAGATAAACCTAATCTAAAGAATACACCCCTAATTATCTGGCTCCAAAACTTATGATCATTCAAAGCTGCCCAATGGGCCAAAGCTGCACATTAGACTCCATTAGTCCAGACTAAGCATAAGCATGTGAAAACTAGGTGTAAAATTAACCTTCACTTTTATCTGTAAGCATATGTTATCTTAAAATTGGGAAACAATTTCTACAAATTGGGAAAACACATTTATATCTTATTGTAGTTACAAATGTCAACATTTTTTCATACTTAAAAATGTTAAAAGACTCACAATTTTTTACATTTCAAAAGACGAGTATAAAATGAGGGTACGGATCCCACGTTTATGTATTGTGATTATGTAGTACAGCAGAAAGCCATAAAGGTGCCTTATGTTTTGATTTTTTCAAGGAAATGAAAGAGCAAGGTGTTAGTGAAGACCGATTGGTGCTACTTAAGAATTTAAGTGGTGCTTTCCGACCTGGTGTGCTTACAGCGCTTATGGGGGTTAGTGGTGCCGGTAAAACTACCCTGATGGATGTACTCGCAGGTAGGAAAACAGGTGGAACTATAGAGGGTGACATTTGGATTTCCGGGTATCCAAAGAAACAGGAAACATTTGCTCGGATTTCTGGATATTGTGAGCAAAACGACATCCATTCTCCTCATGTTACTGTTTATGAATCCTTGATCTACTCAGCTTGGCTACGATTGCCAGCAGATGTTGATAAAAATACCAGAAAGGTTAGTGTATAATTGCATTTTGTGAACATGATTATCTTATCTTGGTTTAGTCAAGAACAATGCAGTTGGATGTTTACAGATGTTTGTTGATGAGGTGATGGAACTTGTGGAACTGAACCCATTAAGGGATGCGTTGGTTGGGTTGCCTGGTGTGAACGGACTATCAACTGAACAACGCAAAAGGCTAACAATAGCAGTCGAACTCGTAGCTAATCCATCTATTATATTTATGGATGAGCCAACCTCCGGTCTAGACGCTAGAGCTGCTGCAATTGTAATGAGAACTGTTAGAAACACGGTTGACACGGGAAGAACAGTTGTCTGCACCATTCATCAACCAAGCATGGACATATTTGAAGCTTTTGACGAGGTACATTAGTGGTAAACTTCTTTGAATTTTACATGGAAAACTTATAATTCATTCAAAACATGTTGTGCAGTTGTTCTTAATGAAACGAGGAGGACAAGAGATATATGTTGGGCCTATTGGTCGCCGATCTTGCGATTTGATCAAGTACTTTGAGGTAACACAAACAAATATGAGTAGATGTAACTGAGTATAGACTGATAAACAAGACAAGGACTGATACAGGATGGCTGAACATGAAATATAACACATACCTAAATGACTAAATACAGTTGCCAAAATTCATATATGTTATTTGTCTATTTTAATTTTATATTTTTTCAATGTTTTTGTCTATTTTAATTATATATTTTTTTCAATGTTTATAAAAAAGTATTTCACGTAACTGAAACACCTAATCAAATAAGTGACCTTAGAGAAACAATAAAAAAACTTTAACTGAATTTAATGAAACACTTAGAAAACTTACTTTTCTATTACATAAATATTTTTTACAGCCAAAGTCATTTGCTCATCTGTCTAGCCAATCAAGACTTTTTCTTGGTTTAGTATTGAATATTGAACAAGCATAAACCCTTGTTGTTTTTATGAAATAGGATATCCAAGGGGTTAGTAAGATTAAAGATGGTTATAACCCTGCGACTTGGATGTTGGAAGTCACTACTTCGTCCCAAGAACTAGCTTTGGGAGTCGATTTCACTGAAATCTATAAGAATTCAGAACTCTATAAGTAAGTTGCACTCAGTTTCTGTGACTCATTAAAAGTATTTTTAGGCTAATTTGTTGGTGAAACAATTTTCACAGGAGAAACAAAGCACTTATCGCTGATCTAAGTCAACCACGGCCCGGTTCAAGTGACCTCCATTTCCCAAATCAATACTCGAGGTCATCCTTAGTACAATGTCTGGCTTGTCTATGGAAACAAAGAAAATCATATTGGAGAAACACTCCATATACCGCTGTTCGTTTTGCCTTCACCACTTTCACTGGACTACTTTTCGGATCTATTTTCTGGGATCTTGGTAGTAAAAGGTGAAACAAACAATGAAAGATGTTATGGATTACAATATATTTTGGATCTTTTGACATAAGTCTCATACATTTATACATACATACTATACATTTCAGGGCAAGTTTGAAGGATTTGAGTAATTCCATGGGTTGTCTTTATTGTTCAGCTTGTTTCTTAGGATCCCAAAACGCATCTGCGGTGCAGCCTGTTGTCGACATTGAAAGAACGGTATTTTATCGAGAAAAAGCTGCTGGAATGTATTCTGCATTGCCATATGCCTTTGCTCAGGTAACTCATGTGACTGTTATCAGTATTATATATTACAAAGTGAAACAACGCACATATATGGCATTCAGACTTCTCATTCTTCTATCGAAATTTTTCTGCACTCATTGACGTCCAAGTTACGCCTAGCTTGAGGCAATGCAAGAGGACTAGGGTAACATAATTCGTTAAACCTCAAGGGATGGCAAAAAAACCAGTTGAATCTTATGGAAATACCCAAAACTCAAAACACTTTGGACGGGTATCCGGGTATTGGAATAAAAAAATATTATACAGAAAATACTCAAATAGAACCAAAAACAAAAATGTGCTTGAAAATCTCAACTGGAAGATACGCGTGAGTATGGCCGATGTCTAACGGGTAATTAATCGACAAATACCCATCGTGTATTAGGCTGAGTATGGGATATGTTTTACAGTCAGGTATTGGACTAGGATTATCAATAGCCACTCCATTGCCATCCCTAAGCTCCATGCAATGTGTTAGCACAATACGCCAATTCAAGTGACAGGCTTTAGAAGGATGTAAATATATCTAAAAGGTTTTACACTTCTTGTTTTCTATCAATATGAGATTAGTTTCTGTTGATCAGTTCTGTATAAACATGATGGAAAACATGAATAACATATCTGTTACAACAAACAGCCCAGCAGAGAATCCAGATGCAACCATTGAGTTCGACATTCTTGTCAGGATGATTTGGTTTCTCCTTAGGGTGTAAAGTGATGATGGTGATGAACCGAAACAAGGGAGGTTTCGATTAGGGAGAGAGAGGGGCGATAATGATGTTATGTTATTAGGTTGTGTATCTAACCTAACCTCTCTAATAATCTCTTTATATATATACAACCAATAGGAAACCAAATTAGTTAATAAGGGTAATATGGTCCATCAACAATTACCAACTAATTATTAATAGGTTATTAATATATATTTTGATCTATATAATATAAATGATTATAATAGCTATAAAATTAAATATTACAATAATATATTTAATCTTTCTACAAGATCTCCCACTTAGTTACCTAGTGTCATCGCCATCCACGAACATCCAAAAACAATACACGGCAATATGCATGTATTTCCAACTCAATTCATCTTGATAGGACACATGCACGGTTGCACGTTTACATATATCACGGCCTAATTACTCAAATTCAACTTAAACACATGACGTATCTCCTATATTTGCTGGATATATATACTGAATTTAACACTTACTTATTTCTTGTTTTGTTTCATAGATGTTGGTGGAAATACCATATATATTTATGCAAGCTGTAGTATACGGTCTACTAGTCTATTCAATGATAGGATTTGATTGGACAACCGCAAAATTCTTGTGGTTTTTTCTCTTCCTGTTCACCAACTTGCTATACTTGACATTCTACGGCATGATGGCTGTCGCGGTTAGTCCCAATGCTGACATCGCTGCCATCATCAGTTCAGCGTTTTATGGATTCTGGAATCTGTTTTCTGGATTCATTATACCAAGACCCGTAAGTGTTTATGTTTTATACTTGGCACTTTAATCAAAGTATTGCAATTCTAATAACAATAATAATGTGTTTAATTGTGTGTTAAAAGAAAATTCCCATATGGTGGAGATGGTATTACTGGGCAAATCCGATCGCATGGACATTGTACGGTTTAATTGTTTCACAATTTGGGGACTATGATGATGTGCTTACTAACGGGGAGACGGTTAAAGGTTACTTGCGCAGATATTTGGGGTTCAGACATGACTTCCTTGGAGCTGTGGCTGCTGTTCATGTGGGATTAGTGGTTATTTTTGCGTTCATATTTGCTTATTGCATTAAATCCTTCAATTTTCAGAAGAGATAAACTCCATCAATTGTGAAGGTAGAAGAACATTGTTTCTTCTAGTATATCATTTCTATTGTGAACTTATATATCATACCGTTAAGTAATAATTCATGTTGTCATAGCACGTTTATACTCTACAATATAAGTTTCCTCACATCAATTTCTAATTTCAAAATAAATTATCAATCATGAATAATCCTTAACAGCCGTTATACATTTTATAATCGTTTACGAATATTCATTAGTTTTCCATTTATACTAGGAATATTTTTTTAATGGCAACGCTTGGTTCTACTCTACTCAACGTTAATTATAAATTATTCACCAAGTGAGCTAGCCAAATCAAAATAGATTTTATTGAGTATCATCTTGAAGGATTTGAATTCTCCACTTCTAGAATAGAGGGAGGGAGAAAATTACAATCCCACTGTGTCCCTAATATTTAAGAACATTCCATATTGATAGTCTTGGAATCTACATCAACACATACAGGGTCGTCATCGAGAATCTTAGAAAATTTAAGGGCCTGGGCCAAGCAGAAAAATGGGCCTCTACCATCTTGTAAATAAAACTAGCGTACAATACTTGCTCTTGCTATCATTTGTGTCGCTGCTTAGTTATTTGGGTTTAAATTATTTTTTATGTTACTGTTTTAGATATATGATGTTATTTATTGTGACAGAAAAGTAATTATAGGCTTATAGCAGAAAAAAATTGATTAGTTTGACCAATTAAACTATTTATAGCAAAAAATCAGTCCAAACACTTTTATGGAGATTAGATGTGTACGAACTAGGCATGCGAAAGGTAATAAAATAAATCCAAGCATGCTATGTGCCCCAATTAGTACCATTCGATGTGGACGTAAAAATGTAGCATGGAAGCCACCTCACACCGGGCACACGACCCCGTGTATGGTATGGAGGACGGCGTTATGGGTTGGGCTTGAGAATCTCCACCGGTGTGGAGGACAACTATGTTGGTGATGTGACGCGAGTTGATTGATGGTTTGTGCTAGTTTTTGGTTGGGAGGGCGGGAAACATGCTTGTGTCGATCTCACAGGTGTATCCCCCCTAGCCGGGTTTCGGGAAAATGGGTTTGTGGCGGGGCAAGCGGTATTGAAAGCAGAGTTAAGAAAGTGGAAAAGCACGCGAAAGCTTGTGAGGATAATCAGCATGCCTTTGTCCCCCTAGCGTTTGACACGTTCGGCTCCTTGGCGCCGGAGGCGGTTTGGTTCTTGGTTAGAGTTCAGCGTGTGGTCCACAGCAACTTTTTGACCCCTCAGGGGCGATGCTTTGTTTTTAGTAGATTAGGGTTTTCCATTTAGAAAGGGATGGCGGCGCAGTTTGTTGCCCGTCTACCTGCTATTCTTATGTAATTTGCCGTGTTTATTGGAATGAAATATCATTCTCTGGAAAAAAAAAAAAAAAAAAAACGGTCAGGTCCTTTTCACACCCAACACCACCTGGTGCTTTTTTTTACCATACCACTTGCTGACATAACTGCCAGCCATAGGGGTGTTCAAAACCGGATATCCGAATTTCGGATATCCGAAAATTTCGGATAGTTAATTTTACTATCCGAATCCGTATCCGAAAATTCGGATATCCGATATCCGAATTTTCGTATCCGAATTTCGGATACGGATTCGGATAATACAACGGATATCCAAAATTTTAGAAGAAAATTTGCTCAAAATAAAAAAATGAATAAAATCATGATATTCATCAGCTACCATTAGCAGCATAGTACCAAAAATGTTTAAAAATCCCAATTTTCATCATACATTTTTACAAATCAAAGAAATATAGCTAATGATTGTTAAGAACAATTAAAAAAAGCACGATATGAACAAATCAAAAGTCTAATGATTCTCACATCCAATAAACAATGAATAATTTATAATGCTTTTCACATGTAATACTAAATAAAACTGTCGTTCCATCTTTTTGTCTCCAATTTTAGGCAAATTTTAAACAAAACGAACATCTACGGTCACGAGAAAAACGAAAGCGACAGAGATTATCAAACTTTAAGCAATCTTTTCACTCTAATTTGGTTGTTATAATCGCGTTTAGCAAGAAACAATCATGCACTTCCAAGTTGAAGAACAAGCACTTGCAGAACAAACACTTGTAGATCGAACATACCGGAACAATCGATGATTATCAGAACAGTCGGCGTTGAAGACAGCACATCAGAGATTCAGAGGGACTAGAGGGAGTGGGTGGAGGCGGAACTAGAAAGAGCTTGTAAAGAATTAGGGGTTTCAACTAATATTTGATATATATATTTAAAAATAAAAAAATAGTAGTATTTAATATTTCGGATATCGGATATCCGAAATATCCGAAAATTTTCAATATTACTATCCGAATCCGAATCCGAATTTTCGGATATTCGAATGTTCGGATATCCGAATTTTCGGATATCCGAAAATCCGAAATTTCGGATAATTCGGATTCGGTTTCGGATTTTTTTGAACACCCCTAGCCAGCCACATGCCCCTGTCCATGCCCTCCCACACTATATAGATTAAATAAATAAATACATGTTATGTTCTCCTTTGCATGCGAATAGAGGTGCACAAACCGGTTAATTTTAATAACCCGTTCGGTTAACCGGTTATACCGGTTAATTTGACTTTTTGAATTTAACCGGTTAATGCTTTAACCGGTTATTACTTTAACCAGTTATTTTTTTAACTGGTCCGGTTAATTACTTTAACCGGTTCGGTTAATTAACCGGTTATTTTCGGTTATTAACCGGATTTTTTGCTTTTTTTTTGAATTTTTCGGTTATTTTTTCGGTTAACCGGTCTATCGGTTAAAAAAACCGGTTACAAAAACCGGTTAATAACCGGTTACTATACTAAATACTTATAACCGGTTACTAACCTACGGTTAAAAATAACCACTAACCGGTTATTCCTAAATCGGTTATTAACCGGTTACGGTTTCGGTTAATAACTGGTTACGGTTAATTAACCGGTTATTTTGTGCCACTCTACATGCGAACCCCCTACAATTCCGTTTTAGCTTCACCTATAATTAACATGCAGCCATTTTTTTTATAATGGGCTCAATGAAATTTTCAGCCCAAATGTCTATCCAATATCGAAAATCCAAACTTGATTATTGAAGCCCACGTGATTTTTAAAGTAGTTGATTGTGATGGCCCATTTTCACACTTGTATAATATAAGTATTCTTCATTTGTTCCTGTAACAATTAATTACAAACTAATTCATGACAACTATTTCTTAACCACTTTAATTCACCTAAAAGTTAATTAAACCAATAATTTCATACGTTTCATTTTGATGTAAAGTTAACGAAAACTATAACTATTTTCTTTTCTGTTCTATTTCTTTATTTTTTTTATTCTCATCATCATTTATATTTACTAATTAAGACCCACAATAAGAATTATATAAATGACATCATGTTCCACCATTAAGATATCATTTATCTCTTGGTTAGGTTAATAACTTAATATTTATATGATCAGCCTTTTTGCTTGTTCTAATCTTTAAATGAGGGAATAACCATCAGTAATATTCAAATTCCATTAGTAAATCCATCAATAATAGTGTGTGCAACCACCCAATTAGAAGACTTATTGGCTAACGGAGGAGAAGTGTCGGCAATTTGTTGCTTTTATAACTATCAGTAATCATTCGATAATACCTATCGGTAATCTATTGGTAACCAAATTACCTTGACCGATATTACCGTTGGATTATCAACGAGAGATTCTTCTCGATAACCATTTTCTCAGAGGAATTTCTGACGGGATAAACTGTCAATAATATTCATTTGTTTAGTAGTGATATAGTTGAGACTGGACAGTGACTCGGTTGTGGGTACAAGCCTATTCGTGGCTACCATTATTCGAAAATAAGTAATTCGGCTAGGTTGATAAACAATGAAAAAGAAAAGGAAAAAAAAATTAATTTTAGATCACATGCCATTCTTTTCTTGTCATATCATAATGATATTTTGAATGTTGGATAGCTAACACTTAGTGATTATGACTAAATAACAATAACTATTGTAAAGATACAATATCTCTATGGTGTATTTAGCTTAGAAGCTTCCAATCACCACCTTTATTTTCTAGTTTCCGCCATTAATTTGGTTTTAATAAATGTCGTTATGCACAATTACATTCTTCGATTATTAAAGCTCGTAGCTCTCATTTTAACAACAATCCATTATTAAGGCTCGTAGCTCTCATTTTAACAACAATCCATATCTAACCTACAATGGCGACCACTCCATATCATCTTCATCTTCTTGTTTTCTTTTGGCTATTTTCCTACTCTCTTCAAGGTACGTAAATCAGTGATCGATTCAAGACTAATTTCACATTCAAGTATATTATTATTAGGGTATGTAATCAACTTTTGATCGTTAAAGCAGATGATGCATGCCAGCTTTTGGGTTGTGGAGAAGGTCGGTGTGTGGCGGATCACAACAGACTATCATATCATTGCGAGTGCAATCGTGGGTGGAAGACGATGATGGTTGCTCCTATGACCTTTCCGTCGTGCATCGTCCCAAATTGTTAGTGGTTTAAACCCTTATTTATTTAGTAGAGCCCTGAAGTTGCGAGTTACTAAAATATAAAATCAGTCACAAAAGTGTTTAGATGTTTACTCTATGCATACAAAAGTATAACATAACTATAAGTTATTGTTAGTATTTTCTGATACATTTAGGTACGATGGATTTCTCATGTGGCGGCAGAACTCCTCCGCCGCCTCCTCCGCGAAGATCACCCTTTAACATCACCAATGGTAAGCATTAATCCTTATTCATCCAAGCCAATTGTGGAGTTAGATATTCGATAAATAGGGGGTAAAAATGACAACTTAATTATGTTTGGATGCGAATACTTATTTAAATTACTATTTTATAATTTTTTTTGTTGTTTTTCAAGTTCTCTTCCGAATACTTATTTAAATTACTATTTTATAATTTTTTTTGTTGTTTTTCAAGTTCTCTTAAACTTATGTGCAAGCTAATTACAATTTACACATAAGAATTAAGAATCTCAGTCTCCTAAAATTTTAGAATCCATGAACTTTGCAAGTGGAAGTAAACTTACAATTTACACATATAGGGGAAGGATCTACGACAACAGTAGATTTTGTCTAAATACACTGAGAATGATTGTGATGATAATATATGGTATTCCTTATAAGTAGGAAGTAAAGGCATTTTGATCTTTATAAGTAGGAGTTTGAACATGACATGTGAAACCCTGTTTGTTTTCTAAAAAATACAACAAAAAATCTAGTACAAAAATTTAACACAAAAAATGTAGTACAAAAAAATATAACACAAAAAAATATAGTAAAAAAATATAGCACAAAAAATTTTAGCACAAAAAAAATATAGTACAAAAAATCCAGCACAAAAAAAACAGAAAAAAAATTAAGACAAAATTTCAACACAAAAAATATAGCACAAAAATGTAATACAAAAAATGTTATACAACAAAGAAATACAACACATTTTATAGGTTTTTTTAGTCGGCATATTTTATATAGCAATATGTTACTTAAATTAAAGATAAAAAGACGCTCGAGAAATTTTTATGAAAAAATTATGTCGTATAAAAAAGTTATGAATCTTTAAAAAATATGGGTGGAATATGCATGTATTTTGCATGTAAAGAGCGAAAGTTAATAAATAGGATTTTGCCAAAATACCCTTACACTCCTCTTTTTTTCTATATATTTGATTTTACCCATATATATATATATGTGTGTGTGTGTGTGTGTGGTGGTAGAATTAAATAAAAAAGTTTATTTTATCTAACTAGAATAAGAAGAAATGTCAACCTTTAATTTTTCAAATCAATGGTTAACATGAAAATGTAGAAAAAAAGGAATGTAATAGTATCTTTGGAAGATCATATTTATTGTTTTTTTTTTCTACACATTCAAGTTACATGCATAAACCACTTCAACCTTTTAAATGTTTTTCACTTTAAAATCGAGCTTATTTTTATCTTTAATTTGAGTACCATATTGTTATATAAAATATGACAACTGATAAAACTAAAAAATGTGTTGTATTTCTTTGTTGTATAACATTTTTTGTAGTAGATTTGTATACTACATTTTTGTGCTATTTTTTTTGTTGAATATATCTGTCTTAATTTTTTTTTTTGCTAAAATTTTTGTGCTAAATTTTTTTGTACTAGATCTTTTGTACTAGATTTTTTTGTGTTAAATTTTTTTGTACTGGATTTCTTTATATATATTTTTTTGTACTGGATTTTTTTATTGTATTATTGAGAAAACAAAAGAAGTGTTACATGTTATCTTCACACTTCTACTTATAATGACCAAAGTATTTTAATACCAAAATGTTCTTAATTCCTATTTATAAGAAGTGTCAGATTTTATTATCACAATCATTTCATAAGATACTTAGGTAAAACCTACTTTTTAGTGGATCTTTCCCATACATATATGTATATATAAAATTTATATCGTATAAGAGCTTTTCCAATAGTTTGTGTTTAGACGTTTTTGGAGTTGATTGATATGGTGATGTGGATGAGAGAGGGGATGGGGTTTATGAATATGATGGTTTAAAAAACGAGAATGTGATGTGGAGGGAGGAGAGAGATGAGAGAAGATTGTTATTGAGATGAGAGAAGGGTATGTGAGCTGGCAGGAAAATGAATGAGTGGGGCAAAGCCTCATCGGTTTCAAAAGCCTTTACAAGGGAAGTTCAAAGTGTATTTAGACCATCAGCAATAGTGAGGAGTTAAATGCACTCGTTAATGTGCCATATAAGTTGCCTAAGGAAATGCAACCCAACGTTAGGACTGGCAATAGGTATCTGTATAAGACACGATTAAACATTTTTACTGAAAAAGTACACTACTTGGTTTTTTCCCTTTTTAAAAATAAATATAATTAGGAGGCTACGATCAATCATTTCTTCTCTTGGTACATAAAACATACAACTGTTGTATATACATGAGATATAAATTAGTTAAACAAGTTGTATTCGTGTTTAGTACTTATGTTATTCGCGTCCTCAGAGACCTGTTAAACCTGATAAGACACGATTTGTCAGCCTTACTCAACGTACACTTACTCAAGAATGAAATCACTCTCTTTCTATCTCCTCTCACCTCCGCATCATATCTAACTCATCAAACACATCCTAAATGCATTGCATTGAAGATGGTCTTATAACTGATTTTGATATCTAACCGTCTCTTTTATTATTTATCCAGTAAGACATTCTTAGTAATTTAATAGCTTCATTTAACTACTTAATAATATGATCACATTTTTTATAGTTTGTAACTTGGTTTGGTGTGGCGATGGGGACTACGTGGCTGATGAAAATAGACACTATTGTGGATGTCACGATGATGTGGATGAAAGAGGGGATGGGGTTTATGAATATGATCGTTTAAAAAACGAGAATCTCATGGGGATGGAGGAGAGAGGTGAGAGAATATTGTTATTGAGATGAGAGAAGGGTTTGTGAGCCGTCAGGAAAATGAATGCGTTGGGCAACGCCTCATCGGTTTCAAAAGAATGAGTGGGGCAACGCCTCATCGGTTTCTGATCGGAGTGTCGCGCTCCGGTCAAAGATAAGATTTATATGCCCAAATTACCCTTAACAAATAGCTAGTGGTAGCAAGGGGTCGAACCACGAAGAGTATGTGGTTTGCGAGTGGATTCGATTGAATTATAGAGAAGTGTCACAATTATGAAGCTTGCTATGATATTTGTTTTCTTTTTGTTTTGTTGGAAGATGTGAATTTAACTAATACAATTGATTTGATTGATTAATAACTACTAATTAACGAATGCACGAAAGATTGATTACTAAACAATAATAAGAAAAAGGGTTCACACCCGGTTTCGGTAATTGCCAACCTAGGGTTTCTACAAGTTTTAAAATTCAACTCAATTGCATACGATTAGCGGATTTAGTGTACCGTGACTTAGGTGCCAATAACTATCAACGTCCCGAAGAACGGACAAGAATGCACTTTGTAATCAACACAAGTAAAACCTAACCAAGACAATGCATACTACACATAACCATTTCGTAAAGTTATAACTTTTAACATCGTTCGACAATTTACGAATACGAAACAAATGCAAACTATTGTCAAAGGTTTCAAAAATCAAACACAATTTTTCACAAAGTTGAAACAAGAACAATTCGAAACCCTAAAGTTAACAACTACCTACACCGGGGTGAAACCAAGGTGATTAGCCGCTCATGGTTGAGGAAACTTGATCACCGGATGCTTGAAACATGATGGAAGTCATCTTGAAGCTTGAATGATGGAGAATTTTTTAATGATGAAGGTTTGGTTAAGGATGATGGTGGAAGGATTGATGGTATGGAGAATTAGGGTTTAGGATGAATTGATTGTGAATGATGATTGATGTTGATTCGGGTGATGTTGTGAGTAGTGATGGGAATAGAGATGAATGGTTGATGATTGATGGCTCCAAGATTAAGTTTTCCACTCAAAAGCAAGTGTAACCCCCCGAGTTAATGGCTCAAGAACCGTTTAAACTCGTCAAAAGATCAAGAAAAAACAAAATTCGTGATTGAACAAACGGGGGCCCGTCGCCGACGGGGTTATACCCGTCGCCTACGCCCTCTAGAAAACAGCTTTTCATCCGACGGCTTGTATTGCTGGATACGGGTGTCTCTGGCCAACGGGTGTTTCTAGAGCCCGTCCGGGACGGCCTCTAGCCCGTCGGCGACAGCCTCTTCAATACCAACTTTCCATTTTCACTTCTCGCACTCCCGGTTGATCCGTAACGTGTCTCGGTGCTCCGGTTATCGACCCGGTGACTCGTAAAGCTCCTGAAAAGCTCCTTAAACTTCATCAAACCTGCAAAACACATTTTTGATTAAAAGTAGGCTATCCGAAATTAAAACTTATGTAAAAACATCAAGTTATGCAATAACAAACACCGGTTTTCAACCACGTATCACATCCCCACACTTGTCTTTTGCTTGCCCTCAAGCAAATCTGTTTTTCACTTTCACGTGGGTCGAACAACGAATACACTTCCCATTCCCGAGACAAAGGTTAAGGTCTATTGTCATACAAAAGTTCACATTCTTTACAATTTCCACATATTTACCGGTCAAGTGAATAATCACATATAATAATGGTTATCCAAGATTAACCCGCCCGTAAAACTAACAAGTCATGCATATCCCTCGCAATGTTCTCTCCACTCGGCTTAAAAATTGGCTAATGTGTATAATGTATTAGCACTTCAACAATTATTCACTCAACACCGATTAGAACACGTACCCGCATAGGCTTGCAACTCAATCATTCTCCACCACCGATCACGAATACTAAGCACAAGTCATAAGGTCTTTGTAAGGGTTGTAACGGGGCTGGGCTAAAGGTAGGAAATGGGATATTTTAAAGTGGTTAAGGTGATGAAAATTCGATTTTTATTACAAAAGACTACTCTAAACAAAACTAAACTATAAACGTCAACTACAAGGCAACAACTTTAGCCTTTTATTTCTCAAACTAAGAACATATATTTTTGTTCTTTTCTCAACAACTTTCTATCTTTTTCATACATTTTCTGATTTTTCTCTCTCTTTTATATATATATATATATATATATATATATATATATATATATATGCAAATAAACAAATACAACTATACAAACTTTACTTCTATAATCGAATTTCCATCACACGGGTTTAAAAGAAAAAGGTTTTAAGGTTATTGGTTGAAGGGTAGTCAAACGAAGGGTTTAGGCTCAAGATTGGCTACTAGGGGATAATTTTGGGTAAGGGTATAAAATGGTGTAAAAGGAAAAGGTTTACCTAATGCCTTAATCATTCTTGTGCTTGTATTCGGTCTATAGTCTCAAACGTATCAAAAGTTGCAAGTTCTACAATATGCGACTAATGGTCCACTCAACAAAGAAACATGTAAATGTAAATCTACGATATAAAAGTGCTCAAGACCTCACGTATAAGGGTATGATATGTGATATGCATCAAATGCTAGTTCCTTAGGCGAATTATTCCCAAATAACCACCCGCTAAATACCCGTTATGCTTATTAATTTGAACTTGACCATGACAAAAGACCACATGGGTTGTGATATCCCTCGTTGACTTGGTTACTTGTGCTTTTAAGATCGCTTTTGAAACAAGAAATTTTTGAAAAATTTTTGAAATTTTCCCCCATCCCCACACTTGAGGTAAACATTGTCCTCAATGTGTAGTATTTAAATGAACGTGTCAAAATCGAAAACTTTTACTACTCCCCCATCCCCACACTTGAGGTAAACATTGTCCTCAATGTGTAAGAACTAGAGTTTTAAAACGCACAAGGGATGTGACATGACTACCTGATGAAACAATGGTTAACCGGGTAGGGTTAACTCACTGGTCTCGTCAAGAGGGTTAATCCCTTCTTTCCGAGGATCGCTGGCTGGATCGTCTGGTGGAGGGTTTCCTGCACAAGGAAACAAACCGTGACTCGTAACAAGGAGGATGAGGTGGGGGGTGCTCCTTGTTACCACTCTCTGGCGTGAGAATCAGTAATTTGCTTGGGAAGCAAAGTATGATAGTAGTAGTATTGAGAGAGTTGAGAAGTGATACCTCAAACCTGGTTTGGGGTGAGTATTTATAGCCGAGGAGCGAAGGAGGGTAGTTGAGTAGCTAGCCTGACATCGCACAGCTATTTGCAGGTGTGTCAGACCTGTCGGATACTGTGGTAATGCCACGTCCTGCTATGGTGTCAGACTGTTGTACATACGTGTGCCAGTAGGCGACTGTTCCCATTGCCACTTGTACTGTGGTGTCAGGCCTACTTGCTTTGAAGGCAGGATGCGGTGCCAGGCCGCATCGCTGCTTGCGGTCATTTGATGTTGTTCCCGCATTGGTTGTTCCATCCATGATTTACGCGGGATGCGGTGCCAGGCCGCATCGCTGCTTAGTGACTGTTACTGTTGTCCAGATCCCTTGTCGTGACGAAAATGTTCATAGGATGCGGTGCGAGGCCGCATCGCTATGCGTAACATTAGTTTCCGTCCTTAAGGTAAGTCTTCTCATCAATGGACAAATTGGACCGCAGTGTTCGCGTGTGCCCACGCGGAAACTGGAGAGTTTATTGCTGTTGGAGGTTTTTGATGAGGGTAATGGTCATTCGCGGTCTTGCTGACGCGATATTTGGGACCATACCCCTTCAAGTCCCCCCAGTCTAGTGTTCCTTCCGTATGCGAGTTGCATGTGGGAGGGATACTGGACTATGTTGTCTGAAAGGTTAAGTATGGGCCATGCAGATGGCACCTTCTTTAAGTAAGTAGTCATTTCTAGTGGATTGTTTCTTCCTTTGAGAAGGGTGCATGTTGAGTAAGTTCCGTCTGATGCGGAATTCTCAGTCGAGGACTTGACTCTTAGTCTACCTTTTGTTGATGTCATCAGCCACCTGTTGGTGTTTCGAACCAACCTTTGAGACGGTGACTGAAGGTGTTAGCAGGGTTCGAACCAACCTTTGAGATCGTGACTGAAGATGTCTTCTTCAGTCTAGTTGGAACTTCTGCGTCAGCTAGTGCAAAGTTATAAGTACTTTGCTCAAGCTCTATGTTCAGCAACTGGACATGTAATGATGATCCCTGTTTTGTGGGGTGTTCGTGTTCTCCAGTTAGCTTCCTAGTAACCGCACGTCCTCTGCGGTTTATCTCTCAAGTAACCGCACGTCCTCAGAGGTTTAGCTCACTAGTAACCGTGCGTTCTTTGCGGTTACCTCGTTGCCGAACCTTGTTTGCCATGTTTCTTTGAGGATCGTGGGGTAGTTGCGTTATTGTTGGCCGTGTTTGGTTGAACAATGTGAATCTGGACTATGGGCAGATAAACATGGTCATAGGCAGGGTTGTGCCCACCATTGTTTATTCTATGCGGTCCATAAGTGGGTAACTAGTCATAGGCAGACTTGTTACCGCTGTTCTGGAGCTACTTTCCTTCACGCTTTGTTGGAAAGTAGTTTTCCTGTAAGTAGCGTTGCCGGAAGAGATCTCCTTAGATACTTGGGAAGTTGGTTGAAACTCTTCCGCATTCGTTTTGTAGCCACTTTCCTTCACGCTTAGTTGGAAAGCGGTTTTCCTTAAAGTAGTTTTGCTCCTCCGCGTGGTGGCTTAGTTGTGGCTCTTCCGTAGCTACCGTTCGCATAGTTGCGGTTTGCAGTAACTACGCACGAATGGTTGCGGTTTGCAGCAAAGAACTCGCTTCTAGAAGCCTTGTAGCCTAGATGTAGCTCTTGAAGGTTCAGGGAACAGGGTTGCTGATGTGCGGTCGCTCAGCATACTTGTCCTTTTTGTGACAACCCGAGTTTTCAAGGTCTCTACTTATTTGCAAAGTGTGATTTATATAATTGGTGTGCATTATAATTTATTTTTGAGTATATGTTATTATGGGGTGGTGTTAATTTATGATTTGTAATTTAAAACAAAAGGGAACCCCTTGGCCCAAAACACCTAAGTGTTTTCGACACTCACAGGCCGGCGAATACAATATGGGCTTTTGGGCCCAGTAGCAATCAATTATATTCTTGCCCCAACCTTTGCGTGAACTTGTAACTGACAAAAACCCTAGACACCTCTCATCCTCTCTCTTGCTCCTTTTTGAAACCCGTCGGCAGTTTCAAACAAACGAGTCTCATACGTCGATTGAAGTACCACCTTTCCTTCATAGGTTAGTAGTCTGTTATTTATGATTTATTGATTTAATCACGCGATTATTAATTGGCATCATGAGTTAACTGTATATGATTATGTTGTGGATTGAAGCGATTGGTTTGGTAGGGATCCTTATAAACTGATGTTATGATCGGTTGTGTTATATCTACTGTTAGTGTTCGAATGATGTTGTGGGTATATCTCTGAATGTTAATGTTGTGTGGATATGTTTGATGTTCGGTCAGAAATCACGTGGGTTAGGTCTGATACTGTTATGATAATTGTTTAGGTCTCGAGGCATGTTCACTGTAATGTTTGGTCCAATGGTTTTCAAGTAATCATGTGAATGTGTGGGTGCATCGATTTTAATAAAAGTCTATATAAAACAAATAAATACTTGAGGCTCACATGAATATTTGAATTAGCATGTTGATGCAGTCCACTAACAGATTATGGTCCAATGAGGGTTCAACCTTTATCAAATACCACATGCTATTAATTGTTGAATGATGATAATAGCAAATATAGTAAATTATAGGAATACATGAGTCGGCTGTTGATGATGATAGTCATGATTAGACAATGTCAGTGCACTAATTCTTATACATGTAATTGACCCATGTGATCCCTCTTCTAGTTCAATTATCAAGTTGGGAAATAAATAAATATTACATGTCAAAGCTTGGTCCAATAACCTCTTGAGGTGATAAACATAATTGTCTGCCATTTCAAAAGAATAATAAATATATACATGTGCAATATGAGTGTGTGAATGAGTGCAAAGGTGTGGAACCGATTGCGTGCAGATGATAGATAAAGCCATTGAAACTGCCTTTGATGATCATACTTGGTGTGTGAATTTATTAACGATGTGACCATGTAACTGTTAGAATTGTTTAGGCTTTTGGAAACTCGTAACTGTTAAGTGATGATTAGAATTGTTATTGTTTGGTAACTGTTACTGATGTTGTTGCTGCCACAGACGAAAACACAGAGGGCCAAACGAAATCACTTGGTGATTTCGTCACTTAAGCGATTTTGCCAAGCATGTGTTTTCGGCACAAGTGATTTTGTGGAGTGTCATCCGTTAAGCATGTAACCTTGTTAGTTTATTAAATCAGTTAACTCTGTTAATTCAGTAACCTCAGTTAGTCTATCAATTCTGTTACATGTTAACTCTTGTTAACTCTGTTAGTTATTTCTGTTAGTTAATTAACAGTGTTGATTGGTTATTCATGTTATGTATCAAATCCTGCTAAGTTGCTAACCTTGTTAAGTTTGTTAACCCTGTCTAGTATGCTAATGAATAACCATGGTATAGCAAACTGTGTAAGACATTTATGAGAAACATGAATTGTATGAAGATGATTAACTGTTTGTAATGCCTGATGTTAACTGTTACACACACACTATGTTACGAACATTTCATGCGAAACCTTACAAACATGTACTGATTAAGTATACGTGCATAAATATAGGACTTGACTGATAAATTGTGAGCACATAACTTTAGCATACCGAGCAAACCAAGGTGAGTTCACACTCTTACCAAGGCATGGGATTCCCGGGGTTGGGAATGGGTTTGGATGATTACTTGTGCTTAAATTGTTATCGGAATTACATACCATAGGCCTCGGGAGAGGAAGGTTAATGGTAGATACTGCTAGACTAGTGATACATATACTTCTCTTCGCACACACGCCGGGATTGGCCGCGATAATAGAACAATCTTCGCATACATGCCTGGAATGGCCGCGATACGAATACGAATCTTCGCACACATGCCTGGAATGGCCGCGATACTAATACTAAACTTCGCACACATGCCTGGAGGGCCGCGATACAAATATAACTAGTCTAGAAAACATGGGAAACCCCCACTAAACTTCGCAAACATGCCTAGAGGGCCGCGATACCATTACATACGATACATGATTACTAAACGAGCATACGATTTACGATACGAACATTATAACTAAATAACCAACTGTGAACTCGCTCAACTAGTTGTTGACTCTCTGTTACATGCCTTGCAGGACCATAGGTACTCTTGGAGCTTGCACGGGAGGCGCAGTCGTTGTGGAACATGGATTGTGGATGCCATGTTAACCTTTTATGACATTACAAACTTATTACTTATGTTGGGTTTTACATTTATGCTTCCGCTAAACATTGAAACTATACTTTTGATTTGAACACCTTTCATATTGTTTGGTTGGATTACAATTACTATTACATTGTTCAATATGATTGGTGGCTTGATCCTGGTCAGTCACGCCTCCAAGCGGTGATACTCCGCGTGTGGATTTTGGGGGTGTGACAGATTGGTATCAGAGCCATTGGTTATAGTGAACTTGGTTTTAATAAGGGGAAAAAGTTTTGTTAAAACCAGACTATAACCTGTACAGCGCTCAACGATCCACAACGACGCCTCGCTCCACGTGCAAGACTCAACATTCTAGGTAATATGATGTATGTTTTACTGCCTACTTGCTAGAATTACATAGAATTTTGCTCACGGTATGCTTAGATATACATAACCCCTATTACTTGAGAATACTTGTGTGCTCACTCTCTTCTGTCATTGCACTTTCGCGAACCTCTCTCACTCATGTTCTCCTTGATATCAAGATCATGAGTGGACGCGTTAACCTAACTCAAGCCCAGTTGGCGACTTCGATCACTGAACAAGTTACTGCAGCACTCGCAGCTGCCCAGGCAGGAGGTGTAACCTGCCATCACCCCTTACTCTAGGATCTTTAGATCCTACTCTCGTAAACCAACACTCGTGCTCAAGTATGTTTACTCTTACACACACGGCAGGTCAACACGCTCAGCCACCTGTGTGCACGTTCAAAACTTTCATGGACTGTTGTCCTAGTACTTTTAGTGGCACTGAAGGGGCCGTTGGACTCCTCCATTGGTTTGAAAAGCTCGAATCGATATTCGAAATGTGTGAATGCCCTGAGGCTCGTAGGGTGAAGTACGCCACTGGTACTCTCGAAGGTACTGCGCTAACTTGGTGGAACGCGCAAGTTCAGATGCTGGGGCTGGCGGCTGCTAATGCCACCCCATGGAATGATTTTTAAGAAACTGATCAAACGTGAATACGGTAGTTGTGATGACATCCACAAGCTGGAAGTGGAGTTCTTTAACCTGAAGATGACGGGGTTAGAGATAGAAGCGTACACGAAATGATCCAACGAACTGGCAGTGTTATGTCCAACTATGGTGGATCCTCCCATCAAACGCATTGAGCTGTACCTCAAAGGCTTAGTACCAGAGATTCAAAGCCATGTGACTTCGGCCAACCTTGCTACTATCCAGGATGTTACTTATCTTGCTCATCGCCTCACAGATCAGGCAGTGGAACAGAACAAGCTGCCTAGACGCATTGGTGCTACTACTACTACTTCTGCTATTTCCAGTGACAACAAGAGAAGGTGGGAGGGAACCTTCAGCAAGGGTTCAACTTCAGTTCAGTCTCAGGCACGGCAGCGAAAGATTGATGACTATCAGAGCACTAGTCAGCAATCTTCTGGTAGTCAAGGGTTGTAACCTCGTCTTAGTTGGTCAGACATTCTCCATCAACCTCATTCCCATAGTCTTGGGTAGTTTCGACATCGTCATTGGGATGGATTGGTTATCCCAACAGCAAGCAGAGATCCTATGCAAAGAGAAGATTGTTCGTATTCCCCGTTCTGGCAAGGAACCTCTAGAAGTTCAAGGCGACAAGAGTGGTGTCGTGAGTGGCATCATTTCCTTCTTGAAGGCACAGAAGTGTTTGCGAAAGGGCCACACAGCTATTTTAGCACTCGTTACAGATACATCGACGAAAGAGAAGAAGTTAGAGGATATTCCTGTTGTACGTGACTTTCCTCAAGTTTTTCCTGAAGAGTTACCTGGGCTACCGCCCCATCGCCAGGTCGAATTTCAGATCGAGCTAGCTCCAGGAGCAGCACCTATAGCTCGAGCACCTTATCGCTTAGCTCCAACTGAACTGGAAGAACTGTCTAAGCAATTGCAAGAACTCTTGGAAAAGGGTTTCATACGTCCTAGCTCTTCGCCTTGGGGAGCTCCAGTACTATTTGTAAAGAAGAAGGACGGTACTTTCCGCATGTGCATAGATTACCGCGAACTGAACAAGGTGACCGTGAAGAATCGCTATCCTCTTCCACGCATCGACGACTTATTCGACCAGTAGCAAGGGTCGGGCTATTACTCGAAGATTGACCTGAAGTCAGGCTATCATCAATTGAGAGTCCGGGATGAGGACGTCTCCAAAACAGCATTCAGAACTCGCTACGGCCATTACGAGTTTTTGGTTATGTCATTTGGGCTAACGAATGCACCTGCGGTTTTCATGGATCTTATGAACAGGGTGTGCAAACCTTATCTTGATAAGTTTGTGATTGTATTCATCGACGACATTCTGATCTACTCTAAGATTCAGGAGGAACACGAGTAGCATTTACGACTTATTTTGGAACTCCTTCGAACAGAACAGCTGTACGCTAAGTTTTCGAAATGCGACTTCTGGCTTCGTGAAGTCCACTTTCTAGGCCACGTGGTAAACAAGGATGGGATTCATGTTGATCCATCCAAGGTAGATTCGATCAAGAACTGGCCTGCACCTCGCACACCAACAGAAATTCGCCAATTCTTGGGTTTAGCAGGTTACTACAGAAGGTTCATCAAAGACTTCTCAAAGATTGCACAGCCGCTTACACTACTGACACAGAAAGGTGTTACTTATCGTTGGGGTAATACACAGGAATCAGCATTTCAGCACTTGAAGGATAGACTTTGTAGCGCACCTATTCTCTCATTGCCTGAAGGCACGGATGATTTTGTAGTTTACTGTGACGCATCCATCCATGGTCTTGGATGTGTGTTGATGCAACGGGATAAAGCTATTGCTTATGCTTCGCGCCAACTTAAGATTCACGAACGGAATTACACTACACACGATTTAGAGCTAGGAGCTGTTGTTTTTGCGCTCAAGATATGGCGACATTACCTGTATGGCACTAAGTGCACCATCTACACTGATCACAGGAGTCTCGAACATATCTTCAAGCATAAAGAATTGAACATGCGACAACGTAGATGGGTTGAACTACTGAACGATTACGAATGTGCTATAAAGTACCATCCGGGCAAAGCCAATGTGGTGGCCGACGCCCTCAGTCGAAAAGATACTACACCTAGGCGTGTACGGGCGTTGCAACTCACTATTCAGTCTAGTCTTCCTTCTCAGATACGAGATGCTCAGGTAGAAGCATTGAAACCCGAAAATGTCAGGGCTGAAGCCCTACGCGGTTCAAGGCAACGGTTAGAACAAAAGGCAGACGGCGCCTACTATGTAACGGGACGCATCTGGGTCCCACTCTATGGCAACTTACGCGAGCTTGTAATGGATGAAGCTCATAAGTCTCGCTACTCAGTACATCTTGGTTTGGATAAGATGTACCACGACTTGAAAACCACATATTGGTGGCCTAGCATGAAAGCTCATATAGCAACTTACGTTAGCAAGTGTTTGACTTGTGCGAGAGTCAAATCGGAATGTCAGAAACCATCGGGCCTACTCCAACAACCAGAGATACCACAGTGGAAATGGGAGCAAATTTCCATGGATTTTGTTACTGGCCTGCCTAGATCTCAACGTGGGAATGATACTATTTGGGTGATCGTGGATCGACTCACCAAGTCTGCACATTTCTTGGCTATCAAGGAAATGGATAAGTTCTCCACTCTAGCAGACGTATACCTTAAGGAAGTTGTCTCGAGGCACGGGGTGCCAACCTCTATTATCTCTGATCGTGACGCACGTTTTACCTCAGAACTGTGGCAAGCAATGCACAAATCTTTTGGCTCTCGTTTAGATATGAGCACAGCTTATCACCCTCAGACGGATGGGCAGTCTGAGCGCACTATTCAAACTTTAGAAGGCATGCTTCGTGCATGTGTAATCGATTTCGGCAACGGCTGGGAAAAACATCTCCCGTTAGTGGAGTTCTCGTACAACAACAGTTACCACACCAGCATTAAAGCCGCTCCATTCGAGGCATTGTACGGGCGTAAATGCCGATCACCTCTTTGTTGGGCAGAGGTGGGTGATAGTCAAATCACAGGTCCAGAACTCGTAGTTGATACTACAGAAAAGATTGCTCAGATACGACAACGCATGGCGGCAGCTCGCGACCGTCAGAAAGCCTACGCAAACAAGCACCGGAAACCACTCGAGTTCTAAGTTGGGGATCGAGTGCTACTCAAAGTTTTACCCTGGAAGGGTGTGGTTCGTTTTGGCAGACGAGGCAAACTTAATCCGCGATATGTCGGACCATTCGAAATCATTGAGAAAATAGGCAAGGTGGCCTACAGACTGAACTTACCAGCAGAACTCAGTGCAGTTCACAACGTTTTCCACGTGTCGAATCTGAAGAAGTGTCTGTCAGATGAGACCCTCATAGTTCCTTTGAAGGAGCTCACTATCGACGGTCAGTTGCGATTCGTTGAGGGACCAGTTGAAATCACGGACCGGGATGTTAAGGTCCTCAAGCACACTAGAATACCACTTGTTCGAGTTCGTTGGAACTCCCGTCGTGGCCCAGAGTTCACCTGGGAACGAGAAGATCAAATGAAACTCAAATATCCCCAGTTATTCGGAAACAGTACAACCACTATTGAGGCTGAAGCTACTACAGAATTTCGGGACGAAATTCCAAATCAACGGGGGGATGATGTGACAACCCGAGTTTTCAAGGTCTCTACTTATTTGCAAGGTGTGATTTATATAATTGGTGTGCATTATAATTTATTTTTGAGTATATGTTATTATGGGGTGGTGTTAATTTATGATTTGTAATTTAAAACAAAAGGGAACCCCTTGGCCCAAAACACCTAAGTGTTTTCGACACTCACAGGCCGGCGAATACAATATGGGCTTTTGGGCCCAGTAGCAATCAATTATATTCTTGCCCCAACCTTTGCGTGAACTTGTAACTGACAAAAACCCTAGACACCTCTCATCCTCTCTCTTGCTCCTTTTTGAAACCCGTCGGCAGTTTCAAACAAACGAGTCTCATACGTCGATTGAAGTACCACCTTTCCTTCATAGGTTAGTAGTCTGTTATTTATGATTTATTGATTTAATCACGCGATTATTAATTGGCATCATGAGTTAACTGTATATGATTATGTTGTGGATTGAAGCGATTGGTTTGGTAGGGATCCTTATAAACTGATGTTATGATCGGTTGTGTTATATCTACTGTTAGTGTTCGAATGATGTTGTGGGTATATCTCTGAATGTTAATGTTGTGTGGATATGTTTGATGTTCGGTCAGAAATCACGTGGGTTAGGTCTGATACTGTTATGATAATTGTTTAGGTCTCGAGGCATGTTCACTGTAATGTTTGGTCCAATGGTTTTCAAGTAATCATGTGAATGTGTGGGTGCATCGATTTTAATAAAAGTCTATATAAAACAAATAAATACTTGAGGCTCACATGAATATTTGAATTAGCATGTTGATGCAGTCCACTAACAGATTATGGTCCAATGAGGGTTCAACCTTTATCAAATACCACATGCTATTAATTGTTGAATGATGATAATAGCAAATATAGTAAATTATAGGAATACATGAGTCGGCTGTTGATGATGATAGTCATGATTAGACAATGTCAGTGCACTAATTCTTATACATGTAATTGACCCATGTGATCCCTCTTCTAGTTCAATTATCAAGTTGGGAAATAAATAAATATTACATGTCAAAGCTTGGTCCAATAACCTCTTGAGGTGATAAACATAATTGTCTGCCATTTCAAAAGAATAATAAATATATACATGTGCAATATGAGTGTGTGAATGAGTGCAAAGGTGTGGAACCAATTGCGTGCAGATGATAGATAAAGCCATTGAAACTGCCTTTGATGATCATACTTGGTGTGTGAATTTATTAACGATGTGACCATGTAACTGTTAGAATTGTTTAGGCTTTTGGAAACTCGTAACTGTTAAGTGATGATTAGAATTGTTATTGTTTGGTAACTGTTACTGATGTTGTTGCTGCCACAGACGAAAACACAGAGGGCCAAACGAAATCACTTGGTGATTTCGTCACTTAAGCGATTTTGCCAAGCATGTGTTTTCGGCACAAGTGATTTTGTGGAGTGTCATCCGTTAAGCATGTAACCTTGTTAGTTTATTAAATCAGTTAACTCTGTTAATTCAGTAACCTCAGTTAGTCTATCAATTCTGTTACATGTTAACTCTTGTTAACTCTGTTAGTTATTTCTGTTAGTTAATTAACAGTGTTGATTGGTTATTCATGTTATGTATCAAATCCTGCTAAGTTGCTAACCTTGTTAAGTTTGTTAACCCTGTCTAGTATGCTAATGAATAACCATGGTATAGCAAACTGTGTAAGACATTTATGAGAAACATGAATTGTATGAAGATGATTAACTGTTTGTAATGCCTGATGTTAACTGTTACACACACACTATGTTACGAACATTTCATGCGAAACCTTACAAACATGTACTGATTAAGTATACGTGCATAAATATAGGACTTGACTGATAAATTGTGAGCACATAACTTTAGCATACCGAGCAAACCAAGGTGAGTTCACACTCTTACCAAGGCATTGGATTCCCAGGGTTGGGAATGGGTTTGGATGATTACTTGTGCTTAAATTGTTATCGGAATTACATACCATAGGCCTCGGGAGAGGAAGGTTAATGGTAGATACTGCTAGACTAGTGATACATATACTTCTCTTCGCACACACGCTGGGATTGGCCGCGATAATAGAACAATCTTCGCATACATGCCTGGAATGGCCGCGATACGAATACGAATCTTCGCACACATGCCTGGAATGGCCGCGATACTAATACTAAACTTCGCACACATGCCTGGAGGGCCGCGATACAAATATAACTAGTCTAGAAAACATGGGAAACCCCCACTAAACTTCGCAAACATGCCTAGAGGGCCGCGATACCATTACATACGATACATGATTACTAAACGAGCATACGATTTACGATACGAACATTATAACTAAATAACCAACTGTGAACTCGCTCAACTAGTTGTTGACTCTCTGTTACATGCCTTGCAGGACCATAGGTACTCTTGGATCTTGCACGGGAGGCGCAGTCGTTGTGGAACATGGATTGTGGATGCCATGTTAACCTTTTATGACATTACAAACTTATTACTTATGTTGGGTTTTACATTTATGCTTCCGCTAAACATTGAAACTATACTTTTGATTTGAACACCTTTCATATTGTTTGGTTGGATTACAATTACTATTACATTGTTCAATATGATTGGTGGCTTGATCCTGGTCAGTCACGCCTCTAAGCGGTGATACTCCGCGTGTGGATTTTGGGGGTGTGACACTTTTCCTTAAGGAGAAGCTGTTTGCGTTCCCTATGTGGTTGTGAACCGGAAATGAGGGTTTTGAAGCTTGAAGAAGCTTTCATGGAGTGCGGTTTACCGCATCCTGAGAAACGGTTTTCGCAGTCCAAAGAACCGTGCTGGTTCTGAGTATCTGACACACCTGTGCGGGTTGGTGTGCGTCATCTCCGCATATTCCACGTGTGCTCGTGGATATGTGCGGTTATGACTTATACCCCTTTATATAATTTAAAGACATATATTTTTGCCTTTTTTGAGGGGTATGTAAAAAACGACATGCGGTATGGGTTATGGTGCGGTAAACCAGAGAAACCGCATGCCGCTTGTGTTTGGATAAGGTTGTCGCTTACTGTTGCCTACGTCACGATTGCACGTGTTGGTTGTTGAAGTTGGTAGGACTCTGACATGTGCTGATTTGAAAAGACGTTTGCACTGACCGAGGTCATAACTGCACTGTAGCAGGGAGTGGAAAGGTCTTCTCTGTCAGGCGCGTTGGCGGCCACGCGCGCGTGATAACCGTCAGCGGAAAGGTCGCTGAACACGTGTCGCCTTGTAACTCTCCTATTTTGAACGTGTTGAGGCGGTTTACTGTATCGCATTTATTGCGATGAGTATATAAAGGGCAACCGTTTTTGTGGTTCACCCTACTGTTCAGATTCTTCGAAAAATTTCTGGTGAGAGAGAGCATTCCCTTCATCTTCTCCGATCAATCTGTCCTTTATTCCGTTGATCTTCTGAGTTTTCTGAGTTTTTTTGTGTAACTCGAAACTTCTCTTCATATTTCTGATGGCTGATCCATCTAACCCACATAATGTGGAGGGTGAAAACCCTGAAGCCTCTTCTCCGGTTGCCGGGGAAGAAGAAGATGATGGTGGCAGTGTTCCTGGTGGTGACCTACCACCATTGAAGTGGTCGAGAACTTCTTTCGACCAACTGATGGCAAATATCCAGATGCCCCACGAGTTTGGGGCTTTTTATCCCCAAACTGGTGACACCGGTGCCTGTGCTCCGGCCGGTTATATCACCATGTGGGCTGAATCTTTTACCGATGGTAATCTTCGTTTACCATTGACCGTTTTTGTTGCTGAGGTCTTAGAGTATTACAGGGTCCATATCTCCCAGATGAGTCCTTTTGGGATGATCCGTATTAGGCATTTTGAATCGACTTTTCGTGCTCTTGGTCTGCCGGTTACCGTTGATAATTTCCGGGGATTTTATCAGTTGACGGTGAACACCGGTTTCTTTTCTTTCAGGGAATGGTACGGAAGTACCAAGTTGATGACCCCTCCGAAGGGTATTACCAAGTGGAAGTGCAAGTTCTTCTACGTTAAAGCTGCCGCAGTTGTTGTCAATATGACTATGCGGAATGTCAATGAGCCTATCCCTGCGGAGGATATTGCTATACCTACCGCGGAGAATGCGGAGTGGTTCTCAAGGCTGAAAACCATTGAGCATAGGCAGCTGACCAACGATGAGTTGTGGGTGCTGTGGATGATGTTGACCCGGCCTAATAGGAATTCCATGCCTGTTGTGCGGGACAAAACTGGTGGTAAGTGTTATCACTCTTGTTCTGTTTCTTTATCGGCGTGTTCGTTATTGACTTGTATATGTATTATCAGTAATTGCGGAAGTGTGGAAGATATTTGATCCAACCTTTACTGGAAAGGTTGATATTGTTAAAACTGCGGAAGGTAAAGGTTTTAATTTGGCGATTGTCAATTACTTCCGCGTTGCTTCACGCGATGAAATGACTGCACCCCTGCCGCAGGGCAAAGTTATTATCCATAACCTTCTTTATTGCTTTACAAGGTTTGTTGCTGATATTCTATACGCAGGTACACTTGGGAACCTTGGCAAATTTGAGTCAAGGGGTGCTCCCAAAAAACATGCTGAGAAGAAACACGTAGATAAAGCCGTGCGGGGTCGCGGTAAGAAAAACCCTGAGGCTCATGTTGTTCCGCCTTTGGTGCCGCATGCAGCAGGTATCTCTTGTTCTCATTTTCGCAGATATACCGATTACGTGGTAGTATCTGACACCCTTGAGGGCTTGGGTGTTCCAGGTGCTGGTGCGGCCACAGGTGGAACTACTGCGGGTTCCAAACCTGGTGATGAGAAGAAGAGGAAAGCGGAGAAAGCTGTTGATGCTGGTGAGGGAAAGAAACCGAAGATTCAGACCAGGCGCAAGGCTTTTGTTGGACCAAGGAAGCCTGCGGTTGTTTCTGGTATGTGATGCATGACTTTAACAAGTATTTTGTGCTTATACTTGTACTTTAAAGTATTTTTATTTTGATTTCAGAACCGCAAGATGAAGGGTTTTCCATCTTTGATGCTCCTCCTTCCCCTCCTCCGCATGAGACTGCTGCGGGTGTGGGGGTTCATAAGGTTGTTACTCCTGAAGCCTCTGTGCGGGAGGTGGACACTGGGAAGGGTCCCGCGGCTCAAATCTACGACACAGTTGATTCGGGTGATAATGTTATCACCCCAGAGGATACTGGTGATCTTGACTTGAAGTTTGGTTACACTGGAAAGCCAAAGTCTCCGGCTGCCGAGAAGGCTTCAGGTTCCGTTTCTGGTGGTGCGGGTTTTGTAGAGACTCCCATTCAGCCTGAAGAGTCTGAATTGGAGTATTATTACCGCACCTATACTCAAGATCGGGCTACGGCCTATCACCGCCCCCCGTAGACTGTATTGCAAGGGGATGACATTACCGTTGACCCCTCCGCTTGTAGGGAGGTTTTGAGTGGTTTGGGCACTCCTTTTGAGGTAAACCGGGCCCGTTCTTTACCGACTGAGGTCCAGATGAACCAACTCTCCTCCATGCTTGTGGGGAGCTCCATAATGGCAAATGCCATTATGGAAAAGTACAAGGTGCTGGGGCGCAAGGAGGATGAGAATGCGCGTTTACGGGCCGAGGCCGAGGAGTTGGTGAAGGCTGCACGTGAGGGTGCAGAGCAGCTTGAGAGGGATAGAGCTGCGTTTGAGAAGCATAAGCAGACTGAAGAGTGGGCTGCAACTGCTGAGCTTAAACAGGTTCGTACCCTTGCAAAACTGCTGTCTGATGAGCGCAATCGTTGGAAAGAAACCATTTCCAATGAGCGCAAGACGCTATCTGATGAGCGCAAGACTTGGAAAGAATCTTGGGGTAAACAGAATGAAACTCTCTTTCATGTTCGTCAGGAGCTTATAAATGCCAAGGCAGCAATTTCTGCGTTGGCTAAAGAGAAAGCTGAGGCCGTTGCGGCTGCCCGAGAGGCCAAGGAAGCAGAGGTTCGTCTTGCCAAGGCTCTGGAAGAGGCCAAGGAGGCGGAGGCTCGTGCTGCAAAGGCTCTTGAAGGGGGAAAATGTTGACCGCACCAAGTTGAGCAAAACTATCTTGGACCTTCAGGTATAAGTTTATCCTAACTTTGAAATTGCGTCTCACAAGTTTGTTGATTATTTTTTGTATACTTTTGATTTCTTGTTAAAAGGCTGAAGTGCGGACCCGGGGGGTCGCTATTGAGGAAACCTCTGCCCGTGCTGCTGAAGCTGAAGTGCGGGCAAGAGAGGCTGAAGAGGCTAGAGATAGCCACGCTTCTTCACTTGAGTTGCTCAAGGCTGATCATGAATGGATGCGTATGCACGGGATTGGGCATGTAAGTATCCGTCGCCTTGTTATTTTTGTTGTAGGTTTGCCTTTGATAACCATTGTATTCATGTTTCGCAGATTGTTACTGCCATCCTTGACGCACCTGAGACCGTAGCAGGTGTTAACGAGATCAAGGAGCGTGCCCGGGATGCTGGTTTTAAAGCTGGCTACAACCGCTGTATTAGTCATTTGAACGTTGCAGCGCGTGGCGGGCATACTGATGAGCAATCCGGGTTCCATGGCGTGGACACTGAAGCGCTTCTTGATGCTGCGGTTGAGGAGTTTAATGATACAACCCTCTCAGGTCTTGAAGAACTTGAAAAGTGTCTAGAAGCGGAGGATTATGTGGACCGCTTGCGAGTCTTATACGCTGATCAAGAGGACGAAGAAAAACCATTTGTTGAGGGCAAGGATGGTGCGGGCCCCAGTGGCACAAAGGAAGATTAGATTGGCCTGCGTGCCTTTTTTTGTTTTCTTATGCAACTGTTACAAAACTTTATGTAAATTCCTTGTGCACCGCGCAGGTGTTGGAATTTTTTTGAATATAAAGAATTGTTGTTTCAATTTTTACAAGTGTTTTTACTACTTGCATGTTTGAATTTGTACGCGTTTAGTGTTACTGTGAGTAATACTAAATCTGTAATTGCCTTTTGCATATCTAGGTGATATGCAAGTATGAATATTTGTCTCTGGTTAGACAAACAGTATTGCCATTGCTGGCCTATTATAATAGTTGCGTGTGGTTACCACTCTATGTGGGTATCACGAATGAAGATTTTGCTAATCTGTTTTTGTGTATACCTCAGAGTGGAACACGCATTTGTAATAGAAATAAATAAACAATATTGCATTGAATCGTCTATTTATTTATTTGCAAATGGCCTGCGGCCCAATAGATTACATGCAGAAAACATGGCTTACATATAACAGCGTCGAAGTTGCTGTGCGTTCCATGTGCGTGCGATAGTTTCGCCTTCTAATGTTTGTAGTTTATACGCGCCTTTGCCCAGGACCTCTTGGATGAGGTACGGTCCTTCCCACTTGGGGGCAAGTTTCCCTGGGCGTTCCGCGTTGGATGCTTCGTTGTCACGAAGGACGTAGTCTCCCGGGTTGAAAGTACAAATGCGAACGCGTGCATTGTAGTACTTTTCCAGTTTGGTTTTGTACTTGGCCTCGTTGATGGCAGCGTTTTCGCGCCTTTCTTCCAAGAGGTCCAAGTCAACCCTGCGTTCCTCATTGTTGTCTATCTTGTTGATGGCCAACATTCTAGGTGAGGGGAGGCCTACTTCCGCGGGGATCACCGCTTCAGTGCCATAGACCAGACTGAAGGGGGTCTCGCCGTTGCTTGTTTTTGGGCTTGTCCTGTGAGCCCATAAAATACTTGGGAGTTCATCAACCCAGCCGCGTCTGGCTGTTCCCAACCGTGCTTTGATGCCTTCGACTAAGCTTTTATTGATACACTCGACTTGGCCGTTCCCTTGCGGATGCGCCACTGAGGAGAATATGTGTTCAATGTTTAGTTCTTTTAGCCATTTTTGAAAGTCATCGGCAGCGAAGTTGGTACCGTTATCGGTGACAATGCACATTGGTAGACCGAAACGACAGATGATATGTTCCCACACGAATTTCCTTGTTATCATAGCGGTGGTTGATGCAAGTGGCTTTGCCTCTACCCATTTTGTAAAGTAATCAACAGCTACTATGATAAATTTCACTGCTCCTGGTGCGTCTGGAAATGGTCCCACCACATCAATTGCGCATTTCTGGAATGGCCATGCGGTGGTGACGGGGATCAGGTTGTTCTTGGGACGCAAGGTCTTGGGAGCATGTCGCTGACAATTGAAACACTTGCGCAAGACTTTGACTGCGTCCAGGTGCATGCCCGGCCAATAATATCCGGCGTTCATGATTTTGGCCACCACCATGCGTGGTCCTGCGTGTATGCCACATATCCCTTCGTGAATTTCTTTGATAAGGTATGTGGCATCTTGGGGGTTGACGCATCGTAGGAGTGGCCCCAGGTATGATTTACGGTATAAGATACCGTCTCCCATTTGGTAATGACACGCTTTGTATTGCAATTTGCGTGCCTCTGCTTTGTTTTCGGGAGTAACACCTGATTGTAAGTATGCAATGAGCGGTGTCATCCAGGATGTTGTACCGTACTGGATGACATTGACTTGGCACAGGGGTACCGAGGGATTTTGCAGAATTTCGATGCGTACCTCTTTTGCCAAGTGTTGGAAGCTGGTGGATGCGAGTTTTGATAGTGCATCCGCAGGTTTATTATCACTCCTGTTGATGTGGCGAATATTGAAGGAGGTAAACTTTGACTTCAGTTGCAAGGCTTGTTCGAGGTAGAGGATCATGATATCCCCTTTTGCGGCATAGTCACCGCGTATCTGCCCTGCAACTAGTAGTGAATCGACGTGTGCTTCCAAATGTTTGACGTCGAGTTTAATTGCTAAACGCAACCCTGCCAGTAGAGTCTCATACTCTGCTTCGTTATTCGTGCTTTTGAAATCGAGGCGTATTGCGTAGGTTAGCTCTTGGCCATCGGGGCTAACAAGTCGCAAACCTGCGCCAGAGCCATCTTCGTTGGATGCACCATCTGTAAATAGTGCCCAGGTTTCTGCGGAGGATGGTTGTGATACAGGGTTTTGTTCTTCTTCGCATTCTTGAATGCGGTTTGCTGGTACTTCAGCAACGAAGTCAGCCAAGACCTGGCCTTTGATTGTGGGGCGCGGCTTATAGTTCAGTGAAAGCGCGCCTAGTTCAATTGCCCATTTTGCTAACCTCCCAGAGATGTCGGGTTTGGATAGGATCGGGCCGATCCTATAGTTGGTTAACACTGTGATGACGTGGTTTGCAAAGTAACGTCGTAAACGTCTCGATGCGTGCACTAGTGCCAGTACCAATTTCTCCATGATGGAGTACCTTGTCTCTGGGTCGTTGAGCATTTTGCTGATGTAGTAGATGGGTGTTTGGACTCCTTCCCGCTCCACTATAAGTACCGCGCCTACCGCGTTGTCTGCGGCAGACAGGTATAAGATAAGTGGCTCATCTTTTCGTGGTGCGGTTAAAGTTGGGAGTTGGATCAAACACTCTTTCATTTCCCGGAAAGATTTTTCGGCCTCTGCGGTCCATTGGAATTGTTCCTTTTTTATACAGCTCCGCAGGGTCTTGATGAAAGGGTAAGACTTAGCTGCATGGTTGGCTAAGAATCTATTCAGTGCAGCTAGTCTGCCGGCTAGTCGTTGCATTTCCTTCATCGTAGAAGGCGATGGCATGCGCTCGATCGCCTGAACTTTCTCCGGGTTCACCTTGAATCCATCTTTGGTTACAATGAATCCAAGGAATTTGCCTTCTTCCATTCCAAACGAGCATTTCCCTGGGTTGAGCTTCATGTTGACGCTTCGCAGAGTTTGGAATGTTCTTTCGATATCGTTGAGCATGGTGTTTTCCTCCATGCTCATGACGACCAGGTCGTCCATATAGATTTCGACACTTTTGCTGATTTGACCGCGAAAGGTGTCGTTCATCAACTTTTGATAGGTTGCGCCCGCGTTGCTCAGCCCGAACGGCATTTTGGTGTAGCAGTAATTCCCGGTAGGAGTGCGGAATGCCGTTTTATCTTCATCGTCGATTGCCATTTGTACTTGGTGATAGCCTTTGTAACAATCGAGGAAGCACTTCCATCGAAATGGTGCGAGGTTATCGACCTTCTCGTCGATCTCTGGAAGTGCGTAACAATCCTTGGGGCAGGCCTTATTGAGGTCTTTGTAATCGACACACATGCGCCAGCCCCCGCTTGGTTTTTCTACCATGACTGGGTTGGACAGCCAAGTCTGGTATTTCACCTCCCGCAGGATGCCTGCGGAGAGCAGTTCCTGTACCTGCTCTTCCATCGCCGCGTTTTTTGCTGATCCAAGGTGGCGTTGGCCTTGGATCACGGGCTTGATACCCGGCATGGTATTCAAGAAGTGTTGCGCAATTTCGCGTGGTACCCCTGTCATATATGCGGGTGTCCACGCGAAAATATCTTGGTTCCTAAAGAGTAGTTGCTTCAGGCGCGCTCTGATGGTAGGTGTTAAGGCGTGGCCTAACGTAACCGTTTGTTCTGGGTGCCTTGCATTAAGCACCCATTTTTCTGGTTGCGTTTTAGGGGTGGGCCTTGCTACCTTCGTCGGGCGCAGTTCGTCCGTAGACATGACTTCTCTTTGGGCGTATATTATCGCGATCCCCATTTCGGTTGGAAAACCGATGGCAGAGTAGGGGACGGATGTTATCATGTTGAAGTCGCCTTGGGACTCCCTCCCGAGAATTACGTCATACTTTGAGGTGTGAGGTAAAACCATGAAGTTCACCTCCTCCGTCCTTGTGTGCCTTCCGTTGGTGAGGCGCACAGGGAAGGTAATTTGTCCCAGGGGGAATACGGTTTCCCCTGAAAACCCGGCCAACGGGTAGTCCGCTGGCTGCAGTCGATCTTTGTCTTCTTGATCGAACTGGTTGAAGCATTGCTCGTATATAATATCGGACGTATTGCCCGGGTCGATGAACAATCGCTCGGTGCAGTAGTGAGCTAGGTGCCCTGTGATAACCACGGCGCGCCTATCGCGCGGTCCGCCTCGGACTTTTGGAAAGACGACTTGCTCGTCCTTCCAGTCATTGTCCGGTCTTGTCGCCGCCTTACGCGGTCTTCCTTTTCCTCCATTGATCATGTGGGTAGAGGCCACGTACATGGCCCTCTTACCTGTGGAGGTGCCCTCATTGTGGGGAGTGATGCGCTTGGTAGCTTTTTGTGCGCCTGTCAACAGGTGTTGCAGTTTCCCCTCTTTTAGGGCTCGCTCAATATCCAGTCGGAGACTAATGCAGTTGTTTGTGGTGTGGCCCGAGTCCTTGTGATACTCGCAGTAGAGTGCGGGATCTTGATTCTTTTTGGACTTCATTGGTTGGGCCGGTCTCAGGAATTGCGCATCCGTGAGGAGAACGTCGCTTGGCGACTGGTTGATCTCGGTCCAGCTGCGATCCCGAGACTCTTTCTTTGACGCCCGGTTTTCTCGTTGGGCGTTGATTGTAGCCCTTGCGTCGGGCTGGTTGTTCCGGGGGACATATGGCCTGGGATCGCTGCCGCGATTCCATGTGTCCCTGTTGCGCTTATTGCTGCGCTTGGGCTCTTGGCGGGAAGACTGGCCTTCCGCTAGGGGTTGTGCCTTTGACATGTGCGGTCTGAGAGACCGCTGAGTTTGGGCATATGTCTTGACCGCAGCCATGACATCTTCCCACTTCTTAGGCAAGCCGGTACCGCCGGAAATATTTATAACCATTTGTTCGTCTTTGACTGCAACAATGAAATGGTTACGTGCCATCTGGTCGGCAACGTCGCCTATCTCTAGGATCTCTTTATTGTAACGGACAACGAATGCGTCAAGCGATTCGTTGTCTCTGCGCCAGATGTTCATGACGTCCATTGAATCACGTTCATGGCGTCGTTGCTGGCTAAAGTGCGCGAGGAACTTTTGTTGTAAGTCCTCGAATGAGGTCAGTGACCCTGGTGGCAGAGAATCGAACCATGCCCTGGCCAGACCTGTTAGGGTCTGTGGGAAGAAATGGCACCAGGTAGGTTCGTCCCACTTACCGTTGCACCCAGCGCCGACGAAGATGTTGTTGTGATCATCTGGGTCGGTCGAGCCGTTGTATTTCCCAATGTTCAATGGGAATTTTGTGGTGGTGACATCGGCGTTGGCGATCTCTGGGACAAACTTAGAGTTTTCGGCCGCAGATTTCGGCCTATAAGGTTTGCCCTGGTGGCGCTTTGCAGCGCGGAGGTATGTGTTGCGGGGTTGAGTGGGAGGAACATAGTTGCGTCCTCCCGGTCGGCTGTTAGTGGAATGGGACTCCCCGCGGTATGTACTGTCATCTGGATCGGCATGGCCATACCCTTCACGGTGGGGCTGTGGTCCCAAACGACTGTGAATGTTTGTGTCGCGGCGAGTTGTAGATTGCCGCCTTCTTTCTTCGTGGGGGCCTAAACGGCTATGTACGGAGTCCCTGCGGAGGGACCCGTACGAGGAATCGTCCTCATTGAGTGTGTGGACATCACAATAAAAGGAGCCGCGGTCCTCTTGCCTGCTTCTAGAGGCTGGATGTGTGGGGGCCCTGTCGTCGTATCGTAAAATGCGACCGGCAGGTGTCCGCGGTATCGGGGTAGGTCCGATACCTCCTTGTTCGTCTGCGCAAGCTCTGTTGTATGTTGCGGCCAGAAGGGCTTCTTGTTGGTCATACCAAGTATGAGGGTTCATGCCTGGAGGTATGACAGCAGCGTATTGTGACAGATCGTGTCCAAACGTAAGGGATGCGCCCCCTTGCGTTGATGTGCCAATGTGTTGGGCATTTGGGGCTAGGGGAATGGTTCCCGCAGGCCCTTGGTTTGCGGGGTTTAGGTTATCCCCGGTAGTGTTGTTTTGACGATCAGACATCTTTGGAAAGAAAAGGATGATTGGAAAAAAGTGCTAAGAGTAGCGGTGGGCGCCAATGATGAAACAATGGTTAACCGGGTAGGGTTAACTCACTGGTCTCGTCAAGAGGGCTAATCCCTTCTTTCCAAGGATCGCTGGCTGGATCGTCTGGTGGAGGGTTTCCTGCACAAGGAAATAAACCGTGACTCGTAACAAGGAGGATGAGGTGGGGGGTGCTCCTTGTTACCACTCTCCGGCGTGAGAATCAGTAATTTGCTTGGGAAGCAAAGTATGATAGTAGTAGTATTGAGAGAGTTGAGAAGTGATACCTCAAACCTGGTTTGGGGTGAGTATTTATAGCCGAGGAGTGAAGGAGGGTAGTTGAGTAGCTAGCCTGACATCGCACAGCTATTTGCAGGTGTGTCAGACCTGTCGGATACTGTGGTAATGCCACGTCCTGCTGTGGTGTCAGACTGTTGTACATACGTGTGCCAGTAGGCGACTGTTCCCATTGCCACTTGTACTGTGGTGTCAGGCCTACTTGCTTTGAAGGCAGGATGCGGTGCCAGGCCGCATCGTTGCTTGCGGTCATTTGATGTTGTTCCCGCATTGGTTCTTCCATCCATGATTTACGCGGGATGCGGTGCCAGGCCGCATCGCTGCTTAGTGACTGTTACTGTTGTCCAGATCCCTTGTCGTGACGAAAATGTTCATAGGATGCGGTGCGAGGCCGCATCGCTATGCGTAACATTAGTTTCCGTCCTTAAGGTAAGTCTTCTCATCAATGGACAAATTGGACCGCAGTGTTCGCGTGTGCACACGCGGACACTGGAGAGTTTATTGCTGTTGGAGGTTTTTGATGAGGGTAATGGTCATTCGCGGTCTTGCTGACGCGATATTTGGGACCATACCCCTTCACTACCCTTCCCAAAATTTCACCCCGGAATGAAAAAATACAAAATACAATCCACTTATTACTAAACTAAGAATCAAGGTAAAAAGGAAACGCATGCACCTGATTTTTGTCGCTTGATGCTCATATCTTCTTCTCTTCATAAAAAAGGTTGTCCCGCGAACATGTTGTACCTACAAATTCTAACCCTTGTGTAGAAGCATGCTTCTCACAACCATTGAAATTTGTTAGGTGGTTAGTTCTACCATTTTTATAAAAGTGTTACCAAATCATGCGTTAAATTACCTTGATTTTTGTGGAAAAGATAATTTACAACAATAACAATCCTAACTCACTTTCGTAGGAATCACGGCGGCATTTAGCATATGCACGCAAGCCCTTTAAACCTCCTGATAGCTTCGGAGGACGAGTAGGTCTCGTGAGGGTTATACAGGGAACACACCCACAACGTTCATTTATCTACTAAAACGAAATAACAAATTATACAACAACAACAACAACAACAACAAAACTACGGAGAAAAACTAAAACTAACTATAAAATGTATACAACAATTAACTTACAACCTCATGGTGGTCGAATGGCATGCTTGCCGCCTACAAACTCCTCGAACTCACCCACCGGTGATTCATACCATTTGTTGCCAAACGGTCCAAACTTCCTCACCTCCTCTTCCTTCTTCTTTTCTAGAGGTGACTTTTTCGCCTTCTTCTTCTTTGTTTCTCCAAACCTACCAACCATAGCACGTACCTTTTTGTTTGAATTCATGTCCATCTTGGAACACATATCCTCACCGAGTGGGTTAGTAAATTTTGGAAAAAACATTTAAATTTAATTCCCGGTCCTCAAACTTCATGCTTACCGTTCCCGTGGCATAATTTTTTATGGCATTAGCAGTTGCCAGGAATGGTCTACCTAGTATGACTATCGGTTGGGTGTCCTCAACACACCCAACATAGTCTACTACCAAAAAGTCAACTGGATAGTAGCAATCATCCACTTTAATAATCACATCCTCCACCATCCCCCTTGGATGCGTGGGAGTCTGATCGGCCAATACTACGGGAGTATCAAACTTTTTCAATGGACCAAAATCATATTGGTCATACAAACTCCCGGGCAAGATTCTCACACAAGCTCCAAGATCTAGGAGCGCCCTCTCAATTTTAAATGTTCCAATTTGAATTGGAATAAGAGGATCTCCCGGATCTTGAGCTTTTTGGGGAAGGGCGCTCGATAAAATGGCACTCACATGAGATATCAAGTCAACCGGTTCGGGTAATTTGTTGTGCCGTTTTTCGATGCTTAACTCCTTTAAGCATTCCACATGAGCCGGAACCTTTTTAATGTCATCGAGTAACGGTAAATTAATTTTTGCTTGTTTAAAATTTCCCCACCTCTCATCCTTTGGTGGGCACCATTCTTCAAATTTTGATGCATTAATCGGGTTAAGTTGATTTAAACAATTTTCACAAAAAGATTTTTTAGTTACATTTTCAATTTTACTTTGTGAAGTCGTTTCTTGTTCATTTTCAATTTCCGGCTCATCATTTATATTTTCCACTACACCATCAACGAATTGTGGTGGTGGAATGCTTTCAACACTACAAACTTCATCATTTAAAAGAATACTTACCGAGCTAACGCATGCATTCCTCACGTTGCTTGTGCTAGAACCTTGATGCTTCGGGTTCACTGTAGTGTCACTTGGAAGCTTTCCGATGCTTCCCCTCATTTGAGCCATCTCCTCTGCGAGTTGGCCCACTTGCTTTGCCAATGCCTCATGTGCTTTGTCCCGAATCTCACCTTGGTAATTGTTGTCCCGACCTTGGCACCCTTGATTGTAATTACGTTGGTACCCCCTTGGTTACCACCTTGGCGATTTTGATATGATGACCCGGTTGGAAGTTCGGGTTCATTTGATTCGTGACATTCCCATATCGGAAGTTGGGATGGTTTCTCAATCCGGGATGATAAGTGTTCGAATTCATATCATTGTTCTTTCTATCACCAAACACTTGATTTACCTCTTCAGTGTAGTCACCAGGTCCCGTTTGACATTGATCGGTCCGATGACCAATCTCCCCACAATGTTCACAAACAGGAAACTGTACCGCATTAACCTCCTTCTTCTTCATGCGAGCTATCTCCCATTCTAACGTTTCAATCCGATCCTTAGAATTCGCATCCTGGTCGGGCCAAGACCTTGAAGTGGGATGCTTTTTGGCTCGATCGGCTGACTCCTTTGACTTTGACCATTTGCTCATTCGCTCAAGAAATTCCCAATCGTCATCTTCATGGTTACTCAATAGAGTCCCGTTGCTTGTTGACTCAAGGCGGTTCCATGTATTGTCGTCTAGACCCCGTACAAAACACTTGACTAACTCCCACTTCTCTATTTGATGGTGTGGGCACTTTCGCATCAACTCCTTGTATCTTGTGAATGCTTCATGCAACGGCTCACCCGATAGTTGGCGAAAAGACCTAATTTCATCACGAGCGTCATCGGTCTTCGCCATCGAATAGTATTCATCAAGAAAGGCTTGTTGCATCTCACCCCATGTCCGGATGCTATTCGCCGGAAGTGTGAGAAACCATTGCTTTGCCTTGTCTTTCAATGAAAATTGGAACAAGCGAAGTTTGACCTCCTCTAATGCGAAGTTCTGCCCCCCGATAATGTTACAAATGGAGGAAAACTCTGCCAAATGCGTGTATGGCTCATCATTCGACCTCCCATTGAAATGGGGAAGTATGTTGATGTAGTGGGGCTTGCAGTCGAACATTCTCCTTTCACACACTATTGGAGAATCATTGTCGGTAACTACCGGTCGAGAACGATCATTCACTCCCCGTGGAGGTTGTTGACCACGATGCGGACCGTTTACTTCTTGATCGACCGGTCTTCGATTATCCCTCCTATCACCTCTTCGATCATCTCTTCGGTTTCCACCTTGGTTACCCATTTGATTACCCCCTCCCACAAAACGAGGAATCCGGTTAGGGTTAGCATTGTTGTTGTTGAAAAACCCATCATTCCGGTTCCTTTGGTAATTATTTTGTGGTTGGCGGTTATTTTCGTAACCGTCATTTCTTCTATTCCCATACCCGTAGTCATCATTCCCCACATAATTGGCGTTTTGATAGCCAAACTCCTCATCTTCAAACCCTCTTGCATTGTAGATATTGCCTTGATTCACATACCCCCAATCTTCGTCATCATTAACCCGATCATCATAATAGGCCCCGTCATCCGAATTTTCCGTATGAACGCTCACATGCTCCGGCGATTGATAACCGGGAACACTATACGGTTCGTCATCGGGGATGGCGTTCCTCAAATCATCTATGTTGAAAAATGGGTCTTCGTTCGCGGGATTGCCACTCGATTACCTCGACGGTCGGAATTGACGTTCCGGTCATCGAGATTGATGGGTAAAGAAGTTTGTCGATGAAGGTTTTGTTGTTGGGGTGTTCTTTGGGTGTTGTTGGGATTTTGGTTTTGAAAAGGTGGTGTGGGTGGCCCGTTATTGTTGTTACCCCCCGGTCGCTCTTGAGGCATAGGTTGAACGTTTTGGGCGGGATTGAAGTTGCTTCGGTATTGGAATTGGTTCGGGTTTTGGTTTTGGTTGAAGTTTTGGTTGGAATGTTGGTTCGCCATTGAATCGGTTTCAATGGTCGGCGTGAGTTGTGGTGTTTGGTTGGTTTGATTAGAAGCAAGTGTTGCCTCTAACCGGCTTGCTAAGTTTCTTCTTGCTACTCTTTCGATTTCCGGTTCGTAGACTAACGGTGAAGTCCTCCCGGAGTTTCGCGTATGCATACACTACCTGTAACCTGCACAAGTAACACACCTGCGTAACAAGGAAAAAGGCAAAGTGCAAGAAAAGAAACTATGCAACTTAAACAGATAATCACGCAAATTCAAACAATAATCCAAACACAAAGCGCACGCACTCCCCGGCAACGGCGCCAAAATTTGATCAGAAGTGTCGCGCTCCGGTCAAAGATAAGATTTATATGCCCAAATTACCCTTAACAAATAGCTAGTGGTAGCAAGGGGTCGAACCACGAAGAGTATGTGGTTTGCGAGTGGATTCGATTGAATTATAGAGAAGTGTCACAATTATGAAGCTTGCTATGATATTTGTTTTCTTTTTGTTTTGTTGGAAGATGTGAATTTAACAAATAAATTTGATTTGATTGATTAATAACTACTAATTAACGAATGCACGAAAGATTGATTACTAAACAATAATAAGAAAAAGGGTTCACACCCGGTCTCGGTAATTGCCAACCTAGGGTTTCTACAAGTTTTAAGATTCAACTCAATTGCATACGATTAGCGGATTTAGTGTATCGTTACTTAGGTGCCAATAACTATCAACGTCCCGAAGAATGGACAAGAATGCACTTTGTAATCAACACAAGTAAAACCTAACCAAGACAATGCATACTACACATAACCATTTCGTAAAGTCATAACTTTTAACATCGTTTGACAATTTACGAATACGAAACAAATGCAAACTATTGTCTAAGGTTTCAAAAATCAAACACAATTTGTCACAAAGGTGAAACAAGAACAATTCGAAACCCTAAAGTTAACTACCTACAACGTGGTGAAACCAAGGTGATTAGCCACTCACGGTTGAGGAAACTTGATCACCGGATGCTTGAAACATGATGGAAGTCATCTTGAAGCTTGAATGATGGAGAATTTTTGAATGATGAAGGTTTGGTTAAGGATGATGGTGGAAGGATTGATGGTATGGAGAATTAGGGTTTAGGATGAATTGATTGTGAATGATGATTGATGATGATCTTGATGTTGATTCGGGTGATGTTGTGAGTAGTGATGGGAATAGAGATGAATGGTTGATGATTGATGGCTCCAAGATCAAGTTTTCCACTCAAAAGCAAGTGTAACCCCTGAGTTAATGGCTCAATAACCGTTTAAACTCGTCAAAAGATCAAGAAAAAACAAAATTCGCGATTGAAAAAATGGGAGCCCGTAGCCGACGGGGTTATACCCGTCGCCTAAGCCCTCTAGAAAACAGCTTTTCATCCGACGGCTTGTATTGCTGGATACGGGTGTTTCTGGCCGACGGGTGTTTCTAGAGCCCGTCCGGGACGGCCTCTAGCCTGTCGGCGACGGCCTCTTCAATACCAACTTTCCATTTTTCACTTCTCGCACTCCCGGTTGATCCGTAACGTGTCTCGGTGCTCCGGTTATCGACGCGGTGACTCGTAAAGCTCCCGAAAAGCTCCTTAAACTTCATTAAACCTGCAAAACACATTTTTGATTAAAAGTAGGCTATCCGAAATTAAAACTTATGTAAAAACATCAAGTTATGCAATAACAAACACCGGTTTTCAACCACGTATCAGTTTCAAAAGCCTTTACAAGGGAAGTTCAAAGTGTATTTATACCATCAGCAATGGGGAGGAGTTAAATGCACCCCTTAACGTGCCACATAACTTGTCTAAGGAAATGCAACCCAACGTACACTTATCAAGAATGAAATCACTCTCTTTCTATCACCTCCACATCATCTCCAACTCATCAAATGCATCCTAAATGTATTGCATTGGAGATGGTCTTATAACTGATTTTGATATCTAACTGACTCTTTTATTATTTATCCAGTAAGACATTCTTAGTAATTTAATAGCTTCATTTAACTACTTAATAATATGATCACATTTTTTTATAGTTTGTAACTTGGTTTGGTGTGGCGATGGGGACTGCGTGGCTGATGAAAATAGACACTATTGTCGATGTCACGATGATGCGGATAACTTGAACAACAATTCTTCCTTTATATGCGTCAAGAGATGTAAACACATTACATGTAGCTTATGGTATTACTTTAGAGTTTCAAGATTGACTAATTTTTTTTGTTTAGGCTTTTTTAGAGCAGATTGCAACCATCTTGGTATTGGCCTAGCATCACCTCCGCCGCCTCCTCCTCCGCCTACTCCTAGCAATGCCAACTCTATTGATTGTTGTAAGTATTCGAAACTAAAATAGTAACAAATTTTGATAATAAGATTAAGATTTTTTTTTCAGTTGAACTACTACTGCTACCTGCTATCGTTGTTGTCTTCATGTCAATAGTTACGGCAATGACTTAGCAAAGTAGGATGCGCAGACACATTCGAACAAAAGTTAAAGGACTCTCGTGACTTAAAGATTACTGGAACTTTTGTTTTGAAACCATTCTAAAATTAATGTACCCTATTTAATAAGTTTGTATTCAGCTGTTTATCATTTAATGGTTATTTTGTTAATTTAGGTATTTATTTTTGGATTTCTCTCTCTTATTTTATGCATAACATAAAAGTTATCTTTGTTGTGAGATCGATCACTTGTACGGATTTAAATGTGGATAGGGTTTAAACCTGATTCTTGGTGCTGGATAAAGTTAATGGATACCTATGGTTACATTGGGATAAAGTTGATCAACTAGATTAATAAATAAAATAAAATGATTTATATGTATATTTTGTTCCACTTGGGAACTCGAACAATCTTTGGATATAAAACATTCAATTGGAAAGTCTTGACCCTCTAACCTATAAACAGAGAAGACACCTATGTTGGTGCAGTTGTCTGTCGACTTCATCTTAGTTCGAGTCTTAGGTTAGGGCTCATTGTATGAGAAAACATGAGATTGTATGTGTTTAGTGTATTAGGTTCGCTCATATGGTCATAAGCTTGGAGGTCCGCTTATTTGAACATTAGTGAGGAGATCCGCTTATGTGTCAATAATGTAGGTCCGCTTATATGGACATGTCCATATAAGCGAACCACCCTGGCCTATATATAGGTGACATATGAGCGGAACTAGTAGGAGTTAGATTGTATTATGGCGAAGCCCTGCCAGTTTGTCTCTAGAGCTTGTATATTGTTAGCAGATCAACAAAAGAGACGTTAAATAGTGAAATCAAGCTAAACAAAGACTGAACCATTGAATTCCGCCTCTGATTCAGTCTGAGCACTCTTCTGATCGACTCGCCAGGTCGCATAACGTTCCTACAAGTGGTATCAGAGCACAGGAGGAAGAGTTCTTAACGTTTAGCTCGTTTTCGCTGAAGTATTCTGTTTTCTACACCTTCTTTCTTCACCAGAACGAGATTTACTAGACAAAACCTGCTCAAAATTTCACAGATTGTGTATTATAAGTCATTAACAAACCCTGGAAAGTTTTGGACCAAAATACGGACTAAAAATGACCTAAAACTGCTCGTGAATAGGTTCCGCTTTTATGTCACTATAGAGGTTCGCTTTTTAGGTCCGCTTATAAGATCAGGTTTGTTGTAGTTCCGCTCTAGAGGTCCGCTCATAGGGACTTGATTGTTGAGGGTTCGCTCTAGAGGTTCGCTTTTAGGAACATATTTGTTGTAGGTTCGCTCAAGAGGTCCGCTTGTAGTTACATATTGTGTACAGATCCGCTCTTGTGATCATCCAGTGGTTCGCTTATCCGTACTTAGTTGGTCCGCTCGTTTGAACACAAGTAGGTCCGCTTCAGTGAATAACAATCAGTTCCGCTCTTGTGAACAACTCTGGTTCGCTTTTCTGTCACATCAGAGATCCGCTTTTGTGAACATTACAGGTGGTTCCGCTCATTTGGACAACTTAGGTTTCGCTCATTGTGACATTTGAGATTCCTTTCCAAAGTGTTTAGTTGATCAGAATCATTTCAGGTTGCATGTGATAATGAACTATGTTGTCGGTCAGCTTTAAATTGAGGTACAATGGGAATTCAGTGGTCTTAATGATGTCGGCCATTTACATTGATTGAATACATATGTGTTCGTGGGATGTCAGATTGCATGTGATTGCATGTGATTGTTGATCTTTCTAGATTTTGTTGGCCACGAGATATAGAAGAAATCACGTGAACTACTGTTAAAAAATAAGTCAACTAATTTGAGTGGTCCAATGGGAATTGAGTAGATTGCATGTGATCAGTAGGTTGAGGTCTAGTAGGTGTTAAAGAGATTGTTGGGTTTTGCAAATTTTGCATGTGGTCTTGGTTCAATAATCAAGTGATAACTATTAAAGTTGTTGGTGTGATAAGTGTGTCGGCTAGTATAAAATCAATATAATGCAGCCCATGTGAAAACTTAACAAGAGGCCCACTCATATTTCATTGGGTATTAAAGAGTTTGTCGGTACATTTGTAATAATTGGCCCAATCATAGTTCGTTATCACTTATTGATTGTTGGTTTAGTTTGAGAAATTTCAATACCGAAACATGGAGTTTGAGGAATTGTTGGCATATATGAATTATGAATCTCAGCAGTATATTCCGATAAAGCAAGAAGGAGAAAAAGTCTCAGCAAAAGAAGTTGTTGAAAAAGTTCCGGTTTTTTATCATTCGTCTGATGAAGAAAGTGACAATTATGAAGAGGAAATTCGGGAACTTGAAAATCTTAAACAACAACTTCCATCTGATCAACGTAGTGGAAAGTTATTTTATGCTGATAAAATTGAAAAATTGAAAGAAAAACAAGATGCAAAAAGAAAGAATCAAAAGGCAGTTATTGTTAAAAAAGAGATAAGAGCTGAGCAGATTGAACAAATTCCAGCTGTCAAGATTGAGAAAGAAGAATTTGAAAAACCTGTATCTGTGAAACCTGAACCAGTGGTAAAGAAAGAAGTTGCAGAAGACGCACCTATTTTTGATCATTCATCAGAAGAAGAGAGTAAGGATGAAAGTGTTCATGAGGAGAAGAAACAGGTTGAAAATATTTCAGCTTTGAAGGTTGAGACGAAAGCTGAAGAGAAACAGATTTCTGGGAAATGCTTGAACTGTGAAAAATTTGAGACAGACAATGCCAAACTCTTGAAGAATGTAGAGAGTTTGTCATTAGAAAACAAAAATCTTAAAAAATCAGAAAATGTTTTGAAAAATCAAATACAACATTTAGAAAATGAAAAAGTAAAAATTGAGAAAGATTTTCAAAGTCAAATAAAAAGTTTAGAAGATGAGAGAGATTTGTTTGGTAAAAACAATCTTGAAAAACAAATTACAATCAATTCTCATCTTGAAAAGATTATTCGACTTGAAAAGGAAGCTGAGTGTGCTCAAAAGAAAATCAAGGAATGGGAACAAAAGTTGAAGGTGTTTGTAAATACTTCAACTATTCCTTGTCCAAAACCTTTAAATTTAGTTCCAATAAGTGACAATGTCACAAACTTTGACAATGTCAAAGTTGAAGATTGTGATGAGAAAACTGATGATGATAATGAAAAAAGAAAAATATTTTTGAAATTAAAAGAAAAATTTCAAGAAACCGTTCTACATTCTACTGAGAAAGGTGAATGCTCAACGCAAAAACCCGTAAAGAAGAATGTGGAACAAAAACAAAAGGATAAAAAATCAAAAAATGTTCAAAAAGAAAATAAAAGCTCATTAATTCAATCATCCAATCGTGATAAAAAACCACAAAAATTGGAAAATAAAAACTCAAAAATTGTTGGCAATAAGTGGTGCAGGTCGGACCACAGTGCCCAAAAGTCAAATCCAGCAAACAAGAGGAGCAAGGATTATCACCAAGCCAAACAGTGCTATGATCTAAATGTTTGGACTGAAAATGGTGATTGGTACGATAACAGAGTGTGTTACCGATGTGGTTATCAAGGACACATTGCTGTTAACTGCCAAAGTTGGAGTTATGAGACAAGAAGATGTTATAACTGCAATATCAAAGGCCATATTGCTAGAGATTGCTCAATAAGATCAATGAGAAGATCGAGGGCTGAATCTCAGAAGCAGGTGAAGAAACCAGTCAATGTCAAGCCCAAAGAACAGAAGGTTCAAGAACCTAAAGTTCAAGAAAAGAAAGTGAAGCTTTCTCAGGGGCAAAAAGACAGACTGAGGAAGAAGAGGAAGAAGGCCAGAGAGTATCTGGAGAAGATTTTTTCCTCGGATACAACTGGTAAAACAGATAAAAGTTCTGATAAATCGTCTTGCTCGCCAAAGAATGACAAATCAAGCAAAACGGATTCATCAGATACAAATCTGAGGACGAAAGAAGGAAAGAAGAAGAAAGTTTGTGGCAATGAATCTGTTTCTTCGGAAACAAAGGAGCCACATGTCGGCGATGAATCTGGCTCATCAAAGTCAGACAAGCCACATTCAGGCAATGATTCTGGTATGGTAAAACCAGAAGAGCCAGTTGTTGAGGTAAAAAATGAGAATTCTGGTCTAACAATGGATGATGCAAATTTTCCACCATTGTTGAACAAGAATTCAAAAGCACCCAAGGACCGTCAGGCTTGGGTGAATCTGTTTAAATGAAAAACCTGACTTGCCGGAGTTCCCAGGTTGGTAAGCGTGGAACATGAATCGGCACATTTCTTGAGAAATTCACGAATGTGATATTTCGACTTACAAGTGGTAAATCAGGGACATTAAGTTGTACTTGATTTTCTACAAGTGATGTTTGTGGATTGATTTTAAAAATGTTAGTTTTTACAAGTGATTGAAGAAAACAAAGTGATGAAAGATCCCCGTATTTGTGAAAAGACACACAAAACTTATTTTCCGGAAAAACCATTTTGATTAAAACAAACTTAAGTGTTTTGAAATCACTATGGGAAAATGTTTTTGTTGTCAGGGGGAGTTCTGATTGTTTATGCCAGGTGAATGGAGAATTGAAGTGATTCTCATCATGTTGTCAAGTTTGTACAGTTTGTTTCAAATTTTCCCAGAAAATCAAAATTGAAACATATTTTGATTTTAGGGGGAGTAAAATTTTAAAAAATTAGAAAATTTGAAAATGTCAAAAACATTGAAAAATTTAAAAATGAGTTTTGCTGAAACAAGAGGAAATGATAGAAAATCAGTGGATTGTCACAGCATGCTAAAGAAATGTAAAGTCTAAAATGTGATAAACGGTTTCACTAAAGATGTGACGGTAGGCTCAGCTAGACTAGTAGATTTGCGATAACGATAAAAACCTAAATGAAAAAGCCTAGTTCTAGTGGGAAACATGGTCGAAAGCATGGTATTTAGTTTTGTCCTTCTTGATTGTGTGCCTACTCAGTAATCGCTGATTGTCGAAAGACATAAAACTGGTTAAGTTTGTGAATTTTCACAACTTTGCTAAAAAGTCGCTGTGATTGTGCATTTTATTTTGCAAAGATTTAAACTTGTTTTATTTCTTTATTTTGTTTAAGCATCGGACATCTTCTGCGTATACGTGAGCATCGACCTGGATGTTGTTGCCTAAACGTTCTGCTTTATTTTCTTTGGTGTTTCGTTTAAGCTTTGGATCACCTCTGCGTATACGGGAGTATCGACCTGGTGGTTAAAGCCTAAACAACTTCAATTTATTTTTATTTTTCTTATTTTGTTTAAACATTGGACTTTCTCTGCGTATACGGAAGTATCGACCTGATTGTTAATGTTTAAACATTCTGCTTTGTTTTCGCACAAATCACAGTTGATAAAAGTTTAAAGGCATTACTTGAGTCAGTGTATTGCATGATGAGGGGATATGTTGAGATTGTGGGGTCCATAAAAATTTAGTGCTATCTAAATATATCTTAACGTATCGGTAAGCATTTTGAACGTTTTTAGATTGAGCTTAAGAGGACAAACATATCGTCAATCAACGTGAATCGTTTAGAGCTTAAAACGATTAAGAGCTTAACGGTGCTTGTGATTTGTCTAAAAACTGATCTGATCCTCTTTCGCAAACTTACAAAAATATGTTTGTACATTTTTCATTTCTGCATTTAATTTCTGTTATTGTGTTTGTGTTTCATAGTTTGAAAAATCCAAAAAGATTTTTGACAACTGATGTTGAAAAGCTGATATTCAAAATCTCAAAGGCTAAACAAGATGATCAGTTGGGTTGGTTAATTGGTTTGAAATGTTTAAGATGTTTCATTAATTTGAATCACAACATTGTTTTGTTTGTAATAGAGTGTTTGAGATGTGTAGGTTTCTGATCCTGTTGCTACGAAAGCCAGGAGATTAATAAGAACCCGAGGAGAGCTTAAACTTTAAAAACCAGGATTTGATTTCAATGGTGATAACAAATTCCAGACGGCGATCCCAGCTCGATGAAAGGGGGAGTCTGACGAGAGTTAGAACCAGAGAAAGATCCGGGTTCATGATTCCAGGAAGAGTTCCGGAAGAGGACCGATCAAGATTGAAGAGTTGTTAGGTTGAAGACTCTCACTGAAGATTCCGTCAACATTCAAGGGGGAGTCTGTTGGTGCAGTTGTCTGTCGACTTCATCTTAGTTCGAGTCTTAGGTTAGGGCTCATTGTATGAGAAAACATGAGATTGTATGTGTTTAGTGTATTAGGTTCGCTCATATGGTCATAAGCTTGGAGGTCCGCTTATTTGAACATTAGTGAGGAGATCCGCTTATGTGTCAATAATGTAGGTCCGCTTATATGGACATGTCCATATAAGCGAACCACCCTGGCCTATATATAGGTGACATATGAGCGGAACTAGTAGGAGTTAGATTGTATTATGGCGAAGCCCTGCCAGTTTGTCTCCAGAGCTTGTATATTGTTAGCAGATCAATAAAAGAAACGTTAAATAGTGAAATCAAGCTAAACAAAGACTGAACCAATGAATTCCGCCTCTGATTCAGTCTGAGCACTCTTCTGATCGACTCGTCAGGTCGCATAACGTTCCTACAACCTAACCACTAGAATGTTATTTAGGACAATTTTAATTTGTTGCGCTTATATGAGGATAAATATAATAAAAAAGTTATGATTATACTATTGTTTGCAAGTGTACATTTAACTATACAACATCAATGAGCATTGTTATTAACTACATTTAACTATGCTCAATACTCACGGAGAGCACTACTAGAAATGGTAATTTAGAGAGTTACCAATGAAGGTTTTCCCATTGACATGAATTCCCACTATGAGATGTAACATTGGATGATCTTAAGAGCATCCACAAAGCATCCACAACACACTGGCTCTGGTGTCTGTGGTTTACTTTTCGGACGAGCAAGAAAACGGACCAAAACATTGGAGCTCGATGACGGGGCAGTTCGAAGGTAACTCGATCCGTTGCAGCGGACTGGTTTGGTTTGTGGTTGAGTAGGTCTTTCGGCATGCTTTTTGAACAGTAAAAATTTAAAAAAATAATAATAATAATTTGGTTTAAAATTTTAAACACCAAACGGTTGTAGTATTAAATAAACAAAATTTAATAATTTTCAAAAGATATCAACCCACTTCAACTTTAATTTAAACCTTCAATATAGCAGTTACAACGATGAACTAGTCATGAACCGGGCCAAAACCGAGTATGAAACTGAACAAAATATTTGTTTCAACTACGAGCATCTTTTTCACATCGTAAAAAATAACAGGAAATGGCATTCACCACTGCCAATAATGTCAAAAAGGACAATGAAATCCAGTCCATGATTTGGAAGTTCAATTTCAATCTTGACGATAATGACACCTCAAACGACTTTGAAGAATTGTCTCGTCCAACGAGACAAAAGAAGGCTAAACAGGCTTGAGCAAAGTCGAGAAGGGGATCAAAACAAAAGGAGACGTCAAATTAACAAACAACTTTGTGAGAAAATTAAGATAAAATATGGATGGTAATTTGTAGTTTTTATTTTATCTTTAGGTTTAAGTTTGTTTTATTTTTATTATTCGTATGTTTTTATTTTTAGGTTTATGTTTGTTGTGTGTTTTCTTTAATTTAAATAGTTGTAATGTGTTTTTTTATTTAATGGATTTTCTAGTTTTAATTTTATTTTTTATTTTTTTTAATATTTTAATAAAAACTAAATAATATCATTAAATAAATAAATTAATAATAGATTATATATATTATAAATAATCTATACTTTCTATTAAAAAAGAAAACTCGATAATATAAGAAAACCTGATGTAACAGACTTAGAAGTTGTCCAACAATGTATTTCTTATATCATTATTGCATTATAAGTTTTAATATATAAAATCACTTTAAAATCTACTTAAAAGTCTACCATCAAAACCTCTGCGCATATCCATCAATACTTTAAAAGCCAGCAGAGGTTGAAGTTTGATACAATGCCTTTGTATCAGCAGAAGTTAATTGCCGGCAATTTCAAATTGAAAATGCATTGGAATACGTAATTTGCAATTAATGCATGTCACTCAAAACTTCAGAAGTTAAACATTATACTGGCTCTTAATGGTTCAGACCTCTTACTGGTTCAAAACTTAATGGTTCAGACCTCTTACTGGTTCAGCACTTAACTATTCAGAAGTTGCAAAACACAAAACTGTTATCGACCAATTCAATTATTAAGCGATTGATTTTCTATTTTTATTAATAAATTAGTATTATATTTAGGATGACATCACTATTAACAGAACAAATCATTTAGAACATAAACAAATAATTTTTCATTTCAATCTTATGCTTTTTTTGCCATGAAGCTTTCTATTGTTTATTTGTATACATTTGTGTTACCACAAAGTTTGTCAGAAATAATGTACTAAAAGCATGTGAGTATATTGACAAATATGTATATCATCTTTCTTGTTTACGTATGTAACATATACATGTGCGTACCCAACCATGTTTGGATATCATTGGACATACATATACTAAAAGCATGTGAGTATATTGACAAATATGTATATCATCTTTCTTGTTTACGTCTGTAACTTATACATGTGCGTACCCACCATGTTTGGATATCATTGAACATACATATGCAATCATTATTCATTATTAAATATCTAGCTGAATTATTAGAAGTCATGGTTTAAACATTCCTATCCAAATAAAAAACTAATATCACATGTACTGATCAGTGATGACTCTTTTTATATATATCATGAGAGAGTGAGGTTGATGTAAAAAACTATCTTTTTCCTGAAAAGTTTAAGAAAACATAGGAATTGATTTGTAAACGTTATGTTTTGCACGTAGGCATGATGTTTTGGGTTACTTTGTCAAGAAAAATATTGTAGGGCCGTGTTTCGGGACGGAAACCCATGATCGGTGTGTGATCAGTTCATAGACGGGAAGATTGGAGAAGGATGAAAAACTTACTTGTATAGATTAAGTAGCATAACAATACAAGCTGGCCCGATTAACAAGCTAACCGAACCATACCAAAGGTGTACACATCCGGGGAGAGACCAAGTGATGATCTCTCCCTCTGAGGTCTAAAACCTCCTCAAGCTTCAAGTGTTTACAATGACAAAGGGTTGCTATTTATAGGTACACCCCTTTGTCTTGCAAACACACACATGGTCAAACAAATAACCCTCTCGTTTGACCACTTCAAATAGCGGGTCTATACACGTTCGTTAGACCGTTTCACTAACTATTACAAAATCAGCATAAAATAAATCTAATCTATTCGAACAGCATCGGACACAAAATCTGCATCAACAAATTCCCCCTTGTCCGTTGCTGTCGAATGCTGAAAATGCAACTGCAATCGATCTTCAGTCAAGTATATATCTTCTCTGTGTTAACAAATTCTCCCTTGACCGATGATCCAGGTAAGTAGTATCTTGATGCTCCTTGTATAATATTTCCCCCTTAAAGTATGCGTATCCGTGTTGGGTGTTGTGCAATGTCCTCACAAGGCTCAATTGACCGATCTTCCGCTGATCTTCCAATACTCCAACCGGCATTTGATAAGGGTTCCATTCTTTAAGAACTGCATCAAGTCTTGATCTGTCATAAGAACTCTATTTCATTCAAGCATACTACATTGGTAGAGATTTCTGGTGAACTGTCTTCTGTAAACCGTCTTTGTGGAATCGACCAAGTAATGCACTTTAATCCTCAGCATCAACACTCAGGAAGTCAGCTAGACTGAGTATATCCCTTGAAAGCTCAACCAAACAGCACGCTTAGTTGAACTACATCCAGATCTCATTGTCTCGCCTTTCTGAAGTTGTCCACGTAATGCACTACGGATCTTCAGCATCAGTACTCAGGAAGTCGGCTTGACCAAGTACATCGTATAAAATCCCAAAGAAACATCAAACCCAAAACCGAATCCTGCAGGTCTTCAGCCTTAAACTATCAGCTTTCATAAAGATTCCCCAGGTCTTCAGTGAACAGCGCTTTGAAACTACTGTAGACTTTAGATACCTGTATGTTTCTGTGCAAAACCCTTCACGCTGGCTGGAGAATTAATTAAAATCCTCAAATATGTGTCTGTGCAAAACATTCCACGCCGAACCATTAGTATCACCAGAAAATCACAAACTCTACCACATGTGATTGCGTTTAGAAATTTACCGAAGAAATTCAACATATGAAAATTTTTATCCCCCCCATTTCATTGGTAAGATCTCTAAACCTTAACAGATTCCCTCCACTTCGGAACTGTCGTCAATTTTATTGAACAAATTCTCTCCATTGAGTAGAATCTTTCAAATGTTCACCAATTCCCTCCACTGAGCGGAACTGTCATCAACTTTACTGAACAAATTCTCTCCACTGAGTAGAATCTTTCAAATGTTCACCAATTCCCTCCACTGAGCGGAACTGTCGTCAACTTTACTGAACAAATTCTCTCCACTGAGTAGAATCTTTCAAATGTTCTCGGTTTTTTCGAAAAATAACGAAAACAACTTTCTTCTTTGCATATTCTAGTTGATAATGAAAGTCCCCTAGCCCCGTGGGATCCGACTTGTATCCCCCCAAAGTTCTGCTAACACCTAATCCGAAAACTTTCATCATAGGCATAACTCTTCGACTTTGTGAACTCGTTAGGACCCTTCTTGGCTCTCTAGGTTCATTCAATCGTTACCAAATGCGAGAATATGACAATAAACAAAATGCTTTCGAGCATTTACTAAAACCGATAACAACATAAACATTGACGTGCGGAAGTAAACATACCGTTTTTGGCCCATAGTAGTCAAGTCACCAAATTTGATGTTTGCATCGGTAACCGTGACTACCCCACATTTTTCAAAATATCATAATCTGTTTTCATCATGCCTCATCACCCCGCGTGCTTCCGAACCCGTACGAATTTGACGTTGAAATTTGGAAGCCTGGTTTAAATAATCTTCGCGAACACCAACTTCTAATAATCCAAGTTCTTAAATACAGCCCACAACAAAACTAATCTTGTACTCCTGGCCCAATTTGAACTTGTAACAAATTTGTTGATCCAGATTAAATTTGGCCCAAGACATAAGTTTGTCAACTCTCATATATGCTCCAACATAATATGTGAGTGGCCCAAAAAAAATTTACCAATATGCATTCAAGGCCCACTATATAACCCAAGAGTCAACAATCCCTATTTTTTTAATCCAAAAAGAGAAACACCAGCCGCTAATCATTCAGCCGATATCCTCTTCTTTCTCTCTGCGATACAACCACCAACCTCCAAAGAAAATTGCTTGTGCAGAAACCCTTAACAATTCCAGCATTGATGTTGAAAAGATCATCACGAGTCATACCGGGCTTCCTCGGTACACCAGCCGGAATAATAACAACATCAGCACCTTCCAATTCCTTTCCCAAATTCTAGATTTCTCATTTTCCCCCAAATTCTCCTTCAACTTCACACATGTCACCCTCATCGACGACCCTGTAAAGTCTCAATAGACCCTAATCGCACCATTCCAGCATCCATATCCACTCACTTTTTGAGAACCTTCAGTTCTGATGCGTTTGATCGATGAAGGAGAAAGAGGTTTTTGCGGCGGTGCACAGGGTGTTCGGAGCTAGCAACGCCTCCAAGCTCCTCCTTAGGGTTCCGCCGTACCACCGTTGCCTCAACTCCGGTGGATGCTGCTTATGGTGAAGCTACGAATTATGTTCTTCGTAAGACCATTATCAGCAAAACAACTCAACCCACAAAATACTTATTCGTGGAGGAATTCTTCGTAGGTGAAGGGCACTTTGACGAAGGTCTTTCACAAACAAGGTTCTTTGTATAACATCAAACCCATGAAAGACATGTTAATACTAAGACCCACGAAAGACCTTATAGTTCTTCGTAGATGACATCTTCAAGAGTTCTTCGTGGTGACATGTTATCCAGGTTCTTCGTCATGTTTGGTATGCTGAGGTTCTTCGGCAGTTTTATGTTCTTCGTAGGAAACATATGAGTATGGTTCTTCGTAAGTGTCACACCCCGATATTTCCACGTATTATCGGTGGGCCCGGTGGGGAGTATCGTGACGTAGTTGATATCATCATAAGTCAAACAACACAATATATAAATGCACAGCGGAAGCAAAGATAGATTCATTTCAACTTTAATAAATTGTAATATTAAATATCACGAAATAGTTGAAACGGATCCACAGGCGGATCAAAAGAAAAATAAAAGAAGATATTGTTCAACAGTTTTATTGACATCCAAGCTTGCGAGACTTATTGTAGACGCTAGAAGATAGCCAGCCTAGTACGAGTAGTACCTGCACTTAACCTTTTGGAAAATACGTCAGTTTACACTGGTAAATACAATTTAACTGACTCATTTTGAAAAGGTTTAAAAATTGATTTGAATGCACGTGGCACAAAACATTTTATAACTTGGGATAATTATGAGAATATAATCTTGTAAGTGAATTACATGTTACTTATGCGTTCAGTAGCCCGATTCGTGGACCGGGTTAAAGATCAATAGACACACAACATTAGTTGGTTAGGCACTGATGGGTGTACGCCTACACCCCGTGCTTAGGTCGTGGCCATCTCGTAAGATGATGCCAAGGATATCCGGGACATGGTCATTAACCCCCCAAAGGCTTTAAGCATCAAAACGTTTCAAAACGAAGCATATCAATGATTTAACCTCTATTCGATTAAAGATTCAATGCCGGACCAAGCGGTATTTTATATACCATACCCCAAGCCCGTATAGGGAAAATAAGTTAAAAGTATTTACCTTTGTAAGTATAAATCACAATTAGCGAGTGCGGGTAGCTTTTACTGGTTCTTCTATTCTGGAACAAAGGTTTATAATAACCTATTAGATTTCTAACGGGTCTTTATTTAAGCCTAAGCTTAGACCGGTTAGTTTTTAAGGAAGATACGGTTCAAACGCACGATTAAGCGAAGACCGGAAAGGAATGTGATTTAGACCCGACAAGTTTGAAGACTTTTATAATATGGGTAAACTAAATACATTCTGGATTTTGAGACAAGGATGATAAGGTTTGACCTGTTTCGGTCAATTTATGCAAACTAGTTACATAAACCGAACCGAACGCGAAAAGGGCGTCACGGGTAACCATAAGAGTCATATGCAAGTTCCCTGAGTTAATATGCATTAAACATGTTGTGATATGAGTAAGGTATCTTCTATTATGCCCCAACCGAATTTAAACTCAACTTATGCCTCATAAGGGCATTTTGGTCATTTAAAAGATTATAAAAGAGTTTAATTAGTAATCTGAGTTACAGGTCTGATTTATACAGTAAATACACTTAATTTAATAAGTTATAACAGTAGGGTATGACCTATATGTGAAATTTATCACTTAAAACCAAACTATGCACCTTAGGGGTATTTTGGTAATTTCACTTAGGCTTAAAAGGTCAAAACTGGAAACCTGAGTTTAAAAACTTTTACTTACTGTTAATATATGAAAGTATACTAAAATATCAGTAGGTATCAACCTTATATGTTTAATACGGTTTTAGCACATACTATGTGTTAAAAATGCTTAAAAAGGCGATTTGGAGCCATTTCCGGGTTTTCAAAGGAAAGCTGATATTTTTATAATTCCAGAAGGCTCAAAATATTTTATTTATCAAATGAAATCAGTAGAAAAAGGTTTGGGGTCAAAAGGATTTGTAAAACTCATTTTATGGCTTAAAAGGGCAAAACCGACATTAACCGAATCAAACTTAGAGACCTATGTTATGCTCAGCCAAAAATTAAATAAAAATCTTCAAAAATCCCAAAATATTATATTACATCAGTGGGTAAAAATTTTGATATCAAAAAGTGGGTTTAAATAGGCTATACGCTAATTACGCCGTTTAATTAACATAAAGCTTTCTAATTACGCTATTGGGCATAACTCTTAATCTAGACCTCAAACTGATGTCAAATTTTAGGTGCAAGTTTATAAATCAGTAACTAAGGTTTCTACTCTTTTACTTTTTCAAAAATCACGTTTTATAGTCAAAAGGGCATAATAGTCAACATTTAAGCAATTAACGGAAACATGCATATGAATCGGATAACTATTGAACCAAGTTGTATAATCACAGACGGTTATACATATATGAAACCTGGTCCAAATGAAGCTCTAAGGAAATCCTAAACTTGGCTTAAACGGGTCAGAACTTAAAGTCAAAGCAGAGGTCAAACTATGCGACTTTCGGTTCCAAACCGAGCCTAAACTGAAAATTGTCGAGTTGAACATGTTGGGACATGTTCTTACATTAGTTACCAAGTTATATTAATGATCAAACAGGTTGCATGTATCCTACATTGCTAATTATGCTTTAATTTGAAAATAAACATCCTGTTGACTTTTTAAAGTAAGCTTTGACTCGACAATTAACATAGCCAGAGTGGGAATCTGAAAGTACCCTTTTAAGAGTTTATTACCCACATAATTACCTACTTATAGGTACTTTCAATTCGAGAATTGACTGAGCGGATTTCATTTAATTTCAAAGTCAAATGCTAATTACGACGGTTTGACTTTTAGTTAAATAACTAGGCTAAACTAAATTAGAAAGGGTTAAGAATACTTACAAGAGTCCTAATCACGACTAGGAAGCCTAATGAATCCTTGTTGCTGACCAGAGAGCTCCAGATGTGAGTCTTGTGAGTTTTGTAAATGCAAGTGATCAAATGTTGCAACTTTGGTGCCTTTATATATCAATTTTGATCTCACAAGATGATGCCACAATGGTCTACAATTGTTACCAGATGTTTACAGGTGCCCCTATGCATGAAAAACCATTGGAGGCAGCCCTGGTATAAGAAAACAAGAGTGCAATGTCGGTTTCAAGGCTGTAACAGACATCTGCGCATTTTTTCTGCGCTGGCAGGTAGTACGCGGGCCGCGAAGACCCCCTCGCGGGGCGCGTAAAGGGGCGCAACAGGTTAAACAAGTTTCGACTTTTACATTTCAGTCCCTGGTCCTTTGTTACGTGGTTTTGGGTCTTGTTATTGCATTTTCAGCCCCCTAACTTTACTTTTGAGGGTTCCAAGACTTATACAAACTTGGCTAAGTCCTTGGTTAACTTTGTGCTTACCCGAAAAGTCACAAATTTCAACGTTGACGCTTTTAACCCTTCGTACACGGATTTGATCATAACTTTCTCATACGATAACGAAACTTTATGAAATTTTTATCACATATTCTAGTGAGTATATTTTATCGTTACAAAGCTTCGGGTTTGCTAAAAGGTCACTCAAAGGTATACTTTCAACATGTTGACACATTTAGCCCCTGTAGTTTGTAATTCCTCACTTTCTTTCATTTTCAGCTTCGTATGATCCATGATTTATTCGTTTAAGATTATAAACACCATGTAGGGTTATTGTAGGGCCTATTTATCCATTGTTGACACTTTGGACCCTTATATTCACATAGTTTCACTGTTTGTCAACTTTAGTCCTTCTAAAGTACTTTTTCACATATTCAAAGCTTATGACACGTGTCAATACATTATTGGACGTAAATTTTCGAGGTGTTACAGTAAGTCACATGATTGACTGGTTCTTCGTAAGTGTATCTGATGAGGTTCTTCGTAAGGGTAACTCGAGAAACCCTAGTTCTTTCTTAACAGCCACCATACTCATCAAGAACACAGTGAAGAACACCATCTGCAGATTTGACGAAAAATACCTCAAAGTGATGAAAACTTGATGATTTTGGTGTAAAACATAAAACCTAACCCACTGGTGTGTTCCGTTTCAGCTCAGATCCGTATATACTGTCCAGATCTGGGTTTTCTTCATGTTTCCCCATTTTTTACATCTTGAACAAAAATCACAAAAATCACAGATCTAGAGCACATGTGATTTACCAAACGGTTAGATTTACTAAATCGGGTACCATGGCTCTGAGACCACTTGTAGGACCGTGTTTCGGGACCGAAACCCGTGATCGATGTGTGATCAGTTCATAGACGGGAAGATTAGAGACGGATGAAAAACTTACTTATATAGATTAAGTAGCATAACAATCTTGCCGGCCCGATTAAAAAGCTAACTGAACCATACCAAAGGAGTACACATCCGGGGAGAGACCAAGTGGTGATCTCTCCCTCTGAGGTCTAAAACCTCCTCAAGCTTCAAGTGTTTACAATGACAAAGGGTTGCTATTTATAGCTACCCCCCTTTGTCTTGCAAACACACACACGGTCAAACAAATAACCCTCTCGTTTGACCACTTCAAATGAGCGGGTCTATACATGTTCGTTAGACCGTTTCACTAGCTATTACAAAATCAGCATAAAATAAATCTAATCTATTCGAACAGCATCGGACACAAAATCTACATCAACAAATATCAAATATAACAATTTAAGACACAATGCAATGATTCTATGGATGAAATTTAAAACACAACTAAAACACACTACTTAACGTTCTTGACATGATATTTTAAGTTTTAAGCTTAGAATTCAATGCCTTATGTTTTAAATTGTTATATTTGGTGTTTTTCTTGGCAGAACAACCCAAAACATCATGCATAAGTCCAAAACATGATGTCTACATGTCAATTTCTATGTTTTCTCATATTTCTCACGAAAAAAGGTCCTTTACTACATCATCACGCATCAGTACATGTAATATTAGTTTTTTATTTGGATAGAAATGTTTAAACCATCACTCATCACGGGCTCAATCCGACCCCGTTGTTTTTTTGCTGCTGTTTTCATTAATATAAGCAAAACATGAATTATATAGTGTATAAAAGAAAAACCATATTAAGTAGTCATCAAATGGCAAGTGGTCTAATGGTTGTTGTTGTTGCGCTAAAACCGGGAACCGGGCAGGGACGCAAGTTCGGCCTGGCTCCCTCCCGATCTTTCTAGTTTTATTTCCTTTCTTACAATTAATTGTTTTTATTTTAATTACAACTAGCTTTTTACTTCCTGCACTTTGCGGCGGGAGTCTCAGCATAGACTCGGTCGCTATCATATTTTGATAAACTCATTCGACACGTTGTGGCGGGTGCCGCGGCAAAGACTCAGTTGCTATTGCATTTTGAGTTGGCAAAGAATAGCTCAACTGTGATCACATTTTGATAAATTCATCATAGAAAAGTAATGAACCAAAGAGAAAAACCAAAAAGATATTATATCCCATTTTAATAAATACATTGTAGCAAACCATGGAGAAAAACCAAAGTAACATGGGTAAAACCTATAGTAACCTATCGGCTACGCACTTCCTATTTTATATGTATTTTCATATTTTGATTGTTCACTTCCTATACAACCATTTAATTACAAAAATCCACTTTAAATTTAGTGTTTTATCAATTTCTTTCTTTTTCTGGTACAATGATATTTCAGGGAAGTAAGTTAATGGTTAATTTCTTGAACTACTTGTATTTTTAGCAATAAATGTTATACCTTTTTTTTAATTTGTTTGCATGAACCAATCCTCAGAAAACTAAAAATTGAATGGTTATTGTTGTGAACAAATTAAAAGCATGGAAAAATAATAATGGGGTATCTAGTGATATTGCATCGGACATACAGAACAAAGTGAAAAATTCTACGAATATGTACCAAAATAAACCTTTTCTTTTTTTTTTTCAAATCATTGATTCGCATATTTACTAACTAATAATCGAAAGATATACATTAGAGTTACAAAAACAGAAACGAAACTTTTTAAAACAACCCAAAGAGGCTATGACCTTAGCAAACAAACAAACATGTACAATACATCTTTATCCACCACTAAACCTACACGAAACAAACAGGTACATTAGTTATCTATTGAAGTATATACCATCAACTGCTCGACTATGTTTTCTTTTAGTTTTAACAATCAACAATAATTTCACATATACCAAGCTACATCTAGTTATAACTATGACAAAATGTGGTTGTAATATACTTTACAAAAATAATAATTTCAGCTTAGAGAGGCGTGTTGTGGTTTCTCCGGCGACACCCTTACGGTCAGCCACGGCAACACATGGATGTCAAAGGGAGGCAGATCGTTGACGGTGTATTATGTATTCCGCTTGTCCGACACCTACTCCAGCTTCACTTTCACATCCACCGCTATATCATCATGCGTCTCAAATTAATCATGTCAGTTTGACCAGAATCACACTAATAAACTCACCTTTATACCACTTAAGTTACGTCCTTGTATCACATAGCAATTTTCAGCTCTTGATAAGTTCTTCATTCGGTTGGTCTGATCTTAATCAAACTAACTGTCGCAACCCCGACCCCTGCCTCTGGAGGCGGGCGGCCGCGAGCGCTCAGAGCCGGTGGTATTGGTGTTTATTAATTTGGCAGCGGAAATAAGACATCTGTAGGTCCCCTATTCGTATGGATCTTTCACAGAATTGTCTTTCCAATCAAGAGTGCGGAATCCTCTTGATCAGAATATCACAGAAACAAGTAGAAGAACAGCAATCACTTTCAAACTGGGTTTCTATTGATTATCGATTACAGGAATTACAATCAATCAAACCCTAACCAACTCTCAATTTCGTCCAAGACCTAGTCTCTCACGAAATTTCTCTCAAACAATGTTCTGGCTGATTAACCTAAACCCTAAAGCCTAACCTTGTTTATATAACACAAGGTTGCAACTTTAGGCATGGGTTCCTACATGGGCTAGGCCCATTTCGTCCCCCATCACCCAATGTGGGTTTTGTTTAGCCCAAACTCTATAATCTCACTAATACAAAGCTAAACCCGCTAACCGTTTATCGTTTATCTAATTACAAGATATCCAAAGACCAAATCTAAGCTGTTGTCACAAACATGCACCAACAAACTCCCCCTTGACAATAGCTTCATAAAATAACTTTGTCTTCAGTCATCTTGCAATCTTCATGTAGTCTTGCACTGTCTTTGGTCTTTGGATAGCTTCAGCTTCAACAACTTCTGTCAGCAACAGACTCCCCCTAAGCTGATGCATCCAATCACCAAATCTTCAAAAACTTTAGCATTTGAGTAAACTCCAGTTCAGCATTTGTATAGCAATCTTCAAACTCTTCAATTTTTTTTTGCAATGTAGAAAGGAGGTTCTACCATGCATCCAATCAAACTCTCATCTTCACAGCAACTCAACACTTTAACTTCTCAGCAACACACTGCTTCAATCTGTATACTATAAAACAAACATCTCGAGAAACCATAAGAATTTTTCAACAAAGTTAAATAAATTATTATTATTCAAGAGATAGTTAAACTGTATCACAGATTAAGCATTTTCAACTTATCACCAACACGCAAAACTTTTTAATCACACCCTATAACCCGCATGATTTAAAATTTTCAACTCACTTTCCAACACCGTCTCCCCCTATCAGTAACAATTCCTCCAAGAATAACAGTTTTCCGTACGTTAAGAATTTTAAACAGAAAAAGACACTATTTTTGGATTTTTGTATTTTCTGAAAGCAAGTAAATAACAAAACAAATAAACACTCTATTTTTGTGAGAATCACTGGTAAGAAGATCATATCAACAGAATCAAACTGTTTTCACACTATTAGAGAATTCTTTATTTAATTTTTCGTGAAAAACAGTCTAAAACGATTACCAGTATGTTTGTCCACTTAAACAAAATGCATGAACATTTCAAGTACCATTACCATATGATACGTTAAGGTAATTTTATTACTGATATACTAGCGTGTCCCACTTCAGGATATACCCCCGCGATCAAGGTATGCACAAAGATTCATCGTAGTAGGTGAGTATACTGATGTCATCCTTTAAGATATCCTGACAGTGTCTAGGTCTGCATATAATCTGTTTTATCATGTTTTGATTGCTTAACAATGAACACCCAAATAAATACTAATCAAATCCTGGAAATATAAACAACACACTCTATCATGCAAGTATCTTCCCTACCACATATTTCACAAGTCCAATCCAGATTTCTGAAATCTTAACTGGGAATAGGTTGAGAAGAGAACAGAATAGATCTTTAGCAGAGATGGTATAATATACAGATCAAATGAGTTTTTCTCAGTTTGATATAGGTTTCTTGGGTTTCATTTGGGCACTTGAGGGCCTCTTTCGGGTGTATTAGATCTATAGCGCGACAACGTACAGCTAGGTCAGCATGTATCTGGATGCAGCAGAAGCTGTCGTTGCCTAGCACCTCCAGGTCAGCATATATCTGGATGCAGCAGAGGAGGTACACGACTTTTTTCAGAGAAGATTTCAGAATCAGATCAAAATTGTGTGTATCAGGACAACATACAGACATTCAAATAGAAATGTGCTAATTCCAAGTGACTTTCTTTCCTGGGGTCATGTACAATTTTAGTTCTGAACAGAAGGACAGCCAAGATATCCCCAGATGAAATAACAGTATAAAGACCCAAAACTTCAGATTTTGGCAATCTATCAACGCAAGATTTAAGGTCATTAAACCATACACCACTGATGTGTTCCCCACTCATACTCAGTTAATTTAGGTTTATATCACATTGGTAAGTTGATTATTTCATGCTTTTTGCCTACTGGTACATCATATGATGAAGCTGCTATCACACTTAAGCAATTTAATTTCAGTTTCAGTGTGACAGTCTAACGTGCTGATGTACTATCATTTCTTCTTTTTCACACAGTAATAACTCATTTTTAATTTTCTATTTTTTTTATGTTTTTTGATTTTTTCAATGTTGTTGTATTTTTTATTTTTAAGAAAAGCAGTAACTATTTACAAAAATTCTTATGAAAAACCAGTTATTCAGGATTCCTCATCCCGTTGAGTTCGTCTAAATGTTCAAAGCGAGCCCTGTCAAAAGCTTTAGTATAAAGATCTGCCAGGTTATCTTCTGTGTCGACTCGATGTAATTCAATTAGTCGTTTTTCAGCACAATCCCGTATAAAATGATGACGTATGTCAATATGTTTTGTGCGACTGTGTTTCACGGGATTATTTGTTATTGAAATTGTGGCATTATTGTCTATCATAATAGGAGTACGAGTGAAATCCAAACCGTAATCGCGCATCTGCTGTTGTATCCAAAGAACCTGAGAGCAGCAGCTACCCGCAACAATATATTCAGCTTCACACGTAGATGTAGACACACAGGATTGCTTCTTGCATTGCCAAGACACGATCCTGCCTCCTAAGAACTGACAACCACCTGTTGTAGACTTTCTGTTCGACTTGCATCCTCCAAAGTCTGAGTCAGTGTAAGCAACAAAATTCATATCACTATCAGCTGGATACCATAACCCAAGTTTAGGTTTCCCCTTCAAGTAACGAAGAATACGCTTCACCGCCTTCATGTGTGACTCCTTAGGATTAGCCTGATATCTGGCACACAAGCATACTGCAAACACAATGTCAGGTCTTGAAGCAGTCAAGTACATTAGAGAACCAATCATTGCCCTGTATTGAATAGGATCAACGTCTTCAGTACTTTCATGATCTGCGCCAAGATTGTGATTTTCGCAAATGGGTGTGTTGAAAGTAGAGCAATCATTCATTTTGAACCGACTCAAAATGTCATACACATACTTTGTTTGATGAATAAACATCCCATCCTCCTTCTGTTCAACTTGTAATCCCAGAAAGTAAGACAGCTCACCCATAGCGCTCATTTCGAACTTGCTCTTCATCACCTGCTCAAACTCTTTACACATACTCTCATCTGATGACCCAAAGATGATGTCATCCATGTACACCTGTACCAGCAGAAAATCTTCCTTCTTCCTCTTGATGAACAGTGTACTGTCAATCTGACCTCTTTCAAAACCATTCTTGATCAGATGTGTAGACAGTGTCTCGTACCACGCCATGGGAGCTTGATGTAACCCATATAAAGCCTTATCAAGTTTGTACACTCGATCTGGATAATCTGGATCAACGAACCCATCTGGTTGTGAGACATACACCACTTCTTGGACTTTCCCGTAAAGAAATGCACTCTTCACGTCAAGTTGGTAAACTTTGAAGCCCTTGAATGTTGCGAAAGCTAGAAACAACCAAATTGCCTCCAACCTTGCCACTGGTGCACACACTTCATTGTAATCAATCCCTTCTTGCTGATTGAAACCTTTTACCACCAATCGAGCCTTGTTTCGCGTCACTATCCCTCTGTCATCTTTCTTGCACTTAAACACCCACTTAGTGCCTATCTCTCTTTCACCTTTAGGAAGATCAACTAACTCCCAAACCTTCAACTTTGCAAACTGTGCCAATTCCTCTTGCATAGCTTCAACCCATGAATTGTCTTTAAGAGCCATATGAATGTTCTTCGGCTCCTCTTGGGAAATAAAGCAACTATACAAGCACTCGTTCACAATCCCAGTCTTCTCAATCGACACAAATAAACCAGAATTCGCTGCTATGCTCCTTCTTGTCTGAACACCTGCATTAGGATCTCCAAGTATCATGTCAACTGGATGATCTCTATTTGCTCGTGTAGTAGCAACAGTATCAACTTCTAAATTTTCACCCAGGTTTGATCCAACCTCCCCTTGAATGTTTTGATCAGCAAATGGATTAATGAAATCCTCCCCCTCAATGGGTTCAGAGTCACTATCGCTTGAATCAGGATCAGCAGCACCTTTGGAAGTTTCCGCAGCATCTGTCATATCAACATTCGATCTAGGCATGAACTCGCCTTCATCGTCTCCACCAATCAGTGTTTGAATCAACTGAGAATCATCTGCATTTGGAAACTCAGGAATATTAAATGATTTAAAAGTGCTTTCATAATCATATAATATAGCAGGACCACTCGTTGATTGTTGAGGTTTGTATGAAGTAATTTCAACATTAAAGACAACCTCAATTTTACCAGTTTTTAGATTAAAAACCCTTTTATTCGGTGCGCCAGGTACGTAACCTAGAAAGTAGCCTTCGTCAGCCACCTCACCGATTTTTTGTTTATCTTTATTTCGCACAATGGTGCAGGGTAATCCAAATGGTTCAAAGCCTTCCAAGTTTGGCTTTTTGTTAAACATTAATTCATGACATGTTTTGTTAAAACGTTTAACAGTCAAAACTTTGTTCAGGACGTAGCAAGCTGTATTCACAGCTTCTCCCCAGAAAAGAACTGGTAGCTTTGAATCTGAAAGCATTGTCCTAGCGGCTTCAATCAACGTCCTGTTTTTCCTCTCAGCAACTCCATTTTGTTGAGGTGTATAAGGAGCAGAATATTGATGTTCAATTCCCTTTCGAAGACAGTAGAGATCCAGAATTCGATTCTTGAACTCCGTGCCATTATCACTCCTTATCCTCTTGATCCTTGCATCATGAACGTTTTCCAATTTCGTAAAAAGATCTATCAGCATCTCCGCCGTCTCATCTTTTGTACCTAAAAAGAAAACCCATGAATAACGTGAGTAATCATCTGTGACAACTAAACAATAGTACTTTCCACCTATGCTCCTCACGTTCACTGGACCGAATAAATCCATGTGAAGTAATTCATAAGGGGCATCTATGGAATTTACTGTTTTAGATTTATGAGGTTTCTTGTGTTGTTTTCCATTTTGACATGGAAGACATTTATCTTCCACTTGAAACCTCTGCATTGGAACCCCTTTCACTAGCTCATTTTTGACAAGGTAATTCATTTTTCGATAGTGAATATGGGCCATGCGTCTGTGCCACAACATCGATTCAGCTTCAGATGCTTTTGATAGTAAACACGCCACCACAGCAGTTGGATCCTTAGCACCCATGTCCATGACATAAGTGTCATTTCTCCTTGGCGCCCGCATCACTATCCAATTGTCTGGAATCTTCAAACCTGGTTTCAACACTAATGCTTCATTCTTGGTAAAATGGACCGAGTGACCCTTGTCGCAAACTTGAGACACGCTCATCAGATTGTGTTTAAGCTGCTCCACATAGTTCACTTTGTCCAGTGTGATCTTCCCATTGGTCACTTTTCCTCGTCCTGTAATTCTACCACCTTTAGCACCCGCAAAATTCACTTTTCCTCCATCATAATCTTCAAATTCAGTTAACAATCTCGCATCCCCCGTCATGTGCCTGGAGCAGCCACTATCAACATACCATAAGTTGATAATCCTCCTTAGCAGCTCCTGCACACACCAACCAAGAAATTAGTTAGATTGGGGGACCCAAGCCTTAATGGTCTTGGGTCGTCCAAATTCACCAACTACTGGAACATCCATCCAATATCCATTACTCCTAACTGGAGTCTTGGATCTCAGACCTGTTGATGGAATTTGATTTTGATTTCCACTAGGTCTTTGGTCCTGAGGGTTCCTATACGTATTTGGACTATTTGACCTTTGGAAATTTTGATTTGGGTATCTTGAATTTTGATTCCAAGAAGCATTATTGTTGTAATTTCTAAAGCCATTGTTATAAAAAGTTCGACCACCATTATTTTGGTATCGATTTTGATATTGACCTTGACTTCTGAAATTATTAGCATTATAATTGTTCATTCTTGGTGAACTGCTTCTAGGTCTCTCAAATCTGCCTGGTGGAGATCTAGGCTGAAATCTTGGTTGATTTCTTTGAAAACGAGGAACTTGTGGAGTTCCTTTTTCAGCCTTATCTTCACCAACAGCAACATTTTCTGGTTACTTAGGAGCAGATTTCTTTGGAGAGTTGGACTCCTTCTCTTATTTATCACCACTCTTCTCTGGTGACTTCTCTCTCTTTCTCTCACTAATTTGTGCTTCATTCTTTTTGTTAGGACAGCAGCTAGCTACATGTCCCTTGGTATGACATTTGAAGCACGATCTCTGTTTCGAAGACTTCTTTTCTGAAGCCTTTGAACTAGATTCGGGTTTTTCTTCGGATGATGCCTTAGAAGGATTTGGTGCAGTTTGCTTAGTTTCAGAATTTTCTATGTTCTTGTTTTTAGCAAACTCTATATTAGATTCATTTTCAATAACAGCTGTTTCGTTTTTCATGTCACTTCCTTGAACAAAATTAATCTTTTTAACAAAAGTTGGATTTTTATTTTTAGGATGTGATGTATTCTTTTTCAAAACAGGTCTGCTGTTATTATCCTTCTTAGCATTAGCATTCTCAAAAACATTTCCTTGACGTGACGTGGAACTACTTGGTGATGTTGACCCAAAGTCCATGAGATCATCTTCATCAGGCAAGAAAGAATAGTCATGACTAACAGGAGGTGGAACTTCATTGAACCCATGAAATCCCACACTGGTTTTGTCATTACTTTTCTTCAAGCCACCCATCATATGTTTCATAACAAAAGTAGAGTCTCTGAATTGACCTAATTTCTTTTCAAGTTCAACAATTTTGAGTTGTGCATCTGACAACTCTTTGCATTTATCAGAAATCTCTTTTGTTTTCTCAGCCATCATTTCATGAGCTAAGTCTATGACTTGAAGTTTTTCATTTAATTTGCAGGTTACAGCTTCAATTTTACTTTCATAACCTTTTATCTTCTTCAAGTATGATGATTCATTTCTTTTAGCAAAAAAGTTTGCTTCTTTTATGGTAGACATCTCGCCCACCAGACTTTGGTTTTGTGTTGACAATCTGTCAACCTCACCCTGTAGTTCACAACATTTTAAACACACAGAATTAGACTTTACCTCTCCTGTTTGTTTGTCAAGATTGGCCATTAGAGCCGCAAGCTGAGCTTCCATTCTTTTATACATAGCATCCTTTTCTTCAGCTTCCCGTTCCTGGTCAGACTTTTGCTTTTCTTCTTCAGCAACTGGTGTCTGATCAACCTTCTTTTCTTCAGCTTTATTCTCTATCTTCACCTCAGCCTTAGCATCCACTTTTGCTTCAGCATCTCCCACAGTAGCTTCACTATCATCAACTGGAGTTATCTCTGCCATGAATGCCTGTGTGACATTGTCATCTTTTTCCAAGTGAATACTCCAGTCATATGAACCTTCTCTAGCAGTAGAGATCAGCGCTCTTGAGTTAGAGTTGTTTGATGCATTCCTATTGTTTGAACTCTGACTCGAAGTCTCCTGCTTTTGTTTTTGACATTCCCTAGCAAAATGCCCATAACTTTGACAGTTGAAGCATCTCACTTTGGTCTTGTCGAAACCAACCGTCTTTCCTATAAACTTCCTGTCTGTTCTGTTCATAAATCTCTTCACTCTTCTAGTAATCATGGCCATTTGCCACTGCAAATCCATATCTTCAAGATCATCAGGGTCAATCTGATCATAATCTTCATCCAAAGTGGTAGGATCAGATATCTTCCCCTGAATGTAGTTCTCATAAGAAGCCACAAATGAAGCAAGTAGAGCAAGATGCTCTTCAGCAGACTTCACACTCATTGGCATTGACTTAACACCACTACTCTGCTTAGAAGCTGATGTTTTCTTGGCTCCTGTTGATCCTCCTGAAGCAGCTACAAAACACACATCACCATCTTCATTCACTGTGACCTGCTCATTCTCACACGAAAGAAACGCAGTAGCAGAGTCGCTAGAAGCGTTGTGAGATGAAGAAGATGCAAGCCCATTGTAAATCGTTGGATCTTGAACCTGATCATATCCAGTGTCTTTCTTCTTCATACTGAGCTCATAAGCTCTCAGCTTGCCAACTACTTCTTCCAGCTCATTTGTCTCATAATCTGCTTCACCCTTGATCATGAGAGTGTAGATATCCCACTTGGTAGGTAAGGCATCGAGCAGCTTGTCATTCTTTTCTACGTCAGTATAGCAATCAATCTTATAATTTTCCATTTCTGACATCAGATGATAGTAACGAGTGATGATGTCCTCAAGTGACTCATGCTTCATGTGCTTGAAAATAGCAAATTGCTTCTTCAGTAGATCAATCTTGTTTTTCTTAACATCTGCATTTCCTGCATATCGTTTTTCTAATGCATCCCACATATCTTTTGAATTTGTGTACTTTGTGAATGTATGCTTGATGCTGTCAGGTAACGACATTTTAATAGCAGCCAATGCTCTCTTTTCAGCCTCATACATCTTTTTATCATTCTCTTCCATGTTTACATAGGCTGTTCTGCGTGGTCTGCCCTCAAAGTCGTGAGTAGGGTTTGTGTACCCATCTTCAATACATATCCACATGCGCATGTCTTGATATTCAATGAAGGATTGGAAACGATCCTTCCATGTCAAATAATTTTCCACCTTCATTATCTTAGGCGGTTTGTTGGTAGTGCCAACCTCATGCTCCATTCTCAACAGCTCATTCAAACTAGACATGTTCGACATTTTTAACGTAACAGACTGATAAAACCGTACAAAATTATTCGGAAAACAGTGGTTACCAAATTACACCGTTAGAATCGTATCGAAAAGACGAGTCTAATGATATCTAATGTCAAAAACCGAATTCGGGATTTTCCAGTGAATTACGAGGAATTTTTTTTTTGCCCTAAAAATACGAGGAATTCGACGGTGCAGACGGTTCTGTCAAACGATCTACGGATCAATTTCTATTTTCAAAACAGTGAATTATTTCTTACGCTTGCCAGAAAATATTCCACCACTTTAAATATTCTGTTAATTTCGCTGGTTAAACACTTAAATTCGCTGGTCTTATACTAGTTCAATTTCGCTGATCAAAGTTCAAAGGTTCGCAGGTCAAATTCGCTGTTCAAGTTCGCTAGACAAATTCGCTGGTTTATTTCGCGATTACGAAGACTGGTAAAGTCGCCGAAAACCGTAATAATTTCGCTGTGGAAAATTTTACGGTTACCAAAGTCGCCTTTGGATTTTAAGTTCGCCGACAAGTATGCTGGTTAAATTCGCAGATCAGTCAATTTCGCCAGTACTGTCAATTTCGCCACCCAGTAACTTTGGAAACTTAATCTTTTCGAAAATTCTGATTATTTTCTGGATTCTCCTAACAACTTCTGCAGAATCGAAACAGCAAAATCAGCAACCTTTTCACCCAAATTCGGTGAACTTGATGAAGAAACCAAGAACAATCTTCGAATTTCAGCCAAACCTGCAAATCAGCAAACCTGCAAACCTGCAAATCAACAAACAAACAAAGCAGAATATCAAAACAGCCAATAAATTTCGAAAATTTTTATCAAAACAGCCAAGAATTTCGAAAATTTTTATCAAACAAACAGAAAAATTTCGAAAACTTCAAAACCCTAGTTTTCAAAAATTCGAAAAACTCCCTGTTTCTGCAGCAACCAATTCTGAACCGAGCCTTCAAGAGCCTAATGCTCTGATACCAATTGTAGGTCCCCTATTCGTATGGATCTTTCACAGAATTGTCTTTCCAATCAAGAGTGCGGAATCCTCTTGATCAGAATATCACAGAAACAAGTAGAAGAACAGCAATCACTTTCAAACTGGGTTTCTATTGATTATCGATTACAGGAATTACAATCAATCAAACCCTAACCAACTCTCAATTTCGTCCAAGACCTAGTCTCTCACGAAATTTCTCTCAAACAATGTTCTGGCTGATTAACCTAAACCCTAAAGCCTAACCTTGTTTATATAACACAAGGTTGCAACTTTAGGCATGGGTTCCTACATGGGCTAGGCCCATTTCGTCCCCCATCACCCAATGTGGGTTTTGTTTAGCCCAAACTCTATAATCTCACTAATACAAAGCTAAACCCGCTAACCGTTTATCGTTTATCTAATTACAAGATATCCAAAGACCAAATCTAAGCTGTTGTCACAAACATGCACCAACAACATCAGGACCGTAGTTAGTAAATGTTTTATCTGAGTTAAAACACCAAACTTTTTATAATAAACGAATGGGATAAAACCTAAATTTCCATTACTATATGTTTATAGGGATAAACCCTAATTTATCGAAAACAAAACTCATTTTTATTTAGGTAACTTTTATAGCCAATTTTATAAGCCTTCAGTGCTCTCCAGCTGGCTTCTATTAGCTTCACATTAAGTTACCTAAAACGCGTTTTTAAAAAGGTTTTATTAGCAAGAAATACTAGCGAGTGCATCCCAATTTAATCAAAACAGTTTTATCACTTTACAGTATTGAGGGTGTCCGCAATTACATTTGTTTATATCTATCCAATAACCCATTTGGTACTCTCAATCCTGACTTGTGGTCATGCTACTATTCTAGTAGTAACGAGTTTCAAGTAATGTATACGAAACTCCAACATACCGACAGTAATTGAAGAATCACAAATACTCAATTATTGTTAAGCGTAATTTAAAACATTTGAGGTTTTGGTAAAACATTTTGACTCACAAAAATATACTTACAAAAGGGTGACAAAAAGAGAATGTACTCACACTGTTTACTTAGGTAAAACTAAAGCTTCCTGGTGAATCTCCTGGTTATTTATCTATTTAAAATCAAACAATGCACACATGTTAGTAAAATAACCCAAATCATATTAACCGTACAACTCGAGACATAACTCCAATGACTGAGTTAGGCAGAGCCTTGACATGTGTTACGGAGTCCTAGATCAATCGGGTGTAACACAATGTCACACCCCGATATTTACAGCTCAGCCCGGTGGGGAGTATCATGACGTAAGATTGATATCGTCATAATCAAACACACACAGAATAGTACAGCGGAAGTCTTGGAATATAAAATATTATTACAAACTCAAATGTTAGAAAATACTGAAGTGATAATTACATACGAGCTTGAATATTAAATCCACAGGCGGATCATAATAAAATGTACAAAATGAAGTTTAACAGAGTTAGGGCATCCTAAGGATTTGCAAGATCCTTTACTGACACCAAGCAGCTACCACCCAATTACGAGTAGTACCTGTCACTTAGCCTTTTGAAAATACGTTAGTTTACACTGGTAAATACAATTAACTAACTCATTTGAAAATGTTTATGAAAATTGGTTTAAGGGCACAAGGCACAAAATATCTCTTTTATAACTTGGGACAATTATATAACGATAATCTTGTATAAGATTTACATGTTTGTCATACATTTAGGGCCGGGATAAAAGCCGAACAAGATTAATCGACACACCACTAATATAAACCCACGGTGAGTTATCCTCAACAAGTGGGTATATCTTTTTACATACGCAACTGCTAGGTGTATGCCTACACCCCGTGCTTTAGTCGTGGCCATTTACAATTAAAATGAGCCGACGATATCCAGGACACGGTCATTAAGTCCCAATGTTTATTGTTATCAAGCAATACTGATTAAAACGAGATTATGCCATATAACCGTATTTGATTAAATAATTTTTACACTCGACCAAGCGGTAATATTTTACCGTATCCCAAGCCCGTATAAGGGAAAATAAGTTAAAAGTATTTACCTGAGCTTTTAAATGCAAGATTTATCTACTCGGCCGTATAATGTACTCAACTAGTGCAAGTAGCTTTTACCGGGGCTCCTAATCTGGATCGAAGGTTTTATTAACCTATTAAATTACTAACGGGTCTTATTTAAGTTGTAAACTTAGACCGGTTAGTTTAAAGAAAGGTTTACGGTACGAAACGCTAGATTAAGCGATGACCGGATTGGAATGTGATTTAGACCCGAAAAGTATGGAGACTTGTATATAATGGGTAAAGTAAATACATTCTGGATTTGGAAGTTAAAATGAAAAGATTTGACCCGTTTCGGCTAATTTATGCAAACTAGTTACACAAACCGTACCGAACGCGTATATGCATAACGGGTATCCGGATGCGTCATGTACAAGTTCCATAAGTTATTATGCTTTAAATATGTTATGATATCAGTACGATATCAACAATTATGCCCAAAAAGAATTTAAAACCAAATTAAGTCCCGTAAGGGCATTTTGGTCATTTTAAGATTTATAAAAGGGGTTTTACAATAAACTGATGTTCTGGTCTAAAACATTCTGTAAAAATATTTATTTTATGATGTTATAACAGTAGGATATCGTACATATGTGTGGTTTACCATTTATGGCCAAACTATGCACCGTAGGGGCATTTTGGTCATTTCACATATGTTTTTAAGGACAAAAATATTTATTTTATGATGTTATAACAGTAGGATATCGTACATATGTGTGGTTTACCATTTATGACCAAAATTGCATTTTGGTCGTACATATGTTTACTCTAGATACATGACAAAACTTGCTGTGATTCCTGTGCACTAAATTCCATAATTATGTATGCATCCATAATTACGTAATTTCTTGCATAGTCCGCACAGTTTGTTTTATAATGTGAAGGGAATAGAATTTGAACAAGCTCGAGATAAATTTGATTAGGTCAACACATAAACACATAAGCACATAATTGTTTTCTTGGTTATTAATTTGTTATCAGTTCGCTATTAATTGTTATTAACTTGTTGTCGATTTGTACATGGGTATTTAACGTACACCAGGAACCCAGTCGATGGACTTCAATGTCCTCAAGAATCTATCTGTAAAGATATGATGATCTTATAAGAATTCGATGTTGATTACAAGGAATCATAACATTCGAATTAAGGTACACAACAATTAAGGACTTACGGAAGTACCCTTAGGTACCCTATTAAGGATTTATAGTGGTACTTTGGGTATTTGTACAGAGTTGTAACTTGCAAGTGATCATAAAATGGAAGAATTTTCGTTTCCTTGGAAGAAACGGGTACTTAGGATTTTCGTTGAGACCGCAAGTGATCATAAAATGGAAGAATTTTGGGAGTAGTCTGCTCTACAAGGAACACGGTTCCTTGGTTGTCGGTATCGTAGGGGATATGTTGTTTATATATGCAACCACATTTATACATTGCAATGTAAATAAAAGATTTATTTATAAAAGATTTATTTATACATGCAACAACTATTTATAAACATTGCAATGTAAATAAAAGATCTTGATAACAAAAGAAAATAATACATAAGGCTCGATTATTTTTAAACAACATCGTCTTCCAGTCGGTCAGATGCTCATCCTTGTGCTGGATTTGCATTAGCAAGCTTTGCGCAATTTCTTCGGAAATGGCCCATCTCGCCACAGTTGTAGCAAGACCCTGGTAGAAAACGAGCTTGAGCAGGATTGTTGTCAGCTTGATTTGGTGCAGCTGCAGCTCGGCAAACCCTTGCTGTATGACCTATAAGTCCACAAATTAGGCATTTGTGGCACTTCACACTAGCATGGTGATGAAGGTTACATTGGTTGCACAAGGGTGCAGTTCCGTTGTATAGCTTCCTAGCAGGGGGTTGAGCTTGTTGGTTGGGGACAGCTTGATCATTGTGAGCAACCACATCGAAGTTCTGAGAAGCCTTTCGCTTCTTCGACTTCTTGGAGGATTCCGTCTGCTCATCCTTTGGTTTCGATTCATCGGCCGGTTGCTTGTCGCCTTTTCGAAAAAGTTTACCTTTCCTGATCTGAGATTCAGTCAAGGTAGCGGATAGCTCAATGGCATGTCTAACTGTAGTGGGGTTGCTACCAGTAACAATGTCTTGTACTGAGTCAGGGAGGCTGTCAATGTAATTTTCGATTGCCTTATCCAAAGGCGTAACCATGTTCGGGCATAACAGACTTAACTCCTCATAACGGTCCGTGTAAGCTCGATGCTCACCACTATCTTTCTTAAGATCGTCAAATTCCCTTTCCAATGCCCTAATCTCATGACGAGGACAGAATTCCCTCATCATTAGGGCTCAAAGCTCTTCCCAGGTTTGAGCCAGTGCCACGTCGGCACCCCTATCTCTCATCACACCATTCCACCATGTTAAAGCTCGTTTCTCAAAGACACTAGATGCGAATTCAACCTTTCGCTCGTTTGGACACTGAACATGTCTGAAGGTGCTCTCTAGACTCTCGAACCATTGCAGAAGTGCAGTTGCTCCTTGAGACCTAGAAAATTTTGATGGCTTAGCTGAATTGAACGTCTTGAAGTTACAGGGGGCATTATTGTTGTTATTGTAGACTTGGTTAACTTGAGCAATGAGGTTTGGGAGTACAACAACCATTTGCTGTGTAATGATAGCTGCCAGTTTGTCATTAGGTATCTGATTGTCACGTCGAGGAGGCATTCTTAAAAGAGGAAACATGAGAGAGAAAACAAGTGAGATGACATTGGGTAAGAATAGAATGTTACAATTACCGACCAAAAAGCATGGATGATGGTCATTTGTTCGAACCACGAAGCAAACAAACGACGCACAAAAGCTGAATCAAAGTAACTAGGTCCTCATAATGTATCGCGAAGACATGCTTTAGCCTATAAGTGGACACTCATCCCAAGGGTTCCCAGGTAAGAGTGACTGGTCCTATTATGTGGATTTGTACGAACACTCTAGCCTTAGATAGAAAACTCAGGATACAGGCATCCACTCTTCCAGATTGCACGTGTTCACACTATAAGACCCAAACTTTGACGAGATTTTGAAAACTTTGAAGGTTCAAAACCTTATAATAAATCATCCTAGAACAAATGATTGGTTTTCAAAGCGGATTTGAAATTTGTGTTCTTGTTGTGGTTGTTACTTAAAGATAGGCAACGATATTGTTTTATGACTAAACGCAAGAATACTCGCGTTAGGGTCCTAGGAAGGTCATAGACTAGGTCAAAGCATTACTAATAACCTAATTCCCTATAACCATGGGCTCTGATAACAACTTTTCTATCACACCCCGACCGCGTTAAAACAACAAACCACGGCGGAAACGTCGGGGAGTGTCGTAACAGAATCATTGTTTCACAACACATGGATTAAAGTTCTGTTTTATTGAATTAAGTTTATTACATTGTATTGAAATTAGAAACAAAACATGAACAAATTAACTTTCATTGTTATTAAGTCACTAAGGCCTCGTCCATTCCTATGTGAGCATGCATCAATATCATCATCAATCATCATCAACTATGGTACCTGAAACATATGTGAAAATACGTCAACATAAAAATGCCGACGAGTACATAGGTTTTATGTGAGTGTCAGATTCATGGCTCGTTTACATGTTGAAATAATTTGAACAACTTTGTTAATTGATATTAGAAAACCAGGTTTTGTAAAATGTTTATATTGTAAATTGAAATAACCAAGTCAAAACAGACTAGTTATAGTTTATAAAACCTCGATGCCATGAATCTTAACTCAAAACATTTGTTTATGTATACCCAAATCATAAATCATTTTTGTAATAAAACTCGAATGGTTTATATTGTTAGAAAAACCTTGTATTATAATTTCATTTTGATAACATTTGCCTAAGTGATCTAGATAACGCAATGATATATAATGTGCTAAAAGCACTTATATATAGGAAGTACCAGCGGCGTATCCACCATGCTTTTAACACATTACACCCGCCCCGTTACCTAATCACTTCCCTAACCCAATGGTTCAAACAGTTCAAATAATTCACATAGATCATACAGTTCCAAATGGTTCAAACAGTTCAAATAATTCACATAGATCAAACAGTTGCCAATGGTTCAAACAGTTCAAATAGTTCAGATAGTTTAATATAAACCATAGTATTTGTTTAGAAAACTCGAAATCATTTAGCACATATGAATCACCCCAAAACAGTTTAAAATAGTAAAAGATGGGAACTATGTACTCACTTGAGATAGCCTAGAAGTCTTGAATAAAAACCAAGTAAAGCTAGAAGGATCACGGAAATTAATCGGCACCTAATATAGATAACTATATGAATAGCCAGACGTAAATCGGAAGATCGGATAGGATGAGGTTATTTAAACCAAAGGAGTGTTGGAACTCATACGATATGGTTTAACAAAGCCTACATACTAAATCGAAACCTAACCTAAGTGCTTACGGCCCATTACGACTCGTTTAGGTAGCTTACGCTACTTTAACTCGTCGTTCACGTAAAACGCGTTCGGACCGCCTAACTAGTCCTATGACAAGTATTATATGCCTTAACAAGTCTAATAATGTTGCCTAATTAGTTTAGATGTTAAAATTTAAGTTACATATGCTTAGAATGAATTTATGCGCAAAAAAGGGCATTTTGGTTATTTTCCTAAGGCACATAAACTACCTATCATACAACTAACTAAACGAAGTGACCATAAGGTATAACCTCGAAAGGTTATTCCCTATACAACTATGGTCACAAAATATGTTTGGTCGGATCCTAATAATCGACCAAACGGGTCGGGTTCGAAAGTCTAAGCGGTTGTTTAGACCGCTTATCTTACGTCCCTATATAAGCACTAAACTAAAAGTGACGAGTTAAACATGTTAAAACATGTTTAACTAAGTTAGAAAACAAGTTTGATATCAAAACAAAGGATTTTGATACCCAAAAATAGTTTGGTTGCAAAATACGCATAAGCGCGTATTTTGACCGAAACTATGACTCGTCACTATACCTAAATAATATGGTAATCAGTAGGTATAGTCACAAAGGACTATGACCATCGTGATTACGCTCACGTTACGAAGTTCAAACGAACTTCGTGTTGACCATTGACCGGTCAAAGTAGAAAGTCAAACACTGTTTGACATTCATGCTTAAAAACGCATAAACGCATAAAAGCATGAAAGAAACTTACAAAGGGTCCAAGCAATGAAGATTTGATCTAAAGATTACTCAGGTATGAAGTATACACTCCAACTTAGAGCAAAAATCAGATCAAAGTGTGAGAAATCAAAGAAACCAAGTGGTTATTTATAGATTTCAAACCACCGTTAGGATCATTCCTCGATAAATGAGCTTCAATCTTGGCCCTCCATGTGTACCCACTGATTTGGAATACAATGGGTGTCCAAAACCAGCTCATGGTATTGAGAATTTTGCATAAATAACCCCTGAAATTCGATCCAGTTCTGAATCAAAGAATCTGCCCAGATCAGTCTCTGGCGCCCCGCGAGAGGCCTGTCTCGCCCCGCCAGAGACCAAAATGGCAGAATGTCAGAAATGGTCCCTGCATGCAATAAACTCAGTTTTTGACACGTTTAAGCCCCGTTAACCCCATTTCAAGGCTCCATAATGAAGTTATAGCATAGGGAAAAAGAAATATGCTTAAAATATCTCGGATGTCGGTTCGTTTGGTCATACGGTTGCGTTGTTTGGTTAATTACGATGAAACACGAACGGACGTGAAAAACGATCCAAATTACGCGACGAATGGAATTTTAGCATGCCAATCACTAAAATAAAATATTTCAATGATTACAAAAATTTTTGGATGTCCGGATATATTCAGAACGTAAGATATGCGCGAAAATGCAAACTTATGCACTTTTTGACGCTTTTAGTCCCTATTGATCAAAAAGTTTATTTTTGCGCACCAAACAACTCAAAGCCTATTTCTAAGCTATGTAAAGGATATTTAGGTCATCTTTAACTTATGATCAAGTTCCTTAATGTTCGTTACCATTCGATTCGGTATACTTTTGCAGTTTGACGCAAATAGTCCCTGCGATCGAATAAACTTGATTTCGACACACCAAACCTTCCAAAACTTATTTCTAAGTTATGTAAAGGTTATTTAAGGTATGTTTAGCCTATGTCACTGTTCCGGAGTGTTTGTTGCAATAAACTGATTACGTTTACGCATCAGTTCGCGTATAACATTCCAGAAAGCGATTTAAAGCTTGAAATCGAACAAGAATTGATATGTGCAAATGATTTACATATTTATACAAATCCCAAGTACGAAACACAATATTTCATTGATTTGGTGTTTGTTTAATGGTCGAAGAGACACAAATGTCACAGTATTGTTCAAATGGTTTGTATTTAGGTTTGGGCTTCAAGTATTCAAAGAAAACCAGCAAAAAAAAAAAAAACAATTTGCTGCTGCTTCCTTATTCGCGGCCTGCGAAGGCCAACGGCTTAGCGGTCGCGGCCCCCCAGCGAGTGGCCCAGTTCTACAAATTTGGCAGATTTATAGGTTTGTTCCCTGTTATCTCAAATGCACTTTAATGCTTGGAGATCAAGGAAAGTGTAAACTAATAACTACAAAACTATTATGTTGCTGCTGTTATGCAGCTTGGTGACCCGCGAGAGCAGGCCCGGACTTGGGCCACGACCCGGGACAAGGGTCAGGCCAGCCAACAAGAAATCAGCTTTAGCTGATTGGCAGATTTGGTCCCTTCAATGTTTTAGTTATTTTAGTAAGAAAGATGATCGATTAATAAGCGAACCAACAATTTAATGGCAATTTGTTGCTGCGGATATGCAGACTGGCAGCCCACGAAGGCAGGCTCAGTCAGGCACCGGTTTCATCTTTTGTCAAAAACAGCCTCTCATTTCTTTTGAGCTTCTATTATATTATTATATTGACACTTCTGGCACATAAATTTCTAAACTCTCATAGTATGTTGATACATGGTACAAAACCTCTAACGGTCAACCTTAGGCACACTCAGGAGTGCGGCCTAGCATTACGAAGTTTTCGGTTCGTTTAAAAGATCACCCTAAAGTGTAGTTTTGCGACGCTTTTAACCCCTTAATTTACGAACTCGCGCGCATTATCGCGAAACGGCATAAAAGTCTTACATGGCCAGTATTATATACTCCTGAGGGTATGAACGAACATAGCGGAGTTTCTAGTTCGCTTAAATGGTCACTCAAAGGTGTCGTTTTAGAAGTTGACGCTTTTGGTACCTTTAACGAGCAAACTTGCGCGTATTATCGTTTAATAGCATCAAAGCCCTATGTAGCCCATATTAGGCATTCCCAAAAGTATGATTGCACGATGATGTTTCGGGTTCGTTAAAAGGTAATTTAGAGGTATAATTAAACATGTTGACGCTTTTAACCCCTTTAACTTGCAAACTTGTGCGTAACATTACTTATTGGCGTAAAAGCCTTAGATGACCAATATTAGGCATTCCCGAGAGTATAATCAAACATCATGATGCTCTCGGTTTGTTAAAAGGTCACTCAGAGGTAAGAATTAACATGTTGACGCTTTTAACCTTCGACGCGCAAAGTTTCAAATAATTATGCAAACGGCTCCTATCGACCAACATGTGGCTCATTTGTAAATATGAATACCATGTAAGGTTATTTAGAGGCTTAGTTTAAGCATGTTGACACTTTCAGTCCTTTCATATTCAAAGTTTTTTATTTTTTGCAAAATTAGTCCCTAATAGTCAACGTTTGACTTCATTAGAGTTAGTACACGTGTCAACGCATCATTGGACATGATTTTACGAGGTGTTACATCCTCACCCCCTTAAAAGAAATCTCGACCTCAAGATTTGCTCAAAAAGATGGAAGTATTTTCTGTCGTATAATGGACTTAACCACCACGGTATATTAGGGGCCTCTACAGGCATCCAAATTGACCTATATAATACGTACATGCTTTCTTTTGGAGCTTCTTAACCTGTCGATCCTTAATCGATATTGGTTTCTCAACAACCCATAAGTTTTCATTAATTTGTACATCATTATGTGACAGTGCTATTGACTTATCGGCTAGACATATCCTTAAATCACCAGTGTGGAACACATTATAAATACCATCAAGTTCCATAGGTAAGTTTTAGCTTATAGGCTACCGATCTTGATATATTCGATTTTTCTCGAATGGTCCTATATATTTAGAGTTTAACTTGTCCGTTACATCAAAATGCAGTACACCTTGCTAGGGTGGTACTTTCTATTGAATCTTGTTCCTTATTGAGAACTCAAGAGGCTCGTGACTCTCATCAGCATTGATTTTCTGCCGATTACTGGCAGCTTTCAGACGATCACAGATTTGTATGATCTTATCCATTGTCTCCAGGGTAACGTCAGATCCTGCTAATTGGACTTACCAAACTTCTGTCCATCAAACGGACGTTTGACATTCCATCTATACAAGGTATCCAAAGGAGCATCCTTGATGCTTCTATACTAACTATTAGTTATAGGAGAGCTTATTTAAGGCGAGATAGTCATTCCAACTACTTCTTAATCCAAGCTTTAAAGAATAGCTAACCTCATGGTTAGTCGAACAAATCGACGATCCTGGGCAGCTGATGGCGATTCTTAATCGTTACCTAAATAGGGTTGCGGTAATCAATGCATAAGCATAATGAACCGTCTTTCTTAATTAATAATACCGGAGCTCTCAGAATTATGAATTAGGCTTATGAACCTTTATCTTAAAACTCAATTGATTGGGGTTTCAATCCTTCCATTACTGTTGGTACTAACAGATATGGAGCATTTACAATAATTGCAGCCCTAAGCGGAATGTTAACCTTAACTCTACTTGCCTCTCAGGAGGTAAACAGGGTAGTTCTACGGAGAAGACAATTGAGATTCACAGAGAAGATAGAGATATTCTGAATCTCAGGCTTCAGTTCATCTATTGTTATCCGTGCCATATAATGACACATTTTCTTTATGAATGCATAGATGCCTTAAATAGTGACACTTATTTGGACATTTCTATATTGGATATCTTCTTTGAATACCATTAGCTGACTTTAGTACAATATGACCATTGGGGTATCTCAGTGGTTCCATGCATTAAACCTCCATACTGATCAGGCATGGAAGCAATCTATGGGACGCACCAAGATACACTAATCCTCATATGGAACTTTTATCATACAGTCTGGCATTTGCAGTTGATAGAAATCAATGAGAAAATGAAATAAAATAACATATATTGTCGTACTCCATCTGAAGAGAGAGTACTCTAGATTTTATGAATGAGGATTTTCTGACAAGAATAGAAGGAATGGTTCCTATGATTTTCGTCAGTAAGTTTTACCTTATACTTAATATCTGGAGTTCTTATGGGAAAATTCTAAAAGTTTGCTAAGCTCATGGTCTATGAGAGACTTAGTAGCACCTAAATCAATAGAATTCTTAGCAATGATATCATTGATTCACGATAAGGAATGTACCTGGTGTCACTATTGATATGAACTACCTCTGGCATTCATCAGGAGGGTTTAAGCGCCTCCTTTCTTAGTCTCTCTATACTTAGCTATACCTCCTTTGACAATTTTAGGGCAGTTAGTTCTGATGTGGCCCTTAATGCCACAGCCGAAACAGACTGTATTCTTTATGTTCCTACATTTGTGGGACTGATAACCGGTTCTTTTACAGACGCCACACAGCTTTGGCCTTTGTTCCATTCGACACTGTCCCCAGTGTCTTTTATTGCAGGTCTTGCATACAGGCTTCTTATTGGACTTTTGTTGGTTCCTATTGAATCCGGACTTCCCCTTTTTCTTGGATTTCTGGGAGTTATCCTCCTTTCTTTTCCTTTTTCCATCAATCTTAGTTTTGACTGACTTACTTCTTAACCCACCTAGTGTGAGTGGCTAAGATAGATCCATAGTGGATTTATAAGAAGCAGGCTTTGAAGCCTTTATATGCCCTTTTTATTTCCGATGCTAAACCACCAATTTTTTAGTGCATTACGCTTAGATTCTGGGTTAACCGAATAGGTCACTTTCCCAGTCAATGAATTAAAGTCTGTAACATACTGTCGACAGTCTAGATCCTTCATGGTGAGAGTCAGAAAAATCTTGTTCCACCTCTTCCATTTTGTGTCGCAGACAACAGGTTTTTCTGATAAGGTCTATAAACTTGGACCATCCCATATTTTATGAGGGTATCTTTCATGTGGACTTTATTAATGTCCTCACCAACTAAGGGCATCGCCATTGAATGACTGTGATACATACCTCACAATGTCCTTTCCAGCATAACCGTTGATATACATAATGGTTTCTATTTCGTCCAACAATTTCATTCAATCAATGGCCCCTTTTTCGCCATTGAAGTCTCTTGACTTGCAAGAGACAAAGTACTTTTAAGTACATCCTTTAGAGGAACGGGGCTCCTTGCTATATATCATCTTATTTGGTTTATTCTTCTCATTCGAAGTATGAATAAAGCTCTTCTCATGAGCAGAGGAATGTGTTTTAGAGCAAGTAGCATTCGGCTCTTTGAACCTTTTCATGGCCTTTCTCATAGCCTTTCTAACAGCTGCGTCAATCACAACTTGGAGATTAACTCCATTAACATTGAGGTTCACATTTGTTGCATCATTAGCATTTATCGCATCATTAGTATCGCGACTATTGTTTGTCTGATCCGAGTTTGCCATACTCGAAGCTTGGTACTAAATATCAAATTAAACAATTGCTTAGTTGCATAACAATAGCTAGTCATCATCCTGACGACCTAACATACACTAGCCATGGTATCATTAAACCATATAGGCTAATAGGTTATGAACATTCCTAATGAATGTTATTTGTATGTATATCAATTACATTTAGCCTAGGTCACAAGAGGACCATCAATGGCATTTAGGGTTTGGGCCAAGTCCATTACCTTTTAGACAAGGATCAATGTTAAAATTGTACTTGTCATATTGACAATTTTGTGTAGCTCTGCGGCTCGTCACAAGGACTTTTTAAAATATGAAACATAATTTCATCATGAAGGACAAATAAGTGTAGTATATAGGCTTGTCACGAAGGACATTAAAAGCCATATGGCATGAAGGCCTTGTCGCAAAGGACATATAGGATATGGCACAAAAGGCATGTCACAGAGGACATTAATATATAAGCCACAATCTTATTGGATTAGGGATTTTAAGGTTTGAACATAGTTCTTCACCTTTGGGCAGAGAGTCATAGACTACGTCTGTCATTGCTTGTAAAGCAATTTATTTAGCCACATAGGCCAATCAATGGACATCACTAATGGATGTTTATACATATATATATAATTATCGTAATTGAGGATATTAGTCATGATCATATCGATCTTAAAGACTATAAGGCTTGGGCATTGCCCATCACCTTGGACAGTAAACCATAACGGTCACATTTGTCAATGTCACTAATGGACAATATAGTATATAGCCCGTTGGCGAAACATCACTAAAGGATGTTAAATAATGTGATCATCGTATTAGATGATATAAGTCATGATCATATTGATCTTTTTAGACTATGAGGCTTGGACATAGTCCAACATTTTTAGACAGGGGGTCGTAGACCACAACTGTCATTGTCTTATTGGACAACAAGTTTAGCCCGTAGGCACTTCTCCACTAATGGATGTTTATATTATGATCATCATATTGATGATACTTCCCATGATCTAATTCGATCATACAGGCGTTAAGGCTTGGACATGGTCCAAATACCTTGACGGCTGATGTGGTTTCTCAAGTCACACTGCCAGGAGTGTTAACATGTTCTTAGATGTTAACAAGGATTAATTGTCTTAAGAGCGTTTTACCATCATAGCATGTCTGTATTGACATATTGGCTAGGTTATACCATTAAGAAGATCTTTTGAAATTATTTAGCAGATCGATAAAGTTGGAATAAAATCGATACAATTGTTTGATAAAGGACGATATGAATACCTATATAAAATCTTCAAAACTTTCCATAAATCATTAGGAAATCTACAATAGTGCCTTTATCAGGACTTTTAGTATCCTATTTGTCCACAAAGGACTAAAAGGAAAATATAAGTCCTTATAAGGACTATAAATATTATAAGTTCGTATAGGCACCATATTGAAACAGTTTGTCCACGAAGGGACTATAATGAAATATCATGTCTGCTAAGGAACTATAGTGAAATCTCGTGTCCACAAAGGGATCATTTCTACAAAGCATATCCACATAGGGATTTTAATAAAATAATACGTCCATAAAAGGACTATATTGATATAGCATGTGCACAAAAGAGACTTTGTTGAACAATTGTCCTCTTAGGGACTTTAGTCAAAAAAATACGTCCATTAAGGATTATGATAAACAAATTTCCACACAAGGACTATACAGAAAAGATAGGTCCTTATAGCGACTTTAAAGTAATACTAGTCCACGCGGGAATGGAAAGGAAAAATATAAGTCCATATAGGGACTATAAGTTATGTTAACATTGTCATTATAGTGAAACGATATGTCCTCAAAAGGATTATGATGAATTATTATATTCTTCAGGGGACTTTAATGAAATAACATGTCTATAAAAGAATTTTAGTGAAATAACATGTCGACCAAAAAGATTTTAATTAAATGACATGTCCATAAAAGGACTATAAGGGAGTATAAAGTCCAGAAAAGGACTATTTTGAAATATGATGCCCACCAAAGGACTATATGGAAATATAACATCCAGAAAAGACTATATTTCAATATAACATCCACGGAGGGACTATTGTTGTAATATAATGTCCACGAGGGGACTATTTTGAAATATAATTTCCTCGAAGGGACTATGATAGACAGACGTATATATGGAGTCTTATCAAAAGAGGTAAGTCCACAAGGACTATGATGAATTAATATGTCCATAAGGACTACAATAATAAAATGCCCATACAGGGACTTAAAGGAAAATGATGTCACACCCCTTTCTGCGGCGGAAGCACGAGGTGTGATCATGAAAGGTTCTCATTGCATACGAAAGGTAAACATGCTATATGCTCGTAAAAACATCAAATACCATAATTTGAAAACATAAGTTTAGCGTTTACATCGCTAAGTCGCATAAAACATTGTCTTAAAAAGTTTACAACTTTATTTAAAGATAAACAATAGCGACATCCACAAGCATAAGCGAGACCGCGCGCACATCCATCCTAGTTACCTGAAATACATGTGAGTTTTGGAAAAACGTCAACATAATGTTGGTGTGAATTCATGCAGTTTTGTATTTCACGTTTGTATACTTTGTATGAAAACATAGTTTGAGAATAAATCAAGTTTTCATATATAAATCCAGTTTCATGTGTACACCACGTACTCATGTATAATTCAATTTCTTCTTGAGTACCCCACGTACTCAAGTATAATTCCCATTTTTCTTGAGTACCCCACGTACTTCAAGTATAATTCAATTTCTTCTTGAGTACCCCACGTATTCAAGTATAATTCAATCTTCTCTTGAGTACCCCATGTACTCAAGTATTCATCAATTTTTAGTATGGTATGACTTTTATGTAAATAAAGTATTCCTGTAAGTTTCAGGATTGTTAATGGGTTGCAAAGCCATTAACATGTGACACGACATAGGAAGTCACCAAACCTAAGGCATTTAATTGGTATATTCTGAGACACAAAAGCACTACTCGATTCTCGCCCTCACCGAGAGTGTGGCTGCCAGGCACCCGTTAGATCTAACCTTTTGTTCTGCGGTCTAGGTATATTGTTGATTAATGGTGCTTATGTACCCTATTCGTGACACTATTTCTCATAACGCATCCTACTTGGTTCTCGTCCTCACCAAGCGCGTTTCTTGTTATCAATTCTCATAACGCATCCTACTTGGTTCTCGTCCTCACCAAGTGCGTTTCTTATTATCATTTCTCATAACGCATCCTACTTGGTTCTCGTCCTCACCAAGTGCGTTTCTTATTATCTTATATTTCGTCACACTTGGTTCTCGTTCTCACCAGGTGTACTTCTTGTATTCTTATATTTCATCACACTTGATTCTCGTTCTCACTAAGTGTGCTTCTTATATTTATATCATACCAATTATAAATATTGTACATTTGTACATGTATTTCACCCCGAAGTTATAAAAACTGAAAACAGTTAAAGAAAAGGGGGAGCATGAACTCACAACTTTGCGTTCCTGTGCGTCGTAAACTTCACCGGATTTGCTTAATTAACGTCGTAACCTATACGCGTTTTCTTAACGTTAGTCACTAGACTTGCGTCGCACAAGTGCAGTCACTCTCTTTTGTGCATGTATTCTTGTGTTAAAAAATTTTTATATTTTTGACTAAGTATCTTACTTATATTATTTTCTCTAAAATTAATATTAGTATCTCGTGTTTTGCACTTTGCACCCGAATTATGTATCTTGTATGTTGTATGTGTATTTTTATGTTTATACTCCTCATGAGTATTAGTGTATTTTTAAGTCTTAATACACTAGCACGTATAACACATACTATATACACTTAGCACAAAAGTTGGTGATCAAATAATATATATTTTTCTATAAAAAATATACATACTTAATATCCATTTTTATTCTTGAAGAAATCCTCATTTCTTATCACCAAAAATTAGGGAAACCTTGGTAATATTTTAAGATACATTTTTAGGGAATAAGTTTATCAAAAACTTATATTTTTCTAAGTGTCAAAATTTATAAAAATTTTGACAGAGTTTCCCCTAAAAATGGAGGTTTCCCATGTTTCCAAAACATGTGTTTATTTTCTTTTAAAATCAACAACAATCAACAACAACCTTTATTTATCAAACTTGTCAAAACAAGCATATATCACAACTTATGAACTTGAAAGTTTGTAAAAATATGTAGTAACTTACTAGCACATTTAGTAAGTCTTGTTACCTTTAAAAATAAGTTTAGTTTCTTAAAAACTTTATCTTTAAAGAGTATGTATTTTCACAACTTCTAGTCATGATTTACCAAACATATTTCTTGTTAAATTTTTCTTGTGACACAAGTGTTTACACACTTGTTTATTTACTAAAATGCTTTTAGTTTATGTAAGGTCCGGGTTTTAACAAAACTAGCATTCTCCGCTTGGTTCTTCCAAAAAACCACTTGTAGATCTTTAGATCTACATGTTTAGAGTCTTATTTTACAAGAAAATTTTTATTTACTCAAGTTCAAGACTTATGAATGGATGGATCCATCATCCTTCAACTTTCTAACTTTTACATCCTACTAGTTCATGCTCTCAAATATGGACTAGTATGTCTAGATGATGATCCATCTTGTTTATACTAACAACAACATCAAATAATAACAACCATACAAGGTTCACATGATTTACACACATATCTACACTTTATCCAACTAGTTTATCTTTCTTTCAAGACTTTTAGTTTTGATCTTGTGTGTTCTTGAGTTTTAACCGTTAAATCACCTATTAACCACTTTAAACAAGAACAAGAGGATGTTTTAGAACACTTACTACTAGCTCAAGGCTAGGGAAGTTCAAGAGTGCAAATGAGGTGGATAAAAGCAAATGGTGAAGGTCCTTCAAGATCCGCTTGCACCGAGCTTCGTTAGTGGCCTTCTTACACCTCAATATCACCTTGGAATGGATGGATGATGTTTGAAAATGAGGGTGGTGGTGGTGCTTGGTTGAGCCGAGAACAAGGAAGGGAAGGAAGAGAGAAAGTGTGTGTTTTGAGTGTGTGAGGAATGAAGGTATGAACTCATGGTGCCATACTTATATCCATGTCATGGCTTTATCTCATGGGTTTAGTGTTTCCAAAGTACCAACCAATCCTTTAAACAAATGGAAAGAAATCAAGGAGTGGGATTTATGTCCCCTAACCGGCCACCAATGGGGGGGGGGTAAAGTGTAACTTGTAATGGTTAGTTACTTGATTTAGTTAGGACTCAAAGGTGTTAGTTAGGATATTAGTGTGTGTTATTTAATGTATAGTGTGTTAGGGTGTTCGGGGACCCTAACTAGCTTAGAAAAATAAAAACAATGCTTCTAGCATTATTTTGATGTTCCTGGTAATATCCGGTTGTTCGGTTATATACCGGTTCGTTAAAGTGCTAAATCCCACTTTTTAGTGTCTTTTAAGTGTCCTTTTGTAACACTTTCAATTCCCAACACTTGGGGAAGTATTTTGGATAATAAAACGAAATTTTTGCACAATATTTTAGTGCCAAAATGCTGATTGTAGCTGAATTATACAAAATTCTGCACTTAAAGTGCGTTTCGGGTGCTTTTTAGTGCTTATTTTTGCTTTCGCAATGTCTATAAATTAAACCCTTATATGTACTCTTGGGTTTTAATGTACTTTTGTCGTCGGACCTACACCTAGGCCTCAATTCTAATGTCTGACTGCTTCCTGCAGTTCAGTTGACACAGTGTGTCTTACCGGTGAGTTTACTATTATTTCTGACGCAACGCTCTCGTTTATGCATAAAGCAATATTTTGTAGTATACAATGTGCATGAATTCACTTGTTTAGTATGTAATCAGACATTGTTGACAATTAAGCACATAATTGCAGTCATTAAGCAATAATTAAAGTGTACGGAAATTACCGGTTTGGTGCCAGTTGTCACAGTCTCCCCCCGTTAAAAGAATTTCGTCCCGAAATTCAGGCTGAAGTAACTCTCGCTGGAGTCTTCTTGAATAGGTGGGGATAGCTTTCCTTGAACTGGTCTTCACGTTCCCACGTATACTCGGGTCCATGCTTAGAGCTCCAACGTACTTTGACAAGTTTCACACTGCTCCTCCTGGTCTTTTTGACTTTCCAGTAGGTAACCTCAACGGGTTGTTCTGTAAATCGGAGGGCTTCATCGATATGCACTTCATCCATCGGGATAATCACGTTTTCTTGTGTTGGACTCTTCTTCAGGTTGGATACATGAAACGTATCATGTACTCCATTAAGTTCTTCCGGTAACTCCAACTTGTATGCCACGGTACCAATTCTCTTCAATATTCTGAATGGTCCGATGTATCGTGGATTCAGCTTTCCACGCTTTCCAAATCTGACTACTCCTTTCCATGGTGAGACTTTTAACAACACCTTGTCTCCCACCTTGAATTCTACTGATTTTCTTTTCGGATCAGCGTAGCTCTTTTGTCGATCTCGAGCCGCCTTAATGCGCTCTCGAATCTGCGCAATCTTGTCGGTTGTCTCTTGTACAAGTTCAGGACCAACCATACGTTTATCTCCGGCATCCGCCCAACATAAGGGCGATCGGCACTTGCGGCCATACAGAGCTTCGAACGGTGCGGCTTTTATGCTTGTATGATAACTGTTATTGTAGGAGAACTCAATTAACGGTAGATGAGTATCCCAACTGCCGCCTAGATCCATGACACATGCGCGAAGCATATCTTCTAACATTTGTATAGTCCGTTCGCTCTGGCCGTCAGTTTGCGGATGGAATGTCGTGCTTAGATCTAACTGAGATCCAAAGGCTTCCTGAAATGATTGCCAGATTCTTGAGACAAAGCGTCCATCTCTGTCTGAAATGATTGAGATTGGCACTCCATGACGTGCCACAATTTCTCTTAAGTATATTTCTGCAAGCTTTCCAGTGCTATCCTTCTCTCGGATTGGTAGGAAATGCGCAGATTTCGTCAATCGATCAACTATTACCCATATCATATCGTGCCCTCTCGGGGTCCTGGGTAATTTCGTTATGAAGTCCATCGAGATTTGTTCCCACTTCCACACGGGAATCTCTGGTTGTTGTAGTAGGCCGGACGGTTTCTGATATTCGGCCTTAACCTTGGCACAGGTTAAGCATTTTCCAACGTAAACAGCAACGTCGCTTTTGAGTCTCGGCCACCAATAGTATTCTTTCAAGTCTTGATACATTTTGTCCGATCCTGGATGGATCGAATATCTCGATTTGTGGGCTTCATTAAGGATGACTTCTCGTATGCCACCATAGAGTGGAACCCAAATACGCTTCTTGAAGTATAAGGCTCCCTCTTCGTTTGGCACCATGTATTTCAGCATACCCCGTAGGTATTCAGCTTTACGGTTCTCTCCTTTAAGAGCTTCTTGTTGTGCATCACGAATGCGTGCAGTGAGGTTCGTTCGAATCGTCATTTCCAATGCTCGAACCCTTAGGGTCTTAACCCTTTCTTTTCGGCTCAACGCGTCCGCTATAACGTTCGCCTTTCCAGGATGGTACTTAATCTCACAGTCATAATCGTTTAGCAGCTCGACCCAACGTCGCTGGCGCATATTCAATTCCTTCTGATCAAATATGTGTTGTAAGCTTTTGTGATCTGTGAAAATTGTACATCGAGTACCATATAAATAATGTCGCCAAATCTTCAAGGCGAATACCACTGCACCTAGTTCCAAGTCGTGCATGGTGTAATTTCTCTCATGAACCTTTAGTTGTCTTGAAGCATAAGCAATGACTTTTTGGCGTTGCATGAGCACGCAACCCAAGCCTTGTCGTGAGGCGTCGCAGTATACCACGAAGTCTTCAGTGCCTTCAAGTAATGATAGTATCGGTGCATCGCAGAGCTTGTTCTTAAGTAGCTGAAAGGCTTCTTCCTGTTTGTGACCCCAGTCGTATTTCTTGTCTTTCTGTGTAAGGGTCGTTAGCGGTTGAGCTATTTTTGAGAAATTCTCAATAAACCGTCGATAATAGCCCGCTAAGCCCAAAAATTGACGAACTTCAGTTGGGGTTTTGGGGGCTTCCCAATTCTTTATTGCTTCTATCTTCGACGGGTCTACATGAATGCCCTTCTCATTCACAACGTGACCAAGAAATTGTACTTCGCGAATCCAGAATTCGCATTTCGAGAACTTTGCATAAAGCTTCTCTTTCTTCAGTAGTTCCAAGATGGTTCTGAGATGTTGCTCGTGCTCTTCTTTCGTTCGCGAGTAAATCAGGATATCATCGATAAATACAATCACGAATTTATCGAGATATGGTTTGCATACACGGTTCATTAGATCCATAAAGACCGCTGGTGCATTCGTCAGCCCAAACGGCATCACAAGAAATTTGTAGTGCCCATATCGCGTTCTGAATGCAGTCTTTGGTACGCTTTCCTCTTGGATTCCCAGCTGATGGTATCCAGATTGAAGGTCGATCTTGGAATAGTAGCTTGATCCTTGCAGTTGATCAAATAAGTCATCAATCCTTGGTAGCGGGTACCGATTCTTGATAGTGAGCTTGTTCAGTTCCCTGTAATCGATACACATCCGCAGTGTTCCATCCTTTTTCTTCACGAACAATACTGGATCTCCCCAGGGTGAGAAGCTTGGCCTTATGAATCCTTTATCCAACAACTCCTGGAGCTGTGTAGATAATTCTTGCATTTCGGATGGTGCAAGTCGATAGGGTGCCTTGGCTACAGGAGCAGCTCCCGGAACCAAGTCTATATGGAATTCGACTTGTCGTTGCGGAGGTAGTCCTGGCAGATCTTCAGGGAACACATCAGGAAATTCCTTCACCACAGGAATGTCTTCGAGTTTTGGCTCCACAGCCTTCTTGTCTATAACGTGTGCTAGGAAAGCGACACATCCTTTCCTTAAGCACTTTTGTGCCTTCATACAACTGATGATTCGAAGAGGCGCGTCTCCAGTGGCGGATCCAGGATTTTTTTTACACTGGGTTCACTTTTTTAGATACTCCAACTTCATATGTCTGAACATAAAATATTTCAGGTCGGTTTGACAGTTCAGATCGAGTAAGGTTCATCACATAATAAAAGTACGATACAATAATGAAAAGAATATTATCATTAGAATAGGTAACAATATAAGCAATACATTCTATCAGCTTTGACACTATATTCCAACCAATTTTCATACTTTTCTGTGTACCATTTTGGATTAAAACATCTTAACTTATCACCATTACCAATAAGTGTTTGTGGATAATCTGTTTTTCTTCCCTTTCGGTTGACATGGACCTCTAAGCAAATATGTCCGCCTAATTTCATCTTTTTGACTAGGCTGATAAGATGAAATTGGGTTCCTCTATTTTCAAGGGTTTACTAGTTAAAGATGATGATTAAAGGTTAGATGGTGGTTCACTTTGAAAAAAAAACCTTGAAATATTCCTCTGCATACCACCTAAATACCAAATTCAAGTTTCAATGTGTTTCACTAATAAAAACATCAACAAAATTTGAAACGATTCAAGCTAATTAAAACAATTTAAACAGACATGTGAGAATAGAACGATTCAACAATAATTACTATTAACATCAATAATTCAACATTACTATTAACATCAATAATTCAACAATAAATCAATAACACATACATGTGAGAAGAGAATGATTTTGATTGGTCTTTTCACTTTTGGACTTTGGAGACCTGGAGAAGTTGAGAACGACAGCCGGAGAACGACAGCCGGAGCCCGGAGGAGAGATGGATGTTGCTGGAGAGGGAGGAGGGTGAGGGTGGAGGCTGTGTTGTGCGATGTTTATGTTCTCCACTTATGCGTTTGTTTTGGTATAACCCTAAATGGGTTTTTGTTGAATACAAGCATTAAAAAATTAAAAAAATGGAGCAAAAAAGAAGCCGACAGATTCGAACCAGTGGTTAGGGAGAAGACAAAGCGCACATTTACCAGTGGACCGCTAAAGTTTTTATGTTAATGGGTTCCCCAATATTTTATTTATGGGTTCCTTTTCAGTTTTATATATATATTTCCACTACAAACTAAAAACCGAATGGGTTCCTGGGAACCCGATGTTTCTTCATAAGTCCGCCCCTGCGCGTCTCGTTTTTCTCCATGCACGATGAGAGTTTCACCATTCGCTAAAGGGATGCGAATGATTTTCTCATGACAAATAACTTCAGCTTTGTTCTTGGACAACCAGTCCATCCCGACTACTACATCGAAGCTACCCAATTGAATAGGTAGGAGGTCGATGCTAAATCTTCGTTCACCAAGTTCTAGTGTGCAGCCTCTAACAACTTCGCCCGATTCAACAAGTTTACCATTGGCTAGTTCTATGGAATAAGAAATTTCTAATCTACTAGATTCTATTCCGAGTATGCGTTTAAATTCCACAGACATGAAGCTATAATCGGCGCCAGTATCAAATAATATGGATGCAAAGTGATTGTTAATGAGAAACGTACCGGTGACCACGTTAGGGTCCTCGCGTGCGTTCTTTGCTCCAATCACAAATGCTCTAGCCTGAGCATTGTTTCCTTCTGGGCAGTCCTTCATGAAATGATCATTGCTTCCACATTTGAAGCATCCTTGGTTCCGCCCTTTCCCATTACCGTTCTTGTTTCCAGCACCATTTCCATTTCGGTTCTTTCCTTTTCCCCAACAGTCTTCCGTTTGATGACCCAATTTACCACATTTTTCGCACTGATGTATGTAAAATGCAACATATAAATTACATCAAATGAGGCATAAAACTAACCCTTTTTAAGTACTAATATTGGAAAAAGAGTGTTTTTGTCTTCCTTTTGTATTTTCAGGATTAAATGAGCTAAAAAACGCAAAAGAAGCAAAAAGACAGCTAAATCCAACATAAATACAAGAAAAGGAATATTAGTGGACTGCCCGACCCCTCAACGGCACCTTCCAAAGCAAAGTAGAGAAATCAGAAGACTGAACACGCCCCATGCTCAGCCAGCACGGGGCCGTGCCCAAGAAGCAGCAGAAAAGACAAACCTATAGAAGCTTCTATTGCCCACCACGGGCCGTGCTCAGCGGACACGGGGGCGTGTCGAAAGTACAGCAGGCGCATTTATTGTAATTGCGAATTACAATTAATGAGGAGAGAGATTGTCAGACGGACACGGGGCCGTGCCCAGCTTTCTGTTCAGCCTATAAATAGGAGTGCTTGGATTCATTTCATCTCATCCCTTGGCACACCACCTCTCTCACACTTCATCCACCACCCACCACCATCATAACACCATCATCCACCACCATCATCCATTGTCCATCGTAGAGTGTGTGAGTCGTCTCGGGATCCAAGATTGATCCTAAGAGTTCTTGACAATCAAGGCCATGTTTGCCTAAGTCTCTTACATCACTTGGTGAAGACAAAGTGTCTAGTATAATACTTTTTATTTCTAATCTTTTGCACTTTTTATTTGGTTTTGTATTAATGACTTTAATAACTAGTTACTTATGTTGAAGGTGATCTTTCCTTATCGTTTGTCCGTGGTGTCTTGGCATTATTTTACTGTCTATATAAAATAAAGGATTTTCACCATTCATATCTCCACGGTCTATATGGAGATATGTTGGCTACCTGGTCGGGGGTTAAGGGAACGGTTTGGTAAAGGTCTTGCCATTGTTCAGCGTTTAGAGGTCCTGCAATGGACCTGGGTCAAATTTAGTAGGACCTCCTTCAATACTTCACGGTATTGGATGGCGGGGGTCCAAACTCTTTGATCCCCTCATAAGTTAACTACTATTAATACTATAACCCGGCTATTTAGGACTGTATCCCTGCTGACTCAGACTACTTAGCCGAGGGTAACGTCACCGCCAAAAGCGGGGCCTACCACAATACTGCATTAATAACTTAATTCATTATCTTCCAATAATCCACCCTTTTAGGATTGTATCCCTGCTGACTCCAACTACTGGGGTGAGGGTAACGTCACCTTCAAAAGAGGGGCCTACTACAATAACTAAGATAATCTCTTAATTATGTGCAAAAGTGCGGAAATAATCAAAGGTTATACTAGATACGAGTCGGAACCAAGTGATTCATCTTGTCTATCTGTTTTTTCTTTTATTTTTATTTCCAGCATTTTAGTTAGTTTTTAATTTTCTTAGTTTAAAACATTTTTCTAAACTTTTATTTTGGTTAGACGTTGAGGATAAACCGGTACTAAAAGCTCTTGTGTCCTTGGACGACCTCGGTATCTTACCAACGCTATACTACACTCAACGATGGGTGCACTTGCCCATATGTGTGTTTAGTGTTAGTGAAATATCGTGTTTTATAAATTTAAAACTTGGCTAAAATAAGTGTTAAAAAGGGCTTAAAATATACACCTAAAATAAGTAACACTTCGCACGCATCAAGTTTTTGGCGCCGTTGCCGGGGACACAAGGATTTTAAGAAAGTTAGGAATCAACGGCCTAATCATTTTTATTTTTTTTTATTTTTTTAGGTTTTTTTTTTTTTTAGTTTTTCAGCTTCTGCAGAGCTCAGCACGGGCCGTGCCCAGCATCATCACTGGCAATTTTTATTTTCTGAGTTACAGAGAGCTGAACACGGGGCCGTGTCGGTGCAACACGGGGTCGTGTCCAACTCCCAGTAACTGGGAATCCAGAAAACAATTACTGTATCTCTGACCACGGGCCGTGTTCACTGAGCACGGGGCCGTGGTGAACTTTCTGACCAACGTTCTTTTCTGTTTTTATTGCAGGACTTGGAACCCAGGTGCCACATTTGACCCTCCCACGTAGTGCATGAGCTCCAGTTCTAGTAGAGACATAAAAGAACCCTTAGAAGAACCCGAACGCTTTCTCAGAAAAAGACTTAAAGCTAAAAATCAAGAGAAAGCTTCGGGGGACCCAATTCCAATGGCGGACCAACGTACCCTCATGGATTACCTACGGCCTACCGTAGGCAATCTCGGCGCCGCTATCAATGCACCAAATGTCGAGGCCAACAACTTCGAACTTCGGCCGCATTTGATACAAATGCTCCAAAACTCCGCAACCTTCCACGGGCTTGCGGACGAGGATCCCCATCTACATATTACTAACTTCTTAGAAATATGTGATACCTTTCGGATCAATGGAGCATCAAATGACGCCATCCGCCTTCGAATGTTTCCTTTTTCACTAAAAGACCGAGCTAAGGCTTGGCTTAACACCCTCCCAGTTGGATCGGTAAACACCTGGGATGAACTCGCCCAAAAGTTTTTGTATAAGTATTTCCCTCCTGCTAAAACGGCTAAATTAATGACTGAAATTAATACATATTCACAAGAGGATGGGGAATCCTTATATGAAACTTGGGAAAGGTTCAAGGAGTTTCTAAGAAAGTGTCCTCACCACGGTCTAGCGGTATGGCAACAAGTATCCACTTTCTACAATGGATTGTTGCCACACACAAGACAAACACTTGATTCAAGCTCCGGGGGACTTTTAGGTAATCGTCGTCCAAATGAAATATATAACCAAATTGAGGAAATTGCTCAAACCAATTTTCAATGGCACACTCCCCGAGGTAATAAATCCATTGCCCCGGGCGCCCATAAGGTTGATGAAAGCACCTCTTTACAAGCCCAAATCGAGGCCCTCTCTTCAAAAATCAAAAAGCTAGAAATGACAAAAACGGCCTCGGTTATGGCTTGTGAAGGGTGTGGTGGGTCACATGAAAATTGGAGTTGTATGAAAGAATCAGATGAACAAACTGAAACGGTAAACTACATGGATAATAGACCTAGGCCGTCGGGTCCTCCAACGGGTACCTACAACCAAGGATGGCGTAACCACCCAAATCTTGGTTGGAGAGATCCCGGCAATAGTAGTAACCAACAAAACCAACGAACTAATTTTCAACAACCGCAAAATTTTTCTCAACAACAAGGTGGAAGAGAAAGGCTTGAAGATACTGTATCTCGCCTCATCTCTGACACTGAAAAGAAAAACTCGGATCAATTTCAACAATTGGAATCGAATTTCAGAAATCAACAAGCTAGCATTCAAAACGTTGAAAAACAATTAAATCAACTAGCTCAAAATTTCTCCGAGAGACCACAAGGCGCGTTACCTAGTAATACCGAAACGAACCCGAAGGCACAAGTACATCTCATCACATTAAGAAGTCGAACCGTGGGACCCGAGGATGCTCCATTACCGCCAACTGAAAGAAGCCATTCTGACCAGCCTATGACTCCTCCTGCGCCAGAAAAAGCTTCTACATCAAATCAAGAGGCCACCAAGACTCCTCAAATTCCATACCCCGGTAGGTTAAATCGTCAAAAGACTGATGAGCAATTCGCGAAGTTTGAAAGTTTACTAAAACAATTGCATGTTAATATTCCTTTTATTGAGGTCCTAACCCAAATGCCTAAATATGCAAAATTCATGAGGGATTTCCTCACTCACAAAAGGAAAATTGAATCATTGCAATTAGTTAACTTAGGCGAAGAATGCTCAGCTCTAGTACTCAACAAACTTCCACAAAAGAAAATCGACCCCGGGAGCTTCACAATCCCTTGTTCGATTGGAAAGTCCCCCGTCAGAAATGCTTTAGCCGATCTTGGGGCTAGCATCAACCTCATGCCCACATCAATGTTCAAGCGACTCGGCCTAGGAACAACAAGCCCTACAAAGATGAGCATACAACTCGCCGACAGGTCCGTCAAATTCCCACAAGGTGTCGCCGAAAATCTGCTCGTTAAGGTTGACAAATTCGTCTTTCCAACCGACTTTGTCATCCTAGACATGGAGGAAGAAACCGATGTCCCTCTCATCCTCGGGAGGCCATTTCTAGCCACCGCCCAAGCGTTGGTAGATATGAATGACGGAACTCTTACATTGAAGTTTGGGGATGAGGAAGTGAAATTTGAATGTGGAAAGCGAGTAGAGGAAGAAGATCCGGTCAACTACATGAAGGTCATAGACTCAAGCTTGGATGACGCTCTCCGACGGTGTAACATGGGATGCAACACATCCCACTTGGGTAACATATGACCAGGCTTTGGGTCTAGCCAAGGACCCTTATAAACGTGGCGCACCAAGGAGGCATTCCACGGAACTTTCCTTAGTTTTATTAATTTTTATGTTTTTTTTTTTAGTTAGTTTAACTTTCATGAATAAAACACACTCATGGTGGTAAAGGATGAAAAGGGGAACGAGAAAAATGAACCCATGCACAAGAACAAGGCAACCCGACAATTCTCACCATTTCAGAAGGTTCAACACGGGCCGTGCCCAACCAACACGGCCCCGTGCTGAGCACCCTGCAGAAAATGCCCAGTTCAGGTAACTGGACACGGGCCGTGTTCACCCAACACGCCCCCGTGTCAAGGCTTCTGTTTCTCTTGTTTTAATTCTGTTACTGGCACTTGAACACGGGGCCGTGCCCGGACAACACGGGGCCGTGTTCAGTGCCCAGTAACACAAATTTTTTCTTTTTAAACACTATTTTACACATCTAATCAACCTAAAAATTTATTTTTGGGACACATTGAGGACAATGTGTAATTTAAGTGTGGGGGGGATGCTAAAACCTTGAATTTTGCAAGTCCTAAATACAAGCCTTACACAAAACTCTATTGGAACCGCTAATCACCCCAAATTTTTTTTCAAAAATTTCATTTTTTTTTTACTTGTCTAGGTTTAACTCGGAAAATTCAAGTTCTCAAAAAGGTTATATTTTTAAATTTACAACCGATAGCGTAGTGATAAAAAGAACCAACATAAGAAAATTATGAAAAGGCATAGCAAACTTATTTAAAATTTGATTATATATACTTGATCACATAAAAACCCATTCCCACAAAAGTGAGTTTTGAGCCTTTATTGAGCACACAATTACATATCATTTGACTAAATGCTCATTTTTCGTTTCTTGTGTGAATAGCCGCTTGGTTCTTACGACTCTAGAACTTGCCATGACAATACATTCCCGGTCCTTATCAACTTAAACCCAAGTAAGTAAATGATGGAGGCATTAGGACTAACCCTTTTTATTTCTACACCATTATTTTTCTTTTTCTTTTACCACCTACCCAAAAATCCCCCTAGTTAGCCCCTTTGAGCCTAAACCTTTTCGTTTCATCACCCAAACAAAAACCCTTTTACCCACCAAAACCTTTTTCATTTTTAACCTTTTATTTTAGTAACAAGTTCGGTTCTTCGTAAAAAAAAAAAAATGTGATAATGATGAAGCAAAAAGAAAATAAACAAACAAGTTAATAAAAAATAACTTAGTTTGAATAAAAGCTTCATCAAAATAAAAAGTTGCAAAAATACGAAAACCGACACTTGTTACGCTTTTAGCCCTTTTTCTACTAACCACTAACCCAACCACCTACCTTTAACCCTAGCCTAACCCTTAACCCACAAAGTCCTCTTGATATCTACAAAGGTATAAAAGTTAAAAAGGAGGAGGATTGATTTCTTGGCAAGCCTATGGTAGGAATAAGTTCCATGCCGCTCTCGAGTGATTCACTAAAAATACACCTTCGGCCGAGTGTGAGTGATTTCCCCGTGAGGTATGTGAACTTGTATATAAATAGAATTTTAAAAAGGCATGTTATGCCCAAATAAGTAATTTCTTTTATGAAAAGTTCTAAATAAATCATTACGAATAGGAGTGTAAATAAATAAAAATAAAACCCAAAAAGATCTTGGAAATCCCGACACTCTACGACAAGCCCAAAACCTTCTCTTCTACCTATTCCATTTGGGAGTGTAAGCCACATATTAAAGAGTTTTGCTTGAGGACAAGCAAAAGTTCAAGTGTGGGGGTATTTGATGTATGTAAAATGCAACATATAAATTACATCAAATGAGGCATAAAACTAACCCTTTTTAAGTACTCATATTGGAAAAATAGTGTTTTTGTCTTCCTTTTGTATTTTCAGGATTAAATGAGCTCAAAAACGCAAAAGAAGCAAAAAGACAGCTAAATCCAACATAAATACAAGAAAAGGAATATTAGTGGACTGCCCGACCCCTCAACGGCACCTTCCAAAGCAAAGTAGAGAAATCAGAAGACTGAACACGCCCCGTGCTCAGCCAGCACGGGGCCGTGCCCAAGAAGCAGCAGAAAAGACAAACCTATAGAAGCTTCTATTGCCCACCACGGGTCGTGCTCAGCGGACACGGGGGCGTGTCGAAAGTACAGCAGGCGCATTTATTGTAATTACGAATTATAATTAATGAGGAGAGAGATTGTCAGACGGACACGGGGCCGTGCCCAGCGGACACGGGGCCGTGCCCAGCTCTCTGTTCAGCCTATAAATAGGAGTGCTTGGATTCATTTCATCTCATCCCTTGGCACACCACCTCTCTCACACTTCATCCACCACCTACCACCATCATAACACCATCATCCACCACCATCATCCATTGTCCATCGTAGAGTGTGTGAGTCGTCTCGGGATCCAAGATTGATCGTAAGAGTTCTTGACAATCAAGGCCATGTTTGCCTAAGTCTCTTACATCACTTGGTGAAGACAAAGTGTCTAGTATAATACTTTTTATTTCTAATCTTTTGCACTTTTTATTTGGTTTTGTATTAATGACTTTAATAACTAGTTACTTATGTTGAAGGTGATCTTTCCTTATCGTTTGTCCGTGGTGTCTTGGCATTATTTTACTGTCTATATAAAATAAAGGATTTTCACCATTCATATCTCCACGGTCTATATGGAGATATGTTGGCTACCTGGTCGGGGGTTAAGGGAACGGTTTGGTAAAGGTCTTGCCATTGTTCAGCGTTTAGAGGTCCTGCAATGGACCTGGGTCAAATTTAGTAGGACCTCCATCAATACTTCACGGTATTGGATGGCGGGGGTCCAAACTCTTTGATCCCCTCATAAGTTAACTACTATTAATACTATAACCCGGCTATTTAGGACTGTATCCCTGCTGACTCAGACTACTTAGCCGAGGGTAGCGTCACCGCCAAAAGCGGGGCCTACCACAATACTGCATTAATAACTTAATTCATTATCTTCCAATAATCCACCCTTTTAGGATTGTATCCCTGCTGACTCCAACTACTGGGGTGAGGGTAACGTCACCTTCAAAAGAGGGGCCTACTACAATAACTAAGATAATCTCTTAATTATGTGCAAAAGTGCGGAAATAATCAAAGGTTATACTAGATACGAGTCGGAACCAAGTGATTCATCTTGTCTATCTGTTTTTTCTTTTATTTTTATTTCCAGCATTTTAGTTAGTTTTTAATTTTCTTAGTTTAAAACATTTTTCTAAACTTTTATTTTGGTTAGACGTTGAGGATAAACCGGTACTAAAAGCTCTTGTGTCCTTGGACGACCTCGGTATCTTACCAACGCTATACTACACTCAACGATGGGTGCACTTGCCCATATGTGTGTTTAGTGTTAGTGAAATATCGTGTTTTATAAATTTAAAACTTGGCTAAAATAAGTGTTAAAAAGGGCTTAAAATATACACCTAAAATAAGTAACACTTCGCACGCATCACGCACCTAGGAATGCGACAAGCTCCTTCATGATGATACTTACATTTTTGGCATCTTGGTATGCTTTGGTTGCATGGGTTTTCGCCTCCTGGGACGGGTTAGCGTCACGCTTCTTGCTGAAACCCTTGTTGTTACGAGTTGCTTGGTTCAAACTTGTATGCTTTCTCTTTTTGTCGCCGGACGACTCAGCATGCGTCTCGGCCTTTTCTGTTGGGTTCAGTGACAGTTTCTTCATGCGAACACAGTCTTCCGTAAGGCTGACAGCCAGAGTTACAGCCTCAGTGATTGTTTGTAGTTTGGCCGACGTTACCATGCCACGAAACTCTGGGGCTAGTCCCCAAATGTAGCGTTCAACGCGCTTGAATTCGGGAGTCACCATGTAGGGAAGTACTCCTGTGACACCTGGGTCACTGCGACCGTCAAACAAATACCAAACCAATGAAATATTATATTTCATACTTGGGATTTGTAAAAATATGTGTATCATTTGCACATATCGATTCTTGTTCGATTTCAAACTCTAAATCGCTTTCTAGAAGGTTATACGCGCACCAATGCGTAAATATAACCAGTTTAATGCAACAAACACTCTAGAATAGTGACATTGGCTTAACATACCTTAAATAACCCTTACATAACTTAGAAATAAGTTTTGAAGGCTTTGGTATGGCAAAAACAAGTTAATTCGTCTACAGGGACTAAATTTGACAAACTGCGAAAGTATGCCAATCTGAACTGTAACAGACATTCCGGAACATGACCATAAGTTAAACATACCATAAATATCCTTTACATAGCTTAGAAATAGGCTTTGAGGTGTTCGGTGTGCTAAAATAAACTTTTGGGTCATTCAGGGACTAAAAGCGTCAAAAAGTGCACAAGTTTGCACTTTCGCGCATAACTCACGTTCTGAATACATCCGGACATCCAAAAATTTATGTAAGCACTAAAATATTTTATTTTAGTGTTTGGCATAAGAAAAATCCATTCGTCACGCCATTTGGATCGTTTTTCGCGCTTATGCGCATTCCGTCGTAATTAACCGAACAACGCAATCGTACGGCTAAACGAACCGACATCCGAGATATTTTTGAGCATATTTTAAGTTCCCTATACTTTAACTTCATTTTTGAGCTTTGAAATGGGTTTAACGGGCCTTAAACGCGTCAGAAATGACCTTATAGCACAACAGGGACCAAAATGGTAAATTTGCCAAACTTGGCCCTTGCGCACCGTAATGGTTATTTGTTACGGTGCGCAAGCAGTGTCCAGATGCAGCAAATCATTTTTGGCTGCTGTTATCTGCCCCTAAACATTCTCCAAAGGTCAAGTGCCACTTGTTAAACTCTTATGGTGGCCAAAAATCAGTCACCACAACATTGCAACAAGTGTACGGGCTAGATCATTGCCTCTTTTCCAAGAAACGATCCTAACGGTGGACCGAAAACTATAAATACCCAACCCACTTCACTTCATTTTTCACAAGAATCTGATCATTTGTGCTCTAAGTTGAAACCTTTGTTTCATACCTGAGCTATTTTGATCTAGATTAGCATTCGGGGACCCTTCGTAAGTGTTCCTTCGTTCTTTTATCGCTTTTAGAGTCCGAAAGTCAAACTTTGTTTGACTTTCTGCATTGACCAGTTTATGGTCGATGCGAAGTTCGTTTGAACTTCATAACGTGAGCGTGATCACGATGGTTATAGTCCCTAGTGACTATACCTACTGATTACCACGTTATCTAGGCTCAGTGACGAGCCGTAGTTTCGGTCAGAATACGTATTCTTACGTATTTTGTAACCAAACTACTTATGGGTATCGAAACCGTTTGTTTTGATACGAAACCTGTTTTCTAAACTTAGTTAAGCATGTTTTAGCATGCTTAGCTCGTCACTTTTAGTTTTGTGCTTGTCTAGGGTCGTAAAGGTAAGCGATCTAATCAATCGCTTATACTTTCGAACCCGACCCGTTTGGTTGATCATTAGGATCCGACCAAGCACATTAGGTGGCCATAGTATATAGGGAATAACCTTCCGAGGTTATACCTTATGGTCGCTTCGTTTAAGTAGTTGTATGATAGGTAGTTTATATGCCTTAGGTAAATTACCAAAATACCCCTTTGATGCCAAAATTCATTTTAATCATATGTAACATAACTTTTGACATCTAAACTGATTTGACAACCATCTTAGACATGTTTAGGCATATATTACTTGTCATAGGACTAGTTAGGCGGTCCGAACACGTTTTACGCAAACGACGCGTTAAAGTAGCATAGGCTACCTAAACGGGTCGTAATGGGTCGTAAGCACTTATGTTAGGTTTCATTTAGTATGTAGGCTTTGTTGAACCATATTACACGAGTCTCCATACTCGTTTGGTTTACGAACCCTCATCCTATCCGATCTCCAGATTTAAGTCCGGTATATTTATATAGTTTTAGATTGGCGACTGATTCCGTGCTCCCTCTAGCTTTGTTTGGTTGTTGTTCAAGACCTCTAAGCATTATTAGGCGAGTACATTATTCCCCTCTTTTACTGTTTTCAACTGTTTTGGGGTGACTTATATGTGCTAAATGTCTTAACAATGATTTCAAGAACGATAACAATGGTTTCAAGAACGATTACAATGGTTTCAAAAACAATTACAATGGTTTCAAAAACAATTACAATGGTTTCAAGAACGATTTCAATAAAGTGAACAAATTTGTTGGTTGTAGTTACATAACCAATGACATTCATTAGCAACGATCAAGCCGACAAGTATTAGGTTATGGTACCATAGGATCTGACAAATCCCGTTATTCTCTATACCCATGGTTATGTGTGGGTATTTTGGGTGACGACTGAATCTGTATTTATTAATTTACCCTTTGGTAAGGGTTTGTTAAGAACGAGAACGAGAACGAGTTGGAACGATGAACGAGTCAAGAAGGTTTGAATGTTATTAGAAAATCGACCATAAAGTAGTTTCACAATTAAAACAAGAACGATTTGAACGATTAAAACAACAAGAACGATTTGAACGATTTCACAAAAAGTTTTAACGATTGGGTAAACATTTGGACATGATTTTCATTTGATCATGCATTTCCACGAAACATAGTATTTATTTAAACCAAGTTTTACTTCAATACTTTGTTTTGTGCGTTTCACCTATGGTTTAGTTGATGCATTTCACTAGCCATACATATCATTTTGGTTACACATTACATGGTTTATATTTGACACAAACACTTTTGACATTGGTTATACATAACATGATTTACATCTTGACATGAACATTTTGACATATTATTCCAATACATTTGGCAGTTGGTTTACACATAGACATCTTACATTGTTGGTTTGGTTTGAGTAAGTGATTTAAGTAACGAGGCGTGTGTAATATGATATAAGCATGGTGGATACGCCGCTGGTACTTCCTATATATAAGTGCTTATATGGTATTACATATCGTAGCGTTGTTTAAATCATTTCAATTTAAACATATAACATTTTATACAAATAACATATTTTTCACAATACATTGTTGTACAAACAACTTAACTTTTACAAACTCATTTTACATGGTTATTCATTTAATCATGCATTATTCTCTTATTTATACATATCATCTGAACTTATTATTTTTCAAATGATTTACAAAGACAAAGCAAATTACAAGGTTCACGACTAAAACATTTTCTTAAACAAAAGTCATGAATCTTATTTTCACAAAACCTATGTACTCGCCAGCATTTCTTTGCTGACCTCGTTTTCACATGTGTTTCAGGTATTGTTGAAAGATATCGATTGATAGGATGCATGCTCACATAGGACTGGACAAGGCCTTAGTGACTCAATAACAATGATAGACTATGTTTAAATTGTGTATTTAGATTTCCAGACGATGTAATTATTCAATGTTTAATAAAACGAAACACTTTTTGGTATCCATGGTTATGAAACATTAATTCTGTTACAACACTCCCCGACGTTTCCGCCACGTTTTGTATGTTACACGTGGTCGGGGTGTGACAGAAAAGATGGTATCAGAGCCAATGGTTATAGGGAATTAGGTTATTAGTAATGCTTTGACCTAGTCTATAACCTTTCTTGGACCCTAACGTGAGTTTACTTGCGTTTAGTCATAAAACAATACCGTCACCTATCCTTAGGCGACGACTACAACAAGAACATAAAATTCAAAACCGCTTTGAAAACTAATCATCTGTTCTAGGATGATTGATTACTAGGTTTTGAACCCTCTATTGTAAGGTTTTGAACCCTCTGTTATATGGTTTTGAACCCCTTTGAGTTTTCAAAATCTAGTCAAGGTTTTGGGTTTTAAATAATGTGAACACGTGCAAACTGGAAGGGTGAATGCCTGTATTCTGGGTTTTCTGTCTAGGCAAGCACTTCGTATATATCTCATCAGACGCGAGACTAGTTGTGCTTACCTGGGAATTCTTGGGATGAGTGTTCACTTATAGGCGAGCATGTCTTCGCGATACATTATTTTTGACTCATTTACTTTGATTAGCCACTGTGTGTCGGTTGTTGCTTTGTAGTAACAAATAAATGACCACTATCCTTGCTTTCATCAGATTTGTTTCATCTCATTCTTTTCGTCTAATTCTCTCACTCGTTTCCTTTCATGTTTCCTCTTTTAGAATGCCTCCTCGACGCGAAAGCCAGATAGCGACTGCCGAATTGGCAGAAATCATTGCGCAGCAAATGGCTGCTCAATTCCCAAACCTCTTTGCTCAATGGAACCAAGCCAACAACAACAACAATGTTACATGCAAATACAAGGATTTTAACCAGGCTAAACCACTCAAGTTTAGTGGTTCTGAAGGAGCGACTGGGCTTCTTCAATGGTTCGAGAGCATTGAGAATACTTTCCGCCACGTGCAGTGTCCTGACAATCGCAAGGTCGAGTTTTCTTCGAGTGTGTTTCAGAAGAGGGCTCTCACATGGTGGAACGGGGTTATGAAGGATCGTGGTGCAGAAGTTGCTCTAGCACAGACATGGGCTGAACTTAGGGCCCTTATGATGAGGGAATTCTGTCCTCGTCATGAGCAGCGAGCTTTGGAGAAGGAATTTGATGAGTTGAAGCAAGATAGTGGTGAGCACAGGGCGTATACTGATAGGTTTGAGGAGTTGAGTCTGCTTTGCCCGACAATGGTTACCCCACTCGACAAGGCTATCGAAAGGTACATCGACGGCCTACCTGACTCGGTACAAGACATCCTTACTGGTAGTAGCCCTACCACACTCCGTCAGACGATCGAGTTAGCTGCGACATTGACTGAGTCGCAGATTCGGGAGAATAAGTTACACAGAAAGGGTGACAAGGGTAAGAAGCAGGGGTCTGACAAGGAGGATAGCAAGAAAGGTCAAAACAAGAAGGGTAAGGAAGGTGAGGCGTCAAAGAAATCAAGAAAGCGAAAGGGTGTTCAGAACTTTGCTGTTACAGCACAGACTGCTCAGAACCCGCGGAACCCACCAGCTCAGCCACCTGCAAAGAAAGCATATGCCGGTACCGCACCTCATTGTGCACGCTGCAACGGTCATCACGCGGTACAACAAGCTTGCTGGCAATGCACGACGTGTGGTAAACTTGGGCATTTGGCCAATGTTTGTCGTTTGGGACAAAATCAGGCTACTCAGGTTCAAGCTCCGGTTCAAGGGAATGCTGCGAGATTCCCACTGGGGTCATGTTTCAACTGCGGAGAGATTGGTCACTTCCGCCACAACTGTCCGAGACTGGTGAATGCAAATGCTAACGCAAACCCAAATGCGAACGTCAACGTTAATGTGAATCCAGCACGTGGTCGAGTGTTTAACATCAATGAGGCACTCAATGATGAAGGAGTGAACAATTAGCATTTTGTATTTCCTCTGGTTGTTATCTTGTAACATTTAAAGACAATGCGGTTGTTATATAAATAAAAATTTGTGGTTTTATTTTTTTAACTAATGCAATTGTATGAATGTTTGATCCAACCTTACGATGTCAACACAAAGACAAAACTACTCGTGTGGTTCTGTCATTTTTATGATCACTTGTGATCTCCCTAAGAACCTCAAACACTTGTTTCTTTTAAATCTAAAGCATCTTATCATCTTGCACCATCTGAGATGCAAGAATTATTGAAACAGCTTCAAGAGTTGTATGATAAAGGATTCATCCGTCCAAACTTTTCACCTTGGGGAAAACTCTTGTCCTCTTTGTGAAAAAGAAAGATGGATCTTTTCGAATTAGTATCGATTATCGTAAGCTTGATAAGCTTACCATCAAGAATCGATATCCCCTACCTTAAATCAACGATTTCTCCGATCAACTGTATAGCGTTTCATGCTTTTCCAAGATCGATTTGCGTTTTGGGTATCATCAACTTTGTATTCTCGAAGAGGATATTCCCAAAATGGCTTTCTGCACGAAGTATGGCCATTTCGAGTTTACAGTCATGCCTTTTGGATTGACAAATGCTCCAGCCATCTACATGGACTTAATAAATAGAGTCTGCAAGTCTTATTTGGATCAGTTCGTCATTGTTGTTATTGATGACATCTTGATCTATTCATGTCCCGAGCCGATAACGATCAACACCTTCATTGACACTGGAACCCTTAAAGAAGGAACAAACTTTTCGCTAAATCCTCCAAGAGGAAATTTTGGCTTAAAGAAGTTCAGTTTTTGGGTCATGTAGTCAACAAGCAGGGTATTCATATGGATTCATCCAAATTGCTGCAATTAAGGATTTGATTCCTTGTATGCTTTAAATACCCGTGTCCAAAGATAACAAATTTAAAGGTCAACTTAAACAATAATGCGAGTGTGCGATTATGCGATTATGTGATATGTGTTTATGTGTTCTCCTCTATGTTTTTGTGTGATACGATTTTCAAATCCTCATAGAATCTTTCATATCTTCATATGAGGGATTCATAGTAGGATATTCAAAAGGTGCTACCTTAAATCCTTATGGGCTTCTACGTGGTAGTTAAGACCCTTGGGTTATATAGTACCATTCCATGATTCGATGAGAGACCCTTGAGTGGTCTAGTTAAAGATTGATTCAAGACCTGGTTAAGAATGGCATGTGATGATACAGCTGAAAGGACCCTATGGTGGTCCAATCACACTCATCACAGGTTTGTTCATTTGGTTTTACCCTACACATTATAAAATAGACTGTGTGAACTGTGCAAGGAATTGTCTAATTATGGACGCGTACATGATTATGAAATTTAGTGCATAGAAACCCAGTAGGATTTATTATGTGTAAGAACCGATAGCGACAACAATAACAAAATGAGAACGATGTAATGAAGGTATGGTGGACGCACCAATGGCGCTTCATATACTTGTATATAAGTGCCCCTCTTGCATTGAAAGCATAATGTTATTTAAAGTTACTAGAAGTTCAGAACCCTAACCAGTGTTGTTTTGTCTTTTCAACTTCATGTTTTCAAGCTCTCACAAGTTTCCTCTAATTAAATTTCGGGACGAAATTTCCTAAAGTAGGGGAGACTGTGACACCTGGGTCACTGCGACCATCAAAAAAATACCAAACCAATGAAATATTATATTTCATACTTGGGATTTGTAAAAATATGTGTATCATTTGCACATATCGATTCTTGTTCGATTTCAAACTCTAAATCGCTTTCTGGAAGGTTATACGCGCACCAATGCGTAAATATAACCAGTTTAATGCAACAAACACTACGGAATAGTGACATTGGCTTAACATACCTTAAATAACCCTTACATAACTTAGAAATAAGTTTTGAAGGCTTTGGTATGGCAAAAACAAGTTAATTCGTCTACAGGGACTAAATTTGACAAACTGCGAAAGTATGCCAATCTGAACTGTAACAGACATTCCGGAACATGAACATAAGTTAAACATACCATAAATATCCTTTACATAGCTTAGAAATAGGCTTTGAGGTGTTCGGTGTGCTAAAATAAACTTTTGGGTCATTCAGGGACTAAAAGCGTCAAAAAGTGCACAAGTTTGCACTTTCGCGCATAACTCACGTTCTGAATACATCCGGACATCCAAAAATTTATGTAAGCACTAAACTATTTTATTTTAGTGTTTGGCATAAGAAAAATCCATTCGTCACGCCATTTGGATCGTTTTTCGCGCTTATGCGCATTCCGTCGTAATTAACCGAACAACGCAATCGTACGGCTAAACGAACCGACATCCGAGATATTTTTGAGCACATTTTAAGTTCCCTATACTTTAACTTCATTTTTGAGCTTTGAAATGGGGTTAACGGGCCTTAAACGCGTCAGAAATGACCTTATAGCACAACAGGGACCAAAATGCTAAATCTGCCAAACTTGGCCCTTGCGCACCGTAAGGGTTATTTGTTACGATGTGCAAGCAGTGTCCAGATGCAGCAAATCGTTTTTGGCTGCTGTTATCTGCCCCTAAACATTCTCCAAAGGTCAAGTGCCACTTGTTAAACTCTTATGGTGGCCAAAAATCAGTCACCACAACATTGCAACAAGTGTACGAGCTAGATCATTCCCTCTTTTCCAAGAAACGATCCTAACGGTGGACCGAAAACTATAAATACCCAACCCACTTCACTTCATTTCTCACAAGAATCTGATCATTTGTGCTCTAAGTTGAAACCTTTGTTTCATACCTGAGCTATTTTGATCTAGATTAGCATTCGGGGACCCTTCGTAAGTGTTCCTTCGTTCTTTTATCGCTTTTCGAGTCCGAAAGTCAAACTTTGTTTGACTATCTGCATTGACCAGTTTATGGTCGATGCGAAGTTCGTTTGAACTTCCTAACGTGAGCGTGATCACGATGGTTATAGTCCCTAGTGACTATACCTACTGATTACCACGTTATCTAGGCTCAGCGACGAGCCGTAGTTTCGGTCAGAATACGTATTCTTACGTATTTTGTAACCAAACTACTTATGGGTATTGAAACCATTTGTTTTGATACCAAACCTGTTTTCTAAACTTAGTTAAGCATGTTTTAGCATGCTTAGCTCGTCACTTTTAGTTTTGTGCTTGTCTAGGGTCGTAAAGGTAAGCGATCTAATCAATCGCTTATACTTTCGAACCCGACCCGTTTGGTCGATCATTAGGATCCGACCAAGCACATTAGGTGGCCATAGTATATAGGGAATAACCTTCCGAGGTTATACCTTATGGTCGCTTCGTTTAAGTAGTTGTATGATAGGTAGTTTATATGCCTTAGGTAAATTACCAAAATACCCCTTTAATGCCAAAATTCATTTTAATCATATGTAACATAACTTTTGACATCTAAACTGATTTGACAACCATCTTAGACAGGTTAAGGCATATATTACTTGTCATAGGACTAGTTAGGCGGTCCGAACACGTTTTATGCAAACGACGCGTTAAAGTAGCATAGGCTACCTAAACGGGTCGTAATGGGTCGTAAGCACTTATGTTAGGTTTCATTTAGTATGTAGGCTTTGTTGAACCATATTACACGAGTCTCCATACTCGTTTGGTTTACGAACCCTCATCCTATCCGATCTCCCGATTTAAGTCCGGTATATTTATATAGTTTTAGATTGCCGACTGATTCCGTGCTCCCTCTAGCTTTGTTTGGTTGTTGTTCAAGACCTCTAAGCATTCTCAAGCGAGTACATTATTCCCCTCTTTTACTGTTTTCAACTGTTTTGGGGTGACTCATATGTGGTAAATGTCTTAACAATGATTTCAAGAACGATAACAATGGTTTCAAGAACGATTACAATGGTTTCAAAAACAATTACAATGGTTTCAAAAACAATTACAATGGTTTCAAGAATGATTTCAATAAAGTGAACAAATTTGTTGGTTGTAGTTACATAACCAATGACATTCATTAGCAACGATCAAGCCGACCAGTATTAGGTTATGGTACCATAGGATCTGACAAATCCCGTTATTCTCTATACCCATGGTTATGTGTGGGTATTTTGGGTAACGACTGAATCTGTATTTATTAATTTACCCTTTGGTAAGGGTTTGTTAAGAACGAGAACGAGTTGGAACGATGAACGAGTCAAGAAGGTTTGAATGTTATTAGAAAATCGACCATAAAGTAGTTTCATAATTAAAACAAGAACGATTTGAACGATTAAAACAACAAGAACGATTTGAACAATTTCACAAAAAGTTTTAACGATTGGGTAAACATTTGGACATGATTTACATTTGATCTTGCATTTCCACGAAACATAGTATTGATTTAAACCAAGTTTTACTTCAATACTTTGTTTTGTGCGTTTCACCTATGGTTTAGTTGATGCATTTCACTAGCCATACATATCATTTTGGTTACACATTACATGGTTTACATTTGACACAAACACTTTTGACATTGGTTATACATAACATGATTTACATCTTGACATGAACATTTTGACATATTATTCCAATACATTTGGCAGTTGGTTTACACATAGACATCTTACATTGTTGGTTTGGTTTGAGTAAGTGATTTAAGTAACGAGGCGTGTGTAATATGATATAAGCATGGTGGATACGCCGCTGGTACTTCCTATATATAAGTGCTTATATGGTATTACATATCGTAGCGTTGTTTAAATCATTTCAATTTAAACATATAACATTTTATACAAATAACATACTTTTCACAATACATTGTTGTACAAACAACTTAACTTTTACAAACTCATTTTACATGGTTATTCATTTAATCATGCATTATTCTCTTATTTATACATATCATCTGAACTTATTATTTTTCAAATGATTTACAAAGACAAAGCAAATTACAAGGTTCATGACTAAAACATTTTCTTAAACAAAAGTCATGAATCTTATTTTCACAAAACCTATGTACTCGCCAGCATTTCTTTGCTGACCTCGTTTTCACATGTGTTTCAGGTATTGTTGAAAGATATCGATTGATAGGATGCATGCTCACATAGGACTGGACAAGGCCTTAGTGACTCAATAACAATGATAGACTATGTTTAAATTGTGTATTTAGATTTCCAGACGATGTAATTATTCAATGTTTAATAAAACGAAACACTTTTTGGTATCCATGGTTATGAAACATTAATTCTGTTACAACACTCCCCGACGTTTCCGCCACGTTTTGTATGTTACATGTGGTCGGGGTGTGACAACTCTAGACAGATCGTGGAACCTTCGAGTATAACCATTAATGTCAGCACCTACCATGGTCAAGTGCCAGAACTCCGTTTCTAGCCTTTGGAGTTCAGCGCGAGAGCAATACTTCTCTCTCATTCTTTCCTTCAGTTCCTCCCAAGTTAAGCCATAAGCGGCATCTTCACCCAAAGTTTGGGCTTGCAGGTTCCACCAAGTTAGAGCTTCATCGACAAACAACCCAATGGCAAAAGTGACTTGCTGGTCCGCGGTACACTTGCTCATGCAGATGGTAGCTTCAGTCTTCTCTGTCCAGCGTACAAAGGCTACTGCACCTCCTGTGCCGTCATAGTTCATCGGCTTGCAGTCGAGGAACTGCTTGAAAGTGCAGCCTGGAATTGATTCAACCAATTCACATGTGAGCAATCGAAGAAATAATGAAACAAGGATCATTCATAAATTTCTCCATGCTTTGTACATTGTCTTAAAGTTACCTTGAGCTGCGCTGCCTCTAGATGAATCTCCATGCCCGTTACGTCTAGCATTGCTTGGTCCTCCACTGTCTTGAGTTCGGTTCGCCTCGTATTGGGCGATAGCAGCGGAGATCCTTTCTTCTAGTAGAGCGTTCAGCTCTTCAGCAGTTCTTGGCAGTGGGGGAGGAGGAGGTTGATCGTCATTGCGAGCATTCACAGCTTTCCTGGGTGCCATGTTCTGACAGAACATAACACAACAGGGTTAATCATTTGTTTGATATCGTCACACTAGACATTAGTAGTATATATATGTTCACAGGTATATACCACATAAGTGACATCAAACAATTATTACTCTAGCAGAGTACTTAGTAGGCTTGCACCGAGGGAATCTATACATGATAAGATTTGCTGTGGTTTCTGTGCACTGAATTCCATAATTATGTGTTCATCCATAATTACGTAACTCCTTGCACAGTCCGCACAGTTCGTTTCATCCTCGTATTTCTTCCTTCAGATGGGCCATCGCTTTCAGATAAAGTCACGTATACTTGTGACATTCTACTTCTAGTTCATGCTAATTATCACACATAATTGCAAGTAATTTCTAGTCAATGACAGGTGCTACTCAAGTGCACTCTAAGTCTCGTAGTGTCTTTTCTAGACTCATGTAGACAATTTCAGGTAGTGGATGTCGCGGGACGTTTTATGCAATGAAAACTCTTTGAAAATTGTTTTCGTTAAAGGATCCTAGAGATTGTAGACTAGACTTGAGAAGGAATCCTGGTTCACTACAATCGCAGATCTGATACCAATCTGTCACACCCCTTTCTGCGGCGGAAGCACGAGGTGTGATCATGAAAGGTTCTCATTGCATACGAAAGGTAAACATGCTATATGCTCGTAAAAACATCAAATACCATAATTTGAAAACAGAAGTTTAGCGTTTACATCGCTAAGTCGCATAAAACATTGTCTTAAAAAGTGTACAACTTTATTTAAAGATAAACAATAGCGACATCCACAAGCATAAGCGAGACCGCGCGCACATCCATCCTAGTTACCTGAAATACATGTGAGTTTTGGAAAAACGTCAACATAATGTTGGTGTGAATTCATGCAGTTTTGTATTTCACGTTTGTATACTTTGTATGAAAACATAGTTTGAGAATAAATCAAGTTTTCATATATAAATCCAGTTTCATGTGTACACCACGTAATCATGTATAATTCAATTTCTTCTTGAGTACCCCACGTACTCAAGTATAATTCCCATTTTTCTTGAGTACCCCACGTACTTCAAGTATAATTCAATTTCTTCTTGAGTACCCCACGTATTCAAGTATAATTCAATCTTCTCTTGAGTACCCCACGTACTCAAGTATTCATCAATTTTTAGTATGGTATGACTTTTATGTAAATAAAGTATTCCTGTAAGTTTCAGGATTGTTAATGGGTTGCAAAGCCATTAACATGTGACACGACATAGGAAGTCACCAAACCTAAGGCATTTAATTGGTCTATTCTGAGACACAAAAGCACTACTCGATTCTCGCCCTCACTGAGAGTGTGGCTGCCAGACACTCGTTAGATCTAACCTTTTGTTCTGCGGTCTAGGTATATTGTTGATTAATGGTGCTTATGTACCCTATTCGTGACACTATTTCTCATAACGCATCCTACTTGGTTCTCGTCCTCACCAAGCGCGTTTCTTGTTATCAATTCTCATAACGCATCCTATTTGGTTCTCGTCCTCACCAAGTGCGTTTCTTATTATCATTTCTCATAACGCATCCTACTTGGTTCTCGTCCTCACCAAGTGCATTTCTTATTATCTTATATTTCGTCACACTTGGTTCTCGTTCTCACCAGGTGTACTTCTTGTATTCTTATATTTCATCACACTTGATTCTCGTTCTCACCAAGTGTGCTTCTTATATTTATATCATACCAATTATAAATATTGTACATTTGTACATGTATTTCACCCCCGAAGTTATAAAAACTGAAAACAGTTAAAGAAAAGGGGGAGCATGAACTCACAACTTTGCGTTCCTGTGCGTCGTAAACTTCACCGGATTTGCTTAATTAACGTCGTAACCTATACGCGTTTTCTTAACGTTATTCACTAGACTTGCGTCGCACAAGTACAGTCACTCTCTTTTGTGCATGTATTCTTGTGTTAAAAATATTTTATATTTTTGACTAAGTATCTTACTTATATTATTTTCTCTAAAATTAATATAAGTATCTCGTGTTTTGCACTTTGCACCCGAATTATGTATCTTGTATGTTGTATGTGTATTTTTATGTTTATACTCCTCATGAGTATTAGTGTATTTTTAAGTCTTAATACACTAGCACGTATAACACATACTATATATACTTAGCACAAAAGTTGGTGATCAAATAATATATATTTTTCTCTCAAAAATATACATACTTAATATCCATTTTTATTCTTGAAGAAATCCTCATTTCTTATCACCAAAAATTAGGGAAACCTTGGTAATATTTTAAGATACATTTTTAGGGAATAAGTTTCTCAAAAACTTATATTTTTCTAAGTGTCAAAATTTATAAAAATTTTGACAGAGTTTCCCCTAAAAATGGAGGTTTCCCATGTTTCCAAAACATGTGTTTATTTTCTTTTAAAATCAACAACAATCAACAACAACCTTTATTTATCAAACTTGTCAAAACAAGCATATATCACAACTTATGAACTTGAAAGTTTGTAAAAATATCTAGTAACTTACTAGCACATTTAGTAAGTCTTGTTACCTTTAAAAATAAGTTTAGTTTCTTAAAAACTTTATCTTTAAAGAGTATGTATTTTCACAACTTCTAGTCATGATTTACCAAACATATTTCTTGTTAAATTTTTCTTGTGACACAAGTGTTTACACACTTGTTTATTTACTAAAATGCTTTTAGTTTATGTAAGGTCCGGGTTTTAACAAAACTAGCATTCTCCGCTTGGTTCTTCCGAAAAACCACTTGTAGATCTTTAGATCTACATGTTTAGAGTCTTATTTTACAAGAAAAATTTTATTTACTCAAGTTCAAGACTTATGAATGGATGGATCCATCATCCTTCAACTTTCTAACTTTTACATCCTACTAGTTCATGCTCTCAAATATGGACTAGTATGTCTAGATGATGATCCATCTTGTTTATACTAACAACAACATCAAATAATAACAACCATACAAGGTTCACATGATTTACACACATATCTACTCTTTATCCAACTAGTTTATCTTTCTTTCAAGACTTTTAGTTTTGATCTTGTGTGTTCTTGAGTTTTAACCGTTAAATCACCTATTAACCACTTTAAACAAGAACAAGAGGATGTTTTAGAACACTTACTACTAGCTCAAGGCTAGGGAAGTTCAAGAGTGCAAATGAGGTGGATAAAAGCAAATGGTGAAGGTCCTTCAAGATCCGCTTGCACCGAGCTTCGTTAGTGGCCTTCTTACACCTCAATATCACCTTGGAATGGATGGATGATGTTTGAAAATGAGGGTGGTGGTGGTGCTTGGTTGAGCCGAGAACAAGGAAGGGAAGGAAGAGAGAAATTGTGTGTTTTGAGTGTGTGAGGAATGAAGGTATGAACTCATGGTGCCATACTTATATCCATGTCATGGCTTTATCTCATGGGTTTAGTGTTTCCAAAGTACCAACCAATCCTTTAAACAAATGGAAAGAAATCAAGGAGTGGGATTTATGTCCCCTAACCGGCCACCAATGGGGGGGGGGGGGTAAAGTGTAACTTGTAATGGTTAGTTACTTGATTTAGTTAGGACTCAAAGGTGTTAGTTAGGATATTAGTGTGTGTTATTTAATGTATAGTGTGTTAGGGTGTTCGGGGACCCTAACTAGCTTAGAAAAATAAAAACAATGCTTCTAGCATTATTTTGATGTTCCGGGTAATATCCGGTTGTTCGGTTATATACCGGTTCGTTAAAGTGCTAAATCACACTTTTTAGTGTCTTTTAAGTGTCCTTTTGTAACACTTTCAATTCCCAACACTTGGGGAAGTATTTTGGATAATAAAACGAAATTTTTGCACAATATTTTAGTGCCAAAATGCTGATTGTAGCTGAATTATACAAAATTATGCACTTAAAGTGCGTTTCGGGTGTTTTTTAGTGCTTATTTTTGCTTTCGCAATGTCTATAAATTAAACCCTTATATGTACTCTTGGGTTTTAATGTACTTTTGTCGTCGGACCTACACCAAGGCCTCAATTCTAATGTCTGACTGCTTCCTGCAGTTCAGTTGACACAGTGTGTCTTACCAGTGAGTTTACTATTATTTCTGACGCAACGCTCTCGTTTATGCATAAAGCAATATTTTGTAGTATACAATGTGCATGAATTCACTTGTTTAGTATGTAATCAGACATTGTTGACAATTAAGCACATAATTGCAGTCATTAAGCAATAATTAAAGTGTACGGAAATTACCGGTTTGGTGCCAGTTGTCACAAATGAAATATAATAGAAGAAGAGTTCTCTAATGTCTTCCTTGCTTTATTTCGATTGTTTCTATTCTTTATTTATCGTACGCGGTAGCGACACTGAAGATCTTAGTGAATAAAGAAAACATTTCAAATCAGGATCCGTTACAGAAGTAGAATCCAAAGACTCAATAGTTAAAGAAATGACATGGATCACAGATTGGGTTTTGACCGGTATAGTCCAAGTCTGGAATTTCAAAACATGGAAATAGGAAATAGGGATTAATAGCATCCACATGTATCATCTTCAATATGGGAGTCTCAGGAATCTCCTGGTATGGATTCCGAAGCCTGGTTAAGAGTTTTAATAGGTTTGGTTTTGGGAATAATTCCATAAAGGTCTTCCTCCCAACCGGTCGCACGTTCACTTTGGCCGTGGTGTGAAGCTTAGTATTCCTTGGCTTCAGTTGAGGAGAATTTCTATCAACAGCTTCTTCTCTTGGCGACATATTCAGAATATATAAATCGAAAGCAATGTTTACTTAATAGGGATGGGAGCATTCCCATGTTAAGTCTAGACTCAGAAGGTCTAAGGAATATGCTATTGTGTCATTTGAGATTAAACACTAAAAGGCTAGTGTTTAATTCACTCAAACGTTGGCTCTGATACCAACCTGTCACACCCCGATATTTATAGCTCAGCCCTGTGGGCCCGATGGGGAGTATCGTGACGTAAGATTGATATCGTCATAGTCAAACACACACAAAATAGCACATCAAAAGCCTTGGAATATAAAATATTATTACAAACTCAAATGTTAGAAAATACTGAAGTGATAATTACATACGAGCTTGAATATTAAATCCACAGGCGGATCATAATAAAATGTAAAAAATGAAGTTTAGCAGACTTTAGGGCATCCTAAGGATTTACAAGATCCTTTATTGACACCAAGCAGCTCCCAGCCAATTACGAGTAGTACCTGTCACTTAGCCTTTTGAAAATACGTCAGTTTACACTGGTAAATACAATTAACTGACTAATTTGAAAATGTTTATAAAAATTGGTTTAAGGGCACAAGGCACAAAATATCTCTTTTATAACTTGGGACAATTATATAACGATAATCTTGTATCAGATTTACATGTTTGTCATACATTTAGGGCCAGGATAAAAGCCGAACAAGATTAATCGACACACCACTAATATAAACCCACGGCGAGTTATCCTCAATAAGTGGGTATATCTTTTTACATACACAACTGTCAGGTGTATGCCTACACCCCGTGCTTAAGTCGTGGCCATTTACAACTGAAATGAGCCGAGGATATCCAGGACACGGTCGTTAACCCCCAATGTTATTTTTATCAAGCAATACTGATTAAAATGGGATTATGCCATATAACCGTGTTTGATTAAATGATTTTTACACCCGACCAAGTGGTAATATTTTACCGTATCCCAAGCCCGTATAAGGGAAAATAAGTTAAAAGTATTTACCTAAGCTTTTAAATGCAAGATTTATCTACTCAGCCGTATAATGTACTCAACTAGTGCAGGTAGCTTTTACCGGGGCTCCTAATCTGGAACAAAGGTTTTATTAACCTATTAGATTACTAACGGGTCTTATTTAAGTTGTAAACTTAGACCTGTTTGTTTAAAGAAAGGTTTACGGTACGAAACGTTAGATTAAGCGATAACCGGATTGGAATGTGATTTAGACCCAACAAGTATGGAGACTTGTATAAAAGGGGTAAACTAAATACATTCTGGATTTTGAAGTTAAAATGATAAGATTTGACCCGTTTCGGCTAATTTATGCAAACTAGTTACATAAATAGTACAAAACTTGTATATGCATAACGGGTAGCCGCATGAGTCATATACGAGTTCCATAACTTATTACGCTTTAAATATGTTATGATATCAATACGATATCAACAATTATGCCCAAAAACATTTTATAACCAAATTAAGTCCCGTAAGGGCATTTTGGTCATTTTAAGATTTATAAAAGGGGTTTTACAATAAACTGATGTTCTGGTCTAAAACATTCTGCAAAAATATTTATTTTATGATGTTATAACAATAGGATATCGTACATATATGTGGTTTACCATTTATGGCCAAACTATGCACCGTAGGGACATTTTGGTCATTTCACATATGTTTTTATGGACAAAACTGGAAGTCTGAGTTCATGACTCATACCTATTGTAAAAGTATTAAAATTTATTTATAAATTCAATAGGTAACAAGTCTTAGGTGTTAAATATTGTTTTAAACCATACTATGCACCTAATTAGCGTAAAAATCGATAATTGACGATATTTGCGATGTTTATGTGATTCTGATTTTTTGACCAGCCTTGAATGGTTAAAATATTTCATTTTACATATTGAGCCAGTAGGAAAAGGTTTGGAATGTTAATTATATGCAAATCATATTTTATTAACAAAAGGGACATTATCGTCAATTATATAATTTATACGAGAACTCAATGATATGGTCAGTATCTAATCTGACCCAACATTCCAAAAATCCCTAAAAATAATATCATAACAGTAGGTAATGAGTTTGGTGCCAAAATTTAGGTTTAAACATGATTTATGCTTAAAAGCGTAATTTAATTTATAAAAGTTAATTTTTTACGATATCTTGCATAACATTAGTTTGAGACCAGAAAATAATGTCAAAATAATTTAGACATGTTTATATATCAGTAACTAAGTTATTTGCATGCTTACATATTAAAAATCTCATTTTTAGAACATAAGGGCATAATGGTCAAAGTTAAGCATAATAACGGAACTTGTGCAAAACCTCAAATTTCTAGTATGATTGTGTAATATAACCTTATAGGGTTATGTTACATTATATTATGATCATAATGAAACCTAAAATCAGTAACAAACTAATCTAATTCGGTTCATAATCGAAAGTCAACTCAGAAGTCAAACTTCGCGACTTTCGGTTGCGAACCAACCCTAAAACTGGAATCGACGAGCCGAACATGCTTACACATGTTCTAATAATTATTAACAAGTTGTTTAAATGATAAAACGTATTTTAGAATACTTCTAAATGCATATCGCAATTATTTCAAAAACTGACCCGTTGACTTTTTAAAACAATATTATGTTGACTCGTCAATTGACCAAACAAACTTGATTCTTAGGAGGTGCCCTTTTGAGGGTTTAACACCTACCTAATTACGATCACGTATCCAAGTTCGTTGCGAATAATGGCTTGACCGTTTATGGTCTAACTAAAAGTCAAAACGTAAACGCTTAACTTTTCGTCTTTAAGAGCCAAATAAAATGAACTAGTTACGAAAGGACACTTACAAGGGGTCCTAGGGACTGAAAATAACTCAGAGGATGCTCCAAAGATTCCGGAACTTCCAGGAATTTGAGAGATAGGAAGATAGGAATGATGGTGCAAATTGTTCAAGTGAAATTCAACTCTAATTTATAGATTTTGAAATGGAATATGATCTTGACAAGTGTTTGAGTGGGATTACAAGATCATTACAGGTGTATTACCAGATTTGTAATTCAGTTAACACCAATGGTATTGTTCAAATGGTTTGTATTTAGGTTTGGGCTTCAAGTATTCAAAGAAAACCAGCAAAAAAACAATCTGCTGCTGCTGCTGCCTTATTCGCGGCCCGCGAAGGCCAATGGCCCAGCGGTCACGGCCCGCCAGCGAGTGGCCCAGTTCTACAAGTTTGGCAGATTTACAGGTTTGGTCACTGTTATCTCAAATGTACTTTAATTCTTGGAGATCAAGGAAAGTATAAACTAATAACTACAAAACTATTATGTTGTTGCTGTTATGTAGCTTGGTGACCCGCGAGAGCAGGCCTGGACTTAGGTCACGACCCTTGACAAGGGTCAGCCTAGCCAACAAGAAATCAGCTTTAGCTAATTGGCAGATTTGGTCCCTTCAATGTTTTAGTTATTTTAGTTAAGAAAGATGATCGAGTAATAAGCGAACCAACAATTTAAAGGCAATTTATTGCTGCTGATATGCAGCCTGCCAGCCCATGAAGGCAGGCTCTGTCAGGCACCAGCTTCATCTTTTGTCAAAAACAAACCCTCATTTCTTTTGAGCTTTTATTATATTATTATATGACACTTTTGGCACATAAATTTCTAAACTCTCATAATATGTTGATACAAGGTATAAAACCTCTAACGGTCAACCTTAGGCACACTCAGGAGTGCGGCCAAGCATTACAGAGTTTTTGGTTCGTTTAAAAGATCACCCTAGAGTGTAGTTTTGCGCGTTGACGCTTTTAACCCCTTAATTTACGAACTCGCGCGCATTCTCGTGAAACGGCATAAAAGTCTTATATGGCCAGTATTAAATACTCTTGAGGGTATGAACGAACATAGCGGAGTTTCTAGTTCGCTTAAATGGTCACTCAAAGGTGTAGTTTTAGAAGTTGACGCTTTTGGTCCCTTTAAATCGCAAACTTGTGCGTATTATCGTTTATAGCATCAAAGCCCTATGTAGCCTATATAAGGCATTCCCAAGAGTATGATTGCACGTCATGATGTTTTGGGTTCATTAAAAGGTCATTCAGAGGCATAATTAAACACGTTGACGCTTTTAACCTCCTTTAACTTGCAAACTTGCGTGTAACATCACTTATTGGCGTAAAACCCTTAGATGGCCAATATTAGGCATTCCCGAGAGTATAATCAAACATCATGAAGCTCTCAGTTTATATAATGTCACTCAGAGGTAAGAATTAACATGTTGACGCTTTTAACCCTTCGACGCGCAAACTTTCAAATAATTATGCAAACGGCTCCTCTCGACCAACATGTGGCTCATTTGTGAATATGAATACCGTGTAAGGTTATCCAGAGTCTTAGTTTAAGCATGTTGACACTATCAGTCCTTTCATATTCAAAGTTTTTGATTTTCACGAAATTAGTCCATAATAGTCAATGTTTGACTTCATTAGGGTTTAGTACACGTGTCAACACATCATTGAACGTGATTTTATGAGGTGTTACACACGAGACAGAACTCCAATGACTGAGCCAGGCAGAGCCTTGACATGCGTTACGGATCCCTAGATAGATCGTGTAGGGTAACTAATAGGATTATAATACTTACAACTAGTCAGAGCATTGCTTTATAGGGGTATTATTTCCCGAGAGTTTAGACTATTAGAGATTGAGAGAGAATATCAGAATTTTAAACGAGAATCAAATAAGGCATCGGGCTCTATTTATAGGCCTGACGAAGGGCGACACGCGGCCCGCGAGGCCCTCTTCTAATTCTCTCGCAGCTCGTGAGAACGTAAGGTAGGATCTAGCTATGATTAGGCAGTGAATGTAGCCTTGTCACGTGTCGACACATGGTGCCTATGTGTGTTCGGCAAGTTACTGGGCCACGCGCCCCGCGAAAGACAAGGGTGTCAGGGTCGCGGCACGCGAAACCCCATAAATTTGTTTTTTATTTGTTTTTTATAAATATTAAGGTATTAAGAGTCCGTTTCTCGCTTACGGGGTATAAAAGGGATGTTTAGGGGTGTCTAAGTGTGTTTAGTAGGGTTGTTATATCCTCCCCACCTTGTTTTAGATCTCGTCCTCGAGGTCTACTGGAACATGTGTGGGTACTTCTTCTGCATCTCTAATTCGAGCTCCTAAGTATATTCTGATCCTCCTTGGAATCCCATTTCACTTTGACTAGAACTAGTCTCTTGTGCTTGAGATTCTTGATCTTTCTATCTTCAATCTGAATGGGTTTCTCTATGAACTTAAGTTTCTCATTTACCTCTATGTCTTTAATAGGTATCACTAATGATTCACCTGCTAAGCACTTGTTGAGATTACATATATGAAACACATCATGTATCCCTGCCATTTCCTCTGGAAGTTGTAGCTAATAAGCTACAGGTCCTATCCTTTTAATAATCTCAAAAGGTCCAACATACCTGGGGCTTAGCTTTCCTCTCTTAACGAATCTGACTACTGCTTTCCATAGAGAAACTTTTAACAATACCTTATCTCCTACTTGAAATTCCAAGGGTTTTCATCTGTTATCTGCATAACTCTTTTGACGACCTCGTGCTATTTTTAGTCTTTCCTTGACTTGAATTATTTTGTCCGTTGTTTCTTACACTATCTCACGTCCAGATAGTTGCTTTTCTCCAAATTCTTCCCAACAGACTAGAGTTTGGCACTGTCGTCCATAAATGCTTCAAATGGTGCAGCATTAATGCTTGTTTGATAGCTGTTATTGTAGGAAAGTTCTATTAACGGTGAATGGTCATCCCAATTTCCTCCAAAATCAATTACACAGGCTCTAAGCATATCTTCCATTGTTTGTATTGTCCTTTCGCTTTGTCGGTCCGTTTTTGGATGATAAGCCGTGCTTAAATTCAACCTGGTTCCCATTGCTTTTTGGAAACTTGTTCAAAAATGAGAAGTAAAACGGCTATCTCTATCAGATACAGTAGATAAAGGAATTCCATGTAATGAAACTATTTCATTTACATATAGCTTGGCTAACTGTTCCATACTGAAAGTTTCCTTCATTGGTAAGAAATGACAGATTTGGTTAATCTGTCAACAATCACCCAGATTGTATCATTACCTTTTCGTGTCTTGGGTAATTTGGTAACAAAGTCCATTGTTATCAATTCCCATTTCCATATTGGCATTTCTAATTGCTGTAGTAACTGTTTTGGTCAAAAATTACCTAAGCAATTAAGTGATCAAATTAGTTTTGTGAGGTAGTGTGCTAGTAATACTTTGTAAAAAATATGTTGGTTTGTTAATTTGCGAAAACAGTTTCAGGATACGGCTCAGGATATAGAGCTGTATCTGTGATCAAACAATGAGCAAAAATGTAAAGGGTGACACGAGATGTACGAGGAAAGCCCTTGATCAATCTAGATCGCCGGCATAAAACCTCGGGAGCTGACAATCGCAGCTGCCTTGTTCTTCTATTACTTCAAATATCAGGATACATTGCAGGATATGGCGCAGATCAATGCTAAGTGGTACAACGATTACAAGTGTTGAGTGTTTGTGCGTGATAGAAAGAAAAAAGAAGTGTGAGTTCGAGAGTGGAGAAAAAAGTGTGTGTTCCTATCGATCTGGCCTCCTATTTATAGTTACAAGTAACAAACTAACTCTCCTATTATTCCGGGATGCTGGGAATATTCCATTCTGAACGTTGGGGGACTCTTTTAACTTGTTTTCCACGTGCTTATTAACTATAAAACCGGGTCTTCAGCCCATATGACCGTTACAACCTCAATAGCATTGACCAGCATCCGATATTCTCGCGGAATATGCATTTCTTCTATTCTGACCGTTACAAGACCCATTCTTCCACCATCAACGTCCATTTTTCAACCACCTTGAGCGAATCTTCAGGTAGATCAAGTCCTTTAACGTTGGTACCTTGCAACCAAAGAAAATCGTAAGTAACTGCCAGGATACTGCGTCAGGATGTTACCAATATCCTGGTCTGGTATCCTGATCTATACTGCCTCAGGATGTTACCAATTTCCTGGTCCGGTATCCTGATCATAAACAGCTAACATGAAATCAAGATATAGTGTCAGGATATGGGCTCAGAATTTCACCCATAACAATTGTCCCCAAAAATATAACTGTTGGATATCCTAATTCCAACAGATATATTTTTCAGTCATTCCAATACATCCGGTAAGGATATCTGTTTTGAACATTCCTGCATATGTTTGGTTAATCAGCACATAATATGATAAGATTGAAACTACTCCCTTTTTATGTAGACTTTGCTAAGGTCCCTGTTGTCTTCAATCTTGAGGAGCTTGACAGTTACTCCAAGCCTGTCCTGGTAAAAAAAGAATCATCTGTTGCCACTTGCTCTAAGCCATCCATTGTCGCTACCGAAGGTTTCTCTTATGATGACCTTGGCTTCATGAAATCCATCGAGCCCATGACCTCCTTCCTTAATAAGGTAAATATCCAAATCTTGTATCCCGTACACATATACTGAACCTGTATCCTGGTTAGTTTATCTTAACGATACCTGTATTTTGCTTTGTAGGGTCTGAATCATCTGGTCGTCCTGTGCTTAGAACAATTTTAATTTCCTGCAAGCTTTAGAACAATTTAACAGTTAGAGGTGGAGGGATCTCGTGTTTTTAGGACGAAGCCTTCAACTGTTTATGTAAATATGCTTTAAAAACTTAATTGTGTTCTTGGTGGATGGGTCTCTTTTTGAGATGAAACCAAGAATACAATTAATAATAAACTAACCTTTTAACCTTACATGTTGTTATTTGTTACGCATTGCTTAGTCTGAATTCCAATGTTCCAAACTTAGTGCAATTATTACTTTTTATGAAAATATCTTGATCAGTATACTCGCAAATATCCTATTAAGACTTCCGTCAAATAGGGTTTTTATAACTCAAGCAATTCAGATAAAGTTTTCAGAGAAAGAGAACAATTCATTTTTATTTTACAAAGTTGGTTTGGAGAACACTTGTTTGACTAGAACACAGTTTCAGTTTTTAATCCAAGTATCATGTCCCAAATATTCCAATCAAATATCCTGAAACATATTTTGAAAATACATTTTGAGAATATATCCTGAGAATATATCCTAATCAGGATGCTTAAGCTTTTGTCAAACATAATTTCAAAAACTCAAATGATTTAAATAACGTTTACAAAGGAAAGATCATCCAGGAATAGAGTGTAACTCTATTCTCAAACTTTAATCCTTTTGCAACTCTTCCAACGAAGATGTCCCATGTCTGAGACACTTAGTGTACTAGGTCCGACCTTTATCTTTTGAGCTTTACACAATTGCCTCAGTAGGAATGTCCCCTGTGCATAATGTCTTCGAATACTTAGAAATTTTCTGGACATCAGCTGCAACCGTTTGAATAATTCTTATATTACAGGGGATAAACCCTAAATTATACTGGAGATAAATCCTTAATGTACTGGGGATAAACCCATAAGTATTCTGGGGAAAATCCTGAATTTTCATACGCTACAGGCGAGGGTGTGGAAACCCCAAAACTTAGAAAGGTGAAAACCTTTAATCCTGGGGAAAATCCCAAATTTTCATGCGCTACAGGCGGGAGTGTATAAACTCCAAGACTTAGAAAGGTGAAAACCTTTAAACCTTAGAGAGTATGAAAATACCCTTTCGTGAGAGAGGGTAATCAATCCTCATATACCTTTAGGATTCAGGAGATAGCCAACAGTGACGAAATTGTCAGCCACTTTTACATGGACTGGTCCCGCCACCTTGAACTATTCCCGAATAACTTGCGCTCCAGGCGGGGTGTTTAAACCCAATTTGGAAGAAAGGTTAATACCTTTAAACATGTGAAGGGATCAGGATCCCTTATACGTGAGAGAGGGGGCCAATCCTCTAATCTTCCGAAGTATCCTGAGTGAGCATCCTGGAGCTATATCCCGGATCATATACTGTAAAACATCCTTAAACTAAGGTGGGTGTTAGCCTGGCTAACACCCCTCCGATGCTTAAGTCAGTAATAGGTTCAAAACAGCAAATAATATTAAAATTTAACAAAAGAGACAGAATCCATACCATCCTGAGTTAGAATTTAAATTCTATACTCACTTGAAATAGAGCTTTAGGTGTACAACATTCCAAGATCTTGCTAGCATATCCCCTTCCATATTCTTGAGTCGATATGCTCCTTTCCCTGCTTCTGACTCAACTTCATATGGTCCTTCCCACTTTGGAGCTAGCTTGCCATCGGCAGGATTAGTGGTATTTTGAAAAGCCTTTCTTAGCACCCAATCACCAACTCGAAATCTCCTAGTCCTTATATTCTTGTTATATGCTCTGGATATTCTTTGTTGATATGCTGCCATCCTTAGCCTTGCTGCATCTCTTTTTTCATCTATAGTATCCGAATCTCGACATAAGGTTTCAGGATTCTGTTCAGGATCCTGTAGGATAGATCTTGCAGTAGGTATCGCCATTTCCGTTGGAATCACTGCTTCTGCTCCAAATACCAAGGAAAATGGGGTTTGGCCGGTTGCATTCTTTATCGTTGTCCTATCAGCCCACAAAACAAAGGGTAATTCTTCTGCCCATCTTCCTTTTTTGGCTCCAAGTCTCTTCTTTAGGTTATTGACAATTATCTTGTTCGAGGATTCAGCTTGTCCATTCGCTTGAGGATGTACCGGAGTCGACGTAATCATTTTGATCCCCCAACTCTTGCAAAAGTCAGTAGTCCGCTTGCTTATAAACTGGGACCCATTATCACAAATGATTTCAGCTGGTACCCCAAACCTGGTCAGGATATTCCTCTTTATGAAGGATACTACTTCTTGGTCTCTAACTTGAACAAATGCTTCAGCTTCAACCCATTTAGAGAAATAATCCGTCATCACTAGCATAAATACTTTTCCTCCCGGAGCTTTTGGTAACTTCCCTACTATCTCCATCCCCCATTTCATGAATGGCCAAGGGGAAGATACAAGATATAGTGGTTCAGCTGGTTGATGCGGTATGTTATTATGCCTTTGACATGCATCACACCTTCGAGCATATTCTGCAGCATCTTTCCTCATCGTTGGCCAATAATATCCTGTCCTTAATGCTTTCGAGAACAATGACCTGCCCCCAGTGTGGTTACCACAATCCCCTTCATGTATATCCTGAAGTACTTCTTTTGCTTCAGGATCCTCTAAGCACCTCAAATACGGTCCTGCAAGAGATTTCTTGTATAAAACATTATTTATCATAGTGAATCGTGATACCTTCATCCTAAATGCCTTAGGATTTTCATCTTCGGGGATGTGTCCTTCCTTAAGATATCTCATGATTGGAGTCGTCCAGGATTTAGGATTCTTTTCAGGATACTCTAATCCAGGTTCCTGAATAGCCGCTACTTCTTTATCCTGAGGATTCGTTGCAGGATACAAAATATGTGATATTGGTATCTGGGTCCCTTCTGGTATCCTGATTGATGATCCCAGATTTGCTAAGGCATCTGCTTCAGCATTATCCTTCCTTGGTACCTGTTCAAGTATAAAAACATCGAAATATCCTGCTAATTTTTTGAGAATATCGAGGTATTCGATTAATTTCTCACCCTTAACTGCATAGGATCCATTAAAATGGTTAGTAATTAACAAAGAATCAACATACACTTGCAAATTCTTGATACTCATATTCTTAGCTAACTCTAATCCTGCAATTAAAGCCTCATATTCTGCTTCATTATTAGTAGCAGGGAACTCACACCTAATAGCCTGGGGTAATATGTCCCCCTGTGACGATTTTAGTAGTATTCCCAATCCTATTCCTCTAACATTAGATGCTCCATCAGTATATAATGTCCATGATCCTGAGGATTCTCCTAACTGCTGGACTTCTAGGTCTACTTCATCCTGAATGTCACTACTGAAATCAGCCACAAAGTCAGCTAGAGCCTGCGATGTTATGGCATTCCTAGGTTCATACACTAAGTCATAAGCACTTAACTTTACTGACCACTTAGCCATCCTGCCTGACATCTCTGGTTTCCTAAGCACATTTTTAACAGGATAGTTGGTTTTAACATGAATCCTATGTGTTTCAAAATAATGTCTAAGTTTCGTTGATGCCATAAGTAGGGCTAATATCATTTTATCTAAGTGGGAATACCTAGTTTCAGCATGTAATAAACTGTTACTAACATAATAAACTGTTACTAACATAATAAATTGTTACTAACATAATAAACAAGATACAGCTGACCTTCGTGATCCTTAACCAAAACAACTCTTACTGCATTCCCTGATACTGCAAGATACAGGAATAATGGTTCACCATCCTCGGGCTTCATCATCAGAGGTGCGGTTTGAAAGATATTGCTTTAATTCCTGTAAGGCTGCTTCATGCTTTTCTCCCCACTCAAACCTCTTATTATTCTTCAGGATATCGTAGAATTCTTTACATTTTTCTGAGAATCTTGAGATAAATCTATTTAATGCCGCTACTCGCCCCGTCAGTCTTTGTACATCTTTCATGTTGGAAGGTGATTTGATATCCACTATAGCTTTAATCTGCTCCGGGCTTGCCTCTATATCCCTTTCAGTCACCATGCATCCTAAAAATTTTCCTGCCCCCACTCCAAAATGGCACTTGGCAGGATTTAGTTTCATATTGTACTGGTCCAGGATATCAAATGCTCCTTTAATATCCTGGAGATGATCCTCATCCTTCTTGTATTTGACTACCATATCGTCAATGTACACTTCTATGGTGTCCCCCAGTTTGTCTTTAAACATCATGTTCACCAATCTCTGGTATGTTGCACCTGCATTTTTCAAACCAAAAGGCATAGCAGTATAACAGTAAATACCTATTGGTGTCATGAAAGCAGTATCCTCCTGGTCTGAAGGTTCCATTTGGATCTGCTGGAATCCTGAGGATGCATCCATGAAGGTTAACATCTCATGACCAGCAGTGGCATCCACCATCGAGTCTATATGAGGCAGAGGGAATGGTTCTTTAGGACATGCTTTGTTCAAGTCTGTGTAATCTACACAAACTCTCCATTTCCCATTCTTCTTTTGAATCACGACCACATTTGCTAGCCACTTGGGAAATTTGACTTCCCTGAACATCTTGGACTTCAATAGTCTTTCAACCTCTTCTTGATTAATTACGTTTCGTTCTGGAGCAAACTTCCTTCTCTTTTGCCAGATAGGCTTGAAAGACCTGTCAATTCCAAGCTTGTGAGTTATAATATCCTTAGAAATACCTGTCATATCCTCATGCTTCCATGCGAATGTTGACATCCTGCATTTCAAAAAGTTAGTTAACTGATTTTCAATATCCTGAGGGATATTGGCTCCTACGAGCACCGAGATATCTGGATTATCCTGATCTAGGATAATTTTCTTTACATCCTGCTCTGAAGCCTCCACGATATCCTGGGCCTACATCTTTAATTGCTATGTTGCATTAGGTTTGGTTGAGGATTTCATCGAGGATGAGTAACATTCCTTTGCCTCATGTTGATCACTTTCCACCTTGACAAACCCCCAAGGAGTAGGGATCATGATACGCTGATGATAAGTTGACGGTACAGCTTTCATATCATGGATCCATGGCCTGCCCAATATGATATTATAGTAGGATAAGGAGTCCATCACACAGAAGCGTTGTATCGAATTGACCCCTTCAACATATACGGGCAGTTTTATCTCCCCAACAGTATTCTTTGCTTCTCCACTAAACCCTACAAGCACAGTGGACTTTGAGGTAATCTCCATCTCGGGGATGTTCATTCTCTCCAAGGTTTCCAATTGGATGATGTTGACCGAGCTGCCATTGTCCACCAATATCCTGTGTACAAAATGGTTAGCAACATATAAAGTTATTACCAAAGCATCATGGTGAGGATCCTGGACAGTATCCCTGTCATCACTATCGAACGTGATCACTTTATCAGTTGTCAGGGTCGATATCCTGGTTGGCTTATTTCCCCTTTTGGCCTTAGCCTCCTTTGCATGTGTTTTGGCTGCAGAATAAGAAGTTCCGCAGATATCGGACCCTCCTGAAATAAAGTTAATTATCTTGGCGTCGGCGGGAGGTGATGCTGCTCGTTCAGGATCCTTCTCAATATCCTGACCCTTATTCTTCTTTCTGCCCAGAAGATCCTTCAGATATCCTTTGCTTAGTAGGTAGCTTATTTCCTTCCTCAGGGCTATGCAATCCTCCGTAACATGTCCAAAATCCTCATGGAAGGCACACCACTTGGATTTATCCTTCCAATCAGCTTTTTGTTGGTTTTTCCTAGGCCACCTCGCTTTGTCTCCTAAACCCTGCATAGCATACATTAGTTCAGGTATATTAACAGAAAAACAATATCCCGACAATTCAGGATACTCCTCAGGATCTTCATCTTCAACAGCATTCACTTTCTTGCCGTCATTCCTGCCATATGGCTTAGAACGATATGGTTTGTATGAGGATTCTGACTTCCTGTTAGTTGATTCATATGTTGAGGATGCATTCATCCTCTCTTGCATTTTCTTATCATCTTCCAGCCTGATATATCTCAAGGCCCTGTTTTGAGCTTCGTCCAAGTTCCTGCAAGGATTCATTACAAGATCCTGATAAAATTGACGATCCTTCCGTAACCCCCTTTTGAACGCTTGTACTGCCGTAGCAATATCAAGATTCATGATATCCGGGGATTCTCTACTGAATTTGTTAACATAATCCCTTAAGGATTTTTGTGATCCTTGTGTTATCCTGTAAAGATCACTTGTTAGTTTCTCAAAGCTCCTGCTACAAGAAAATTGACTGATAAACAAATTAACTAAATGAGAAAATGATGTAATTGAATAAGGTGGAGCATTTAAAAGCCATTTTAAGGCCGATCCTGTTAAAGTTGAACCGAAGCCGTTGCATAAGCATGCTTCCTTAAGTTCTGGTAGGATTGGATTTGTTTCCATCATTTCCCTATACTAGGCAATATGCTCCTCAGGATATGTCATCCCATCATACAACTTTATGCTGGGAGTCTGGAATCTTTTTGGAATTTTAGCATCACAAATTGGATGAGCAAATCGGGATATCCTGTGACTATCATGGGATACTTTCGGTATAGGCTGCACTACTCCAGGAACACTTGATATCATATCCTTCAATTTTTGAAGTTCCCTGGTCAATACTGGTGTTACACCTATATCCTGCAAAGAATCAGAATTATTAGTAGCAGGGATACTGATATTGGTAAACATGTTACCATATCCTGGACCATATCCTGGGCCATATCCTGGGCCATATCCTGGATCCCTCACGGTCGATATCTTGGCGGATGATGGTATCTCCAGCATGTTGCTCCGGGACTGACTCAGTATCATGTTGCCTTGATTATCCTCGGTAAATGTTGCTGAACTAAAGATCAACATCCTGGGCTATAGAGGAGTAGTTGTATCCTCCACAGGTTTCCTGGAGTTTGACTTCAAGAATTGTATATCCTTCATGATCGTCTTGTTAGTTTCTTGCTGCCTCTTCATTTGTTCTTGTATACTACCAAACAAAGACAGAATTTCGTTATTAGAAGCAAGGATATGGGTTCTCCCTGAATTTCCGGATCTAGAAACATTCTGAGCAGCAGGAATTTCTCTCGGTGTGTGGCTTTCATTTCTCCTCTGAAAAGTTTGAACTTGTGAAGGTGGAGGAGGTAATGAACCAGCAGCAGCAGAAGTTGAAACAGACATGAAAGAAGAGCTCAAATTCGATTGAGAAGCCATTAGAAATAGTTTTGAAAAGAACTTCGAAAACAGAAAATCTAGTAATGATTTTAACAAAGTATTGATTAAAAATAGCACCACTTGCCCCACGGTGGGCGCCAAATTGTTTTGGTCAAAAATTACCTAAGCAATTAAGTGATCAAATTAGTTTTGTGAGGTAGTGTGCTAGTAATACTTTGTAAAAAATATGTTGGTTTGTTAATTTGCGAAAACAGTTTCAAGATACGGCTCAGGATATAGAGTTGTATATGTGATCAAACAATGAGCAAAAAATGTAAAGGGTGACACGAGATGTACGAGGAAAGCCCTTGATCAATCTAGATCGCCGGCATAAAACCTCGGGAGCTGACAATCGCAGCTGCCTTGTTCTTCTATTACTTCAAATATCAGGATACAGTGCAGGATATGGCGCAGATCAATGCTAAGTGGTACAACGATTACAAGTGTTGAGTGTTTGTGCGTGATAGAAAGAAAAAAGAAGTGTGAGTTCGAGAGTGGAGAAAAAAGTGTGTGTTCCTATCGATCTGGCCTCCTATTTATAGTTACAAGTAACAAACTAACTCTCCTATTATTCCGGGATGCTGGGAATATTCCATTCTGAACGTTGGGGGACTCTTTTAACTTGTTTTCCACGTGCTTATTAACTATAAAACCGGGTCTTCAGCTCATATGACCGTTACAACCTCAATAGCATTGACCAGCATCCGATATTCTCGCGGAATATGCCTTTCTTCTATTCTGACCGTTACAAGACCCATTCTTCCACCATCAACGTCCATTTTTCAACCACCTTGAGTGAATCTTCAGGTAGATCAAGTCCTTTAACGTTGGTACCTTGCAACCAAAGAAAATCGTTAGTAACTGCCAGGATACTGCGTCAGGATGTTACCAATATCCTGGTCTGGTATCCTGATCTATACTGCCTCAGGATGTTACCAATATCCTGGTCCGGTATCCTGATCATAAACAGCTAACATGAAATCAAGATATAGTGTCAGGATATGGGCTCAGAATTTCACCCATAACAGTAACCCTGAGGGTTTCTGATGTTCGGCTTTAACTTGTGAACAGGTCAGACATTTAGCAATATAGTTGGCTATATCCTTTTTCATTCTTATCCACTAGAAATTCTTTCTTAGATCTTGATACATCTTATCAATTCCGGGATGTATCGTATACTTAGACTTATGGGCCTCTTCTAGAATTCTATGGCGTAGGTTTCCTTGTTTAGGTATCCACATCCTTTTCTTATGGAACTTCCAAATTCCATCTGATCCTTCTTCTAATTCCTTAATCACTCCTTTTAAACGTTCAACATTGTCCTTGAATGTTTTTTCCTGTACCTCTCTAATTTGTTCATTTAAATCTATCTGCGGATTTAATTTGAGAGAGCGTACTCATTTCGGCTTCTCATGATACTTTCGACATAAAGCATCAGCTACTACATTAGTTCTTCCAGCATGATACTCACTAAGAATTTCCGTCCAGCGTCTCTGTCTCATATTTAATTCTTTTTGCCCAAAAATATACCTTAAACTCTGATGATCTGTGAAGACAACAAATTTACTTCCATATAAAGAGTGTCTCCAAATTTTAAGGGCAAAAACTACGGCTCCTAACTCTAGATCATGGGTTGTATAATTCTCTTCATATTTCTTAAGTTGTCTAGAGGCATAAGGCATAACCTTTTGACATTGCATCAACACACATCCATATCCTAACTTAGACGCATCGATCACAATACACTATAAAGTCTTCAGTTCCTTCTGGTAATGCGAGTATAGGTGCGTTGGTTAACTTTTTCTTAAGAATCTTAAAGGCTTCTTCCTGTTTTGGTACACATTTGAACTTAACTGATTTACAGGTCAGTTTGGTTAGTGGAATGGCTATCCTAGTGAAATCTTGGATAAATCGTCTATAATATCTGGCTAATCTAAGAAAACTTCTTACTTCTGTTGGCGACTCAGGGACTTTCCATTTGGTAATTGCCTCGATCTTTGTGGGATCCACATGAATTCCTTCGTGATTAACCAAATGTCCAAGGAATTGCACTTCTTGCAACAACAATTCACATTTTGAGAATTTAGCATAAAGCTTCTCTTTTCTCAATAATGTCAGAAGTGTATGCAGATGCGCTGCATGTTCCTCTTTACTCTTAGAGTAAATTAGATTATCATCTATAAAGACAATTATGAATTTATCCAGGTATGGTTTACATATCCTATTCATCATGTCCATAAATGCGGCAGGGGCATTGGTTAAACCAAATGGCATGACGGTAAATTCATAATGACCGTACCTTATTCTGAAAGCAGTTTTAGGAATGTCCTCTTCCTGTACTTTCAATTGATGATATCCTGAGCGTAAATCGATCTTAGAAAAGAATCGAGTTCCTTGAAGTTGATCAAAGAGATCATCGATCCTCGGTAGTGGGTACCGATTCTTAATCGTAATCTTGTTTAATTCTCGCTAATCAAAGCACATACGCATTGATCATCTTTCTTTTTAACAAACAACACTGGTCCTCCCCACGATGATGAACTTGGTTGTATGAAACCATTGTCAAGAAGTTTGTCCAATTGTTTCTTCAGTTCCTCCATCTCTGTTGGTGCTAGTCGATATGGCGCTTTGGCAATCGGTGTCGTCCCTAGTATTAGGTGAATTCTAAATTCAACCTCTCTATCAGGCGGTAATCCAGGTAACTCTTCTAGAAAAACATCTGATAATTTAGATATTACAGGAATATCTTTTAATTCTTTTTCCTTAGTGTTAATGATTATGGAAATCATATACACTATGGCCCCTCTCCTTACATAACTTGCAGCTTTCATCACAGAGATGAATTTAGTTGATCTGATTGGTTTGTCTCCTCAGATTGTGATCTTTTCACCACTTGGTGTACTTACTTGTACTGACTTTTGATCACATAAAATACTGGCATGATTGGCTACCAAACAATCCATTCCTAATACACTATCGAATCCAACTAGATTCATTGGGTAAAGGTTAGCAAAGAAATGATGGTTCAAAATTTCTATTCTTGCTCCCTGCAAGATTTCACTAATCTTTATGGATTCTCCATTTGTCGTTTCCACCAGACAGTCTTGTTGAAGTTTGGTTAATGGTTGATTGAGAAGTTTGATGAAAGAAGTATTGTAAAACTTTGGTTTGCACCAGAGTCAAATAATACTTTGGCAAAAATGTCGTTAACTAAAAACATACCGGCAATCACATCTGGAATCATCTTAGCTTCTTCAGCTGTTAGAACGAATGCTCTGGCATTCTTCTTGGGTCCTTCAGCTGGCTTAGCTTTGCTGGTTGCTGCTAGAGCTAGTTTCGGACAATTCGTTTTAATGTGCCCAGTTTCTCCATAATTGAAGCATAGCCTATTGCTAGGTTTCGATCGACATTCTTCTTCCTTATGTCCGGGATTTTTTTCAAAAATTACAATAACTTGCACATCTCTCATAATACTTCTTTTTACAAGTCTTGCAATAAGTTGGAGAGGAAGAACCTGTTCGTTTTCCACTGTTGGAATTACCGTACGAAATTCCTAGGTAAACCTTTGAGCTAGGTTCTTTCCCTGGTTTTCCTCTTGTGTGCGTACCAATTCATCAGTCAGGGGGTTGGTTAATTCTACTGCTTCTACTATGGTTTGTGGCCTAGCTGCCTTGACTACATGTCTAATTTCACTAATTAATCCCCAAACATAACGGGAGATTAATACTAGCTCAGGTGAGGCTAAGGTTGGCACTATTCTAGCATATTCAAAGAATATGGTAGTGTAACCTTTGCAGTCTATTCTAGTCATTTTTTTTATTTAGGAACTTATTGGTGATTTGTTCCTTTTCATGAGGAGGACATAATTTTTTTCGACTATTTCTTTAAAATTAGTCCACTCTATTCCATAAACTCTGTCTCTTCCTCTATACTGGAGAATAGTATTCCACCATTCTAAGACTGCATTTTTGAAAAGATTAGAAGCAAACATAATCTTATCTTCATCTACACATTTACTTATTTTTATGACTGCTTCTATCTTTTCTATCCAGCGCAAGGCTGAAATAGCTCCTTCATTGCCTGAGAATTCTATTGGTTTGCAAGCCAAAAATTCTTTATAAGAACAACCGTAAGAGACAGTTCTTCTTCTTTTAGGAATTGGAGCTTGGATTATTGGTCCATTATTATCGTTCACACTGTGACTTGGTTCAGTGTGTTGGCGTTTACTTCCATTTACAGATTTATTATTTTCTGCTTCTTTAACAGTCTTCATAATATAAGACATAGCATCTATAAATCCTTGTGCTACTATATGTTCGATGGCACTGTTATCTATTTGGTTTCTGTTATTCTCATTATTTGGGTTTTCCTAATTTACTTCGTTGTCCATCTGAATTGGAAACATTTATCAGGTATTAATTATCACATAATAAAATCTAATACAAACAATCACACAAACATATTGATCAATGGTCGAACATTGCGACTTTTACTCTTTTCATATATATATATATAGGTAGAGGATCCTGTAAAAAGTGCTCAAAGTGTGAGAAGTGTATTATAACACTATATATAATACTATATAACACCATATAAACACCGTATAACGATATGTAACACCATATAATACCATATAACACTATGTAACACTATATATCATTATATAAAAAAAATAACACCATAGGTTGTCTGATAGCATGTCTGTGATAAATGTATAGTGTTATATTTGTTATATAATGATATATAGTGTTACATAGTGTTATATGGTATTATATGGTGTTACATATTGTTATACGGTGTTTATATGGTGTTATATAGTATTATATATAGTGTTATAATACACTTCTCACACTTCTCACACTTTAGGCCCTTTTTACACTATCCTTACCATATATATATATGCGTCGATTACAAACTACAACTGGAAATTAAACACACTAATAGTTATGCATCAATATCTATTTTATTCTATCTATCTTAGTTTTAGTTTTTTTTTCAAAATACGAAATTACACATATATCTAGGTATTATTCTAGGTATCATGTATCCAGTACTGCATTTCATTCTCATCATATTTCCAAACTAGTTTCTCCCCTATCTGTCGGATTCTATTTCCTTCGTTTACTAAACTTTCGCCATACTGATGGAGTTCTTGTGTTGGTGCATACATCTGTCGACTTCGTCTTATATCGAGTCTGGGTTGCGTTGCGGATCTTATCGAGCAGGATATCATCATATTGCATGATGACATCATCAATGACATCATAGAGATGACATCACAAGTGACATCATCATTATAATCTGTGCATATGAGACAAAACATGAGACATCCGTTTGAATTGAAGTTTGATTGATCGTTTGAAAAGGTCCAATTAGGATGACCGTTTGAAAGCATGGCCGTTTGAAGCATGACAGTTTGAAGCTGACCGTTTGAAGTGGCTGTCCGTTTATAGCATGTCATGTCCGTTTGAAGGGAGCCATGACACCTTCAAATGGTCAGGTCCTTCTCTATAAATACCCTTCAAACGTTCATCATTTGTAACAATTCAAGATTTGATACCGAGGTACTGCCGGTTTATTCTCTGATTGTAAACATTGTTAATTGAATATACAAGAGGTTTAAAGTGTATTTCAAGCTGTTTCCAAGTCCGTTTCTCTGTTTCCGCCTCTGAAACGGACGAGAGCTCTTCTGAACGACTCGTTCGGGTCGAAACACGATCCTACATCTTGCACACATTCTCGACTCATTGTTGGGTTTAACGGTGGTTCTGCTACTGGTTCATCGGGAGTATATAGGGCCGAGTACGATCTATTGTCGTCTAACCATGGATCATTTATTCTGAAGATATTGGGGTTGGGATTCTAGGTAACTCATTGGGATCGAATGCAGGTATCAGGAATTGGTTTTCCTGGTTGGGTTCTAGCATTTGTTGGTCTAGGAATATGGGTAACAGTGGTGGTTCAACTATTTGGTTTAGTTTAGAGACTACTGCGGCAGTGGCTAGCATATGGAAATCTGCCAACTGCCCTATCTAGTTCTTCTTCCCACGGTGGTCAATTGACTACTTCCTGAGTTTAGGAATTTACTTCCCTATTGGATTTTACTATCGCTCTTTGTTGTTGTAATTTCTAAATCCTCTTCCTCCTCTCATGTGCTCCAATATTAAACCATCCTCTCTTTTTAGAAGGGAATGGTTCCTCAGACTGTGCCTTAAAAATAAATATTACTTCCTCAGTATCAGCTGAGTATCCTGAGGGATTTGGCTGAGATGTGGTTCCTTTATCTTTTGGGGAACTAGCTAATTGACGATAAGTGTCAGATGTACCTTGCTCACTCATACTGTAAACTAACAAATTGTCAAATAACACAAAACAATAATATACATATTCACACATAATTACATAAATTATTTCCTAACACAAAATTTAAGTGTCAGTAGAACACTTCATTGCCTTAAACCAGTGGTTGTAGCTCTGATACCACCTTCTATCGCAACCCCCGACCCCAGCCCCGGGAGGCGGGCGGCCGTGAGCGCTCAGAGCTGGTGGTATCAGCGTTTATTAATTTGGCAGCGGAAATAAGACATCTGGACCGTAGTTAGGAAATGTTTTATCAAAGTTAAAACACCAAACTTTTTATAATAAATGAATGGGCTAAAACCTAAGTTTCCATTACAATATGTTTATAGGGATAAACCCTAATTTATTGAAAACAAAACTCATTTTTAGTTAGGTAACTTTTATAGCCACTTTTCCAAGCCTTCACTGCTCTCCAACTGGCTTCTATTAGCTTCACATTAATTACCTGAAACACATTTATAATAAGGTTTTACCAGAAAGAAACACTGGCGAGTGAATCCCAGTTTAATCAAAACAGTTTTATCATTTTACAATATTGAGGGCTTCCGCAATTACATTTGTTTATATCTATCCAATTACCCCTTTGGTACTATCAATCCTGACTTGTGGTCATGCTATTATTCCAATAGTAACGTGTTTCAAGTAATATATACAAAACCCCAACATACCGGCAGTACTTGTAGAATCACAAATACTCAATTACTATTAAGCATAATTTAAAACATTTGAGGTTTTGATTAAACATTTTGACTCACAAAAATATACTTACAAAAGGGTGACAAAAAGAGAATGTACTCACATTGTTTACTTAGGTAAAACTAAAGCTTCCTCGTGAATCTCCTGGTTATTTATCTATTTAAATTCAAACAATGCACACATGTTAATAAAATAATCCAAATCATATTAACCGTACAACTCAAGACAGAACTCCAATGACTGGGTCAGGCAGAGCCTTGACATGAATTACGGAGTCCTAGATCAATCGGGTGTAACACGAGACAGAACTCCAACGACTGAGTCAGGCAGAGCCTTGACATGCGTTACTATAACACTTATAACACCGCTATACGCCCTAAAATACACCCCGTATACGAAAAGTGGGCCCCAGATACATTATTTTTTTAAAAATTAAATAAAAACAAAATTTAATGGTCTCTGGCGGGACGTGACAGACCCCTTAGGATCTGTCGCGGGGCGCGAGCGAGTAATGGGTGGCGGAACCCTAGGCCGCCACGTGTCCTGCCATTCGTCGAACCTATACTCGTGACTGATCAACCCTACGCCCTACTACACCTAGCTCACGGGGGGCGACGGCCCCTCTTATCTCCGTCGTGGGGCGTGAGAAACCCGCCAAACAATCCTATAAATGGAGGGTTTCGGCCTTCAGTCCAAACCGTTCATTTTCTATCTTTCTCTCTCAAATTCTGCATAGAAATTATAATACTCGGGTGTAATACCCACTAAAATAGCGAAGCTCTGCCTCGATGTAAGTTTCATAACCCCCAATTACGTGTTAGATACGCTGCCCGATTGATCTAGTGCTCCGTAACGCATGTCGAGGCTATGCCTGACTTAGTCGTTGGAATTCTGTCTCGGGGAGGGTATAACTAATGTAAATTGAGTTATTATACTAACACGTGTGCATTGTTTAATTAATAGATTATAACCAGGAAGTCACAAAGGAAATGCCTAAAGTAGCAAAGTGAGTAATCTCCTTTTTGTGAAACCTTTTTGTAAACTTTTTTTACAAAACCTCAATTGTTTTTACATTATAATTAACAGTGATTGAGTATTTGTAATTCTACAATTATCGTCGGTATGTTGGGGTTTTGTATACAAAATTTGTTACTACACTGTGAGTAGTAACATTACCACCAGTCAGGATTGACAGTCCTTGGGTGGTAATTAAGGTAGAAATGTAAACAAATGTAATTGAGAGATCGCCCTTAATGCTGAAAAAGGATAAAACTTTTCTTGATTAAATTGGGATTCACTCGCCAATATTTCTTGCTGATAAAATGTTTTTAAACACGTTTCAGGTAACAAAATATGAAAGCCAATTAGAAGCCAGCTAGACATCTCTGAATGCTTGGAAAAGTGGCTATAAAAGTTACCTAAATAAAGAAGATGTTTTATTTCAATAAAACAGGGTTTATCCCTAAAAACATGTTTGTAATGGAAACTTGGGAATTTCTCTTGTATTTAATATTATAAAAATGCGGTATTTTACTCTGATAAAACATTTCCAAACTACGGTCTTAATGTAAATTCCACTGCCAAATTGATAAACACCGATACCACTGATACTAGTTTGCGGCCGCCCGTTCCCTAGTAAATTGGGGCCGGGGGTTGCGACAGAGACTGGTATCAGAGCTACAGCCACTGATTTCAGCCACAGAAGTGTTCTGCTGAAACCAAAATTTTATCCATAATGTTATGAAATAATCTACGTGATTACATGCATATCAGTATATTATTTTTTTGTGTTATTTGACAATTTGTTAGTTTACAATATGAGTGATCAAGGTCCGTCAGACGTTTATCATGAATTGTCTAGTTCTCCTAGAGATGAAGGAACTTCTTCCCAGCCTACCCCCTCGGGGTATTCAGCTGACACAGAAGAGGGGATTTTCATATTCAAAGCGCAATCCAAAGAGCCATTCCCTACCAAAAAGAGAGCATGGTTCAGTCGGGGAGCACACGAGCGTAGGAAAAGAATGAGGAAGTTACAGCAGCAATGAGCTTTAGTGGCTGCAAATAGGGAGATGAATGCCCAGACTCAGGACATAATCCATAGACGATTGGCCAATTTCCACATACTAGCTACCACAGCCGCAAACCCAAACTTAGAACAAATCATAGCACCACCGCCATTACCACTGTTTCCAACTCAACCCATGGAAATAGAACCTAACCCCGGAGACCAGATTCCAATGCCTGCCTTCGACCCAAACGAAATCCCTAGAGTCCTAGCACCCCATCCTCCAGATTATGACCCATGATTTGACGACTATAGAGATTATCGACAACTCTACCCTCTAGAGGAGCCTATACAAAACCCAGTAGCACCTTACCCTAACCTTGACCCTCTAGATCCATATTGGGATAATGACTAGTATATTCGGTAAATCCTAGAGAACCCATACCCATAGAAGGAACCGATGCCCCAGTACCCTGACCTGATACCAGCACCCGCACCACCCATGAGTACCGAGAACGTGTAGGAACTCCGCACTTTTGGTGAGGAGTTATTATATGAGAGTAAAAAAGATAAGGCAAATAGGGGAGAGGCTCGTCTAGAAGTACGACGAGCGTAATATGCAGTTTAGGATGAACCCCCACTAGTAATATATATATACATATAAATATATATGTATATATAGAAACGGGATTAGGAGAAAACGCTCAAAAGTGTGAGAATGGTGAGAACGCTTCCTGGCCCAACACGTGTCACCCCGCTTAGAAAAGGGCGGAGGGGCTTTTTTGTCCTTTCATCTTCTGCTTTTCCAGTTCCGCTTTTCCCAATATTGTTTTAATTTTTGGTTTTTAAGATTTTTGCGTTAACCAAATTCAATAATTAATGACGTTTAATGGTTTCATTGTATTAACATTTTGGCGTTTATGGCGTTTATTCAAATCGTATGCCATTGGAACCCAGGGGGTGAGGAAATCTATTTGAATGGCGTTTTCCAAGGCGTTTTAAACAGGATGGCCCATTGTTCTATTATTTTTTATAAACATTTTGGCGTTTGTGTTATCTTGGCCTTTTACTATTGTTAGATTATATTTCAACCACAGGGAAAAAAATACAAGCGATGAAAATAAATTAAAAATCCTAACCGGATCTCTCTTCACAATCTTCACTGTCATCAGTCTCTCTCTTCTTTAATAGTACCAGAACTGTTACCAAATATATGGCGTTTTTTGTAAAACTTAACAAACCCATTGGTTTGATTATTTTGCCTGCTCATCTGTTGAACTAGCTTTTTTGTGAATGTTGGGGACAAAGATCTATGACTTGTGAGTGGGTTTTTCGCTTTTTCTTTATCTTGATCTTCATCTTTATAATCAACCCACTCTTCAGTGTCATTGATCTCTTCTCCTCATCCAAACTTTCTTCAAGAACAAAAAATACAAAATGCCATATTACTGGCATCAGTATCTTTTTTTTGAATTTTTGTCCATCTCATGCAGCAAAATCTTTCTGAATTACTCCCTTCCGATAACAATTCATTCAGTGAAATTTCATGAAGGACAATTATAAATATCCAAGAAAGCATATTAGCCATCTTAGATTTTTTTATTTTTTGGCATTTTTCAATGAGTGGTATTTAGTAGTATTGACGTTTGTTTTTTTTATGTTTGATCAAATGGAAGTTGCTGAGACGTATCATTTTATAGGATGTCTTTTTGGCGCCTAAGTTTGGCGGTTCATTATTATAATAAAGTATTCGTCTTTTCAGTTACTGTGTTGTAATTATTGTTTTTGATAAGATTTATCTCTGAAGTCTTTAACACGTCCCATCTTTCAAGTTTGGCGTTTTAGATTCTAATATGATAAATTTTCCCTATCTTCAGTATTACTGATTTGTATTTACTGTTTCTAATTACATTTTTAAGTTTTCTTTTTTTTTTTTATTTTGGGTTTTTTATAGTACTTTTTCAAAGTAATTTTATTATAGTTTTGGAGTTTTTGGGGGCGTTTAACGGGATGATATCGTTTAAACAAGCATTTTGGCTTTTTTGACGTTTTTATTATATATGGCATTTTTATTATATAACAATCAACTGAAAAGGAAAATAAAAAAAAGAATACATAAACAATTGATCTTCCAAATCTTCACTGTCACCAGTCTCTTTCTTTTTTTTTGAATCATGTTAACTGGCTGGTTCGACTTTCGTATGATTCATATTGTTTTTTTTTTTGTTTTTCAAGTAGTTTTTTGTGTTGCTGTTTGGAAGCACACAGTCTGACATCAGCATCTTTTTCTTGAAGAACTGTCCATCTAATGCAGCAAAATGTTATTGAGTTTAGACATTTCAGCCAACAATCTTGAATTTCACAATGAATGATGTTTAATTTTTTTAACTTTTTTGGTGTTTTACCGATAAAAAGAATGCCACGAAATAAGAACACCATAAACCTCAAAATTTGATAATGCTAAAATCAATAATGTTTTGCTGTATGAGATGGACAACATTGTTAATCCTCGGTTAAGAAAGATAACTGACAATGTTGTCCACCCCATACAGCTAAACTTTATTGACAACAAATCTCAATAATGTTTTTGTATGTTTTGGCGTTATAAATTGGATGAAAGTTGAGGATTAGTCAATAAGATTTTACTCAATGAAATGTACAACATCCTCACTTAAGGATTTTGTCCATTTCATTGAGCGAAATCTTACAGACAACCAAACTGAATTTCAAAAAAAAAAAACGTTTTTGGTTAGAAGGTATTTGATGTTTGGGTTTTTTGGGGTTTCTAAGGCGAATGAGACATATCAAATATGGCGTTTGGGATTTTTTGTGTGTTTTTAATTGAAGGTCTGAGATGTTGTATATATAGGATTTTTTTTTGTTTTTTAGGCGGGATTTTACTATAATTAAGTTTGGCGTTTTATACATAATGGCGTTTTTACTTAGAATGTTATGTGATTTTTGTTTTTGGCGTTTTATTTCATGAGATGGCGTTTTGTATGGAGAAGTCAAAAGACCTTTTTACCCTTACTGAAGCGCGTCCACGTAATAAAATTGATGTTATTTACGAAAACGCCACCGCGCCAATCTAGTCCATAGATTGTTTTAATTGGACGATTGATAGGCGTTCTCACCGTTCTCACACTTTCTACCGTTTTCTCTAAATCCCGACCCTATATATATGTGTGTGTAGAAAAAAATCAACGAAAATAAATAGTCTAATCCCTACTGATGCATAACTAGTATTGAATTTTAAATTTAGTTACAGTTTGTAAAAGATGCATATATATAAAATATAGTAAATGTCGCAATGCACGACGATTTTGATTAAGTGTTTGTTTGTGTGGTTACTCGCATTAAACATTGTTTTGCGATATTAATACTTGGTAAATGTTTATAATCCAGATAGACAACGAAGTGAATCAAGAAAACCCGAATAACGATAACCAATTAGATAACAGTGCCATCCAACACATAGTGGCACAAGGGATTATAGACGCTATACCATATATTATCAAAACGGTTAAGGAAGCAGAAAATAACAAAACTAATAGTGGAAGTAAATGACCACCTACTGAACCCAGTCACAGCGTAAACAATGGGCCATTACTTCAATTGCCTATTCCAAAAAGAAGAAGAACCATGTCTTATGGTTGTTCTTACAAAGAATTCTAGTCTTGTAAACCAATAGAATTCTCGGGCAATGAAGTAGCCATTGCAGCTCTACGCTGGATAGAAAAGACTGAGGCAGTCTTAAAAATAAGCAAGTGTGCTGAGGAAGAAAAAATCATGTTTGCCTCCAATCTTTTTAAGAATGCCGCTCTAGAATGGTAGAACACTATTCTCCAGTCTAGGGGAAGTGACAGAGTCTATAATATTGAATTGACTGAGTTTAAGAATATGGTTGAAAGAAAATTCTGTCCTCCCAATGAAAAAGAACAGATAGCTAATAAGTTCTTAAACCATAGAATGACTGGAGTGGACTGTAAGGGCTACACTAGCGTATTCTTCGAATATGCTAGAATAGTACCAACCCTAGATTCACCAGAACTAGTATTAATCTCCCGTTACATATGGGGATTAATCAGTGAGATTAGACATGTAGTCAAGGCAGCTAGACCACAAACTATAGAAGAAGCTGTAGAACTAGCAAATACCTTGACTGATGAACTTGTACGTACACAAGAAGAAAACCAGGGGAAGAACCTAGTCTAGTACACAAGAATTTCGCTACGGTAATTCCAACCGTGGGAAGAATGTAGGTTCTACCTCTACACCTTATTGTAAGGCCTGTAAAAGGAAGCATTCAGGAAGATGCTCCACATACTGCAATTTCTGCAAGATACCAGGACACAAGGAAGAAGATTGTAGGAAGAAACCCAGTAATGGAGTATGCTTCAACTGTGGAGAAAAGGGACATATTAAGCCGAACTATCCGAAACTAGCTCCAGCCATGAACAACAAGACTACTAAAAATGCTAGATCATTTGTTCTGACAGCCGAAGAAACAAAGATGATTCCGGACTTGATTGCCAGTACGTTTTTAGTTAATGATGTTTTTGCTAAAGTATTATTTTACTCTGGTATGAACCAAAGTTTTATTAATACTTCATTTTGCAAACTCCTCAATCAACCATTAACTAAACTTCAACAAGAATGTCTAGTAGAGACAGCAAATGGAGAATCCATTAGGATCATTGAAATCTTGCGGGGAGCAAGAATAGAAATCTTAAACCAAAATTTTATTGCTAGTCTTTACCCAATGAATCTGGCTGGATTTGATATTGTATTAGGAATGGATTGATTAGCAGTCAATAAAGCCAGTATTCTATGTGATCAAAAGTCGATCAAAGTAAATTCACCAAAGAGTGAAAAGATCACAATTAAAGGAGATAAGCCATCTAGATCCACGAAATTCATCTCTGTAATGAAAACAGCCAGTTATGTAAGAAAAGGGTCACTAGTGTATATGATTTCTATAATCATTAACACTAAGGGAAAATAATTGAAAGATATTCCCGTAGTATCTCAATTCTCAGATGTTTTTCCAGAAGAGCTACCAGGACTACCGCCGGACAGGGATGTCAAATTCAGAATTCATCTGCTACCAGGGACAGCACCCATTGCCAAGGCACCTTACCGCTTGGCACCAACAGAGATGCAAGAATTGAAGAAACAATTGGATCAACTTCTGGAAAAAGGATTCATACAACCCAGTTCATCGCCACGGGGAGCACCGATCCTGTTTATTAAGAAGAAAGACGGGTCAATGCGCATGTGCATTGATTACCGAGAGTTGAACAAAGTAACGATTAAAAATCGGTATCCATTACCGAGAATCGATGATCTGTTTGATCAACTGCAAGGAGCTCGATTCTTTTCTAAGATCGATTTACGCTCAGGATATCATCAACTGAGAGTACAGGAAGAGGACATTCCTAAGACCGCTTTTAGAACAAGGTATGGCCATTATGAATTTACCATCATGCCATTTGGTCTAACCAATGCCCCAGCCGCATTTACGGACATAATGAACATAATATGTAAGCCATATCTGGATAAATTAATAATTGTCTTTATAGATGATATTCTCATTTACTCTAAGAGTAAAGAGGAACATGTAGCACATCTGCGTGCACTCCTAAATTTGCTGAGAAAAGAAAAGCTTTATGCAAAATTTTCAAAATGCGAATTTTAGTTAGAAGAAGTACAATTCCTTGGACATTTAGTTAATCATGAAGGAATTCATGTGGATCCCACAAAAATCGAGGCGATTACTAAATGGAATGTCCCTAAATCACCAACGGAGGTGAGAAGTTTTCTAGGACTGGCCGGTTATTATTGACGGTTTATCCGAGATTTTTCTAGAATAGCTATTCCCTTAACAAAATTGACCTGTAAATCTGTTAAGTTTGAATGGGGACCAAAACAGGAAAAAGCCTTTAGAATTCTTAAGCAAAGATTAACCAACGCACCCATACTAGCGTTACTAGAAGGAACTAAAGACTTTGTAGTTTATTGTGACGCTTCTAAATTAGGTTATGGATGTGTTGATGCAACGTCAAAAGGTTATAACCTATGCCTCTAGACAACTTAAGAATCATGAAGAAAACTATTCAACCCATGATTTAGAATTAGGAGCTATAATTTTTGCCCTGAAAATTTGGAGACATTATCTTTATGGTAGTAAGTTTACCATTTTCACCGATCATAAGAGTTTAAGATATGTTTTTGGGCAAAAGGAGTTAAATATGAGACAGAGATGCTTGATGGAAATTCTTAGTGACTATGATTGTAATATCCAGTATCATGCAGGAAAGGCTAATGTAGTAACTGATGCTTTAAGTCGAAAGTATCACGAAAAACCAAAAAGAGTACGTTCTCTTAAATTAAATCTGCAGAAAGATTTAAATAATCAGATTAGGGAAGTACAAGAATCAGGAATCAAGGACGATACTGAAAAATTGAATGAAATGATTAGGGAATTAGAACAAGGAACATATGGAATTTGGAGATTCCATAAGAGACGGATTTGGATAGGTATGAGCAATTGGTATAAAATACCGTTCCGATCCCGATCCCGAAATCCCGACCCCGAATTTTTTTGGTACCGGAAATGGTATCGGTATTTGCTCATCCCTAGATTTGGATACCTAAACTAGGAAACCTACGCCACCGAATATTAGAAGAAGCTCATAAGTCTAAGTATACGATACATCCTGGAAGTGATAAGATTTATCAAGACTTAAGAAAGAATTTCTGGTGGATAGGAATGAAAAGGATATAGCAGCTTATGTTGCTATGTGTCTAACCTGTTCACAGGTTAAAGCTGAACATCAGAAACCCTCAAGTTTATTGCAGCAATTAGAAATGCCAATATGGAAATGGGAATTGATAACAATGGACTTCGTTAACAATGGATTTTGATACAATCTGGGTGATTGTAGACAGGCTAACCAAGTCTGCTCATTTCTTACCGATGAAGGAAACTTTCAGTATGGAACAATTAGCCAAGTTGTATGTGAATGAAATAGTTTCAATACATGGAATTCCTTTATCAATTGTTTCTGATAGAAATAGCCGTTTTAATTCTAATTTTTGGATAAGTTTCCAAAAAGCAATGGGAACCAAGCTAAATGTAAGCACCGCTTATCTTCCTCAAACGGATGGACAAAGCGAAAGGACAATTCAGACAATGGAAGTTATGCTTAGAGCTTGTGTAATTGATTTCGGAGGAAATTGGGATGATCATTTACCATTAATAGAATTTTCCTACAATAACAGCTAACATTCCAGTATCAATGCTGCACCATTTGAAGCATTTTATGGACGAAAGTGCTGAACTCCAATCTGTTGGGCAGAAATTGGAGAAAAGCAACTGTCTAGACCAGATATAGTACAAGAAACAACGGACAAGATTGTTCAAGTACAGGAAAGATTAAAAGCAGCACGCGATCGACAAAAGAGTTATGCTGATAACAGGCGAAAACCGTTGGAATTTCAGGTAGAAGACAATGTATTATTAAAATTTTCTCCTTGGAAAGAAGTGGTAAGATTCATCAAAAGAGGAAAGCTAAGCCCTAGGTATGTTGGACCCTTTGAGATTATGAAAATAATAGGACCAGTAGCTTATCAGTTACAACTGCCAGAGGAAATGGCAGGAATACATGATGTATTTCATGTATGTAATTGTTTTGGTCAAAAATCAGGCTAGGATAATACAACCAAATCTTTGTTGTGAGGAATGATGCTTGAACAAATGTATGAATAACTTGCAAATGTTATGAACAAGTGACACAAGGATTTATACGAGGAAAAAGCCCTTGATCAAGAGTTGATCTCCGGCTTAAAAAACCTCGGGTGATGGAAACTACCGATCACCAACTACAATTAAACAAATGATTGTTACAACTCGGGATGATAACAATTGTTACAAGGATCACTAGTGTGCAAAAGTGCAAAAATGTATGAAATCGCCAAGTAAACTGTTGAGAGCTTATTGAGAGCTGTTACGAGAGTGTGTGTTTTTGCTAAATTAGCTAAGTGTTCTAATTCAAGCTTGATATCCCTTTTTAAATTTAGAAATAACTAAAAAAACTAACTATCCGCAATTCATGCTAGCTTCCCACGATCTCCATAACGTTCACTAAGCCATGCACGTGCGGAATATTGAGAGCATATTCTGCAAGAATATCGGCAAGACCAAGTCTAAGTCGTATACTCCTTCAAAACAAACTCAAACATAGCAAAGACAATCGTTAGTGTAAGGATAACCATGAGGATCCTGAATCCTGATCCTGCTACACCTTCTGAGGATCCTTAATTCAAACAGTATTGAGGATCCATGATCCTGGCAGTACTTGAGGATCCGTGATCCTTAGGATTGGAAAATCCTCCCCTAACAATTGCCCCCAAAATATAAGGAGTAAAGTGTAATTTTAACGAGTTATATTTTTGATCTTATCTCCAACTGACTAACGAATATATAGCCGTTTGGATCGAACTAGCCGTTGCTGGTCTTACGTCATTGAAATGACAATCCTGCAAAATCATCATTATAAATTCAAGTTAGAGATAAGGATCAGAAGGCATTTAAATTCGTGTGTTACACCCTTTAAATCCTCATTCGAAGATTGATCAGGTACTTCTCTTTCCCTTCTCTCTTCATCTTCTTCCGCTGTTCCTCTTCGAAATCTTTAAATCATAATGAAATTACGATCCTCCCCTGCCAAGGATCACCTGAAAGATAGTCCATTGAAAAGCCAAGGGATTATCAAAAACACTCCGAAGGAACTCTGCAGTTTCACTGATCCGGAGATCGACCGGATTCGCCATTGTTTTCCGGCGAACACCGTCTTCAAGCCCTTTGACCCTACCACCAAAAGTGACCTTATTTCTGAAACCTGGTTGCTTTTCCGGCCACTCCATTCCTGATAGGATACTCCTATCCTTTCCCTGCCTTCATGAATCCTTCTTCTCTCTCACCGGCATGTGCTACGTTCAGGCAATGCCAATGATGTGGAGGGTTTTATATACCCTAGAGAGAATCATTGAGCAGGAAGGCATAGAGTTGGGGATGTCGGAACTTGCTGAACTGTACAACCTTGTGAGCCATGGTTCACACCGTTTTTTATTCAAACATAAACCCGGTGATGCACACCCAATCCTCAAGACCACCAAGAATGACACGAACTGGAAGAAGCATTTTTTCTTCGTTAGGAGAGATTCTATCCTGGATGGGAAGGATCTCCCAAGAGAGTGGGCCACCCATGGTAGGATAGAGGATCCTTATAGAAGGATCATAGTATAACCCTGTTCCTGTTCCTGTGAGGATAACTGATCCTTTTTTGTTTTGTTTTGCAGCTATCTCTGTTTCTCATATTATTCCATCACCTGCAACAAAAGAGAGGATCGCTGCTTTCTGGAATCTTGATGCTGCAGTAAGATCATTTCAAGCAAACACCAAGGATTCTCAAGAAGTATCCTCCGGCTCAGTCACAATGTCAAGTAAGTATCCATGTTTATATATATGATTAAATGTAAATAAAACAAGAATACTTATCTGTTGTTTTGTATTGGTAGGCGCTGGAAAATCTTCGAAGTCAACCTCCCGCTTTAGTGTCAGTGATCTTAGCACTGTGGCTCCTCGGTCTGGAAAGAAGAAAACTACTGCTAGCCCAAGTGCTACAGTCCCTAAGCCTGTCATCTCTAAGGGCAAAGGAGGAAAGAAGAGGAAATCCTTTGAAGCTGATAACCTTGAAGGCCTGCCCCTCATCCGTCACCAGTTCGAGGAATACTTCAATGAGGTAAGGATCCCTGATCCTTAATCCTATCCTGCACGTATGAGGATAAGTGATCCTGAAATGAATCCATCTTTCTTTGCAGAAATTCGCTGAGATCCAGATGCTTTTTGATGCCTATGTTGAAGAGGCTGAGGTGAAAGAGTTGGACTTCCAGAAAATCTTCTTGGCTAAGGATGAGACTATCTCTCGCCTTGAGAAGGATCTAAACTTGGCAAAGAAGCAGCTGGTAATGGCCCACATCAATGCTGACCATGAGAAGAACGAGGTGATGGAGGATGCCAAACTCTCTGCTGCTATTGCCATGTACAAGACCAAGTTGCAGATGGCTCAAGAGGCTGAGGATCCTTACTTTGACAGGACCAACTGGGACCAGGAGGACTGGAAGGCTAGGCTGGCTGAGCTTGATGATGAGGAGGAGACTACAGAGGTCTTGATGTTGGAGGCAAGCGACAGTGGAGCTAAGGATCAGGCTGGTGATGCTGGGGCAGGAGATGGTGGTGATGCAGCGAAGGTGTGAGCAGCCGAAATAGGCGATGATGGATTTATCTAGACGCGGCCGGAGCCCATCTTTTATGATTTGGTAGTGGTTTTTGTTTTATGATGTTTTTCATGAACAATTTTTGGTTTGTAATAACTTAGACAATAGTTTTTAGGGTTGAGGATCATGGATCCTTGGACAATAGGTAGGATAATGGGTGGTGGATGGATCCTCTGTTTGGGGGATGAAACCACTTGTTATCCTTCCGCCTTTTGTTACCTGCACTTAGACCTTTGTCAAATATGGACACCCTTTGCCAACCCAAGTGGACGGGCCACGTTTTGCTGGTAGAAGTTTGGGTTGGCAATTTTGACAACCTTTTAAGGGTTTAACTATTGATAAATAAATAAAACTTTAATCTTTTGGCTTATCATGTGTTGTTACATTTGTGAATACTTTACTTTCCAGTTGCTATTATACACTCTGTTAGAATTCATAAGTTGAGGATAAAAGTTAAACAGATTATGTCAAAAAGTTTAGGATATGATCAAGGATCAAATATCCTATAATCGATAAATTCAAAAAAGGTAATGTAACTTAAGGATCATGAGTCCTGTTGTCAAAGAGTAAGGGTCACTTAGATAAACAAAGGATAAAATCAAAATGATCAAGGATCATACCTGAGAATCCAAGTTAGGATCCTAAACCTTTAACATTTACAATCAGGATAACCAAAAGACAAACCTTAGTAAAAGGTAAGGATCAAGGATCCTTAGCTATTTAACTTCAAAAACCTGAAACGGAACATAACTTGGGACTAAAGCATTATAAGAAAAGAGTTAGCAACTGGGGACAAGCCCAACAATTCTGGGGACAAGCCCAATATACTGGGGACAAGCCCAAAAAACTGGGGACAAGCCCAAAAAACTGGGGGACAAGCCAAAAAAAAACTGGGGACAAGCCCAAATGATCTTGTGTAAACTGGAGTGTGGCCATCACTGGCGACTATCCAAACTTAGTGACATGAAAATGCCAAAACCTTAGCTAACGTGAAAATGTTAGAAACCTTAGGAACGGATGTATGGTACGTCTACCATTATACGTAGGATCCCGGATACAGCCAGTACAATGAAATTGTCAGCCCCTAAAGCGCGTACTGGTCCCATTGCCATGAACTATACCAGGATCATCGTGCGCTGCTGGCGATACTAGGGACAGGCCCAAATAACTGGGGTCAAGCCCAAATAACTGGGGTCAAGCCCAAATAACTGAGGTCAAGCCCAAATAACTGGAGACTTCTATGGATACTCAATCCTTCGTTAAGGATACATGAACCTTCTACAAAACTCAGAATCAAGTGAAACGAGGATAAAGGATCCCGGATCCTTCTCCTTATATATAGGATAATTAAAGAATGAAATAGTTTGAGATTAGATCATTACCAAAATGAGGATCCTCTGTCCTGTAAGGGTCCTTCGAGGATATCGCTAAGGATCATGGATCCTTATCACATGAAGTATTTCTTCAAGTGGACAACATTCCAAGCTCTTGGTAGCAAATCACCCTCCATTGTTAGCAATCGATATACCCCCTTTCCCGCTTCAGCTTCAATTAGGTAGGGGCCTTCCCACTTTGGTGCCAACTTTCCATCATCAGGATTTGTGGAATTCTGAAATGCTTTCCTCAATACCATATCACCAACTTGGAACTTCCTGATCCTGACATTCTTATTGTAGGCTCCCGCCATCCTTTGTTGATAACTGGCCATCCTTATCCTTGCTAAATCCCTGAGTTTTTCTATAGTATCCAAGTCTTGAACCAAGTTTTTAGCATTTCCTTCAGGATCACGAATGCTTGTTCTTGTAGTAGGAACCACCATCTCTGTAGGGATTACTGATTCTGCTCCAAATACCAAAGAGAATGGAGTTTGGCCAGTAGTATTCTTGGGGGTTGTCCTATCAGCCCATAGTACATAAGGTAGTTCTTCTGCCCATTTTCCTCTCTTGGACCCAAGCTTCTTCTTCAAGTTGTTGATGATGATCTTGTTGGATGATTCTGCTTGACCATTAGCTTGTGGGTGGACTGGTGTTGATGTTATCATCTTAATCCCCCAGCTGTCATAAAAGTTAGTAGTTCTACTCCCAATAAATTGGGATCCATTATCACAAACAATTTCAGAAGGGATACCAAATCTAGTAATAATGTTTCTTTTAATAAAGGATATCACTTCCTTTTCTCTGACTTGAGTAAAGGCTTCAGCCTCTATCCACTTAGAGAAGTAATCAGTCATGGCAAGCATGAACACCTTTCCTCCTGGTGCTTTGGGAAGTTTACCAACTATATCCATTCCCCATCTCATGAATGGCCAAGAAGAGGATATAGGATGCAAGAGCTCTGCTGGTTGATGAAGGATATTACTATGTCTCTGACAAGGATCACACTTCTTAGCATAATCCACAACATCCTTCTTCATTGTAGGCCAATAGTATCCTGTCCTCAGGATCCTTGAGAACAATGCCCTGCCCCCAGTGTGGTTTCCACAATCTCCTTCATGAGAATCCTTTAGGACTTCTTGAATTTCAGGATCCTCTATGCATCTTAGATATGGACCTGCAAGAGATCTTTTATATAACATGTTATTCAATATTGTGAATTGAGATACCTTGATTTTGAAAGCCCTGGGGTTATCAAAATCAAGGTATCTCTCCATGTTGTATGTATCTCTTGATTGGAAGGATCCATGATCCTAAACGAGACTGTGCACCATCACTAGGAACCATTGCAGAATCCTCTTCTATCTCCATAGTTATGTGATCCTCAATAGCAATAGCCAAAACATGGATGATAGGGATCTTGATATCCTCTGGTATTTTCAAGGATGATCCTAGGTTGGCCAATGCATCAGCTTCTGCATTTTCTTCCCTAGGTACCTGTGTCAAACTAAAAGAAACAAAAGAGAGTGCCAATCCCTTGACTATCTTTAGGTATTTGATTAGCTTTTCACCTTTAACAGCATAGGATCCATTAAAGTGATTAGTAATTAACAATGAATCTACATGTACCTCAAGATACCTGATCCTCATATGCTTGGCAATTTGCAAACCAGCTATCAAGGCCTCATATTCAGCCTCATTATTAGTAGTTTGAAACTCACAAGCTTTGGAGTGGGGTATTATGTCCCCCTGTGGCGATTTTAGTAGTATTCCAAGTCCTGTTCCTTTGACATTAGATGCTCCATCAGTGAAGAGTATCCAAGGATCCTTAGTCTCTTCAAGCTACTGAACTTCTAACTCGGCTTCTTTTAGCAAGTCACTACTAAAATCTACCACAAAGTCAGCTAAGGCTTGGGATTTGATGGCAGTCCTTGGTTCATATCTTATATAATAAGCACTAAGATTCACTGCCCATTTAGCCATCCTTCCTGACATTTCAGGTTTCCTGAGAACATTCTTAATTGGAAAATTAGTCTTAACAATAATGGTATGAGTTTCAAAATAATGTCTTAGTTTAGTAGATGCCATAATCAAAGCAAGAATAAGTTTTTCTAAATGTGAATACCTGGATTCAGCATCAAGCAAACTCTTACTTACATAATAAACAGGATGTTGTGTACCTTCGTGATCCTTAACAAGGACCGCACTTACTGCTTTAGAGGATACCGCTAGGTACAAGGATAATACATCCCCTTTTTTCTGGTTTCATCAAGGCAGGAGCTGATGATAGGTAATCCTGAAGGGCTTTGAGAGCATTTTCATGCTTTTTAGTCCACTCAAATTTTTTGTTCTTTCTCAAAATGTCGTAGAATTCCTTGAACTTTTCGGATGATTTTGATATGAACCTATTCAATGCTGCGATCCTCCCTGTCAACCTTTGCACATCCTTAGCATTGGCAGGAGATTTGATATTCACAATAGCCTTAATTTGCTCTGGACTTGCTTCAATGCCTCTTTTTGTTACCATATAACCTAGGAACTTGCCTGCTTTAACACCAAAGTGACACTTTGAAGGATTCAGCTTCATATTGAATTGGTCAAGGATACTGAATGCTTCCTCCAGGTCTTTAAGGTGATCCTCAGCTCTCTTGGACTTAACCACCATGTCGTCTATATAGACTTCCATAGTGTGTCCAATTTGTTCCTTAAACATCATATTGACTAGCCTTTGATAAGTAGCACCTGCATTCCTTAGTCCAAATGGCATAGCAATATAACAATAGATACCAGTTGGGGTCATAAAGGCTGTATCCTCTTGATCATATGGTTCCATCTGAATTTGTTGAAATCCAGATAAAGCATCCATAAAAGTTAACAACTCATGACCCGCGGTAGCATCCACCATGGAGTCAATGATGGGTAATGGAAAAGGATCCTTGGGACATGCCTTGTTTAGATCAGGGAAATCGACCTGCTCGAAGCAATTTGTCTACCTCCTCCTGGATAATGGCATTCCTCTCAGGTGCAAACTTCCTTCTTTTTTGATGTATGGGCTTGAATAACCTGTCAATACCAAGTTTATGAGTAATTATATCTTTAGAGATACCTGTCATATCTTCGTGTTTCCATGCAAAGGTCGTTTTTTCCTCTTGAGGAAGGATACTAGATCCTGTTCAATGTTACTGAGGATCCCTGATCCTATGAAGACTTTGGATGCAGGATCATGAGGATCCACAAGGATTTCTTTCACATCATGTTCTCTTGCCTCAAAGACATCTCTTGGAGGATACTTTAGTTGCTATTGCTCCCTTGGTCTTGAGGATGGCTTCATTGATGAGGTATAGCAATTTTTTGCTTCTTGTTGGTCACTCTCAATCTTTATCACCCCCATGGACTAGGAAGCTTTACACATTGGTGATATGTAGATGCAACTGCCTTCATGACATGTATCCATGGCCTGCCAAGGATACCATTGCAACAAGATAAGCAATCTATAACACAAAATTTTTTATAAGAATGAAGTCCTTCAATGTAGATGGGAAGTTTAATGTCCCCCAATGTATTCTTGGTTTCTCCGCTGAATCCCACAAGAACTGAGGATCTTGGGATAATATCTGATTCAGGGATATTCATCTTCTTGAGGACATCAAGCTGAATGATGTTCACCGAGCTTCCTCCATCGATTAGGATCCTGCGAACAAAATGGTTAGAAATGAACAAAGTAATAACCAGACCATCATGATGAGGATCCTGAACATCAACACGATCATCCTCATCAAAAGTTATAACTTTCTCCTGTGTAACAGTAGAGGTCCGGATGGGTTTATCTCCATTATCCATCTTGGTTTCCTTGGCATGTCTCTTGGCTGCTGAAAAGGAAGTACCACAAATATCTTATCCACCAGATATGAAGTTTATAACTTGTGCATCTGCTGGAGGAGCAGGAGCTCTTTCTGGGTTCTTCTCAGGATCCTAGATCCTTGACTTCTTCCTTCCCAAAAGTTCCTTTAAATGCCCCTTGCTTAACAAGTAACCAATTTCTTTTCTAAGTGCAATACACTCTTCAGTGAGATGTCCGAAATCCTCATGATATGTACACCATTTGGACTTGTCTTTTGTTGCGGTTGGTTTATCACTTTTCCTTGGCCATCTTGCTTTCTCACCTAGATTCTGCATTGCAAGAATTAGTTCATTGTTATCAACAGAAAAACAGTATTCAGAAATGGGAGGATAATCCTCATCATCCTCTTCCTGTTCTACTACATGCACGTTCTGATTATCGAATTTGTTGTAGGACTTGAACTTGTTGTTCCTGAAGTAGGATCCTTGTTTTTCCTGCTTCGAGGATCCTGCTAGTCTTTCCTGGATCCTTTTATCATCCTCTAATCGGATGAATCTAAGAGCCCTGGTTCTCACTTCATCAAGATTCCTGCATGGGGTCATGACAAGATCATCATAGAATAATGAATCCCTAAATAAACCCATTTTAAAGGCTTCTACAGCCGTAGCTATATCCAGATTGAGAATATCTAAGGATTCTTTACTAAACCTAGTGATGTAATCTCTAAGTGATTCATTTTGACCTTGTGTTACCCTATATAGATCACTAGTTAAACATTCAAATTTTCTACTATATGAGAATTAACTATTAAACAGATTAACTAGATTAGCAAATGAAGTAATAGAGTAAGGGGGGAGACTTAGCAACCATTTAAGAGCTGATCCTGTGAGTGTGGATCCAAAACCCTTGCATAGACATGCTTCCTTTAACCTCTCAGGAATTGGATTGATCTCCATCCTTTCTCTGTATTGAGCTACATGTTCCTCTGGATCCGTCGAACCGTCATACAGCTTCATAGTTGGTATCTGGAACCTTTTAGGTATCTCAGCATCACAAATAGGTGGTGCAAAACGAGATATCCTATGGCTACCATCTACGATTTCAGGAATGGGCTTAACCACTCCTGGAACGCTGGATATCATATCCTTCAGTTTCTGTAATTCCCTAGCCATAGCTTGATTGATACCTCTATCCTGCAAAAAGCCATGGTTAGTGTTGTAGGAATTATTTAAAGTGTTACCTCCCAGAGGATTCAGGTTTGGAATCCCAGATGTGAATCCATATTGACGAGATTCTGGTATAATTGAAGGACCAGAAGTAGCAATGGTCTGCATTGGAATGAAGTCTCCTTGATGAACATCTGAACTTGAGGGCTGCACACTTCTTAAGAATCATTGATCCGGAAAGATGTTGGGCCCTTGATGTGTTGTGACTGGGGGTCTTGGAGGATAACCCATGGGTCCGTAAACCTGAGACGAGGATCCTTGAACCTGAAAGGAGGATCCTTGAACCTGAGAGGAGGATCCCTGAACCTGAGAGGATCCTTGAACCATAAAGGATCCTTGAACCTGCGAGGATCCTTGAACCTGAGAGGATCCTTGAACCTGAGAGGATCCTTGAACTGGAAAGGATCCTTGATGCTGGAAGATGGATCCTGAAGGTCGAAAGTAGGATCCTTGAGCTTGAGTCATTGTCGATGATCCAGAGCGCATTCCTGTTGATCCACCCCGGTATTGAATGTCTGGGGCTGCAGATTGCTGGGCAGTTATAGCTGGAGTGTCGAAATCCAGTGACCTTGGTATCAGAGGAGAGTGATCCTCCCCTGATTTCTTCTGTTTCTTGATGTCACCAATTTCCCGGAGGATCCTTTCGTTGGTTTTATCTTGCTCTTGTATGTGATCCCTCATCTGCAAAATCAAAGAAAAAAGATCACTAGTAGTAGGGTTAGAAGAAACAGCAGAAGTTGGTGGTTTTGGAAAAATGGGGCTTTGTCTCTTTGCAACATTTTTAGCATTCTTCTGGGATCCAATAGGTGGTGGAGGCAAAGGTGGAACGCCCTGTGAAGAAGTGATTGTCGGCATTGAACTTGAAGTGTACTTCGATGAAGAAGCCATGTGGTTGAAGATGATGAACCAAAATGAACACAATGAGCAAAATTTTTCAGAAATGAAGCACCAATTGCCCCACGGTGGGCGCCAAACTGTTTTGGTAAAAAATCAGGCTAGGATAATACAACCAAATCTTTGTTGTGAGGAATGATGCTTGAACAAATGTATGAATAACTTGCAAATGTTATGAACAAGTGACACAAGGATTTATACGAGGAAAAAGCCCTTGATCAAGAGTTGATCTCCGGCATAAAAAACCTCGGGTGATGGAAACTACCAATCACCAACTACAATTAAACAAATGATTGTTACAACTCGGGATGATAACAAGCTTGTTACAAGGATCACTAGTGTGCAAAAGTGCAAAAATGTATGAAATCGCCATGTAAACTGTTGAGAGCTTATTAAGAGCTGTTACGAGAGTGTGTGTTTGCAAAATTAGCTAAGTGTTCTAATTCAAGCTTGATATCCCCTTTTAAATTTAGAAATAAGTAAAACAACGAACTATCCGCAATTCATGCTAGCTTCCCACGATCTCCATAATGTTCACTAAGCCATGCACGTGCGGAATATTGAGAGCATATTCTCCAAGAGTATCGGCAAGACCAAGTCTAAGTCGTATACTCCTGCAAAACAAACTCAAACATAGCAAAGACAATCGTTAGTGTAAGGATAACCATGAGGATCCTGAATCCTGATCCTGCAACACCTTCTGAGGATCCTTAATTCAAACAGAATTGAGGATCCATGATCCTGGCAGTACTTGAGGATCCGTGATCCTTAGGATTGGAAAATCCTCCCCTAACAGGTTATAACTTCCCGAACCCATTCGGTAACTAGGAATAATTAACCTAGTTAATTATATGTTGTAGACAATAAAGGAACTTGACCAATTAACCTTTCTTTTATAAACTTTGGAAAATAGAGGGGCTATAATGGACAAAACTGAAAGTGAAATTAATAAAAAGAAAATTTGACTCAAAACACACACAAGGTGTGTGTGTTCTGTTCGATGTTTACACAGAGCAAGAAAGGGGTTCCTTTTTTGAACCCTAAACTCACAATTTGATCAAAATCAGAGGGAAAACAAGCTAGGAATTTGGGGCTTTTACTAAATTCGCGATCACCAAGACAAGGGGATCGTAAGGTATGTCGAAAATTATGATTTGGTGATATTTTGGAATTTTGATAATCATGCATGAATGAAATACTTGTATAAAAATTTAATGTTTTAGTGAAATTGATGTGGGTTTAAGTCTAGAAACAAAACCCTAGGTGCAAACTTGTTAAATTTGTGCCATAAACTTGTAATTGAAGTATTTACCTTACATGAGTTAAATGGGTTTATGAAAATATGATGAAGTCTTGAATTAGAGTGATAAATTGGTGATAAACTTGACAATTTGAGTAAGTTTATAATAGACTAGGGTTCGAAACCATCATGGATGGTAGTAATAGAGAAGTACTTAAACAATTATGAATTCGAGTATGTAAACATACTTGTCATAAGATGGGTTTTCGTATAACAAAAAGAAATTTGGTGCCAAATTCATGTCGTGGATGTTTGAAATCATGTTACCTACTAGTTAGTAAGTAAAATTTGATTTCATTAAGTAATCGGATGAAATTCCTAAGTGAGTTCAATGAAACAAATGTGCATTTGAATATGTTGATAAGTCAATTGACCTTTAAAAAGTCAAACCGATCAATGATTAGATCGAGTGATAAATTTGACATAAAACCCGTAAGGTGGGGTAGTCATATTTGATGATGACCAATCTAACCGTCTTACGAATTATAATGATAGTTTGACGCTTAACAAGCTAGGTGGAGGCTTGGAAAGGAAACGGGTCAAACGAATCAAGTATGAAGGAAAAGCATGTTTCGGAATGCAAGGTAAGTGAAACTTACACCCCCTTGTAGAATATTTGTTTATTTTATGAGTATAAATACGATAAAAATAATATGGGAAACATCGATTTCCGACGCAATTGGTGCGGGTCGGACTAATATAAACAATAAAAACCATGGGTTATGGTAAAAAGGGTGAAATGGTAAATTGGTCATGAAAGGACTAAGGAATTATGAGTTTTCGATAAGATTACCTTGTAGTGTAATCTAACTTTAAGAAAAAGGGGTAAAAATGGAATTTGGTCAAGTGTTAACTAATGTAAACCAAAGTTAAAAAGGTACTCATGGCGTAAGCCAAAATGGGCTAAATAAGTAAGGAGAGGGATCTAAAATGGAATTCTGTCAGCCCATAGTACATATGGTAGCTCTTATGCCCATTTCCCCTTTTTGGATCCAAGCTTCTTCTTCAAGTTGCTGATGATGATCTTGTTAGATGATTCTGCTTGACCATTGGCTTGTGGATGGACTGGTGTTGATGTTGTCATCTTAATCCCCCAACTATCACAAAAGTTAGTAATTTACTCCCAATAAATTGGGATCCATTATCACAGACAATTTCAGAAGGAATACCAAATCTGGTAATAATGTTTCTTTTAATAAAGGATATCACTTCTTTTTCTCTGACTTGAGCAAATGCTTCAGCTTCTATCCATTTGGAACAGTAATAAGTCATGGCAAGCATAAACACTTTTCCTCCTGGTGCTTTTGGAAGTTTACCAACTATATCCATTCCCCATCTCATGAATGGCCAAGAAGAGGATATAGGATGCAGGAGCTCTGCTAGTTGATGAAGGATGTTGCTATGTCTTTGACAAGCATCACATCTCTTGGCATAATCCACAGCATCCTTCTTCATAGTAGGCCAATAGTATCATGTCCTAAGGATCCTTGAAAACAGTGCTCTGCCCCCAGTGTGCTTTCCACAATCTCCTTCATGAAAATCCTTAAGATCTTCTTGGATTTCAGGATCCTCAATGCATCTTAGATATGGACCTGCAAGAGATCGTTTATATAACATGTTATTTAATATTGTAAGTTGAGATACCTTCACTTTGAAAGCTCTGGGATTTTCTCCTGTAGGAATCTCTCCATGTTGTATATATCTCATGATTGGAAGGATCCTGAATTTGACTGTGCATCATCACTAGGTATGATTGCAGAATCTTCCACTATTTCCATAGTTGTGTGATCCTCAATAGCATGAGCCAAAATGTGGATAATGGGAATTTTAATATCCTCTAGGATTTTCAATGATGAGCCAAGGTTGGCTAGAGTCTGCCAAATTCTTCCATGGGTACCTGTGTCAAACTAAAAGAAGCAAAAGAGTCTGCCAAATTCTTGACTATCTCTAGATATTTGATTAGTCTTTCACCTTTAACAGTATAAGAACCATTAAAGTGGTTAGTGATTAATAAAGAATCTACATGTACCTCAAGATACATGATCCTCATATGCTTGGCAATTTGCAAACCAGCTATTAAGGCTTCATATTCAGCCTCATTGTTAGTAGTTTGAAACTCACAAGCAATTGAGTGGGGTATTATATCCCCCTGTGGCGATTTTAGTAGTATTCCTAGTCCAACTCCTTCGACATTAGAGGCTCAATCTGTGAAGAGTATCCAAGGATCCTTGTTCTCTTCAAGCTGTTGAACTTCCAATTCAGCTTCCCTTTGTTGATCACTACTAAAATCAGCCACAAAGTCAGCCAAGGCCTGAGATTTAATGGCAGTTCTTGGTTCATATCTGATATCATAAGCACTGAGCTTGACTGCCCACTTTGCCATCCTTCCTGACATTTCAGGTTTCCTGAGAACATTCTTAATAGGAAAGTTAGTTTTAACAATAATAGCATGTGTTTCAAAATAATGGCGAAGTTTAGTAGATGCCATAATTAAAGCAAGGATAAGTTTTTCTAAATGAGAATACCTGGATTCAGCATCAAGCAAACTTTTACTTGCATAATATACAGGATGTTGTGTACCTTCATGATCCTTAACAAGGACTGCACTTACTGTCTTAAAAGAGACTGCCAAATATAAGGATAATATATCCCTTTTTTTCTGGTTTCATAAATGCTGGGGCTGAGGATAGGTAATCCTTAAGGGCCTTGAGAGCATTCTCATGCATTTCATTCCAATCAAATTTCTTGTTCTTCTCAGAATGTCATGGAATTCCTTGCATTTCTCTGATGACTTTGAGATGAACCTGTTCAAGCCTGCGATCCTTCTTGTCAATCTTTGCACATCTTTGGCATTGGCAGGAGACTTGATGTTCACAATCGCCTTGATTTGCTCTGGACTTGCCTCTATGCCTCTTTTTGTCACCATGTACCCTAGAAACTTGCCAGCTTTCACAAAAAAGTGGCACTTGGAAGGATTCAATTTCTTATTTAATTTATCAAGAATATCAAATGCTTCCTCCAAATCTCTAAGGTGATCCTCGGCTCTCTTGGACTTAACCACCATGTCATCTATATAGACTTCCATTGTGTGTCCTATTTGTTCTTTAAACATCATATTAACTAGCCTTTGGTAGGTAGCACCTGCATTTCTTAGTCCAAAGGGCATAGCAATATAACAAGAGATACCAGTAGGGGTCATAAAGTCTGTATCCTCTTGTTCAGATGGTTCCATCTGAATTTGTTGGAATCCAGATGACGCATCCATGAAAGTCAACAACTCATGACCCGCAGTAGCATCCACCATGGAGTCAATGTGGGGTAATGGGAATGGATCCTTGGGACATGCCTTATTTAAATCAGTGAAATCGACACATACCCTCCACTTTCCATTTTTCTTTTGAACAACAACCACATTGGCTAACCATCTTGGATACTTAACCTCCCTAATCATACCTGCTCTGAGTAGTTTGTCTACCTCCTCCTGGATGGTGGCATTCCTCTCAGGTGTAAACTTTCTCCTTTTTGATGTATGGGTTTGAACAACCTGTCAATGCCAAGTTTATGAGTAATAATTTCTTTTTAAATACCTGTCATGTCCTCATGCTTCCAGGCAAAGGTAGCTTTTCTTCTTTTAAGGAAGGATACTAGATCCTCTTCAATAATATTGAGGATCCCGGATCCTATAAAAACTTTGGATTCAGGATCCTGAGGATCCATCAGGATATCCTTGACATCTTGTTCTCTTGCCTCCAGGACATCTCTTGGAGGATACTTTAATTGCTATTGCTCCCTAGGTCTTGAGTCTGGCTTCATTGATGAAGTGTGTAACAATTTTTAGCTTCCTGTTGGTCACTTTCTATCTTCACCACACCCCATGGAGTAGGGAGTTTGATACATTGATGATAGGTAGATGGAACTACTTTTATGTCATGTATCCATGGCCTGCCAAGGATAACATTGCAACAGGATAAGCAATCTATAACACAAAATTTTTGAAAAGAATTAACTCCCTCTATGTAAATGGGAAGTTTAATGTCCCCCAATGTGTTTTTGGTTTCTCCACTGAATCCTACAAGAACCAAAGATCTTGGGATAATTTCTGATTCAGGGATATTCATCTTTTTGAGGACATCAAGTTGAAGGATGTTCACTTAGCTTCCTTCATCTATGAGTATCCTGCGAACAAAATGGTTAGATGTAAATAAAGTAATAACAAGACCATCATGGTGTGGATCCTGAATATCCACACGATCATCCTCATCAAAGGATATAACTTTCTCCTGTGTAAGGATTGAGGTTCGAATGGGTCTGTCCCCATTATCCATCTTTGTTTCTTCAGCATGCCTCTTGGCTGCTGAAAACGAAGTGCCACATATGTCTGATCCTCCAGATATGAAGTTGAGAATTTATGCATCAGCAGGAGGAGCATGAGCTCTTTCTGGAACCTTTTTCAGGAACCTGGGTCCTCGACTTTTTCCTTCCAAACAGCTCCTTCAAGTGCCCTTTGCTTAACAAATAACCAATCTCTTTTCTGAGTGCTATGCATTCATCGGTGAGATGACCAAAATCTTCATGATATGCACACCATTTGGATTTGTCTTTTGTGGCAGCTGGCTTATCATTCTTTCTTGGCCATCTTGCTTTTTCACCTATATTCTGCATTGCAAGGATTAGTTCATTGTTATCAACAGAAAAGCAATATTCAGAAATGGGAGGATAATTCTCATCATCCTCTTTTTACTCCACTGCGTGCACGTTCTGATTTTCAGACTTGTTGTATGATTTGGACTTGTTGTTCTTGAAGTAGGATCCTTTTTTTTCCTGCTTTGAGGATCCTGACTGCCTTTCTTGGATCCTTTTATCATCCTCTAATCGGATGAATCTAAGGGCCCTGGTTCTTACTTCATCAAGGTTCCTGCAAGAGGTCATGACAAGATCATCATAGAATTGTGAATCCTTAAGTAAACCCATTTTGAAAGCTTCTACAGCTGTAGCTATATCCAAATTAGGAATTTCTAAGGATTCTCTACTGAATTTAGTAATATAATCTCTAAGTGATTCATTTTGACCTTATGTTACCCTATATAGATCACTAGTTAAACGTTCAAATCTCCTACTGCATGAGAATTGGCTATTAAACAAATTAACTAGATTAGCAAATGAAGTAATAGAGTAAGGGGGAAGACTTAGCAGCCATTTAAGAGCCGATCCTGTTAGTGTGGATCCAAAACCCTTGCATAGACATGCTTCTTTTAACCTCTCAGGGATGGGATTGATCTCCATCCTTTCTCTGTACTGAGCTACATGCTCTTCAAGATCAGTTGAGCCATCATACAACTTCATGTTTGGTGTTTGAAACCTCTTTGGTATTTCTGCATCACAAATAGGTGGTGCAAATCGAGATATCCTGTGACTCCCATCTAGAATTTTTGGAATGGGTTTGACCACTCCTGGAACACTGGATATCATATCCTTGAGCTTTTGTAACTCTCTAGCCATAGCTTGGTTGATTCCTGTATCCTGCACAAAGCCATGGTTTGTATTATAAGTAGTATTTAAAGTGTTCCCTCCTGATGGATTCAAGGGTGGAACTCCTGATGTGAATCCATATTGATGTGATTCTGGCATGATCGAGGGGTAAAAATGGAATTTGGTCAAGTGTTAACTAATGTAAACCAAAGTTAAAAAGGTACTCATGGCGTAAGCCAAAATGGGCTAAATAAGTAAGGAGAGGGATCTAACGAAAGGAAAATCCGAAACGGGTCGGATGGGCAAATTGGTAACTAAAAACCATGTTTTGGCTACACATGTAAAGGTTTGGCCATATAGGCCAAACGGGTCAAATAGTGGTGGTAACACCATTTGACAATATCGACTAATGTGGTTGTCGAGTCTTATGATTAACAGGAACAATTAGCAATTCGGATGATTTGCGTCGCCATAGAATTTGTGATAATAAAAGCAAGGTATAAATCGGGTCTATTTGTTGACCGGGCCAGGTACGCATATTTAGAATTATATTTAAAAAGCGATATTTTGGTCAAATATTAGTGAAAGTCCTTCGTCTTAAATGAAGGACTAAAATTGACCAAAAAGCCCTTGATGGGTAAATTAGGCAAATGACACATATGGGTTATTTAGGAACTTGTATGGCGATTATGGAATATAGGTAGATACTTCAAATATGAAATCGCGAAGTGTGAAAAGAAATGAGATAGTTTTTGACTAAATTGCTTAAATCCCCTAAACGGGTCAAAACAGATTTATGCGCATAGCTTGCGTACTAATAGCATAATTCATAAGAATTATAAACCCGAGCTAGAGATCTTGAGTTAAATACATTGATGTATGTATTTGGTTGTTTAAGAAACAAGTTAGTGGTTTTAAATACAAACGGGTCAAAATGTTGATTTTGAATAATAAGTCGAATGCTTAAAAAGTTGGAATTTTATTAGTTTTAATGTTGAATTATAACTCCATATGATGGAGAATCGAATTACGGTCGCGTGGGAAAAAGAATAGCGTAAAACGGAGGTCTAGATCAAAAGTTATGCCATTTTGAAGTTAGGTTTTGGTTAAAACTTAGCTGGGCAAATATGCTGCACCAGCATCACACGTTCTGTCGAATTGAAGCCGTGGCGTCGCGCCACGGCCAAAGGCATTTGCCGTGGCGTGCTGCGACGGGCTAAAATATTGAAAATTTTGTTTATTTTGATTGTTTGACCCAATTACCTTGTTGTACTTGTCATTTAACTATCAAAACTGACTTCTAAGTTGGTTTTGATCATAGGTGAATGTCGAGAGTCCCAGATGAAGATCAAGCGTCGAGCAAGAACCAAACACATGTTAAATGAAGCTTCCGCGTCAAATCTAGATTTGTTTTGTTGTAAGTGAATTATGTAAACACTTACAAATATGTTTTGAAATATTCTAAACATATGGGAATGTAAGTATGACAAGTTTTTGTGAAGTCACATTTTAGCATTAAAATGTGTATCTTAATTATTATAATCTTGATTTATTAAGACGGGCGTTACAATAACTAGCCAATCTTATCCTTCCCAAATCCTTGAGTTTTTCTATGGTATCCAAGTCTTGAACCAAGTTTTCAACATTTGCTTCAGGATCACGGATGCTTGTTCTTGCAGTAGGGACTACCATCTCTGTAGGGATCACTGATTCAGCTCCAAACACCAAAGAAAATAGAGTTTGGCCAGTAGCATTCTTGGGAGTTGTTCTGTCAGCCCATCGTACATATGGTAGCTCTTATGCCCATTTCCCCTTTTTGGATCCAAGCTTCTTCTTCAAGTTGCTGATGATGATCTTGTTAGATGATTCTGCTTGACCATTGGCTTGTGGATGGACTGGTGTTGATGTTGTCATCTTAATCCCCCAACTATCACAAAAGTTAGTAATTTACTCCCAATAAATTGGGATCCATTATCACAGACAATTTCAGAAGGAATACCAAATCTGGTAATAATGTTTCTTTTAATAAAGGATATCACTTCTTTTTCTCTGACTTGAGCAAATGCTTCAGCTTCTATCCATTTGGAAAAGTAATAAGTCATGGCAAGCATAAACACTTTTCCTCCTGGTGCTTTTGGAAGTTTACCAACTATATCCATTCCCCATCTCATGAATGGCCAAGAAGAGGATATAGGATGCAGGAGCTCTGATAGTTGATGAAGGATGTTGCTATGTCTTTGACAAGCATCACATCTCTTGGCATAATCCACAGCATCCTTCTTCATAGTAGGCCAATAGTATCATGTGCTAAGGATCCTTGAAAACAGTGCTCTGCCCCCAGTGTGCTTTCCATAATCTCATTCATGAAAATCCTTAAGATCTTCTTGGATTTCAGGATCCTCAATGCATCTTAGATATGGACCTGCAAGAGATCGTTTATATAACATGTTATTTAATATTGTAAATTGAGATACCTTCACTTTGAAAGCTTTGGGATTTTCTCCTGTAGGAATCTCTCCATGTTGTATATATCTCATGATTGGAAGGATCCTGAATTTGATTGTGCATCATCACTAGGTATGATTGCAGAATCTTCCACTATTTCCATAGTTGTGTGATCCTAAATAGCAGGAGCCAAAATGTGGATAATGGGAATTTTAATATCCTCTAGGATTTTCAATGATGAGCCAAGGTTGGCTAGAGCACCAGCTTCTGCATTTTCTTCCCTGGGTACCTGTGTCAAACTAAAAGAAGCAAAAGAGTCTGCCAAATTCTTGACTATCTCTAGATATTTGATTAGTCTTTCACCTTTAACAGTATAAGAACCATTAAAGTGGTTAGTGATTAATAAAGAATCTACATGTACCTCAAGATACATGATCCTCATATGCTTGGTAATTTGCAAACCAGCTATTAAGGCTTCATATTCAGCCTCATTGTTAGTAGTTTGAAACTCACAAGCAATTGAGTGGGGTATTATGTCCCCCTGTGGTGATTTTAGTAGTATTCCTAGTCCAGTTCCTTTGGCATTAGAGGCTCAATCTGTGAAGAGTATCCAAGGATCCTTGTTCTCTTCAAGCTGTTGAACTTCCAATTCAGCTTCCCTTTGTTGATCACTACTAAAATCAGCCACAAAGTCAGCCAAGGCCTGAGATTTAATGGCAGTTCTTGGTTCATATCTGATATCATAAGCACTGAGCTTGTCTGCCCACTTTGCCATCCTTCCTGACATTTCAGGTTTCCTGAGAACATTCTTAATAGGAAAGTTAGTTTTAACAATAATAGCATGTGTTTCAAAATAATGGCGAAGTTTAGTAGATGCCATAATCAAAGCAAGGATAAGTTTTTCTAAATGAGAATACCTGGATTCAGCATCAAGCAAACTTTTAGTTACATAATATACAGGATGTTGTGTACCTTCATGATCCTTAACAAGGACTGCACTTACTGCCTTAAAAGAGACTGCCAAATATAAGGATAATATATCCCCTTTTTTCTGGTTTCATTAATGCTAGGGCTGAGGATAGGTAATCCTTAAGGGCCTTGAGAGCATTCTCATGCATTTCATTCCAATCAAATTTCTTGTTCTTCTTAGAATGTCATAGAATTCCTTGCATTTCTCTGATGACTTTGAGATGAACCTGTTCAAGCCTGCGATCCTTCTTGTCAATCTTTGCACATCTTTGGCATTGGCAGGAGACTTGATGTTCACAATCGCCTTGATTTGCTCTGGACTTGCCTCTATGCCTCTTTTTGTCACCATGTACCCTAGAAACTTGCCAGCTTTCACAAAAAAGTGGCACTTGGAAGGATTCAATTTCTTATTTAATTTATCAAGAATATCAAATGCTTCCTCCAAATCTCTAAGGTGATCCTCGGCTCTCTTGGACTTAACCACCATGTCATCTATATAGACTTCCATTGTGTGTCCTATTTGTTCTTTAAACATCATATTAACTAGCCTTTGGTAGGTAGCACCTGCATTTCTTAGTCCAAAGGGCATAGCAATATAACAATAGATACAAGTAGGGGTCATAAAGTCTGTATCCTCTTGATCAGATGGTTCCATCTGAATTTGTTGGAATCCAGATGAAGCATCCATGAAAGTCAACAACTCATGACCCGCAGTAGCATCCACCATGGAGTCAATGTGGGGTAATGGGAATGGATCCTTGGGGCATGCCTTATTTAAATCAGTGAAATCGACACATACCCTCCACTTTCCATTTTTCTTTTGAACAACAACCACATTGGCTAACCATCTTGGATACTTAACCTCCCTAATCATACCTGCTCTGAGTAGTTTGTCTACCTCCTCCTGGATGATGGCATTCCTCTCAGGTGCAAACTTTCTCCTTTTTGATGTATGGGTTTGAACAACCTGTCAATGCCAAGTTTATGAGTAATAATTTCTTTAGAAATACCTGTCATGTCCTCATGCTTCCAGGCAAAGGTAGCTTTTCTTCTTTTAAGGAAGGATACTAGATCCTCTTCAATAATATTGAGGATCCCGGATCCTATAAAAACTTTGGATTCAGGATCCTGAGGATCCATCAGGATATCCTTGACATCTTGTTCTCTTGCCTCCAGGACATCTCTTGGAGGATACTTTAATTGCTATTGCTCCCTAGGTCTTGAGTCTGGCTTCATTGATGAAGTGTGTAACAATTTTTAGCTTCCTGTTGGTCACTTTCTATCTTCACCACACCCCATGGAGTAGGGAGTTTGACATATTGATGATAGGTAGATGGAACTACTTTTATGTCATGTATCCATGGCCTGCCAAGGATAACATTGCAACAGGATAAGCAATCTATAACACAAATTTTTTGAAAAGAATTAACTCCCTCTATGTAAATGGGAAGTTTAATGTCCCCCAATGTGTTTTTGGTTTCACCACTGAATCCTACAAGAACCAAAGATCTTGGGATAATTTCTGATTCAGGGATATTCATCTTTTTGAGGACATCAAGTTGAAGGATGTTCACTGAGCTTCCTTCATCTATGAGTATCCTGCGAACAAAATGGTTAGATATAAATAAAGTAATAACAAGACCATCATGGTGTGGATCCTGAATATCCACACGATCATCCTCATCAAAGGATATAACTTTCTCCTGTGTAAGGATTGAGGTTCGAATGGGTCTGTCCCCATTATCCATCTTTGTTTCTTCGGCATGCCTCTTGGCTGCTGAAAACGAAGTGCCACATATGTCTGATCCTCCAGATATGAAGTTGAGAATTTATGCATCAGCAGGAGGAGCATGAGCTCTTTCTGGAACCTTTTTCAGGAACCTGGGTCCTCGACTTTTTCCTTCCAAACAGCTCCTTCAAGTGCCCTTTGCTTAACAAATAACCAATCTCTTTTCTGAGTGCTATGCATTCATCGGTGAGATGACCAAAATCTTCATGATATGCACACCATTTGGATTTGTCTTTTGTGGCAGCTGGCTTATCATTCTTTCTTGGCCATCTTGCTTTTTCACCTAGATTCTGCATTGCAAGGATTAGTTCATTGTTATCAACAGAAAAGCAATATTCAGAAATGGGAGGATAATTCTCATCATCCTCTTCTTGCTCCACTGCGTGCACGTTCTGATTTTCAGACTTGTTGTATGATTTGGACTTGTTGTTCTTGAAGTAGGATCCTTTTTTTTCCTGCTTTGAGGATCCTGACGGCCTTTCTTGGATCCTTTTATCATCCTCTAATCGGATGAATCTAAGGGCCCTGGTTCTTACTTCATCAAGGTTCCTGCAAGGGGTCATGACAAGATCATCATAGAATTGTGAATCCTTAAGTAAACCCATTTTGAAGGCTTCTACAGCTGTAGCTATATCCAAATTAGGAATTTCTAAGGATTCTCTACTGAATTTAGTAATATAATCTCTAAGTGATTCATTTTGACCTTGTGTTACCCTATATAGATCACTAGTTAAACGTTCAAATCTCCTACTGCATGAGAATTGGCTATTAAACAAATTAACTAGATTAGCAAATGAAGTAATAGAGTAAGGGGGAAGACTTAGCAGCCATTTAAGAGCCAATCCTGTTAGTGTGGATCCAAAACCCTTGCATAGACATGCTTCTTTTAACCTCTCAGGGATGGGATTGATCTCCATCATTTCTCTGTACTGAGCTACATGCTCTTCAAGATCAGTTGAGCCATCATACAACTTCATGTTTGGTGTTTGAAACCTCTTTGGTATTTCTGCATCACAAATAGGTGGTGCAAATCGAGATATCCTGTGACTCCCATCTAGAATTTTTGGAATGGGTTTGACCACTCCTGGAACACTGGATATCATATCCTTGAGCTTTTGTAACTCTCTAGCCATAGCTTGGTTGATTCCTGTATCCTGCACAAAGCCATGGTTTGTATTATAAGTAGTATTTAAAGTGTTCCCTCCTGATGGATTCAAGGGTGGAACTCCTGATGTGAATCCATATTGATGTGATTCTGGCATGATCGAGGGACCAGACGAAGCAATAATCTGCATAGGGATGAAGTTTCCCAAATGAACCTCTGAACTTCCGGGTTGTACTCTCCTTAAGGATCCTTGATCCTGAAAGATGTTGGACCCTTGATACACCTAGACTGGGGGTCTTGGAGGATAATCCATGGATCCGTAAACCTGAGAGGAGGATCCTTGAACCTGAGAGGAGGATCCTTGAACCTGAGAGGATCCCGGAACCTGAGAAGAGGATCCTTGAACCTGAGAGGATCCCTAAACCTGAGAAGATGATCCTTGACCCTGGAATGAGGATCCTTGAACCGTCTGCGCTCCCATATATCCTCCAGAACTGAAAAAGGATCCTTGATGCTGGGAGGAGGATCCTTGAGGCTAAAGAGAAGATCCTAAAGGCTGAAAATAGGATCCTTGAGCCTGAGTCATTGCCAATGATCCATAGCATATACTCGACAATCCACCCTGGTATTGAGTGCCTGATGCTGTGGAGTGCTGGGCTGTTATGGCTGGAGAATCAAAATTCAGTGATCTGGGCATCAATGGAGAGTGATCCTCCGCTGATCTATTCAATTTCTTGATGTCATCAATCTCTCGAAGGATCCTGTCATTAGATCAGTCCTGCTGCTGCATGTGATCCTTCATCTGCGAACTCAAAGAATAAAGATCATTGTTAGTAGGGCCAGAAGAAGCAGCAGAAGTTGGTTTTGGGAAAACGGGGGTTTGTTTCTTTGGAGTATTCTCAGTATTCTTCTGGGATCCAAAAGGTGCAGGAGGCAAAGGTCGAATGCCCTGTTAAGAGGTGATCACCGGCATGGAGCTTGAAGTGTTTTTTCCCTGGGAAGCCATGTGGTTGAAGACAATGAAGAGAAATGAATGAAATGAACAAAATTTCTCAGAAATGAAGCACCAATTGCCCCACGGTGGGCGCCAAACTGTTTTGGTCAAAAATCACACAAGGATAATGTAACCAAATCTGATTTTGTGAGGTGTGATGTTTGAATATCCAAACAAATGTATGAACAAAGTATGAATGAAATGAATGTTGAACACAAGGATTTATACGAGGAAAAAGCCCTTGATCAATGAATGATCTCCGGCATAAAAAACCTAAGGTGATGGAAACTACCGATCACCAACTATATTGCAGAAACAATGTTTACAAATCGGGATGATAACAATCTTGGTACAAGGTTAACTATAGTGCAAAATGTATGTAATCACCGCGAGTTGTTAAGAGCTCGAGTGTAGTGTGTGTTGCTAATATTTCTTATGTCTAAACAAGCCTGTATCCCCTTTTAAAAATAGAAACTAGCTAAGCTAACTAACTATCCGCAAAAGGTGTTATCTTCCCACGATCTACACAACGGTCACGAAGGCCATGCACGTGCAGAATAGAGGAGCATATTCCCCTAGAATCTCGGTTAGACCAAGTCCCATTAGAATACTCCTGCAAAACAGATTCAAATATAATGGAAACAATTGTTAGTATTATGATAATAATGATGATCCTGGATCCTTAGTCCTGCAACATCTTCTGAGGATCCTTAATTCAAACTGAACTGAGGATCCGTGATCCTGGCTGCACTTGAGGATCCGTGATCCATACATTGTGAAAATCCATCCCTGACAGGGAGGATATAACAACCCTCCTAAAAACACTTATAACACCCCTATACGCCCTAAAAGTGGGCCCCAAATACATTATTTTATTAAAATTAAATAAAAACAAAATTTAATGGTCTCTGGCGGGGCACGACAGACCCCTTAGAATCTGTCGCGGGGCACGAGCGAGTAACGGGTGGTGGCCCCTCCTGTCTCCGTAGCGGAACGCGAGAAACCCGCCGAACAACCCTATAAATGGAGGGTTTTGGCATTCAGTCCAAACCGTTCATTTTCTATCTTTCTCTCTCAAATTCTGCATAGCAATTATAATAATCGGGTGTAATACCCACTAAAATAGCGAAGCTCTACCTCGATGTACGTATCATAACCCCCAATTACGTATTAGATATGCTGCCCGATTGATCTAGTGCTCCGTAACGCATGTCGAGGCTCTGCCTGACTCAGTCGTTGGAGTTCTGTCTCAGGGAGGGTATAACTAATGTAAATTGGGTTATTATACTAACACGTGTGCATTGTTTAATTAATAGATTATAACCAGGAAGTCACAAAGGAAATACCTAAAGTAGCAAAGTGAGTATTCTCCTTTTTGTGAAACCTTTTTGTAAACTGTTTTTACAAAACCTCAATTGTTTTTACATTATAATTAACAATGATTGAGTATTTGTAATTCTACAATTATCGTCGGTGTTAGGGGAGGATTTTCTAAATCCTAAGGATCACGGGTCCTCAAGTGCTACCAGGATCATGGATCCTCAATTCTATTTGAATTAAGGATCCTCAGCAGGTGTCGCAGGATCAGGATTCAGGATCACTTTTGTTATCCTACTACTAACAATTGTGTTCATTGTACGTAAACTTGTTTTGCAGGAACGAGAGCATGGACCAAGTCTCACTGAAGTTGCTGGAGTATATTCCCTCAATATTCCGCACGTGCTTGACCATTGTGAACGTTATGGAGATCGTGGGGAGAGTGCACAAATTGCGGATAGTTAGTTAGACTAGTTATTTCTAATTTAAATGGGGCTAACAAGCTTGATAGAAAAACACTTAGCTAATTTTGGCATACACACACACTCGTAACAGCTCTCAGTCAGCTCTCAAGCAATACTTGGCGATTTCATACACTTTTTTGCACATTACCCACTGATGATCCTTGTAACAAGCTTGTTATCATCCCGAGTTGTAAACTTACTTTTGTTTAATCTTAGTTGGTGATCGGTAGTTTCCATCACCCGAGGTTTTTTTTGTGCCAGAGATCAACTCTTGATCAAGGGCTTTTTCCTCGTATAAATCTCTGTGTCATTTGTTCATTACATTTCTGAGTGATCCTTAATATTGTTCATTGATTCAAGCATCACACCTCACAACAAAAAGTTTGGTTGCATTATCTCTGCTTGATTTTTGACCAAAACAGTTTGGCGCCCACCGTGGGGCAATTGGTGCTTCGTTCTTGAGAAATTATTGTTCTTGTGATCATTTCGGTTCATTACAACCAAGCAGATGGCTTCTTCAGCAAAGAACACATCAAGCTCTATGCCGGCAATGAGTTCTTCACAGGGCGTTCCTCCTTTGCCTCCACCACCTTCTGGATCCCAGAAGAATGCTGAAAATGCTGCGAAGAGACAAACCCCCATTTTCCCAAAACCATCAACTTCTTCTGTTTCCTCTAATCCTACTACTAATGATCTTTTTACTCTGATTTTGCAGATGAGAGATCGCATGCAAGAGCAGGACAAAACCAATGAAAGGATCCTCTAGGAGATTTGTGATATCAAGAAACAGAAGAAATCAATGGAGGATCACTCTCTTCTGATACCAAGGTCATTGGATTTCGATACTCCAGCTACAACCGCCTTGCAAACTGTAGCTCTGGACATCCAGTATCAGGGTGGACCATTGGGAAGGCGTTATGGAGCAACAACTATGAGTCAGGCTTTTGGCTCTCACTTCCAACCTCAAGGATCCTGTTTTCAGCCATCGGGATCCTCTTTTCAGCATCAGGGATCCTTCGTCAGCTCAGGAGGATATTTGGGAATGCACACGGTCCAAGGATCCTCTCAGGTTCAAGGATCCTCTCAGCCCCAAGGATCCTCTCAGGTTCAAGGATCCTCTCAGCCCCAAGGATCCTTTCAGGTTCAAGGATCCTCTCAGCATCAAGGATCCAACATCTTTCAGGATCAAGGATTCTTAAGAAGTATGCAGCCTCCAAGCTCGGATGTTCATCAAGGAGACTTCATACCAATGCAGACCATTGCTTCCTCTGGTCCCTCAATCATACCGGAATCCCGTTAATATGGATTCACATCTGCAATTCCAAACCTGAGTCCCATGGGAGGTAACACTTTTAATAATTCATATAACACTAACCATGGCTTTATGCAGGATACAGGTATCAATCAGGCTATGGCTAAGGAGTTACAGAAGCTTAAGGATATGATATCCAACGTACCAGGAGTGGTTAAACCCATTCTTGAAATTGCAGATGGTAGCCACAAGATATCTCGTTTTGCACCACCTATTTGTGATGCTGAGATACCCAAAAGATTCCAGATACCAACTATAAAGCTATATGATGGTTCGACGGATCCAGAGGAGCATGTAGCTCAATACAGAGAAAGGATGGAGATCAATCCAATTCCTGAGAGGTTAAAAGAAGCATGTCTATGCAAGGGTTTTGGATCCACACTCACAGGATCTGCTCTTAAATGGCTGCTAAGTCTTCCCCCTTACTCTATTACTTCATTTGCTAATCTAGTTAACCTGTTTAATAGTCAATTCTCTTGTAGTAGAAAATTTGAACGATTAACTAGTGACCTATATAGGGTAACACAAGGTCAAAATGAATCACTTAGAGATTACATCACTAAGTTTAGTAAAGAATCCTTAGATATCCCTAACCTGGATATAGCTACGGCTGTGGAAGCCTTTAAAATGGGTTTGCTTAGGGATTCATTGTTCTATGATGATCTTGTTATGACCCCATGCAGGAATCTTGATGAAGTAAGAACCAGGGCCCTTAGGTTCATCCGTCTAGAGGATGACAAAAGGATCCAGGAGAGATTGGCAGGATCGTCAAAGAAGGAAAAGCAAGGATCCTACTTCAAGAATAACAAGTTCAAATCCTACAACAAGTCTGACAACCAGAACGTGCATGCAGTAGAGCAGGAAGAGGATGACGAGGATTATCCTCCCATTTCTGAATACTGTTTTTCTGTTGATAACAATGAACTAATTCCTGCAATGCAGAATCTAGGTGAGAAAGCAAGATGGCCAAGGAAAAGTGATAAACCAGCCGCAACAAAGGATAAATCCAAATGGTGTGCATATCACGAGGATTTCGGGCATCTCACTGAAGAGTGTATTGCACTAAGAAGGGAAATTGGTTACTTGTTAAGCAAGGGGCATTTGAAGGAGCTTTTGGGAAGAAAGAAGTCATGGATCCATGATCCTAAAAGGATCCCGGAAAAGGCTCCTGCTCCTCCAGCAGATGCACAAGTTATAAACTTCATATCCGGTGGATCCGACATTTGTGGTACTTCCTTTTCAGCAGCCAAAAGACATGCCAAGGAAACCAAGATGGATAATGGAGACATACCCATCTGAACCTCCACTATCACCAAGGATATGATTATAACTTTTGATGAGGATGATCGTGTTGATGTTCAGGATCCTCATCATGATGGTCTTGTTATTACTCTGTTCATTTCTAACCATTTTGTTCGCAGGATCCTGATAGATGGAGGAAGTTCAATAAACATCATCCAGCTTGATGTCCTCAAGAAGATGAACATCCCTGAATCAGACGTTGTCCCAAGATCCTCAGTACTTGTGGGATTCAGTGGAGAGACCAAAAATACATTGGGGGACATCAAACTCCCCATCTATATCGAAGGATTCCATTCTTATAAAAAATTTTGTGTTATAGATTGCTTATCTTGTTGTAATGTTATCCTTGGTAGGCCATGGATACATGACATGAAAGCAGTCCCATCTACCTATCATTAATGTGTAAAGCTTCCTAGTCCGTGGGGAGTGGTGAAAATTGAGAGTGATAAACAAGAAGCTAAGAATTGTTACACATCATCAATGAAGCCAGCCTCAAGACCAAGGGAACAATAGCAACTAAAGTATCCTCCAAGAGATGTCTTGGAGGCAAGAGAATAGGATGTGAAAGAAATCCTTATGGATCCCCATGATCCTGAATCCATCGTCTTCATAGGATCAGGGATCCTCAGCAATATTGAACAAGATCTAGTATCCTTCCTTAAGAGGAGGAAAACCACCTTTGCCTGGAAGCATGAGGATATGATAGGTATATCTAAGGATATAATTACTCATAAGCTTGGCATTGACAGGTCATTCAAGCCTATACATCAGAAGAGGAGGAAGTTTGCACCTGAAAGGAATGCTATAATCCAGGAAGAGGTAGATAAACTACTTCGGGCAGGTATGATAAGAGAGGTTAAGTATCCAAGGTGGTTAGCCAATGTGGTTGTTGTACAAAAGAAAAATGGAAAGTGGAGGGTATGTGTCGATTTTACTGATTTAAACAAGGCATGTCCCAAGGATCCTTTACCATTACCCCACATTGACTCCATGGTGGATGCTACCGCGGGTCATGAGTTGTTGACTTTTATGGATGCTTCATCTGGATTTCAACAAATTCAGATGGAACCATCTGATCAAGAGGATACAGCCTTTATGACCCCAACTGGTATATATTGTTATATTGCTATGCCATTTAGACTAAGGAATGCAGGTGCTATTTATCAAAGGCTAGTCAATATGATGTTCAAGGAATAAATTGGACACACTATGGAAGTTTACATAGACGACATGGTGGTTAAATCCAAGAAAGCTGAGGATCACCTTAGAGACTTGGAGGAAGCATTCAATATCCTTGATAAATTTAATATGAAACTAAATCCTTCCAAGTGTCACTTTGGTGTTAAAGCAGGTAAATTCCTAGGCTATATGGTGACAAAAAGAGGCATTAAAGCAAGTCCAGAGCAAATCAAGGCTATTGTGAATATCAAATCTCATGCCAATGCTAAGGATGTGCAAAGATTGACAGGCAGGATCGCAGCCTTGAACAGTTCATATCCAAATCCTCAGAAAAATGCAAGGAATTCTATGACATTTTGAGGAAGAATAAGAAATTTGAGTGGACTGAAAAGCATGAAAATGCTCTCAAAGCTCTTAAGGATTACCTATCCTCAGCCCCTACCTTGATGAAACCAGAGAAAGGGGATATATTATCCTTGTATTTAGCGGTATCCTCTAAAGTAGTAAGTGCGGTCCTTGTTAAGGATCACGAAGGTACACAACATCCTGTCTATTATGTAAGTAAGAGCTTGCTTGATGCTGAATCCAGGTATTCACATTTAGAAAAACTTATCCTTGCATTAAATATGGCATCTACTAAATTAAGACATTATTTTGAAACTCATGCCATTATTGTTAAGACTAATTATCCAATTAAGAATGTTCTCAGGAAACCTGAAATGTCAGGAAGGATGGCTAAGTGGGCAGTGAAGCTTAGTGCTTATGATATAAGATATGAACCAAGGACTGCCATCAAATCCCAAGCCTTAGCTGACTTTGTGGCAGATTTTAGTAGTGACTTGCAAAAGTAAGCTGAGTTGGAAGTCCAACAGCTAGAAGAAACTAAGGATCCTTGGATACTCTTCACTAATGGAGCCTCCAATGTCAAAGGAACAGGACTTGGAATACTACTAAAATCGCCACAGGTGGACATAATACCCCATTCCATAGCTTGTGAGTTCCAAACTACTAATAATGAGGCTGAATATGAAGCCTTGATAGCTGGTTTGCAAATCGCTAAGCATACGAGGATCAGGTATCTTGAGGTACATGTGGATTCATTGTTAATTACTAATCACTTTAATGGATCCTATGCTGTTAAAGGTGAAAAGCTAATCAAATATTTAGAGATAGTCAAAGAATTGGCACTCTCTTTTGTTTCCTTTAGTTTGACATAGGTACCAAGGGAAGAGAATGCAGAGGCTGATGCATTAGCCAACCTAGGATCATCCTTGAAGATCCCGGAGGATATCAGCATCCCTATTATCCATATCCTAACCCCTGCTATCGAGGATCATGTAGCCATGGAGATAGGAGAGGATTCTGCAATCATCCTTAGTGATGATACTCAATCTCATTCAGGATCATGGATCCTTCCAATCATGAGATACATACAACATGGAGACATTCCTACAGGAGAAAACCCCAGGGCTTTCAAAATCAAGGTATCTCAATTCACAATATTGAATAACATGTTATATAAACGATCTCTTGCAGGGCCATATCTGAGGTGCATTGAGGATCCTGAAATCCAAGAGGTCCTAAAGGATTTTCACGAACGAGATTGTGGAAACCACACTGGGGGCAGGGCATTATTCTCAAGGATCTTGAGGACAGGATACTATTGGCCTACTATGAAGAAGGATGCTATGGAATATGCCAAGAAGTGTGATCCTTGTCAGAGACATAGTAATATCCTTCACCAACCAGCAGAGCTTTTGCATCCTATATCCTCTTCTTGGCCATTTATGAGATGGGGAGTGGATATAGTTGGTAAGCTTCCTAAGGCACCTGGTGGAAAAGTAATCATGCTTGCTATGACTGATTACTTCTCCAAGTGGATAGAGGTTGAAGCCTTTGCTCAAGTCAGAGAAAAGGAAGTGATATCCTTTATTAAGAGAAATATTATTACTAGATTTGGTATCCCTTCTGAAATTGTTTGTGATAATGGATCCCAATTTATTGGGAATAGAACTACTAACTTTTGTGACAGCTGGGGGATTAAGATGATAACATCAACACCAGTCCACCCACAAGCTAATGGCCAGGCAGAATCATCCAACAAGATCATCATCAACCATTTGAAGAAAAATCTTGGATCCAAGAAAGGGAAATGGGCAGAAGAACTACCTTATGTACTTTGGGCTGATAGGACAACTCCCAAGAATGCTACTGGCCAAACTCCATTCTCTTTGGTATTTGGAGCAGAATCAGTGATCCCTACAGAGATGGTGGTTCCTACTGCAAGAACAAGCATTCGTGATCCTGAAGAAAATGCCGAAAACTTGGTTCAAGAGTTGGACACTATAGAAGAACTCAGGGATTTGGCAAGGATAAGGATGTCCAGTTATCAACAAAGAATGGCTGGAGCCTACAATAAAAATGTCAGGATCAGGAAGTTCCAAGTTGGTGATATGGTATTAAGGAAAGCATTTCAGAATACCACCAATCCTGCTGATGGGAAGTTAGCACCAAAATGGGAAGGCCCCTATTTGATTGAAGTTGAAGCAGGAAAGGGGGCATATCGTTTGCTAACAATGGAAGGTGATTTGCTACCAAGAGCTTGGAATGCTGTCCACTTGAAGAAATACTTCATGTAATAAGGATCCATGATCCTTAGCTAACAAGTATCCTTGAAGGATCCTTACAGGACAGAGGATCTTCATTCTGGTAATGATCTAATCTCAAACTATTTCATTCTTTAATTATACTATATATAAGGATAAGGATCCTGGATCCTTTATCCTCTCTTCACTTGATTCTGAGTTTTGCAGAAGGATTGAGTATCCACAGAAGTATCCAGTTATTTGGGCTTGACCCAGTTATTTGGGCTTGACCCCAGTTAGTTTGGGCTTGACCCGAGTTATTTTGGGTTTGACCCCAGTTATTTGGGCTAGTCCCCAGTTTTTGGGCCTGTCCCCAATATCGCCAGCAGCGCACGATGATCCTGGTACAGTTCATGGCAATGGGACCAGTACTCACTTTAGGGGCTGACAATTTCATTGTACTGGCTGTATCAGGGATCCTACGTATAATGGTAGATGTACCATACATCCGTTCCTAAGGTTTCTAACATTTTCACGTTAGCTAAGGTTTTGGCATTTTCATGTCACTAAGTTTGGATAGTCGCCAGTGAGGGACAGACTCCAGTTTACACAAGATCCTTTGGGCTTGTTCCCAGTTATCCTTTGGGCTTGTCCCCAGTTATCCTTTTGGCTTGTCCCCAGTATATTGGGCTTGTCCCCAGAATTGTTGGCCTTGTCCCCAGTTACTAACTTTTCTCTTATATTGGCTTAGTCCCAAGTTATATTCTATTTCAGGTTTTTGAGGTTAAACGACCAAGGATCCTTGATCCTTGCCTTCTACTAAGGTTTGTCTTTTGGTTATTCTGATTATAAGTATTAAAGGGTTAGGATCCTAACTTGGATTCTCAGGTATGATCCTTGATCATTTTATATTTTATTCATTATTTATATAAGTGACCCTTATCCTTTGACAACAGAACTAATGATCCTTAAGTTGCATAACTTTTCTGAGTTTATAGACTATAGGATATTTGATCCTTGATCATATCCTAAAATTTTTAAACATGATTTATTAAACTTGATAAATTCAAACAAAGTGAATAAGTACAATAGGAAAATAAAGAATGCACAAAGGATAACAACACGGGAAATAGCCAAAAAGTTGAAGTTATTTTTATTCACAAAAGTTAACCCTTCGAAGGTTGTCAAAATTACCTACCCCAAGCATCTACCAGCAATACGTGGCCCGTCCGCTGGGGTAGATAAAGGGTGTCCATTGTTAATAGGTCTTTGGAGTACAGGAAATAAAAGATGGCAGGATAACAAGTGGCTTCATCCCCCAAACAGAGGATCCCTCCACCACCTATTATCCTACCTATTGTCTAAGGATCCTTGATCTATAACCCTAGAGACTATTGTTCAAAATACAACCCAACATTGTTTAAAACACTATAACCAAAAAACCACTACCAAATCCTAAAAAATGGGCTCCGGCCATGTCCAGAAATATCCATCATCGCCCATTTCAACAGCTCACACCTTGGCTGCATCACCACCAGCATCATCACCGCCAGCTTGATCCTTCCCGCTGCCACTCGCTTCGATTGCCAAGACCTCGGTAGCCTCTTCTTCATCCTCCAGCTCTGCCAGCTTTGCCTTCCAACCCTCCTTGTCCCAAGTGGTTCGGTCGAAGTCAGGATCCTCAGCCTCCTGAGCCATTTGCAGCTTGATTTTGTACATAGTGATGGCGGCAGAGATTTTAGCATCCTCCAGCAGTTCAGCTTTTTCATGGTCAGCATCTATCTGGGCCATGACCACCTGCTTCTTCGCCAGATTAAGGTCCTTTTCAAGGGAGGAGATGGTCTGATCCTTGGCCAGGAAGAACTTTTGGAACTCCTGATGCTTCTGCTCCGCCTCTTCAACGTATGCATCAAACAGCATTTCGACCTCAGCAAATTTATGCAAAAAATCAAGGTAAAGTTCAGGATCACGTGATCCTCAGGTGGGCAGGATAATCAGACGGGGTAAGTGATCCTTACATCAGCAAAGTATTCTTGGAACAGGTGGCGGATAAGAGGCAAGCCCTCAAGATTTTCAGCCTCAGAAGCCTTCCTTTTCTTTCCCCCCTTGGAAGTGGTAGGCCTTGGAACCATAGCACTTGGGCTAGCAGCCGTCTTCTTCTTCCCAGACCTGGGACCAACATTAGTAAGATCGGTGACACTGAAGCGGGAAGCAGACCTTGAGGATTTTCCAGCACCTATCCATCCAAAACAAAAGATAAGTATTCTTGTTTTATTCACGTTTTAACATTTAATTATATACAAACATGGATACTTACTTGACATTGTGACAGAGCCTGAGGATACTTCTTGAGAATCCTTGGTACTTGATTGGAATGATCTTATAGCAGGATCAAGACTCCGGAAAGCAACAAGCCTTTCCTTAGTTGCAGGTGATGTAATGATGTGTGAAACAGAAATAGCTGCAAAATAGAAACAAAGGGGTTAGTGATCCTCAGCGGAGACAGGGTATCCTATGATCCTTCTATAAGGATCCTCTATCCTACCATGAGTGGCCCATGTTCTGGGAGATCCTTCCCATTAGGGATAGAATCCCTCCTGACGAAGAAAAAATGTTTCTTCCACTTGTTATCGTTCTTAGTGGTTTTCAAGATTGGATGAGGTTCACCGGGTTTATGTTTGAATAGAAAGCGGTGTGAACCATGGCTCACAAGGTTGTATAGTTCAGATAACTCTGACATTCCCAACTCAATATCCTCCTGCTCAATGATCCTCTCAAGGGTAAATAGAACCCAACACATCATTGGCATAGCCTGGATATAGGATATGCCGGTAAGGGAGAAGAAAGATTGGGTAAAATTAGGAAAAGGGTAGGAGTATCCTATCGAGAAAGGGGTAACTGGAAATGCAACCCAAGTTTCAGAGATAAAATCACTCCGGACGGTAGGGTCAAAGGTTTTGAAAACAGTGGTCGTCGGGAAGCAATGACGAATCCGGTCAATCTCAGGATCAGTAAAGCAGCATCGTTCCTTCGAAGAGTCTTCGATGATCCCTTGGCTTTTTAAAGGACTGTTTTTTTGATAATCCTTAGCAGGGGATGATCTTAGCTTCATTGTGATTCGGAGAAAGAAGAAGAACAGAGCAAGATGAAGATGAAGAGAAAGAGAGGAGAGAGAATTACCTGCTTGGTCTTCGAATGTGGATTTAAAGGGAGTTTCAATCGAATTTAAATGCACACTGATCCTTATCACTAACTTCAAACTATAATCATGATTTTGTAGAGATGTCGCTTCAGATGACGTAAGATCTGCAACGGATAGTTCGATCATAACGGTTATATATCCGTTGGTTTGTTACGGATAAGATCAAGAAAATATAACTCGACAATTTACACTTTACTCCTTATATTTTGGGGGTAATTGTTAGGGGAGGATTTTCTAAATCCTAAGGATCACGGGGGTACTCAAGTGCTACCAGGATCATGGATCCTCAATTCTATTTGAATTAAGGATCTTCAGCAGGTGTCGCAGGATCAGGATTCAGGATCACTTTTGTTATCCTACTACTAACAATTATCTTCCTTGTACGTAAACTTGTTTTGAAGGAACGAGAGCATGGACCAAGTCTCACCGAAGTTCCTGGAGTATATTCCCTCAATATTCCGCACGTGCTTGACCATTGTGAACGTTTTGGAGATCGTGGGGAGAGTGCACAAATTGCGGATAGTTCGTTAGACTAGTTATTTCTAATTTAAATGGGGATAACAAGCTTGATAGAAAAACACTTAGCTAATTTTGGCATACACACACACTCGTAACAGCTCTCAGTCAGCTCTCAAGCAATACTTGGCGATTTCATACACTTTTTTGCACATTACCCACTGGTGATCCTTGTAATAAGCTTGTAATCATCCCGAGTTGTAAACTTACTTTTGTTTAAACTTAGTTGGTGATCGGTAGTTATCATCACCCGAGGTTTTTTATGCCGGAGATCAACTCTTGATCAAGGGCTTTTTCCTCGTATAAATCTCTGTGTCATTTGTTCATTACATTTCTGAGTGATCCTTAATATTGTTCATTGATTCAAGCATCACACCTCACAACAAAAAGTTTGGTTGCATTATCTCTGCTTGATTTTTTACCAAAACCGTCGGTATGTTGGGGTTTTGTATAAAAAATATGTTACTACACTATGAGTAGTAATATTACCACCAGTCAGGATTGACAGTACCGTTGGTGGTAATTAAGGTAGAAATGTAAACAAATGTAATTGCGAGATCGCCCTCAATGCTGAAAAAGGATAAAACTTTTTCTTGATTAAATTGGGATTCACTCGCCAGTATTTCTTGCTGATAAAATGTTTTTAAACACGTTTCAGGTAACAAAATATGAAAGCCAATTAGAAGCCAGCTGGAAAGCACTGAAGGCTTGGAAAAGTGGCTATAAAAGTTACCTAAATAAAGAAGATGTTTTATTTCAATAAAATAGGGTTTATCCCTCTAAACATGTTTGTAATGGAAACTTGGGAATTTCCCATGTATTTAATATTATAAAAATGTGGTATTTTACTCTGATAAAACATTTCCTAACTACGGTCCTGATGTAAATTCCACTGCCAAATTGATAAACACCGATACCACTGATACTGGTTCACAGCCGCCCGTTCCCAAGTAAATAGGGGCCGGGGGTTGCGACAGTTACGGAGCCCTAGATCGATCATGTAGTGTAACTAATAGGGTTATAATACTTACAATTAGGCAGAGCTTTGCTTTATAGGGTTATTGTTTCCTGAGAGTTTAGACTATTAGAGATTGAGAGAGAATTTCAGAATTTTGAACAAGAATCAAATGAGGCATCGGCCTCTATTTTAAGCCTGATGAAGGGCGGCTCGCTGCCCGCGAAGTCCTCTTCTAATTCTCTCGCTGCCCGTGAGAACGTAAGGTAGGATCTAGCTATGATTAGTCAGCGAATGTTGCCTTTCCACGTGTCGACATGTGGTGCTTATATGTGTTCGGCAAGTTACTGGGCTTCACACCCCGTGAAGACAAGGGGATCCGAGTCGCGGCCCACGACAACCCCATAAATTTGTTTTTTTATAAATATTAAGGTATTTAGGGTCTGTTTCTCACCTACGGGGTATATAAGGGATGTTTAGGGGTGTCTAAGTGTGTTTAGGAGGGTTGTTATACTAACCACTTCACTTTTAACCACACAACTTCTATTAAGTCAACCATTCAGGTTCGTTTACAAAACTAAAGTTCTTACGAAGTTCTTCCGATTGCTTATCACATGTTAATCAGTTTCTTTCTTAGGCCCACACATGTGTTGGGTTGATTCAGTCAACTCAAAACCATGATGGACGCTCAGATGACTGCCAGGTCATCATCATAGCCTTAAAGACTTCGGGTGCAAATTTCCTCCTTTTCTGATGTATTGGCTTGAAGGACCTGTCAATACCAAGTTTGTGAGTAATAACATCTTTAGAAATACCTGTCATGTCTTCATGTTTCCAAGAAAATGAAGTTTTTCTTATTTTCAAAAAGGATATTAAATCCTGCTTAATACTGTCAAGGATCCCGAATCCTATAAAAATCTTGGATTCAGGATCCTCCGGGTTTAGCAGAATATCCTTGACGTCTTTCTCTCTTGCCTCCATGTCGTCTCTTGGAGGATGCTTTAATTGCTATGCCTCCCTAGGCTTTGAGGCTGGTTTCATTGAAGAAGTGTAGCAATTTTTGGCTTCTTGCTGATCACTTTCGATCTTAACCACACCCCCATTGAGTACGGAGCTTCACACACTGATGATATGTTGAGGGTACCGCCTTCATATCATTTATCCATGGCCTGCCAAGGATAACATTACAGGAGGATAAGCAATCAATGACACAAAATTTTTTAACAGAATTCACTCCCTCTATATAATAGGGAGTTTGATGTCCCCCAATGTATTCTTTGTCTTTCCACTGAATCCCACAAGGACAGATGATCTTGGGACAATGTCGGATTCAGGAATGTTCACTCTTTTGAGGACATCCAACTGGATAATGTTCACTGAGCTTCCCCCATCAATGAGAATCATGCGAACAAAATGATTAGAGATAAATAAAGTAATAACTAGACCGTCGTGATGAGGATCCTGTATGTCTACACAGTCATCCTCATCAAAGGATATGACTCTTTCCTGGGTAAGGATGGAAGATCAAACAGGTCTGTCCCCATCTCCATCTTTGTCTCCTTTGAATGTCTCTTAGCTGTCGAGAATGAAGTGCCATAGATATCAGAGCCACCGGAGATAAAATGGATAATTTGAGCATTGGCTGGTAGAGGAGGAGCTTTTTCAGAGACGTTCTCAGAATCCTGGATCCTTGATTTTTTTCCTTCCGAATAACTCCTTCAAGTATCCTTTGCTCAAGAGATAACCAATCTCCTTCCTTAATGCTATGCATTCATCAGTGAGATGACCAAAGTGTTGGGATTGAACCCTACCAGAGGAACAGATAATGTAAAGCCAAAACCAGGTCACAACAGTGGATTCACAATAAGCAGACGTTTACATTAAGCTTTCCCCTTGAAAGTGATTTATAACAACTGATTGTCTTTATCCGCTGTTCAGATACAACTACTGCTGCCCTTTCAACTGCTGATCAAAACCCTGAAGTATCCAACACTGCTGGTTCTATCTACTGATGATAAAGCACTGCCAAGTCAAGGACTGATCAACCTTGAGTAAAGCACTGACATAAAGGGAGAGCAGCTGTTTAGTGAATTATTTGTTTTAGGTATAGTCAGTGGTTAGGTTAGCAGTGTTTGTGTAAGGACAGTAGATACAGGTTGTTAGACTGTTAGACGTCGCTTTCATGGTGACGTCAGCTGAGATACCTCAGTGGTTTGGTTTGCCTATAAATGTAACAGTACCCTGTACTGTTACATTTGATTGACTGAGCGTGTTCTTCTCCTCATGTCTAATCCTTTCATCTTGTGTGCAACCGACCTTGGGGCATCAGGCTGAGGGGGAGTTTAGTTTGTAAGCATGTCTGTAATCTTTTGCTTTGATTTGAAATCTTTTGACTCTATGAGAAGCAAATGCTATCAAACTATTTTCTCCATTGATTGTGTTTACAAAGTTTGTATCTATTTCCGCTGCACTTTACAAGTTTTCATATTCACTAATTGTTCAAAACATGCAAACAAACATAATCGTGAAAGCCTTAGATCCTAACAATTGGTATCAGAGCTTGGACAGTCAATTTCGATTTAACAGTCAAATTGACATAACAGTTCGGCTCAAAATTCATTGATACTAAGGTTGGTTGTATTTAGTTGAAAAACAGAGTATCGAGTAAATCATGTTCAAAATGGTTATTCAAAAACTCTGTAAATCAACCAAGATGTCATATGACACACAAAATTAACACAACAAGTGATTTCATGCACAAAACACTCATGGTTTCTAGATCTGAAAACATATCTGTTAAACTGAGAGATCATTTCATATTCTTAAAATTGATTTCAACTGTTGTTTTGATATTTGTGATGTTTTTATTAAAATGCTAAAGTATGAACCTCAAATTAACAAAAACCTATGTTCATAAAACATTAGTGTTTTTGTTAACTTAAAAGGAGGGAAATTATCACTTTGGTCATTCATATCTTATGTGTTGAAAACAGGTTGAGTTCCTCAAAAGGACAAAAACAACTATGTTAAAATACACTAAGTAAATTCACAAAAACTCAGAAGTGTGTCTATCTCAAAACTTTTGAAGACAAAAGAAAAGAGTATAAACATAAAACACTTATGAGTCAAAGTTTAGGGTAATAATGGTCATTAAGCAACTGTGTGCATTCATCTGTTCAGGAAAAGGTCTTGATTCCAGTGAATGAATTCCAAAGAGGACTAGAGAAATGTTCAAAAATTTATCCATGTGTTCTCATGATTGCAATCAACTGACAAAGAAAATGGTATCAAACAGTGGTCAAAATGTATTCAGAATGTTCCACAAACTGTTGTCAAACCACTGACCATTTTTAAATAACTTGTGAATGATGTGATTATATACTCTATTGAAATTATACCAGATCCTTTTTGATACTATTCTCAGAGAATCCTTTAACCATTTTTTTGCGTTCAAAGGATTTTCTCGAATAACCAGGATATATTATTCATATTTTTTTTGGAATAATATATTTGGAACTCTTGCTTGTTTTTGTTGGCAATAGTTTCAGCTCCTGTCAGGATGTAATACCTTATTTTTGGTGGTATTATTGTCCTCATAAATGGGTCAATAGGAAATGGTACATTTGCCAAGATCATGTCATACTCAGTTTTGCCCCAAAATTTTTAATCAAAGGTTGATTGCAAACTGTGCTTGAATTACTAGAGTACTCATGTTTTAACTGAATATTAAACGAAAATGAGTTGCCTTAGCAAAAAGTTTTCATCATCTGGGGTACCAAACCACTGTCTTTTAAAATTGACATGTGGCAAAACCTTGAATGAAAATTTTCAAAAACTGCTGCTGAAACACCTGTCCTTCAGATCTGTACCATTTACCCTAACCACTGTTTTGTTCCAACGTCTGATTTCTAAACACTGTCCACTGCTGAAAGTTAACCACTGATCCCTCATTTTCTTGAAAAGCACTGATGTTCAAAATCAGTGTCTTATCCACTGATATGCTATCCTCTGATAGTAAAAATCATCCACTGCCCACAATTTTTACCGTTGTAACCACTGATGCTTGATACGTCAGTGGCCCTTAAAACAACTGTTCTCCATACTTCATCCATTTCATCAGTGTTTGACACGTGGTCAGTTTTTAGCCCTCAGATCGTAATAACCGCTGCCACATCAGCGATCATTTTTTCGTAAATAAAACCCTGCCCTAAACCCCAAACAGGGTTTTACACTGTCGAATTGAATTCCAAAATTCTCTTCTCATAGCAGTTTCCAACCCTTCTTCTCAAAAACTTCAAAATCATTCTTCGTTTTTATCTGCAAAAATGACGAAATCAAAGTCAAAATCAAAATCTAAACCAAAATCACCATCACCTTCCAAAGAGGTCGCTCAAACGGCCGAAGAACCCATCGAGATACCATACAAACAATCTCACAACTATTTGGGTTTACTCACAAAACCCACAAACAACCATACCTTCGATTCCATTCTCGACACCATATCTACATCAAAGAACAAAACTTTGTTGACAGTAGACGCCCCCATATATCTGCAAACCCAGAGAGAATTCTGGAAAAATGCTACGCTTGAAAAACAAGATGATAAAGTAGTAGCCGTTAACTCCTCGATACAGGGTACGGCGATTCAAATCACTCCACAATCACTATCAGAAATCTTCAAACTCGATGATCAGAAAGGTAAAGCTTCCTTTGACAAAAACGAGTTAAAAGCTGATTTTCTGAAAAGGGGCTATGCAGAACAGTCAAAGGTAGATACCCTACAAAAGGGTTATTTTCCATCTGCACCCAGATTTTTATTTCACACACTTCTGATGTGTGCTTCGAATAAAACAACATCTTTTAACGAAATACCGTTGAAAATTCAATGCCTGGGTTATGCTATTTTGAATAATAAGGACTACAACTACTCCCAGGAGATTTTCAATGACATGGTGAAAAACTTTGAAAGTAAAGCATTTTTGTTGTTTCCAAGATTTTTTAGTTATTATTTTTTACAAAAATTTGATAAGAAAAATGAAAATTTGCTTAAACAAGGTGTCTATTTTCAAATAAAAAGCTTGACACCTGAAACATTCACTAGAATGTTGGCACCAATAAAAACAAACGCAGGGGTACCTGAGCAGATTTTAGCGGTTACAACTGCTCCTCAGGTATCAGCTGCTGAGCCCACTGCTCCAGGTGATCATAGCAGCACAACCACTGCTTTGAAACCCACACCTGACATAACCAAAAAGACCAAAAGAAAAACATCCAGAAAACCCACCAAACCCAAAACAAAGGCAACTCTGGAAGATGAGATCCCAGAGCAACTGCCTGTGACAACACAAAAGTCACCACAAACCACTGCTGCTACTTCCTGACAGCAGTTGGAAGAAAGATCTCAACCCATGCCTAAAACTCCTCCTGCATCCTCACAAAAGGATCAGGTTGTAAGCACAGGGACACCACAATATGAAGCTCTAAATCCACTCGGATCCATCTTCCTCAGTCCTAATCCCAAGGACATGTCTCTTTCAACTCCCATCCCCTCACCAATAATAATGCCACAATCCATGCTACCTTTGTTGCATGCAGCTGCTATAGCTCAGACACAAACCAGTTCCTCTCTATCACCTGTCACTGAGAGTATACCCCCACAGGTGACTGGGTCTGATGCTACTACTTCTACTATCCCAGCAACAATTGAGGAGGTTACACCCCCTGAGTTACAAGTAACTCTCGGTGGTAGTTAAAGTGGAGCAGCAACTACAACTGGTGGATCAACAGATCCTCAGTTGGCCAGTTGTTTCATAAGTAAGACTCCCTTGAAGGCAATTTCTTCCATGGCAACTTTGGTAACCACCAGTGAGTTGGATCTAACCACTGGTACCATCAAAGGTTTATCAAGTGCTGAAGAAAGAAGTCCCCAGTACCAAGAACAAGGGGCATCAATGGGTGATTTTTGGGACTCTGTCCCTAAGACACACATTGATATAACCACTGCTGGTGGGGATTCAGATGATCCCAGTAAAATGGGTGATGATTCAAGATATCAGGAATTGACGGGCAGAGTTGAAAAACTTGAAGAATCAGTTTCTGAAATAAAGGAGATGGTGCAAGAGATTTTAAAAGCTCAGAAAGCACAATCCACTGCTGTTCCACCTCAAGCACCTGCTCCACAACAAGCACTTGCTGCAAATGAGCTCTGGAATCTTTTTCAACCTATGCTTGAAAGACAAAAACAAGTGGCTGATCAGCAGCATGAAATGCATATACAAATGTTGACCAATATGGTGGAATCAAGGTTCAAGGATACTCAAGCAGATATCAAGGCTATTAAGGCCAACATTCAAACTACCACTGGCAAAGCTCCTTCAACTTTGCTGTTCTTTGATGACCCCCTTTAGATAATGCCAAAAAGGGGGAGATAATGAAGCAAATGAAGAAGAAGGGAATAGAACATGGCCTGTGTGTTGAACCTGAGCAAGAAAAGCAAACATCTAAACCACCTCCCACAAAATATCATACAACTGATACAGCAGTAGTTACAAAAACTGTTGTCAGTAGTCAAATAGCTGCTATTTCATCAACATACACACTTTCAATACACACCACTCTATCACACACCATTACAACCACTGTTCCACCACCATCATCATCTACAATCATATCACCACCATTGCCTCCTGCCATAAAGCAGAAGACAGCAGATGTTACAACATCTGCTGTAATGACAACAGTGATTGAAACACCAGTTGTTTCAACCACTGTCAGTCAATCACAATCACAAACCACTGCTATACAATCTCAAACCATTGATTTATCCAAAACATCATCTGCCCCTTCTTCATTAAAAAGGAGAAGGAATCTCATATCAGATGATGATTCACCACCATCAAAAACTACCTCACCACTTCCATCCCCTGCTCAAAAGCAGAAGACAACTGCTGACATATCAGTAGTTGTAATGACAACAGATGTTGAGACACCAGTTGTTTCAACAGCTGTTAGTCAATCATCCACCACTGCTCTCATCCTTCCTACATCACAACCAAAGCTCTTCAACAGAAAAAGAAAGCCAATCTCTGCCGATGAGGGTATACATGATCCTAATACTACAAAATATCCACTGGAGCTTGAAGCCATCAAAAATGAGATGAGGCAATTCTATACAGAAGAAGATCCTTCAAAAAGAAGGTTCTCCTCACTCATAGGCTACATGCCACCAGATGATATGGATGATTACCTCAAAATCAAGGCAAGGCAAGCAAGACTAAGAGCTAAAGTTGAGAGTGAAAAAGAACGGTTAAGTGAAGATGGCATTGCTAAAAGACTGGAGTTCTACTTCACAAAAGTAAAGCAGGTAGAAGAGTTTGCACAAGACCTAAACAAAGAAAAGGCTGATCTAAAGAAAAAGTTAAGAAAACAATATCTAGCCTACATCATGAAAGAGAAATTCTATCCTGCTGAAGAACAACAGTTCAAAGAATGGCCAGTAGTCGCTCTTAAGCGTGAGGCAGAAAGGATTGAGAAAATTAAGAATGATCCTACAAAGAAGAAGAATGCTCCAAACTGGAGAAAATACAAAAAGCTCATTGCTGACCTAACTGCTGAGTATAAGAGAAAGAAAAAGGAGCTGGTGGATGCAAAAATGGATACTGCTGAAGCCATATCAAAATGGTCAAAACAGCAGACTGATGAAGCCTATTAAAGGCTAAAGAAAAGAAAGATAACTGTTTCAAGCACCTCAAAGAAGCATGAACAAAGAATGAAGCTTGAACAGCAGATAGAAAACCTCAAAACACTATTCCGGTCTACTTTTGTGACAAACCAAGAAGAAGGAGAACAGCTGACCAGTGAAGAGGTAAAAGAAAAAGAAGTTGAGTACTTCAAAGAATCCATCATGAAAATGGGTCTAAAAGAAGAGAGCTCAGAAAAACTTCAAAACCTTTTAAAAGGGATGTTAACCAAACCTGCATCATCAGACACTTCAACAGACATGACAGACATTGAAAGGCAGGAGCTGATTGAAAGAGAAACTGCAGAAGATATAGCTGCAGCAAATGATGTCATAGAAATGGCTTTCAAAAGAATGTCTGAAAGTCTGCAAGTTTTCTCAAGGCCAATATCTCAAAGCTCATCATCAAATAAATCTCTCCCAAGAAATCCATTGGGTTTAAAAGTACTAAAGTGGCTCTCTGATCAAAAGACCCACTTATTGACTCTGGTCAGATCCAATGGAGAGGTGAAGTATATATCAAGGAAAGAAGCACTAGGCCTTAGTGTTCAAGATTTGCAGGATCTCCTTGAACTTACACTGTGTCGGGATGAAGATGATATAAGTTCCAAAGAGTTTGAAGAAGAGTTTAAAAGACAAGCAAGGGAACTTTTGATGAGTAATAAAGATCCAGAATAATGACAGGTTTTGGCATTATCTGTTCCAGGGGGAGATTGTTGGGATTGAACCCTACCAGAGGAACAGATAATGTAAAGCCAAAACCAGGTCACAACAGTGGATTCACAATAAGCAGACGTTTACATTAAGCTTTCCCCTTGAAAGTGATTTATAACAACTGATGGTCTTTATCCGCTGTTCAGATACAACTACTGCTGCCCTTTCAACTGCTGATCAAAACCCTGAAGTATCCAACACTGCTGGTTCTATCTACTGATGATAAAGCACTGCCAAGTCAAGGACTGATCAACCTTGAGTAAAGCACTGACATAAAGGGAGAGCATCTGGTTAGTGAATTATTTGTTTTAGGTATAGTCAGTGGTTAGGTTAGCAGTGTTTGTCTAAGGACAGTAGATACAGGTTGTTAGACTGTTAGACGTTGCTTTCATGGTGACGTCAGCTGAGATACCTCAGTGGTTTGGTTTGCCTATAAATGTAACAGTACCCTGTACTGTTACATTTGATTGACTGAGCGGGTTCTTCTCCTCATGTCTAATCCTTTCATCTTGTGTGCAACCGACCTTGGGGCATCAGGCTGAGGGGGAGTTTAGTTTGTAAGCGTGTCTGTAATCTTTTGCTTTGATTTGAAATCTTTTGACTCTATGAGAAGCAAATGCTATCAAACTATTTTCTCCATTGATTGTGTTTACAAAGTTTGTATCTATTTCCGCTGCACTTTACAAGTTTTCATATTCACTAATTGTTCAAAACATGCAAAAAAACATAATCGTGAAAGCCTCAGATCCTAACACAAAGTCCTCATGATAAGCACACCACTGCGATTTATCTTTTGTAGCAGTTGGCTTATCACTTTTCTTCGGCCACCTAGCTTTGTCACCTAAGTTCTACATAGCAAGGACTAGTTCACTATTATCAGTGTTAGGGCATGGATTTTATGCTAAGGATCATCTATCCTGAGACTGGGCATGGATCACGGATCCTTAATGGATGATGCAGGGAGTCTGAGGATCCAGGATCCTTAACAGAACTTATGATTTCTAACAATTGTCACGTTTTTAATGTTTATATGCAGGTAATGGACGACATGGGCTTAGTCTTTGCTGGAATCTCATGGAATATGCTTCATAGGCACGTGCTTAATGAAGAAATAACCGTTTTGGAGAACATGGGTGACTTCCACCTTTTTAGGAAAATTTGTCGCTGGATATTTCTTATCTTTTAAGGGGAAAACGAGCTCATTTGAGGCATAAGTCGAACACACCACAGAAAAAACACACAACACTCGAATTCTCTGCAAACACTTAGCAAAAACACACACTTATACTAGCAATTCATTGTATTGAGCTTGTTTTCTTCCGAATTTGTACAAGGATCATTATTGTTTTCGCAATATATTTGGTGATCGGTAGTTTCCATCACCCGAGGTTTTTTATGCCGGAGATCTTCTAAAGATCAAAGGATTTTTCCTCGTATAAATCTCGGTGTTCATCGTTGATTTCCTATACTTATCGTTTATATAATTAACCAAGCATCATACCTCACAAAATCAGATTTGGTTGCATTATCCTTGTGTGATTTTTGACCAAAATAGTTTGGCGCCCACCGTGGGGCAATTGGTGCTTCATTTCTGAGAAATTTCGTTCATTTCATTCATTTCTCCTCATTACCTTCAACCATATGGCTTCTCAGGGAAAAACTACTTCAAGTTCCATGTCGGCGGTTACCTCATCACAGAGCATTCCACCGTTGCATCCTCTTCCCCCTGCATTCCAGAAGAATGCTGAGAATTCTCCGAAGACGACAACCCCCGTTTTCAAAAAACCAACTGTAGTTTCTTCCTCTACACCTACTAACAGTGATCTTTATACTTTGATTTTGCTGATGAAGGATCACATGCAGCAGCAGGATAAATATAATGGCAGGATCCTTCGCGAAATTGATGAAATCAAGAAGTTGAAAAAATCAGCAGAGGATCACTCCCCATCGATGCCCAGGTCGTTGGATTTTACTACTCCATCATCAACAATCCAGTTTTCCAAAGGATCCAATGTGCAGATTCAAGGATCCTTTATCCTTCGGAAAGGATCACTAGAGTCAGCGCAGCCTCGAGGATCCTACTTCCAGCCTTTAGGATCCTCTTTCCAGCATCAGGGATCCTTCGTTAGCTAAGGAGGATATATGGGGACGCACACAGTTCAAGGATCCTCCCAGGTTCAAGGATCCTCCCAGGTTCAAGGATCCTCTCAGGTTCAAGGATCCTCTCAGGTTCAAGGATCCTCCTTTCAGGTTTAAGAGTCCTCCTCTCAGGTTCAAGGGTCCTCCTCTCAGGTTCAAGGATCCTCTCAGGTTCAAGGATCCTCTCAGGTTCAAGGATATGATATCCAGCGTTCCGGGAGTGGTTAAACCTATTCCTGAAATTCCAGATGGAAGTCATAAAGTGTCTCGCTTTGCACCTCCCATATGCAATGCTGAGATACCAAGGCGTTTTTAGACCCCCAACATGAAGTTATATGATAGAACCACTGATCCAGAAGAGCATGTGGCTCAATACAGGGAAACAATGGAAATCAACCCCATTCCTGAAAGCTTGAAGGAAGCCTGCTTATGTAAGGGCTTTGGATCCACACTTACTGGATCAGCGTTAAAATGGCTGCTAAGTCTTCCTCCTTACTCTATTACTTCATTTGCTAATCTAGTTAATTTGTTTAATAGCCAATTCTCATGTAGTAGGAGATTTGAACGATTAACTAGTGACTTATATAGGATCACCCAAGGTCATAATGAATCATTAAGGGATTACATAACTAAATTTAGTAGAGAATCCTTAGAAATTCCTAACTTAGATATTTCTACTGCTATTAAAGCTTTTAAACTGGGTTTACTTAAGGATTCTCAATTCTATGATGATCTTGTTATGACACCTTGCAGGAACTTAGAGGAGGTAAGGAGCAAGGCCCTTAGGTTCATCCGTTTAGAGGATAACAAAAGGATCCAGGAGAGGTTGTCAGGATCCTAATAGCAAGACAAACAAGAATCCTATTTCAAGAATAACTGATCCAAGCAATACTCCAAGCATGACAACCAGAATATGCATGCTGTGAAACAAGAGGAAGATGATGAGGATTATCCTCCTATTTCTGAATATTGATTTTCTGCTGATAATTGTTTTGGTCAAAAATCAAGCAATGATAACGCAACCAAACTTTCTGTTGTGAGGTATGATGCTTGAATCGATGAACAACACTAAGGATCACTCTGAAATGTAATGAACAAGTGACACAAAGATTTATACGAGGAAAAAGCCCTTGATCAATGAATGATCTCCGGCATAAAAAACCTCGGGTGATGGAAACTACCGATCACCAACTCAGATTAAACAAGAAATGTATTACAACTTCGGATAATAGCGAGCTAATTACAAGGATCACTATAGTGTAACGTGCAAAAAAATGTATAAACGCCAAGTGAATTGTCGAGAGCTGGTGAGAGCAGTTGCGAGTGTGTGTGTTAAGCTAAAAATAGCCAAGTGTTTTCTATTTAGCTCGCTATCCCTTTTAAAAATGGAAAATATCTAAGCTAACAAACTTTCCGCATTTCATGCAAGTCCTCCACGAACTCCACAACGTCCACTTCAGTCAAGCACGTGCGGAATAAGTATGGAATATGCTCCAGGAATATCGCCAAGACCAAGTCCAAGCTCGTACTCCTGCAAAACAACTTCATATTCAAAGTAGACAATCGTTAGTATAAGGATCCTGATGATGATCCATGATCCTGATCCTACAATACTTTCTGAGGATCACTAATGTTTTGGTCAAAAAATCTGATGAGGATAATGCAACCAAACTCTCTGTTACGGGGTATGATGCTTATAATGTAGAATAATGACAAGGATCACTTCAATGTAAATTGCACAAATGACACAAGGATTTATACGGGGAAAAAGCCCTTGATCAAGAGTTGATCTCCGGCACAAAAAACCCCGGGTGATGGAAACTACCGATCACCAAGCTCAAATAAATCAATAAATGTTTACAACTTCGGATAGTAACGAGCTAGGTACAAGGATCACTATCGTGAAATGTGTAAAAATGAGTGAAAACTAATAAGTGTTCGTCGAGAGCTTCAAGAGTGCGTTTGTATGAGAGTGTGTGTAGCTGAAAAATGGCTAAGTGTTCTAATTCTAGGTCGTCACCCCTTTAAAAATAGAAGTTAACTACAATAACTAACTATCCGACTTTCGTGCCAAGCTCCCACGTTCTCCACAACGTCCATTTCTGGTCAATCGTGTGCGAAATACCCGTGGAATATTCCATAGTAACGTTGCCAAGACCAATTCAAGCTTGTTACTCCTGCGAAGCAAAACAAAACACAAACAAACAATCGTCAGTATGAGGATCCTTAAAGTGATCCATGATCCTGATCCTGAAGCTCTTCTGAGGATCACCGCCTGTCACAGAAGTAAGGATCATTAATTAGGATAACGAATAAGGATCACTAATTGTTAGAAAATCCTCCCCTAACAATTGCCCCCAAAATATAAGGAGTGATATGTAAAATGAGCGAGTTATGTTTTCTTGATCTTATCCGCAACTAACTATCGTAAATATAGCTGTTATTGTTGAACTATCCGTTGCAATCGTGACGTCACAGAAGTGACAACCCTGCACGATCATGATTATAAATAGGAGATAGAGATTGGATCAAATGCATTTAACATTTCAGAAAGACTCCCTTTATAACTGCATTCCGAAGATAAACAGGTATTCTCTCTTCATCTTCTTCCTTCTCTTGCTCTGTTTTTCTTTCTTTCTGTCATCTCTTCAAGAATGATGCTTCGGTCCTCCCCCGCCAAGGATCACCAGAAGGATAGTCCCTTGAAGAGTCAAAAGATCATCAAAGACTCCACAAATGAGAGGTGTTGCTTTAACGATGCTCAGATAGACAAGATTCGTCACTGCTTTCCGGCGAGTGCCTTTTTCAAACCCTTCGATCCTACTATTCTGAGCGACTATGTTTCAGAAACATGGGTTGCCTTTCCAGTTACTCCATTCGCCATAGGGTACACCTATCCTTTCCCGGAATTTACACAATCCTTCTTTTTCCTTACCGACATTTCTTATATCCAAGCTATGCCGATGATTTGGAGGGTTTTGTACACCCTGGAGAGGATCATCGAACAGGAAGGCATTGATTTAGGAATGTCAGAGCTGACACAAATGTATGATCTTACTACCTTTGGTTCTCATCGTTATTTGTTCAAACGAAAACCCGGCGGAGAACACCCCCTTCTTAAAGTCACCAAGAATGACACAAATTGGAAACGTCGCTTCTTCTTTGTCAGGAGGAATATCATTCCAAACGGAAAGGATCTACCAAGGACATGGTCCACCCATGGTAGGCCAGAGGATCCTGAGAAGGATCACCAGGTAGTCCTGTTTTTGTATAAGGATCACTAACCCCTTTTTGTCTTGTATTATGCAGCTATTTCTGTCTCACACATCATCACAACACCTGCAACCAAGGATAGGCTTGCTGCTTTTTGGAAGCTTGATCCTGAAACAAGGACATTCAAGATAGACACCCAAGACTCACAAGAAGTATCCTCAGGTTCCATCACCATGTCAAGTAAGTATCCTGCCTTTTGCATAGTTTAAATATTAAAATAAATAAGTAAATTGAAATAGGATAATGATACTTATCTTGCTTTGAATATGTAGGTGCCGGAAAATCTGCCAAGCCTGTATCCCAGTTCAACACGGCTGACCTTGATGTTGTTCGATCCAGGAAGAAGAGGTCCACAACCAGTCCTAGCATCTCCATTCCCAAGGCACCCACTAAAGGCAAGGGTGGCAAGAAGAGGAAAACTTCTGACACTGAGGACCTTCAAGGCCTACCACTGATCCGCCACCAGTTCCTTGAATACTTCAATGATGTAAGGATCACCAATTCTGCCTAGGTATCCTACTCGTATGAGGATCACCTGATCTTGAACTGCTTTATCCTTTTCTTTGCAGAAATTTGCTGAAATTGAAGATTATGTGGGGAACGTCGAGGAGCAGGACAAGAAGATTGCTGACCTCCAACAGGTTGCAGTGCTTAAGGACCTTGCAATTGCTGATCTTCAGAAGGAACTCCAAGATGCCAAGACTAAGACGGCTAAACTTCTGATTGACCTAGACAATGAGAAGCATGATCTCATAGAAAATGCTAAGGTCTCTGCTGCCATCACAATGTATCAGACAAAACTGAAGATGGCCCAGGAAGCTCAGGATCCTAACTTTGACAAAAGCAGCTGGGATGTTGAAGGCTGGAAAGCAAGGTTGGCCGATCTTGAGGATGATGAGGAGACTGAGGAAGTTTTGGCGATCGAGGCTGGAGGTAGTGGGAAAGATCTGATGAAGGATACCGCTACTGGAGGGGAAGAGGATGCAGCAAAGGTGTAGGCTGCACAATTGGGCGATGATGGACATTCCTAGACGCAGCCGGAGCCCAATTTTTAAATTTGGTAGTAGTTTTTTGTGGTTGCGATGTTGAACAATTTAATGGTTTGTACTGAACAATAGTTTTTAGGATTAAGGATCATGTATGATCCTTTGGACAATAGGCAGGATTGCAGTTGGTGGAGGGATCCTCTGTTTGGGGGATGAAGCCATTGTGATCCTGCCGCCTTTATATTCCTGCACTATCTTTGAACTTATTATCATGGACACCCTTTACCTACCCCAGCGGACGGGCCACGTTTTGCTGGTAGATGCTCGGGGTAGGTAATTTTGACAACCTTTTAAGGGTTAATCCTTTGTTAATAAATAAAATCTTAACCTTTTGTCGCTTATCTTGTGTTGTTATCCTTTTACTTCTTTAATTCTCCTTTGTTTTGATGCACATTTACTGAATAAACAATTTTGAATAAGTCATATTGAAAATATTTAGGACATGATCCATGATCAAATATCCTATAGTTAAAGAATCCCAAAAAGCAATATGTTTTAAGGATCACAAGTCTAGTTGTCAAATTTTAAGGGTTATTCAAATAAATAATGAACATAATTCAAAATAGTTAAGGATCATACCTGAGGATCCAAGTTAGGATCCTAACCATAATAAGGATAACTATAAGATAAACCTTAGAGAGAAGTAAGGATCAAGGATCCCTAGTTGCTTGTCTTCAAGGACCTGAAATAGATCATAACTTGGGACTAAGCCAATATAAGATAAGAGTTAGCAACTGGGGACAAGCCCAAGGATAACTGGGGACAAGCCCAAGGATAACTGGGGACAAGCCCAAGGATCCTATGTAAACTGGAGTATGGCCCTAACTGGCGACTATCCAAACTTAGTGACATGAAGATGCCAAAACCTTAGCTAATGTGAAAAGGTTAGAAACCTTAGGAACGGATGTATGGTATGTCTACCATTATACGTAGGATCCTAGGTATAGCCAGTACAATGCAATTATCAGCCCCTAAAGCGAGTACTGGTCCCACTGCCTTGAACTATACCAGGATCATCATGCGCTACAGGCGGAACTGGGGTCAAGCCCAAATAACTGGGGTTAAACCCAAGGAACGGATTGCTTCTGCAGATAATCAATACTTTGCTAAGGATTCCTGAACTTTCAAAACTTAAAATCACATGAGAGATGGATGAAGGACACATGATCCTTATCCTTATATGAGAAAATAAAGAAGTGAAATAGTTCAAGATTAGGATATTACCAACGTAAGGATCATCGATACTTTAAGGATCCTTCAAGGATACTCCTAACCTAAGGATCATCTGTGTGATGAGGATCCTTCTCACATGAAATATTTCTTCAAGTGGACAGCATTCCAAGCTCTTGGTAGCAAATCACCTTCCATGGTTAGCAATCTATATGCCCCCTTTCCTGCTTCAGCTTCAATCAAATAAGGGCCTTCCCATTTTGGAGCCAATTTTCCATCAGCAGGATTGGTGGTATTCTGAAATGCTTTCCTCAATACCATATTTCCAACTTGGAACTTCCTGATCCTGACATTTTTGTTGTAGGCACCAGCCATTCTTTGTTGATAACTGGCCATCCTTATCCTAGCCATATCCCTGATTTCTTCAATAGTATCCAGGTCTTGAGCCAAGTTCTCATCATTTTCTTCAGGATCACGGGTACTTGTTCTAGCAGTTGGAACCACCATTTCTGTTGGGATCACTGATTCTGCCCCAAATACCAAAGAGAATGGTGTTTGACCAGTAGCATTCTTAGGGGTTGTCCTATCAGCCCAAAGCACATAGGGTAGTTCTTCTGCCCATTTCCCTTTCTTGGATCCAAGCTTCTTCTTCAAATTGTTGATGATGATCTTGTTGGATGATTCTGCTTGACCATTAGCTTGTGGGTGGACTGGTGTTGATGTTATCATCTTAATCCCCCAGCTGTCACAAAAGTTAGTGGTTCTGCCCCCAATAAATTGGGAACCATTATCACATATAATTTCAGCAGGAATTCCAAATCTAGTTATAATATTTCTTTTAATGAAGGATATAACTTCCTTTTCCCTGACTTGGGTAAAAGCTTCAGCCTCTATCCACTTGGAGAAGTAATCAGTCATAGCAAGTGTTTTGGTCAAAAAATCTGTTGAGGATATTACAACTAAACTCTTTGTTACGGGGAATGATGCTCAAAATGTGTAACAGCGATGAAGATCACTTCAATGTAAATTGCACAAACAACACAAGGATTTATACGGGGAAAAAGCCCTTGATCAAGAGTTGATCTCCGGCACAAAAAACCCCGGGTGATGGAAACTACCGATCACCAAGCTCAAATAAATGAATTAATGTTTACAACTTCGGATAGTAATGAGCTAGGTACAAGGATCACTACGGTGATATGTGTAGAAAGTGTATGAAATTGCTAAGTGTTTGAACGAGAGCTTGTATGAGCGTTTGTACGAGTGTGTGTAACTGCAAAAAATGACTAAGTGTTTTCTACTAGCTCGTTACTCCCTTTTAAAATAGAAATAACCACCTAAACTAACTATCCGACTTTCGTGCCAAGCCTCCACGTTCTCCACAACGTCTATTTTTGGTCAAGCACGTGCTGAATAGTTTAGGAATATTCTCCAGGAATGTCGCCAAGACCTGGTCAAGCTCGTCATACCTGCGAGATAGTATAATACATAAGTAAACAATCGTCAGTACGAGGATCCTTAAAGTGATCCATGATCCTGATCCTGAAGCTCTTCTGAGGATCACCACCTGTCACAGAAGTAAGGATCACCAGTTAGGATAACGAATAAGGATCACTAATTGTTAGAAAATCCCCCCCCCCTAACAATTGCCCCCAAAATATAAGGAGTGAAATTGTAAAATTAGCGAGTTATGTTTTCTTGATCTTATCCGTAACAAACTAACGGATATATAGCCGTTAAAATAGAACTAGCCGTTGCGATGATGATGTCACGGAAGTGACAATCCTGCAGAATCATAATTATAAATAGAGATATAGATAGGATTAATATGCATTCAAATCCGAAAGAAACTCCCTTTATAATCTCAGTTGAAGATCAATCAGGTATCTCTTTCTCCTCTTTCTTCCTTTCTTACTCTGTTTTTCTTTCTTTATCTTCATCACTTCGAAAATGTTGCTCCGAAGTTCCCCGGCCAAGGATCACAAAAAGGATAGCCCTTTGAAGAGTCAGAAGATCATCAAGGACTCAGTGAACGAGAGGTGTTGCTTTAACGATGCACAAATAGATAACATCCGTCACCGTTTTCTGGCGAATGTCTTTTTCAAACCTTTCGATCCAACTGCCCTGAGCGACTATGTTTCAGAAACATGGGTTGCCTTTCCAGTTACTCCATTTGCTATAGGGTACACCTATCCTTTCCCGGAATTCACACAATCCTTCTTTTCCCTTACCGGCATATCTTACATTCAAGCCATGCCGATGATTTGGAGGGTTTTATACACCCTAGAGAGGATCATCGAGCAGGAAGGCGTTGATTTAGGAATGTCAGAACTGGCGGAACTGTATGATCTTACTACCTTTGGATCCCACCGTTATTTGTTCAAACGAAAACCCAGTGCAGATCATCCTCTTCTCAAAGTCACCAAAAACGACAAAGATTGGAAACGTCGCTTCTTCTTTGTAAGAAGGGATACCATTTCAGATGGAGAGCATTTACCAAGAACATGGTCCACCCATGGTAGGCCGGAGGATCCTGGGAAGGATCACCAGATGGTCATGTTTTTGTAATAGGATCACTAACCCCTTCTTTGTCTTGTGTCATGCAGCCATCTCTGTTTCACATCTCATCACAACACCCGCAACCAGGGAGAGACTTGCTGCTTTCTGGGGACTCGACCCTGAAACTAGAACTTTTAAGACAAGAACCCAAGACTCACAGGAGGTATCCTCAGGCTCTGTCACAATGTCAAGTAAGTATCCTTGTTTAAAATTTAAATAAATAGTTAAATGTATATTAAGAAAAGATACTTATCTTGTTTTGGTTGTGTAGGTGCGGGAAAATCTGCCAAAGCTGCTTCAAGGTTCAGTGTCACCGATCTCACCACTGTCAAATCCTCCAAAAGAAAGGTTCCTACCAGCCCCACAGCTTCAATCCCCAAGGCACCCCTCAAAGGAAAGGGAATCAAGAAAAGAAAGACTTCCGAGGCTGAGGATTTGCAGGGTCTGCCCTTAATTCGCCACCAATTCCTTGAGTACTTTAATGATGTAATGATTACCGTCTCTGCTCGTATATCCTGCTATCATATCCTGCTGATTTAAGGATCACTTGGTCTTGAACTGCTTTATCCTTTTCTTTTGCAGAAATTTGCCGAGATTGAGGATTACGTAGGCCACGTTGAGGATCAAGATAAAAAGATTGCCGACCTCCAGCAGGTTGCCGTGCTCAAGGATCTTGCACTTGCTGATCTTCAGAAGGAACTCCAGGATACCAAACAGAAGATGGCTAAGGTGCTGGTTAACTTTGACTATGAAAGGCAGGAGATCACAGATGATGCTAAAGTTTCTGCCGCCATAGCAATGTACAAAACCAAGCTTCAAATGGCCTTGGAAGCTCAGGATCCTGCCTTTGACAAAAGTAGCTGGGAAATTGAAGAATGGAAGGCAAGGCTGGCTGAATTGGGTGATGAAGAGGAGGCTGGAGAGATCTTGACAATCGAGGCTGGTAGCAAGGATGAAGCTGGTGAAGCAAGTGGAGCCGGAGGTGGTGATGCAGCGAAGGTTTAGGCTGCTTGATTGGGCAATGATGGACATTTCTAGACGTAGCCGGAGCCCAATTTTTTAAGTTTGATAGTTTGTTTTGGTGATGATGTCTTTTGTTGAACAATGATGGGTTGTACTAAACAATAGGTTTTTAGGATTAAGGGTCATGTATGATCCTTTGGACAATAGGCAGGATTGCAATTGGTGGAGGGATCCTCTGTTTGGGGGATGAAGCCATTGTGATCCTGCCGCCTTTATATTCCTGCACTATCTTCGAACTCATTATCATGGACACCCTTTACCTACCCCAGCGGACGGGCCACGTTTTGCTGGTAGATGCTCGGGTAGGTAATTTTGACAACCTTTAAAGGGTTAGCCTTATGTTGATAAATAAAAACTTAACCTTTTGTCGCTTATCATGTGTTGTTATCCTTTTTAATATCTTACTTTCCAACTGTTATAATGTTCAATCTGTTTATACTTATCAAGCCTTGAAAAATTAGAAAAGATATCCAAAAAGTTTAGGATATGATCAAGGATCACATATCCCATAACCGATAGGTTCTAAAAAGTGATATGGTTTAAGAAACACAAGTTCAGTTGTCAAGTATAAGGGTTATTTAAAAGAATAATGAATAAAATCAAAAGAGTTAAGGATCATACCTGAGGATCCAAGTTAGAATCCTAACCATAATAAGGATAACTATAAGGTAAACCTTTGAGTGAAATAAGGATCAAGGATCCCTAGCTGCCTATCTTCAAGGACCTGAAATAGAGCATAACTTGGGACTAAGCCAATATAAGAAAAGAGTTAGCAACTGGGGACAAGCCCAAGGATAACTGGGGACAAGCCCAAGGATAACTGGGGACAAGCCCAAGGATCGTGTGTAAACTGGAGTATGGCCCTGACTGGCGACTATCCAAACTTAGTGACATGAAGATGCCAAAACCTTAGCTAACGTGAAAACGTTAGAAACCTTAGCTAACGTGAAAACGTTAGAAACCTTATGAACGGATGTATGGTACGTCTACCATTATACGTAGGATCCTAAGCATAGCCAGAACAATGGAATTATCAGCCCCTAGAACGAGTACTGGTCCCAAAGCCTTGAACTACACCAGGATCATCGTGCGCTACAGGCGGAATCTGGGGACAAGCCCGAATAGCTGGGGTTAAACCCAAAAGACGGATTGCTTCTGTGGATAACCAACGTTATGCTAAGGATACCTGAACTTTCAAAACTTGAACTCACGTGAGAGATGGATAAAGGATACATGATCCTTATCCTTATTAGAGAAAATAATGAAATGAAATAGCTCAAGTTTAGGATATTACCTAAGTAAGGATCATCGATACTTTGAGGATCCTTTAAGGATACCCCTTCTCGCTAGGATCACCTCTGCCATGAGGATCCTGGTCACATAAAATATTTCTTCAAGTGGACAGCATTCCAAGCTCTTGGTAGCAGATCGCCTTCCATGGTTAGCAATCTATATGCCCCCTTTCCTGCTTCAGCTTCAATCAAATAAGGGCCTTCCCATTTTGGAGCCAGTTTCCCATCAGCAGGATTGGTAGTATTTTGAAATGCTTTCCTTAATACCATATCTCCGACTTGAAACCTCCTGATCCTGACATTTTTGTTGTAAGCACCAGCCATTCTTTGCTGATAACTGGCCATCCTTATCCTAGCCATATCCCGGATTTCTTCAATAGTATCCAGGTCTTGAGCCAAGTTTTCATTATTTTCCTCAGGATCACGAGTAGTTGTTCTAGCAGTTGGAACCACCATTTCTGTTGGGATCACCGATTCTGCCCCAAACACCAAAGAGAATGGTGTTTGACCAGTAGCATTCTTAGGGGTTGTCCTGTCAGCCCAAAGCACATAGGGTAGTTCTTCTGCCCATTTCCCTTTCTTGGATCCAAGCTTCTTCTTCAAATTGTTGAAGATGATCTTGTTGGATGATTCTGCTTGGCCATTAGCTTGTGGGTGGACTGGTGTTGATGTTATCATCCTAATCCCCCAGCTGTCACAAAAGTTAGTGGTTCTGCCCCCAATAAATTGGGAACCATTATCACATATAATCTCAGAAGGAATTCCAAATCTAGTTATAATATTTCTTTTAATGAAGGATATCACTTCCTTTTCTCTGACTTGGGCAAAAGCTTCGGCCTCTATCCACTTGGAGAAGTAATCAGTCATAGCAAGCATGAATACTTTTCCACCAGGTGCCTTAGGGAGCTTGCCAACTATATCCATACCCCATCTCATAAATGGCCAAGAGGAGGATATGGGATGCAATAATTCAGCTGGTTGATGAAGGATATTGCTGTGTCTCTGGCAAGGATCACATCTTCTGGCATACTCCACAGCATCTTTCTTCATGGTTGGCCAGTAGTATCCTGTCCTCAGGATCCTTGAGAATAATGCCCTGCCCCCAGTGTGGTTTCCACAATCTCCTTCGTGGAAGTCTTTTAAAACTTCTTGAACTTCAGGATCCTCAATGCATCTCAAGTATGGTCCTGCAAGAGATCGTCTATACAACATATTATTTAAAATTGTGAATTGAGATACCTTAGATTTGAAAGCCCTAGGGTTTTCTCCTGTAGGAATCTCTCCATGTTGTAAGTATCTCATAATTGGTGAGATCCATGATCCTGATCCTGAATGGGATCGAGTATCCTCACTAGGGATCATTGCAGAATTATTCCCTATCTCCATAGCCACATGATCCTCAATAGCTGGGTTCAGGATATGAATAATAGGGATCTTGATATCCTCTGGGATCTTTAAATATGATCCTAAGTTAGCCAATGCATCAGCTTCTGTATTTTCTTCCCTTGGTACCTGTGACAAACTAAAGGAAACAAAAGAGAGTGCCAAACTTTTGACTATCTCCAAATATTTGGTTAGCTTTTCACCTTTAACAGCATATGATCCATTAAAGTGGTTTGTAATCAACAAAGAATCTACGTGTACCTCAAGATACCTGATCCCCATATGCTTTGCAATTTGCAAACCAGCAATTAAGGCTTCATATTCAGCCTCATTATTAGTGGTTTGGAACTCACAAGCTATAGAATGGGGTATTATGTCCCCCTGTGGCGATTTTAGTAGTATTCCAAGCCCTGTGCCTTTGACGTTTGAGGATCCATCAGTATAGAGTATCCAAGGATCCTTGGTCTCTTCTAGGTGCTGGACTTCTAGCTCAGCTTCTTCTTGTAAATCACTACTGAAATCAGCCACAAAGTCAGCTAATGCTTGGGATTTGATGGCTGTCCTAGGCTCATATCTTATATCATATGCACTCAGCTTTACTGCCCACTTAGCCATCCTTCCTGACATCTCTGGTTTCCTGAGGACATTCTTAATTGGAAAATTAGTTTTAACAATGATAATATGAGTTTTAAAATAATGTCTTAACTTGGTAGATGCCATAATTAATGCAAGAATAAGCTTTTCAAGGTGTGAATACCTGGATTCGGCATCAAGTAAACTTTTACTTACATAATAGACAGGATGTTGTGTACCTTGATGATCCTTAACAAGGACCGCACTTACTGCTTTTGAGGATACTGCAAGATACAAGGATAACACATCACCTTTTTCTGGTTTCATTAAAGCCGGGGCCGAGGATAGGTAATCTTTGAGGGCTTTGAAAGCATTTTCATGCTTCTCCGTCCACTCAAATTTCTTGTTCTTCCTTAGGATATCATAGAATTCTTTACACTTCTCGGAGGACTTGGATATAAATCTGTTCAAGGCTGCTATCCTTCCTGTTAGCCTTTGAACATCCTTAGCATTGGCCGGAGATTTGATGTTCACTATTGCTTTGATTTGTTCCGGGCTAGCTTCAATGCCTCTCTTTGTCACCATATATCCTAAGAATTTACCTGCTTTAACACCAAAGTGACATTTTGAAGGATTAAGTTTCATGTTATATTTATCAAGGATATCGAATGCTTCCTCCAAGTCTCTTAGGTGATCCTCAGCTTTTAAGGATTTTACCACCATATCATCTATGTAAACCTCCATAGTTTGTCCAATCTGATCCTTGAACATCATATTCACCAGCCTTTGGTATGTTGCACCTGCATTTCTTAATCCGAACGGCATAGCAAGATAGCAGTATATACCAGTTGGAGTCATGAAGGCTGTATCCTCTTGGTCGGATGGTTCCATTTGGATTTGTTGAAATCCAGATGAAGCATCCATAAAAGTTAACAGTTCATGACCCGCGGTTGCATCCACCATGGAGTCAATGTGGGGTAAAGGGAAAGGATCCTTGGGACATGCCTTATTTAAATCGGTAAAATCGACACATACCCTCCACTTTCCATTTTTCTTTTGAACAACAACCACATTGGCCAACCATCTTGGATACTTGACCTCTCTAATCATACCTGCCCGGAGCAATTTCTCTACCTCTTCTTGGATGATGGCATTCCTTTCTGGTGCAAACTTTCTTCTCCTTTGATGGATTGGTTTGAAGGATCTGTCAATGCCGAGTTTATGAGTGATAATATCCTTGGATATACCAGTCATGTCTTCGTGTTTCCATGCAAAGGTAGTCTTTCTCCTTTTGAGGAAGGATACGAGGTCTTCTTTCATTTCGGCAAGGATCCCTGATCCGATATAGATTTTGGATTCAGGATCATCGGGATCCATGAGGATTTCTACCACATCCTGCTCCCTGGCCTCCAAGACATTCCTTGGAGGATACCTTGATTGCTATTGCTCCCTTGACTTCGAGGCTGGTTTCATCGACGAAGTGTAACAATTCTTAGCCTCCTGCTGATCACTATCAATCTTTACTATTCCCCAAGGACTAGGGAGCTTCACACATTGGTGGTAAGTAGATGGGACTGCTTTCATATCGTGTATCCAGGGCCTGCCATGGATAACATTACAACAAGATAAACAGTCAATAACACAAAATTTTTGATAAGAGTGTAAGCCTTCAATATATATTGGGAGTTTAATGTCCCCCAGGGTGTTCTTAGTTTCGCCACTAAACCCCACGAGCACGGAGGATCTTGGTATGATCTCTGATTCAGGAATACCCATCTTCTTTAGAACATCAAGCTGGATAATATTCACTGAACTTCCTCCGTCTATAAGGATCCTGCGGACAAAATGGTTAGATATAAAAAGAGTGATAACTAAACCATCGTGATGAGGATCCTGGATATCAACACGATCCTCTTCATCAAAGGTTATGACTTTTCCTTCGGAGACACTTGATGTTCGAACTGGTCTTTCTCCATTATCCATTTTAGTTTCCTTTGCATGCCTTTTAGCTGCTGAGAAGGATGTGCCACAAATGTCGGATCCTCCAGAAATAAAGTTTATCACTTGTGCACCTGCTGGAGGAGCTGGAGCCTTCTCAGGGATCCTTTCGGGATCCTGAGTCTTGACTTTTTTCTTCCCAACAACTCTTTTAGGTGCCCTTTGCTCAACAAGTATCCAATTTCCTTCCTTAATGCAATGCATTCTTCTGTTAGGTGCCCAAAATCTTCATGATATGCACACCATTTTGATTTATCCTTAGTTGCAGCTGGCCTATCATTCTTTCTCGGCCATCTAGCTTTATCACCTAGGTTCTGCATAGCAAGGATTAGTTCATTGTTATCAACACTAAAACAATATTCAGAAATTGGAGGATAATCCTCATCATCCTCTTCTTGATCAACAGAATGCACGTTCTGATTATCAGATCTGTTGTAGGATCTGAACTTGTTGTTCCTGAATGAGGATCCTTGCTTATCCTGCTTTGAGGATCCTGCTAACCTCTCCTGGATCCTCTTGTCATCCTCTAGCCGAATGAATCTAAGTGCTCGGGTTCTTACCTCATCTAAGTTCCTGCATGGTGTCATAACAAGATCATCATAGAAAGACGAATCCCTAAGCAATCCCAATTTGAAGGCCTCAACAGCCGTAGCTATATCTAAGTTGGGAATGTCTAAGGATTCTTTACTGAATTTGGTAATGTAATCCCTTAATGATTCATTATGACCCTGGGTTATCCTGTATAAATCACTTGTTAATCGTTCAAATTTTCTACTACAAGAAAATTGATTATTAAACAAGTTAACTAGGTTGGCAAATGAGGTAATAGAGTAGGGGGAAGACTTAGCAGCCATTTGAGAGCTGATCCAGTAAGAGTGGATCCGAATCCCTTGCACAGGCATGCTTCTTTTAACCTTTCTGGAATTGGATTGATCTCCATCCTCTCCCTGTATTGTGCTATGTGTTCTTCAGGATCGGTTGAACCATCATACAGCTTCATTGTTGGCACATGGAACCTCTTGGGTATCTCAGCATCACAGATTGGTGGTGCAAAACGAGATATCTTGTGGCTCCCATCTGCAATCTCTGGGATAGGTTTGACCACTCCTGGAACACTTGATATCATATCTTTTAGCTTTTGCAATTCTCTTGCCATGGCATGATTGATACCTGGATCCTGCATAAGACCATGGTTAGTATAAGAATTATTAAAAGTGTTACCTCCCATTGGATTCAGATTAGGAAGATTGGATGTTAATCCATATTGTTGAGGCTCTGGAATGATCGAGGGACCAGTAGAAGCATTGGTCTGCATTGGAATAAAATCTCCCTGATGGACATCTGAACTTCCTGTTTGCAAACTCCTCAAGGATCCGGGCATCTGGAAGGATCCCTGAAACTGGGACGATCCTGGAACAAAGGAGGATCCTTGAACCTGGAATGATCCTGGAACAAAGGAGGATCCTTGAACCTGGGATGATCCTGGAACAAAGGAGGATCCTTGAACCTGGGATGATCCTGGAACAAAGGAGGATCCTTGAACCTGGGATGATCCTGGAACAAAGGAGGATCCTTGAACCTGGGATGATCCTGGAACAAAGGAGGATCCTTGAACCTGCTGCGCTGCTGAATATCCTCCTGAATTCGTAAGGGTTCCCATATGCTGAGGATAGGATCCCGCTGGCTGGAAATATGGACTTGATGCCTGGGTCACTGTTGTTGTTCCATAGTGCACTCCTTTTGGTCCACCCACATATTGAACTTCTGGGGCCACCGATGGTTGAGAAGTAATCACTGGAGTATCAAAATTCAGGGATTTCGGTACCAGTGGGGAATGATCCTCTTCCGTCGTCTTTTGTTTCTTGAGATCTCCAATTTCTTTGAGAATCCTCTCATTGGTCTTATCCTGTTGCCGTATCTGATCCTTCATCTGCAAAATCAAAGTAAACATGTCACTAGTAGTAGGAGTGTAAGAAGCAGAAGAAGTTGGAGGTTTTGAAAAAATGGGAGTTGGTTTCTTCGCAGCATTCTCGGCATTCTTCTGGGGTCCAGAAGGTGGTGGAGGCAAAGCAGGAACGCCTTGAGAAGAAGTGAATGAGGGCATCAAATTTGAAGTATTCTTCACTGAGGAAGCCATTTGCTTGGTTGTAGTGAACCGAAATGAGCACAGAAATGCGAATTTTTCTAAGGACGAAGCACCAATTGCCCCACGGTGGGCGCCAAACTGTTTTGGTCAAAAAATCTGTTGAGGATATTACAACCAAACTCTTTGTTACGGGGAATGATGCTCAAAATGTGTAACAGCGATGAAGATCACTTCAATGTAAATTGCACAAACAACACAAGGATTTATACGGGGAAAAAGCCCTTGATCAAGAGTTGATCTCCGGCACAAAAAACCCCGGGTGATGGAAACTACCGATCACCAAGCTCAAATAAATGAATTAATGTTTACAACTTCGGATAGTAACGAGCTAGGTACAAGGATCACTACGGTGATATGTGTAGAAAGTGTATGAAATTGCTAAGTGTTTGAACGAGAGCTTGTATGAGCGTTTGTACGAGTGTGTGTAACTGCAAAAAATGACTAAGTGTTTTCTACTAGCTCGTTACTCCCTTTTAAAATAGAAATAACCACTTAAACTAACTATCCGACTTTCGTGCCAAGCCTCCACGTTCTCCACAACGTCTATTTTTGGTCAAGCACGTGCAGAATAGTTTAGGAATATTCTCCAGGAATGTCGCCAAGACCTGGTCAAGCTCGTCATACCTGCGAGATAGTATAATACATAAGTAAACAATCGTCAGTACGAGGATCCTTAAAGTGATCCATGATCCTGATCCTGAAGCTCTTCTGAGGATCACCACCTGTCACAGAAGTAAGGATCACCAGTTAGGATAACGAATAAGGATCACTAATTGTTAGAAAATCCTCCCCTAACAGCAAGCAGGAATACTTTTCCACCAGGTGCCTTAGGGAGCTTACCAACTATATCCATACCCCATCTCATAAATGACCAAGAGGAGGATATAGGATGCAAGGATCACATCTCTTAGCATACTCCACAGCATCTCTCTTCATGGTTGGCCAGTAGTATCCTGTCCTCAGGATCCTTGAGAATAATGCCCTGCCCCCAGTGTGGTTTCCACAATCTCCTTCATGGAAGTCTTTTAAAACTTCTTGGATTTCAGGATCCTCAATGCATCTCAAGTATGGTCCTGCAAGAGATCGTCTATACAACATGTTATTTAAAATTGTGAATTGAGATACCTTAGATTTGAAAGCCCTAGGATTTTCTCCTGTAGGAATCTCTCCATGTTGTAAGTATCTCATAATTGGTGAGATCCATGATCCTGATCCTGAATGGGATTGAGTATCCCCACTAGGGATAATTGCAGAATCATTTCCTATCTCCATAGCCATATGATCCTCGATAGCCGGGGTCAGGATATGGATAATAGGGATCTTGATATCCTCCGGGATCTTCAAGGATGATCCTAAGTTAGCCAATGCATCAGCTTCTGTATTTTCTTCCCTTGGTACCTGCGTCAAACTAAAGGAAACAAAAGAGAGTGCCAAATTTTTTACTATCTCTAAATATTTGGTTAGCTTTTCACCTTTAACAGCATAGGATCCATTAAAGTGGTTTGTAATTAACAATGAATCTACATGTACCTCAAGATACATGATCCCCATATGCTTTGCAATTTGCAAACCAGCAATTAAGGCTTCATATTCAGCCTCATTGTTAGTGGTTTGGAACTCACAATCTATAGAGTGGGGTATTATGTCCCTCTGTGGCGATTTTAGTAGTATTCCAAGCCCTGTGCCTTTGACATTTGAGGATCCATCAGTATAGAGTATCCAAGGATCCTTGGTCTCCTCTAGCTGCTGGACTTCTAACTCAGCTTCTTTTTGTAAATCACTACTGAAATCAGCCACAAAGTCAGCTAATGCTTGGGATTTGATGGCTGTCCTAGGCTCATATCTTATATCATATGCACTTAGCTTCACTGCCCACTTAGCCATCCTTCCTGACATCTCTGGTTTCCTGAGGATATTCTTAATTGGAAAATTAGTTTTAACAACAATAACATGAGTTTCAAAATAATGTCTCAACTTAGTAGATGCCATAATCAATTCAAGAATAAGCTTTTCAAGGTGTGAATACCTGGATTCGGCATCAAGTAAACTTTTACTTACATAATAGACAGGATGTTGTGTACCTTCATGATCCTTAACAAGGACCGCACTTACTGCTTTTGAGGATACTGCAAGATACAAGGATAGCACATCGCCTTTTTCCGGTTTCATCAAGGTCGGGGCTGAGGATAGGTAATCTTTGAGGGCTCTTAAAGCATTTTCATGCTTCTCAGTCCACTCAAATTTCTTGTTCTTCCTTAGGATATCATAGAATTCTTTGCACTTCTCTGAGGATTTGGATATAAATCTGTTCAAAGCTGCTATCCTGCCTGTTAGCCTTTGAACATCCTTAGCATTGGCCGGAGATTTGAAGTTTACTGTTGCTTTGATTTGTTCCGGGCTAGCTTCAATGCCTCTCTTTGTCACCATATATCCTAAGAATTTACCTGCTTTAACACCAAAGTGACATTTTGAAGGATTAAGTTTCATGTTATATTTGTCAAGGATATCGAATGCTTCCTCCAAGTCCCTTAGGTGATCCTCAGCTTTTATGGATTTTACCACCATATCATCTATGTAAACCTCCATAGTTTGTCCAATCTGATCCTTGAACATCATATTCACCAGCCTTTGATATGTTACACCTGCATTTCTTAGTCCGAACGGCATAGCAATATAGCAGTATATACCAGTTGGAGTCATGAAGGCTGTATCCTCTTGGTCGGATGGTTCCCTTTGGATTTGTTGAAATCCAGATGAAGCATCCATAAAAGTTAACAGTTCATGACCCGCAGTTGCATCCACCATGGAGTCAATGTGGGGTAATGGGAAAGGATCCTTGGGACATGCCTTATTTAAATCGGTAAAATCGTCACATACCTTCCACTTTCCGTTTTTCTTTTGAATAACAACCACATTGGCCAACCATCTTGGATACTTGACCTCTCTAATCATACCTGCCCGGAGCAATTTCTCTACCTCTTCATGGATAATGGCATTCCTTTCCGGTGCAAACTTTCTTCTCCTTTGATGGATTGGTTTGAAGGATCTATCAATGCCGAGTTTGTGAGTGATTACATCTTTGGATATACCAGTCATGTCTTCGTGTTTCCATGCAAAGGTAGTCTTTCTCCTTTTGAGGAAGGATACGAGGTCTTCTTTCATTTCGCCAAGGATCCCTGATCCGATATAGATTTTGGATTCAGGATCATCGGGATCCATGAGGATTTCTACCACATCCTGCTCTCTTGCCTCCAAGACATCCCTTGGAGGATACCTTGATTGCTATTGCTCCCTCGACTTCGAGGCTGGTTTCATCGATGAAGTGTAGCAATTCTTAGCCTCCTGCTGGTCACTATGAATCTTCACTATTCCCCAAGGACTAGGGAGCTTCACACATTGATGGTAGGTAGATGGGACTGCTTTCATATCGTGTATCCAGGGCCTGCCAAGGATAACATTACAACAAGATAAACAGTCAATAACACAAAACTTTTGATAAGAGTGTAGGCCTTCGATATATATTGGGAGTTTAATGTCCCCCAGGGTATTCTTAGTTTCGCCACTAAATCCCACGAGCACGGAGGATCTTGGTATGATATCTGATTCAGGGATACCCATCTTCTTTAGAACATCAAGCTGGATAATGTTCACTGAACTTCCTCCGTCTATAAGGATCCTGCGGACAAAATGGTTAGATATGAAAAGAGTAATAACTAAACCATCGTGATGAGGATCCTGGATATCAACACGATCCTCTTCATCAAAGGTTATGACTTTTCCTTCGGAGACACTTGATGTTCGAACTGGTCTTTCTCCATTATCCATTTTAGTTTCCTTTGCATGCCTTTTTGCAGCTGAGAAGGATGTGCCACAAATGTCTGATCCTCCAGAAATGAAGTTTATCACTTGTGCATCTGCTGGAGGGGCTGGAGCCTTCTCAGGGATCCTTTCAGGATCCTGAGTCTTTGACTTTTTCCTTCCCAACAATTCTTTTAGATGCCCCTTGCTCAACAAGTATCCAATCTCCTTTCTTAGTGCAATGCATTCTTCTGTTAGATGCCCAAAATCTTCATGGTATGCACACCACTTTGATTTATCCTTAGTTGCAGCTGGCCTATCATTTTTTCTTGGCCATCTAGCTTTATCACCTAGGTTCTGCATCGCAAGGATTAGTTCATTGTTATCAACTGAAAAACAATATTCAGAAATTGGAGGATAATCCTCATCATCCTCTTCTTGATCAATAGAATGCACGTTCTGGTTATCAGATCTGTTGTAGGATCTGAACTTGTTGTTCCTGAATGAGGATCCTTGCTTATCTTGCTTTGAGGATCCTGCTAACCTCTCCTGGATCCTCTTGTCATCCTCTAGCCGAATGAACCTAAGTGCTCGGGTTCTTACCTCATCTAAGTTCCTGCATGGTGTCATAACAAGATCATCATAGAACGACGAATCCCTAAGCAATCCCATTTTAAAGGCCTCAACAGCCGTGGCTATATCCAAGTTGGGAATGTCTAAGGATTCTTTACTAAATTTGGTAATGTAATCCCTTAATGATTCATTATGACCCTGGGTTATCCTATATAGATCACTAGTTAATCGTTCAAATTTTCTACTACAAGAAAACTGATTATTAAACAGGTTAACTAGATTAGCAAATGAGGTAATAGAGTAGGGGGGAAGACTTAGCAGCCATTTGAGAGCTGATCCAGTAAGAGTGGATCCGAATCCCTTGCACGGGCATGCTTCCTTTAACCTTTCTGGGATTGGATTGATCTCCATCCTCTCCCTGTATAGTGCTATGTGTTCTTCAGGATCCGTTGAACCATCATACAGCTTCATAGTTGGGACATGGAACCTCTTGGGTATCTCAGCATCACAGATTGGTGGTGCAAAACGAGATATCATGTGGCTCCCATCTGCAATCTCTGGGATAGGTTTGACCACTCCTGGAACACTTGATATCATATCCTTCAACTTTTGCAACTCTCTGGCCATGGCATGATTGATACCTGGATCCTGCATAAGGCCATGGTTAGTAGCATAGGAATTATTAAAAGTGTTACCTCCCATTGGATTCAAATTAGGAAGAATGGATGTTAATCCATATTGTTGGGGCTCTGGAATGATCGAAGGACCGGTAGAAGCATTGGTCTGCATTGGAATAAAATCTCCCTGATGGACATCTGAACTTCCTGTTTGCAAACTCCTCAAGGATCCTGGCATCTGGAAGGATCCATGAAACTGGGAGGATCCTGGAACAAAGGAGGATCCTTGAACCTGGGATGATCCTGGAACAATGGAGGATCCTTGAACCTGGGATGATCCTGGAACAAGGGAGGATCCTTGAACCTGGGATGATCCTGGAACAATGGAAGATCCTTGAATCTGCTGCGCTCCTAAGTATCCTCCTGAATTCGTGAGGGATCCCATATGCTGAGGATTGGATCCCGCTGGATGGAAATAGGAACCTGATGCCTGGGTTACTGTTGTTGTTCCATAGTGCACTCCTTTCGCTCCACCCACATATTGAACATCTGGAGCCACTGATGGTTGAGAAGTAATCACCGGAGTATCGAAATTCAAAGATCTGGGCATCAGTGGAGAATGATCCTCTGCCGATCTCTTCTGTTTCTTTATGTCTCCAATTTCTCTAAGAATCCTCTCATTGGTCTTATCCTGCTGCTGTATATGCTCCTTCATCTGCAAAATCAGAGTAAATAAGTCACTAGTAGTGGGAGTATAAGAAGCAGAAGAAGTTGGAGGTTTTGAGAAAATGGGAGTTGGTTTCTTCGCAGCATTCTCAGCATTCTTCTGGGATCCAGAAGGTGGTGGAGGCAAAGGGGGGACGCCTTGTGAAGAAGTGAATGAGGGCATCAAATTTGAAGCATTCTTCGCTGAGGAAGCCATCTGCTTGGTTGTAGTGAACTGAAATGAGCACATAAATACGAATTTTTCTAAGAGTGAAGCAGCAATTGCCCCACGGTGGGCGCCAAACTGTTTTGGTCAAAAAATCTGATGAGGATAAAGCAACCAAACTCTCTGTTACGGGGTATGATGCTTATAATGTAGAACAATGACAAGGATCACTTCAATGTAAATTGCACAAATGACACAAGGATTTATACGGGGAAAAAGCCCTTGATCAAGAGTTGATCTCCGGCACAAAAAACCCTGGGTGATGGAAACTACCGATCACCAAGCTCAAATAAATCAATAAATGTTTACAACTTCGGATAGTAACGAGCTAGGTACAAGGATCACTATCGTGAAATGTGTAAAAATGAGTGAAAACTAATAAGTGTTCATCGAGAGCTTCAAGAGTGCGTTTGTATGAGAGTGTGTGTAGCTGAAAAATGGCTAAGTGTTCTAATTCTAGCTCGTCACCCCTTTAAAAATAGAAGTTAACTACAATAACTAACTATCCGACTTTCGTGCCAAGCTCCCACGTTCTCCACAATGTCCATTTCTGGTCAATCTTGTGTGAAATACCGTGGAATATTCCATAGTAACGTTGCCAAGACCAACTCAAGCTTGTTACTCCTGCGAAGCAACACAAAACACAAACAAACAATCGTCAGTATGAGGATCCTTAAAGTGATCCATGATCCTGATCCTGAAGCTCTTCTGAGGATCACCACCTGTCACAGAAGTAAGCATCATTAATTAGGATAACGAATAAGGATCACTAATTGTTAGAAAATCCTCCCCTAACAACTAATTCAGACAGGATTGAGGATCACTAAACACAACAGTAAATGAGGATCACTGATCATTAAAAAATCCTCCCCTAACAATTGCCCCCAAAATATAAGGAGTAATTTGTAAATAAACGAGTTATATTTTCTGTTCTTATCCGTAACGAATCAACGGATAACTAGCCGTTGTAGTCGTACTAGCCGTTACCATCCTGACGTCACTGAAGTGACTACCCTGCAAGATCATCATTATAAATTGAAGTTAGAGATAAGGGTTAGAGAGCATTTAAATTCGTGTGTTTCCTCCTTTAAATCTTCATTCGAAGACTTGATCATGTATTTCCCTTTCCTTTCTCTCTTCATCTTCTCACTCTGTTTCTTCTTCTTCACCACCGTCATAATCGAGATGATGCTAAGATATTCACCGGCTAAGGATCACAAGCTTGAAGGAAGCCTGCTTATGCAAGGGCTTTGGATCCACACTTACTGGATCAGCGTTAAAATGGCTGCTAAGTCTTCCTCCTTACTCTATTACTTCATTTGCTAATCTAGTTAATTTGTTTAATAGCCAATTCTCATGTAGTAGGAGATTTGAACGATTAACTAGTGACTTATATAGGATCACCCAAGGTCATAATGAATCATTAAGGGATTACATAACTAAATTTAGTAGAGAATCCTTAGAAATCCCTAACTTAGATATTGCTACTGCTATTAAAGCTTTTAAACTGGGTTTACTTAAGGATTCTCAATTCTATGATGATCTTGTTATGACACCTTGCAGGAACTTAGATGAGGTAAGGAGCAGGGCCCTTAGGTTCATCCATTTAGAGGATAACAAAAGGATCCAGGAGCGGTTGTCAGGATCCTAAAAGCAAGACAAACAAGAATCCTATTTCAAGAATAACTGATCCAAGCAATACTCCAAGCATGACAACCAGAATATGCATGTTGTGAAACAAGAGGAAGATGATGAGGATTATCCTCCTATTTCTGAATATTGATTTTCTGCTGATAATTGTTTTGGTCAAAAATCAAGCAATGATAATGCAACCAAACTTTCTGTTGTGAGGTATGATGCTTGAATCGATGAACAACACTAAGGATCACTCTGAAATGTAATGAACAAGTGACACAAAGATTTATACGAGGAAAAAGCCCTTGATCAATGAATGATCTCCGGCATAAAAAACCTCGGGTGATGGAAACTACCGATCACCAACTCAGATTAAACAAGAAATGTATTAAAACTTCGGATAATAGCGAGCTAATTACAAGGATCACTATAGTGTAACGTGCAAAAAAATGTATAAACGCCAAGTGAATTGTCGAGAGCTGGTGAGAGCAGTTGCGAGTGTGTGTGTTAAGCTAAAAATAGCCAAGTGTTTTCTATTTAGCTCGCTATCCCTTTTTAAAATGGAAAATATCTAAGCTAACAAACTTTCCGCATTTCATGCAAGTCCTCCACGAACTCCACAACGTCCACTTCAGTCAAGCACGTGCGGAATAAGTATGGAATATGCTCCAGGAATATCGCCAAGACCAAGTCCAAGCTCGTACTCCTGCAAAACAACTTCATATTCAAAGTAGACAATCGTTAGTATAAGGATCCTAATGATGATCCATTATCCTGATCCTACAATACTTTCTGAGGATCACTAATTCAGACATGATTGAGGATCACTAAACACAACAGTAAATGAGGATCACTGATCATTCAAAAATCCTCCCCTAACAATTGCCCCCAAAATATAAGGAGTAATTTGTAAATAAACGAGTTATATTTTCTGTTCTTATCCGTAACGAATCAACGGATAACTAGTCGTTGTAGTCGTACTAGCCGTTACCATCCTGACGTCACTGAAGTGACTACCCTGCAAGATCATCATTATAAATTGAAGTTAGAGATAAGGGTTAGAGAGCATTTAAATTCGTGCGTTTCCTCCTTTAAATCTTCATTCGAAGACTTGATCAGGTATTTCCCTTTCCTTTCTCTCTTCATCTTCTCACTCTGTTTCTTCTTCTTCACCACCGTCATAATCGAGATGATGCTAAGATCCTCACCGGCTAAGGATCACAAGAAGGACAACCCCTTGAAAAGTCAGGGGATCATAAAAGATTCTGCAAAAGAACGATGTTGCTTCACTGATCCACAGATAGACAGAATCCGCCATTGTTTTCCGGTAAACACCGATTTCAAACCATTTGATCCCACCGTTCTAAGTGATTATATTTCTGAAACCTGGGTAGCCTTTCCAGTCACACCATTCACAATAGGATACTCATATCCCTTTCCAGATTTCACCCAATCCTTCTTCTCTCTCACCGACATCTCCTACATTCAAGCGATGCCAATGATCTGGAGGGTCTTATATACCCTTGAAAGGATCATTGAACATGAAGGAATTGATCTAGGAATGTCGGAGTTTGCAGAGATGTATGACCTCGTAAGCCATGGATCTCATCGGTATCTACTAAAACATAAACCTGGTGAAGAACACCCCATCTTCAAAGCCACTAAGAATGACACCAACTGGAAACGACGATTCTTCTTTGTCAGAAGGGATTCTATCCCTGATGGAAAGGATCTGCCTAGGAAATGGACCACCCATGGTAGGATAGAGGATCCTCAGAAGGATCACCAGATGACCTTGTTTTTGTTTAAGGATCACTAACGTCCTTTTGTTTCTATTTTGCAGCTATTACTGTCGCACACCTCCTCACAACACCTGCAACACAGGAAAGGCTTGCCGCTTTCCGGAGACTTGATCCTGCAAGAAAATCATTCAAAGCCAACACCCAGGATTCTCAAGAAGTATCCTCAGGTTCTGTCACTATGTCAAGTAAGTATCCTGTTTTTTGCATAATTAAATGTTTAAATAAAAAGTTAAATAGAAATGGGATAAGGATACTTATCTGTTTTGGGTGTGTTGGTGCTGGAAAATCTTCAAGATCTGCCTCCAAATTCAGTGTCACTGATCTTGACACTGTCCGATCCTCAAAGAAGAAGCTTGCTGCCATCCCAGCTGCCACGATCCCCAAGGCAACCAGTTCAAAGGGAAGAGGTGGAAAGAAAAGGAAGACCTCTGAAGCTGACAACCTAGAAGGCTTGCCTCTGATCCGCCATCAGTTCTTCGAGTACTTTGCTGAGGTAAGGATCACTGACTTAGCTTAGTTATCCTACCCACTTGAGGATCACGTGATCCTGAGCTTTGCATTCTCTTCTTTGCAGAAATTTAATGAAATCGAGGACTATGTTGGGAACGTCGAAGAGATTGAGGAGAAATACTCTGACCTCCAAAAAGTGGCGGTGCTCAAGGATCACAAGATTGCCTCCCTCGAAAAGGACCTCAATGATGCCAAAACTCAAGCGGTTGCAGCTCAGATCAATGCTGACTATGAGAAGCACGAGATCATGGAGGATGCTAAAGTCTCCGCTGCCATTGCCATGTACAAGACCAAGTTGCAGATGGCCCAAGAAGCTCAGGATCCTAATTTTGATAGGAGCAACTGGGACATGGAGGGCTGGAAGGCTAGGCTGGCTGAGTTGGAGGACGAAGAAGAGGCTGACGAGGTTCTGGCAATCGAGGCTGGTGGCAGTGGCAAGGATCATGTGAAGGATGCTGCAACTGGAGGAGATGGTGATGCAGCAAAGGTGTAAGCTGCAGGAATGGACGATGATGGACACTTCTAGACATAGCCGGAGCCCATTATTTTTTTAAGTGTTGTTCATTGATTCAAGCATCATACCTCACAACAGAAAGTTTGGTTGCATTATCATTGCTTGATTTTTGACCAAAACAGTTTGGCGCCCACCGTGGGGCAATTGGTGCTTCGTTCTTGAGAAATTATTATTCTGGTGATCATTCCGGTTCGTTACAATCAAGCAAATGGCTTCCTCAGCAAAGAACACATCAAGTTCTATGTCGGCGATCAGTTCTTCACAAGGCGTTCCTCCTTTGCCTCCACCACCTTCTGGATCCCAGAAGAATGCTGCGAAGAGACAAACCCCCATTTTCCAAAAACCACCAACTTCTTCTGTTTCCGCTAATCCTACTACTAATGATCTGTTTAATCTGATTTTGTAGATGAGGGATCGCATGCAAGAGCAGGACAAAACCAATGATAGGATCCTCCAAGAGATTGGTGATATCAAGAAACAGAAGAAATCAGTGGAGGATCACTCTCCTCTGATGCCAAGATCATTGAATTTTGACACTCCAATTGTAACTACCCTACAATCGGCAGTTCCGGGCATCCAGTATCAAAGTGGTCCATTAGAAAGGCGTTATGGAATAGCAACTATGAGTCAGGCATTTGGCTCTCACTTCCAGCCTCAAGGATCCTCCTCTCAACCATCGGGATCCTCTTTTCAGCATCAGGGATCCTTCATCACCTCAGGAGGATATTTAGGAATGCATCCGATGCAAGGATCCTTCCCGGTCCAAGGATCCTCCTAGGTCCAAGGATCCTCCCAGGTCCAAGGATCCTCCCAGGTCCAAGGATCCACCCAGGTCCAAGGATTCTCCCAGGTCTAAGGATCCTTTATGAATCCAGGGTCCCTTCAGGTTCAAGGATCATCTCAGCCTCAAGGATCCAACATCTTTCGGGATCAAGGATTCCCAAGAAGTATGCAGCCCCCGAGCTCGGATGTTCATCAAGGAGACTTCATACCAATGCAAACCATTGCTTCCTCTGGTCCTTCAATCATACCAGAGTCTCGTCAATATGGATTCACATCCGGAATTCCAAACACGAATCTTGTGGGAGGTAACATTTTTAATAATTCATATAACACTAACCATGGCTCAATGCAGGATACAGGTATCAATCAGGATATGGCTAGGGAATTACAGAAGCTTAAGGATATGATATCCAGTGTACCAGGAGTGGTTAAACACATTCCTGAAATTCCAGATGGTAGCCATAGGATATCTCGTTTTGCACCACCCTTATGTGATGCTGAGATACCCAAAAGGTTCCAGATACCATCTATGAAGTTGTATGATGGTTCAACAGATCCAGAAGAGCATGTAGCTCAGTACAGGGAAAGGATGGAGTCAATCCAATTCCTTAGAGGTTAAAAGAACCATGTCTATGCAAGGGATTTGGATCCACACTCACAGGATCTGCTCTTAAATGGCTGCTAAGTCTTCCCCCTTACTCTATTACTTCATTTGCTAATCTAGTTAATTTGTTTAATAGTCAATTCTCTTGTAGTAGAAAGTTTGAACGATTAACTAGTGATCTATATAGGGTAACACAAGGTCAAACTGAATCACTTAGAGATTACATCACTAAGTTTAGTAAAGAATCCTTAGATATCCCTAACCTAGACGTAGCTACGGCTGTAGAATCGTTTAAAATGGGATTGCTAAGGGATTCATTGTTCTATGATGATCTTGTTATGACCCCTTGCAGGAATCTTGATTAAGTAAGAACCAGAGCCCTTAGGTTCATCCGCCTTGAGGATGACAAAAGGATCCAGGATAGATTGACAGGATCCTCAAAACAGGAGAAACAAGGATCCTACTTCAGGAACAACAAATCCAAGTCCTACAACAAGTCTGATAACCAGAACGTGCATGCAGTGGAACAAGAAGAGGATGATGAGGATTATCCTCCTATTTCTGAATACTGTTTTTCTGTTGATAACAATGAACTAATCCTTGCAATGCAGAATCTAGGTGAGAAAGCTAGGTGGCCGAGAAAAAGGGATAAACCAGCTGCTACGAAGGATAAGTCCAAGTGGTGTGCATATCATGAGGATTTCGGGCATCTCACTGAAGAGTGTATTGCACTATGAAAGGAAATTGGTTACTTGTTGATCAAGGGGCATTTGAAGGAACTTTTGGGATGAAAAAAGTCAAGGATCCAGGATCCTGAAAGGATCCCGAAAAGGGCTCCTGCTCCTCCAGTAGATGCACAAGTTATAAACTTCATATCCGGTGGATCAGACATTTGTGGTACCTCCTTTTCAGCAGCAAAAAGACATGCTAAGGAAACCAAGATTGATAATGGAGACAGACCCATCCGGACCTCCGTTGTTACCCAGGATAAAGTCATAACCTTTGATGAGGATGATCGTGTTGATGTCCAGGATCCTCATCATGATGGTCTTGTAATTACATTGTTTATTTCTAACCACTTTGTTCGCAGGATCCTAATCGATGGAGGAAGCTCTGTGGACATCATTCAACTTGATGTCCTCAAGAAAATGAATATCCCGGAGTCTGATAATGTCCCAAGATCCTCAGTACTTGTGGGATTCAGTGGAGAAACTAAGAATACATTGGGGGACATCAAACTCCCAATCTATATTGAAGGATTGCATTCTTATCAAAAAATTTGTGTTATAGATTGCTTATTTGTTGCAATGTTATCCTTGGCAGGCCATGGATACATGATATGAAGGCAGTTCCATCCACCTATCATCAGTGTGTAAAGCTTCCAAGTCCATGGGGAGTGGTGAAAATTGAGAGTGATCAACAAGAGGCTAAGAATTCTTATACATCATCAATGAAGCCAGCCTCAAGACCAAGGGAGCAATTGCAATTAAAGTATCCTTCAAGAGATGTCTTGGAGGCAAGAGAGCAGGATGCAAAAGAAATCCTCATGGATCATCATGATCCTGAATCCATAGTCTTCATAGGATCAGGGATCCTTAACAACATTGAGCAGGATCTAGTATCCTTCCTTAAGAGGAGGAAATCCACCTTTGCTTGGAAACATGAAGACATGACAGGTATATCTAAGGATATAATTACTCATAAGCTTGGCATTGAAAGGTCATTCAAGCCTATACATCAAAAAAGGAGGAAGTTTGCACCTGAAAGGAATGCTATTATCCAGGAAGAAGTAGATAAACTACTTCGGGCAGGTATGATAAGAGAGGTTAAGTATCCAAGATGGTTAGCCAATGTGGTTGTTGTTATGGGTCATTTTCTGAGTGTACATATCCTGACTAATATCCTGCTTTTGGATGTTTGCTTGTGATCAGGATACTGGATTAGGATATTGCTAATCCTGGGCGATATCCTGGGGTTAATTGAATTAACCACGTGCAGGTTAGAAGCTATGGGTTACTAACAGTCAGATGGACTTCTTCTCCTCAAGACTCGAGCGTATCTGTTATGTGAGAGACGTTGAACCCGAAAGACCAGGTCTACAACGTTCGAGTGGGAATATTCGCCGGATCCCGGTTTATTAGGATAGTTTGTTACACTTCTTTTACTATAAATAGATGGGGGCGGATCAGATTAAGGCACGCAACTGATACACACATTCTCGAACACTTTTGCTCTCTAGCTCACTGCAAACACTACACACAAACACTTGTATTCAAATCACATTGTAACACCTAGTTGATCCGCTCTACATCCTGCACTGTATCCTGATATTTAAAGCAATAGAAGAACAAGGCAGTTGCGATTGTCAGCTCCCGAGTTTTTGTGCCGGCGATCTAGATTGATCAAGGGCTTTCCTCGTACATCACGTGTCAACCTTTACTTTTTTGCTCATTGTTTGATCATAGATACAGCTCTATATCCTGAGCCGTATCCTAAAACTGTTTTTACAACTAACTTGGTTAACATATTTTTCATACATAATTTTAGCACACTACCTCACTTAACTAATTTGATCACTAAATTGCTTCGGTAATTTTTGACCAAAACAATTTGGCGCCCACCGTGGGGCAAGTGGTGCTATATTTGCTAAAAACTTTAATAAAATCATTACTCGGTTTTATTTTGTCAAAACTCTTTTCTAAATTGTTTTCAATGGCCTCAAGATCAAACATGAGCTCTTCCACCATGTCTACTACAACCTCCGCAACAATTGGTTCGGTGTTTTCAATGGCCTCAAGATCACACGAAGCTGAAAGCCATGTAGCCCGGGATGTTATTCCCGCTCCTAGTACCCAGGGATCCGGTCCTATTTTGGCGTCTAATGATGAAATTCTGAATTTGTTTGGTAGTGTACAGGAACATATGAGGCAGCAACAGGAAACTAATCGGACACTGATGAGAGAAATACAACTCTTGAAATCCAGCCCAAGTAGACCTGCTGAAGAAACTGTCACTCCTATACAGCCTAGGGCTTTGAACTTCAGTTCTGCAGTTTACACTGAGGATAACCGGGGGAATATCGTCCCAAGCCATTCTCAGAATCAGACCCCTGAGATACCCTCCTCGGTCAGGATGTCAACTATGAGGAGCTCAGGATACGCTTCAGGATATGGCCAGAATCCTCAGACCGGTAACGTGTCAAATAATAATATTCTTGCTACTAACAATAATGGGTCTTTGCAGGATGCAGGTATGACGTCAACATTTACTAGGGAGCTTCAGAATTGAAGGACATGATATCCAGTGTACCTGGAGTGGTCCAGCCAATTCCGGAAGTATCTCAAGACAGCCACAGGATATCCCGCTTTGCATATCCTATCTGTGATGCTGAAATCCCAAAAAGATTTCAGACCCCCAACATGAAACTGTATGATGGAACTACGGATCCTGAAGAGCATATTGCCCAGTATAGGGAAAGGATGGAAATCAATCCTATCCCTCCAGATCTCAAGGAAGCATGCTTATGCAAGGGTTTCGGTTCTACCTTGACAGGATCAGCCTTAAAATGGCTGTTAAATGTTCCTCCTCACTCAATTACTTCGTTTGCTCATTTGGTTAATTTATTTAATAGTCAGTTTTCTTGTAGTCGGAGTTTTGAGAAACTAACCAGTGATCTTTACAGGATAACTCAAGGACCTCAGGAATCCTTGAGGGATTATGTGAACAAGTTTAGTCGAGAATCCTTGGATATCCCACATCTTGATGTTGCAACAGCTGTGCAGGCTTTTAAGATGGGGTTACAAAAGGATTCTCAGTTTTATCAGGATCTTGTGATGAATCCCTGCAGGAATCTCGATGAAGCTCGTAACAGGGCTTTGAGATATATCCGCTTGGAAGATGACAAAAAGATGCAAGAGAGGATGAATTCTACCTCTACCTACGAATCAACCAACAGGAAATCAGAATCCTCGTATAAACCATATCGCCCCAAGCCATATGGCAGAAATGACAACAAGAAAGTGAATGCTGTGGAAGACGAGGATCCTGAAGAATATCCCGAATTATCTGAATACTGCTTTTCTGTCAATATACCTGAATTAATGTATGCTATGCAGGGTTTAGGAGACAAAGCTAGGTGACCTCGAAAGAATCAACAGAAAGCTGATTGGAAGGATAAGTCCAAATGGTGTGCCTTCCATGAAGATTTCGGACATGTGACCGAGGATTGCATTGCTCTAAGGAAAGAAATTAGTTACCTGTTAAGCAAAGGGTATCTGAAGGATTTGCTGGGAAGAAAAAAGAATAAAGGGCAAGATCCTGAGAAGGATCCTGAACGAGCAGCGTAACCCCCAGCAGATGCCAAAATAATTAACTTTATTTCAGGAGGATCCGATATTTGTGGGACTTCGTATTCTGCGGCCAAGAGACATGCAAAGGAATCAAGGACTGAAAGGGCAGATAAACCAGCTAGGATGACTACCCTTACAACCGATAAAGTGATCACTTTCGATAGTGATGACAGGGATACTGTCCAGGATCCTCACCATGATGCTCTCGTAATAACATTATATGTTGCTAACCATTTTGTACGCATGATACTGGTGGACAATGGTAGCTCCGTCAACATAATTCAGCTGGAAACATTGAAGAGGATGAATGTATCTCCGATGGACATTACTTCGAAGTCCACTGTGCTCGTTGGTTTCAGTGGAGAAGCTAGAAATACCGTTGGAGAGATAAAGTTACCAGTATATGTTGAAGGGGTCAACTCAATACAACGCTTCTGTGTGATGGACTCATTATCCTGCTATAACATCATACTAGGCAGGCCATGGATCCATGACATGAAGGCTGTGCCTTCGACTTATCACCAGTGCATCAAGATTCCTACTGTTTTGGTCAAAAAATCTGTTGAGGATATTGCAACCAAACTCTTTGTTACGGGGTATGATGCTAATAATGTATAACAATAACGAGGATCACTTCAATGTAAATTGCAGGAATGACACAAGGATTTAGACGGGGAAAAAGCCCTTGATCAAGAGTTGATCTCCGGCACAAAAAACCCCGGGTGATGGAAACTACCGATCACCAAGCTCAAATAAATGAATAAATGTTTACAACTTCGGATAGTAACGAGCTAGGTACAAGGATCACTATCGTGGAATGTGTGAAAGTGAGTGAAAATGAATGTATGTTCGTCGAGAGCTTCAAGTGTGCGAGTATATGAGAGTGTGTAGCTGAAAAAAATGACTAAGTGTTTTTCTACTAGCTCGTTACCCCTTTTAAAATAGAAATTAACTACTAAAACTAACTATCCGACTTTTGTGCCAAGCTCCCACGTTCTCCACAACGTCCATTTTTGGCCAAGCACGTGCGGGATAGTTTGGGAATATTCTCCAGGAATGTCGCCAAGACTAAGTCAAGCTTGTTACTCCTGCAAAGTAACACAAAACACAAATAAACAATCGTCAGTACGAGGATCCTTAAAGTGATCCATGATCCTGATCCTGAAGCTCTTCTGAGGATCACTATCTGTCACAGAAGAAAGGATCATTAATTAGGATAACGTGTAAGGATCACTAATTGTTAGAAAATCCTCCCCTAACAATTGCCCCCAAAATATAAGGAGTAATTTGTAAAATAAGCGAGTTATATTTTCTTAATCTTATCCGCAACTAACTAACGGATATATAGCCGTTGATATCGAACTAGCCGTTGCAACCATGACGTCACAGAAGTGACAACCCTGCACGATCATGATTATAAATAGGAGATAGGGATAGGATCAAATGCATTTAAATCCGAAAGAAACTCCCTTTATATTCTCAGTCGAAGATCAATCAGGTATCTCTTTCTCCTCTTTCTCCCTCTCTTACTCTGTTTTTCTTTTTTATCACCATCACTTTGAGAATGATGCTCCGGTCCTCCCCCGCCAAGGATCACCAGAAGGATAGTCCCTTGAAGAGTCAAAAGATCATCAAAGACTCCACAAATGAAAGGTGTTACTTTAATGATGCTCAGATAGACAAGATTCGTTGTTGCTTTCCTGCGAGTGCTTTTTTCTAACCCTTTGATCCTACTATTCTGAGCGACTATGTTTCAGAAACATGGGTTGCCTTACCAGTTACTCCATTTGTCATAGGATACACCTATCCTTTCCCAGAATTTACACAATCCTTCTTTTCCCTTACCGGCATCTCTTACATCCAAGCCATGCCGATGATTTGGAGGGTTTTGTATACCCTGGAGAGGATCATCGAGCAGGAGGGCATTGATTTAGGCATGTCAGAGCTGACACAATTGTATGATCTTACCACCTTTGGATCCCATCGTTATTTGTTCAAACGAAAACCCGGCGGAGAACACCCTCTTCTTAAAGTTACCAAGAATGACACAAATTGGAAACGTCGCTTCTTCTTTGTCAGGAGGGATACCATTCCCAACGGAAAGCATTTACCAAGGACATGGTCCACCCATGGTAGGCCGGAGGATCCTGAGGAGGATCACCAGGTAGTCTTGTTTTTGTACAAGGATTACTGACCCCTTTTTTGTCTTGTGTTATGCAGCTATTTCTGTCTCACACATCATCACATCACCTGAAACCAAGGATAGGCTTGCTGCTTTTTGGAAGCTTGATCCTGAAACACGGACATTCAAGGTAGAGACCCAAGATTCACAAGAAGTATCCTCAGGTTCCATTACCATGTCAAGTAGGTATCCTACTTGATTTATAGTTTAAATATTAAAATAAATAAATAAATTGAAATAGGATAAGGATACTCATCTTGCTATGAATGTGTAGGCGCTGGAAAATCTGCCAAGCCTGTATCCCAGTTCAACACGGCTGACCTTGATGTTGTTCGATCCAGGAAGAAGAGGTCCACTACCAGTCCTAGCATCTCCATTCCAAAGGCACCCACTAAAGGAAAGGGTGTCAAGAAGAGGAAAACTTCTGATGCTGAGGATCTTCAAGGCCTACCACTGATCCGCCACCAGTTCCTTGAATACTTCAATGATGTAAGGATCCTTAATTCTGCTTAGGTATCCTACTCGTATGAGGATCACCTGATCTTGAACTGCTTTATCCTTTCCTTTGCAGAAATCTGCTGAGATTGAAGATTACGTGGGGAATGTTGAGGAGCAGGACAAGAAGATCGCTGACCTCCAACAGGTTGCAGTCCTCAAGGACCTTGCAATTGCTGATCTTCAGAAGGAACTCCAAGATGCCAAGACCAAGACGGCTAAGCTTCTGATTGACCTTGACTATGAGAAGCATGATCTCATAGAAAATGCTAAGGTCTCTGCTGCCATCACGATGTATCAGACAAAATTGAAGATGGCCCAGGAAGCTCAAGATCCTAATTTTGACAAAAGCGGCTGGGATGTTGAGGGCTGGAAGGCAAGGTTGGCTGATCTTGAGGATGATGAGGAGGAGGCTACTGAGGTCTTGGCGATTGAGGCAAGTGGCAGTGGAAAGGATCTGATGAAGGATACTGCAGCTGGAGGGGAAGAGGATGCAGCGAAGGCATAGGCTGCATGGATGGGCGATGAAGGACATTTCTAGACGTAGCCGGAGCCCATTCTTTAAGTTTGATAGTTTGTTTTGGTTATGGTGTTTTTTGCTGAACAATGATGGGTTGTACTTTGAACAATAGGTTTTAGGATTAAGGATCATGTATGATCCTTTGGACAATAGGCAGGATTGCATTTGGTGGAGGGATCCTCTGTTTGGGGGATGAAGCCATTGTGATCCTGCCGCCTTTATATTCCTGCACTACTTTCGAACTTGTTATCATGGACACCCTTTACCTACCCCAGCGGACGGGCCACGTTTTGCTGGTAGATGCTCGGGGTAGGTAATTTTGACAACCTTTTAAGGGTTACTACTTTGTTAATAAAATATTAACCTTTTGTCGCTTATCTTGTGTTGTTATCCTTGTGTTTCTTTGATTTCCCTTTGTTTTGATGCATATTCATTGAATAAATAATTTTGAATAAGTTAGATTGAAAATATTTAGGATATGATCCATGATCAAATATCCTTTAGTTAAAGAGTCTCAAAAAGCAATATGTTTTAAGGATCACAAGTCTAGTTGTCAAACTTTAAGGGTTATTCAAATAAATAATGAATAGAATTAAAAATAGTTAAGGATCATACCTGAGGGTCCAAGTTAGGATCCTAACCATAATAAGGATAACTATAAGATAAACCTTAGAATAAAGTAAGGATCAAGGATCTCTAGTTGCCTATCTTCAAGAACCTGAAATAGAGCATAACTTGGGACTAAGCCAACATAAGAAAAGAGTTAGCAACTGGGGGCAAGCCCAAGGATAACTGGGGACAAGCCCAAGGATAACTGGGGACAAGCCCAAGGGTAACTGGGGACAAGCCCAAGGGTAACTGGGGACAAGCCCAAGGATAACTGGGGACAAGCCCAAGGATCGTATGTAAACTGGAGTATGGCCCTAACTGGCGACTATCCAAACTAAGTGACATGAGAATGCCAAAACCTTAGCTAACGTGAAAACGTTAGAAACCTTAGCTAACGTGAAAACGTTAGAAACCTTAGGAACGGATGTATGGTACGTCTACCATTATACGTAGGATCCTAGGCATAGCCAGTACAATGGAATTATCAGCCCCTAAAACGAGTACTGGTCCCACTGCCTTGAACTATACCAGGATCATCATGCGCTACAGGCGGAACTGGGGTCAAGCCCAAATAACTGGGGTTAAACCCAAGGGACGGATTGCTTCAGCGGATAACTAGTGTTATGCTAAGGATGCCTGAACTTTAAAAACTTAAACTCACGTGAGAGATGGATAAAGGATACATGATCCTTATCCTTATATGAGAAAATAAAGAAATGAAATAGTTCAAGTTTAGGATATTACCTAAGTAAGGATCACTGATACTTTGAGGATCCTTTATGAATATCCCTATCGTGAGGATCATCTGTGCCATGAGGATCCTGCTCACATGAAATATTTCTTTAAGTGGACAGCATTCCAAGCTCTTGGTAGCAAATCACCTTCCATGGTTAGCAATCTATATGCCCCTTTTCCTGCTTCAGCTTCAATCAAATAAGGGCCTTCCCATTTTGGAGCCAATTTTCCATCAGCAGGATTGGTGGTATTCTGGAATGTTTTCCTTAATACCATATCTCCAACTTGAAACCTCCTGATCCTGACATTTTTGTTGTAAGCACCAGCCATTCTTTGCTGATAACTAGCCATCCTTATCCTAGCCATATCCCTGATTTCTTCAATAGTATCCGGGTCTTGAGCCAAGTTCTCATCATTTTCCTCAGGGTCACGGGTACTTGTTCTTGCAGTTGGAACCACCATTTCTGTTGGGATCACTGATTCTGCCCCAAATACCAAAGAGAATGGCGTTTGACCAGTAGCATTCTTAGGGGTTGTCCTATCAGCCCAAAGCACATAGGGTAGTTCTTCTGCCCATTTCCCTTTCTTGGATCCAAGCTTCTTCTTCAAATTGTTGATGATGATCTTGTTGGATGATTCTGCTTGACCATTAGCTTGTGGGTGGACTGGTGTTGATGTTATCATCTTAATCCCCCAGCTGTCACAAAAGTTAGTGGTTCTGCCCCTAATAAATTGGGAACCATTATCACATATAATTTCAGAATGAATTCCAAATCTAGTTATAATATTTCTTTTAATGAAGGATATAACTTCCTTTTCTCTGACTTGGGCAAAAGCTTCAGCCTCTATCCACTTGGAGAAGTAATCAGTCATAGCCAGCATGAATACTTTTCCACCAGGTGCCTTAGGGAGCTTACCAACTATATCCATACCCCATCTCATAAATGGCCAAGAGGAGGATATAGGATGCAATAATTCAGCTAGTTGATGAAGGATATTGCTGTGTCTCTGACAAGGATCACATCTTTTAGCATACTCCACAGCATCTCTCTTCATGGTTGGCCAGTAGTATCCTGTCCTCAGGATCCTTGAGAATAACGCCCTGCCCCCAGTGTGGTTTCCACAATCTCCTTCATGGAAGTCTTTTAAAACTTCTTGGATTTCAGGATCCTCAATGCATCTCAAGTATGGTCCTGCAAGAGATCGTCTATACAACATATTATTTAAAATTATGAATTGAGATACCTTAGATTTGAAAGCCCTAGGGTTTTCTCCTGTAGGAATCTCTCCATGTTGTAAGTATCTCATAATTGGTGAGATCCATGATCCTGATCCTGAATGGGATTGAGTATCCTCACAAGGGATAATTGCAGAGTCATTTCCTATCTCCATAGCCTCGTGATCCTCGATAGCCGGGGTCAGGATATGGATAATAGGGATCTTGATATCCTCCGGGATCTTCAAGGATGATCCTAAGTTAGCCAATGCATCAGCCTCTGTATTTTCTTCCCTTGGTACCTGCGTCAAACTAAAGGAAACAAAAGAGAGTGCCAAACTTTTGACTATCTCTAAATATTTGGTTAGCTTTTCACCTTTAACAGCGTAGGATCCATTAAAGTGGTTTGTAATTAACAATGAATCTACATGTACCTCAAGATACCTGATCCCCATATGCTTTGCAATTTGCAAACCAGCAATTAAGGCTTCATATTCAGCCTCATTGTTAGTGGTTTGGAACTCACAAGCTATAGAGTGGGGTATTATGTCCCCCTGTGGCGATTTTAGTAGTATTCCAAGCCCTGTGCCTTTGACATTTGATGATCCATCAGTATAGAGTATCCAAGGATCCTTGGTCTCTTCTAGCTGCTGGACTTCTAACTCAGCTTCTTCTTGTAAATCACTACTGAAATCAGCCACAAAGTCAGCTAATGCTTGGGATTTGATGGCTGTCCTAGGCTCATATCTTATATCATATGCACTTAGCTTCACTGCCCACTTAGCCATCCTTCCTGACATCTCTGGTTTCCTGAGGACATTCTTAATTGGAAAATTAGTTTTAACAATGATAACATGAGTTTCAAAATAATGTCTTAACTTAGTAGATGCCATAATTAATGCAAGAATAAGCTTTTCAAGGTGTGAATACCTGGATTCGGCATCAAGTAAACTTTTACTTACATAATAGACAGGATGTTGTGTACCTTCATGATCCTTAACAAGGACCGCACTTACTGCTTTTGAGGATACTGCAAGATACAAGGATAGCACATCGCCTTTTTTTGGTTTCATCAAAGCCGGGGCTAAGGATAGGTAATCTTTGAGGGCTGTTAAAGCATTTTCATGCTTCTCAGTCCACTCAAATTTCTTGTTCTTCCTTAGGATATCATAGAATTCTTTGCACTTCTCTGAAGATTTGGATATAAATCTGTTCAAAGCTGCTATCCTACCTGTTAGCCTTTGAACATCCTTAGCATTGGCCGGAGATTTGATGTTCACTATTGCTTTGATTTGTTCCGGGCTAGCTTCAATGCCTCTCTTTGTCACCATATATCCTAAGAATTTACCTGCTTTAACACCAAAGTGACATTTTGAAGGATTAAGTTTCATGTTATATTTGTCAAGGATATCGAATGCTTCCTCCAAGTCTCTTAGGTGATCCTCAGCTTTTAAGGATTTTACCACCATATCATCTATGTAAACCTCCATAGTTTGTCCAATCTGATCCTTGAACATCATATTCACCAGCCTTTGATATGTTGCACCTGCATTTCTTAATCCGAACGGCATAGCAATATAGCAGTATATACCAGTTGGAGTCATGAAGGCTGTATCCTCTTGGTCGGATGGTTCCATTTGGATTTGTTGAAATCCAGATGAAGCATCCATAAAAGTTAACAGTTCATGACCCGCAGTTGCATCCACTATGGAGTCAATGTGGGGTAATGGGAAAGGATCCTTGGGACATGCCTTATTTAAATCGGTAAAATCGACACATACCCTCCACTTTCCGTTTTTCTTTTGAACAACAACCACATTGGCCAACCATCTTGGATACTTGACCTCTCTAATCATACCTGCCCGGAGCAATTTCTCTACCTCTTCTTGGATAATGGCATTCCTTTCCGGTGCAAACTTTCTTCTCCTTTGATGGATTGGTTTGAAGGATCTGTCAATGCCGAGTTTGTGAGTGATTACATCTTTGGATATACCAGTCATGTCTTCGTGTTTCCATGCAAAGGTAGTCTTTCTCCTTTTGAGGAAGGATACGAGGTCTTCTTTCATTTCGCCAAGGATCCCTGATCCGATATAGATTTTGGATTCAGGATCATCGGGATCCATGAGGATTTCTACCACATCCTGCTCTCTTGCCTCCAAGACATCCCTTGGAGGATACCTTGATTGCTATTGCTCCCTCGACTTCGAGGCTGGTTTCATCGATGAAGTGTAGCAATTCTTAGCCTCCTGCTGGTCACTATGAATCTTCACTATTCCCCAAGGACTAGGGAGCTTCACACATTGATGGTAGGTAGATGGGACTGCTTTCATATCGTGTATCCAGGGCCTGCCAAGGATAACATTACAACAAGATAAACAGTCAATAACACAAAACTTTTGATAAGAGTGTAGGCCTTCGATATATATTGGGAGTTTAATGTCCCCCAGGGTATTCTTAGTTTCGCCACTAAATCCCACGAGCACGGAGGATCTTGGTATGATATCTGATTCAGGGATACCCATCTTCTTTAGAACATCAAGCTGGATAATGTTCACTGAACTTCCTCCGTCTATAAGGATCCTGCGGACAAAATGGTTAGATATGAAAAGAGTAATAACTAAACCATCGTGATGAGGATCCTGGATATCAACACGATCCTCTTCATCAAAGGTTATGACTTTTCCTTCGGAGACACTTGATGTTCGAACTGGTCTTTCTCCATTATCCATTTTAGTTTCCTTTGCATGCCTTTTTGCAGCTGAGAAGGATGTGCCACAAATGTCTGATCCTCCATAAATGAAGTTTATCACTTGTGCATCTGCTGGAGGGGCTGGAGCCTTCTCAGGGATCCTTTCAGGATCCTGAGTCTTTGACTTTTTCCTTCCCAACAATTCTTTTAGATGCCCCTTGCTCAACAAGTATCCAATCTCCTTTCTTAGTGCAATGCATTCTTCTGTTAGATGCCCAAAATCTTCATGGTATGCACACCACTTTGATTTATCCTTAGTTGCAGCTGGCCTATCATTTTTTCTTGGCCATCTAGCTTTATCACCTAGGTTCTGCATCGCAATGATTAGTTCATTGTTATCAACACAAAAACAATATTCAGAAATTGGAGGATAATCCTCATCATCCTCTTCTTGATCAATAGAATGCACATTCTGGTTATCAGATCTGTTGTAGGATCTGAACTTGTTGTTCCTGAATGAGGATCCTTGCTTATCCTGCTTTGAGGATCCTGCTAACCTCTCCTGGATCCTCTTGTCATCCTCTAGCCGAATGAACCTAAGTGCTCGGGTTCTTACCTCATCTAAGTTCCTGCATGGCGTCATAACAAGATCATCATAAAATGACGAATCCCTAAGCAATCCCATTTTAAAGGCCTCAACAGCCGTAGCTATATCTAAGTTGGGAATGTCTAAGGATTCTTTACTAAATTTGGTAATGTAATCCTTTAATGATTCATTATGACCCTGGGTTATCCTATATAGATCACTAGTTAATCGTTCAAATTTTCTACTACAAGAAAACTGATTATTAAACAAGTTAACTAGGTTAGCAAATGAGGTAATAGAATAGGGAGGAAGACTTAGCAGCCATTTGAGAGCTGATCCAGTAAGAGTGGATCCGAATCCCTTGCACAGGCACGCTTCCTTTAACCTTTCTGGAATTGGATTGATCTCCATCCTCTCCCTGTATTGTGCTATGTGTTCCTCAGGATCTGTCGAACCATCATACAGCTTCATTGTTGGCACATGGAACCTCTTAGGTATCTCAGCATCACAGATTGGTGGTGCAAAATGAAATATCTTGTGGCTCCCATCTGCAATCTCTGGGATAGGTTTGACCACTCCTGGAACACTTGATATCATATCCTTTAACTTTTGCAATTCTCTGGCCATGGCATGATTGATACCTGGATCCTGCATAAGACCATGGTTAGTAGTATAAGAATTATTAAAAGTGTTACCTCCCATTGGATTCAGATTGGATATTAATCCATATTGTTGAGGCTCTGGAATGATCGAGGGACCAGTAGAAGCATTGGTCTGCATTGGAATAAAATCTCCCTGATGGACATCTGAACTTCCTGTTTGCAAACTCCTCAAGGATCCTGGCATCTGGAAGGATCCCTGAAACTGGGACGATCCTGGAACGAAGGAGGATCCTTGAACCTGGGGTGATCCTGGAACAAAGGAGGATCCTTGAACCTGGGATGATCCTGGAACAAAGGAGGATCCTTGAACCTGGGATGATCCTGGAACAAAGGAGGATCCTTGAACCTGGGATGATCTTGGAACAAAGGAGGATCCTTGAACCTGGGATGATCCTGGAACAAAGGAGGATCCTTGAATCTGCTACATTCCTGAATATCCTCCTGAATTCGTGAGGGATCCCATATGCTGAGGATAGGATCCCGCTGGCTGGAAATATGAACCTGATGCCTGAGTCATTGTTGTTGTTCCGTAGTGCACTCCTTTTGGTCCACCCACATATTGAACGTCTGGAACCACTGATGGCTGAGAAGTAATCACCGGAGTATCAAAATTCAAGGATTTCGGCACCAGTGGGGAATGATCCTCTGCCGTTGTCTTTTGTTTCTTGAGATCTCCGATTTCTTTGAGAATCCTCTCATTGGTCTTATCCTGTTGCCGTATCTGATCCTTCATCTGCAAAATCAAAGTAAACATGTCACTAGTAGTGGGAGTGTAAGAAGCAGAAGAAGTTGGAGGTATTGAGAAAATGGGAGTTGGTTTCTTCGCAGCATTCTCAGCATTCTTCTGGGATCCAGAAGGTGGTGGAGGCAAAGGGGGAACGCCTTGAGAAGAAATGAATGAGGGCATCAAATTTGAAGCATTCTTCGCTGAGGAAGCCATTTGCTTGGTTGTAGTGAACTGAAATGAGCACAGAAATGCGAATTTTTCTAAGGACGAAGCACCAACTGCCCCACGGTGGGCGCCAAACTGTTTTGGTCAAAAAATCTGTTGAGGATATTGCAACCAAACTCTTTGTTACGGGGTATGATGCTAATAATGTATAACAATAACGAGGATCACTTCAATGTAAATTGCAGGAATGACACAAGGATTTAGACGGGGAAAAAGCCCTTGATCAAGAGTTGATCTCCGGCACAAAAAACCCCGGGTGATGGAAACTACCGATCACCAAGCTCAAATAAATGAATAAATGTTTACAACTTCGGATAGTAACAAGCTAGGTACAAGGATCACTATCGTGGAATGTGTGAAAGTGAGTGAAAATGAATGTATGTTCGTCGAGAGCTTCAAGTGTGCGAGTATATGAGAGTGTGTAGCTGAAAAAAATGACTAAGTGTTTTTCTACTAGCTCGTTACCCCTTTTAAAATAGAAATTAACTACTAAAACTAACTATCCGACTTTTGTGCCAAGCTCCCACGTTCTCCACAACGTCCATTTTTGGCCAAGCACGTGCGGGATAGTTTGGGAATATTCTCTAGGAATGTCGCCAAGACTAAGTCAAGCTTGTTACTCCTGCAAAGTAACACAAAACACAAATAAACAATCGTCAGTACGAGGATCCTTAAAGTGATCCATGATCCTGATCCTGAAGCTCTTCTGATGATCACTATCTGTCACAGAAGAAAGGATCATTAATTAGGATAACGTGTAAGGATAACTAATTGTTAGAAAATCCTCCCCTAACACCTACCCCTTGGGGGGTCGTCAAAGTTGATAGTGATCAGCAGGAGGCGAAGGAATGCTACTCATCCTCAATGAAATCCTCAACCAAGCCTAATCCAGCATAGCAATTAAAGATGCGGGCCCGGGATATCTTGGAGGCTTCAGAGCAGGATGTGAAGAAAGTTATCCTGGATCAGGATAATCCTGATATCTCGGTGCTCGTAGGAACCAATATCCCTCAGGATATTGAAGAACAATTAACTAATTTTTTGAAGTACAGGATGTCAACATTTGCATGGAAGCATGAGGATATGACAGGTATATCCAAAGACATTATTACTCACAAGCTTGGAATTGACAGGTCGTTCAAGCCTATAGAGAAAAAGAGAAGGAAGTTTGCTCCTGAACGAAATGCAATTATCCAGGAGGAAGTTGAAAGATTGTTGAAGTCCAAAATGATCAGGGAGGTCAAGTTTCCAAGATGGCTAGCGAATGTAGTCGTAGTACAGAAGAAAAATGGGAAATGGGGAGTCTGTGTAGATTACACAGACTTGAATAAGGCTTGTCCTAAAGACCCATTTCCTCTTCCTCATATTGATGCAATGGTGGATGCTACTGCCGGGCATGAGATGTTAACATTCATGGACGCATCCTCAGGATTTCAGCAGATTCAAATGGAACCTTCAGATCAGGAGGATACGGCCTTCATAACACCGATAGGTATTTATTGCTATACTGCTATGCCTTTCGGTTTGAAAAATGCAGGTGCAACATATCAGAGATTGGTGAACATGATGTTCAAAGATAAGCTGGGGGACACCATGGAGGTATATATTGACGATATGGTGGTGAAATCTAAAAAGGCTGAGGATCACCTCCAGGATATCAAGGGAGCATTTGATATCCTGGATTAGTATAACATGAAACTAAATCCTGCTATGTGCCATTTCGGAGTGGGGGCAGGAAAGTTTCTAGGATATATGGTGACGAAAAGGGGCATAGAGGCGAGCCCAGAGCAGATTAGAGCTATCCTGGATATAAAATCACCTTCGAATATGAAGGGTGTTCAACGGTTAACAGGCCGAGTAGCAGCATTGAACAGATTTATTTCAAGATCCTCGGAAAAATGCAAGGAATTCTATAATATCCTCACGAAAAATAAGAAGTTTGAATTTGAAGCAAAGCATGAAGCAGCCTTGCAGGATTTGAAGCGATATCTCTTAACTGCACCTCTATTGATGAAGCCTGAAAATGGTGAACCACTATCCCTATACCTCGCTGTATCAGGGAATGCTGTAAGTGTCGTTCTTATAAAGGACCATGAAGGTCAGTAATATCCTGTTTATTATGTTAGTAAAAGCTTGTTAGATGCTGAAACTAGGTACTCCCATCTAGAGAAACTGATATTAGCCTTAGTTATGGCATCAATAAAACTTAGACATTATTTTGAGACACATAGGATTCATGTTAAGACCAATTATCCTGTTAAAAACGTGCTTAGGAAACCCGAGATGTCGGGCAGGATGGCTAAGTGGTCAGTAAAACTGAGTGCTTATGACTTAGTATATGAGCCTAGAAATGCCATAAAGTCTCAGGCTTTAGCTGACTTTGTGGCTGATTTCAGTAGTGACATTCAAAATGAAGTGGATTTAGAAGTACAGCAGCTAGGAGAGAACTTAGAATGTTGGACATTGTATACTGATGGTGCATCTAACGTAAGAGGTGTAGGTTTAGGTATACTACTAAAATCGCCACAGGGGGACATATTACCCCAGGCTATTAGGTCTGAATTTCCTGCTACTAATAATGAGGTAGAGTATGAGGCTTTAATTGCAGGATTAGAGTTGGCTAAAAATATGAATATCAAGAATTTGCAAGTATATGTTGACTCCTTGTTAATCACTAATCATTTTAATGGAACCTATGCAGTTAAAGGAGAGAAGTTAGTCAAATACCTTGATATTCTCAAAAAATTAGCAGGATATTTCGATGTTTTTACACTTGAACATGTACCAAGGGAAGATAATGCTGAAGCAGATGCCCTAGCAAACCTGGGATCATCAGTCGGGATACCAGAAGGAACCCAAATACCAATATTGCATATCTTATATCCTGCAACGGATCCTCAGGATACAGAAGTAGTGAACATTCAGGATCCTGTTGCTGAATATCCTGAGGAGGATCCTAAATCCTGGACAGCTCCAATCGTAAGATATCTCAAAGAAGGACACATCCCTAAAGACGAAAATCCTAAGGCATTTAGGATGAAGGTATCACGATTCACCATTATAAATAATATCTTGTATAAGAAATCTCTTGCAGGACCATATCTAAGGTGCTTGGAGGATCCCGAAACTAAAGAAGTACTTCAGGATATACATGATGGGGATTGTGGTAACCATACTGGGGGCAGGTCATTATTCTCAAAGGTGTTGAGAACAGGATACTATTGGCCAACAATGAGGAAAGATGCTAGAGAATATGCTCGAAGATGTGATGCATGTCAAAGGCAGAGTAACATACTGCACCAACCAGCTGAACCACTATATCCTATAGTATCCCCTTGGCCATTCATGAAATGGGGGATGGACATAGTAGGGAAATTTCCAAAAGCTCCAGGAGGAAAAGTTTTCATGTTGGCAATGACGGATTATTTCTCTAAATGGGTTGAAGCAGAAGCATTCGTTCAAGTTAGAGATCAAGAAGTGGTATCCTTTATAAAAAGGAATATCCTGACTAGGTTTGGAGTACCGGCTGAGATAATCTGTGACAACGGATCTCAATTTATAAGTAAGAGGACTACTGACTTCTGCAAGAGTTGGGGAATCAAAATGATTACGTCCACCCCGGTACATCCTCAAGCAAATAGACAAGCTGAATCCTCAAACAAGATAATTTTCAACAACTTGAAGAAAAGATTAGGGGCCAAGAAAGGAAGATGGGCAGAAGAACTACCCTTTGTTTTGTGGGCTGATAGAACGACGGTAAAAAAATGCAACTGGTCAAACCCCATTTTCCTTAGTATTTGTAGCAGAAGCAGTGATCCCGACGGAAATGGTGACACCCACAGCAAGATCCAATCTCGGGAATCCTGAAGTCCTGTGCCAGCAACTGGATACTATTGATGTGACAAGAGATGCATCAAGGCTAAGGATGACAGCATATCAACAAAGGATATCCATAGCATATAACAAGAATATAAGGACCAGAAGGTTTAAAGTTGGAGATTGGGTGTTAAGAAAGGCTTTTCAAAATACTACTAATCCTGCTGATGGAAAGCTGGCTCCAAAATGGGAAGGACCATATGAGGTTGAATCAGTATCAGGAAAAGGTGCATACCGACTCAAGAATATGGAGGGGGATATACTGCCGAGATCTTGGAATGCTATACACCTTAAGCTTTATTTCAAGTGAGTTTGGAATTTAATTCCTAACTCAGGATGGTATGAATTCTATCTCTTTTAAATATATTTGATTTGATTTATTCTTTGAAACCTAATATTGACTTAAGCATCGGAGGGGTGTTAGCCAAGCTAACACCCACCTTAGTTTGAGGATGTTTTGCAGTATATGCTTTGGGATATAGCACCAGGATACACACTCAAGATACTTCGGAAGATTAGAGGATTGGCCCCCTCTCTCACGTCTAAGGGATACTGATCCCTTCACAGGTTTAAAGGTATTCACCTTTCTTCCGAATTGGGTTTGAACACCCCGCCTGGAGTGCAAGTTATTCAGGAATAGTTCAAGGTGGCGGGACCAGTCCATGTAAAAGTGGCTGACAATTTCGTTACTATTGGCTATATCCTGAATCCTAAAGGTATATGAGGATTGATCACCCTCTCTCACGAAAGGGTATTTTCATACTCTCTAAGGTTTAAAGGTTTTCACATTTCTAAGTCTTGGAGTTTATACACTCCCGCCTGTAGCGCACGAAAATTTGGGATTTTGCCCCAGGATACGAGGAATTTATCTCCAGTACATTTTTAGGTTTTACCCCTGTAACACAAAAAATTGTCTATACAACTGGAACTGATGTCCAGAAGAATTCTAAGTATTCGAAGACATTGTGCAAAGGGGACATTCCTACTGAGGCAATTGTGTAAGGCTCAAAGGATAAAGCTCGGACCTAGTACACTAAGTGTCTCAGACAGGGGACATCCTCATTGGAAAAGTTGCAAAAGGATTGAAGTTTGAGAATAGGGTTACACTCTATTCCTGGTATGATATTTCATTTGTAAACATAATATGAGTTTTTGAAACCATGTTTGATAGAAGCTTAGGAATCCTGATTAGGATAAATTATCGGGACATATTCTCAAAATGTATGCTTATCAGGATATTGGATTAAAATATTTGGGATTAATACTAGTTTGAAATTAAAACCTTGATCAAGCAAGAATTGTCAAAACAGGATTTAGAAATTGGACTTTCTTTTATTTTAAAAAATTTTTTTCTAAAGTTGATTGAATTTTTAGAAGTTCTATTTAATAAAAGTTTTCATAATATACCACTGAGTATATTGATCAGGATATTTTCAAAAGGTAGTTGTACAAAATTTTGCAAAGCTAAAATCTACATTAAGGAATGCATAACGGAAATTAAAAGGCAACAACAAATAAGTCAAAAGCAAGTAATATTATTAACATGTCAAAAGTTGTGCTTTTGGATTCACCTCAAACCGAGGCCCATCCACCAAAAGCACAATTAGTCTTTACCATACTTATGTAACGGTTGAAGGTTCTATCTCAAAACGGGACCTGTCCACCTTCAACCGATACGACATTCAAAACAGGTTATACTAACCGATGACCAAGGGCTTCATCCTGAAAACCCAGGACCCATCCACCTTTGGTCATCGTATTGTTCTAGTGCAGGAAATATAAATTGTTCAACGACAGGAAAAGTAAATTGTTTGTACAAACCACAACCATGAAATTTAAAAAAGTGGGCTCCGGCCTTGGCACGTATATCCATCATCGCCCACTTCGCCGCCTAAGGAGCGGCACCTTCTTGATCAGCAACTTCTTTCCCAGCATCTGCACCAGCATCCTCCTCAGGATTCTTCTCGGCATCATCACCAGCATTGGCCACTTCCCCTGCCGCCTTAGAAGGCTCTTCACCAGCATGCTTTGCAGGATGAGCGACGGGATGACCTCCAAGATCCTGTAGTTTCGCTTCCCAAGCCTTTACATTCTAGGAGGGGCATTCGAAGCCCAAGTCCTTGGCTTCATAAGCCATCCTTAACCTGGCTTGGAGAAGAGAGATAACCACGGATGCTTTGAGACTGTCCCGATATGAACTCATATCCTGCTGATATTGGAGAAGGGCGGCATCTAGTTTGGCTTGAGCATCCTCATTGGCTTTGTGGAGGGCAGCTTGGTGTTCCTGGGTCATTGCCTTGTATTTGTCTTCATAATGCTGGGACTTGGCAGCTGCAATTGTTCCTTGATCAGCTATGGTGGCTTCAGCTTTTTCGAGCTTGATCTCCAGCATCTTGTTAAGCCCACGGGCGTCTTCGTACAAGTGCATGAGACGTTCCAAGCCCTGCAGTTAAAGATACAGGTATCAATGTAAAATGAGTAGGATAATGATTAACATGCATGTTCAGGATATTGGAAAGGAATTCTTACCTGCTTGTGGAATGAAGTAGCTTCATTAAACCCATGGTTCTCGAGAGAGAATGTCTCAGAGGCGGCTGGAGAATCCATTTCTTTTCTCTTCCGGGAACTAGAGGCCCGGGTCCTGGATGCCGGAGGAGCTTTAGGAGCGGCAGTAGTCTTTGAAGAGGTAGGCTTTGGTGTGGAAGATGACTTCGGCTTGGATTCTTGTTTAACAGGTACAAGGCTGGAGTAACTGTCCAACTCGTCAAGTTGGAAGCCTTCAAGGTTGACAACTGGTACTACACAAGGGAAGATATTTTTTAAACTTATAATATCTCTGAAAGATAATCGGTTTAATGGGTAAAGATAATTGCTAAGAATATACTTACCAGACATCTCTGAACTTGACTTTTGGCTTGAATCTGCAAGAGATAGTGAAAAGGTTCTTTCACTAGTAGGAAGTCGGTATCTTTCTCTGATCCTGGACTCGGATTCCGCGCTTGGGGGTGCTAAGTCTCTGAAGTTTGGTGCATAAAACATCAAGATATAAGTTTAGGATATAGTTTAAGGATACACTTGGGGATATCCCTAAAACCCTAGATCCTACCCTTGGTTAACCATCTAATCGGCAGATCGAAACCCTTGTCGATGGAATCTCTTTTCACGAAAAAGAACTTTCGCCGCCATCGGCCTTCGTTCTTGGTGGCCTTAAGGACTAAAGGGTTTTTGGAGGTGGAAAACAAAAGAAAACGGCTGTCGCCATGGGACCTCAACCGGTATGCTATAGGAAGGTCTTCAATACACAGGTCAGGGCAATGGTGAGATCTGATTTGATCCAGTACCATCAAAACTCGCCAGACCATTGGCATAATTTGGGCATAACTAAGGCCGGTGAGGTCGAAGAAACGAGAGATAAAAGGTGGAAATTGGTACCGGAGTCCCAAAGAAAATGGGTAGGCGAAAAAACAAACCCACTCGTCCGATGACACGTCTGATCGGATCTCTCGATCAAAAGGGCGAATAAATGTTCCAGTGGGAAAGGCGCCGGAATTCTTGAGGGCAGCGATATCGGCATTGTTGAAGCAGCAGATTTCTTTTTCCGGTTCTCGTATGAGGTTTTGACTCACGAGGGTTGGGACTTGTTCATCCGAACGAGATCTTGTTCGAGATGCCATGAAATGTATTGAGCAAACTAAAGAAACCTTAGAGAAAGAACAGAGGAAGAAGAGAAGGATGATTACCTGAGAATCGCTTGGAGAGTAATGATAACAAGAAGAAAAATGTCTCAGCTAATTATAGGCTGAATATAGGGGGTAAAGAGTAAATATTGCATTGAAAATGGCACAATGTCACCTCAACCATCATTTTGTTTTAATTGTCTTGATTTACGAGATAGAAATTTTAAAATATATCCGTTGGATTGGTATACCAACAGATATATTTGGGGACAATTGTTATGGGTCATTTTCTGAGTGTACATATCCTGACTAATATCATGCTTTTGGTTGTTTGCTTGTGATCAGGATACTGGATTAGGATATTGCTAATCCTGGGCGATATCCTGGGGTTAATTGAATTAACCACGTGCAGGTTAGAAGCTATGGGTTACTAACAGTCAGATGGACTTCTTCTCCTCAAGACTCAGGCGTATCTGTTATGTGAGAGACGTTGAACCCGAAAGACCAGGTCTACAACGTTCGAGTGGGGAATATTCGCCGGATCCCGGTTTATTAGGATAGTTTGTTACACTTCTTTTCCTATAAATAAATGGGGGCGGATCAGATTAAGGCACGCAACTGATACACACATTCTCGAACACTTTTGCTCTCTAGCTCACTGCAAACACTACACACAAACACTTGTATTCAAATCACATTGTAACACCTAGTTGATCCGCTCTACATCCTGCACTGTATCCTGATATTTAAAGCAATAGAAGAACAAGGCAGCTGCGATTGTCAGCTCCCGAGGTTTTGTGCCGGCGATCTAGATTGATCAAGGGCTTTCCTCATACATCACGTGTCAACCTTTACTTTTTTGCTCATTGTTTGATCATAGATACAACTCTATATCCTGAGCCGTATCCTGAAACTGTTTTCGCAAATTAACATGGTTAACATATTTTACATACATAATTTTAGCACACTACCTCACTTAACTAATTTGATCACTAAATTGCTTCAGTAATTTTTGACCAAAACAGTTGTTGTTCAAAAGAAAAATGGAAAGTGGAGGGTATGTGTCGATTTTACTGATTTAAACAAGGCATGTCCCAAGGATCCTTTCCCATTACCCCAGATTGACTCCATGGTGGATGCTACCGCGGGTCATGAGTTATTGAATTTTATGGATGCTTCATCTGGGTTTCAACAAATTCAGATGGAACCATCTGATCAGGAGGATACAGCCTTTATGACCCCTACTGGTATATATTGTTATATTGCTATGCCATTTGGACTAAGGAATGCAGGTGCTACTTATCAAAGGCTAGTCAATATGATGTTCAAGGAATAAATTAGACACACTATGGAAGTCTATATTGATGACATGGTGGTTAAGTCCAAGAAAGCTAAGGATCACCTTAAAGACTTGGAGGAAGCATTCAATATCCTTGATAAATTTAATATAAAACTAAATCCTTCCAAGTGTCATTTTGGTGTTAAGGCAGGTAAATTTTTACGCTATATGGTGACAAAGAGGGGCATTGAAACAAGTCCAGAGCAAATCAAGGCTATTGTGAATATCAAATCTCCTGCCAATGCTAAGGATGTGCAAAGATTGACAGGCAGGATCGCAGCCTTGAACAAATTCATATCCAAATCCTCAGAAAAGTGCAAGGAATTCTATGACATCCTGAGGAAGAACAAGAAATTTTAATGGACTGAGAAGCATGAAAGTGCCCTCAAAGCTCTTAAGGATTACCTATCCTCAGCCCCGGCCCTGATGAAACCAGAAAAAGGGGTTATATTATCCTTATACTTAGCAGTATCCTAAAAAGCAGTAAGTGCGGTCCTTGTTAAGGATCACCAAGGTACACAACATCCTGTCTATTATGTAAGTAAGAGTTTACTTGATGCTGAATCCAGGTATTCACACTTAGAGAAACTTATCCTTGCATTAATAATGGCATCTACTAAATTAAGACATTATTTTGAGACTCATGCCATTATTGTTAAGACTAATTTTCCAATTAAGAATGTTCTCAGGAAACCTGAAATGTCAGGAAGGATGGCTAAATGGGTAGTGAAGCTTAGTGCATATGATATAAGATATGAACCAAGGACTGCCATCAAATCCCAAGCCTTAGCTGACTTTGTGGCAGATTTTAGTAGTGATTTGCAAAAGGAGGCTGAGTTAGAAGTCCAACAGCTTGAAGAAACTAAGGATCCTTAGATACTATTCACTGATGGAGCCTCCAATGTAAAAGGAATAGGGTTGGGAATACTACTAAAATTGCCACAGGGGGACATAATACCCCACTCCATAGCTTGTGAATTTCAAACTACCAACAATGAGGCTGAGTATGAAGCCTTGATAGCTGGTTTGCAAATTGCTAAGCATATGAGGATCAGGTATCTTGAGGTACATGTAGATTCATTATTAATCACTAATCACTTTAATGGATCCTATGCTGTTAAAGGTGAAAAGCTAATCAAAGAATTGGCACTCTTTTTTGTTTCCTTTAGTTTGACACAGGTACCAAGGGAAGAGAATGTAGAGGCTGATGCATTAGCCAATCTAGGATCATCCTTGAAGATCCCGGAGGATATAAGGATCCCTATTATCCATATCCTGACCCTTGCTATCGAGGATCATGTAGCTATGGAGATAGGAGAAGATTCTGCAATCATCCCTAGTGATGATACTCAATCTCATTCAGGATCATGGATCCTCCCAATCATGAGATACATACAACATGGAGAGATTCCTACAGGAGAAAACCCTAGGGCTTTCAAAATTAAGGTATCTCAATTTACAATATTGAATAATATGTTGTATAAACGATCTCTTGCAGGACCATATCTAAGATGCATTGAGGATCCTGAAATCCAAGAAGTCCTGAAGGATTTCCATGAAGGAGATTGTGGAAACCACACTGGGGGCAGGGCATTATTCTCAAGGATCCTGAGGACAGGATACTATTGGCCAACTATGAAGAAGGATGCTGTGGAATATGCCAACAAGTGTGATCCTTGCCAGAGACATAGTAATATCCTTCACCAACCAGCAGAGCTTTTGCATCCTATATCCTCTTCTTGGCCATTTATGAGATGGGGAATGGATATAGTTGGTAAGCTTCCTAAAGCACCTGGTGGAAAAGTATTCATGTTTGCTATGACTGATTACTTCTCCAAGTGGATAGAGGCTGAAGCCTTTGCTCAAGTTAGAGAAAAGGAAGTTATATCCTTTATTAAAAGAAACATTATTACTAGATTTGGTATTCCTTCTGAAATTGTTTGTGATAATGGATCCCAATTTATTGGGAATAGAACTACTAACTTTTGTGACAGCTGGGGGATTAAGATGATAACATCAACACCAGTCCACCCACAAGCTAATGGTCAGGCAGAATCATCCAACAAGATCATCATCAACAATTTGAAGAAGAAGCTTGGATCCAAGAAAGGAAAATGGGCAGAAGAACTACCTTATGTGCTTTGGGCCGATAGGACAACTCCCAAGAATGCTACTGGCCAAACTCCATTTTCTTTGGTATTTGGGGCAGAATCAGTGATCCCTACAGAGATGGTGATTCCAACTGCAAGAACAAGCATTCGTGATCCTGAAGAAAATGCTGAAAACTTGGTTCAAGACTTGGATACTATAGAAGAAATCAGGGATTTGGCAAGGATAAGGATGGCTAGTTATTAACAAAGGATGGCTGGAGCCTACAACAAAAATATCAGGATCAGGAAATTCCAAGTTGGTGATATGGTATTAAGGAAAGCATTTCAGAATACCACCAATCCTGCTGATGGAAAGTTGGCACCAAAATGGGAAGGCCCTTATTTGATTGAAGCTGAAGCAGGAAAGGGGGCATATCGATTGCTAACAATGGAAGGTGATTTGCTACCAAGAGTTTGGAATGCCGTCCATTTGAAGAAATATTTCATGTGACAAGGATCCATGATCCTTACATGAAAAGTATCCTTGAAGGATCCTTACAAGACAGATGATTCTCATTTTGGTAATGATCTAATCCCAAACTATTTCATTCTTTAATTATCCTATATAAGGGTAAGGATCCTGTATCCTTTATCCTCCTTTCACTTGATTCTGAGTTTTGAAGGTTCAAGTATTCAATACTAAGGATTGAGCATCCACAGAAGTATCCAGTTATTTGGGCTTGACCCCAGTTATTTGGGGTTGACCCCAGTTTGGGCCTGTCCCCAGTTTCGCCAGTAGCGCACGATGATCCGGGTATAGTTCATGGCAATGGGACCAGTACTCGCTTTAGGGGCTGACAATTTCATTGTACTGGCTATATTCAGGATCCTACGTATAATGGTAGACGTACCATACATCCGTTCCTAAGGTTTCTAACGTTTTCACGTTAGCTAAGGTTTTGACATTTTCATGTCACTAAGTTTGGATAGTCGCCAGTGAGGGCCATACTCTAGTTTACACACGATCCTTTGGGCTTGTCCCCAGTTATCCTTTGGGCTTGTCCCCAGTATATTGGGCTTGTCCCCAGAATTGTTAGGCTTGTCCCCAGTTACTAACTCTTATCTTATATTGGCTTAGTCCCAATTTGTATCCTATTTTAGGTTTTTGGAGACAAACGGCCAAGGATCCTTGATCCTTACCTTCTACTAAGGTTTGTCTTTTGGTTATCCTGATTATAAGTGTTAAAGGTTAGGATCCTAACTTGGATTCTCAGGTATAATCCTTAACTATTTTGGTTTTATTCATTATTCATTTGAGTAACCCTTATCCTTTGACAACTGAACTTATGATCCTTAAAATATACTACTTTTCGGAACTCGTCGACTATAGGATATGTGATCCTTGATCATATCCTAAAATTTTTGAGGATATTTTTTTTAATTTTTTCTTTACTTGATAAGTTTAGACAAAATGTATATCACAACAACTGAAAAGTAAAGTACTAACAAGGATAGCAACACGGGAGATAGCCAAAAAGTTAGAGTTATTTTATTTACAAAACATTAAACCCTTTAAGGTTGTCAAAATTGCCAACCCGTGTTTCTACCAGCAAAACGTGGCCCGTCCACATGGGTTGGCAAAGGGTGTCCATTGTTTACGGGTCTTTGTAGTGCAGGAAATAAAAGACGGAAGGATAACGAATGGCTTCATCCCCGAAACAGAGGATCCATCCACCACCCATTATCCTGCCTATTATTCAAGGATCCATGATCCTTCACCCGAGAAACTATTGTCTAAAGTTATTACAACCCATCATTGTTCAACAAAAAACATCATAACCAAACAACCAAACTTTCTGTTGTGAGGTATGATGCTTGAATCAATGAACAACACTAAGGATCACTCTGAAATGTAATGAACAATAATAATGAACTAATCCTTTCTATGCAGAATTTAGGTGACAAGGTTAGGTGGCCAAGGAAGAATGACAAATCGCCTGCTACCAAAGACAAATCGAAATGGTGCGCTTACCATGAGGATTTTGGTCATCTCACAAATGAGTGCATAGCATTAAGGAAGGAGATAGGTTATCTTTTGAGCAAAGGATACTCGAAGGAATTGCTTGGAAGGAAAAAGTCAAGGATCCAGGATTCTGAGAAAGTTCCTGAAAAAGCTCCTCCTCCGCCAGCTGATGCTCATATCATCCATTTCATCTCCGGAGGTTCTCAGCAGCTAAGAGGCATGCTAGAAAGACAAAGATGGAGAATGGGGACATACCTGTTCGAACTTCCATTCTTTCCCGGGAAAAAGTCATATCCTTTGATGAGGATGATCGTGTGGACATGCAGGATCCTCATCATCACGGTTTGGTTATTAAATTATTTATATCTAACCATTTTGTTCGCAGGATTCTCATTGATGGGAGAAGCTCAGTGAACATAATCCAGTTGGATGTCCTAAAAAAATGAACATCCTTGAATCTGATATTGTCCTAAGATCATCTGTCCTTGTGGGATTCAGTGGAGAGACAAAGATTACATTGGGGGACATCAAACTTCCTATTTATATAGAGGGAGTGAATGCTGTTAAAAAATTCTATGATATTGATTGCTTATCTTGCTGTAATGTTATCTTTGGTAGGCCATGGATACACGATATGAAGGCAGTCCCCCTCAACATATCATCAATATGTCAAGCTCCCAACTCTATGAGATGTGGTGAAGGTAGAAAGTGATCAGCAGGAGGCAAAGAACTGTTACACTTCTTCAATGAAACCAGCCACCAAGGAGCAAGACGTCATAGAGTCAAGAGAGCAAGACGTCAAGGATATTCTACTGAACCCAGAGGATCCTGAATCCAAAATTTTTATAGGATCCGGGATCCTAGACATTATTGAGCAGGATTTAGTATCCTTCTTGAAAAGAAAAAAATCTACCTTTGCTTGGAAACATGAAGACATGACAGGTATATCTAAGAATATTATTACTCACAAACTTGGTATTGACAGGTCTTTCAAGCCAATACACCAAAAAAGGAGAAAGTTTACACTCGAAAGAAATGCCATTATCCAAGAAGAGGTAGACAAATTGCTAAAGGCAGGTTCTTAAGGATTATCTACCCTCGGCACCAGCCCTGATGAAACCAGAAAATGGAGAATCATTATCCTTATACTTAGTTTTTTCAGCTAAAGTAGTAAGTTCGATCCTAGTTAAGGATGATCAAGGCTCTCAACATCTGGTATACTATGTAAGTAAAATTCTACTTGATGCTGAGGCCAGGTATTCTCCTTAAGAGAAATTAATTCTTGATTTAATTATGCCTTCCGGTAAACATAGACATTATTTCGAAACTCACACCATTATTGTGAAAACTAACCTTCCTGTCAAGAATGTTCTCAGGAAACTTCAAACGCCAGGAAGAATGGCAAAGTGGGTGTTTTGGTCAAAAATCACACAAGGATAATGCAACAAAATCTGATTTTGTGAGGTATGATGCTTGTTAATTGTATGAACGACAAGTATATGAAATCAACAATGAACACCGAGATTTATACGAGGAAAAAGCCCTTGATCTTTAGAAGATCTCTGGCATAAAAAACCTCGGGTGATGGAAACTACCGATCACCAAATATATTGGAAAAACAATAATGATCCTTGTACAACTTCGGAAGAAAACAAGCTCAATACATTGAATTGCTAATGTAAGTGTGTGTTTTTGCTAAGTGTTTGCAGAGAATTATGTGTTTGTGTGTGTTGAACTCGAATTATTCCTAAAATGAGCTGTTTTCCCCTTAAAAGATAGCAAAATATCAAGAAACCAACTTTCCTAAAAAGGTGGAGGTGGCCCATGATCATCATAACGGTTATATTTTATCAAACATGTGCCATATGAATGATTATTCCCCGAAATTCCAGCTAAGAATGAGCCCACTACGTCCATTACCTGTGTATAAGCATTAAAAACGTGATAATTGTTAGAAAACATAAGTTCTGTTAAGGATCCTGGATCCTCAGACTCGCGATCCTCAGACTTTGGATCCTCAGACTCTCTGCATCATCCATTAAGGATCCCCAGTCTCAGGATAGATGATCCTTAGCATAAAATTCATGCCCTAACAATTGCCCCCAATATGGCAGTTGTGATAAGGATTCACAGCTGTCATATTTCCGTCAGAAGCGGACTAGCCGTTGCTGCCGGTAACTAGTCGTTACACTGCCTGTCGTCACTGATAAGACCTGCTATAATCATTATTGCAAAATATAGAGTTAGAGATAACTCCTCAAATGCCTTTACAGATAAGAAGATCCTTCTGTTTGTGGAGAATGAATCCTTCTACATAGTTCGCTATTAACCTTCCTGCACTTTAATATCTGCATAGACACTTTAACTGTTAGATAGCCATGTCCGGCCTGGGTGGATGTTCCACGGTTTTGCTGGTGAAATCCAGGCCAGATGATTTTGATACATAATGAATGGGTAATAACATTAAACTTTAGCTACATCTGTAATTGTCCGGCCTGGGTGGATGTTCCACGGTTTTGCTGGTGAAATCCAGGCCAGGTGATTTTGATACATAATGAATGGGTAATAACATTAAACTTTTTTAGCTACATCTGTAATTGTTTCTTCCCTTTTTATTTTCCATGTATGCTTTCTATTTCCAAAGATATCATCGCCAAACAACTGGAAAGTTATTGGAAATCTAATGATAATGTTAAACTTTTAACAAAAAACTTGAAGTGTTGGGACAAATGTGGATCAACGATCCTTAACCAAAAAGGATAAGAGACAACTTGCAGCTTAGAAAAAGTTAGAATATAACATACCAGAGAATCCAAGTTAGGATTCTATATCCTTGTAAACTAATACTGAATAAAATGTGTGAAAAGTAAAGTTTCCAGGATCCTTATTGTCAGAACTTGTATAACTTTAGAGCTCCAAGATCCTGTAAGAAAAACAAACTTGGGACCAAGCCAAATAATTGGGAATGAACCCATAATAACTGAGGACAAGCCCAAATAAACCGGGGACAAGCCCAACAAACTGGGGACAAGCCCAAATAAACTGGGGACAAGCCCAACAAACTGGGGACAAGCCCAAATAAACTGGGGACAAGCCCAAATAACTGGGGACAAGCCCAAATAAACGGGTGTAAACTGGAGTATGGCCTAAACTGGCGACTATCCAAACGTGAGCGACGTGAAAACGCCGAAACCTTAGCTAACGTGAAAACGTTAGAAGCCTTAGGAACGGATGTATGGTACGTCTACCATTATACGTAGGATCCTGAATACAGCCAGTACAATGAAATTGTCAGCCCCTAAAGCGGGTACTGGTCGCATTGCCTTGAACTGCACCAGGATCATCGTGCGCTACTGGCGAAACTGGGGACAGGCCCAAAAACTGGGGACAAGCCCATAAACTTTGGAGAGTTGGCCAACCACTTTGATCTTCTGTAAAATGCTAACAACTTTGTAAAAGCTTAAAGTTATGAAAATAGATGTTAAATGTTTAACATCTTTGCCTTATGATAAGTAATAACTGGGGACAAGCCCAAATAACTGGGGACAAGCCCATAAACTTTGGAGAGTTGGCCAACCACTTTGATCTTCTGTAAAATGCTAACAACTCTGTAAAAGCTTAAAGTTTATGAAAATAGATGTTAAATGTTTAACATATTTGCCTTATGATAAGTAATGAGTATAAAATGAATGAAAATGAAAGTAATGTGTTACCAAATGTAGAATCATATATCCTTTGAGGATCCCGGATCCTTAATCAGAATACTGGTATCGCTGAGGATTCCTAATCCTTCTTACTTAAAGTATTTTTTGAGATGAACAACATTCCAAACTCTTGGTAAGAGATCACCATCCATTGTTAATAAACGATATGCCCCCAAATTTATGGATCCTCGAGAACAGTGTTCTGCCCCCAGTGTGATTTCCATAGTCTCCTTTATGAAAATCCTTTAAAACTTCTCAAATTTATTGATCCTCGATGCATCTTAAATATGGACCTACAAGAGACCTTTTATATAAGATGTTATTTAATAATGTGAATTGAGATACCTTAGTCTTGAAGGCTCTAGGATTTTCTCCAATAGGAATTTCTCCATTCTGTATATATCTCAAGATTGGAAGGATCCAAGATCCTGAATTTGACTGTGCACCATGATTGGGTACAATTGCATAATCTTCCACTATCATCATGGCTACGTGATCCTCAATTGCAGGGGCTAAGACATGAATGATGAGTATTTTCACATCCTCTGGAATCTTCAGTGATGATCCAAGATAAGCTAGAGCATCAGCTTCTACATTTTCTTCCCTGGGTACCTGTGATAGACTGAAAAAAGCAAAAGAATCTACCAATTTCTTGACTATTTCTAAGTATTTGGTTAGCTTTTCCCTTTTGACAGCATAAGAACAGTTATAATGGTTAGTAATTAATAGAGAATTTACATATACTTGAAGATACCTGATCCTCATATTGCTAGCTAATTGCAAACCTGCTATCAAGGCCTCATACTCTGCCGCATGATTAGTGGTTTAGAATGCACATGCAATGGATTGGGGTATAATGTCCCCCTGTGGTGATTTTAGTAGTGTGCTTTGTCCATTTCCTTTAACATTTGAAGCTCCATCCGTGAAGAGTGTCCAAGGATCCTTGGTCTTCTCAAGTTGTTGAACTTCTAATTCAGCTTCCCTTTGTAGATCACTACTGGAATCAGCCACAAAGTCAGCTAAAGCATGGGACTTGATGGCAGTCCTGGGTTCATACTTAATGTCATATGCAATAAGCTTGATTACCCACTTTGCCATTCTACCTGGCATTTGAAGTTTCCTGAGAACATTATTGATACCAAGGTTAGTTTTCACAATAATGGTGTGAGTTTCGAAATAATGTCTATGTTTAGCAGAAGCCATAATTAAATCAAGAATTAATTTCTCTAAATGAGAATACCAGGCCTCAGCATCAAGTAGAATTTTACTTACATAGTATACCGGATGTTGACAGCCATCATGATCCTTAACTAGGATCACACTTACTGCTTTAGCTGAAATAGCTAAGTATAAGGATAACGATTCTCCATTTTCTGGTTTCATCAGGGCTGGTGCTGAGGATAGATAATCCTTAAGAACCTTGAGTGCAACTTCGTGCTTATCAGTCCACTCAAACTTGCCTTGAGCAATTTGTCTACCTTTTCTTGGATAATGACATTCCTTTCAAGTGCAAACTTTCTCCTTTTTTGGTGTATTGGCTTGAAAGACCTGTCAATACCAAGTTTGTGTGTAATAACATTCTTAGATATACCTGTCATATCTTCATGTTTCCAAGCAAAGGTAGATTTTCTTCTTTCCAAGAAGGATACTAAATCTTGCTCAATACTTCCTAGGATCCCGGATCCTATAAAAAATTTGGATTCAGGATCCTCTGGGTTCAACAGAATATCCTTAACGTCTTGCTCTCTTGCCTCCATGACGTATTGCTCCTCGGAGGCTGGCTTCATTGAAGAAGTGTAACAGTTCTTTGCCTCCTGCTGATCACTTTCTATCTTCACCATATCTCATAGAGTTGGGAGCTTGACACATTGATGATATGTTGAGGGGGACTGCCTTCATATCGTGTATCCATGGCCTGCCAAAGATAACATTACAGCAAGATAAGCAATCAATAACATAGAATTTTTTTAACATAATTCACTCCCTCTATATAGATAGGAAGTTTGATGTCCCCCAATGTAATCTTTGTCTCTCCCCTGAATCCCACAAGAACAGATGATCTTTGGACAATATCGGATTCAAGGATGTCCATTCTATTGAGGGCATCCAACTGGATTACGTTCACTGAGCTTTTCCCATCAATGAGAATCCTGCGAACAAAATGGTTAGATATAAATAATGTAATAACCAAACCATCATGATGAGGATCCTGTATGTCCACATGGTCATCCCCATCAAAGGATATGACTTTTTCCTGGGTAAGAATGGAAGTTCAAACAGGTCTGTCTCTATTCTCCATCTTTGTTTCCTTTGCATGTCTCTTAGCTGCTGAGAACCTCCAGAGATGAAATGGATGATTTGAGCATCAGCTGGTGGAGGAGGAGCTTTTTCAGGAACTTTCTCAGGATCCTTGATCCTTGACTTTTTCCTTCCAAGCAATTCCTTCAAGTATCCTTTGCTCAAAAGATAACCTATCTCCTTCCTTAATGCTATGCACTCATCTGTGAGATGACTAGAATCCCCATGGTAAGCACACCATTTCGATTCATCTTTGGAGGCAGGCGGTTTGTCATTCTTCCTTGGCCACCTAACCTTGTCACCTAAACTCTGCATAGAAAGGATTAGTTCATTATTATCAGCAGAAAAACAATATTCAGAAATAGGAGGATAATCCTCATCATCTTCCTCTTGTTCCACAGCATGCACATTCTGGTTGTCATGCTTGGAGTATTGCTTGGATCAGTTATCCTTGAGATAGGATCCTTATTTGTCTTGCTTTGAGGATCCTGATAATCTCTCGTGGATCCTTTTGTCATCCTCTAAACGGATGAACCTAAGGGCCCTGTTCCTTTCCTCATCTAAGTTCCTGCAAGGGGTCATGACAATATCATCATAGAACATTGTATCCCTAAGTAAACCTATTTTAAAGGCTTCTACAGCCATAGCTATATCCAGGTTAGGGATATCTAAGGATTCTTTACTAAACTTAGTGATGTAATCTCTAAGTGATTCATTTTGACCTTGTGTTACCCTATATAGATCACTAGTTAATCGTTCAAATTTTCTACTACATGAGAATTGGCTATTAAATAGATTAACTAGATTAGCAAATGGAGTAATAGAGTAGGGGGGAAGACTTAGTAGCCATTTAAGAGCAGATCATGTGAGTGTGGATCCAAAACCCTTGCATATACATGCTTCTTTTAACCTCTCAGGAATGGGATTGATCTCCATTCTTTCCCTTGTGACTTCCATCTGGAATTTCAGGAATGGGCTTAACCACTCCTGGAGCGCTGGATATCATATCTTTGAGTTTCTATAATTCCTTAGCCATAGCTTGGTTGATTCCTGTATCTGAGGGACCAGAAGAAGGAATAGTCTGCATCGGTATGAAGTCTCCTAGATGAACATCTGAACTTCCGGGTTGCACACTCCTTAAGTTTCCTTGATCCTGGAAGATGTTGGATCCTTGATGTGCTGTGAATGAAGGTCTTGGAGGGTAATCCATGGATCCGGAAACCTGAGATAAGGATCCTTGAACCAGGATCCTTGAACCTAAGAGGATCCTTGAACCTGAGAGGATCCCTGAACCTGAGAGGATCCTTGAACCTGAGAGGATCCTTGAACCTGATAGGATCCTTGAACCTGAGAGGATCCTTGAATTGGTTGCGTCCCCATGCATTCTCCTAAACTGGTGAAGAATCCCTGATGCTGAAATGAGGATCCTGAAGGCTAGAAAGAGGATCCTTGAGCCTGAGACATTGCCGATGATCCAGAACGCATTCCTGTTGATCCACCCTGGTATTGGACATCTGGAGCTGCAAAGTGCCGGGAAGTTATGACCAGAGTGTCGAAATTCAGCGACCTCAGCATCAAAGGGGAGTGATCCTCTGCTGATTTTATCAATTTCGTGAAGGATCCTGCCATTAGTTTGGTCCTGTTGTTGCATGTATCCTCTCATCTGAAAAATCAAAGCATAAAGATCACTGTTAGTAAGTGTAGAGGAAGAAACAACAGTTGGTTTTGTGAAAACGGGGGTTGTCTTCTTCGGAGCATTCTTCTGGAATGCAGGGGGAAGATGATGCAATGGTGGAATGCCATGTGATGAGGAAACCGCCGACATGGAACTTGAAGTAGTTTTTCCCTGAGAAGCCATGTGGTTGAAGGTAATGAACCGAAATGAATGAACTGAATAAAATTTATCAGAATTGAAGCACCAATTGCCTCACGTGATCCTAGATCCTCAGACTCGTGATCCTCAGTATCTCTGCATCATCCATTAAGGATCCGTGATCCATGCCCAGTCTCAGGATAGATGATCCTTAGCATAAAATTCATGCCCTAACAGTGGGCAATCAAGCTTATTGCATATGACATTAAGTATGAACCCAGGACTGCCATCAAGTCCCAATCTATAGCTGACTTTGTGGTTGATTTCAGTGTTAGGGGAGGATTTTCCAAAGATCAGTGATCCTCAATTATTGTCAAGCTTAGGGTTCCTCAATTCTGTTTGAATTAGTGATCCTCAGAGGGTATTGTAGGATCAGGATCATGGATCATCATAGTGATCCTTACACTAACGATTGTCTACTTTGAATATGATGTTGTTTTGCAGGAGTACGAGCTTGGACTTGGTCTTGGCGATATTCCTGGAGCATATTCTCTATTTATTCCGCACGTGCTTGACCGAAGTGGACGTTATGGAGGTCGTGGAAGACTTGCACAAAATGCGGATAGTTAGTTAGCTTAGATATTTTCTAAATTTATAAAGGGATAGCGAGCAAGATTAGAACACTTGGCTATTTTTAGCTTAACACACACAGTCGTAACTGCTCTCATCAGCTCTCAACAATTCACTTGGCGATTACACACTTTTTTGCACATTACACACTTTTTTGCACATTACACTCTAGTGATCCTTGTAACTAGCTCGCTATCATCCAAAGTTGTAATAACTTGTTTGTTTAATCTGAGTTGGTGATCGGTAGTTTCCATCACCCGAGGTTTTTTATGCCGGAGATCAACTCTTGATCAAGGGCTTTTTCCTCGTATAAATCTTTTTGTCACTTGTTCATTACATTTCTGAGTGATCCTTAGCATTGTTCATTGATACAAGCATCACACCTCACAACAGAAAGTTTGGTTGCATTATCTTAGCTTGATTTTTGACCAAAACAGTTTGGCGCCCACCGTGGGGCAATTGGTGCTTCATTCCTGAGAAGATTCATATTTTTGTGGTCATTTCGGTTCGTTACAACCAAGCAGATGGCTTCTTCAGCAAAGAACACATCAAGCTCTATGTCGGCAATGAGTTCTTCCCAGGGTGTTCCTCCTTTGCCTCTACCACCTTCTGGATCCCAGAAGAATGCTGAAAAGCAGGACAAAACCAATGAACGGATCCTCCAAGAGATTGGTGATATCAAGAAACAGAAGAAATCAGTGGAGGATCACTCTCCTCTGATGCCAAGGTCCTTGAATTTTGACACTCCGGTTGTAACTACCCTACAATCGGCAGTTCCGGGCATCCAGTATCAAAGTGGTCCATCAGAAAGACGTTATGGAACAGCAACTATGAGTCTGGCATTTGGCTCTCACTTCCAGCCTCAAGGATCCTGTTCTCAGCCATCGGGATCCTCTTTTCAGTATCAAGGATCCTTCAGCTCAGGAGGATATTTGGGAATGCATGCGGTTCAACGATCCTCCCAGGTCCAAGGATCCTCCCAGGTCCAAGGATCCTCCCAGGTCCAAGGATTCTCTGTTGTTCCAGGATCCTTTCAGGTTCAAGGATCCAACATCTTTCAGGATCAAGGATTCTTAAGGAATATGCAGCCTCCTAGCTCGGATGTTCATCAAGGAGACTTCATACCAATGCAGACCATTGCTTCCTCTGGTCCTTCAATCATACCAGAGTCCCGTCAATATGGATTCACATCTGGAATTCCAAACATGAATCCTCTGGTAGGTAACACTTTTAATAATTCATATAACACTAACCATGGCTCTATGCAGGATACAGGTATCAATCAGGCTATGTCCAGGGAGTTACAGAAGCTCAAGGATACGATATCCAGCGTACCAGGAGTGGTTAAACCCATTCCTGAAATTGCAGATGGTAGCCATAGGATATCTCGCTTTGCACCACCTATTTGTGATGCTGAGATACCCAAGAGGTTCCAAATACCGACTATGAAGCTATATGATGGTTCAACGGATCCAGAGGAACATGTAGCCCAATACAGGGAGAGGGTGGAGATCAATCCAATTCCCGAGAGGTTAAAAGAAGCATGTCTATGCAAGGGTTTTGGATCCACACTCACAGGATCTGCTCTTAAATGGCTGCTAAGTCTTCCCCCTTACTCTATTACTTCATTTGCTAATCTAGTTAATTTGTTTAATAGTCAATTCTCTTGTAGTAGAAAGTTTGAACGATTAACTAGTGATCTTTATAGGGTAACACAAGGTTAAAATGAATCACTTAGAGATTACATCACTAAATTTAGTAAAGAATCCTTAGATATCCCTAACCTGGATATAGCTACGGCTGTAGAAGCCTTTAAAATGGGATTGCTTAGGGATTCCTTATTCTATGATGATCTTGTTATGACCCCATGCAGGAATCTTGATGAAGTAAGAACCAGGGCCCTTAGGTTCATCTGTCTAGAGGATGACAAAAGGATCCAGGAGAGATTGACAGGATCCTCAAAACAGGAAAAGCAAGGATCCTACTTTAAGAATAACAAGTTCAAGTCCTACAACAAGTCTGACAACCAGAATGTGCATGCAGTAGAGCAAGAAGAGGATGATGAGGATTATCCTCCAATTTCTGAATACTATTTTTTTGTTGATAACAATGAGTTAATTCCTGCAATGCAGAGTCTAGGTGAGAAAGCTAGGTGGCCAAGGAAAAGTGATAAACCAGCTGCTACAAAAGATAAGTCCAAGTAGTGTGCATATCATGAGGATTTTGGGCATCTCACTGAAGAGTGTATTGCACTTAGAAAGGAAATTGGTTACTTGTTAAGCAAGGGGCATTTGAAAGAGCTTTTGGGACGAAAGAAGTCAAGGATCCAGGATCCTGAAAGGATCCCGGAGAAGGCTCCTGCTCCTCCAGCAGATGCACAAGTTATAAACTTCATATCCGACGGATCAGACATTTGTGGTACTTCCTTTTCAGCAGCCAAAAGACATGCCAAGGAAACCAAGATGGATAATGGAGACAGACCCATCCGGACGTCCACTGTCACCAAGGATAAGATCATAACTTTTGATGAGGATGATCGTCTTGATGTTCAGGATCCTCATCATGATGGTCTTGTTATTACCCTGTTTATTTCTAATCATTTTGTTCGCAGGATCCTTATAGATGGAGGAAGCTCTGTGAACATCATTCATCTTGATGTCCTCAAGAGGATGAATATCCCGGAGTCTGATATTGTCCCAAGATCCTCAGTCCTTGTGGGATTCAGTGGGGAAACCAAGAATACACTGGGGGACATCAAACTCCCTATCTATATTGAAGGACTCTATTCTTATCAGAAGTTTTGTGTTATAGATTGCTTATCTTGTTGTAATGTTATCCTTGGCAGGCCATGGATACATGACATGAAGGCAGTCCCATCTACTTACCATCAGTGCGTGAAGCTTCCTAGTCCATGGGGAGTGGTGAAAATTGAGAGTGATCAACAAGAAGCTAAGAATTGCTATACCTCATCAATGAAGCCAGCCTCAAGACCAAGGGGGCAATAGCAATTAAAGTATCCTTCAAGAGAAGTCTAGGGGGCAAGATAGCAGGATGTAAAAGAAATCCTCATGGATCCTCATGATCCTGAATCCAAGATCTTCATAGGATCAGGGATCCTTAGCGACATTGAACAGGATCTAGTATCCTTCCTTAAAAGAAGGAAAACTACCTTTGCCTGGAAGCATGAAGACATGACAGGTATATCTAAGGATATAATTACTCATAAGCTTGGCATTGACAGGTCATTCAAGCCTATACATCAGAAGAGGAGAAAGTTTGCACCTGAAAGGAATGCTATTATCCAGGAAGAGGTAGATAAACTACTTCAGGCAGGTATGATAAGAGAGGTTAAGTATCCAAGGTGGCTAGCAATGTGGTTGTTGTTCAAAAGAAAAATGGAAAGTGGAGGGTATGTGTCGATTTTACTGATTTAAACAAGGCATGTCCCAAGGATCCTTTCACATTACCCCACATTGACTCCATGGTGGATGCTACCGCGGGTCATGAGTTGTTGACTTTTATGAATGCTTCATCTAGATTTCAACAAATTTAGATGGAACCATCTGATCAAGAGGATACAGCCTTTATGACCCCAACTGGTATATATTGTTATATTGCTATGCCATTTGGACTAAGGAATGCAGGTGCTACTTATCAAAGGCTAGTCAATATGATGTTCAAGGAACCAATTGGACACACTATGGAAGTCTATATAGATGACATGGTGGTTAAGTCCAAGAAAGCTGAGGATCACCTTAAAGACTTGGAGGAAGCATTCAATATCCTTGATAAATATAATATGAAACTAAATCCTTCAAAGTGTCATTTTGGTGTTATAGCAGGTAAATTCTTAGGCTATATGGTGACAAAAAGGGGCATTGAAGCAAGTCCAGAGCAGATTAAGGCTATTGTGAACATCTAATCTCCTGCCAATGCCAAGGATGTGCAAAGATTGACAGGCAGGATCGCAGCCTTGAACAGGTTCATATCCAAATCCTCAGAAAAGTGCAAGGAATTCTATGATATCCTGAGGAAGAACAAGAAATTCGAATGGACTGAGAAGCATGAAAGTGCCCTCAAAGCTCTTAAGGATTACCTATCCTCAGCCCCCGCCTTGATGAAACCAGAAAAGGGTGATATATTATCCTTATACCTAGCAGTATCCTCAAAAGCAGTAAGTGCGGTCCTTGTTAAGGATCACCAAGGTACACAACATATTGTTTATTATGTAAGTAAGAGTTTACTTGATGCTGAATCCAGGTATTCACACTTAGAGAAACTTATCCTTGCATTAATTATGGCATCTACTAAATTAAGACATTATTTTGAGACTCATGCAATTATTGTTAAGACTAATTTTCCAATTAAGAATGTTCTCAGGAAACCCGAAATGTCAGGAAGGATGGCTAAGTGGGCAGTGAAGCTTAGTGCTTATGATATAAGATATGAGCCTAGAACTGCCATTAAATCCCAGGCCTTAGCTGACTTTGTGGCAGATTTTAGTAGTGACTTGCAAGAGGAAGCTGAGTCAGAGGTCCAACAGCTTGAAGAAACTAAGGATCCTTGGATACTCTTCACTGATGGTGCTTTTAATGTTAAAGGAACAGGGCTTGGAATACTACTAAAATCACCACAGGGGGACATAATACCCCACTCCATAGCTTGTGAATTTCAAACTACCAACAATGAGGCTGAATATGAAGCCTTGATAGCTGGTTTGCAAATTGCCAAGCATATGAGGATCAGGTATCTTGAGAGATAGTCAAAGAATTGGCACTTTCTTTTGTTTCCTTTAGTTTAACACAGGTACCAAGGGAAGAGAATGCAGAGGCTGATGCATTAGCCAATCTAGGATCATCCTTGAAGATCCCGGAGGATATCAAGATCCCTATTATCCATATCCCGACCCCTGCTATCGAGGATCATGTAGCTATGGAGATAGGAGAGGATTCCGCAGTCATCCCTAGTGAGGATACTCAATCTCATTCAGGATCATGGATCCTCCCAATCATGAGATACATACAACATGGAGAGATTCCTACAGGAGAAAACCCTAGGGCTTTCAAAATCAAGGTATCTCAATTTACAATATTGAATAATATGTTGTATAAACGATCTCTTGCAGGACCATATCTAAGGTGCATTGAGGATCCTGAAATCCAAGAAGTCCTAAAGGATTTCCATGAAGGAGATTGTGGAAACCATACTGGGGGCAGGGCATTATTCTCAAGGATCCTGAGGACAGGATACTATTGGCCTACTATGAAGAAGGATGCTGTGGAATATGCCAAGAAATGTGATCCTTGTCAGAGACATAGTAATATCCTTCATCAACCAGCAGAGCTTTTGCTTCCTATATCCTCTTCATGGCCATTTATGAGATGGGGAATGGATATAGTTGGTAAGCTTCCTAAGGCACCTGGTGAAAAAGTATTTATGCTTGCTATGACTGATTACTTCTCCAAGTGGATAGAGGCTGAAGCCTTTGCTCAAGTCAGAGAAAAGGAAGTGATATCCTTTATTAAAAGAAACAATATTACTAGATTTGGTATCCCTTCTGAAATTGTTTGTGATAATGGATCCCAATTTATTGGGAATAGAACTACTAACTTTGTGACAGCTGGGGGATTAAGATGATAACATCAACACCAGTCCACCCACAAGCTAATGGTCAGGCAGAATCATCCAACAAGATCATCATCAACAATTTGAAGAAAAAGCTTGGATCCAAGAAAGGAAAATGGGCAGAAGAACTACCTTATGTACTTTGGGCTGATAGGACAACTCCCAAGAATGCCATTGGCCAAACTCCATTTTCTTTGGTATTTGGGGCAGAATCAGTGATCCCTACAGAGATGGTGGTCCCTACTGCAAGAAAAAGCATTTGTGATCCTGAGGAAAATGCTGAAAACTTGGTTCAAGATTTGGATACTATAGAAGAACTTAGGGATTTGGCAAGGATAAGGATGGCCACTTATCAACAAAGGATGGCTGGAACTTACAACAAAAATGTCAGGATCAGGAAATTCCAAGTTAGAGATATGGTGTTAAGGAAAGCATTTCAGAATACCACCAATCCTGCTGATGGAAAGTTGGCACCAAAGTGGGAAGGCCCTTACTTGATCGAAGCTGAGGCAGGAAAGGGGGCATATCGATTGCTAACAATGGAAGGTGACTTGCTATCAAGAGCTTGGAATGCTGTCCACTTAAAGAAATACTTCGTGTAACAAGGATCCATGATCCTTACCTGACAAGTATCCTTGAAGGATCCTTACAGAACAGATGATCCTCATCCTGGTAATATTCTAATCTCAAACTATTTCATTCTTTAATTATCTTATTTAAGGATAAGGATCCTGCATCCTTTATCCTCCTTTCACTTGATTCTGAATTTTGAAGGTTCAGGCATCCTTAACAAAGGGTTAAGTATCCACAGAAGTATCCAGTTATTTGGGCTTGACCCCAGTTATTTGGGCTTGACCCCAGTTATTTGGGCTTGACCCCAGTTTGGGCTTGTCCCCAGTTTCGCCAGTAGCGCACGATGATCCTGGTATAGTTCATGGCAATGGGACCAGTACTCGCTTTAGGGGCTGACAATTTCATTGTACTGGCTATATTCAGGATCCTACGTATAATGGTAGACGTACCATACATCCGTTCCTAAGGTTTCTAACATTTTCACGTTAGCTAAGGTTTTGGCATTTTTCAGGTCACTAAGTTTGGATAGTCGCCAGTGAGGGCCATACTCCAGTTTACACACGATCCTTTGGGCTTGTCCAAAGTTATCCTTTGGGCTTGTCCCCAATTATCCTTTGGGCTTGTCCCCGGTTATCCTTTGGGCTTGTCCCCAGTATATCGGGCTTGTCCCCAGAATTGTTGGGCTTGTCCCCAGTTACTAACTCTTATCTTATATTGGCTTAGTCCCAAGTTATATCCTATTTCAGGTTTTTGAAGCTAAACGACTAAGGATCCTTGATCCTTATCTTCTATTAAGGTTTGTCTGATTATAAGTGTTAAAGGTTAGGATCCTAACTTGGATCCTCAGGTATGATCCTTGATCATTTTGATTTTATTCATTATTTATCTAAGTGACCCTTATCCTTTGACAACTGAACTTATGATCCTCAAACTACACTACTTTTCAGAACCTGTCGACTATAGGATATGTGATCCTTGATCATATCCTAAACTTTTTGAGATTATTTATTAAATTTTTCTTCTTTACTTAATAAATTCAGACAAAATGTATATCACAACAATTGAAAAGTAAAGTATTCACAAGGATAACAACACGAGAAATAGCCAAAAAGTTAAAGTTATTTTATTCACAAAACATTAAACCCTTCAAGGTTGTCAAAATTGCCAACCCACGTTTCTACCAGCAAAACGTGGCCCGTCCACATGGGTTGGCAAAGGGTGTCCATTGTTAACGGGTCTTAAGAGTGCAGGAAATAAAATATGGCAGGATAACAAGTGGTTTCATCCCCCCAAACAGAGGATCCATCCACCACCCATTATCCTACCTATTGTCTGAGGATCCATGATCCATAACCCTAGAAACTATTGTTCAAATACAACCCAAGATTGTTTCAAAACACCATAACCAAAATAAAATTACCAAGTCCTAAAAAATGGGCTCCGGCCGCGTCTAGAAATGTCCATCATCGCCCATTTCAGTAGCTCAAACCTTGGCTGCATCACCACCAGCATCATCAGCATCAGCATGATCCTTTCCACTTCCACTCGCCTCAATTGCTAAGACCTCACCAGCCTCTTCTTCGTCATCCAGCTCAGCCAATCTAGCCTTCCAGCCCTCTATGTCCCAGTTGCTCTTGTCAAAATCAGGATCCAGAGCTTCTTGGGCCATCTGTAACTGGGTTTTGTACATAGCAATGGCAGCGAAGACTTTAGCATCATTTGTGATCTCATTCTTCTCCTGATCAGCAGTGATATGAGCCAGGACAAGTTCCCTCTTCACCAGATTGACATCGTTTTCGAGGGAGGCAATCTTCTGATCCTTGGCCAGCATGATCTTTTGGAGGTCCAAACACTTTTGCTCAACCTCTTCAACATTGCCTACGTAGTCTTCGATTTCAGCAAATTTCTGCAAAAAGATAATGTGAAGTTTAGGATCACATGATCCTCAAGTGGGCAGGATAACTAAGCTAAATCAGTGATCCTTACATCAGCAAAGTACTCAAGGAACTGGTGGCGGATTAAAGGCAGGCCTTCTAGATTGTCAGCCTCAGAGGTTTTCCTCTTCTTTCCCTTGGAAGCAGTAGCCTTGGGGATGGCAGTACTCGGGCTAGCAGCAGCCTTCTTCCTTCCAGACCTGGGACCAACAGTGGTGAGATCGGTGACACTAAAGCGAGTAGCAGACTTCGATGATTTTCCAGCACCTACACACCCAAAACAGATAAGTATCCTTATTTCATTTTTAATTTAAAGATCTAGTTATGCACAAAATGGGATACTTACTTGACATTGTAACAGAGCCTGAGGATACTTCCTGAGAATCCTGGGTATTTGCTTGAAATGTTCTTATTGCAGGATCGAGCCTCCGAAAAGCAGCAAGTCTTTCCTTCGTTGCAGGTGTTGTAATAAGGTGTGAAACAGTGATAGCTGCAAAATGGAGACAAAAGGATGTTAGTGATCCTCAACAAAAACAAGGTTATCCTGTGATCCTTCTCAGGATCCTCTATCCTACCATGGGTGGTCCATTTTCTAGGCAGATCCTTTCCATCAGGGATAGAATCCCTTCTGACAAAGAAGAATCACCGTTTCCAGTTGGTGTCATTCTTAGTGGCTTTGAAGATGGGGTGTTCTTCACCAGGTTTATGTTTGAGTAGATATCGGTGAGATCCATGGCTCACGAGGTCATACATCTCTGCAAACTCCGACATTCCCAGATCAATACCATCACGCTCAATGATTCTTTCAAGGGTATACAAGACCCTCCAGATCATTGGCATTGCTTGGATGTAGGAGATGCCGGTGAGAGAGAAGAAGGATTGGGTGAAATCTGGAAAAGGATACGAGTATCCTATTGTAAATGGGGTAACCGGAAAAGCTACCCAGGTTTCAGAAACAAAGTCACTCAGGATGGTGGGATCAAAAGTTTTGAAAACGGTGTTCGCCGGAAAACAATGGCGAATCCTATCTATCTGTGGATCAGTAAAGCAACATCGTTCCTTTGCAGACTCTTTGATGATCTTTTGGCTCTTCAAGGAAGTGTCCTTTTTGTGATCCTTAGCCGGTGAGGATCTTAACATCATCTTGGGCATAATGATGGTGGAGAAGAAGAAACAGAAGGAGAATATGAGGAGAGAAAGGAAAGAGAAGTACCTGATCAGATCTTCGAATGAAGATTTAAAGGATGAAACGCACGAATTTAAATGCTTCCTAACCCTTATCTCTAATTTCAATTTATAATCATGATCTTGCAGGATAGTCACTTCAGTGACGTCAGGATGGCAACGGCTAGTCAGAAAGTAACAGCTATATCAGTTGGTTTGTTACGGATAAGAACGAGAAAATACAACTCCTTTATTTACACTTCACTCCTTATATTTTGGGGGCAATTGTTAGGGGAGGATTTTCCAAAGATCACAGATCCTCAATTACTGTCAAGCTTAGGGATCCTCAATTCTGTTTGAATTAGTGATCCTCAGAGGGTATTATAGGATTAGGATCATGGATCATCATAGTGATCCTTACACTAACGATTGTCTGCTTTGAATATGATGTTGTTTTGCAGGAGTACGAGCTTTGACTTGGTCTTGGCGATATTCCTGGAGCATATTCTCTATTTATTCCGCACGTGCTTGACTGAAGTGGACGTTATGGAGGTCGTGGAAGACTTGCACAAAATGCGGATAGTTAGTTAGCTTAGATATTTTCTAAATTTATAAGGGGGTAGCAAGCAAGATTAGAACACTTGGCTATTTTTAGCTTAGCACACACACACTCGTAACTGCTCTCATCAGCTCTCAACAATTCACTTGGCGATTACACACTTTTTTGCACATTACACACTTTTTTGCACATTACACTCTAGTGATCCTTGTAACTAGCTCGCTATCATCCAAAGTTGTAATAACTTGTTTGTTTAATCTGAGTTGGTGATCGGTAGTTTCCATCACCCGAGGTTTTTTATGCCGGAGATCAACTCTTGATCAAGGGCTTTTTCCTCGTATAAATCGTTGTGTCACTTGTTCATTACATTTCTGAGTGATCCTTAGCATTGTTCATTGATACAAGCATCACACCTCACAACAGAAAGTTTGGTTGCATTATCTTAGCTTGATTTTTGACCAAAACATTCAGTAGTGATCTTCAAAGGGAAGCTGAATTTGAAGTTCAACAACTTGAGAAGACCAAGGATCCTTGGACACTCTTTACGGATGGAGCTTCAAATGTTAAAGGAACTGGACAAAGCACACTACTAAAATCGCCACAGGGGGACATTATACCCCAATCCATTGCATATGAATTCCAAACCACTAATAATGAGGCAGAGTATGAGGCCTTGATAGCAGGTTTGCAATTAGCTAAGAATATGAGGATCAGGTATCTTCAAATATTCGTAGATTCTCTATTAAGTACTAGTAATTATAATGGTTCCTATATTGTTAAAGGTGAAAAACTAATCAAATACCTAGAGGTCGTCAGGAAACTGCCAGATTCTTTTGCTTTTTTCAGTTTAACACAGGTACCTAGAGAAGAGAATGCAGAAGCAGACGCTTTAACTAACCTTGGATCATCCCTAAAGATTCCAGAGGATATTAAAATTCCCATCATCCACATCTTAGCTCCTGCTATTAAGGATCACACGGCTATGAAGATAGTGGCGGATTCTGCAATCATACCTAATGATGGTGCGCAGTCAAATTCAGTATCCTGGATCCTTCCAATCTTGAGATATATACAACATGGAGAGACCCCTACAGGAGAAAATCCTAGAGCTTTCAAAGTCAAGGTATCTCAATTTAAAATATTAAATAACAGGTTGTATAAACGATCTCTTGCAGGTCCATAGCTAAGGTGCATCGAGGATCCTGAAATTCAAGAAGTCCTGAAGGATTTTCATGAGGGAGATTGTGGAAACCACACTGGGGGCAGGGCACTGTTCTCAAGGACCCAGAGAACAGGATACTATTGGCCTACTATGAAGAGGGATGCTGTGGATTATGCAAAGAAATGTGATGCTTGTCCGAGACATAGCAATATCCTTCATCAACCAGCGGAGCTCCTACATCCTATTATTACCAGATTTAATGACTAGTTATCAACAAAGAATAGCTGGAGTATACAACAAGAATGTCATGATCAGAAGATTTCAAATTGGTGATTTTGTGCTAAGGAAAGCATTCCAGAACACTACGAATTCGGCTGATGGCAAATTAGCACTAAAATGGATGGTCCCTACCTAATTGAAGCTGAGGTAGGAAAGGGGGCATATCATTTACTGACAATGGAAGGTGATTTACTACCAAGAGCTTGGAATGTTGTCCACTTGAAGAAATACTTCATGTAATAAGGATCCAGAATCCTTAGCCATATCCATGACCGATATCCTTGAAGGATCCTCAAAGGATATATGATTCTACATTTGGTAACACATTACTTTCATTTTCATTCATTTTATTCTTATTACTTATCATAAGTTAAAGATGTTAATCAGTTAACATCTATTTTCACAAAGTTTAAGCTTTTGTAGAGTTGTTCTCATTTTACAGAAGATCAAAGTCGTTGGCCAACTCTCTAAAGTTTTTGGGCATGTCCCCGGTTTTTTGGGCTTGTCCCCAGTTATTTGGGCTTGACCCCAGTTATTTGGGCTAGTCCCCAGTTTTTGGGCCTGTCCCCAGTTTCGCCAGTAGCGCACGATGATCCTGGTGCAGTTCAAGGCAATGCGACCAGTACCCGCTTTAGGGGCTGATAATTTCATTGTACTGGCTGTATTCAGGGTCCTACGTATAATGGTAGATGTACCATACATCCGTTCCTAAGGTTTCTAACGTTTTCACGTAGCTAAGGTTTTGGCATTTTCATGTCACTAAGTTTGGATAGTCACCAGTGAGGGCCATACTCCAGTTTACACAAGATCCTTTTGGCTTGTCCCCAGTTTTTTGGACTTGTCCCCAGTTTTTTGGGTTTGTCCCCAGTTATTTGGGCTTGTCCCTAGTTTGTTGGGCTTGTCCCCAGTTTATTTGGGCTTGTCCCCATTTTGTTGGGCTTGTCCCCAGTTATTATGGGTTCATTCCCAATTATTTGGCTTGGTCCCAAGTTTGTTTTTCTTACAGGATCTTGGAGCTCTAAAGTTATACAAGTTCTGACAATAAGGATCCCGGATCCTTGAAACTTTACTTTTCACTGTTTGTTTATTCAGTAATAATTTACAAGGATATAGAATCCTAACTTGGATTCTATGGTATGTTATATTCTACCTTTTTCTAAGCTGCGAGTTGTCTCTTATCCTTTTTGGTTAAGGATCATTGATCCACAATTGTCCGAACACTTCAAGTTTTCTGTAAAAAGTTTAACATTATCATTAGATTTCCAATAACTTTTCAGTTGTTTGGCGATGATATCTTTGAAAATAGAAGGCATACGTGAAAAATAAAGAGGGAAGAAACAACAACAAATGTAGCTAAAAAAGTTTAATGTTATTACCCATTCATTATGTATCAAAATCATCTGGCCTGGATTTCACCAGTAAAACCATGGACCATCCACCCAGGCCGGATAGGGCTATCTAACAGTTTAAGTGTCTATGCAGAAATTAAAGTGCAGGAAGGTTAATAGCGAACTATGTAGAAGGATTCATTCTCCACAAACAAAAGGATCTTCTTATCTGTAAAGGCATTTGAGGAGTTATCTCTAACTCTATATTTTGCAATGATGATTATAGCAGGTCTTATCAGTGACGACAGGCAGTGTAACGACTAGTTACCAGCAGCAACGGCTAGTCCGCTTCTAACGGAAATATGACAGCTGTGAATCCTTATCACAACTGCCATATTGGGGGCAATTGTTAGGGCATGAATTTTATGCTAAGGATCATCTATCCTGGGACTGGGCATGGATCACGGATCCTTAATGGATGATGCAGGGAGTCTGAGGATCCAGAGTCTGAGGATCCATGATCCTTAACAGAACTTATGATTTCTAACAATTGTCACGTTTTTAATGTTTATATGCAGGTAATGGACGACATGGGCTTAGTCTTTGCTGGAATCTCGTGGAATATGCTTCATAGGCACGTGCTTAATGAAGAAATAACCGTTTTGGAGAACATGGGTGACTTCCACCTTTTTAGGAAAATTTGTTGCTGGATATTTCTTATATTTTAAGGGGAAAACGAGCTCATTTGAGGCATAAGTCGAACACACCACAGAAAAAACACACAACACTCGAATTCTCTGCAAACACTTAGCAAAAACACACACTTATACTAGCAATTCATTGTATTGAGCTTGTTGTCTTCCGAAGTTGTACAAGGATCATTATTGTTTTCGCAATATATTTGGTGATCGGTAGTTTCCATCACCCGAGGTTTTTTATGCCGGAGATCTTCTAAAGATCAAGGGCTTTTTCCTCGTATAAATCTCGGTGTTCATCGTTGATTTCATATACTTATCGTTCATACAATTAACCAAGCATCATACCTCATAAAATCAGATTTGGTTGCATTATCCTTGTGTGATTTTTAACCAAAACAATCAGCAGCAAAACAATATTCAGAAATAGAAGGATAATCCTCATCATCTTCCTCTTTTTCCACAGCATGCACATTCTGGTTATCAGACTTAGTGTATGACTTCAGTCTATTATTCTTGAAATAGGATCCTTGTTTGTCTTGCTTTGAGGATCCTGACAACTTCTATTGGATCCTTTTGTCATCCTCTAAACGGATGAATCTAAGGGCCCTGTTCTTTACCTCATCTAGGTTCCTGCAAGGTGTCATAATAAGATCATCAAAGAACTGAGAATACTTAAGCAATCCCATTTTAAAAGCTTCAACAGCTGTAGCAATATCTAAGTTGGGAATTTCTAAGGATTCTCTACTGAATTTAGTTATGTAATCCCTTAGTGATTCATTATGACCTTGGGTGACCCTATATAAATCACTAGTTAACCGTTCAAATCTTCTACTACAAGAAAATTGACTATTGAACAAGTTAACTAAGTTAGAAAATGAAGTAATTGAATAAGGAGGAAGACTTAGCAGCCATTTCAGAGCTAATCCAGTCAATGTGGATCCGAAACCCTTGCAAAGGCACGCTTCTTTTAACCTTTATGGAATGGGGTTGTCTCCATTCTCTCCGTGTATTGTGTCACGTGTTCTTCTAGATCGGTGGTACCATCATAGAGCTTCATATTGGGTGTTTGAAATTGTTTTGGTATATCGGCATTACATAAGGGTGGTGCAAAGCGAAACACCTTGTGACTTCCATCCGAAATCTCAGGAATGGGTTTAACTGTTTTGGTCAAAAAATATGTTGAGGATATTACAACCAAACTCTTTGTTACGGGGAATGATGCTCAAAATGTGTAACAGCGATGAAGATCACTTCAATGTAAATTGCACAAACAACACAAGGATTTATACGGGGAAAAAGCCCTTGATCAAGAGTTGATCTCCGGCACAAAAAACCCCGGGTGATGGAAACTACCGATCACCAAGCTCAAATAAATGAATTAATGTTTACAACTTCGGATAGTAACGAGCTAGGTACAAGGATCACTACGGTGATATGTGTAGAAAGTGTATGAAATTGCTAAGTGTTTGAACGAGAGCTTGTATGAGCGTTTGTACGAGTGTGTGTAACTGCAAAAAATGACTAAGTGTTTTCTACTAGCTCGTTACTCCCTTTTAAAATAGAAATAACCACCTAAACTAACTATCCGACTTTCATGCCAAGCCTCCACGTTCTCCACAACGTCTATTTTTGGTCAAGCACGTGCAGAATAGTTTAGGAATATTCTCCAGGAATGTCGCCAAGACCTGGTCAAGCTCGTCATACCTGCGAGATAGTATAATACATAAGTAAACAATCGTCAGTACGAGGATCCTTAAAGTGATCCATGATCCTGATCCTGAAGCTCTTCTGAGGATCACCACCTGTCACAGAAGTAAGGATCACCAGTTAGGATAACGAATAAGGATCACTAATTGTTAGAAAATCCTCCCCTAACAATTGCCCCCAAAATATAAGGAGTGAAATTGTAAAATTAGCGAGTTATGTTTTCTTGATCTTATCCGTAACAAACTAACGGATATATAGCCGTTAAAATAGAACTAGCCGTTGCGATGATGATGTAACGGAAGTGACAATCCTGCAGAATCATAATTATAAATAGAGATATAGATAGGATCAATATGCATTCAAATCCGAAAGAAACTCCCTTTATAATCTCAGTTGAAGATCAATCAGGTATCTCTTTCTCCTCTTTCTTCCTTTCTTACTCTGTTTTTCTTTCTTTATCTTCATCACTTCGAAAATGTTGCTCCGAAGTTCCCCGGCCAAGGATCACAAAAAGGATAGCCCTTTGAAGAGTCAGAAGATCATCAACGACTCAGTGAACGAGAGGTGTTGCTTTAACGATGCACAAATAGATAACATCCGTCACCGTTTTCCGGCGAATGTCTTTTTCAAACCTTTCGATCCAACTGCCCTGAGCGACTATGTTTCAGAAACATGGGTTGCCTTTCCAGTTACTCCATTTGCTATAGGGTACACCTATCCTTTCCCGGAATTCACACAATCCTTCTTTTCCCTTACCGGCATATCTTACATTCAAGCCATGCCGATGATTTGGAGGGTTTTATACACCCTAGAGAGGATCATCGAGCAGGAAGGCGTTGATTTAGGAATGTCAGAACTGGCGGAACTGTATGATCTTACTACCTTTGGATCCCACCGTTATTTGTTCAAACGAAAACCCAGTGCAGATCATCCTCTTCTCAAAGTCACCAAAAACGACAAAGATTGGAAACGTCGCTTCTTCTTTGTAAGAAGGGATACCATTTCAGATGGAGAGCATTTACCAAGAACATGGTCCACCCATGGTAGGCCGGAGGATCCTGGGAAGGATCACCAGATGGTCATGTTTTTGTAATAGGATCACTAACCCCTTCTTTGTCTTGTGTCATGCAGCCATCTCTGTTTCACATCTCATCACAACACCCGCAACCAGGGAGAGACTTGCTGCTTTCTGGGGACTCGACCCTGAAACTAGAACTTTTAAGACAATAACCCAAGACTCACAGGAGGTATCCTCAGGCTCTGTCACAATGTCAAGTAAGTATCCTTGTTTAAAATTTAAATAAATAGTTAAATGTATATTAAGAAAAGATACTTATCTTGTTTTGGTTGTGTAGGTGCTGGAAAATCTGCCAAAGCTGCTTCAAGGTTCAGTGTCACCGATCTCACCACTGTCAAATCCTCCAAAAGAAAGGTTCCTACCAGCCCCACAGCTTCAATCCCCAAGGCACCCCTCAAAGGAAAGGGAATCAAGAAAAGAAAGACTTCCGAGGCTGAGGATTTGCAGGGTCTGCCCTTAATTCGCCACCAGTTCCTCGAGTACTTTAATGATGTCATGATTACCGTCTCTGCTCGTATATCCTGCTATCATATCCTGCTGATTTAAGGATCACTTGGTCTTGAACTGCTTTATCCTTTTCTTTTGCAGAAATTTGCTGAGATTGAGGATTACGTAGGCCACGTTGAGGATCAAGATAAAAAGATTGCCGACCTCCAGCAGGTTGCCGTGCTCAAGGATCTTGCACTTGCTGATCTTCAGAAGGAACTCCAGGATACCAAACAGAAGATGGCTAAGGTGCTGGTTAACTTTGACTATGAAAGGCAGGAGATCACAGATGATGCTAAAGTTTCTGCCGCCATAGCAATGTACAAAACCAAGCTTCAAATGGCCTTGGAAGCTCAGGATCCTGCCTTTGACAAAAGTAGCTGGGAAATTGAAGAATGGAAGGCAAGGCTGGCTGAATTGGGTGATGAAGAGGAGGCTGGAGAGATCTTGACAATCGAGGCTGGTAGCAAGGATGAAGCTGGTGAAGCAAGTGGAGCCGGAGGTGGTGATGCAGCGAAGGTTTAGGCTGCTTGATTGGGCAATGATGGACATTTCTAGACGTAGCCGGAGCCCAATTTTTTAAGTTTGATAGTTTGTTTTGGTGATGATGTCTTTTGTTGAACAATGATGGGTTGTACTAAACAATAGGTTTTTAGGATTAAGGGTCATGTATGATCCTTTGGACAATAGGCAGGATTGCAATTGGTGGAGGGATCCTCTGTTTGGGGGATGAAGCCATTGTGATCCTGCCGCCTTTATATTCCTGCACTATCTTTGAACTCATTATCATGGACACCCTTTACCTACCCCAGCGGACGGGCCACATTTTGCTGGTAGATGCTCGGGTAGGTAATTTTGACAACCTTTAAAGGGTTAGCCTTATGTTGATAAATAAAAACTTAACCTTTTGTCGCTTATCATGTGTTGTTATCCTTTTTAATATCTTACTTTCCAACTGCTATAATGTTCAATCTGTTTATACTTATCAAGCCTTGAAAAATTAGAAAAGATATCCAAAAAGTTTAGGATATGATCAAGGATCACATATCCCATAACCGATAGGTTCTAAAAAGTGATATGGTTTAAGAAACACAAGTTCAGTTGTCAAGTATAAGGGTTATTTAAAAGAATAATGAATAAAATCAAAAGAGTTAAGGATCATACCTGAGGATCTAAGTTAGAATCCTAACCATAATAAGGATAACAATAAGGTAAACCTTAGAGTGAAATAAGGATCAAGGATCCCTAGCTGCCTATCTTCAAGGACCTGAAATAGAGCATAACTTGGGACTAAGCCAATATAAGAAAAGAGTTAGCAACTGGGGACAAGCCCAAGGATAACTGGGGACAAGCCCAAGGATAACTGGGGACAAGCCCAAGGATAACTGGGGACAAGCCCAAGGATAACTGGGGACAAGCCCAAGGATAACTGGGGACAAGCCCAAGGATCGTGTGTAAACTGGAGTATGGCCCTGACTGGCGACTATCCAAACTTAGTGACATGAAGATGCCAAAACCTTAGCTAACGTGAAAACGTTAGAAACCTTATGAACGGATGTATGGTACGTCTACCATTATACGTAGGATCCTAAGCATAGCCAGAACAATGGAATTATCAGCCCCTAGAACGAGTACTGGTCCCAAAGCCTTGAACTACACCAGGATCATCGTGCGCTACAGGCGGAATCTGGGGACAAGCCCGAATAGCTGGGGTTAAACCCAAAAGACGGATTGCTTCTGTGGATAACCAACGTTATGCTAAGGATACCCGAACTTTCAAAACTTGAACTCACGTGAGAGATGGATAAAGGATACATGATCCTTATCCTTATAAGAGAAAATAATGAAATGAAATAGCTCAAGTTTAGGATATTACCTAAGTAAGGATCATCGATACTTTGAGGATCCTTTAAGGATACCCCTTCTCGCTAGGATCACCTCTGCCATGAGGATCCTGGTCACATAAAATATTTCTTCAAGTGGACAGCATTCCAAGCTCTTGGTAGCAGATCACCTTCCATGGTTAGCAATCTATATGCCCCCTTTCCTGCTTCAGCTTCAATCAAATAAGGGCCTTCCCATTTTGGAGCCAGTTTCCCATCAGCAGGATTGGTAGTATTTTGAAATGCTTTCCTTAATACCATATCTCCGACTTGAAACCTCCTGATCCTGACATTTTTGTTGTAAGCACCAGCCATTCTTTGCTGATAACTGGCCATCCTTATCCTAGCCATATCCCGGATTTCTTCAATAGTATCCAGGTCTTGAGCCAAGTTTTCATTATTTTCCTCAGGATCACGAGTAGTTGTTCTAGCAGTTGGAACCACCATTTCTGTTGGGATCACCGATTCTGCCCCAAACACCAAAGAGAATGGTGTTTGACCAGTAGCATTCTTATGGGTTGTCCTGTCAGCCCAAAGCACATAGGGTAGTTCTTCTGCCCATTTCCCTTTCTTGGATCCAAGCTTCTTCTTCAAATTGTTGATGATGATCTTGTTGGATGATTCTGCTTGGCCATTAGCTTGTGGGTGGACTGGTGTTGATGTTATCATCCTAATCCCCCAGCTGTCACAAAAGTTAGTGGTTCTACCCCCAATAAATTGGGAACCATTATCACATATAATCTCAGAAGGAATTCCAAATCTAGTTATAATATTTCTTTTAATGAAGGATATCACTTCCTTTTCTCTGACTTGGGCAAAAGCTTCGGCCTCTATCCACTTGGAGAAGTAATCAGTCATAGCAAGCATGAATACTTTTCCACCAGGTGCCTTAGGGAGCTTGCCAACTATATCCATACCCCATCTCATAAATGGCCAAGAGGAGGATATGGGATGCAATAATTCAGCTGGTTGATGAAGGATATTGCTGTGTCTCTGGCAAGGATCACATCTTCTGGCATACTCCACAGCATCTTTCTTCATGGTTGGCCAGTAGTATCCTGTCCTCAGGATCCTTGAGAATAATGCCCTGCCCCCAGTGTGGTTTCCACAATCTCCTTCATGGAAGTCTTTTAAAACTTCTTGAACTTCAGGATCCTCAATGCATCTCAAGTATGGTCCTGCAAGAGATCGTCTATACAACATATTATTTAAAATTGTGAATTGAGATACCTTAGATTTGAAAGCCCTAGGGTTTTCTCCTGTAGGAATCTCTCCATGTTGTAAGTATCTCATAATTGGTGAGATCCATGATCCTGATCCTGAATGGGATCGAGTATCCTCACTAGGGATCATTGCAGAATTATTCCCTATCTCCATAGCCACATGATCCTCAATAGCTGGGGTCAGGATATGAATAATAGGGATCTTGATATCCTCTGGGATCTTTAAATATGATCCTAAGTTAGCCAATGCATCAGCTTCTGTATTTTCTTCCCTTGGTACCTGTGACAAACTAAAGGAAACAAAATAGAGTGCCAAACTTTTGACTATCTCCAAATATTTGGTTAGCTTTTCACCTTTAACAGCATATGATCCATTAAAGTGGTTTGTAATCAACAAAGAATCTACGTGTACCTCAAGATACCTGATCCCCATATGCTTTGCAATTTGCAAACCAGCAATTAAGGCTTCATATTCAGCCTCATTATTAGTGGTTTGGAACTCACAAGCTATAGAATGGGGTATTATGTCCCCCTGTGGCGATTTTAGTAGTATTCCAAGCCCTGTGCCTTTGACGTTTGAGGATCCATCAGTATAGAGTATCCAAGGATCCTTGGTCTCTTCTAGCTGCTGGACTTCTAGCTCAGCTTCTTCTTGTAAATCACTACTGAAATCAGCCACAAAGTCAGCTAATGCTTGGGATTTGATGGTTGTCCTAGGCTCATATCTTATATCATATGCACTCAACTTTACTGCCCACTTAGCCATCCTTCCTGACATCTCTGGTTTCCTGAGGACATTCTTAATTGGAAAATTAGTTTTAACAATGATAATATGAGTTTCAAAATAATGTCTTAACTTGGTAGATGCCATAATTAATGCAAGAATAAGCTTTTCAAGGTGTGAATACCTGGATTCGGCATCAAGTAAACTTTTACTTACATAATAGACAGGATGTTGTGTACCTTGATGATCCTTAACAAGGACCGCACTTACTGCTTTTGAGGATACTGCAAGATACAAGGATAACACATCACCTTTTTCTGGTTTCATTAAAGCCGGGGCCGAGGATAGGTAATCTTTGAGGGCTTTGAAAGCATTTTCATGCTTCTCCGTCCACTCAAATTTCTTGTTCTTCCTTAGGATATCATAGAATTCTTTACACTTCTCGGAGGACTTGGATATAAATCTGTTCAAGGCTGCTATCCTTCCTGTTCGCCTTTGAACATCCTTAGCATTGGCCGGAGATTTGATGTTCACTATTGCTTTGATTTGTTCCGGGCTAGCTTCAATGCCTCTCTTTGTCACCATATATCCTAAGAATTTACCTGCTTTAACACAAAAGTGACATTTTGAAGGATTAAGTTTCATGTTATATTTATCAAGGATATCGAATGCTTCCTCCAAGTCTCTTAGGTGATCCTCAGCTTTTAAGGATTTTACCACCATATCATCTATGTAAACCTCCATAGTTTGTCCAATCTGATCCTTGAACATCATATTCACCAGCCTTTGGTATGTTGTACCTGCATTTCTTAATCCGAACGGCATAGCAAGATAGCAGTATATACCAGTTGGAGTCATGAAGGCTGTATCCTCTTGGTCGGATGGTTCCATTTGGATTTGTTGAAATCCAGATGAAGCATCCATAAAAGTTAACAGTTCATGACCCGCGGTTGCATCCACCATGGTGTCAATGTGGGGTAAAGGGAAAGGATCCTTGGGACATGCCTTATTTAAATCGGTAAAATCGACACATACCCTCCACTTTCCGTTTTTCTTTTGAACAACAACCACATTGGCCAACCATCTTGGATACTTGACCTCTCTAATCATACCTGCCCGGAGCAATTTCTCTACCTCTTCTTGGATGATGGCATTCCTTTCTGGTGCAAACTTTCTTCTCCTTTGATGGATTGGTTTGAAGGATCTGTCAATGCCGAGTTTATGAGTGATAACATCCTTGGATATACCAGTCATGTCTTCGTGTTTCCATGCAAAGGTAGTCTTTCTCCTTTTGAGGAAGGATACGAGGTCTTCTTTCATTTCGCCAAGGATCCCTGATCCGATATAGATTTTGGATTCAGGATCATCGGGATCCATGAGGATTTCTACCACATCCTGCTCCCTGGCCTCCAAGACATTCCTTGGAGGATACCTTGATTGCTATTGCTCCCTTGACTTCGAGGCTGGTTTCATCGACGAAGTGTAACAATTCTTAGCCTCCTGCTGATCACTATCAATCTTTACTATTCCCCAAGGACTAGGGAGCTTCACACATTGGTGGTAATTAGATGGGACTGCTTTCATATCGTGTATCCAGGGCCTGCCAAGGATAACATTACAACAAGATAAACAGTCAATAACACAAAATTTTTGATAAGAGTGTAAGCCTTCAATATATATTGGGAGTTTAATGTCCCCCAGGGTGTTCTTAGTTTCGCCACTAAACCCCACGAGCACGGAGGATCTTGGTATGATCTCTGATTCAGGAATACCCATCTTCTTTAGAACATCAAGCTGGATAATATTCACTGAACTTCCTCCGTCTATAAGGATCCTGCGGACAAAATGGTTAGATATAAAAAGAGTGATAACTAAACCATCGTGATGAGGATCCTGGATATCAACACGATCCTCTTCATCAAAGGTTATGACTTTTCCTTCGGAGACACTTGATGTTCGAACTGGTCTTTCTCCATTATCCATTTTAGTTTCCTTTGCATGCCTTTTAGCTGCTGAGAAGGATGTGCCACAAATGTCGGATCCTCCAGAAATAAAGTTTATCACTTGTGCACCTGCTGGAGGAGCTGGAGCCTTCTCAGGGATCCTTTCAGGATCCTGAGTCCTTGACTTTTTTCTTCCCAACAACTCTTTTAGGTGCCCTTTTCTCAACAAGTATCCAATTTCCTTCCTTAATGCAATGCATTCTTCTGTGAGGTGCCCAAAATCTTCATGATATGCACACCATTTTGATTTATCCTTAGTTGCAGCTGGCCTATCATTCTTTCTCGGCCATCTAGCTTTATCACCTAGGTTCTGCATAGCAAGGATTAGTTCATTGTTATCAACACTAAAACAATATTCAGAAATTGGAGGATAATCCTCATCATCCCCTTCTTGATCAACAGAATGCACGTTCTGATTATCAGATCTGTTGTAGGATCTGAACTTGTTGTTCCTGAATGAGGATCCTTGCTTATCCTGCTTTGAGGATCCTGCTAACCTCTCCTGGATCCTCTTGTCATCCTCTAGCCGAATGAATCTAAGTGCTCGGGTTCTTACCTCATCTAAGTTCCTGCATGGTGTCATAACAAGATCATCATAGAAAGACGAATCCCTAAGCAATCCCATTTTGAAGGCCTCAACAGCCGTAGCTATATCTAAGTTGGGAATGTCTAAGGATTCTTTACTGAATTTGGTAATGTAATCCCTTAATGATTCATTATGACCCTGGGTTATCCTATATAAATCACTAGTTAATCGTTCAAATTTTCTACTACAAGAAAATTGATTATTAAACAAGTTAACTAGGTTGGCAAATGAGGTAATAGAGTAGGGGGGAAGACTTAGCAGCCATTTGAGAGCTGATCCAGTAAGAGTGGATCCGAATCCCTTGCACAGGCATGCTTCTTTTAACCTTTTCTGGAATTGGATTGATCTCCATCCTCTCCCTGTATTGTGCTATGTGTTCTTCAGGATCGGTTGAACCATCATACAGCTTCATTGTTGGCACATGGAACCTCTTGGGTATCTCAGCATCACAGATTGGTGGTGCAAAACGAGATATCTTGTGGCTCCCATCTGCAATCTCTGGGATAGGTTTGACCACTCCTGGAACACTTGATATCATATCTTTTAGCTTTTGCAATTCTCTTGCCATGGCATGATTGATACATGGATCCTGCATAAGACCATGGTTAGTATAAGAATTATTAAAAGTGTTACCTCCCATTGGATTCAGATTAGGAAGATTGGATGTTAATCCATATTGTTGAGGCTCTGGAATGATCGAGGGACCAGTAGAAGCATTGGTCTGCATTGGAATAAAATCTCCCTGATGGACATCTGAACTTCCTGTTTGCAAACTCCTCAAGGATCCGGGCATCTGGAAGGATCCCTGGAACTGGGACGATCCTGGAACAAAGGAGGATCCTTGAACCTGGGATGATCCTGGAACAAAGGAGGATCCTTGAACCTGGGATGATCCTGGAACAAAGGAGGATCCTTGAACCTGGGATGATCCTGGAACAAAGGATGATCCTTGAACCTGGGATGATCCTGGAACAAAGGAGGATCCTTGAACCTGCTGCGCTGCTGAATATCCTCCTGAATTCGTAAGGGTTCCCATATGCTGAGGATAGGATCCCGCTGGCTGGAAATATGGACCTGATGCCTGGGTCACTGCTGTTGTTCCATAGTGCACTCCTTTTAGTCCACCCACATATTGAACTTCTGGGGCCACCGATGGTTGAGAAGTAATCACTAGAGTATCAAAATTCAGGGATTTCGGTACCAGTGGGGAATGATCCTCTGCCGTCCTCTTTTGTTTCTTGAGATCTCCAATTTCTTTGAGAATCCTCTCATTGGTCTTATCCTGTTGCCGTATCTGATCCTTCATCTGCAAAATCAAAGTAAACATGTCACTAGTAGTAGGAGTGTAAGAAGCAGAAGAAGTTGGAGGTTTTGAAAAAATGGGAGTTGGTTTCTTCGCAGCATTCTCGGCATTCTTCTGGGGTCCAGAAGGTGGTGGAGGCAAAGCAGGAACGCCTTGAGAAGAAGTGAATGAGGGCATCAAATTTGAAGTATTCTTCACTGAGGAAGCCATTTGCTTGGTTGTAGTGAACCGAAATGAGCACAGAAATGCGAATTTTTCTAAGGACGAAGCACCAATTGCCCCACGGTGGGCGCCAAACTGTTTTGGTCAAAAAATCTGTTGAGGATATTACAACCAAACTCTTTGTTACGGGGAATGATGCTCAAAATGTGTAACAGCGATGAAGATCACTTCAATGTAAATTGCACAAACAACACAAGGATTTATACGGGGAAAAAGCCCTTGATCAAGAGTTGATCTCCGGCACAAAAAACCCCGGGTGATGGAAACTACCGATCACCAAGCTCAAATAAATGAATTAATGTTTACAACTTCGGATAGTAACGAGCTAGGTACAAGGATCACTACGGTGATATGTGTAGAAAGTGTATGAAATTGCTAAGTGTTTGAACGAGAGCTTGTATGAGCGTTTGTACGAGTGTGTGTAACTGCAAAAAATGACTAAGTGTTTTCTACTAGCTCGTTACTCCCTTTTAAAATAGAAATAACCACCTAAACTAACTATCCGACTTTCATGCCAAGCCTCCACGTTCTCCACAACGTCTATTTTTGGTCAAGCACGTGCAGAATAGTTTAGGAATATTCTCCAGGAATGTCGCCAAGACCTGGTCAAGCTCGTCATACCTGCGAGATAGTATAATACATAAGTAAACAATCGTCAGTACGAGGATCCTTAAAGTGATCCATGATCCTGATCCTGAAGCTCTTCTGAGGATCACCACCTGTCACAGAAGTAAGGATCACCAGTTAGGATAACGAATAAGGATCACTAATTGTTAGAAAATCCTCCCCTAACATTAACCACTCCTGGGGCGCTGGATATCATATCCTTGAGTTTTTGCAACTCCCTAGCCATATCCTTGTTGATCCCTTGTTCCTGCATAAGACCATGGTTAGTGTTATAAGATGTATTGAAAGTGTTACCTCCTGACTGATTTGAAATTGGAATTCCAGATGAATATCCGAAATGAGGCAATTCTAGTGCAAAGGTGGGACCAGATAAAGCAATAGTCTACATGGTAATGAAGTCTCCCACATGAATCTCTGAACTTCTGGGTTGTTGACTCCCTAAGGATCCTTGATCCTGAAAGATGTTGGATCCAGGATACATTGGAGCTGAAGGTCTTAGAGGATATTCCATGGATCCTTGAACCTGCGATGAGGATCCTTGATGCTGAGGGTAGGATCCTTGAGTTGACAGCGTCCCCATGTATCCTCCCGAACTAAAGAAGGATCCTTGATACTGATAGGAGGATCCTTGAGGTTAAAAAGAGGATCCTTGAGGCTGGAAGTAGGATCCTTGTGCCTGTGTCATAGCCGATGATCCATACTGCATACTTGATGATCCTCCGTGATATTGGACACCTAATGCTTTGGAATGCTGGATGGTTGTTGATGGAGTAGTGAAATCCAACGATCTAGGAATCAATGGAGAGTGGTCCTCTTCTTATTTCTTCAATTTCTTGATTTTATCAATCTCACGAAGGGTCCTACCATTAGTTTGATCCTGCTGTTGCATGTAACCTCTCATCTACAAAATCAAAGAATAAAGATCACTGTTAGTAGGTGTAGAGGAAACAACAGTAGTTGTTTTTTGTGAAAACGGGGGTTGTCTTTTTCGCTGCATTCTCAGCATTCTTCTGGGATCCAGAAGAAACAGGAGGTAACGGTGGAATGCCCTATGATGAGATGATCACCGACATGGAGCTTGAAGTGTTTTTCCCCTGAGAGGCCATGTGGTTGAAGATAATAAACAAGAATGAATGAAATAAACAGAATTTTTCAAGGATGAAGAACCAATTGCCCCACGGTGGGCGCCAAACTGTTTTGGTAAAAAAATTACACAAGTATAATGTAACCAAATCTGATTTTTGTGAGGTTGGATGCTTGGTTAGATGAACAAGTGTATGAACAATAATCAAAATGAAATGAAAATGAACACAAGGATTTATACAAGGAAAAAGCCCTTGATCAATGTATGATCTCCGGCATAAAAAACCTCGGATAGTGAAAACTATCACTATCTACTATATTGAACAAGAAAGGTTACAACTTTGGAAGTATTAAGCTTGTTACAATGAATTCTAGTGTGTGTGTGTGTATTCGAGAGAGAGTAGCAGAAATGATGTTCGATGACTAGAGTGCAAGTGGTCTCTAATTTTAGCTCAATGCCCCTAATAATCTTAGCCAAAATTATCCTTAACTAACTATCTGAAAATCTGCCCTTCACCCACGATCACCACCAACGGTCTTTAGCTCATGCACGTGCTGGAATAAAGAGCATATTACCCTGGAATCTTGGTTGGAATAAGTCCTCTTCCAAATACACCTACAAAACCAGCCAAAAGGTGATCGAAACAATTGTTAGTTTAAGAATACCAATGAGGATCCTGGATCCTTAGTCTTCCTACACCAATTCTTGAGGATCCTTGATCCAGGCTGAACTGAGGATATATGATCCATAGTTAATAAAATTCTATCCCTAACATGAGTATTGATCAAGTCAGTCAGTTCCACCTGGGACATAACAATGTTGCCACATCCACCATCGTGGCCACCACCACGTCCACCATTACGTCCACCATGTCTGTTCATGATTCTACATTAAGTAAAAGAGTGGAAAAGGTAAGGATCATGATTGAGTAGGAGTCAAACATTGCTATGACTTTTACAGATTACTGAATCCTACCATTATGTCAGATTAGGGAACAGAACCTCTTTCACACTTGTTAAGCCTCACTGGGACTCACATGCACCCCACATTACTATTATGTGTGTACCCATAATGATAATGCAATTTGCATATTCGTCTCAGCTCCTCTTAACTCGTGCTAAAAGGTTCCTCAAGTTCGAGTAACAAGACGGATGATATCACAAAGGTAAGGATCACGAAAGTCTAGAGGTACTATCAAAGCATTGTAACATAATCAACAACACATGTAATCACATCGTAGTGCCAAGTATGCAACCATATGCAATATTATAAGTAGGTGTACACTAGGCATGTAATGCATAAAGTAAATGAAAGACGAACCTTGCAATCTGGATCTGAGTGTCATGGTCAATTTCAGAACTGTTCGGTTATAGTCTGGTTTTATAAATACGTTTTAAAACCTAGTTCATTATAACCAGTGGCTCTGATACCAAACTGTCACACCCCCAAAATACCTCATGCGGAAACCCCGCGAGGCGTGTGACATACAAGGATCCAGCCACTAATCACATTGAAGTAATAAGGAGATATTAAATAAAAGTTCCTATTCATTACGATAATGTATTTTAAAACATAACTTAAAACCCAACATGTTCTGCGGAAGCATAATTCATTGTTTAAGTAATTCAAAACCAAGTGTATGAAAACAATTAGACTCGTCTCGTGACTTCATGTTTCACGACCCATGACCACTCCAGCAATCCCAGATAACATGTTCCTCACCCATGTACCTAACGACCTGCAAGAATGCAGACAAGTGTATCAGCATAACGCTAGCGAGTTCACAGTTTTACAAAACATGTAATTGCCACGTGTTTAGTTTAACAGTATGTTGATAATAACTCGAGTACCGCAAGATGGTGTCAGTTTGGCCCTTCCCTAATGCCTAACAACATTGGTCATGTGGTTAAGGTCATTAGCTCACGCCCGTCCTCCACGGTATGGTGTGAGGGTGCCAAACCTAATAGCATTATCAACTAATAACCCCGTTGCCTCCCCGACAACTAGTTTGGTAGTAGATGGGACTTAAGGTGATAGATTTGAGTGTATTATCCAACATCGAATTTAACCCAATAAAACCAGTATTCCTCCCCCGGAATATTTACCAGTTGTCCCTCCCCGGGATGCATGCTTGAAAAAGAGTAGTGAACTCACCTTAGGTTTGCTCGGTAATTTAAGTTACGTGTTCCAAGTCGGTCAAACAAATCCTAACGTGGTTACCAATACTAATCAGTTTTGCATGTATAAATAAATCACACATCCATGCAGGCATTGTAGCAGTTAAATCAAGTACACATGCTTCACATTTCCTTTACAGTTCACATAAATAGACAACATTCCCGTCGCACACTCGATTGTGCGACCCCTTAACATACAGCCCATTCAAGGCCACAAGGTCTCGACTCGCAATCTTAGAGATCTCGAGTCGAAACCGTCATACTCGAGTGATAACTCCCTTAGTCGAAACCTCCTGGTCTCGGGTCAGGTCTCCAGTCGGAACCGAGCTGGTCTCGACTCGCAACCATCTGGTTTCGCGTCCTGTTGGTTTGTGATGTTACATGATGAGTCGAAACTACGAAGGTCTCGATTCGGAACCACTAGTTTCGACTCGCAACCTCAGTCGTAACCTAGTACAATGTAACTGACACAATTTCTTGGTTAACACTTGTTCCGTAAATTCAACAAACACCTTATCACATTCCAAAATAGATCAAACAACATAATTTAGCAGTTATTATTCTTGTTCATACAACCCTAATTGTTCTCGTTCATCTAAACCACAAACCACAACAGTTTCATCGATTCACAAGTCCTAATCACACACTAATCACGTACAATCGTAACTATTTATTTGCTAATCACGTGTGATCATCAATCAATTCGCAAACAGTGAGCATCAAAATACACATAAGGTCTTGAGAAACCTATTATCGTGCAGGACCATCAATGAATCATCAGATTCCTTATCATACACCAACCCTAACCATAAATCGTTATTCTAATCGGCTAATGGGATTCATATTATCATGTAGACAATACCCTACATCATGATTTGATCTCGTACTCATAACATGCCACGACTATATACATAACCGAAACCAACAAGTATCACATAGTCACGTACAACAAGGAGTTCAATTCTAAACTAAGATTAACGTACTAACCGAGAGGTGAAGATCGTGAGAGGATGCTATAACGAGAGAGGCTACGATCCGAAGAGGGTTTCGATGAAGGTCAAGGCTGCCGTCCAGACTTGAGGGAATTAGGGTAGATTGTTTTGTATGCCTTGCAAAAGTATGAAAACCACACACCACATGGTGGGTGTATACGCTCAAGATGAGTGGGCCGGGCCCCATCTTTGGGCCGAGAACCGAGACGCCAAGAGAAGGGGTTTTGGGTCGAGATCGGGATGCATAAGTGTGTGTGATTAACAACCGCGAAATATACACACTAAACACATAACACCTTATATAATAAACACATTAATCGTTTCACTATACGTACTCGTGATTACAACGTGAAAGGAAAATTATACACAGCTAAAGACTTGGAAATCAGAGTCGTCACATTAATAACGAAATTGGGTATTGGCAGTGGCGAAGCTTGACTCAAATGACGCGGGGGGGGGGGGGGAGGGTAAGGGGTCGAAAATGTATATACCAAAAAATTTCTATAGAACCGGGGGATCGAAAACATATATACCCAAAAATTTCTATACGAAAACTAAATATATAACACTACTGAGCGAAAAGTTCGGGGGGTCGGGCGCCCCTCCCGCCCCTTCTATACTTCGCCCCTGGGTATTGGGTTCACTAAAGGTATAAACCTAATGCCAATGGGCTAATAACTAATCTAAACCATAAAAATAGTTTTGTAAATTGGCATATATTTGTATTTGTATGAGTATACCCTATTAATTTTTTTACATATATGTATTAATATTTTTTTTAAAATAACATGTACTTCACGCCCATGGCTTTATAGCCTAGAGACATATTAGGGGTGAGATAAGGCTTTGAGACTAATAGGTTCTGGGTTCGATTCCCACAAGGGGGTTTTTCCCACATTTATTGGGTTTCCTCTGGGTTCGATTCCCACAAGGGGGTTTTTCCCACATTATGCCTAGTGGACATGGATATGATCGGGTGGTTCCGCTGGTGGAACGATGATACTCCAGTGGTCCGTCAGTGATCCAAATTTGCCGTTCAAAAAAAAATGTACTTCGCAATATCGGGCCCCACTTCTCAATATTAATAAGTTATTAATACACTTATCTAGTTTATCGATTTTTTATCATTGTGAAACATTTGTTAAGCGAAACGCAAACCTATTTGTTACTAACTATATATTATTCTTTTCTACATACACAATTATTTGGGTTTCATTATTGAAAACCCCACTTCTCAATATAATTTTCCAACAAAAGTATTTTGTATCTTTTCAACTCTTAAAAGTAAAACTGTACTAAGTGTACCAAAACTGAATCTTTTTAAAACGTGTCAACCGTTTAACTGTGGCCATTGCAACAGATGTATATTTATAAGAGTTCGATGAAGTGTAGAAGTGCACATGGTTGAATAGTGAAAGTTGGTGGAAGGAGGGATTTTAGAAGGGAAATGATGAAACAAAAAGAAGGGTATTTAGCCGATTTCCAAACAAAGCCAGGACCAAGTAAAAGGTGTCAAAACTTAGACATGAAACGCCACTATTCATGAGTAGAGTAGTGAGTTTGGGTGCAGGTACAAAGGCAGCAGTTAATAGCTCTTATTATTATGTGTATACTTGCTTGATAGGACACTGGACATGGTATACATGTCCATACAAAACACATTCTTCTCATGTTCTAGGGCCCCCCCTTTGTGGACTATATTGTTTTGAGAATTGTATCTTTCCCATTGTACTTACTTTTTTTTTTTTTTTTGTGTAGTGTACATCACAACTCTTCTTTATAATGATGGGGGTGTACATAAGTTATTATCGATCAAAGATTGAGTTGAATCAGGGGTGCGTGGTCAATCCATTTTGGCGTTACAAACATAACTCTAATATCTTTTTACATTTAAAAGTTTTAGCATGAGACTATTTGTTATCGTATAACGCTTCTAACATATAGATTCGTTAAACGTTGTTCACAACCACAACACCGCCCCAAGAGGCCTTAGGGTGGAGGGTATTATTCAATCACTTTAGGGTGTTTGAGTTACCATCTAGCCAATAATATCATGTCATGTCAAATCCCCATTCCACTCTCCATTTTGCACTCAATCACTTGCAGTGATTCAAACACCTACAGAGTGGTAAAAAAATTTAGAGTAAACTGCCAAAATGGTCCCTAAGGTTTTGTCACTTTTGTTACTTTAGTCCAAAACTCAAACCTTTTGAATCTGGGTCCCTGTGTTTCAGTTTTATTGTCATTTTCATCCAAAAGCAAAATCTGCTCATATTTTTCAGTTAACATCCAGTTTTTTTTTTATCCCTTTTAATAAAGGGCAAAATGGTCAGATTTTTTATAATTTGTTATAATAAAACGTTAAAAGACTATTTTCCCCTTTGTTTTGGTCAAAAAATCTGATGAGGATAATGCAACCAAACTCTCTGTTACGGGGTATGATGCTTATAATGTAGAACAATGACAATGATCACTTCAATGTAAATTGCACAAATGACACAAGGATTTATACGGGGAAAAAGCCCTTGATCAAGAGTTGATCTCCGGCACAAAAAACCCCGGGTGATGGAAACTACCGATCACCAAGCTCAAATAAATCAATAAATGTTTACAACTTCGGATAGTAATGAGCTAGGTACAAGGATCACTATCGTGAAATGTGTAAAAATGAGTGAAAACTAATAAGTGTTCGTCGAGAGCTTCAAGAGTGCGTTTGTATGAGAGTGTGTGTAGCTGAAAAATGGCTAAGTGTTCTAATTCTAGCTCGTCACCCCTTTAAAAATAGAAGTTAACTACAATAACTAACTATCCGACTTTCGTGTCAAGCTCCCACGTTCTCCACAACGTCCATTTCTGGTCAATCGTGTGCCAAATACCCGTGGAATATTCCATAGTAACGTTGCCAAGACCAAGTCAAGCTTGTTACTCCTGCGAAGCAACACAAAACACAAACAAACAATCGTCAGTATGAGGATCCTTAAAGTGATCCATGATCCTGATCCTGAAGCTCTTCTGAGGATCACCACCTGTCACAGAAGTAAGGATCATTAATTAGGATAACGAATAAGGATCACTAATTGTTAGAAAATCCTCCCCTAACAATTGCCCCCAAAATATAAGGAGTGATATGTAAAATGAGCGAGTTATGTTTTCTTGATCTTATCCGCAACTAACTATCGTAAATATAGCCGTTATTGTTGAACTATCCGTTGCAATCGTGACGTCACAGAAGTGACAACCCTACACGATCATGATTATAAATAGGAGATAGAGATAGGATCAAATGCATTTAAAATTTCAGAAAGACTCCCTTTATAACTGCATTCCGAAGATAAACAGGTATTCTCTCTTCATCTTCTTCCTTCTCTTGCTCTGTTTTTCTTTCTTTCTGTCATCTCTTCAAGAATGATGCTTCAGTCCTCCCCCGCCAAGGATCACCAGAAGGATAGTCCCTTGAAGAGTCAAAAGATCATCAAAGACTCCACAAATGAGAGGTGTTGCTTTAACGATGCTCAGATAGACAAGATTCGTCACTGCTTTCCGGCGAGTGCCTTTTTCAAACCCTTCGATCCTACTATTCTGAGCGACTATGTTTCAGAAACATGGGTTGCCTTTCCAGTTACTCCATTCGCCATAGGGTACACCTATCCTTTCCCGGAATTTACACAATCCTTCTTTTCCCTTACCGGCATTTCTTATATCCAAGCTATGCCGATGATTTGGAGGGTTTTGTACACCCTGGAGAGGATCATCGAACAGGAAGGCATTGATTTAGGAATGTCAGAGCTGACACAAATGTATGATCTTACTACCTTTGGTTCTCATCGTTATTTGTTCAAACGAAAACCCGGCGGAGAACACCCCCTTCTTAAAGTCACCAAGAATGACACAAATTGGAAACGTCGCTTCTTCTTTGTCAGGAGGAATACCATTCCAAACGGAAAGGATCTACCAAGGACATGGTCCACCCATGGTAGGCCAGAGGATCCTGAGAAGGATCACCAGGTAGTCCTGTTTTTGTATAAGGATCACTAACCCCTTTTTGTCTTGTATTATGCAGCTATTTCTGTCTCACACATCATCACAACACCTGCAACCAAGGATAGGCTTCCTGCTTTTTGGAAGCTTGATCCTGAAACAAGGACATTCAAGATAGACACCCAAGACTCATAAGAAGTATCCTCAGGTTCCATCACCATGTCAAGTAAGTATCCTGCCTTTTTCATAGTTTAAATATTAAAATAAATAAGTAAATTGAAATAGGATAATGATACTTATCTTGCTTTGAATATGTAGGTGCCGGAAAATCTGCCAAGCCTGTATCCCAGTTCAACACGGCTGACCTTGATGTTGTTCGATCCAGGAAGAAGAGGTCCACTACCAGTCCTAGCATCTCCATTCCCAAGGCACCCACTAAAGGCAAGGGTGGCAAGAAGAGGAAAACTTCTGACACTGAGGACCTTCAAGGCCTACCACTGATCCGCCACCAGTTCCTTGAATACTTCAATGATGTAAGGATCACCAATTCTGCCTAGGTATCCTACTCGTATGAGGATCACCTGATCTTGAACTGCTTTATCCTTTTCTTTGCAGAAATTTGCTGAAATTGAAGATTATGTGGGGAACGTCGAGGAGCAGGACAAGAAGATCGCTGACCTCCAACAGGTTGCAGTGCTTAAGGACCTTGCAATTGCTGATCTTCAGAAGGAACTCCAAGATGCCAAGACTAAGACGGCTAAACTTCTGATTGACCTAGACTATGAGAAGCATGATCTCATAGAAAATGCTAAGGTCTCTGCTGCCATCACAATGTATCAGACAAAACTGAAGATGGCCCAGGAAGCTCAAGATCCTAACTTTGACAAAAGCAGCTGGGATGTTGAAGGCTGGAAAGCAAGGTTGGCCGATCTTGAGGATGATGAGGAGACTGAGGAAGTTTTGGCGATCGAGGCTGGAAGTAGTGGGAAAGATCTGATGAAGGATACCGCTGCTGGAGGGGAAGAGGATGCAGCAAAGGTGTAGGCTGCACAATTGGGCGATGATGGACATTCCTAGACGCAGCCGGAGCCCAATTTTTAAAATTGGTAGTAGTTTTTTGTGGTTGTGATGTTGAACAATTTAATGGTTTGTACTGAACAATAGTTTTTAGGATTAAGGATCATGTATGATCCTTTGGACAATAGGCAGGATTGCAGTTGGTGGAGGGATCCTCTGTTTGGGGGATGAAGCCATTGTGATCCTGCCGCCTTTATATTCCTGCACTATCTTTGAACTTATTATCATGGACACCCTTTACCTACCCTAGCGGACGGGCCACGTTTTGCTGGTAGATGCTCGGGGTAGGTAATTTTGACAACCTTTTAAAGGTTAATCCTTTGTTAATAAATAAAATCTTAACCTTTTGTCGCTTATCTTGTGTTGTTATCCTTTTACTTCTTTAATTCTCCTTTGTTTTGATGCACATTTACTGAATAAACAATTTTGAATAAGTCATATTGAAAATATTTAGGACATGATCCATGATCAAATATCCTATAGTTAAAGAATCCCAAAAAGCAATATGTTTTAAGGATCACAAGTCTAGTTGTCAAATTTTAAGGGTTATTCAAATAAATAATGAACAGAATTCAAAATAGTTAAGGATCATACCTGAGGGTCCAAGTTAGGATCCTAACCATAATAAGGATAACTATAAGATAAACCTTAGAGAGAAGTAAGGATCAAGGATCCCTAGTTGCTTGTCTTCAAGGACCTGAAATAGATCATAACTTGGGACTAAGCCAATATAAGATAAGAGTTAGCAACTGGGGACAAGCCCAAGGATAACTGGGGACAAGCCCAAGGATAACTGGGGACAAGCCCAAGGATAACTGGGGACAAGCCCAAGGATCGTATGTAAACTGGAGTATGGCCCTAACTGGCGACTATCCAAACTTAGTGACATGAAGATGCCAAAACCTTAGCTAACGTGAAAACGTTAGAAACCTTAGGAACGGATGTATGGTACGTCTACCATTATACGTAGGATCCTAGGTATAGCCAGTACAATGGAATTATCAGCCCCTAAAGCGAGTACTGGTCCCACTGCCTTGAACTATACCAGGATCATCATGCGCTATAGGCGGAACTGGGGTCCAGCCCAAATAACTGGGGTTAAACCCAAGGAACGGATTGCTTCTGCAGATAATCAATACTTTGCTAAGGATTCCTGAACTTTCAAAACTTAAAATCACGTGAGAGATGGATGAAGGACACATGATCCTTATCCTTATATGAGAAAATAAAGAAGTGAAATAGTTCAAGATTAGGATATTACCAACGTAAGGATCATCGATACTTTAAGGATCCTTCAAGGATACTCCTAACGTAAGGATCATCTGTGTGATGAGGATCCTTCTCACATGAAATATTTCTTCAAGTGGACAGCATTCCAAGCTCTTGGTAGCAAATCACCTTCCATGGTTAGCAATCTATATGCCCCCTTTCCTGCTTCAGCTTCAATCAAATAAGGGCCTTCCCATTTTGGAGCCAATTTTCCATCAGCAGGATTGGTGGTATTCTGAAATGCTTTCCTCAATACCATATCTCCAACTTGGAACTTCCTGATCCTGACATTTTTGTTGTAGGCACCAGCCATTCTTTGTTGATAACTGGCCATCCTTATCCTAGCCATATCCCTGATTTCTTCAATAGTATCCAGGTCTTGAGCCAAGTTCTCATCATTTTCTTCAGGATCACGGGTACTTGTTCTAGCAGTTGGAACCACCATTTCTGTTGGGATCACTGATTCTGCCCCAAATACCAAAGAGAATGGTGTTTGACCAGTAGCATTCTTAGGGGTTGTCCTATCAGCCCAAAGCACATAGGGTAGTTCTTCTGCCCATTTCCCTTTCTTGGATCCAAGCTTCTTCTTCAAATTGTTGATGATGATCTTGTTGGATGATTCTGCTTGACCATTAGCTTGTGGGTGGACTGGTGTTGATGTTATCATCTTAATCCCCCAGCTGTCACAAAAGTTAGTGGTTCTGCCCCCAATAAATTGGGAACCATTATCACATATAATTTCAGAAGGAATTCCAAATCTAGTTATAATATTTCTTTTAATGAAGGATATAACTTCCTTTTCCCTGACTTGGGTAAAAGCTTCAGCCTCTATCCACTTGGAGAAGTAATCAGTCATAGCAAGCATGAATACTTTTCCACCAGGTGCCTTAGGGAGCTTACCAACTATATCCATACCCCATCTCATAAATGGCCAAGAGGAGGATATAGGATGCAATAATTCAGCTGGTTGATGAAGGATATTGCTGTGTCTCTGACAAGGATCACATCTCTTAGCATACTCCACAGCATCTCTCTTCATGGTTGGCCAGTAGTATCCTGTCCTCAGCATCCTTGAGAATAATGCCCTGCCCCCAGTGTGGTTTCCACAATCTCCTTCATGGAAGTCTTTTAAAACTTCTTGGATTTCAGGATCCTCAATGCATCTCAAGTATGGTCCTGCAAGAGATCGTCTATACAACATGTTATTTAAAATTGTGAATTGAGATACCTTAGATTTGAAAGCCCTAGGGTTTTCTCCTGTAGGAATCTCTCCATGTTGTAAGTATCTCATAATTGGTGAGATCCATGATCCTGATCCTGAATGGGATTGAGTATCCCCACTAGGGATAATTGCAGAATCATTTCCTATCTCCATAGCCATATGATCCTCGATAGCCGGGGTCAGGATATGGATAATAGGGATCTTGATATCCTCCGGGATCTTCAAGGATGATCCTAAGTTAGCCAATGCATCAGCTTCTGTATTTTCTTCCCTTGGTACCTGCGTCAAACTAAAGGAAACAAAAGAGAGTGCCAAATTTTTTACTATCTCTAAATATTTGGTTAGCTTTTCACCTTTAACAGCATAGGATCCATTAAAGTGGTTTGTAATTAACAATGAATCTACATGTACCTCAAGATACCTGATCCCCATATGCTTTGCAATTTGCAAACCAGCAATTAAGGCTTCATATTCAGCCTCATTGTTAGTGGTTTGGAACTCACAAGCTATAGAGTGGGGTATTATGTCCCCCTGTGGCGATTTTAGTAGTATTCCAAGCCCTGTGCCTTTGACATTTGAGGATCCATCAGTATAGAGTATCCAAGGATCCTTGGTCTCCTCTAGCTGCTGGACTTCTAACTCAGCTTCTTTTTGTAAATCACTACTGAAATCAGCCACAAAGTCAGCTAATGCTTGGGATTTGATGGCTGTCCTAGGCTCATATCTTATATCATATGCACTTAGCTTCACTGCCCACTTAGCCATCCTTCCTGACATCTCTGGTTTCCTGAGGACATTCTTAATTGGAAAATTAGTTTTAACAACAATAACATGAGTTTCAAAATAGTGTCTCAACTTAGTAGATGCCATAATCAATTCAAGAATAAGCTTTTCAAGGTGTGAATACCTGGATTCGGCATCAAGTAAACTTTTACTTACATAATAGACAGGATGTTGTGTACCTTCATGATCCTTAACAAGGACCGCACTTACTGCTTTTGAGGATACTGCAAGATACAAGGATAGCACATCGCCTTTTTCCGGTTTCATCAAGGCCGGGGCTGAGGATAGGTAATCTTTAAGGGCTCTTAAAGCATTTTTATGCTTCTCAGTCCACTCAAATTTCTTGTTCTTCCTTAGATATCATAGAATTCTTTGCACTTCTCTGAGGATTTGGATATAAATCTATTCAAAGCTGCTATCCTGCCTGTTAGCCTTTGAACATCCTTAGCATTGGACGGAGATTTGATGTTTACTATTGCTTTGATTTGTTCCGGGCTAGCTTCAATGCCTCTCTTTGTCACCATATATCCTAAGAATTTACCTGCTTTAACACCAAAGTGACATTTTGAAGGATTAAGTTTCATGTTATATTTGTCAAGGATATCGAATGCTTCCTCCAAGTCCCTTAGGTGATCCTCAGCTTTTATGGATTTTACCACCATATCATCTATGTAAACCTCCATAGTTTGTCCAATCTGATCCTTGAACATCATATTCACCAGCCTTTGATATGTTGCACCTGCATTTCTTAGTCCGAACGGCATAGCAATATAGCAGTATATACCAGTTGGAGTCATGAAGGCTGTATCCTCTTGGTCGGATGGTTCCATTTGGATTTGTTGAAATCCAGATGAAGCATCCATAAAAGTTAACAGTTCATGACCCGCAGTTGCATCCACCATGGAGTCAATGTGGGGTAATGGGAAAGGATCCTTGGGACATGCCTTATTTAAATCGGTAAAATCGACACATACCCTCCACTTTCCGTTTTTCTTTTGAACAACAACCACATTGGCCAACCATCTTGGATATTTGACCTCTCTAATCATACCTGCCCGGAGCAATTTCTCTACCTCTTCTTGGATAATGGCATTCCTTTCCGGTGCAAACTTTCTTCTCCTTTGATGGATTGGTTTGAAGGACCTATCAATGCCAAGTTTGTGAGTGATTACATCTTTAGATATACCAGTCATGTCTTCGTGTTTCCATGCAAAGGTAGTCTTTCTCCTTTTGAGGAAGGATATGAGGTCTTCCTTCATACCGCCAAGGATCCCTGATCCGATATAGATTTTGGATTCAGGATCATCAGGATCCATGAGGACTTCTACCACATCCTGCTCTCTTGCCTCCAAGACATCCCTTGGAGGATACTTTGATTGCTATTGCTCCCTTGACTTCGAGGCTGGTTTCATAGGACTAGGGAGCGTCACACATTGGTGGTAGGTAGATGGGACCGCCTTCATATCGTGTATCCAGGGCCTGCCAAGGATAACATTACAACAAGATAAACAGTCAATAACACAAAATTTTTGATAAGAGTGTAGGCCTTCGATGTATATTGGGAGTTTAATGTCCCCCAGGGTATTCTTAGTTTCTCCACTAAATCCCACGAGCACGGAGGATCTTGGTATGATATCTGATTCAGGAATACCCATCTTCTTTAGAACATCAAGCTGGATAATGTTCACTGAACTTCCTCCGTCTATAAGGATCCTGCGGACAAAATGGTTAGAAATAAAAAGAGTAATAACTAAACTGTCGTGATGAGGATCCTGGATATCAACACGATCATCCTCATCAAAGGTTATGACTTTTCCTTCGGAGACACTTGATGTTCGAACGGGTCTTTCTCCATTATCCATTTTAGTTTCCTTTGCATGCCTTTTAGCTGCTGAGAAGGATGTACCACAAATGTCTGATCCTCCAGAAATAAAGTTTATTACTTGTGCATCTGCTGGAGGGGTTGGAGCCTTCTCAGGGATCCTGAAAGGATCCTGAGTCCTTGACTTTTTTCTTCCCAACAATTCTTTTAGATGCCCCTTGCTCAACAAGTATCCAATTTCCTTTCTTAGTGCAATGCATTCTTCTGTGAGATGCCCAAAATCTTCATGGTATGCACACCACTTTGATTTATCCTTAGTTGCAGCTGGCCTATCATTTTTTCTGGGCCATCTAGCTTTATCACCTAGATTCTGCATCGCAAGGATTAGTTCATTGTTATCAACTGAAAAACAATATTCAGAAATTGGAGGATAATCCTCATCATCCTCTTCTTGATCAACAGAATGCACGTTCTGGTTATCAGATCTGTTGTAGGATCTGAACTTGTTGTTCCTGAATGAGGATCCTTGCTTATCTTGCTTTGAGGATCCTGCTAACCTCTCCTGGATCCTCTTGTCATCCTCTAGCCGAATGAACCTAAGTGCTCGGGTTCTTACCTCATCTAAGTTCCTGCATGGTGTCATAACAAGATCATCATAGAACGACGAATCCCTAAGCAATCCCATTTTAAAGGCCTCAACAGCCGTGGCTATATCCAAGTTGGGAATGTCTAAGGATTCTTTACTAAATTTGGTAATGTAATCCCTTAATGATTCATTATGACCCTGGGTTATCCTATATAGATCACTAGTTAATCGTTCAAATTTTCTACTACAAGAAAACTGATTATTAAACAGGTTAACTAGATTAGCAAATGAGGTAATAGAGTAGGGGGAAGACTTAGCAGCCATTTGAGAGCTGATCCAGTAAGAGTGGATCCGAATCCCTTGCACAGGCATGCTTCCTTTAACCTTTCTGGGATTGGATTGATCTCCATCCTCTCCCTGTATTGTGCTATGTGTTCTTCAGGATCCGTTGAACCATCATACAGCTTCATAGTTGGGACATGGAACCTCTTGGGTATCTCAGCATCACAGATTGGTGGTGCAAAACGAGATATCCTGTGGCTCCCATCTGCAATCTCTGGGATAGGTTTGACCACTCCTGGAACACTTGATATCATATCCTTCAACTTTTGCAACTCTCTGGCCATGGCATGATTGATACCTGGATCCTGCATAAGGCCATGGTTAGTAGCATAGGAATTATTAAAAGTGTTACCTCCCATTGGATTCAAATTAGGAAGAATGGATGTTAATCCATATTGTTGGGGCTCTGGAATGATCGAAGGACCGGTAGAAGCATTGGTCTGCATTGGAATAAAATCTCCCTGATGGACATCTGAACTTCCTTTTTGCAAACTCCTCAAGGATCCTGGCATCTGGAAGGATCCATGAAACTGGGAGGATCCTGGAACAAAGGAGGATCCTTGAACCTGGGATGATCCTGGAACAATGGAGGATCCTTGAACCTGGGATGATCCTGGAACAAAGGAGGATCCTTGAACCTGGGATGATCCTGGAACAAGGGAGGATCCTTGAACCTGGGATGATCCGGGAACAATGGAAGATCCTTGAATCTGCTGCGCTCCTGAGTATCCACCTGAATTCGTGAGGGATCCCATATGCTGAGGATTGGATCCCGCTGGCTGGAAATAGGAACCTGATGCCTGGGTTACTGTTGTTGTTCCATAGTGCACTCCTTTCGGTCCACCCACATATTGAACATCTGGAGCCACTGATGGCTGAGAAGTAATCACCGGAGTATCGAAATTCAAAGATCTGGGCATCAGTGGAGAATGATCCTCTGCCGATCTCTTCTGTTTCTTGATGTCTCCAATTTCTCTAAGAATCCTCTCATTGGTCTTATCCTGCTGCTGTATATGCTCCTTCATCTGCAAAATCAGAGTAAATAAGTCACTAGTAGTGGGAGTATAAGAAGCAGAAGAAGTTGGAGGTTTTGAGAAAATGGGAGTTGGTTTCTTCGCAGCATTCTCAGCATTCTTCTGGGATCCAGAAGGTGGTGGAGGCAAAGGGGGAACGCCTTGTGAAGAAGTGAATGAGGGCATCAAATTTGAAGCATTCTTCGCTGAGGAAGCCATCTGCTTGGTTGTAGTGAACTGAAATGAGCACAGAAATACGAATTTTTCTAAGAGTGAAGCACCAATTGCCCCACGGTGGGCGCCAAACTGTTTTGGTCAAAAAATCTGATGAGGATAATGCAACCAAACTCTCTGTTACGGGGTATGATGCTTATAATGTAGAACAATGACAAGGATCACTTCAATGTAAATTGCACAAATGACACAAGGATTTATACGGGGAAAAAGCCCTTGATCAAGAGTTGATCTCCGGCACAAAAAACCCCGGGTGATGGAAACTACCGATCACCAAGCTCAAATAAATCAATAAATGTTTACAACTTCAGATAGTAACGAGCTAGGTACAAGGATCACTATCGTGAAATGTGTAAAAATGAGTGAAAACTAATAAGTGTTCGTCGAGAGCTTCAAGAGTGCGTTTGTATGAGAGTGTGTGTAGCTGAAAAATGGCTAAGTGTTCTAATTCTAGCTCGTCACCCCTTTAAAAATAGAAGTTAACTACAATAACTAACTATCCGACTTTCGTGCCAAGCTCCCACGTTCTCCACAACGTCCATTTCTGGTCAATCGTGTGCGAAATACCCGTGGAATATTCCATAGTAACGTTGCCAAGACCAAGTCAAGCTTGTTACTCCTGCGAAGCAACACAAAACACAAACAAACAATCGTCAGTATGAGGATCCTTAAAGTGATCCATGATCCTGATCCTGAAGCTCTTCTGAGGATCACCACCTGTCACAGAAGTAAGGATCATTAATTAGGATAACGAATAAGGATCACTAAAAATCCTCCCCTAACACCCTTCATTAAAATGGAAGAAAAGGACAAAAAGCTGGATTTAACTGAAAAATCTGACTAGATTTTGATTTTGTATGAAAATGACAACAAAATTGAAACCACAAGGACCCAGAATTAAAAGTTTTGAGATTTAGACTAAAGTGGCAAAACTAACCAAACCTCAGTGACCATTTTGACAGTTTACTAAAAAATTAAAAAAATAAATTATGATTGGTTGAAAGGGGTTGAAAACCACCATTCACCCTCTCTCTTTCACCTCTCCTCTTCTTCATCGAATCGGTGAATACTCACCGAAAAAAGGCAATCACTGAACACCGCTTAGAGGGCAGCGAAGATTCACCGAGCGGTGAAAACAACTCCCCGATTGAATTTCCACTATCATACCGTCCCCTTAAAGGGCGTGAAAGGTGAAAGGGGGTGATGGTAGGGGTGTTCATCGAATCAAATATCGAATTTTTGAATTATTCGAATCGAATTGTTCGAATAATTTTTATTTTTTCTTGAATTCGTATTCGATTCGAATTCGATTAAAACCTACCGAATTCGATTCGAATTCGTATTCGAATAAAAAACCCAATTCGTATTCGATTCGTGTTCGATTAAAAATTCGAATTCGAATCGAATTCGAATAAATTCGATTTAATTCAGATTTTTTAAAAACATGTAAAAAACTTTCAAAATGAAATATAAATTTTAAAGCAGCCATAAAAAAACGATATCACATTAAAAAGTTCCAAATAAAGTACCACAAGTCTAAAATTCAAAACGAGAAGTCGGAATTAACCACTTCACCTTACAAGTTAATATTTTTACGCTTAGAAATCTATTGATAGATTTGTTACTTAGGTTTTAGTTATGGGTCATGTAGTGGGTTTGGTAATGGGTAATTTTAATACTTGGAAACAAATTTGAAAATAATTTATAGTATAGCCTAATAAAAGTTATATATAAAATAATAAATAAAAAAGTATAATTTTTATTCGAATTTCGAATCGAATCGAATTTGAAATTATAAATTCGTATTCGATTCGTATTCGATTTACTTGACTCGAATTGAATCGAATTCGAATTCTTATAATCGAAACGAATTCTTGATAATCGAATCGAATTTAAACGAATTTCGAATTTTTCGAATTCGAAACAAATTCTGCACACCCTAGGTGATGGGGTTAATGTAGCAGACACAAACTTTTTCATTTGATGTCATGAGAATTAATTCCCTCGTCCAGTGGAACAAGTGGCAATCCTTTATTAATCAACCAATCAAAGCTTATTTTTTTAATTTATTTAATTTAAATAATAAGTGGTGGATAGTAAAACCAAAACAAGGTGTAACGAAGAAAGCAAAGAAAATGGTGTAGTGATTTGTGAATGAGGTAAAAGTTACTTTATAATATGAAAATGAAGAAAAATGAAATGGTTACACATAGCACCGTAAAATAATTGGAAATAGGCAAATTAATAAAAAAAATATATCAAAATAGACATCAACTTTTTCATTTGTTCAATCCAAAACAATCAATTAGATGAGGACAATTAAGCAAAGAAGGTTCCTTCATTGTTCACAAGCCGATAATATGGTTCCTAGTAACATAGCCAACATATATAAAGTCAATGCCTATTTAAATAAGGGGAGATGAACAAATAGTAAGTAAGTTTATTTTGACTAGAAAGTATAGAAAACAATAATAAGATAACATGTGGCAAATAACAAAAAGTACAAGAATGGGTATTTTAGTCCAAACAATTTCAAATACACCTAGATCTAAAAAAACTCATTTCCTTTCTCTTCAACTCAACTCTACACGGCTATACCACCACCACCACCACCACCACTCCACCACACAGTATCACCCACTGTCACCACCACCGCTACCATAACCACCACGACAACTGTCGCCGCCTTAACCACCACCACCAACAACAACACCGATCTTGCAACCATCTCTTATCTACACTCTTACCCGAACTCGACTCTCACAATCCGGTTAGCAACCATCACCTCCGGCTCCGGAGACATTCCTCTCTGCAAGTGGCTCTACGACACCTTCATCTCCTTCGAATGCGGTTCATCGGGTCACAGGGATGTTTGGCTGGAATCTCCTTCCATTGCGTTTTACGCAACTGGGTTTTCGAAAAAAAATTTCAAAAATATAGCAAAAGTATACTCGTTTTAAAGATAAAAAAACGCTCGTTTTTTTCGTACAATTTTTATAAAAAAATAATATCGTGTGAAAAAGTTATTAACGTTTAAAAAATTGGTGTGGGGGGGGGGGGGGGGGGGCAATTGTAGTAGAGAGAAAATATTGTACTAGAATGACTACAATGCCCTTACATAAACTCACGCACCTCAATTTCACTCATTTAATCTTAGACATCGATTAAATCAATTGATGGTTAAGATTACTTTCTAGATTTCCTAACAAAAAAACGTCCTATTATATTCTAACCCTTTGAACAAGTATATAAGTTAATGTCTATTTTCTTAATATTTAATTCCTACTTGTCTATTTTGGTGATGTCCCTTTTTTATCGATTTTTTTTTTAAATGGCATTATTATATGATACACATCTAAATACTTTTATTACAAAATTTATTTTCGTAGTTATATGTGATACACGTTGTTCAATAATTATAATTAAGAATTTATAGAAAATGATGTGAAAATGCTTTGAAAGAGATTTCCCATCAATCCAAATTATTTTTTTCGTCTTTCAAATTTAAGGGTCTTTGGATTTGAGTAAAATGCTAAAATGGTGTGTGTTTAGGTCACTTTTAGCACTTTAATTCAAAAATAAAACTTTTTGTATTTGAGTATTTGAGATTTTGTTTTTTTTTGTCATTTTTATCCAATTTGCAATTTGTGTTTAAATTTTCTGATAACTTCTCTTATTTTTTGTTGCTTTCATCATTTAATTAAATTATATTATGGCATACTTTTCTTATTTTTTGTCGCTTTCATCATTTAATTAAATTATATTATGACATAAAATACGGTTATACCATTCATTTAAATGAGGAAGACGACAAAAAAAAGGGAAAAAAGTAATAGAAAATTCTAACATAGTTTGCCAATTTGACGAAAATAGCAACAAAAACAAAACCTTAGAGATCCAGATACAAAAAAAAATCATTTTTGACTGAAGTGGCAAAAATGGCTTAAACTCATAGACTATTTTGGCATTTACTCATTAGATTTAAATGCCCTTAGAGCATTCTCATTAAAATCTTCATCTATATAACTTAACTATAAAACACATGAATTCAAGTCTCACAAACAGTTAAAAAACACATCATTCTATAAAATTTGTTTATTTTTAAAAAATCTATATATAGAGAGGGTTGAATATATGCCTCTAAGTATATACCTCAAAACAAAATCTCTCTCCGTGTTATAGAATTGAAACATGTAACGTTCTTTGACCTCTTTCACACAATTGTTACCTCTTAAGTTATATATCAAAATTTGTGTGATGTACATATATTAATGATTTTACAAGAATTCGAAGAAATTCACTTTTGCTTCATTTCTATAGCTAGTTCTTTGAATGGACGTCCCTTTGTTAAATGGTAGCTACGTTGTAAGGACGTAAAGTTTTTTTGTGGATGATACAGAAGTTATTAATTATTTAACTATTTGAATGGAATTTACCGCGTAATTAAGGCACGTAATGGATCACTTCGATACATCAATATATTTTTCTAATGTTCTACAACTTTGAATCCATACATCTCTTTAATTTAGTTTCTTCATACAAATCGTACAAATCGTCATTGCCAGGATTTGATCATTTAAATTTGAACGAGTTTTGAGTTTGATGTATGATCTGCAACATTTGCTAGTTTTATGATTTTAATATGTGACTGTTTTTAAAGTCATTGGATTGATCTGCTGCTTTTGTTAAAAGCTTAAAACTTCGAAAGTATGATGTGCAAGTCATTATTGATTGGATTTGACATTTTGGAAGCGATATAGGTACAATTTGGTTTAAGAAAAGACTTGTCATCAAAATGTTGGAACATGTTTTATTTAACATTCAAAAAGGATATCATAACACACTAGAAGTGTCTTCGATATTTATTGATATCACATGAAAACAACAATTACCTTAATAATATTTGGAAAGATGACCATTCTAGCCAATCGAATGCATGGCCCAAAACAATAGTTGACATGTGCTCCACAAGTGTACCTCCTAGAACTGGACCATGATGGGCAGAAACAGGTGAACCATTTTCATATTTGCCCCCACCAGACCACCTGATGGAAAGTAACCTATCTGGTTTACCAAGATTGGCACTACCAAGTATCAATGGTTGTCATCAATAATAGTATACTTCGTAATTTTGTAGCCAACAATTTGACATGGTAAATATATTATTTTGCTATGATAACTTTTTTTTCTATATAAAAACACTTGTATGTTAGACAGTGGCGGACCCAGAAATTTTTTTTATGGGGTGCGGAATTTTTATAAAGGTCATTTGTCTATAGTTAAATATTTAAAAACTTTTAATCCGTGTCGTGTTAGATCGGGTCAAGTCTAGTTGAGACGGGTCACATACTAAAGATATAAGACACAAATGAATTGTTGAAGTTAGGGGTGAGTTCGGTACCATCCGGTACCAAACCGGTACCGAAAATCCCCAAACGTGGGTACTAGCACCTGTTCGGTACCGGTATTTGAGGGTAAAAACCGGTATCGTACCGGACCGGTACCGAAAACGTCAAAAGTCGGTACCGAATTGGTACCGAAAAAGTACCCGGTTTGGTAAAATTCGGTATCAGCACCGGTTCGGTACCGGTACCGGGTCTGATTTACTCATCTCTAGTTGAAGTTATTCTGGCGTAAAAATCTATACATAAAATAAAGTTATGTATAAAAAATTCTAAAATATAACATAAAACCTTATGTATAAATTATAAAAATATAAGTTGTCTAATGTCTACAAGTTATTGATCAAACTCACTAAGAAACGAATGAAAGCTTATATAGTTCAATTAAAAAAAAAAGGACACGGATATATTTTTTATTGATTGGCAGGTGGCACACATACATATGGGAAAGTGTACGATTTTGTTTTTTTATATATTAAAAGAAACCTATATCCTCACACCAACCAACAAAAAGTCAAAGTCATATCATCTTCTTCATTCTTCCATGGAAGTTTAAAAGAACCATCAGACGTAGAAGTGTGTTCTCCGGCTAACCGGAATTTTTTTTTATGATGCAATATTCAGAGGGGATGGGGTGCAATAAAGGGGCTTAACTGAAGTTTCAAGGGGTGCGATCAACATTTTTGTCTAAAATTTACACTAACATTTTTTTTCCAAAGGGTGCGCCCGCCCACCCACCGGATAATGTAGGTCCGCCCCTGATGTTAGAAGACACTAACTAATTTTAAACACTTGTGTTTAATAACGATTATAAAATAGACTAGTGACAGGGGCGGACCTAAGCCCAGCCAAGCTGGGCGGGCCCCCGGGAAAAAAAGATTTAGTGCTAAGTTCCGTCGAAAATCTCGTCCACTGCCCTTAGAATTTTTCATCCGCACCCCTTAGGTAAAAAGTGTTATCAATTTATATTTTAAAAATATTCTTTAGGAACCTCATATTTTATAAAAACTACTACCTAAATTACATTACTTTTAATACCTAAATAACTAAACCCAAATACACAATACATTTAACTAGCCTACTAAGTCTTTGCCCAATAAACAAACCCAATAAATCAACAATATTTCAAACTAAAATAAAATAAACAAACCCAAAACCCTTACATATTTTATTCTGCTCTCTTTACCGTCCTTGCACGCCAGCAATCAGAATATCAACAGCGACAACAGTGAACAGTCAGCAGCCGCATACCACCGTAATCAGCCACAATACCACCGCCGATCAAACACGGGTAAATTTCTTTGTTATTTTTGATGATCTTTTGTTGATTTTTGGTTGATATTATCCACCTCCAACAACCTATTATAGCCGCATACTAGCCGAACCGACCCGATAAGAACATATTTTTTATTTATATACCTTGGGGTCTAAAATTTTTAAACATGTTTCGCACCCTCATGGAAAAATTCCTGAGTCCACCACTGCTAAGTGATCTATACAGATGTTAACACAACCGAGAAGAGTAATTTGTGACGAAATTCTTCTACTACAAATACGTCACTAAATTTGCGGCAGAAATAAGGATTGCGAAAGTAGCAACAAATTAGCTGCAGGTTTTCCATCATAAAATATATTGGAGGCTGCTCATGAGATTTTTCCCCTAAATTATACAATATTGTAGATATTTATGTATATCTTATAAACTTTTAAATTTTACATTTGATTTGGACAGCTTGTATAGCTTTCTCAAATGGGGTTGTGTTGTAATATATAAGGTCAAACAAATTACACCAAGATAGCCGGTAAGCGGGCAACAAGCTGCGCCGCTACCCCCTTTTGAATAGCGAAACCTAACCTAGTAAAAACGAAACCCTGATCTCTAGGAGACGAAATGTTGCTGTGAACAACCCGTTGGACCCGTTCAAGAAATCTGATGGCTTCTGGGGCTAGCGAGCCAAAGGTATCAAAGGCAAAAGGGATAAAGGAATGTTGATTATCCTCGCAGGCTTTGGCATGTTTGTCCATTTTCTTTGCTGCCGCCCTTGCAATCGCCTGACCAGGGACAAAACCTGTATCCCGAAAGCCTACAAGGGGGGAAACCCCGGGAAGATCAACACAAGCGTGTTTACCTGCATCCCACCCGAAAACTAAAACGTCCGCGGGGCGCAATGTGGATCTTCCTTCCCTCGGATCTGTCAAAAAGTTTACGGGGGCTTCTTTCTTCACCGAGATCCCCGCCCGTTTGAGGATGTCCCCCAAGACATCCCGCACCCAGTCGTGCCTATACTTAAAACCTGGCAGTTCTTTACAGTGCAGAGCATGCTCCCCAAATTGGTCTAAGCAAGCTTTCCGGCAAACCGGGCATTGCTCATCATCAGGGAACATAGGAATCATGAGCCGATATTTTAAGATAGCACGATATTCAACGGCGGACATCTTTTGGCCTAAGCCCTCGATAGGGATGACCGATAGAAAATCTTGGGCGTGGGGGCCCCGCAAGCATTCTAGGACGGCGTTCTGACGAGGGGTCGTACAGAAATCTGATCCAATATTCTGAGCGATACGACAAAACAGAGCACTCGCCAAAGTCTTCTGGGTCTTCGGTGGGGCGGTGTCCCTGTTAGCGAAACCGCCAATATCCAAATCCGGGAGGTATCTATGCAACTCCCCCAGAGCCATGTCATAATCCCCATCCATTCCGACAACCCCACTCTCGCGCAAGATGTGATCTTGCAGCCCCCACGATTGAGCTCGCGAGGCAACAAACCCGTAAATGGAGACATCCATGGCCGATAGAAGCCCCAGCCCCCCCATCTTACAGGGCAGAGAAGCAACCCGCCACTGAAAATCCCCAAAAACCGGACCCCCACACACCACAATGTCCTCTATAGCCCCCCGTAGCCCTTTATCGAATAAGGATGCCGCCTCCTTTACAAACACAGGTTGACAAGTTCGCAGACCAAAAAGGAGCTTGGCGACACCCATGCAAGCGCGCAGCAGGAGAAGCTCACTTTGCGGGTCTCGGAGTTGCGAAAGGCTACTCATAAGGTCCACTGCCCGGGAAGCTCGCCGCGCAGCCAAAGCACTAATGAAACTGGGGTCCCGGCTCACAGCTCCCCCAAGGAGTCTCACGCCCCCTGTTGGTCTTCCAATCTCCTTCGGGAATAAACTAGCCTCCAATTTTTCTCCATTGCAAGACGGCCAATATACCTCTGTTTTTTTTATATTAAGCCGGAGCCCCAAAGGTGGCCCCTCAGATTGAATGATAGCCAGAGCCTTTGCTACCTCAGATGTTTTTCCCATAATAGTACCATCATCCAAATACCACGCGTGGAAGGGAATGGTGCAACTGTCTCGTATACGTTGTGTGAGGGGGTGCAAGACAAGGGCGAACAATAGAGGCCCCAAAGGATCCCCCTGCTGGACCCCCGTGGACGACCCAATACAGTCATTACCCACATAAAGCCTAGCGGTTTGCCCATAAAGAAAATGTACCCACGGAAATATAGATGGGCATCGAATCCCAACCTCCCGCAGAAGAGCTGTGCGATCCACTAGGTTGAAAGCATTGGAGAAGTCAACGGTAAGCATGACGAAGGCCCCATCATCGTGAAAGGTGTTAAGGAACCTGTTCGCGCTATGGAGGATAGCTTCAGCCCCATCTGGTGTCCCAACCCCGAATTGATGATCCCCCAGGTACCTAACCATCTCTTTCCCTACCTTTCCCTACCTTTTTCTCAAATTGTATTGTATTTTGGGTTGCTAGTGTTTTTATATTAATTTAGGTAATTGTAAATATATATAGGGTAAGGTTAATTTGAGAACCACTCTTATTACAAGATCCACGAGAAATAATGTGAAAACAACAAAATAAATCCACCTACCACCACTCAAAACCTACCCCCCCCCCCCCCCGCGCTAAAAAAACTATACCTCACAAAAAAACCAAACCCTCCCCCCTACCACCCAAAAACATAAAAAAAACTAAATCCCCCCACTAGAAATGAGTATTTGGTATCAAATACCCATCCCTTCCCGATCCCGAAAATATTGTACCGAATTTTTTCGGTACCAGAAACGGTATCCACTTTTGGCGTTTTCGGGATCGGTATCGGTTTGGTACGGTACCGGTAAAATACCGAATTTTACCTTCAAATACCGCTACCGTACCGATAACATACCGATACCGTACCATATATATTTCGGTATAGGCATCGGTACCCAGTTTTGGCAAAATTCAAGATCGGGATTTTCAGGATCGGGACAGGATCGGTATTTGCTCATCCCTACCCCCCACCTCCCAACCACCAAAAACCTAAAAAACCGAACCCCCACCCCGCAAAAACCTAAACCCCACCTACCCCACCCAAACTAAATGATAAAAACTAGCTAAATCCCACAACTAAATACTAAAAAAACTTATTTTTATATTTATTAAAAATCGCTAAATTTCATACTTAAAAAATTTGAATAACAGTACCGATGCACATGTGCACGTTACTTTTTGTTCATTTTTTATAAAAAAAAGACGCTATATTTCGTCACTAAAAAAGAGGAACAGTACCGCTACACATGTGCAAGTTACTTTTTGTTCATTTTTTATTAAAAAAAAAGGCTATATTTTGTCATTAAAAAAAAGAACAGTACCGCTGCACATGTGCATACGATGCACATTGCACATGTGCACACATGTGCATCGTATGCACATGTGCATCGGTACATTTCTTCTGTTTTTTAGTGACGAAATGTAGCCTTTTTTATTAAAAATATATTTTTTGTGTTTTTATTTTTTAGGTATTTTTGGTTGGGTTCACATTGGTTCTCGCGGTTTTCGCAATAAATGGTAGTTCCTAACGAATCGTTATCATATATATATATATATATATATATATGGAGAGGATCATGAGAAAACTAGATATAAATGAGAAAACCAAAAAACTAACCAAAAAAGCACTAAAAAGGAGGGGGGAGACTTTTAATGAGGGGGGGGGGGGGGGGGGGACTTTTAATGAAGGAGGGGTAAAATTGGAAAAAAAATATATATAACTTTTCAAACATTTCTCATTTCTCCATACGTTATCATTTTAAAACAAAAATGGTACCATAAGATCACAAATTTTTGTATCTTTCATTCAAGTATATTCGAGCATATTTTTTATGGCATAAAAAAAGATTTATGGTGTCGTCTTGTTTTCAATACTATTATTATAGCAGTGCACATGTGCAATATAACATGTACTACAATTGCATTACATGCTTAAAATTAGCTTTTTGAGTCTAGTTTAGCTTTTAGGGTTAATTTTTTTGGAGGTTTAGGATTAGGATTAGGTTTTTGGGTGTGGGGGGGAGGGGGGTTTAGGTTTTTGGGGGGTGGGGGTGGGGGGTTTAGGTTTTTTTATTGCATTACATGCTTAAAATTAGCTTTTTGAGTCTAGTTTAGCTTTTAGGGTTAGTTTTTTTGGAGGTTTAGGATTAGGATTAGGTTTTTGGGTGTGGGGGGGAGGGGGGTTTAGGTTTTTGGGGGGTGGGGGTGGGGGGGTTTAGGTTTTTTTCGGGTTTATGTTTAGGGTTTAGTTTTAGGTTTTCGGGAGGGTGGGGGGTTTAGGTTTTTGGGGGGTGGGGTGGTTAGGCTTTTGGTGGGAGGGTGAATTTAGGTTTTTGGGGGGTGGGGGTGGGGGGTTTAGGTTTTTGGGGGGTGTCGGGTGGGGGGTGGGTTAAGTGGTTTAAGCTTTATGTATTAGTGCACATGTGCAGTACAACAAAAAAATATGTTTTTTTTTTTTTTTTTTTTTTTAAATTTTTTTTCCATATATGAAAAGTAGCGATTTTTTTAAAAAAAATTGTAAAAAAAAAAAAAAAAAATTTGGTATGTTTTTAGGTTTTTTTTAGGCTTTTTTGGTTAGTTTTTTGGTTTTCTCATTTAAACTAGTTTTCTCATGATCCATCCCCTATATATATATATATAGGGAGCCGCTAAAATGAAAACCACCTCCAGTTGTAAGAACCGTGAGAACCACTCTCAACTAATTAGATTTTGCCACTTAAAAGGGTAGTTTGGTCATTTCCGCACAAATGTCATTTCTCAACTTCTCTCCACATTAATTATGGCAACCTTCTCTCTCCCCACCTTTTATATTTGTCAGATTTCTTTGTCTCTCTCCACAATTTTGAAATCCACCCTTCATATGTGAAAACCCATTACTTTGGTCTCTCTCCACAATTTTGAAAGCCACCCTACATCATAAATGCAGATGATGATCATCCCTATCGATGGTGAGGATGAACCCACCACCCCGTCGGTCCCTTCTGCTGAAATCCACCGCCACCCGCCGGTCCCTTCTGCTGAAATCCACCGCCACCCCGCCGGTCCCTTCATCGGATTACAGGTAAGAGAGAGAGAGAGAGAGAGAGAGAGGGAGAGAGTAGACAGAGAAAGAGAGAGAGAGGGGGAGACTAGTGAACCCGTCGGGAACATAAAAGCACCGCCGCCGCCGGTCCCGCTGCTGAAATCCACCGGCTACCACCGTGTTGGTGCATCTACTGTCTGTTAACTTCGTCTTAATTGAGTCTTATGTCTAGATAGGATAAACGAGCACACAACAGGGTTAGAATTTAGGGTTTTATATGTTAAAGTGAGTTATTTCTCTTGAAAGTGACAAAGTCCAGTTCAAGCGAAATCAGCAATATGTTATTTCGCTAGAAATGAACATGTCATGTTCAAGCGAAATCTCCACATTATATATAGGTGTGTGCTAGTGTTCATTTGGAGCGAAATCTGGTCATATGTTCTGAGCCGAGGTGTTGTCCGTTTGTCATTTGAATGTGGAAAAGCTCAGGATTGATTAATAAGAGGATAATTAGAAAGGAACAAGCTGTGTTGACATCTTTTACATTGATTCCGCCTTTGTATTTGATGATGAACTACTCATACTGACTTTTTAGGGTCACCGAACGATCCAACAAGTGGTATCAGAGCTCAGGACGAGGAGTTCATACCATAGCAGCTTGAAATCATCAGATTCTCTCACTTCTACTCATTTTTTTTTTCTGATTTGAACAAGATTTAACGGTTGAAATGGCCTGATTTTGACATATATCAAGCGAAACATACTTTTAACTAATCCTTGAAAGTATTGGACCTAAGTTCGAACTAAATCTGATAAAAACTTGTAATTTCGCTCGAAAAACTGTTCGAAAATGTTGACATCATCTTATTCCGCTTGAAATAAACAAGTGATTTCGCTTGTTTTTGTTATTTCGCTTGAAAGTACTTGTCTGATTTCGCTTGAAATCAGATTTCGCTTGAAGATTCAAGCGAAATAAGTGATTTCGCTTCATATTTGATTTCGCTTGAGAAGTATTCCGCTTGAAAGCTATTTCGCTTGAAATTGCTGTTTTTCAAAATCAAAAATTTTCTAAATGTTTGTTGACTGTTTCAGGTACGTGAAGATGGATGATTTCAATCCGTTTTGTGACATTTTTGCCTTTGCTGGAAATGGTGGAGATGATACTTCAAACGACACATCGAACAACACAAATGAGAAAGCTCTGAATGCGAGAAAGATTCTTTCGGATACATTAAGTGTTGAAAGTGCGTATGGGACATACAACAAACCTCCAAAGTTGTTGGCTATTGAAGATTACAATAGGCGGGCTACAAGATTTGACGAATGGCTTCAAGCTTTTGCATAGCAAAGCTGGAAAAGTTTAAAGAATGGTTACATTAGAGGAGAACGGTTTGGTGAAAGTTTGACAGATCTTGATGATATTGAAAGATATATTGCTGAACAAAAGTGCATTGCGTTGATTCATCAGTATGTGTGAGATGATATAATTTCGTTGATAGAATATGAAAATTCAAAAGATCTTTGGGAGAAAATGAGAGTAAAATGTGTAGGTAATGATGAGATAGTAAAAAACAAAAAGAAACTTTTAAGAAAAGAGTTTGATTTATTTGGTTGTTTAAAGAACGAGTCTGTTTCCAAGATGATTGAGAGATTCGGACATTTGAAGTTGGAGCTGGCAAGATACAAAATTGTATATACTCAAGAAGAGTTGGTTGATAAATTGTTCGACTCGCTGCCGAATGAACAAGATTGGCAGTACTTTGCATTAATGCTGAAGAATACAATTAAGTCTGAAGATTTAACAGTGGATCGGCTTATTGAAAGACTGGAGAGTCACGAGTTGGAGATCAAGAAATCTAACAAATTCAACAACACATCTTATCAGCAGAATGTGGAGTTGTACTACAGAGGAAATCTAACAAAGACTGGTTCTCCAAGAACAACATTTTCTGCAGAGAGTTCAAATTCTGTGAATCAAGAAACTCCTCACAGTGGTTTTCATAGTGGATCTTCTTCAATAACTTCAAGCCAATCTGCATCAAAGAATCTGTTCCAATGTAACATTGTTGTGGATCTGAAGAACGCTCAAAATTTCAGTGAAGAATCAACAAAACAACAGATGGTGTTTTTAGCGTCAGTGTTAGAATCGTATGAGAGCCTCGTGGCGGGCAAGATTGGTAACACCAACCTGACTAAAGAGGACTATGATCAAATAGATCCTGAAGAGATGGAACTGATCGATATCAGGTGGTGTATGGCTAGTGCGGTCAAACGAGCCCAACGATTCATGGAGATTACGGGCAAACATTCAATTGGTGGTCCGTCTACAAAACTTGGCTTTGACAAATCAAAAGTCACGTGTTTCAGGTGTAAACAAAAAGGACATTTTAAACGTGAATGTCGTAACGCTCCTGCTGATGATACTGCAAATCCATTCCGCGAGGATTACTACAAAAGAGCGATTTATCATCAGAATAAATCAGAACCGCCCAGAATGAAGCAGATTGAGGATGCCCCAAAGAAAAATCAAGAGCTCTTGCTGTTATTCATGATGATGAAGGTTTTGATTGGAGTGAACTGCTACCAGAGGAAGATGCAGTAGGATATGCTTTTGCAGCAGAAAAGATTACTCCTGTCAAAGACACCAGAACTGAAGAACAAAAATACCTCGCGAGAAAGCAGAATTCAAGATGATCAGATTATCTAAGGTGTTCAGCGAAGCCAAGAGATCAAAGAGATGGGATGCTGATAGAGAATGTTACCTTGATCCTCAAGGAAACATTGTTATTGATACGAAAACTCTTAGTATAGAAGCTTTCAATGAGGAATACAAAGCAGAAGAAGATGCCAGACAGAGAGAATGGTGGGGAGGAGGAGAAGCTGTTGAAAAAGAAAAAGAGAGAGAGGAAGTCAAAGGTGATAATCCCATCTCTTGGGGAAGATGGCTGACAAAGTGCTTGCTGCAAAGGAACTTGAGGTAGACTCTAAGTCTGAAACTGAGTCTAAAAGCAAGGTCAGTTCAAACGTTTCAACAAGTGAGACAGGTAAGAAAGTCAAAGGTGATAGTGAATGCAAAAGTTGCATGAAAAATTGCAAGTTTTGTAGTACACTTACTTACTCTAGTAATGCAAAGGTTGAAGAACTGACAAAAAGAGTCAGAAAGGTTGAAGATCAGATTCTAGATCGTGATAAAATGCTAAAAGCTTCAAATGATCGAGCTAACAAGTTAACTGAGAGAATTGAAAATGATAAAATTGAAGAAGAAAGAATTAAGAAAGAAAATGAAAAATTGGTTCTTGAAAATCGTAAAATTTCAGAAAATTTTGACAAACTAAAACGAACGGTACAAGATTCTGATGAAAGAAATGGTAAAACCAATAATGAAAATGAGCATTTAACTGTAGTTCTCAGACACAAAGAAGAGCAAATCAACCAACAACTGGATGAGATTGCTAATTTGAAGAAGCTAAGATTGAGAATGAACGTAACAATCTGAAGTTAACCAGTTACAGCTCCGCAAGCTTTGTTTTACAACACATTGTTCCTAAACCCATTGGGAAAAACAAAGCAGGCGAAGATGTTTACTTGGATGGAACTGGGGTTGGGTTTCATCAGGTTCCACCACCAGTTTTAAACAATTATTCAAAGAAAAAGTCCGGGTTGGTTAATGATGAAGATGAAACAAATGAAATAAAACTTCCAGAGTCAATTGATGTTACATTTTCTTCATCATCATCTGATGATAGTGTTCAAACTGATATTGTTAAAAGCATGGTTGAAAGTGCTTTGAAGTCTGATAGTGATTCAGTTGAGGATGAAGAATGTTTTCTGAACAATTACATTCCGAAACAAAAATCCAAAAACAACTTAAATGAAGAACCTACTCTTGTTATGTACAAGATGTCGGGATCGGATACGTTGTATTCGGATTCTGAGTTTCCTCTGGAGAATGTTAATGTTGCTAAATTGAAAAGTGTATTCTAACTGGTTGAGATTGATTTGACTGAAGTAGAAGGTTTAAATCAGACGAAGAGGCAAATGAGTTTTGAAAAAGATAAAGTTTACTACAAGAAATCTGTTGTTCCACCGCGTTTTTATAACAACAATCGAAACAGATGGTCGGGTGGTTATCAAGGTGGTAAGAATTATCAGAAAAAGAATGTTCAAAACAAAAGGTTTGCTGAAAAGAAGGTGTTTGTTTCGAGTTCGAGTTCACTTTCTGATGAAGAATCTAAGATTTTTTTGAAAACAAATGAAGAGTTCTTTGAGAAGAAAGCATCGCAGTCTCAGTCTGAAGGCATAAGTCAGGTAGTTGACACTCGAACATGCTTCAAATGCAATCAAGTTGGACATATTGCACGAAAGTGTACCAACTTGAAGCCTAAGACTGAAGTTGTGATGAATTCAAGAAAGAAAGATGATGTGAAGGGAAAAGCTCCATTGATTGTTGAGAAAAAGGTTTTGAAAAATGACAACACAAAGATCAAAACTGAACCTGTTAAAAATGTGGTAACTAAAAATGACAAGTTTTACAAACGGGTTGCTTCGCCTCAACAAACATGGAAGCCAAAAGTGGTTGAAAAGAAAACAAGTTCTCCAAAACCAAAGGTTTCTGAGACTGAAAAACAATCGTCTTCTACTACTCCAGTAAAGATGAATGTTCCTTTGGATTACTATGAGAAACTTGAAAAACAAGAGTCTGTTATTTCTGAGAAAAAGGTTGTTTCGAAAGACCAACCATCTGGTCAATCTCAAAAAGATGAATTTTTCTTGTATAAAGAGGTTGAGGTTGGGTCTGCAGAAAGCTTAAAGATGAACGACAAGAACTTTCTGCCACTTTACATTGCAAAAACTCACTTAAATGTCAAGTTACCTGAGTCCAAAGAGGCTTGGGTAGCATCAAAATCTCACTAAATATTTTTGATATGTGCAGGAGCTTCCAAGATCCGTTTCATGATGGATTATGGATAGTGGAGCTTCTCGGCACATGACAGGGAAGAAAACCCTACTGTATGATGTTAAAGGGTTTAATGGAGGTTACGTGGGATTCGCAGGTAATCAAGGTGGTCGTATAGTTGGAGAAGGAACTTTATCGAATGGGATTGTCACATTTGAAAGAGTTAACTACATTGCTGAGCTTGAGAACAATCTTCTGAGTATTTCTCAGATTTGTGATCGCATGTACACTACTCACTTTACAGACAAAGAATGTTTGATTTTGAAACTAGGATTTGTTGTTCCCGAAGAGTGGATTATCATGAGGGCACCTAGAGTGAATGATCTGTACGTGTTGGACATGAGTATAGCTACTACAACCACGGGTCAGGCTCACTGTTTTGTGTCCAGAGCAATTGAGAAGGAATCGCAATTGTGGCACCGGAAAATGGGTCATATACATCTTAGAAAAATGAATCATTTGGTGCACAATGATTTGGTTACAGGTGTTCATGTGAAAGGTTTTCATCTGGAAGGGGAGTGTATTAGCTGCATTAAAGGCAAGCAGAAAAAGAAATCACATCCTCGAAAGAAAGTCAATTCAGTTTCGAGACCGTTAGAAAGCATAACTGGAGATCTCTACTGTTTAGTAGTAACTGATGATTATTCCAGATTTTCGTGGGTATCATTCTTGAAGACGAAAGATGAGACGTTTGATAGTTTGATGGCATTGTTCAGAAAAATTGAAAACTTGTACCAAAGCCGTATCAAAAGAATCAGAAGTGATAATGGTACTGAGTTTAAGAACAACAAGATTGAAGAGTATTGTGATGAAAAAGGTATATTGCATGAATTTAGTGATCCTTATACTCCGCGGCAGAATGGAGTAGCTGAAATAAAGAACAGGACGTTAATTGAAACGGTTAGGATGATGCTTGTTGATTCGAAATTACCAGTAAATTTTGGGCAGAAGCAGTATCCGCCGCATGTTATACGCTCAACCAGGTTCTCACTGTAATGAAATTCAACAAGACATGTTTTGAGCTGATCAATAACCGCAAACCGAACTTGAAGTATTTAGAACCGTTTGGGTCACCCTGCACTGTTCTAGAGCCTTTTGGAAAGTTTGATGCAAAGAGAATTGAAGGCATTTTCGTGGGTTACACAAGTCCATTGAAACGAGTTTTTGTTCCAAGCTTGAAGCGGATTATTGAAGCACACAATGTTGAATGCCAAGGTCACACAATGCCACCGCAGAATCCTGGATATTCATGGCGTTTTCATTATGACACTTTGTGGGATTCGTTTGACATGGAAGAAGAAAAGGAAGAAGAAGACTTCTTTGACGAGTTGGATATTTTGAGAGAGTATGAAGAATCGCAGGAAAGATTCCCAGCAGAAATGTTCAGTCGTCAACGACAAGCTTCGAATGATGATGAAGCAGGTCCAAGCAATGCTGGAGAACATGATGATATTCAACAAGATGAAGTTGCTCCTGATAATCAGACGACAGTCAATGATAATCAAGAATCTGATAATAGACCAGTATTTCAAGTCAAACAGGTCCAGTCGATGAACAAGGTGCAAATCAGAATGTTACTAATCTGGAAGGAGAGGTAGATGTTCCAGGCGAGGTGATGCCGAGAACTCTTTCATACCATCCAGAAGAGTTGATCATTGGAGAATTACAATCAGGCGTTCGCACTAGACGTCAAATTGACCAAGGCCTTACTTGTTTTTATTCTACAGTAGCTCCTTTTCAAACTGAGTTTTCACTAAGTTGTTTTATTTCGCAGATCGAACCGCGAACATATAAAGAGGCGCTAACTGAAGATTCTTGGGTCAATGCAATGCAAGAAGAGTTGAGTCAGTTTGAGAAGTTAGGCGTGTGGAAGTTAGTAGACTTTCCTGATGGTCAGAGGAAGATAAACACCAAGTGGGTGTTCAAGTGCAAGAGGGATGATCGTGGGGTTGTTGTTCGAAACAAAGCTCGACTCGTTGTCCAGGGTTTCGTCAGAAGGAGGGTATAGATTTCACCGAAGTGTATGCTCCAGTGGCTCGACTAGAAGCAATCAGAATCTTCCTAGCATTTGCATCTTGGAAAAATTTTAAAGTTTATCAGTTAGATGTAAAATCAGCGTTTCTATACGGGAAGGTAAAAGAGGAGGTATATGTCGGACAGCCACCGGGCTTTACCGATCCAATCCACAAAGACAAGGTCAACTTGCTAGACAAAGCGCTGTATGGTTTACACCAGGCCCCGAGAGCTTGGTATGAGACATTTTCTCAACACCTGCTAGCCAACAGTTTCATTCGTGGAAAAGTGGATGCCACTCTCTTCACCAAAGAGGTCGACGGACATCTTCTGATTGTTCAGATATACGTGGACGACATCATATTTGGGTCTACAAATGAGAATCTGTGTAAAGATTTTGAACGAGTTATGAAGCAGAAATTTGAAATCTCATCAATGGGTGAGATGAAATTCTTTTTGGGACTGCAGGTTGATCAATTACCCAAAGGAATTTTCATACATCAAACGAAGTACGTTCATGATATCTTGGAGAAATTCGGGATGTCAGGTTCTACTCCAGCTTCCACCCCATTAGTGACAAACCATGGGATAAACCCTGATCTCACCGGAGAGAAGGTAGATGAAACGATGTATCGTTCGATGATCGGATCGCTGATGTATTTGACAGCTTCAAGACCAGATATCATGTACCCAACGTGCCTCGCAGCAAGATTTCAATCTAACCCGAGAGCTTCGGATATGGTGATTGTGAAAAGGATATTACGCTACCTGAAAGGAACTCCATCATTGGGGTTGTGGTATCCAAGAGAAGGCGATTTTATGCTCAAAGGTTATTCTGATTCAGATTTCGGATGCTGCAAAGTTAATGCAAAATCAACAACAGCGGGATGCCAGTTTTTCGGACCACGATTGGTCACCTGGCAATGCAAAAAGCAAACCTCTGTGGCTCTATCCACATGTGAAGCGGAGTATGTATCTGCTAGCAGTTGCTGCTCTCAGATTTTGTGGATCCAGCAACAGATGCGTGACGACGGTTTGCAATTTCTTAACACCCATATCTTTGTTGATAATGAGGCTGTGATAAACATTACTAAAAATCCTGTTCATCACGTTAAAACTAAACACATTGAAATTCGTCATCACTTCATTCGCGATTGTTTCGAGAAGAAGTTGATACAAATTGAGAAAATCCACACTGACGATCAAAAAGCTGATTTTCATACCAAAGCATTTGATAAAACACGTTTTCAATATTTGCTAAAACTGAACGGTATGAAGCTTTTATCGGTGTTGGAAGAGAATCTTGGCGTTGATGAAGGAGACATTGTAGATGATGATGTTGAGAAGCAATCTGCAATGGTTTGTCGATTTTTTACCTGTTTTGGTATTTGGGGGGAGAGTATAGGGTAATATTTTCAGAAAATACAAAAACAGTAAAAATTTCAAAAATACAAAAACATGAGATATTTTCAAATCCAAAAACAATAGAAAACCAGAAAAGAGCTTGTGTAAAAAGGGAAAATGATAGTACATCGGCTTGACAGTTACAGTATGCTAAAGATATGTAATGTTTAAAAAGGGTTAAATAGTCTCGCTGATGATGTGCCGATAGGTTTTTACACATTTAGTAGGTTTGTTCGGGATATAAACCTAAAATCCTTACTTGATTATTTCGTGGGGAACACTACTTGGATATATAGGTAACCCCTGAAATCTTGTTTGAAGGATCCCCCTTTCTGAGATACTATGTCTTTATACTCAGCGATATCTGGGGTATTATCCCGGGACTTCTGATAATGCGGAAGCAATGGCCTAGTCCCCGAATAATACTTTCTGCATTGCTTAAAAATAGCGCCACCCTCAGCAAAAATGATGAAACAATAAAATTGATAATCATTGCTGTTGTAAAAAAGATCCTCTAAAGGGGACACACTAAAGTCGAACCGTCATCTCTCTGCTGAATGGAAGTTCTGACCTGAGCTCTCACGGTTTCGCAATTTAACCCCTTACAGATATCATCTGTGGTATACTCACCTGTAAGACTGAATATTGGGATCTGGATACGGGAGTATATTCAAGAGGTGGGACACATGTATAAGTTTAAGTCTTAAAACACTAAATCCGTATCCTGGACATATTGAAAATTGTGTGAGAATTTAAGTGGATCAGTATATCGACAATCTAAGAGAATTGTTTAATTCTGAGTATGTAATCAAAGCTTAACGGTACTTGTGACTTGTCGAATAGCTGATATGATTCCCTAACACGCTCAACCAAAAATATGTTTGTAAATAGTTTACTTTTACTGCATTTTATTTCTGTATTTCATTTCTAGTTTAGAAGCTTTATTAAAAATCCAAAAAGATTTTTTATTTCTGCTTTATTTTCCGACAAACCAAAGTGGAGAGTTGATCTTCAGATTCGAATTGAAGCAGATGCAGGAAGTTTCTGGGCTGGATGATGAGTTTGGAGTTAATCTTGATTAATGGAGAAAATGGAAAGTCAAAACAAGTTCATTAACTTGAAACTTGTAATTTTCAGAAAAGTTTGAAAATGTTTGAACAAATGTCAGTGTGAATTGTCTCAGATCAACCAAGGTCATTAAGTTGGACTTGGTAGATAAATTGAGTAATCAGGGTCATTAACTTGGACCTGAATACTTAAGTGGATTTCTGTACACTGATAAAACCATCAATTGAAGGTGAATGGTAAGTTTGGATTAAAACTGTTATTGTCATATATCTTATATTAAGGTAGAGTTTGTGCAGGAAAAAGGAATCAATATCCCCATGGCAAAGAAAATGTCAAAGTTTGAACCAGAATTCAAGTCCCAGCTGATTGAGAGGGTGAGTCATCGAAAGGGGGAGTCTAGATTCTTGATCAACATTTAAAGGGGAGATTGTAGATTAAAGTTTGTAGATAAAAGATTGAAGGAAGCTTTTACTATGTCAAGACAATTTGGAAAGAGACAAAGACTAAAGACTCGACGCCGAAGACTTCGTCAACATCCAAGGGGGAGTCTGTTGGTGCATCTACTGTCTGTTAACTTCGTCTTAATTGAGTCTTATGTCTAGATAGGATAAACGAGCACACAACAGGGTTAGAATTTAGGGTTTTATATGTTAAAGTGAGTTATTTCACTTGAAAGTGACAAAGTCCAGTTCAAGTGAAATCAGCAATATGTTATTTCGCTTGAAATGAACATGTCATGTTCTAGCGAAATCTCCACATTATATATAGGTGTGTGCTAGTGTTCACTTGGAGCGAAATCTGGTCATATGTTCTGAGCCGAGGTGCTGTCCGTTTGTCATTTGAATGTGTAAAAGCTCAGGATTGATTAATAAGAGGATAATTAGAAAGGAACAAGCTGTGTTGACATCTTTTACATTGATTCCGCCTTTGTATTTGATGATGAACTACTCATACTGACTTTTTAGGGTCACCGAACGATCCAACACACCGCCGTGAGCGGCGACGAAGGCACCGGTAACCCTTCGCCGGCTTATCTCTCTCCACCGCATTTCTCTCATCTCACACACTCTCTCTCTCTCGACTTTGGGTTTTTTTACCGTCGTGTGCCACCACCAAAGGGTGGTGACTGGCTGATTCTGTTTGTCGAAGATGGTGGAATGCACGAGGAAAGGGGGTAGGTGTTACAGGGACGCAGTAAGGGGTGTCGAGGTGTGTGTGTTTGACCGGCAAAGGTAATGGGGGTGGCCGGAGGGATGTGTTCTTTGAATCTGATGTGTTCTTTGAGTCTGATGATGTGGTGTGTCTTTGAATCTGATGTGTTCTTTTTTAATTCTGTTTTCTTTTTGTATTTTGAATATGTGGATTTTGATTTCAGTTTTCGATTTGTGGAGGCGATGATGAAAAAAAAAACGGTAGCTTTTGATGATTATGGCGCGGCAAGGACGGTGGAGGGTAGGTTTTTTAACTTGCAACCCCACTTTTTGCAGCCATTTTGATTATCTGAAAATCTGAGCCAAGCCCCGTTTTTTTCGAGATACATATTGTTTTGATGTTGTTGGTTTTTTTTATATTTTTCCCCCAGTCGATGATGATAACAATCTATCTGAGGCACCTACCGAGTTGTGATTTTTGGGTGCGTTCATTTTGCGTAAAAAAGTTTTTGAAAAAAAAAAGTAAAACCGTAAACTTTTTAACGTAAAACGTAAAAAGTTTAACGTAAAACGTAGAAATGTAAAACGTAAATCCTAAAAAGTTTTACGTAAAACGTAAAAATTTTAACGTAAAACGTAAAAAGTTTAAAAAGTTTAACGTAAAATGTAAAAATTTTAACGTAAAACGTAAAAATTTTAACGTAAAACGTAAAACTTTTTCTACGTAAGTTGTAAAACGTAAAAAACCGTGTGATAAAACGGCGCCTAAAACAAAGGGTGTGAATGCGGCGCATTAAAACGCCGCGAAAAAAAACCGGACGTAAAAAACGCCGCGGTAAAATGGACGTAAAAAACGTCGCGTTAAAAAACGCCGCTAGAAATGGCCGAGCGTAAAAAACGGCGTGCAAAAACGACCCGTTAAAAAACGACGCCTGAAAACGCCGGGCGTAAAAACGGTGTGCAAAAACCGGCGCGTAAAAAAAATTGTCTTGTTAAAAAAATCTGAATTTAAAAATGCTTTTAATAAAAAATTATTTTAAAAAAATAAAAAGTAATATAATAAAACAAAAAAGTAATAAAAAAATAATAAAGACAAAAAGACAAAATATAGTAATTTTACTAAACTACCATTTTTTATTAAAATATTAAAGACATAATAAGACAAAATCTATTTAAAATTAATTTTAGCTACTTTCAATCTCTTCCATTCATCTTGTCGATCTAATGGCTAGAAAGTGGTTCTCTCGGTTCTTACAACTGAAGGTGGTTTTCATTTTAGCGGTCCCCTATATATATATATACGGTGAGGTTCCTGTAAAAATGACCTTTTTCGTGAGAAATGTGAGAAGGAATAGAAATTCATGTGTAGGCATCATGTTTTGAACTTAGGAATGATGTTTTAGGTTGTTTTGGTAAGAAAAACACCAAACATAACAATTTAAAACACAATGCAACGTATTATGGGCGTGAAACTTAAAACACACTACATAACACTTAAAACACACTACTTAATGTTCTAGAATTCACTGCATTGTGTCTTAAATTGTTATGTTTGGTGTTTTCTTGCCAAAACAACCTAAAACATTGTGCCCAAGTCCAAAATATGATGTCTACATATGAATTTTTGTACCTTCTCACACTTCTCACAAAAAATATCCTTTTTACAGGGTCCTAATATATATATATATATATATATATATATATATATATATATATATATATATATATATATAGGGTCATGATTTAGAGAAAACGGTAGAAAGTGTGAGAACGGTGAGAACGCTTATAGATTGTCCGATCAAAACAATCTATGGACTAGATTGGCGCCGTGGCGTTTTCGTAAATAACACGAATTCTATTAAGTGGACGTGCTTCATTAAGGGTAAAAGGGTCTTAAATTCTTATGATTAGTGAAAATGGTAAACTTACTACCATAAAGGTAATGTCTCCAAATTTTCAGGGCAAAAATTATAGCTCCTAATTCTAAATCATGGGTTGAATAATTTTCTTCATGATTCTTAAGTTGTCTAGATACATAAGCTATAACCTTTTGACGTTGCATCAACACACATCCATAACCTAACTTAGAAGCATCACAATAGACTACAAAGTCTTCAGTTCCTTTCTGGTAACGCTAATATTGGTGCATTGGTCAATCTTTGCTTAAGGATTCTAAAAGCTTCTTCTTGTTTTGGTCCCCATTCAAACTAAATAGATTTACAGGTTAGCTTAGTTAAGGGAATAGCTATTCTAGAAAAATCTCGAATAAACCTTCTATAATAACCGGCCAATCCTAAGAAACTTCTAACCTCGGTTGGTGATTCAGGGTTTTCCATTTGGTAATCGCCTCGATCTTGGTGGCATCCACATGAATTCCTTCATGATTAACTAAATGCCCAAGAAACTGTACCTGTTCTAACCAAAACTCACACTTTGAAAACTTAGCATAAAACTTTTCTTTTCTCAATAAAGTTAGAAGGGCGTGCAAATGCTTCGCATGTTCCTCTTTACTCTTAGAGTAAATGAGAATATCATCTATAAAAACAATTATGAACTTATCCAAATATGGATTAAATATTCGGTTCATCATATCCACGAATGTGGCTAGGGCATTGGTTAAACCAAATGGCATGACAGTAAATTTATAATGGCCATACCTCGTTCTAAAAGCGGCTTTAGGAATGTCCTCTTCCTGTACCTTTAATTGATGATATCCTGATCGTAAGTCGATTTTTGAGAAAAATCGAGCTCCTTGCAACTGATCAAACAAATCATCGATTCTTGGTAATGGATACCGATTTTTAATTGGTACTTTGTTCAATTCAAGGTAGTCAATGCACATACACATTGATCCGTCCTTTTTGACGAATAAGATCAGTGCTCCCCATGGCGATGATGTGACAACCAGTAGTTTACGCCCTTAATTACGTAATTAACAGGAAATTAACGCGATAATAAATAGTGTTTAAGACGCAAATTAACTTAATTAGGCCTTAGGAGTGCCTATGAACGTCTATCCGACTTACAGTGCGCGAACGGTGGTTTAAAGAGAAACCTGTGAAACGTTAAACGACAACTAATTGAAACCGAACAGAATACTGACAACACCGACAAGTACGAATCTTATACGAGTATTTTATGTTTATAAATTTACTTTTACAAATTTATCGTGTTTCCGAACGACACAAAACGCAGACGCGAACGAAAAACGCGGGAACAGTAACGCACCGGCAATCAACGATGAAACTGACGCACCGGACTCGAATTTCGTCTCGATATTAATATATTATGATATATTTGGTTTCATTTTCGAATTCTAAAACCCGTAGTCGAAACCGGATCAAAAAACGGTTCAAAACGGCGAACGACGTAATTTTACATAATTTTTTTTGGTAAACAACGAACAAAAGCGCGAGCGTCTGCTGACACTATGTTACGTATATTTAGCCCAAAAATATTATTTTACGATCTTAGATAATGCTGGGGTTTTGAAGATGGGCTCGTAGGAGAGACGAGCCACTAAGCCCGGGGATTGGGCTTGTGGGCCTTCGGCCCAAGCCCAAAGCCCACTAAACCAAATTCTTATTATAAATAACAACTTTTACTCTTTATTTGTGCAAAACATTCAAACACACACACATAACTCACAGCCAAACACCCTCTCATGTGCTCCTCTCCCCCTTCGTTCATGTCGGCCGGCGACCGGAGAAACTCCGGTCGGTGGCGACTGTCCTCCGGCGTCACACAACCCCCCCTGTCCTCCATAGATAATACCCCACCTTCACCGACAACAAACCTCAGCCGCAACATACTCACCTGTTTCCTCTCCTTCTCCGACGACCGGAGGAGTTCCGGTGCTCTTCTCCGACGAACGACGTACCCCCCATCTCTGTTTCTGATTGACGGCTGCCACCAACATCTGGTGGTGGCGTGCGGCGGCACTACACAAAGATAGACGGGAGAAAGAGACCGAGAGACGAAGAGAGAGAGAGAGAGAACCGGTGGTGGTGGTGAGCAAAAGCGGCAGCAGAGGCGGTCGACGTCTCGGACCGATGGTTTGTGTCTCGGACCGGTGGTTCGTGCCTCGGTCCGGCGGTAGGTGTCTTGATCCGGTGGTTCGTTTCTTTATCCGACGAGTTCACGGTAAGCCGTTCTTTTTTTTCGATTTTGGGGTTAAAGGATGATGATTGTTGCTGATTTGTTGATGATGATGATGGTCAGCGGCTGACGGTGCAATGGTCCAGGTTTGTCCAGTGGGTTCCGAGTGAGATGGTTCAGGTCCATGTCACGATCACACGGTTCGGTCCTGTTGCGGTTTGAGTTGGTTTCGGGTTTTATTCTGGGTTAAAAATTTCGGGTTCAGGCTCTGTTTTGGTTCGGGAGTTCCGTTCAAGTCAGATTCGGAAGTGGTGCGGTCGACTCGGTCAAACCGAGTCAACTCAGCTGACTCGGTCAACGGCGACTAGTCAACTCAGTGTTTGGGTTTAACTCAGTCAACGGGTCAGACGGTTCGGGTCAGCGGAGGTTCGGGTTCGTGAAACATTGGACGACCTCGGTATCTTGCCAACACTATACTACGCTCACGATGGGTGCACTTGCCCATATGTGTGTTTAGTGTTAGTAAATATCGTGTTTTATAAATTTAAAACTTGGCTAAAAAGTGTTAAAGGGCTTAAAATATACATTAAAAAACTAATAACACTCACGCACAACAATTACTTTTGACGATACCTTACAACACACTAAAACGACGATGACACGAACTATTTTACAAAATAAATATAATTATTATATTTATTTCAAACGTTAAACTCGAATCTTTTTACAAAATAAATATAGTTTATATATTTATTTCGAACATCAAATAACTCGGATTTCCGCTATAAAAATAAATATAGTTTATATATTTATTCCAAATATCGTACAACACGAATTCTTTTATAAAAATAAATATAGTTATATATTTATTTTTAAACACAATAACTCGACGATTCTTTTACTAAATAAATATAACTTTTTATATTTATTTTAAACGCCTAAACGGAATCTACATATACTTTGACGAATATATACAAGACACAATATATGATGCGAATTTGTCATATGTTATTTTCATATAAACCTTTGTACATACACATACGACTTCTCGGAACGACTATGTCACACCCCGAAATATCAGAGCATTGGCGTGACTGGACTGGTATCTTCATTGCACAGCGGAAGCAAATAAGCTAAGACTTCTAGAAATTGAACGCCCATTAAGTACTCGACTCTTCATGGTTCTCCTATTCCAACCGTTCCATTGTTTCTGTAAAGTAACCTGAGAAAGAAACATGCGAAAAAATCAACATAAAGTTGAGCGAGTTGATAGTTTGTTTGTAAAAGATTTGAAATAAATCTTTTTGAATAACCGGTTTGTGAAACAGTATTGAGAAAACGAATTTAAAAGTCATTTTCTTGCCAAGTTATATGGAAACATTGTGTTTGTAACACATTATGTTCATAAAAACCATGTATTTGTAAAGTCTTGTATTTGTAATGTTCGTATAACCGTCAATGCCCACCCTGACTTTGACACCATACCCGCATAATCCTATGCTTTGAATTTTGTATAAAACATGGTATTTAATTTGTATGAACAAGTATTTTTTTGTAAGTATAAAATCCCTGATATGTAGCAAATAAGGAAATAAAGAGATCACCAATGGTTTGCAAGGCCATTGATATGTGTGAAGTGCAGTAGGAAGACTCAAACCTAGCAGATTTTGCGTCGGGCTCAAAGTCACCCAGAGGTCCGTTCTGTTGGGCCTGGGGCTGGGCTCGCTACACCCAGATAGATCTACTGCTTACGACCCTCGGTCCTACAATGAGGATTAATGGCCTCCAGTTCCCGCCTACCCACTCACATGATCTAAGTAGTAAACCCTCCTTAAGCTAACCATACCATGTATAAAAATGTCTGTAATCCTTTTGTAATATGTCTGTATGTATGAAAATCCCTGGTCTCCCCGACCAAATCCCTGGTCTCCCCGACCAAATCCCTGGTCTCCCCGACCAAATCCCTGGTCTCCCCGACCGTAAATCAATCACATTTCGAAAATAAGCATTTATTTTGTAAAAACCGGTATGTTTAGTATAAACCTTTCGTGAATCATTTGAGTTCCTCGAAATCCCTTCGTAATATGATTTAGAAATACGAGTTTTGCATTTGTTCTAAACTTTGTATGTTTTTGCAAAACGTGCATGTCTTTCCACCCCGAAAACATTTATAAAAATGTAAAGCCGTAAAAAGTGGGGTTATGAACTCACCTGAATATTCCCTGTGCAAAGCTAGCTAATTACGACTTCGATGATGTCATTTCCAGACTTGACTTGCTAGCGTGCATTCTACAATATTCCTAACACGGAATACCTAATAAGTTTCTAAATAAACGCAGTATCTAAACTACGTGTCATCGAGCTCTACCAAATCGTTAATCGAACGATTCAACGGTAAGTTGTTACTTAATGAAAATGACTAAGTTGAACTTTGTTTAGTTTCGCTTAATGTCATAAGTAATCAATAAGTCTCGAAAAGACTTGATTCTCGAGAGATTTAAAAACAAATAAATATTTATATAAAAATATAAATATGTCGTTGTAATTGCGTTAGCCGTCTCGAGAAGTCGTATGTGTATAAAAGAGTATTTATACGAAAATAGTATATGACAAACTCGTATTATACATCGCGTTTGATATTTGAAGTAAATTTGTAAACCATATTTATTTGTAAAACGAATAAGAGTCGTTGGAACTTTGAAATAAGGAAATAAATTATATTCATCCTCATAAAAGAAGTCGTGTTGTTCGATTGTTAAAATAAATATACAATATATTTATTTTTATGAAAAGGGTCGTGTTGTTTGCCGTTTGACGTAAATACATCAACTATATTTATGTTATAAGACGAAATCATGTCGTTTGATATTTGAAATAAATATAAACTATATTTATTTTCGTGAAACGGCTTCGTATTGTTCGATGTTTGAAATAAATATAAAATATATTTATTTTTATAAAACGTTTTCGTGTTATACGAAAGTTTGAAATAAATGTAAACTACATTTATTTTTATAAAATAGTTGTCGTAAATAATTCCGAATCGTCGCTTTCATGATGTTGTGAAATGTCGTTGAAAGTAATATACACCTGTATTTTGTTTTATAAAAATCATTTGTAGTCGATCGGTTCTGCTTCATTTTATTAATCAAACGCAATTATTTTACGGATTTTCTCGAAAAACGGGCAGAGTGTCCTCCGTTTTTGGACGCCCCGGACAACCAAGTTGTCGTTATTTTAACAAAATTCAATCAATTCACACATATTATATAGTTACGTGAAAATATATCAAAACGCTAAATATTAAAAAACCGAGTCATTAAGTGTAAATCCGTTAGTCGGGTCGAGCTCGTTCACATTAGTAATATTAAGATTATTAAAACCCAAACATTAAACGCCTCATTAATTTACCAAGTCTTCATGCCGAGACACCGAACGAGTTGACTGGGTCAACTGAGTTGACCGGCTGAGTTGACTCAGTGAGTCGACTCGCTGTCTGAGTCAACTGAACCGAGCCTCCTAACCGAACCGCGTGACCCGAACCGAACTCCAAACTGATCTGCAGACTTTTTTTGACTGACCCGAAACAAGGCTGAACCCAAACCTGCACTACTAACCTGAGTCACCACAGGCACCGCCGTTGCCGGTGACCACCCGAAACCTGAGACGGGAGTCGAACCAACCCGAACCAAAACATCATCATTTTCATCGTGAACCCCGACGGACCGAAGCTCGAACCGCCGGACCCTGCTGTTGACCACCGGTTAAACAAACCGACCGGTGGTCCAAGTCTCCACCTTGCTCTCTGCTGCTCGAACCCCCAAAACCGACTCGACATAGACCCAAATCGAACCCAAAACCGGTGAATTCGCCGTGTAAAGACAGTGTCCGGTGGTCAAAGGTACCGACCGCCGGTTTCTCTCATTCTTCTCGGCTCTCTCTCTCGTCTCGTCTGTCGCACCACCGCACCACCACCGGACTGTGGTGGTGGTGGTCGTTTCTGGGTCAAAGAGGAGGAAGAAGGAAGGGGGGGTGTTTGGGTGTGTCGCTTGAAGAAGTTAACCACCGGCAGCCGGCCGGTTCTCTGTGGTTGTTGCCGGATACATAACCGAGAGAGAGGAGGGAAAGATGTAATGTGTGTGGATAAGGTTTCTCATTTGTTTTGTGGGTTTGTAGAAGAACCGAGAGGGAGATGAATGAGAGCAAAATTTTTGTATAAGTGTTTATGTGTGTGTATGTTGTAAGGTCTGCACAAAATAAGGGAGGGGTATGGACCATTTTATAAAGATGAAGAGATCTTACAAGATTTTGTGTGTTCTATCTTTTGAGACAATATCTTTTGCAGGGATTTATTATAGATTCCATAGGATCTTGATGAGATTTCTTAGATCTTGTTGGGATTTTTAAGGAACAGATCTAATTATGTGTGGGTTTAGGCTTGTGGGTTTTGGGCTTGGGCCCAGGGTTTACAAGCCCGTCTCATGTGTAAGCGGCCCGTAATTCCTACGAGACCCGTTAACACACTCGCGCTCCGTAAAGTTTAATGACGTATATTTATTTAGTCGAAATCCCGAAAAAATGTATGCCAGTTGTCGTGTCCGTTCGTCAGTTACGGTGAAAATCGCGAAAAATTATATTGCTGCCGTCTTTAATCCGTTTTTCGATCCGGTTTTGACTGTAGTTACTAAAATTTAAATTACGAAGCTAAAATATATCGTAAAAATTTATTATTTGACGGTATCGTCAGTATCTTGTACGGTTTCAATCCGTTGTCGTTTAACGTTTCACACGCTTCTTTGTAAACCACCGTTCGCGCACTGTAAAGTCGGATAAACGTTCCTGGGCACTCCAAAGGCCTAATTAAGTTAATTTGCTCCGTAAACACTAATTATTATTGCGTTAATCATCTGCTACTCACTTAATTAGGTGCGGTAAATCACGGGTTGTCACATTCTCCCCCTGTTACAGAAATTTCGTCCTCGAAATTTAGACTATGTTATCTCCTCGGAATTGTGTTGTTCGCAGGTAAGTCTGAATAATAGCAAAATGAATGACCGCGTAATCAAAACAAGACTTATTCGAATCATGTGAATTTAATGACATTCCTCAATAATAAGAACCCAACGGTTTAAAAGGGATGTGTTTCCAAAAGTTGATGTTAAAGGAAACAAGATGTATAGATACCGTCACTAACGTGACCAAGTCAACAGGGATCCAACAATGAACAGGAACTTCGACCAATCGAATTCCATATAGCGTTTATAATGAGCAAATGAGTTCTAGAAGCAATAACATCCACTGGATGAACTTAGAATCAACAATCTCAAATGTACTAGTTTGCATGAAACGCTCGATCATGACCAGCACAAGCTGCAAGTTATACCGACACCACAAGGTGCCGCAATGAATGAAACAATTTAATAATAGGGGTGATCGAACAAGTATCACCTGTGTTTTGTGTGAAACGCTCAATCATGATTAGCCCAAGCTACAAGTTTGTACTGACGCCGCAAGGTGTCGTAGTGATTGAAATAATTCAATAATAGCGGTGATCAAACAAATTCACCGTGTTTGAAGTCAATTGAAAGCGCAATGAAGTAAGTATGAATGTTTGTTCCAAACAAACATCAAAGAATTTTCAATTGAAGATGGAACACCAAAGAATTACTGTTTCGATCGAAGAGGAAGGAGCAATGAATATCGCAAGACTTTCGATCGATAATGAAAGAAACGTTAGTAGGTACACCGGAATATAAAATGAATTTGTGTACCATCGTCTTAACACACGATTGTGTTAAGACTGCTTTAATGTGATAATTCAAAGCGGATTTAAAGCAATTCAAGAAATAAATAATTAAATCCGCGCATAAGATATGTAAACGAGTTTAGCGCAAAGTTCAAATAAGTGAAAATACCACCACAAGGTGTCAAAATCAACAAACAATTTAATGGAGTCGACTGCCAAACAAGTTTACTTCGACTCGGAGCAATTGGAACACTTGTTAAAATGAATTTTGAATATGAAGCTCCCAATACATCATATGATGCTCTGAAGTGAATATGTGTAATGGAGAAGTTCAAACAATTGAACTTGGTTTTAGCGCAATCCGACAATAGATATATGTATCGACAAGAAAACTTTCGGCATGGTCACAACGAAAAAACCATGTATGTAACTTGAAAAGAAAAGAATTTTCAAGAAAATGTGTTGACTTGATAACAAAAGAGCCAACAGTTACAATAATGCGAGTCATTCGAATCATAAATCAATAATTAGGTTTAGCGAAGCAATATTTGAACTTGGATGTAACGCTTATTCGAAACGAAACCAGATGCGTAATAAACGATGCATGCGTAACATATGAATTTTCAAGAAATGAAGCAAATGAGCATTCGCTAAAATGATAGAAATGATCGTGATACGATGACCATTAAGAGGAGTAGAGATATGAAAATCTACTCAGTAAATGTGAAAGTCGAAATTTCAATAAAAGAAATTTGAGGACTTTACCTGGGGTTGCATGTGATAACTGGTTGTTAGGTGACATTACCATAGAATGTCGAATATAGCGTACTCGTCGTTAGCAAAATAGGGGGAATACGTAAGCATGCGTCTTCTCCTTAGCATGACTCGTGTCGTCTGCAGGACTGCGCGCCAAACCGCCGCTTCCTGATCGATGGTTCTCCTACTGACAGGAATCTAGCGTCGTCGTTAAATTGCGTCATCGTTCCTTCTCAAAGGCCTCGCCTCAATAGTCGTATGTGTCATACTTCAACCTCCGTTGATGTATAGCTTAAGTTTCACATATACCTGTGCACTAGCGTTGTGTGCCGCGTAGAAGGTGATGTACCCCGACATCCGTTGACGTAGAAATTGAGTTCCATGTATTCTCGTGCGCTAGCGTTTCGTTATACGTAGGCTGCCTGCTCGGGAAGTTAAAATATCATAGACAATATGGATAATAGTATGTGCCCGAGTAAATATTCGCGGTTCCTACGTGATGACCTTTAATGAACCTCAACATGAGTTTCCGAAGGTCTTAAATGCATGTTTCCTAAACTCTCAGAGTTTTGTGTACTGTATGTAATTGTTTTATGTACCGTGTATGAAACACCATAATAGCGTATGTTTGAAAACAAAATTTTGACTGTTTGCTTTTCGGCAACGGTTGGAGACCATATTCGAGTACTAGGCGTTTTGTATGTGTCCAAAGTCTCCATAGTCTAAGTCCCAGAGTAAAGTGAGGTTAGAGCCTAGGTATCACAATAGAAACCTAATTCGCTGTAACCTATAGCTCTGATACCAATCTGGGATCAGAGCTAGGTGACCTATGGCTGTAACCTATGGCTCTGATACCAATCTGTCACACCCCGAAATATCAGAGCATTGGCGTGACTGGACTGGACTGGTATCTTCATTGCACAACGGAAGCAAATAAGCTAAGACTTCTAGAAATTGAACACCCATTAAGTACTCGACTCTTCATGGTTCTCCTATTCCAACCATTCCATTATTTCTGTAAAGTAACCTGAGAAAGAAACATGCGAAAAAGTCAACATAAAGTTGAGCGAGTTCATAGTTTGTTTGTAAAAGATTTGAAATAAATCTTTTTGAATAATCGGTTTGTGAAACAGTATTGACAAAACGAATTTAAAAGTCATTTTCTTGCCAAGTTATTTGGAAACGTTGTGTTTGTAACACATTATGTTCATAAAAACCATGTATTTGTAAAGTCTTGTATTTGTAATGTTCGTATAACCGTCAATGCCCACCCTGACTTTGACACCATACCCGCATAATCCTATGCTTTGAATTTTGTATAAAACATGGTATTTAATTTGTATGAACAAGTATTTTTTTGTAAGTATAAAATCCCTGGTATGTAGCAAATAAGGAAATAAAGAGATCACCAATGGTTTGCAAGGCCATTGATATGTGTGAAGTGCAGTAGGAAGACTCAAACCTAGCAGAGTTTGCGTCGGGCTCAAAGTCACCCCGAGGTCCGTTCTATTGGGCCTAGGGCTGGGCTCGCTACACCCAGATAGATCTACCGCATACGACCCTCGGTCCTACAATGAGGATTAATGGCCTCAAGTTCCCGCCTACCCACTCACATGATCTAAGTAGTAAACTCTCCTTAAGCTAACCATACCATGTATAAAAATGTCTGTAATCCTTTTGTAATATGTCTGTATGTATGAAAATCCCTGGTCTCCCCGACCAAATCCCTGGTCTCCCCGACCGTAAATCATTCACATTTCGAAAATAAGCATTTATTTTGTAAAAACCGGTATGTTTAGTATAAACCTTTCGTAAATCATTTGAGTTCCTCGAAATCCCTTCGTAATATGATTTAGAAATACGAGTTTTGCGTTTGTTCTAAACTTTGTATATTTTTGCAAAACGTGCATGTCTTTCCACCCCGAAAACATTTATAAAAATGTAAAGCCGTAAAAAGTGGGGTTATGAACTCACCTGAATATTCCCTGTGCAAAGCTAGCTAATTACGACTTCGATGATGTCGTTTCCAAGACTTGTCTTGCTAGCGTGCATTCTACAATATTCCTAACACGGAATACCTAATAAGATTCTAAATAAACGCAGTATCTAAACTACGTGTCATCGAGCTGTACCGAATCGTTAATCGAACGATTCAACGGTAAGTTGTTACTTAATGAAAATGACTAAGTTGAACTTCGTTTAGTTTCGCTTAATGTCGTAAGTAATCAATAAGTCTCGAAAAGACTTGATTCTCGAGAGATTTAAAAACAAATAAATATTTATATAAAAATATAAATATGTCGTTGTAATTGCGTTAGCCGTCTCGAGAAGTCGTATGTGTATAAAAGAGTATTTATACGAAAATAGTATATGACAAACTCGTATTATACATCGCGTTTGATATTTGAAGTAAATTTGTAAACCATATTTACTTTGTACAACGAATAAGAGTCGTTGGAACTTTGAAATAAGGAAATAAATTATATTCATCCTCATAAAAGAAGTCGTGTTGTTCGATTGTTAAAATAAATATATAATATATTTATTTTTATGAAAAGGGTCGTGTTGTTTGCCGTTTGTAGTAAATACATCAACTATATTTATGTTATAAGACGAAATCATGTCGTTTGATATTTGAAATAAATATAAACTATATTTATTTTCGTGAAACGGCTTCGTATTGTTCGATGTTTGAAATAAATATAAAATATATTTATTTTTATAAAACGTTTTCGTGTTACACGAAAGTTTGAAATAAATGTAAACTACATTTATTTTTATAAAATAGTTGTCGTAAATAATTCCGAATCGTCGCTTTCGTGATGTTGTGAAATGTCGTTGAAAGTAATATACACTTGTATGTTGTTTTATAAAAATCATTTGTAGTCGATCGGTTCTGCTTCATTTTATTAATAAAATGCAATTATTTTACAGATTTTCTCAAAAAACGGGCAGAGTTTCCTCTGTTTTTGGACGCCCCGGACAACCAAGTTGTCGTTATTTTAACAAAATTCAATCAATTCACACATATTATATAGTTACGTGAAAATATATCAAAACGCTAAATATTAAAAAACCGAGTCATTAAGTGTAAATCCGTTAGTCGGGTCGAGCTCGTTCACGTTAGTAATATTAAGATTATTAAAACCCAAACATTAAACGCGTCATTAATTTACCAAGTCTTCATGCCGAGACACCGAACGAGTTGACCGGGTCAACTGAGTTGACCGGCTGAGTTGACTCACTGAGTCGACTCGCTGTCTGAGTCAACTGAACCGAGCCTCCTAACCGAACCGCGTGACCCGAACCGAACTCCAAACTGATCTGCTGACTTTTGTTGATCGACCCGAAACAAGGCTGAACCCAAACCTGCACTACTAACCCGAGTCACCACAGGCACCGCCGAGATCTGCCGATGTCCGGCCGGCTCTGCCGTTGCCGGCGACCACCCGAAACCCGAGACGGGACTCGAACCAACCCGAACCAAAACATCATCATCTTCATCGTGAACCCCGACGGACCGAGCTCGAACCGCCGGACCCTGCTGTTGACCACCGGTTAAACAAACCGACCGGTGGTCCAAGTCTCCACCTTGCTCTCTGCTACTCGAACCCCCAAAACCGACTCGACATAGACCCAAATCGAACCCGAAACCGGTGAATTCGCCGGGTAAAGACAGTGTCCGACGGTCAAAGGTACCGACCGCCGGTTTCTCTCATTCTTCTCGGCTCTCTCTCTCGTCTCGTCTGTCGCACCACCGCACCACCACCGGACTGTGGTGGTGGTGGTCGTTTCTGGGTCAAAGAGGAGGAAGAAGGAAGGGGGGTGTTTGGGTGTGTCGCTTGAAGAAGTTAACCACAGGCAGCCGGCCGGTTCTCTGTGGTTGTTGCCGGATACATAACCGAGAGAGAGGAGGGAAAGATGTAATGTGTGTGGATAAGGTTTCTCATTTGTTTTGTGGGTTTGCAGAAGAACCGAGAGGGAGATGAATGAGAGCAAAATTTTTTGTATAAGTGTTTATGTGTGTGTATGTTGTAAGGTCTGCACAAAATAAGGGAGGGGTATGGACCATTTTATAAAGATGAAGAGATCTTACAAGATTTTGAGTGTTCTATCTTTTGAGACAATATCTTTTGCAGGGATTTATTATAGATTCCATAGGATCTTGATGAGATTTCTTAGATCTTGTTGGGATTTTTAAGGAACAGATCTAATTATGTGTGGGTTTAGGCTTGTGGGTTTTGGGCTTGGGCCCAAGGTTCACAAGCCCGTCTCATGTGTAAGCGGCCCGTAATTCCTACGAGACCCGTTAACACACTCGCGCTCCGTAAAATTTAATGACGTATATTTATTTAGTCAAAATCCCGAAAAAATGTATGCCAGTTGTCGTGTCCGTTCGTCAGTTAGGGTGAAAATCGCGAAAAATTATATTGCTGCCGTCTTTAATCCGTTTTTCGATCCGGTTTCGACTGTAGTTACTAAAATTTAAATTACGAAGCTAAAATATATCGTAAAAATTTATATTTGACGGCGTCGTCAGTATCAAGTATGGTTTCAATCCGTTGCCGTTTAACGTTTCACACGCTTCTTCGTAAACCACCGTCCGCGCACTGTAAAGTCGGATAAACGTTCCTGGGCACTCCAAAGGCCTAATTAACTTAATTTGCTCCGTAAACACTAATTATTATTGCGTTAATCATCCGCTAATCACGAAATTTGGTGCCGTAAATCACGGGTTGTCACAGACTAACACTATTCTAACGAGATATTTATATTTTTGTATAAATATTCATATATTTGAAATTTCTCAAAAACCAATTCTTTCAAAGACTTATCAAATTGTTAGTCATTTTCGTTAAGTTAACAATTTACCGTCAAATCGTTCGGTCAACGATTCGGTAGAGCTCGGTGACACGTAGTTTAGTTACTTTGTTTATTTAGAAACTTATAAGATATTCCGTGTTAGTAATATTGTAGAATGGACGCTAGCGAGTCTCGTCTCGGAAACAACATCACGAAGTCGTAATTAGCTAGCTTTTCACAAGGCAATTCAGGTGAGTTCATAACCCCACATTTTTCTTTACGGTTTTACATTTTTATAAATGTTTTTGGGGTGGAAAGACATGCACGTTTTGTAGAAACATACAAGGTTTTTGAATAACAAAGATTGCATATTTTTAGACAAGCACGTTTTGCAAAAACATACGAGGTTTTTTTGAAGGAACAAAAACTATATATTTCTAAACCATGTTACGACACGTTTTAACTAACTCAAACGATTTGTGATTTTCATTGAACTCAAATGGTTTACGAATGATTCATACTAAATATACCGGTTTTACAAAACAAATGCGTATTATCGAAATAATGATTTTCATGACTAGGGATGGGATCGTCTAGTTATAATGTTGGGACTGGGTTGGTCTTCGTTTGAAGAACGGGACACCTAGTGAGTTCATGTTCCCCTTTTTTCTTAACTGTTTTCGGTTTTATAACTCTCGGGGGTGGAATACATGTTACGAATGTTTAAACGGTATGAATTGACTATGGAATGAACTATTAGATCATGTGAGCATAGACTAAATTTGAAATGCCATTAACTTTTAATTAGGGACGAAGATTAGATCTAACGGGTACGGCCGAACTCCACTCATGGTACTTGTGACCACTTGAGTGCTTCGGTGTCCCGGTCGAGGTGAATCGACAATAGTCAAGGTGAATTGACATAGTCAAGGTAAATTGACATAGTCGAAGGGGAATTTGACATAGTCGAGGGAATCGACGAGGGTATAAGCCTACTCATTTCGAGTGCTCCCTATGTCTTCACATGTTCTAATGTCCTTGCAAAACTTTAATTTAATTTGTTCATAAATGCTTTTCATACCTATTTTCAAAGGAGTTTACAAATATACATACATACTTACAATGATTACAATTGCTTACAAGATTATTTGGAGCTCACAGTGTTTATATATCAGGCCGAGAAAAATGATTTTTCTGTATTTACACGACAACTTTAAAACCGGTTATCAAAAAGATTTGTTTTAAATCTTTTCCAAAACAAACTATGAACTCGCTCAACTTTATGTTGATTTTTCGCATGTTTCTTTCTCAGGTTGCATTTTAAAGTTATGGCATGGTTGGAATAGCAGAACCATTGGAGGTTCGAGTACTTAGTGGGCGTTCGTTTTCTAGAAGTCTTAGCTTATTTTCTTCCGCTGTGCAATGAAGATACCAGTCCAGTCACGCCAGCTCTGATAATTTCGGGGTGTGACAGATTGGTATCAGAGCTATAGGTTACATCAAATTGGGTTTCTGTAGAGATACCTAGGCTCTAGCCTCATCTTTCTCTAGGACGTAGATCAATAAGACTTTGAATACGTACAGAACGCTTAAGACTCGAATATGGTCTCCAACCATTGCCGAAAAACAAACAGTCAAAATTATGTTTCCAAACATACGCGAATATTGTGTTTTATGAATGGTACACAAAACAATTACACAGAGAACACTAAACTTTGAGAGTTTAGGAAACATGCATTTAGGACCTTCAGAAAACTTATGTTGAAATTTATTCAAGGTCATCACGTAGGAACCGCTATTATTAACTTGGGCACACACTATTATCCATACTGTCTATGATGTTTTAACTTCCCAAGCAGGCAACCTACGCCTAACGAAACGCTAGTGCACGAGAATACATGGAACTCAAATTTTACGTCAACAGATGTCGGAGTACAGCACATTCTACGCGGAATGAGACGCTAGTGCATAGGTATACGTGAAACTTAAGCTATACATCAACGGAGGTTGAAGTACGTCACATACGACTTTCGAGGTGAAGTCACCGAGAAGACACTATGGAGCATTTCAGAGATGATGCTAATCCTGTCAACATAAAAACTATCAATCAGGAAGCGGCGGTTTGGCACGCGGTCCTGCAACGACACAAGTCACGCTAAGGAGAAGAAGCATGTGTTCGTATCCCCCCTTCTCTCATTAATGATGAGTACGCTATGTTCGACATTCCATGGTAATGTCACCTAACAACCGGTCATAACACACAACCCCAGGTAAAGTCCTTAAATTTCTTTTATTGAAATTTCGACTTTTGCATCTAGTGAGTAGATTTTCACATCTCTACTCCTCCTAATGGTCATTGTATCACGATCATTTCTTTCATTATAGCGAATACTCATTTGCTTCATTTCTTGAAAATTTATATGTTACGCATGCATCGTTTGTTACACATGTGGTTTCGTTTCGAATAAGCGTTTCATCAAAGTTCAACTATTATTTCGCTAAAATTATTGATTTGTGATTCGAATGACCTGCATCATTGTAATTGTTGACTCCTTTGTTATCAAATCAACACATTTTCTTAAAATTTCTTTTCTTTTCAAGTTACACACATGGTTTTTCGTTGTGACCATGCCGAAAGTTTTCATGTCGATACATACACTTATGGTCGGATTGCGCCGAAACGAAGTTCGATTGTTTGAACTTGTCCATTACACATGTTCAATTCAAAACACCATATGATGTATTGGAAACATCATATTCAAATTCGTTTAACAAGCGTTTCGTTTGTTCCGAGTCGTAGTAGACTTGTTTGGTCTACGACTCCATTAAGTCTTTTGTTAATTTCGACACCTTGTGGTGGCGTTTTCACTATATTGAAGCTTGCGCCAACCTCATTTACACATCTCATGCATGGATTTAATTGTTTAATTATTGATTTGTTTTAAATCAGCTTTGATTTATCATATTAAAGCAGTCTTAATACAATTGTGTGTTAAGACAATGGTACACAAATTCATATTTATATTTCGGTGTACCTCCTAACGGTTCTTTCATTATCAATCGAAAGTTTCGCGATATTCATTACTTATTCATCTTCGATCGAAAACATTATTTCTTTGATGTTCCATTTTCAATTGAAAATCTTATGATGTCGTTTGAATCAAATTTTCATATCTACTTCATTACGCTTTCATTTGACTTCAAACACGGTGAACTTGTTTGATCACCACTATTATTGAAATATTTAAATCACTACGACACCTTGTGGTGTCGGTATAAACTTGTAGCTTGGGCTAATCATGATCGAGCGTTTCATGCAAAACACAGGTGTTGGTGCATAATGTCTATAGCCTACGTCTAAAGTCTAGGTCATGTCGGTAGCTTGTATAGGGGTCAAAATGTAAATTTATAATGTTTTGAGGTAATTTCGCATGAAATAGCTTTCTGCTATTTCGCACGAAATTAAGTATTGTAATTTCGCATGAAATTACAAGTGCTATTTCATGCGAAATTAGTCACCTATATATATGGGTGTCATGCTTCTCATTTGGTACGAAATTAGTCGAAGTGTAACGAAGTGCTGTCCAATTTTCACCGTGTAATCTTGTCAAATATCAATGAGAAGCTTGTTTTAAGTATCATACTCTGTTTCTACACCTTTCTTACACTGATTTGAGGTTGTTTGACTGTTTCCGCCTTTCAAACAGCTTTGTGTTGACTCTGAACGACTCATTAGGTCGCAAAACGAACCTACAAGTGGTATCAGAGCTCAGGATGAGTCAATACACTTGAATCAGTGCTCTTTTCTACTCATTTTTGGACTTCTGGACAAATTCATGGACAAAATGGACTGGTCTTTTGATATTGTGTGTAAAATACAGTTTTAACAAACCCTTGAAAGAATCAGACATAAATTTAGACTAAAAGTGACAAAAATGGGCCAAACAATCGATTTCGTTTGAACGAACTGCTATTTCGCTTGAAAAGTTGAGGTGATTTCGTACGAAATTACTGTTTTCGTTTGAAAATATAATTCCGTTTGGCTAATTTCGCACGAAATTAAGTTTTGGGATTAATTTCGTACGAAATAACACTTAATTTCGCTTGAAGGTGTTATTTCGTTTGAAAAGTTGATTTCGTGTGAAAGTTGTTTTCGCTTGAAAGCCTGTTATCGTGTGAAAGTCCATTTCGTTTGTGGTATTTCGTTTGAAGTTCATTTCATGTAGAAAGTGTTTTCTCTTGAAAGTAACCAGTTTTCAAAACTTGAAAATTTTTTCCGTAAACTGTTTTCGTAAAATGGATAACCAAGAGTTTTACAACATCTTTGCCGGTGGGGGAATGACGGCAGCACAAACACCAGCCAGTATAGTGCAAAATGTGAACATGGAAAATGAACTCGGTACTATGCAGAAACCACCGAAGTTGATGAACATTGATGAGTATGCTGGGTGGTCGGAAAGGTTTAAGACTTGGGTGCAAGCTAACCATTTTGAATGCTGGATGAAAATCGAGTCTAAATATGTTCCTCCAAAGAATGGTTTGGGAATTGAGAAAACGATTGGCAGTTTGACTCCAATTGAACAAGATGATTTCAACGCAGAAAAGAAAATGATGAGCATTCTACAACAAGCCATCAAAGAGGATATCTTAGTTCTGCTACAACATTAGGGTGATTCACAGTCCGTTTGGAATTCTTTGAAAGTAAAGTTTCTTGGAAGCGTTTCTATGATAAAAAGCAAAACTGCTTTGATGAAGAAAGAGTTTGAAACAACAAAGCAGTTGATTGAAAGATATTGCCATTTGGTTGTTGAGATGAAGAGGTTGGGCATAACCAAAACGGATGAGGAATGGGTTGATAAATTGGCGGATGCATTGCCATACGATGAATGGGGCACTTATCTGTTGGTATTGAAGAATAATTTGGAGTATGTGGGATTCAACCTTAGCACATTCATTGAAAAGATTGAGTCACACGAGCTTGAGTTGACAAAGATTAGAAAGATGAAGTCTTCAAGTGTTCAACAAGATGTCTCATTGTATTACAAAGGAAGTAATCCAGCAACATCGAATCTAAGTCCAAAAGTGCAGATAGCCTTTAGTGCAGATTCAACATCCGGAGTATCATCCGTCACATCAAGCAACAATAACTCACCATTTGCAAGTTTTGAACCAAATCCAAAGGTTCAAATTCACCTGATCAATCTTACACTCAAAGTTCGTCAGGATCAAACAGTCAAAGTCAAGGTCCAGGAATTATGTGTAACATAGCAGTGAACATAAAGAATGCTCAAGACTTTACTGAATCATCAGCGAAGCAGCACATAGCACTTCTTGCTTAGGTGCTTGAATGGTATGAAAGCTTGGTTGCAGGTAGACTTGGAAACCCCGATATGACAAGCTTGGTGAGAAGATCTCAAGCAACAATAACTCACCATTTGCAAGGTGAGAAGACTATGATCAGATCGATCCAGAGGAGCTGGAGTTGATCGACATCAAATGGGGAATGGCAAGCTTGGTGAGAAGAGCTCAACGATTTGTGGAAATAACTGGTCGGAACAGTCTTTCAGGACCAGATCAAAAACTTGGGTTTGATAAATCAAAAGTCACATGTTTCAAATGTAAAGAGAAGGGACATTTCAATCGGGAATGTCCAAACAGGGAAGTCAACAACCATCAAAACCCGTTCACAAATGATTATTACAAACAAGCAATCTATCACAAGACAAGTCAACAACCATTCACCCAAAGACCTCAGATCGAAAACAAGCCTGAGAAAGCTCTCTTAGTCAATCAGGATGATGAGAAGGTTGCTGAAGGTTTTAGTTGGGATAAGTACATCCTTGGTAGTGAGGGTAGGGCAATGATGGCAGAGATTGTGGAACAACCATAATGCGTTGTTGAGACAGAAGAAGTCAGTGAAGTGACATCTGAAGAAAGTTTAGCTGATCTTGAAGAAGTTGCTGCAGAAGTTTACTACTATCAATCTGAATAGGAGATTATTGCTAGTTCTTTCAAATCAATAATGCCTCCTAATATGTTTGAATCTTTTGCAGGTTTTTTCAGTGAGCCAACTACTGATCTTTGTCCAAGATATGATGTTGAACCAGTTCCAGTTGAAGAGATAATAGATGTTTCAAAAGAAATGAATGAAGAGACTCTAAAAAAGATTGCTGATAAAGCATTGATGGGCAAGCTAAAAGAGGTAGAAACAGAATCTGTCGAATCAAAGTCTGTCAAAACCGAGTCAGTTGAAAGTGTGTCTGTCGAAACAGTCAAAAAGGAGTCTGACGAGAAATCGGAAAATGAGGAGATGAACTCAGCAGAAAAGTCTGAGTCAGAGTCTGATGATTTTGGTAAAACAGATATTAAAATTGATCAAGAAGAAAAGGTTACCGAAAAGGTTGGTTCGATTCTTGAAATTCCATGCAAAAATTGTTCAAAATCATGCATGGATTGTCTTGAAATTCCATGCAAAAATTGTTCAAAATCATGCATGAAATTTACTGATGAAGTAAAATATGATCTCAGTGAGATAAAAGAAGCATATGACACTTTGGCACGATCAATCAAAATGCTTAAAAAAGAAAGTTTTGAAAATGATAAAGCCACAAAATTACTAAAATCTACTGTCATGGATAAACAGATGGACATTAATATCCATCTGGACACAATTGCTTCTTTGAAAAAAGAACTTGAGTTAATGAGAATTGAAACTAAGAGAATTGATAAGAAACTGATGAGTTATGATGCTTCATCATATGTGATTGATCAAATTCTTCCGCAACAACATGATGCGAAACCTGTCTTCAAAAGTGTTCCACCCCCAATGTGGAATCATTACACTCAAAAGTATCCAGATGGGGTGGAATCTGCATTGAGTCTCAAATTGAGAACCGTTGAGAATTATTTGCCTGAGAATATTGATGTTACATTTTCTCCGCCCGACACTGACAATGAGTCACAGGTGATCAAAACCGTTGTTGACCAAGTGTTAGATGAAGAAGGTGATAACTCAGAGTTTGATACTGTGAAAAATCATTTTGAAAATTCCATTTCTGATTCTGAAGAAGATGGTAACTTCTTGGATAAGTTCATACCAAAATCAGACAAAGTTGCGAATGATGATTCGATCATTGTGGTTTACACAATGACCGGAACTGACAAACTTTATTCTGATTTTGAGTATCCAATTCAAAATGCCAGAATGGAAAATGTTGAAAAGGTGTTTAAACTTGTTGAGATTGATATTTCTGAGGTTAACAACAACGAGTTTCTTTCAAAACCGAAAAAGTCTTTTATGAAACCACAACCAAACAACTCGGGAAAGAAAGAGTGGGTGGGCAATGGTGGTAATAACAAGAGAAATGGAAACAATTTCAAAAACAAAGGTATTGGATTTGAAAAGAAAATGGCTAAGAACAATGTCAAGCCAAAAGAAAAGATGAGTGATATTTTTGTTGCTGGTCCTAGTGTTGATGCTGAAAAGGATTATATTTTCAGTCAAAAAGCCATTGACGATTTCAATGCAGCTAAGAAGTTGAGACAGGAGACCTACAGATCAACTTTTGTTGAGTATGACAAAAGAATCTGTTACCGCTGCAATGAAATTGGTCACATGGCCAAGCAGTGTATGAAAAAGCTTGAGAAACCAGTTTTGCAAAAACCCAAACCTAAAACTCCAACTGATGTTAAGGGTAAAACACCAATGGTTTCCCCTGTTCGAATTTTGAAAAGAGGTGAATTGTTGAAGTCCGAAGAAAAGCCGAAATCAACCTTTGAGATTGGCGAATCTTCGAAGACTCAAAAGACTTCAAAGATTTATCCAAAGATGAATATTTTTGAAAATCAATCATGGGTGGCAAAATCAAAACAATCAGTTGAAGAAAAGAAGATGGAAAATGAGCTAAAATCTGAAACAAAAGTTTTTAAAAATGATGTTGAAAAACTGTAATTTGAACTAGACAAGTTGATAGAAGAATTCCCACCAATTAAGAAGGGAGATTCAAAACTAAAAACCAAATCTGCTGTTCCAAATGTCATTTTTAACATTCCTAAAGTTGATGTGTCATGTGATCTTGTGTTTGAAAGTGTTCCAAAAGTAAAGAAATCATGGGCTTCATTGTTTGAATAAATCTTATGTGATGTATGTAGGGGCTTCTGAGGTCAATAATCTCGAAGTGGATCATGGACATCGGTGCTTCAAGGCATATAACGGGAATGTTGGCTTTACTCTACGATGTTAAATCAATCAACGGTGGATATGTTGGATTTTCAGGGAATTAGGGAGGCAGAATAGTTGGTGAAGGAACTCTAACAAATGGAGTTGTGTCGTTTGAAAAAGTGAACTATATCATCGAACTTGAAAACAATCTGCTGAGTATCTCACAGATCTGTGAAAAGTCTTTTATAGTACACTTTACTAAAAATGAATGTTTAATCATAAAACCTGGTTTTAAAATTCCCGAGGACATGGTGTTGATGCGAGCTCCACGTGAAAGTGATTTGTATATCCTGGATATGAGTGTCGCAACAACAACAGATTATCAGAAACAATGTTTTGTGACAAAAACGAAAGCGACTGAAAAAGAGTAAAAAATGTGGCATCGAAAAATGGGCCACATTCATGTCAGAAAAATGAATTTCCTTGTACACAATGATTTGGTTGAAGGTGTAAATTTGAAAAAATTTCATTTGAATGATGATTTTGTAGAGTGCAAGAAGGGAAAGAAGACCAAAAAAGACACACCCGCAGAAGTTGTTGAATTCAATCAAAGTTTCGCTCGAAAGGCTCCACATGGACCTTTTCGGACCAGTTAATGTTAAAAGCGTAAGAGGAGACTTGTACTGTCTTGTGGTCACTGATGACTTCACAAGGTTTTCGTGGATAGTGTGTATGGAAAGTAAAGATCAAACTTTTGAGTCGTTAATGGTTCTATTCAAGAAGATGGAAACGCTGTACAAAGTTCCAATCAGAAGAATTCAGAGCGATAATGGAACGGAGTTTAAAAAGAATCGAATGCTCGAGTTTTGTAATGAGAAAGGAAATCTTCATGAATTCAGTGCACCATACACTCCACAACAAAATGGTGTAGCTGAACGAAAGAATCGCACCTTAATTGAAATAGCTCGAACTATGCTCGCCGATTCAAAGTTGCCAATATTTTTCTGGAGTGAAGCAGTTATAGCAGCGTGTTATATATTGAATCGTGTTCTCACAGTGAAGAAATACAAGAAAACCTGTTTTGAGCTTCTTCATCGTTATAAGCCAAATTTGAAGTTTTTAGAACCGTTTGGATCGCCTTGTACTTTTATTGATCCAGATGGTAAGTTTGGTGCTAAAAGTAATGAGGGTTTCTTTATAGGTTATGCGAGTCTGCTGAAGAGGGTGTTCGTACCATGCCTGGGGAAGATAATTCAAGTTCAGCATGTTGATTGTCAGAAGCATACTGCTCCACCACAACTTCCCGGACAAAGATTTATGTTCGATTATGATAAACTCTGGGAGTCTTTCCAACTGCCGACTGAGCCAAGCTTAGAGGAACTCGTTTTACTATACCAACATCAACAATCTATGTCACAAGATCAGGTGCCAAGACCGTTGGTAGTTTCTCAGCCCGACGTGGGTACAAGCAATCCTACAAGTGGTACAAATGATCCTGAGGCAGGTTGAAGTGGAACGACACACGAACCCCTAGAGGAATCAGCTCCAACGTTTGATAATTCTGATGACTCAGAATTGGAAGACGGTCCGATTTTTTACGACGAACAAAATGTTACAACGACAGAAGCTGAGGATCACACCGGTGATCAAGATATTACGAACTTGCAATCGGAAGTGAGCGTGCCTGACACTGCTATGCCAAGAACTTTGTTGTATCATCCTTCAGATCAGATAATTGGTGATCTTCAAAGCAGAGTAAAAACGCGGGATCAGATCAACAGAGCTCTTATATGTTTTTATATATCTGTTGCTCCTTTACAGGAAGAATTCTCACTAAAATGTTTCATCTCGCAGGTTGAACCAAAAACGTATAAAGAAGCTTTAACTGAAGAAAGCTGGGTGAATGCTATGCAGGAAGAGTTGCAGCAGTTTGAGAAGCTGGGAGTCTGGAGATTAGTAGACCTTCCTGAAAATCAGAAGCTGATAAAGACAAAGCGGGTCTTTAAATGTAAAAGGGATGATAGAGGAGTAATTGTAAGAAACAAAGCACGATTGGTAGTACAGGGATTCAGTCAGCAAGAAAGCATTGACTTTACAGAGGTGTATGCGCCTGTTGCTAGACTCGAGGCGATTAGAATCTTCCTGGCGTTCGCGTCTTGGAAAGGATTCAAAGTCTACCAACTAGATGTGAAATCTGCATTCCTATATGGAAAAATGAAAGAAGAAGTGTATGTTGGACAACCGTCGGGTTTCATTGATCCACTACACAAAAAAAAAGTCTATCTTCTGGATAAAGCGCTTTACGGATTACACCAGGCCCCGAGAGCCTGGTACGAGATGCTTTCCCAATATCTGCTGGCCAACGGGTTCACCAGAGGGACGGTTGGTAGTACGTTGTTTACCAAAGAGGTTGCAGGGCATCTATTGATCATGCAGATTTACGTCGACGACATCATATTTGGATCGACAAATGATGATTTGTGTAAAGAGTTTGAAATAGTGATGAAAAGAAAGTTTGAAATGAGCTCGATGGAGGAGATGAAGTTCTTCTTAGGGCTGCAGGTGGATCAAATGCCCGAAGGAATTTTCATTCATCAAACCAAATATGTGAACGATGTTCTGGAGAAGTTTAACATGTCTGAATCTACTCCGACTTCCTTAGCTCAAAATCACGGAATCTGTCCAGATGAGAGTGGAGAGAAAGTGGACGAGACGTATTATCGGTCGATAATTGGATCTTTGATGTATCTTACTGCTTCTCGCCCGGACATCATGTATCCGACGTGTTTATGCGCCCGATATCGGTCCAGCCCACGCCAGTCACACTTGACAATCGTGAAACGCATTTTACGGTATTTGAAAGGATGCCCAAGCACCGGCTTGTGGTATCCTAAGTCGGGTGACTTTTCACTCACAGGTTATGCTGATTCGGATTTTGGTAGCTGCAAGCAAAATGCTAAGTCCACCACTGCATGCTGTGAGTTCTTCGGAACTCGACTAGTCACTTGGCAGTGTAAGAAACAAACCTCAGTAGCGCTCTCTACCTGCGAGGCTGAATACGTTTCGGCCTCGAGCTGTTGCTCTCAGATCCTTTGGATCCAACAGCAGATGCGAGACTTTGGTTTGCAGTTCTTGGACACGCCTATATTTGTGGACAATGAAGCAGCGATTAACATAACGGCAAACCCGGTTCACCATTCTAAAACAAAACATATAGAAATTCGACATCATTTCATCCGTGATTGTCACGAGAAGAAATTGATTCGCATCGAACATATACACACCGATGAACTGAACGCTGATTTTTACACCAAACCGTTTGTTAAAAAGAGATTTAACTATCTTTTGAAATTAAATGGGATGAAAAATTTGTTTTCTGGGAGGATTGTTGAATGTGAAGCCGAGGAGGACGACGATCTGATGTGATCCACGTTGTGTTGTCAAGTTTTTGTACAGTTTATTTTCTGCTTTTGATAAAACCAAAAACACAAAAATATATTTTTATTTTTAGGGGGAGAAAGTTTGCAGAAAATCCAAAAACATGATAAAATGTCAAAATCCAAAAACATTGAAAAACTGAAAATGAGTTTGTGTAAAAAGGGGAAATGATAGTACATCAGCTAGACATATGCAGTACGCTAAAGAAATGTAAAGTTTAAAAGTGTTAAGCAGTCTTGCAGATGATATGCCGATAGGTGTTTATACATTTAGTAGGTTTGTTCGGGATATAAACCTAAATTTCTTGCTTTTACGTGGGGAACATCTCTCGAATATATGGGTAACCCCTGAAATCTTGTTTGAAAGATCCCTCTTTCTGAGATACTAGGTCTTTATACTTAGTGATATCTGGGGTATTATCCCGGGACTCCTGATTTCGCGGAAGCAATGGCCTAGTCCTGGAAGAATACTTTACGCTGCTTGAAATATAAGCCTTCCCTCAGCATAAAAAATGATGAAACATTGAAAAATGCTAATCATGTGCTGTTGTAAAAGAAGATCCCCAAAGGGGACCCACCTTAAGTCGAAGCCGTCATCTCTCTGATTTTGTGGAAGCAATAGCCTGAGCTCTCACGGCCCTCGCATTTAACCCTTTACAGATATCATCTAGGTGTATTCACCTGTAAGACTGAATATTGGGATCCGGATACGGGAGTATGTTCTGGGGTGGTAAACGCGTAAAAGTTAAGCCTTAAAACACTAAATTCGTATCCTGAACAGATTGAAATTTGTGTGAAAATTTAAGAGGATCAGTATATCGACAATCAATGTAAACTGTTTAATGCTGGATATGTAATCAAAGCTTAACGGTACTCGTATCTTGTCGGAAGCTGATATGATCCCCTAACACACTCACAAAAATATTGTGTGTACAGTTTTTTGCTTATCAAAATCATAAAATCCAAAAAGATTTGTTTTTCATCTTATTTTCGACAACAAACGTTGGGGATCAGATGATCAAAGTCTTATGTGCTGAACAAGTCTGGATCATGAGGATAGGGTAAGTCGTAGATTGAGAATGTGATTGGTAATTGCTTGGAAAAGTTCAACAGTTCATTTATTTGAACTTAAATCTGTTTCAAAAGTCAGCAAACATCATAATTTGGTCAGCCAGGGTCATTAACTTGGACTTGGCAGACTAAACAGTTGACCAAGGTCATTAACTTGGACTTGGTTAACTGGGTGTGACGGTAAAATATCAAAAAGTTGAAAAATTGAAAAATTTTGGAAAATTATCATTTCAAACGAAATGACTATTTCGCACGAAATAGTAATTCGGCTTGAAACATTGATTTCGCTTGAACGTGATTTTGTTTGAAAAGGCCTCAACGCCTATTTCACACGAAATTAGGTTGTCTATAAATAGAGGAGGTAATTTGCTTGAACAGGTAAGTCTTCTGATTTCGTTTCAAAAACCCTGTCAAAGCGATTTCAAGCGAAAATACAAAATCGTTGATTTCTAGTCGAGATCTTGCCTGTTTGTTGTTCATATTCAAGATCTAAGTTTGGTTTGCACATCTTAGATCATGGGAAAGGTGAGCAACTGTGTTAATTTGACCCAGATATGTGTGTTTTCGTTTGAACGATGATGAACAGGATATAGAACTTAGATCTAGGGTTTATCTGTGTGTAAAAATGATCGATTAACACATTAATGAACTCGGAATATGATATAGCTTAGAGCTTCAATTTGATCTGTATACAATTTTTTCATTTGTATTCGGTAGATTTGGAACTTAGAATGTAGATCTAGATCGATTTTGTGGTCAAAATTGAAAATCAAACATATCCTTGTGCTCGGAATTCACTAAATAACAAACCCAGAAAACCAATTTCATCATCAGATCATGAAAAATCATTTTGTTGACATTGTCAGTTTTCATACGAAATAGGTCATAATTTCGTTTGAAATCCACTCTTATTTCGTTTGAAAACTGTGATTTCGTTTCAACATGTCATTCCGTTTGAACTGTGATTTCGCTCCAAACTGTAATTTCGCATGAATGATGTGTTTGTGATAAAAAATTCTAAGTGTTTGATTTGTTTATATGTTGTTATTTTTCAGGCTTCGAATGTGCTATTTGATCCACTGCACAACATTTGTTGTGTTTATGATAAGGAGATTCCAAAGATGGCTGAATTCACAGGGATTCTAGAGTTCACGGGAAGGTTACCTATTCAGAAAGCTTTGACGAATCAACATTTGGTTTTCAGATCAAATATTGAACGTTTTTGGGAGAACGCAACGTATGACGAAGAACACAAAACAATAAATTCAATTGTGAGCTTGAATGATGAGAACAAACCGATCACTATCATAGAGCAGTTAGTACGTGAGGTGATAAACTTTCCGGATGATGAGAATTCTCCAACAAAGTTCCCAGAAAGGATGGTAAAAGGATGTATGTTGCGAATGGGTTACAATGGTCCACTAAACAAGGCTAACTACTTGAAAGCGTGTTTTCCAAAGTCTTACAAGTTTGTTATACATTCAGTATTGCATGCACTCAGTCACAGGAAAGGAGGTTACGATGTGATGAGGGATTATCAAATGAACATGGTGACAGCTCTCGTGTTAAACAAGAAATATAACTTTTCAAAGATTGTGTTTCATTACATGGTAGAAAATATCACTTCAAAGAGCAAGACTTGGGTATATCCACAATTTGTTCAGATGATGATAGATCACGCCTATCCTGATTTGGAGAGAGATGAAAAGAATGATCTGTTGGTATTATTTCATATGGATAATGAGTCTTTGAAACAATTGGCTAGATATCATCCAAATCATCCGGAGCCAAAGACGAAAGCTGAATTATTTGGTTTTATCAAAGACAAAAATTACCAAGATCCAGATCCGGTTGATCATCAGAAGTGGAGAAATGACAAAGAAATGAAAGAAAATAGTTATGCAAATGAGTTGAAGATTCATGCAAACTTCAAAGAAACTCGAAATTAGTTGTTCTTGAAAGAGGAGCAGAAAAGCAACTCCGAAAGTTCAAATAGAGGAGGGTTCATCATCTCAGCCAAAGAAAAAGCGTCAAAAGAAAAGTGTTGAGACTATGCTTGTTGATGAATCTGAGGAGGAAGAGGAAGCTGAAGCTGAAGTTGATGTTGAAAGAGATGTTCGTTTGTCTCCTGAATCTGCAAAGTTATTGAAAGCTCTTAAAGAAAGTTTTAAAGATATTGAAGCAGATAAAGCAGCTGGTGAAAATGAAGGTGATGATGTAGATAAAAGCTCATCAAGTTCGTCTGATGAAGAAATTGATGAAACAGAACATGCAAAGAGAATTAAAGCTGAGATTGAAAAAGAGAAACAACTTAAAAGAAAGAGGAAAGAGGATAAAGATGATGAATTATACAATCCATCTCCTGAGAATGTTATAGAATCTCAGACACCTCCATCATCTGGTGGTAAGAAGAAGCAATCTGCTAGAAAGCGTGTCGTATCTCCTACAGTTGCAAAAAGGTTGAAGGTCTTGTTAAAGAAGAAACCTATTCAAGAAACAAGTAAACCACCATTACCACCACCTGAACCATCACCACCTAAACCACCACATCAATCACCTCCAAAACAACCTACACCACCACCATCACCTCCACCACAAACTGAACAACAATTCTCACCACCACATCAATCACCACCATAATCACCACCACAACAAATTCAAATTACTTCACAACATATTTTCCAAACACCACCATCCACTCAACCACAAGTACAATCAACTCCTGAATCTTCTGGTTTCAAAAATTTTCCGAACGTTCCAAATATTCCTCTTGAAGATATTGGAGACTTTAGTTTTGTGAATGATGAGCAAGTAAAGAAGTTGGAAAAGAAAGTGGAAGAAGTATTGGTCGGAAAAAAAAAGTTGGTTGATTGTGAGAAGAAATTGGAAAAGTGTGTTAAGTCTGTGGAAGCTAAAAATTCTTCATTGTTAAAGAAAGTTGAAGCTGATCAGGCAGAGATTGATATTCTTAAAGTGAAAGTTGCAGAATTGGAATAAGAGAAAGCACGCAGAGATGAGCAGAATAAGTACTTTGAGTTAAAGAACAAAGAATTGGAAGCTGCTAAAGCAATGAAAGAACACGAGATCTACATGATGAATAAAGTGTTAGAAAACTTGCTTGGAAAGTCTGTTGAGCAGAAATTTGAAGAAATAAAGATTGAGGAGGTTAGAGCTCGTCGTCAAGCTGAGATTGATGCTGACATGAAAAATAAGGGTAAAGGTGTTGAAGGTGTTTCTGAGACGGCAATTGTTCTATCTACTGTTTCTGAATCACCTATTCAGAATCCTCGTCCTATCTCTGCAGTTTCTGCTATATTTGAAGAGGGTGTATTAATTGATGATGTTATTGATGGTGAGGAAGAGGTCGAGGAGGATGATGATGAAGAGGATAATGATGAAGATAAAGTAGATGATGTAGATGATGTATTTTCTGCAAGCAGTCATAGTGATGATGGTAACGACGATGATCAAGGTGGTTCTGGTATTAAAGTTATTGAAGCTTCGAATGAAGAGAATGTCAAAGATTATCTTCATGATGATATGAATGAAGGGCCTGAGGATGCTACAGGAGAGGGGGAGAACGTTGTTGATCAAAATGTTGAAAGTGAAAAGTTAATTTTGTGTCTAGAGCCTGAAGTTGAGGAAGGAGAAATCAGGCATACTTACACCATGAATGATATTATCGAGATGATGCGTATTGATGATCCTAACTTCAAGTTTGACTTTGAAGATGAATTGAATGCATTTGATATCAACCAACAGCCTGACTATCAGTACAAGTATGTTGATGAGGCAGACAACTATGATAAGGTTGAGGTTGAAGATTGCAGCGATGAAGAAAGTGAGAATGTTGATACTTCTGATTTTCCAACACTTGTTGAATTTTTCAGTTTGGAAAACATTGATGAATTGAGAAGAAAAGTTGAAGAATGTTTGAAAGATAAAAACTTTGATGGTACACTGAAAGATGAACAACAGGAAGAGAAGAAAAAATGGTTTAGAAAGAGTACTGAACGTAAGTTTAAAAGACCTCTGAAGTTCTACAAGAGAGATAGAGATGTGTCACTAGGTGATATTATCGGTTGGGGCTTTCTGCCACAAGTAAATATGTATGCTATTCGGAGAGAATTTGGAGTGCAGTACTTTGAATATATTCAGGATATCATGTCCTTACCTTGGTGGGATGTCGAAGAGTTGTCGAAAGTCAGAACTCTGGATTATCCTGTAAGAAAGCATGATGTACCCATTTGGGGTCTGATGAAATTTGAAGCCTTCAGAGGATTCAAACACTGGAAACCTCACTACCCGAAGAAAGTGAAGAGGGTAGATCCAGTGACTGGTAATGAAGAAATGATCTTGCATGTGAAGAAGCCTAGAGTTATAAAAAACATTCCAGTACCGAAAATGGAGCAAGATTTTCATAAGGGGTTCTTGTACTGGGTATACAGCTGTTTGTCGACTGAAGCTGTGATCACCTACAGAGCTGAAAATGAAATCAGGCACATCTTTGTGTATGATCCTTTATGGTTGGTAAACTGTTCAGGAAAGGATATAGAATGTTTGTTTGTTAACAAGATCGGATTTAAAGCTGAAGATAAAGACCAAGCTATGCAGTTTCAGAGGGTTGTATCCATCTGTTTTCAGAAAGGAATCAACGCTGATAATAAATGGACGTCTAAGTGGCGAGAGATTGAGAAAGAGGAAGCGTTGAAGGCTGAAAGTGAATGAAAGGCTCGAGAAGATAAAGACAACATGCTAAGGCATACAATTGTACAAAGAATGGCTGCTGAAGAGAAGAAAAAGGTTGATGAGAACGAGAAACTTAGGAAGCTGTTGATGAAAAAGCCTAAGCCGAGGGAAGAAAAGTTCAAGTCGTTGTGAAGAAATCGCTGAAGACCAGACTAAAGACTCCGGCAATATCCAAGGGGGAGTTTGTTGGTGCATAATGTCTATAGCCTACGTCTAAAGTCTAGGTCATGTCGGTAGCTTGTATAGGGGTCAAAATGTAAATTTATAATGTTTTGAGGTAATTTCGCACGAAATAGCTTATTGCTATTTCGCACGAAATTAAGTATTGTAATTTCGCATGAAATTACAAGTGCTATTTCATGCGAAATTAGTCACCTATATATATGGGTGTCATGCTTCTCATTTGGTATGAAATTAGTCGAAGTGTAACGAAGTGCTATCCAATTTTTCCAGTGTAATCTTGTCAAATATCAATGAGAAGCTTGTTTTAAGTATCATACTCTGCTTCTACACCTTTCTTACACTGATTTGAGGTTGTTTGACTGTTTCTGCCTTTCAAACAGCTTTGTGTTGACTCTGAACGACTCATTAGGTCGCAAAACGATCCTACAACAGGTGATACTTGTTCGAATCACCGCTATATTTGAATTGTTTCATTCACTACGACACCTTGTGGCGTCGGTATAACTTGCAGCTTGTGCTGATCACGATCGAGTGTTTCATGCAAACTATTACATTTGAGATTGTTGATTCTAATTTCATCTAGTGGATGTTATTGCTTCTAGAACTCATTTACATATTGTGAACGTTCATACGAAATTCAATTGGTCAAAGTTCCTGTTCTTTGTTGGACCCCTGTTAACTTAGTTACACTGGTGACTGTATCTATACGTCCTGTTTCTTTTGACATCAATTTCTGAAACACATTTCTTTTAAACCGTTGGGTTCTTATTGTTGATGAATGTCCTTGAATTCAAACGATTCGAATAAGTCTTGATCTGTCGCAACCCCCGATCCCTTATCTGTCCCGGGAACGGGCGGACGCGAACTCAGAGTTTCGATGGTATCAGTTTGTTAATTTGGCAGCGTAAAGTACATCAGGATCGTAGTTAGGAAATGTTTATCAGAGTAAAACCACCATATTTAAGATTAATAATCACATGGGTAAAACCCAAGTTTCTTATTACAATACATTTATAGGGATAAACCCTATTTTATTGAATTTAAAACATCGTTTATTAGGTAACTTTTATAGCCACATTTTTCCCAAGCCTTCAGTGCTCTCCAGCTGGATTTTTACTAATTGGCTGTCACATTGTGTTACCTGAAACGCGTTTTAAAAACATTTTTCAGTGGGAAATACTGGTGAGTGAATCCCAGTTTAATCAAGAAACATTTTATCAATTAAAACAATATTGAGAGCGATCACATTGTTTATTTCTACACAATTACTCATTCAGTACTGTCAATCCTGACTTGCGGGTCATATTACACATTGGCTAACTCATTGTCCAATGGTAACGTACTGTCATCCCGACTTACTACACGCAGTAGTAAATTTTGTATACAAAATCCCAACATACCGGCAGTAATTGAAGAACTACAAAGACTCAATCACCGTTTAATCACATTGTAAAACAATTAAGGTTTTGTAAAATATTACAAAAAGGTTAACGAAAATTGGATAAACTCACATTGCTATCTTAGACTTCGCGTAAGGGTTTCCTGGGAATAATCTATAATTTATACAAATATACATAGGTTAGTATCATAACCCTTTGAAAATATTAATGATACCCTCCCTGAGACGGTATTCCAACAACTACGTCGGGCAGAACCACGACAGTTATTACGGAACCCTAAATCAATCGGCCAGCGTATCTGTTACGAAACTGGGGTTATAATACTTACAACGAAGCAGAACCTCGCTAATTAGGGGGGTATAATACTTGAATATTATGCCTACATCTTCAGAAATTCGCTTAAGAAAGAAAAGAAATGAACGAGGAATACTGAAACCCGATGCCTGCTTATATAGTTGCTGAAACTGGGTCTTACGCGGCCCGCGTAAAGGATAAGCGGGGCTTACGCGGCCCGCGTACTAGCCCGGGCAGGGTGTAGGTGATCCGGGTCATCGCCTACACTCGCCACGATGTCGACACGTGTCGGCCTCTGGTGTTGCCATGTTATTGATCTCTTGCGGCCCGCTTAAGATTGAGATGGGGTTCACGCGGCCCGCCTGAACTTAAGAAATCAGACGGAATCAGGTTCTAACCTTCATACCGCCCGCGTAAATGTTGGGGTGGGTCTACGCGGCCCGCCTCTGCCCTAGATTTAATTTTTTATTTATTTTAAATACTATTTAATATATTTCGGGCTTGGTTTTCACTTACGTGGTGTATTTAAAGACATATTGGGACATTTTAAAATATAATAGGGTGTCGAAAATATTATGAGGGTGTTGGTTTTATTGAGGATTGTTACATGATCCGATTTCGTGGTCATCCACTCTGATCCTATTCGTATTTACCTACACATAACGTAACTCTAAGGAGTTAACGTAGTCTAAATTTTGAGGACGAAATTTCATTAACAGGGGGAGAATGTGACAACCAGTAGTTTACGCCCTTAATTACATAATTAACAGGCGATTAACGTGATAATAAATAGTGTTTAAGACACAAATTAACTTAATTAGGCCTTTGGAGTGCCTAGGAACGTCTATCCGACTTACAGTGCGCGAACAGTGGTTTATAGAGAAACCTGTGAAACGTTAAACGGCAACTAATTGAAACCGAACAGAATATTGAAAACGCCGACAAGTAAGAATCTTATACGAGTATTTTGTGTTTATAAATTTACTTTTACAAATTCATCGTGCTTCCGAACGACACAAACCGCAAACGCGAACGAAAAACGCGGGAACAGTACGCACCGGCAATCAACGACGAAACTGACGCACCGGACTTGAATTTCGTATCGATATTAATATATTATGATATATTTGGTTTCATTTTCGACTTTTAAAACCCGTAGTCGAAACCGGATCGAAAAACGGTTCAAAACGGCGAACGACGAAATTTTACACAATTTCTATCGTAAACAACGAACAAAAGCGCAAACGTCTGCTGACACTATGTTACGTATATTTAGCATAAAAAAATATTATTTTACGATCTTAGATAATGCTGGGGTTTTGAAGACGGGCTCGTAGGCGAGATGAGCCACAAAACACGGGGATTAGGCTTGTGGGCCTTGGGCCCAAGCCCAAAGCCCACTAAACCAAATTCTTATTTGTGCAGAACATTCAAACACACACACACACACACACACACACATAACTTACAGCCAAACACCCTCTCCTGTGCTCCTCTCCCCCTTCGTTCATGTCTGCCGGCGACCGGAGAAACTCCGGCTGGTGGCGACTGTCCTCCGGCGTCACACAACCCCCCCTCTCCTCCTCCGATAATACCCCACCTTCACCGACAACAAACCTCAGCCGCAACCTACTCACCTGTTTCCTCTCCTTCTCCGGCTACCGGAGGAGTTCCGGTGGTCTTCTCCGACGAACGACGTACCCCCCTCTCTGTTTCTGATTAACGGCAGCCACCACCAGCTGGTGGTGGTGTGCGACGACGCTACATAGAGAGAGACAGTAGAAAGAGATCGAGAGACGAAGAGAGAGAAAGAACCGGTGGTGGTGATGAGCGACGGCGGAGGCAGAGGCGGTCGACGTCTCGAACCGATGGAGTGTGTCTTGGACCGGTGGTTCGTGCCTCAGATCGGCGGCAGGTGTCTTGATCCGGTGGTTCGTGTCTTTATCTGATGAGTTCACGGTAAGCCGTTCTTTTTTTTTTATTGTGGGGTTAAAGGATGATGATTGTTGTTGATTTGTTGATGATGATGATGATGATGATGATGGTCTGGGGCCGACGGTGCAGTGGTCCAGGTTTGTCCAGTGGGTTTCGAGTGAGATAGTTCAGGTCCATATCAGGATCACTCAGTTCGGTCCTGTTGCAGTTTGAGTTGGTTTCGGGTTTTATTCTGGGTTAAAAGTTTCGGATTCAGGCTTTGTTTTGGTTCGGGAGTTCCGTTCAAGTCAGATTCGGAAGTGGTGCGGTCAACTCGGTCAAACCGAGTCCACTCAGCTGACTCGGTCAACTCAACCGAGTCAACTTGGTCAACGACGGCTAGTCAACTCAGTGTTTGGGTTTAACTTAGTCATCGGGTCAGACGGTTCGGGTCAGCGGAGGTTCGGGTTCGTGAATCGGGTCTACTCGGTGCAACTCGGCTCGACCCGGTTAACTCATTAATCGACTCGGTCAAACTGAGTCAAGTCATTCAACTCAGTGAGACGACTCACGAGTCAACTCAGTCGGTCAACTCAGTTGACCCGGTCAACTCGGTCAACACATTCGGCGTTTCGACATGATGATTTGGTAAAGAAATACGGTGCGATTATTTCGATATTTTTTTATAGTTATATCACGTGAAACAAGCTCGAACCGGTTAAATTATAGATTACGTTTGATATATTAGATAAAATTTTATGTATACATACTGTTGAATTTTGAAAAATAACGACAACTCGTGTTGTCGGGGGCGTCCAAAAACAGAGGAAACTCTGCCCGTTTTTCGAGAAAATCCGTAAAATCAAAACGCGTCTTATTATAAAAAAAATGAAACTATCGGATTCAAAAAATCTTTTGTACAAACAAATAGAAATGTATAATTACTGATGTGTGCAAAATGCAACATATAAATTACATCAAATGTAGCATAAAACTAACCCTTTTTTAATACTAATGTTGGAAAAAGTGTATTTTTGTCTTCCTTTTGTATTTTCAGTATTAAATGAGCTCAAATGAACAAAAGAAGCAAAAAGGCAGCTAAATCTAACATAAATACAAGAAAAGGAACAAACGTGGCATGCCCGACCCCCCGACAGCATATTCCCAAGCGAAAACAAGAGAACAGAAGGCTGAACACGCCCCGTACTGAGTGAGCACGGGGGCGTGCCCAAGTGTCTGCAGAAAAGACAAAGCTGTAGAAACTTCTATCACCCACCACGGGGGCGTGCCCACCGGACACGGGCCGTGGTCAACTCTAAGATTCGCAAAATATGGGGAAATCTTGATAGTACAGATACGCTTCTGCACATGGGGTCGTGCCCAGCGGACACGGGGGCATGGTCAACTAATGCAGACAAACTGCAATTAATGAAGAAATAGAAAGAGGATGGACACGAGGCCGTGCCCAATGAACACGGGGTCGTGCCCGAGCTTCTGTTCAGGCTATAAATAGGGGCGTTTGGCTCATTTGCAAATCATCCCTTGGAACACCACCTCTCTCACACTTCACCCACCCACCACCACCATCACAACCCACATCCACCACCATCATCCATCATCCATCATAGAGTGTGTGAGTAGTCTCGGGATCCAAGATTGATCGTAAGAGTTCTTGACAATCAAAGGCCATGTTTGCCTAAGTCTCTTACATCACTTGGTGAAGACAAGTGTCTAGTGTAATACTTTTTATTTTTAATCTTTTCGCACTTTTTATTTGGTTGTGTATTAATGACTTTAATAACTAGTTTCTTATGTTGAAGGTGATTCTTCCTTATCATTTGTTTGTGGTGTCTTGGAATTATTTTACCGTCTATATAAAATAAAAGATTTTCACCATTCATATCTCAACGGTCTATATGGAGATATGTTGGCTACCTGGTCGGGGGTTAAGGGAATGGTTTGGTAAGAGTCTTGCCTTGTTCAGTGTATAGATCCTGCAAGGACCCGGGTCAAATTTAGTAGGACCTCCTTCAATGCCCACCGGTATTGGATGGCGGGGGTCCCAACTCTTTGATCCCCTCATATGTAAGCTACTATTAAAACTTTAACCCGGCTACTTAGGACTGTTTCCCTGCTGACTCAGACCACTTAGCCGAGGGTAACGTCACCTTCAAAAGAGGGGCCTACCACATTATGCATTAATAACTTAACTAATTATCTTTCAATAATCCAACCCTTTAGGATTGTATCCTTGTTGACTCAAACTACTAGGTTATGGGTAACGTCACCTTCAAAAGAGGGGCCTACTACAATAACTAAGATAATCTCTTAAAAAGTGCAAAAGTGCGAAAATAATCAAAGGTTACACTAAACACGAGTCGGATCCAAGTGATTCATCTTGTCTATCTGTTTTTATTTTTATTTTATTTTTCAGCATTTTAGTTAGTTTAATTATTCTAGTTTAAAAACACTTTTTCTAAATTTTTTATTTGATTAGACGTTGAGGATAAACCGGTATTAAAAGCTCTTGTGTCCTTGGACGACCTCGGTATCTTACCAACACTGTACTACGCTCACGATGGGTGCACTTGCCCATATGTGTGTTTAGTGTCAGTAAATATCGTGTTTTATAAATTTAAAACTTGGCTAAAAAGTGTGAAAAGGCTTAAAATATACATTAAAAAACTAATAACACTCACGCACATCAATTACTTTTGACGATACCTTACAACACACTAAAACGACGATGACACGAACTATTTTACAAAATAAATATAATTATTATATTTATTTCAAACTTTAAAGTCGAATCTTTTTACAAAATAAATACAGTTGATATATTTATTTCGAACATCAAATAACTCGGATTTCCGCTATAAAAATGAATATAGTTTATATATTTATTTCGAATAACTAACAACACGGTTTCTTTTTACAAAATAAATATAGTTTATATATTTATTCCAAATATCGTACAACACGAATTCTTTTATAAAAATAAATATACTTATATATTTATTTCTAAACACAATAACTCGACGATTCTTTTACTAAATAAATATAACTTTTTATAGTTATTTTAAACGCCTAAACGACATCTACATATACTTTGACGAATATATACAAGACACAATATATGATGCGAATTTGTCATATGTTATTTTCATATAAACCTTTGTACATACACATACGACTTCTCGGAACGACTAACACTATTCTAACGAGATATTTATATTTTTGTATAAATATTTATATATTTGAAATTTCTCAAAAACCAAGTCTTTCAAAGACTTATCAAATTGTTAGTCATTTTCGTTAAGTTAACAATTTACCGTCAAATAATTCGGTCAACGATTCGGTAGAGCTCGGTGACACGTAGTTTAGTTACTGCGTTTATTTAGAAACTTATAAGATATTCCATGTTAGGAATATTGTAGAATGCATGCTAGCGAGTCTCGTCTTGGAAACGGCATAACGATGTTGTAATTAGCTAGCTTTGCACAAGGCAATTCAGGTGAGCTCATAACCCCACCTTTTTTTTACGGTTTTACATTTTTATAAATGTTTTTGGGGTGGAAAGACATGCACGTTTTTTAGAAACATACAAGGTTTTCGATGAACAAATATTGTATATTTTTAGACAAGCACGTTTTGCAAGAACATACGAGGTTTTTTTGAAGGAACAAAAACTATATATTTCTAAACCATGTTACGACACGTTTTAACTAACTCAAACGATTTGTGATTTTCATTGAACTCAAATGGTTTACGAATGATTCATACTAAATATACCGGTTTTACAAAACAAATGCGTATTATCGAAATGTGAATGATTTTCATGACTTGGGATGGGATTGTCTAGTTATAATGTTGGGACTGGGTTGGTCTGCGTTTGAAGAACGGGACACCCAGTGAGTTCATGTCCCCTTTTTTTCTTAATTGTTTTCGGCTTTATAACTCTCGGGGGTGGAATACATGTTACGAATGTTTAAACGGTATGAATTGACTATGAAATGAACTATTAGATCATGTGAGCATAGACTAAATTTGAAATGCCATTAACTTTTAATTAGGGACGAAGGTTAGATATAACGGGTACGGCCGAACACCACTCGTGGTACTTGTGACCACTTGAGTGCTTCGGTGTCCCTGTCGAGGTGAACCGGCAATAATCAAGGTGAATTGACATAGTCAAGGTAAATTGACATAGTCGAAGGGGAATTCGACATAGTCGAAGGGGAACTCGACATAGTCAAGGGAATCGACGAGGGTATAAGCCTACTCATTTCGAGTGCTCCCTATGTCTTCACATGTTTTAATGTCCTTGCAAAACTTTAATTTAATTTGTTCATAAATGCTTTTCATACCTGTTTTCAAAGGAGTTTACAAACATACATACATACTTACAATGATTACAATTGTTTACAAGATTATTTGGAGCTCACAGTGTTTATATATCAGGCCGAGAAAAATGATTTTTTTGTATTTACACGACAACTTTAAAACCGGTTATCAAAAAGATTTGTTTTAAATCTTTTCCAATATAAACTATGAAATCGCTCGACTTTATGTTGATTTTTCGCATGTTTCTTTCTCAGGTTTCATTTTAAAGTTATGGCATGGTTGGAATAGGAGAACCATCGGAGATTCGAGTACTTAGTGGGCAGTCGTTTTCTAGAAGTCTTAGCTTATTTGCTTCCGCTGTGCAATGAAGATACCAGTCCAGTCACGCCAGCTCTGATAATTTCGGGGTGTGACAGATGAGCTTGGCTATATGAATCCTTTCTCCAACAATTCGTCTAGCTGTTTCTTCAGTTCCTGCATTTCTGCGGGTGCCAAAAGGTAAGGTGCTTTGGCAATTTGTGTTGTTCCTAGTAGCAGGTGGATTCTGAATTCAACTTCTCTGTCTGGCGGTAGCCCTGGTAATTATTCAGGAAATATATCTGAAAATTGGGATACTACTGGAATATCATTTAATTCCATCCTTTAGTGTTAATGATTATGGAAATCAAATACACTAATGATCCTTTCCCAGCATAACTTGTTGTTTTCATCACAGAGATAAATTTTGTCGACCTAGAGGGCTTGTCTCCTTTAATTGTGATCTTTTCACCTCTTTGTGATTTTACTTGGATTGACTTTTGATCACATAAAATACTGGCTTTATTGGGTATTAACCAATCCATTCCTAATACAACATCAAATCCTGCCAGATTCATTGGATAAAGATTTGCAATAAATTTTTGATTTAAAAATTCTATTCTTACTCCCTGCAAGATTTCAGAAATCTTAATGGTTTCTCCATTTGATGTCTCTACTAGACATTCTTGTGGGAGTTTAGTTAATGGTCGATTGTGAAGTTTGCAAAATAAAGTATTAATAAAACTTTGGTTTGCACCAGAGTCAAATAATACTTTAGCAAAAACATCATTAACTAAAAAAGTACCGGCGATCACATCCCGGATCATCTTTGCTTCTTCTACAGTCAGAACAAATGCTCTAGCATTTTTAGTAGTCTTGTTGTTCATGGCTGGAGCTAGTTTTGGACAGTTTGGCTTGATCTGACCTTGTTCTCCATAGTTGTAGCATATCCTGTTGTTAGGCTTCTTCCTACAGTCTTCCTCCTTGTGTCCAGGTATTTTGCAAAAATTGCAATATATAGCGCATCTTCTAGAATGCTTCCTTTTGCAATACTTGCAGTAGGGTGTAGAAGTAGAACCTACATTTTTCCCACGATTGGAATTTCCAAAAAGAAATTCTTGGGTAAGTTTTTGAGCTAGATTCCTCCTCTGGTTTTCTTCTTGTGTACGTATTAACTCATCAGTCAAGGTGTTTGCTAGTTCTACAATTTCTTCTATAGTTTGAGGTCTAGCCGCCTTGACTACATGCCTAATTTCACTGATTAATCGCCAGATGTAGCGGGAGATTAATACTGGTTCAGGTGATGCAAGGGTTGGCACTATTCTAGCATATTCAAAGAATAAAGTAGTGTACCCCTTACTATCCACTCCAGTCATCCTAAGGTTTAGGAACTTATTTGCTATCTGTCCTTTTTCATTGGGAGGACAAAATTTCCTTTCTACCATATTTTTAAATTCCTCTCATTCCATATTGTAAATCCTGTCACTTCCCCTAGACTGGAGGATAGTGTCCCACCATTCTAAGGCTGAGTTTTTAAACAAATTGGAGGCAAACATTATCTTATCTTCTTCTGCGCACTTGCTTATTTTTAAGACTGCCTCAGTCTTTTCTATCCAGCGTAGAGCTACAATGGCCCCTTCATTGCCCGAGAATTCTATTGGTTTATAAGACCATAATTATTTATAAGAACAACCATAAGACATGGTTCTTCTTTTTTTGGGAATGGGCACTTGAAGTATGGGTCCATTGTTTATGTTGTGTTCTGGTTCAGTGGGTCGTTTACTATCACGGTTACTTTTATTATCCGCTTCCTTAACCGTTTTGATAATATATGGCATCGCGTCTATTATCCCTTGTGCCACTATGTGTTGGATGGCACTGTTATCTACTTGGTTTCCATTATTATTGTTGTTCGGGTTATCATTATCCGGGTTATTGTTACTCTGGTTTTCCTGGTTCACTTCGTTGTCCATCTAAATTTTAAACATTTGCCAATTATTAATATCACAAGATAATATTTAAGGCAAACAATCACACAACAAACATATTGATCAAAATCGTCGAGCAATGCGACTTACTCTATTTTACAGTATGCATCTAAAATTATTACAATACAACTGGAATAAAATATAATACTAATATGCATCACTAACCACAAAGTGGTCTATACTACGCTAGATATATTATCATCATTTTTTTTCATACACATATATTATATATTATTATTATTATTATTATTATTATTATTATTATTATTTAAATATTATTATTACTACTATCAACATCACTAATATGGGTTCATCCAGAACTCCATATTACGCTCGTTATACTTCCAGACGAGTCGTTCTCCTATTTGTCTCATCCTTTCGCTCTCTTCTAAAATCTCATCACCAAAGGTTCGGAGTTCTTGCACATTCTCAGTGCTCATTAGGGGTGCAGTGGCTGGTACTGGATCTGGGTACTGTGGCATGGGTTCTTCCTGAGGATATGGATTCTCTAGGATTTCCCTAATGTATTCATCATTATCATAATAAGGATCTAGAGGGTCCAGACCCGGGTAAGCTGCTAAGTTTGGCATGGGTTCCTCTGATATGGGGTAGCGTTGCTGGTAGTCCCTATGGTCGTTAAACCACGGGTCGTAGTCTGGGTCTAAGGGATTGGGTGCTGGTACTCTAGGTATCTCAGTTGGGTCAAAGGCTGGTGCTGGGATTTGGTTTTCCGGGTTGACTTCAATCTCCATTGGTTGTGTGGGAAACAAGGGTAATGGTTGTGATGCTATAAGTTGCTCTAAATTAGGGTCTGAAGCTGTAGTTGCTAGAATATGAAAGTTTGCTAGACTCCTATTGAGCATATCTTGGGTGTGAGCATCTGTTTCTCTCTTAGCGGCTGCTAGAACTCGCTGTTGTTGTAACTTTTTTATTCTCTTTCTACGTTCATGCGCTCCCCTACTGAACCATCCTCTCTTTTTAGGAGGGAATTGCTCTTCAGACTGAGCCTTGAACACGAATATCCCATCTTCATTGTCAGCTGAATACCTTGAGATGGTAGGCTGTGAAGAGGTACCTTCGTTTTGAGGTGAGCTGGACAACTGACGATAGGCGTCTGACGGTCCTTGATCGCTCATACTGTAAACTAACAAATAGTCAAATAACACACAACAATAAAATACATATATGCACGTATTTTCGTAATTTATTTCCTAACATTTGGAATAATATCTTGGTGTCAGCAGAACACTTCTGTGCCTGAATCAGTGGCTTAGCTCTGATACCACCTTCTGTCGCAACCCCCGTCCCCTATCTATGGGAACGGGCGGCCGCGAGACCAAATTTGGTGGTATCGGTGTTTATCATTTTGGCAGCGGAAATTACATCAGGACCGTAGTTAGGGAATATTTTATCAGAGTAAAATTCCACACTTTTATAGTGTTAAACACGTGGGAAATTCCCAAGTTTTCAGCACACACATTATTATAGGGATAGACCCTATTTTATTTAATAAAAACATCTCTTTATTTAGGTAACTTTTATAGCCACATTTTCCAAGCCTTCAGTGCTGTTCAGCTGGCTTCTATTTGGCTTTCACATTTTGTTACCTGAAACGCGTTTAAAAACATTTTGTCAGTGGGAAATACTGGTGAGTGAATCCCAGTTAATCAAGAATAGTTTTATCCTTTAACAGTATTGAGAGCGATTACAATGTTTATTTCTACACAATTACTCATTCAGTATTGTCAATCCTGACTGGTGGGTCATATTACACATTGGCTAACTCTTTGTCCAATGGTAACGTGTTCCACATTTTGTATACAAAACCCCAACATACCGGCAGTAATTGAAGAATTACAAAGACTCAATCACTGCTAATCACATTGTAAAATATTTAAGGTTTTGTAAAAATAGTTTGTAAAAAGGTTCACAAAAAAGGAGATTACTCACATTGCTGTCTTAGGGTTTTCCTTAAGGATTTCCAGGTGATTATCTATTAATTACACAAATGCACACGCGTTAGTATAATAACCCAATATTTACATTATTAATACCCTCCCCGAGACGGCATTCCAACGACTACGTCGGGCAGAACCTCGACAGCCGTTACGGAACCCTGGATCAATCGGGCAGCATATCTAATACGTAACTGGGGGTTATAATACTTACAACGAGGCAGAACTTTGTTACTTAGGGGGGTATAATGCCCGAGTATAGCTTATACTATATAGAAATTCGAGAGAGATTGAAAAGTTTGAACGATTTTGACTGAAACCGATCGGCCCTATTTATAGTGTTGATACAGCACTTCCTCGCGGCCCGCGTAGCCCGACGGTCATCCTTCGCGGCCCGCGACATAGAGAAAGTAGGGCCTAGCTTTGTACAGTCAACACTATAGGCTCGACACAACACCCGACACGTGGAGGCACCGAGTGAGCTCTGGTGGCTAGCTGTCGCGCCCCGCGTAAGACCCTTAAGGGTTCTTCGCGTCCCGCGAGCGACTAAAAAATTGATTTTTATTTAATATTTAATTATATTAGGTATTTTGGGCTCGGTTTTCGCATACAGGGTGTATTTTAAGACATATCGAGACATTTTAAATATATTAGGGGTGTCGAAAATATTTTGGAGGGTTGTTATAATGGCAAACAACGTTTCTTGTATATTCAATATTTATATACGCGAAGTTTGGCAGAATGCATTCTTCCCTGAGGTGTTGTAACTCAATAACATTTTGCTGCATGAGATGGACAAATCATAAACAAAAAGATGCTGGTGTCAGACTTATGTCATTTTTTGTGTTTTGTTATTGATGAATATTATAATGGCATGAAGAGACGAATGACACTGATGAGTGATTTGAAGATACATATTCAAACTAAAACTCACGTCATTTTGTCTTTCCAAACGTCCACAAAAACACAAGCATGAGAAAGTCAAACCGCCAGTGAACATATTTCGAAGAAGAAAGAGACAGATGACAGTGAAGATTTGGAAGATGTATTGTTTCTATTTTTATTTTTTTTTATTTTTTTTTCTATTGTTTGTTGTGTATTTTTCAGCTAAGAACAAAAAATACATTATATTAATAAACGCCAAACAGTCATAATGACTGTGAAACGCCATAATGCAGTAAAACGCCAAAAACTCCCAGACTATAATAAAAGTAATTTGGGGAAGTTTTATTAAAAGCTAAAAATGAAAAAAAAAATGCCAAAAACTACTTAAAACCATTAAAAACCGCCAAACTTGAAAGATGGAACGTCTATCAGCCTAAAAACTCATAAAAAGCCGAACAAAAAACAGTAAAAATACACACAGTAACTGAAAAGACGACTACTTTATTAATATCATTTATTATAAATAAAATCCTGCCTAATCTACGCGCCAAAAGCATCCTATAAGAGAGACATCTTTGCACAATCAACTGATCACACACAAAAAACAAACGCCATGTTTCCTAAAAACCATTCACTTTAAAAACGCCAAAAAATAATTAAGAAAGCCACATATAGGGAACCTCGTTTCTTCTATATTGAGTATTGTTATTAATGAAGTTTCACTGAATGGATTCTTCTCTGACCTAGGTATCTCTATAAGCTTTTGCTGAATGAGATGGACAAATATTCATGAAAAAGAGACTGATGACACTGATATGTCATCATGTCACTTTGTTCTTGATGGATATATAGATGGCATGAAGGGAACAATACATTCGAGCAGGCGTTGATCTTCAACATGTCACTAAACAAGTATATATCAACCACAATAAAGGATGCCACAAAAAAAGCATATTGTAAAGACGGGCGTTATGTAAGAAAATAAGTATCTACATAAGGTATTCAAAAAAGGTTCAAAACGGCAAAAAAGTTAAAGTAAAAGAGGCTGATGACAGTGAAGATCTGGATGAAAAATTAGATTAGAATTTTTAATCTTTTTTTTTTCATTTTCTATTATTTGTTATCTAATTCTCTGTTGTTTATTATCTAATTCTCTACTAATACAAAAATTGAGTATAAAACGCCAAAAACTACAAACACCACAATGCTTGATAGTGTGAAAACTGTGAGAACGGATGCTAGCAAAGCACGTTGTTGCTATATAAAACGCCAAAAAATGCCAAACAAAGTATTACTGGAAAAAAAACAACACTAATTGACAGATGAAATTGAACGAAACAATAATTACAAAACAGTAAAATGAAAAGACATTAACATTATTGCCAAACATTTATTATATTAAAAGCCACTACTTGGAAATTGAATTTGTTTATCTTTTCAAAACGCATTAATTGCCTGTCACATTATAGGCCTGCATCCTATATGGCATAACACTTGATAGAAAAAAAAAACATCAAGAAAATTACAGATGTTTTTTTTACATTATAGGCCTGCATCCTACTTGGCACAACAATCAAAGCCATACTTAGTTAAAACGCCAAAATGTTTACTATGATCCTGATCTGAAAACAATAAAAACGCGGCGTATTTTCTAAACGCCAAAAAATGGAAAGCTGATGTGACACGCGTTTAAAAATGAATATAAAAGGACAAAAAGCCCCTCCGCCCTTCTCTATGTCGCGTGACACGTGTTGGGCCAGGATGCGTTCTCACCATTCTCACACTTTTGGGCGTTTTCTCCTAATCCCGTTCCATATAAATATATATATATATATATATAAAGTGTATCGTACAATTGGCCTTAACGTAGATTACGTACGCGAGTATAAATCACACATTATAAAAAAAGCACGTTAATAAATCTAGGAAATCGCATGGGGGATGAAATCGCATGTTGTGTTTTATGGGATGAAATCGCATAGGAGGATGAAATCGCATAGGGGATGAAGATCTGATGGCTGGGGCTATCGCGTGCGCATTTTACGATAAGTCATTTTATACGTTAACTGGCCCCTATATATATAGGGGGCCGCTAAAATGAAAACCACCTCCAGTTGTAAGAACCATGAGAACTACACCGTTCGGGGCGAGTCGCACCAAATTTTTTTTCATAAACGTAGATGCGTGTATTATAAACACATTTGTAAAAAATATTCAAAAAAAACATGTCGTGTGTGTAGTTTTGAGCACCACAAGTTTGTGTTTACGGGTACCGTAAATTTTAAAAAAAAATTTACGGTACCCGTAAACACAAACTTGTGGTGCTCAAAACTACACACACACATTTTTTTTTGAATTTTTTTTACAAATGTGTTTATAATACACGCATCTACGTTTATGAAAAAAAAAATTTGGTCCAACTCGCCCCGGATCAAAAAGTTTTCATGGTTCTTACAACTGGAGGTGGTTTTCATTTTAGTGGCCCCCTATATATATAGGGTAGGGATCCTAAGAGAAGTCCACCCTATTTGAGAAACTTGAGAAACATTCTGGACCACACATTTCCCTGAGCTTTTCGTAATATACACATATTTATAGTTTAAAATTGATGTAGGATCGTTTTCACGACCGAAACGAGTCGTTCAGAGGTGTTCAACTCAATATGAAAGGCGGAAACAGACATATCGAGTTCGATTCAGCTAGATATTCACTCTAACTGTCTTTTTGATTAATTTGACAAAGATTTACAGCACGTTGACACTTCAGCAGCACTTCGGCTCGGGAATCGGAAAATCGGAACTCACTCAAACGAAATCACAAGGCTCCTATTTATAGGCAAGCTAATTTCGCATGAACAGGTTCACACGAAATCACATTCACACGAAATTACTATTTCGTGCGAAATTACCAAGTAATTTCGTGTGAAATCACTAGTTAATTTCGTGCGAAATTACACTCTGTAATTTCGTGCGAAATTACCTTCTAACCTATTTTTGACAGATTTCTCGTGTAACGTGCCCTGATCTATACAATCTAATACAAGACTCAATACAACACGAAGTCGACAGACGTATGCACCAACAGACTCCCCCTCGAATGTTGACGAGTCTTCAACGTCTTTAGTCTTTATCAGTCTTTTACTCTTCTTGAAGTATCTGACAATGTAAAACATCCTCAGTCTTCTCTCTTTTTCTATCTACCAGGATCTCAATCTGACTCCATCTTCTCTTGATCAGATCTCTTGATTTCTTAAGTTTATCAGTATCAGCAATACCAATATCGAAACCTGGTTTCACATTCTTTTCAGGATCGAAACTTGGCTAACCTACACATTCTTAACCCAGAAATAATTTTCACAAATTTAAAATTTTACAAATTTATTCTCTGCTTACCACTTGTAGACACAAACACACTATCATTTGCAAGCATCGTACAAAATGATTTAACATTTTTAAACTCTGATGTATCACTTGTAAAAAAATCTTTTCAAACACACTCTCCCAAACATGTTCATCATGTATAGCACTCGGAATTTTGAAAATCAGCTCTCCAACATCAGTTGTCGAAAATCTTTTTGATTTTTTCAAAAATTTATGCTAAAACACATTCTTTTTGGTTTTTTAAGATTTTCAATGTGTTAAAATGCAATAAAAAAATATTTACAGACTATATTTTTGTGAGTCTGTGTAAGAGGATCATATCAGTTTTTGAGACAAATCACTAATACCATTAAGCTCTAAACATTTTAAGTTCTAAACGATTCACTTAGATTGTCAGTATACTGATCCACTTAAATTCTCACACAAAGTTCAACTGTTTCGAGATACGAGATTAGTGTTTTAGAGACTTAAACTCATTCGCGTGTCCCACCTCAGAATATACTCCCGTATCCAGATCCCAATATTCGGTCTTACAGGTGAGTATACCTAGATGATATCTGTAAAGGGTTAAATACGAGGGCCATGAGAGCTCAGGCTATTGCTTCCGCAAAATCAGAGAGATGATGGCTTCGACTTTCGGTGTGTTCCCTTTAGAGAATCTTTTCTTCAACAGCACATGATTAGCATTTTGCAATGTTTCATCATTTTTTATCCTGAGGGGGGTGCTATATTTCAAGCAAGCAGAAAGTATTATACGGGGACTAGGTCATTGCTTCCGCAAAATCAGAAGTCCCAGGATAATACCCAAGATATCACTAAGTATAAAGACCTAGTATCTCAGAAAGAGGGACCTTTCAAACAAGATTTCGGGGGTTACCCATATATCCGAGAGATGTTCCCCACGATATAAGTAAGTTTGAAATTTAGGTTTATATCTCGACACAATCTACTAAATGTGCAAAAAGCTACTGGCACATCATCAGTGGGACCATTTATCACTTTTTGACTTTCCAATTCTTTAGCGTGTTGTGATAGTCCACTGATGTACTATCATTTCCTCTTTTTACAACAACGCTCATTTTGAATTTTATCATGTTTTTTTCTTTTTCAAAATTTTCAAATGTTTTTGGATTTTCTGAAAATTCTTACTCCCCCTAAAATGCAAAATCATTTAAAAGAAATTTGAAAATAAACTGTACAAGTAAATTGACAACTGATATCGATTCACTTCAATTCGCCATCCACTTGGCATAAACAATCAGAACTCCCCCTTACAACAAACTATTTTCCCATTAAGATTTCAAAACACTTAAGTTTGTTTTAATCAAAATGGTTTTTTCTGGAGAATTAGTTTTGTTGATTTTACCACATGTAGGAATGGGAATCAATTCATCACCTTGTTCTTTCATCTTCAACTTTTTGAAAAAATATAACAGTTTTAAAATCAATCAACAACTACCACCTATAGAAAATCAAGTACAACTTAATGTCCCTGATTCACCACTTGTAGATCAAAATATCACAGATGTGAATTTCTCAAGAAAGATGCCGATACCTGCTCCACTTTTACCAACCTGGAAGCTCCGGCAAGTCATACTTTTACATACGAAAAACAGACATCCAAGCCTGACCAAACTTGGATGTGACATCTTCAGTTTCACTCGGGTTATAAGTTGCCTTCTTTGATTCATAAAACTCTTTAACCCCTTTTACCTTCCTATCGATCATTTTCCCAAAAATCTTTTTCACATTTCCATTAAAAACCTTTTCGACATCAAATTCTTTCTTCTCAGAATAAAATTGATTCGAGATCTCAACTTTTCCAACTTTTTGTTTAAAATTTTCAGCCCGCAATGGTGGAAAATTGACATCATCCATTGGCGGTACTGATATTTCTATTTTTAGCTCAATTGGTGGCTCTTCTAACATTGTGGAATTAGATTCATCGCCAGATTTCACCTCAGATTTCTTAACAACTCATATTTAGTTGTCAAGATTAACTCTTCTTTTGTAAAATCTTTTCTTCAAACATTCACCAACTTCATATGTTGAATTTTTAAAAACTTTGAATCTTTCAGTTGGTGGTTCATTTTTCTCAACAATCTTTTCTTTGAGTTTAGAAACAACTTCCTGTTTTGTTTGGGTTGCCTTTGGACAATTCCAGGCAATGTGACGAACTTCTTGACATTGGTAACAAGTTCTTGTTTCCTTTCTTTGATAACCTCCATTATTCTCAAACTTTTGTTTTTCTGCAAAGAACTATTTGTTTGACTGCTTCCAGAATGAGCTCTTTTCTTCTTCCTCCGAAGTTGCTCCTGAAACAAATACAGTTTTTGTTTTATAAATTTTCTCATTTTTATGATTTTTCGGTGGAATAAAACCAAGTCCTTTCTTTTTGTAATTACCGTTATGGTTTGGTTTCTTTTGATAACCTGAACCAGAACTGTAACCCATTTTCTTGTTTAATCTTTGTTGAACTCTTGAGGTGTAAGGTTTAGGTTTTTCAGAAAGATTTATATCTTTTATTTCAAAAATATTAATTTCTGTTAGTTTAAAAACCTCTTTGATCATTTCAGTTTTAACACCTCTTTTTGGAAATTCCTCATCAGAATATAATTTGTCTGAATTATTCAAAGTATATGCCACTTTGATTGGTTCGTCATTCAAATTAGATTTTGATAACAAGAATTCTTTATTGTAAACCCTTTTAACCGACGACTTTGGACTGTTGGCCGCCGAACTTGAACTTTCAGACTCAGACTTTGACTCTGACTCCTCATCTTTATCCAACACCTGATCGACCACTTTCTTTATTAACTCAGACTCATGATCAGTGTCAGACGGTGTGAATGTGACGTCAATGTTTTCTGGTAACTCATCAGTTGTTTCTGATTTTAACTTTATATTAACAGCATTTTTTACTTGCTCCTCATTCGGTTTTCTGGGAGAATATCCTTTCTAGATCGGAGGCGGACACTTGTTATATTTTGCACTTTGTTTCTTACCAGTATCCTTTTCTTCAGTCTTCTTGTCTTGAAAGGCTTCCATACCTGCAACAGTTGGATAAATTCAATCAATCAAATAATCAGAACTAGAATAACTTTGCAGTAATCGTCTGATTCTTTCATTCTCTATCTTTTCTGTCTCCAACTCTTGCTTCCACTTTGCACTTTCTTCAATGTAATAATTGATAGCTTTCTGCTTTGACATCGTTACAGCATTCATCATTGTCAACGCATCTTCTCTTTCAGAATTTGTCTTTTGCAAACCAGTTACTGTTCTGTTCAACACATCATATGATTCTTTTACATAGTTGAGATCGAACAGTAATTTTTCTTTCATCTTATCTTGCTCACTCAACTTTTCATCTTTCTCTTCACACTGCTTACATGACTCCAAACACTTTAGACACGGTTTAATCACCTCAACGATTTTTTCAATTTCTACTATTTTTTCAAGTTCAACAATTTTCTCAACTTCAACCAGTTTTTCTGATTCAACCATCTTCTCAGCGATTTTAAATTCTTCACTTTGTTTAGATTTCTCTTTTTGAGCAATACTTTTACATTTCATCTTCTTCTGTTCTTTTGCTGCTCGTCTTTCCTTCAGCTTCTCCAATCTATCTGCAAAATAAAATTTAAAACTTTCAGGAGATAACATATATTTTCCAATATTTATTTGTGTCTCCTCTTCATCATCACTGTCATCAGATGATGATTGATCAAAAACTGGCTCTTGAATGATTTGAGCAGTAAGAGCTACCACTTTGGAATCAGGTGGAATGTATTTGTCCCAACTAAAACCTTCTGCCACTTTTTCATCATCTTGATCGATTATACCAAAATAAGCGTTCTTATTTGCTTCTTCGATCATTTTAGTTGTGCAGTTTGTGGTTCTTTTTGTTGATATGGTTGATGAGCAACTTATTGGTAAATGGCTTTCCGATAGTAATCATTGCCACCAAACGGATTCTGTGCTCCACTTGCTTCTCGATTTTTACATTCTCTCTTGAAATGACCTTTCTCCCTGCATCGAAAACAAGTAACTTTAGATTTATCAAAACCCAAAATAGAAACATTTGCATCCCTAAAATCATCTCTTCCTGTAATCATCTTAAACTTTTCAGCTCTCCTCAAAACACTAGCTAAACACCATTTAATGTCCATAAGCTCCATTTCTTCTGCATCTATCTGATCGTAATCCTCTTTTGTCAGCATAGGATTTCTGATCCTTCCAGCAACCAATCCTTCATATGATTCCAACACAGTAGCAAGTAATGACATGTGATTTTTTGCGACCTCTTCAGAGAAATTTTGACCATTCTGAAGATGCAACGCGATGTTGCAATTTAACACTTGACCATTACTACTGTTTGAACTTTGAAACTTATGACTTGAAGTTGAACTCTTTGGATTCACATTTGAGTACGAAGAAAATCCACTGTTGCTGCTTGAATGTTGATTAACAGATTCAGATGAGTTTTCAGCACTGAAAGCAGTTTAGACTTTTGGACTAGTTTCAACCTCTTGAACGCTTCCTTTGTAATACATTTTAACATCTTGTTGACCACTCGGACTGTTCATTCTTGCAATCTTTTGCTGTTCCAGATCTTGACCCTCAATCTTTACAATGAACTGGGAAATTGTCAACTTGTCATATTCTCCCGTGTTCTTCAAGATCATCAAATATGTACCCCATTCTTTCTGAGGTAACGCATCAGCTAATTTATCGACCCATTCTTCTTGATCTTTGACAATTTCTAACAAAGACATAGATCGCACTAAGTGGCAATATCTTTCAATCAGCTTCTTTGATGATTCACCCAGCAAACTTGAAAAGAAATCAAACTCCTTCTTTAGCAATGCTTTCTTGCTCCTGATCGTCTTTTCACTTCCCTCAAACTTAATTCAAAGTGCATCCCAAATCGATCGTGAAGTATTGTCGTGCTGAAGCAATATGAAGATATCTTCTTTTATAGCTTGCTGTAACAAACTGATCATCATCTTTTCTACTTTGTACATGTCTCGTTCTTTGTCCGTAAATTCAGAAATTGTTTTGATAACTCCCAAATCTGTACGTGGCTTAACATACTTTTTCTCGATACACTCCCAAGATCTCAAATGAGTAGCTTGAACCCAGTTTTCAAACCGATCTTTCCAACCATAATATTCCTCAATGCTCATTAGCTTCGGGGGTTTTTGTAAAGTTCCAGTTTCATTTTCCATGTTCATGTTTTGAGCAATGGCAGCTGGAGTAGTCGGGGCTGTAGCAATCGCGTTATAGAATTCCTCTTCCATGATTCGGTAACAAGTTTTTCAAAACAGACACTTTCAAACGAAATTCTTCAAGCGAAATAACCTGCAATACAATTTCAAACGAAATACCAATTCAAACGAAATTAGAATTTTCAAACAAAATAGTGATTTCGTTCGAACAGACCAAACGAAATATAATTTCGTGCGAAATCAACTTGGATTCAAATGAAATCAGCCTCTTTGGAATGAAATAGTGATTTCGTATGAAATATCTCAAACAAAATCTGATTTCGTACGAAATTAATCACAAAATGTAATTTCGTGTGATATCAAGAAGCTATTTCATGCGAAATATTACTGATGTCATCATGTTGGCCAAACTTTTGTCAAATTGATCAGGTTATAGCTCGATTTTAGTTCCAATTTTCTCAAGGCTTTGTTAAAACACTGTTTCGCATATAATGTGTGAAATTTAAACCATTTTAACCATAAAATCTTGTTCAATTTTGAAAAGAAGGTGTAGAAGTTAGAAAATATGATGAAATCAAGCTGAATTCGATAGAACTCCTCCTCCTGAGCTCTGATACCACATGTAGGATCGTTTTCACGACCGAAAGGAGTCGTTCAGAGGTGTTCTACTCAATATGAAAGGCGGAAACACACATATCGAGTTCGATTCAGCTAGATATTCACTTTAACTGTCTTTTTGATTGATTTGACAAAGATTTACAGCACGTTGACACTTCAGCAGCACTTCAGCTCTGGAATCGGAAAATCGGAACTCACTCAAACGAAATCACAAGGCTCCTGTTTATAGGTAAGCTAATTTCGCATGAACAGGTTCACACGAAATCACATTCACACGAAATTACTATTTCGTGCGAAATTACCAAGTAATTTTGTGTGAAATCACTAGTTAATTTCGTGCGAAATTACACTCTGTAATTTCGTGCGAAATTACACTCTGTAATTTCGTGCGAAATTACACTCTGTAATTTCGTGCGAAATTACCCTCTAACCTATTTTTGACAGATTTCTCGAGTAACGTGCCCTGATCTATACAATCTAATACAAGACTCGATGCAAGACGAAGCCGACAGACGTATGCACCAACAACTTACTATATACATATATGTATATTGTCAAATCTTGAATTATGCACGTATGCATATAGTCAGTTTTAAACTATACATATGAGTATATTACGAAAAGCTTTGGCAAAATATATGGTCTAGAATGCTTCTCAAGTTTCTCAATTCGCCTAATGCTTATCACACAATCCTAACCCTCTCTCTATCTCTATATATATATATATATAGAATGAGGATCCTGTACATTAATCCAGAAGTGTGAGAAGTGTATTATAACACTATATATAACACCATATAAACACCGTATAACAATATGTAGCACCATATAACACTATGTAACACTATATAACAAATATAACACTATAGTTTGTCTTATAGCATGTCTATGATAGATGTAAAGTGTTATATATTGTTATATAGTGTCATATAGTGTGACATAGTGTTATATGGCGTTATATGGTGATACATATTGTTATACGGTATTTATATGGTGTTATATAGTGTTATAATACACTTCTGGATTAATGTACAGGATCCCTACCCTAGATATATATATATATAGGGGAAGGATCTGTTAGGAACAACCCTTTATTGTGAGAACCGCGAGAAACAGTGTGAACACAAACAGGAATACCTAAAAAGATCTAAAAAACACCCTTTTTTTTTTGAAAAGATTGCTATATTTCGTCAACAATAAAAAAAATTCAAAAGAAAATTTTTTTCGAGTAACAGTTATCCATGCACATGCACATGTGCATATATATCATTTCTTTCACAAATTCCGTAATTCATTTCAAATATTAGACAATTGGACTTTCATTTACACTACCACGTGTAATACACTACTTTTTACGTTAACAATTTTAGAGATGCACATGTGCATCTATATGTATCAACAAGAATAAACTGTTTTGGTACACTACTTTGAACACACTTTCTCGTTCATCTATCATTTAATCCATAATACAAAAATATGCACATGTGCATTTTTGTCATTTCTTTGACAAATTTGGTAATTCATTACAAATATTAGACAATTGCACTTTTATTTACACTACCACGTGAAATACAATTCTTTTTACGTTCCCAATATTAGAAATGCACATGTGTATATATATGTATCAACATGAAATAAAGTGTTTTGGTACACTACTTTGAATACACTTTCCTTTTCAATTATCATACCATCCATAATAAACTACCATTACCTCCTACCATCCATAATACAATACAATACCATTACCAATATTTTCACTTTATTACATGTATATAAACGCCATTTATACCATCAAATCAACATATTACATCATAAATTGACAACTATAACCAACCATCAACCACTAGATATAACTAACCAAAAAACATGTATATGGGCCTACTTCTCCATTCAAAATCACAAACTTTTTGTACCAAAACACGTTATGTCATGGTTATACATAATGATGCACATATGCATGGATAACTGTTACTCAAAAAAAGTTTTTTTTTAACGAAATATAGCATTTTTTTAAAATATTAAAAAAAATTGAGTTTTTTTTAGATTTTATTTTGTGTTCACATTGGTTCTCGCGGTTCTCACAATAAAGGTGGTTCTCAAATGAACCTTACCCTATATATATATATATATATGTGTGTGTGTGTGTGTGTGTGTGTGTGTGTGAGGTTCATTGGGGAACACTAGAAAAGCGGGGAACAATGGGGAGCCGATTCAAACAAACTCCGATTGGACTCATTCCAGCGGCGTTGGATCAGGCTCGTCGAAACCTACCAAGGATCTCTTAACCCTAAACCCTAAATCATAGCCCCTAAACCCTAAATATATTAGGGTTTGGCTTTTAGGGTTTAGCTTTAGGGTTTAACTTTATGGTTTAGTGTTTAGCTTTAGGTTTAGCATTTAGGGTTTAGCTTTTAAGGTTATAGTTTAGATTTTACGGTTTAGCTTAGGTTTTAGCCTTATTATTTAGCTTTAGGGTTTAGAGTTTAGGAGTTAGGATTTAGGATTTAGGTTTAGGGTTACGAGATCCTAGTTAGGGTTCGACGAGCCGGTTTCAACGCCGCAGGAATGAGTCCAATCGGAGTTCGTTTGAGTCAGTTCACCGCTGTTTCCCACTTTTTTAGTGTTTCCTAACAAACCTTCCCAATATATATATATATATATATATATATATATATATATATATATATATATAGGGGAAGGTTCAATTAAAAACTTATTTTATCACGAGAACTCGAGAACTAGCTAAAAAAGACTAAAAAACATACCAAATTTTTTTACCAATTTTCGCTAGTTTTTGTGTATAATTTTTTTTTTTGAAAATAAATTTTTTTATATATAAAAAATAGCGATTTTTAATAAAAGAATTAAAAAAATTGTATGTTTTTAGACTTTTTTAGTTAGTTCTCGAGTTCTCGCGATAAAAGGAGTTTTCACTTGAACGCTGCCCTATATATATATATATATATATTTATGCCTCAAATGAAGTTATTGTATGTCTTGTTTCAATACTTTAATTTAATTCATGTTAAATTTATTTAAGAAAAAGAGTACTATTAAAAATAGTACTAATGAGGAATATGATATACCTCAAGATCTTGATTTGCTTAATAAAGGGACGATACCTCATATAAATCCTAAGGTTATATACCAAATTGGAAATTTTGATAATTTAATAAACAAACATGTGGTTAAAACCACTGAAGAATCTGCTTCTATAAAAGATGAGGAAATGGTAATAAAACTTTTAAACATATCTGACATAAACAGATATAAAAAAGAGTTTAATTTTATGCATATTAGGTTAGTCCAAGTTGCTTTTAAACCTTTAACATTAAAAGGATTACCGGAAAGTTTTATAGCTGTTTTACGAGATGCTCGTAATTTAAACTGGAAACAATCATTGATGGGGATTATAGAAACTAGTCTGGCACATGGTCCAATATATTTTAATGTTTATCCTGATGTTCATTTATCTTTAACAGATAAAAATATTGATGATGCTTTAACTTTATATGTTAAAACACATGGTTATAATTATGCTGAAGGATCTGAAGTTATATGTATTTGTTATAGAATATATGATAGATTACTTACCACTATGAATGTTAGATGTAAAAGGGTTGATAAATCTAGTGATGAAACTATTTTAATAGAAACAAATTATGGAAAATCTAATATTTCCATAAGAAGACCTGTTAAATGGGAAGAAATTACTTTTCCAGAAAATTGGGTTATTAATAGGGCTGTTAAAATTCAACCACAAATAAATCATAAACTAAGGAGATTAATAGAAACACCTGAAGGAAATGTATAAATAGAATTTGAAGAAGAAAGGAAAGATAAAAAACTTTTAAAATATATTTCATCTAGGTCTTATATATCACCTCTTGATTATAAGGTTGATTTGCCAGAATCTTCTAGAGCCTCTACTTCTCAGATAAGAAATAGTAGAGTTGATAATCTAAATGTTGATAATAACAATTTAGTTTCAGGTATATACCAACCTGTTAGTGAGGATGATACGGTCTCACACATGAGTTTTAGTTTATAATGATAAAAGAAAAAAATTGATTTTAGTCCTGTATCTGTCATAAGACAAAAAATTTGTGAAAAATATAGGAATCCTAAATGGCAACCATTTAAAGATTGGTTTTTAGAGTCATACTCTAGAGAAAAAAGATTTGAAATAGGAAGAGAATTTTATAAAGATTTGGATGAAGTTCAGGAAATTAGAGAGTTTCCTGTTTGGTTTATAAATAAATATTCTTTGAAATATATTTCAGTGATTGAGAAAAATTATAAACTAATCACAGGAGAAATATTAAAATCTGTTTTCCCTCCTCAAAATGATTTTGAAATGACAGCAAAAGATTATGTAATTCACTTTGCTGCTTTTAAAAGAGCTTTACATAATGAGTCTATGACTACGACTATAGCTCATGTTAATCAGATTATACAACAAAATAATTATACAAATTTGTGTCTTAAATTTTTTTTTGAAAATCTTCAAGAAATGAATAATAAAATTGAAAAGGTTTTAGGTAACCAAGAAAAAGAGATAGGAGAGTCAAGTAATATAAAACCTCCTGAGCCTGAGTCAGTGATATTAGCTAAAGCTACTATTCAGCCTCCTCCTGACATGGAGAATTATAGAATAAAACCTGAAGAGGAACTTAAGTCTATGGATGACTTAATTGAAATTATAAAAGAAAAATTTTCTAATGTCCAAATTAATGTTTTGAGTGATATGGAAAACATGGATGATAAAACTTTTGAAGCTTATGTTACTGATTCCATAAATAAATTTGGAAAGAGTAAAAAACATAAGAGTTATGATAATTATAATAATAAATATTCTGATAGACCTAGACAAAGATTATATTATTATCCTAGGCCTACTCCTCAAGATGTTCTTCATGAGGAACAAGAATTAGAAATAAATAATTCTTATAATGGGAAAGCCATTTATGAATGGAATTTAGATGGTTATACTGATAGGCAAGTTTATACTATGACACATAGAATGTTGATGTTAAAAACAATCAAAATACTGATGAAGTAGTCTGTAAAATGATAACTGCAGGCTTTATAGGTCAGTTAAAAGGATGGTGGGATAATTATATAGGTGATAAGCAAGAACAAATTTATAAACACTCTAGACAAGAAGGTGATAAACAAGTTTTTGATGCTGTTTACACTTTAATTATAACTATTATAGAACATTTTACTGGTAGATAGTCTGATAATTCTGAAACCATAAGAACCTTGTTAAATGGTCTTAAATGTCATACTTTAACCTCGTTTATATGGTATAAGGATGTTTTTTTAAGCAGAGTTTATGAGCTCCCAGAGAATAACAGTTCTCATTGGAAGTCTAAGTTTATTGATGGTCTTCCGTCCTTATTTGCTGAAAGATTGAGGAAAATTCTTAGGGGTAATAATATTCAAATCCCTTATGATAATTACACTTATGGTAGATTAATAGGAGTCTGTGTTCAAGAAGGTTTAGCCTTATGCAATGAACTAAAATTAAACCAACAAATTAAAAAACAAAGTCTAACTGAAAAAAGACAGTTAGGAGAATTTTGTGAACAATTTGGTATGGATTGTACCAAAGATAAGAATTTTGATAACGAAAAATATTATAAAAAATATAGAAAAGCTAAAAAGGAAAAATATTTCCAGAAAAGAAGAGAAAAAAGAGAAAGAAGAAAAACCCAAAGAAAAGAAAAATGGGTTCATACTTGTTATATATGCAAGAAGAAAGGTCATAAGGCTAATGAATGTAGCCAAAGAAAAATTGTAAAAAAGAAAATTAATAGTCTTGATATAGAAGAAGATGTCAAAAATGAATTATATAAATTTTTTTATTCTGAAGAATCCTCTGATTATAGTAAAGAGGAGAGTTCTTGTTCTGATAATTGTCAAGAAAATTGCTGTAATAAAATTGTTTCTGATAATGAGATGATTTATAAAGTTATGTCTCAATTTCAGGATAATGATCTTAGTAATAATGAGATCAATGTTATAGACAGTAATATTTTGGGAAATGTTTTAAATAAAATCAAAAGTCCAGAAGAAAAATTAAAAATTCTTCAAATGATATACAAAAATGAAGAACTTCATAATAAAGAAGTTCAAAGAGATATAGAGGAGTCTGAAGGTCCCTATTCCATGAAATATGTTCATAATATATTAAATAATAGAAAAAATAATTCTTCTACTTCAGAAGATTTAAAAATAGAAATTAGCAATTTAAAACAAGATATTTTTTATTTAAAAAATAAAAATTCTAGTTTTGAAAAAAGAATTATAAATCTTGAAAGGAAAATTATAGAAGAGACAGAGACATTTTATAGACCTTCTAATTTTGAAATAGGAGAAACATCTTATAAACCTTCATCTCCTATTAATAGTCCTACTAATAATACTAATTATGATCAGGAGTATCCTCCTTTAATTCCTCCTTTAGTTCTCCAGAAAAACAAGGGAGAAGAATATATTAATAAAATAGAAAAAATTATTTCTCAAAAATGGTTAGTTAAAGTTACCTTATTAATACAAAACACTTTTAAAAAGAATTTTGTTGCTCTGATTGATTCAGGAGCAGATTTAAATTGTTTAAGAGAAGGATTGATTCCTACAAAATATTTTGAAAAAACAACTCATATTCTTAAAGCAGCAAATAGGGAAGATATGGGAGTTAAATATAAAATTCCTAATGCAAAGGTTTGTAATAATGGAGAATGTGTTCCTTTATCATTTGTTCTTGTTAAAAATATAACAAATGAAGTCATATTAGGAACTCTGTTCCTTTCAAAAAAATTTCCTTTAAAAGAAGTTAATAAAAAAGGATTTAAAGCTTTTTATAATAATAAGGAATTATATTTTGAGTTTATAACTCAACCTTTTGAAAAATACTTAAATGAGTTTCTTATACAAGCAAAGACTAATCAGATAAATTTTCTTAAAGAAGAAATTAATATTCATATGATTGAGGATAAATTAAAAATCCCAAGTTAATATTAAAAATTGAAACTATAAAAAATCAATTTAATATAGAAATATGTAATGATCATCCGAATGCTTTTTGGAATAGAAAACAACATATTGTTTCTCTGCCTTATGAAGATAATTTTATAGAAGGCAATATTCCAACCAAAGCAAGACCTTGTCAGATGAACTCTGAATATTTAGAGTTTTGTAAAAAGGAGATTGAGTCTCTTCAACAAAAAGGATTAATATGTCCTTCAAAATCTCCATGGTCATGTACTGCTTTTTATGTTAATAAACATTCTGAAATTGAAAGAGGTGTTCCAAGATTGGTAATAAATTATAAACCTCTAAATAAAGTATTAAAATGGATTAGATATCCAATTCCTAATAAAAATGATTTATTAGATAGATTATATGATGCTTTAATATTTTCAAAATTTGATTTAAAATCTGGATATTGGCAGATTCAAATTGATAAAAAAGATAGATATCAAACTGCTTTTAATGTTCCTTTTGGGCAATATGAATGGAATGTTATGCCTTTTGGCCTAAAGAATGCCCCTTCAGAATTCCAAAAAATCATGAATGAAATATTCATTCCTTTTTCAAATTTTATAATTGTTTATATAGATGATATCTTAGTATTTTCAAAAAATATTGAAACCCATTTTAAACATCTTGATATATTTAAAACTATTATTATAAAAAACGGATTGGTTATTTCTAGTCCAAAGATGATGTTATTTCAAACAATCATCAGATTTTTAGGTCATATTATAGAAAAGGGAAAAATTGTTCCTATTAATAGAAGTATAGAGTTTGCTTCTAAATTTCCTGATAAAACTCAACTTCAAAGATTTTTAGGGAGTTTAAATTATATAGCTCCTTATTATCATGATTTAGCTAAAGATTCTTCTATTTTATATGATAGGTTAAAAAAGTGTCCTAAGCCTTGGGATGAAAATCATACTCAAGCTGTCATAAAAATAAAAAAGAAAGTCTTAGGTCTTCCTTGTATGACTATTGCTAATCCAAATTGGGGAAAAGTTATAGAAACAAATGCCTCAGAAATAGGTTATGGGGGAATATTAAAACAAATTTCTCCTCAAACAAAACAAGAATATCTTGTTAGGTTTCATTCAGGAAAATGGCTTGAAAGCCAGAAGAAATATGCTACTATTGCAAAAGAAATTTTAGCAATATTAAAATGTGTTCTAAAGTTTCAAGATGATTTATATAACCAAAAGTTTATAATAAAAAATGATTGCCAAGCAGCTAAATTTATGTTTCAAACATGATTTTTCAAAACAAATGTTTGCTAGATGGCAATCTCAATTAGCTCCTTTTGATTTTGAAATACAATATAAAAAAGGAGAAGAAAATAGTCTTCCATATTTTTTGACTAGAGAGTATTTGAAGATAATATCTACTGTTTAATTGGCAGGTGTTTTAATGACAAAGGCAAAAGGACCCCTGAAAACAGTTTTTAATAATATCCAGATGGAAAAAGATGATTATAATATTTTGAAAAGAATAACAATTATAAGAATTTATAACTTAATGAATGATTATAATAATCCTGATAGTCTTAAAGAGCTTTCAGAAGCGTATATTATTCTAAATGATATCAAGAATAAAATAAGGGTTCTTGAGGAAAATGAGAAAATAATCTCATCAGCCTGATTTTTTTACTTTCGGGTATGATTCCTCATAATAGAGGAAAACAACCTTTTCCCAATTATAGGGGAAGAGGAAGAGGCCAAGATTTAGTCTTGGTTCAACAAGGAAGTAGGAGGCTCATAGCCTCTGATATTGCTTATGGCAGTTCCATTAATAATATGAGAATTCAAATAAGTCCCAATAATCCATCATATGAAAAGATCATGGCTATTATAAAAGCCTAGGAAGAGGAACAAGCCTCAAAGGCTCCCTCTTATGCTCATATAGCACAGGAAGATGATGAAGAGTCTTGGGTTATATCCGATAGACAAAAGAAAATAATTCTTCTAAATCAAGAAGACAAAAAGTTTTTTGATGATCCTTGGTTTCTAATGCAAAAATATTTAGAACCAGCACCATATGATGCTACTTCTTATAAACCAAGGCAATATTATGAGAGCATTATACAAGTATTTGAGTCTGCTGAACTAAGACATTTTTATCCAGCAGATAAAATCAAAAGTTCATTCAATTTTAGTAAATTTTTTATAAAAACTCTTTTATCTCCTCAAAAATGGGGATTAAGTACTTTAAATGAAAAGGAATTTATAAATTCCAATAAACAAACTTATAAATACAATTACTGGGATTATATTCAAAGTTTTGAAAAATGTTTGTTTTATGAAAATCCCAGCAAAAAACACTCATGGTTCATAAAAGTGAGTGACAAGATTTATAAAGATGGAATTCCAAGTTGGTTCCAAAAATGGTTCGTTTTATATGGTCCATCGGTTCAAATTCTTCCTGAACCATTCAAAGGTCTCTACCAAGAATGGGTAGCAGTTTCTCCAGACCTTATAGAAGCTGAGTATAATAAGACTTGGTTTGAGGGAATAGCCTCAATGTACTTTTTTATAGAATTTTCCATTCCATGGATTTGGAGATGGAAACCCACAACAGGTCATACCCTGCGGGATAATATTCCCTGTTTAAAAAGAACTTCTTATACAAAGTTCTGGTAAAAAATGATAAGAGTTAATAACTCTACAAAAGAATTGGAAGGTCAAGACACCATAAATTTGATCACCAATAAAACTAAGTATTATAAAACTCAAATTGATAAAAGACAACACAGACAGCTTCCAAGCCCTTTGAACAGATGTCGAGAAGGATTCAAGATAAGCAAGCAGTCTCCATAGCCTCAAAGGCTGAAATTCTGGAATTATACAAAGAAGAAATGAAGAAGGAGTTAAAAAAGTTTTTTGAATCAACTACTGAAAGCTCCTCCAAAGCAATGTCAATCTCATCCACTAGCCAAGAAGATGAGAACCGTTTCTCATGTTTAGCAGGAGAATCTCAACCGATAGAAGATATTCCAGAAATAAAACTGGATGATGATCTAGAAGCATATCTTAAGACAGTGGTAAAAGAATTTACCCCAAAGAAAGAATCCAAAGATGAGGTGAAAAAAGATTGATAATTGAGCCGACACAAGGACCCCACTCATAATGGGAATCTTTGAAAGCTGAAAAAAGCAAGCCATGATACACGGCATTTTGGGCAATCATAGAGCCCCTTTTGCTTTTGGGCAATTATAGAGTCCACTTTACTTTTGCCTTTTCTTTTCCTTTGTCTGATCTTCTTTTTTGTTTTGTTTGTTTCCGTTCTCCTTATGTTATATATAGGGCTAGTTAGTAATGAAGGAGGCATGCAATCTTTTGCCCCTTTCTTCTCTCTCTAATATTTCTGCACTTGTAAAATATTTGAAGTTTGAATAAAATCTTTCAACTTTGAAGATCTCTCTGGTGTTCATCAGTAAGCATTTAATTTTGTTTTCTTTTAAATTATCATGATGGGCTAAAGCCCTTAAAGTATTGAAACATGGCTCGATAACATCTTTTGATAACATGGTTATTTTATTATAAAAAGGGTTTTCTAAATGGTTAAAACATTAACTGGCAGGGTTGAAATTCTAAACTGACAATTGATTAACTAAGGGAGACACTGTTCAGGTTTATCCCGTTTTTATGATTGATTAAAGGGAGTTTTGTGGGACTCATCTGCCTTAAAAGATTAATTTGACGGTTTAAATTTTATAAAATTATCTACCTAAGTTTATTGACGGTTTTATGTTTTGTAAAACAATCACTATATATATATATATATATATATATATATATATATATATATATATAGGGGAATGTTCAAATGAAAACCACTAGTTATTGTGAAAACTCGAAAACAAATTAAAAAAGCAAAAAAAAACATACCAATTTTTTTTTTTTGCATTCCAATTTTCGCCACTTTTTATATATAAAAAAATTTGTAGTGCACATATGTAATATTACACATGTGTACTACAATTTTTTTTTTCTTTTTTTTTGAAAAAAAAATTATATAAAAAAACATGTGATTTTTATAAAAAAATTGTAAAAAAAATTTTTTTGTCTGTTTTTTAGGCTTCTTTTAGTTAGATTTCGAGTTTTCACAATAAAAGTGGTTTTCATTTGAACTATCCCCTATATATATATATATAGGGAGGAGCTCATGCGAGAACCACCCTTATTGTGAGAACCGCGAGAACCAATGTGAACACAACCTAAAATAGCTAAAAAAACCTAAAAAAAACTAACCCCCACCCCCCCCCAAAAAAAAAAACCTAACCCCTCCCCCCAAGCTAAATGCTAAAAACTAAAACCTCCAAAAAACCTAAAAAAACCCTAACCCCCCACCCCCCCCCCCCCAAAAAAAACCTAAACCCCCCTCCCCACCCCCCAAAAACCTAACCCCCCCCCCCCCACCCCCACCCCAAGCTAAAATGCTAAAAACTAAACCCCCAAAAAACCTAAAAAAATCTAAAAAAATAAAAAAAAAATCTAAATTTTTTTTAATATTTTTTATGTTAAAATCGCTACTTTTAGAAGCCAAAAAAAAATTTTTTTGCTTCGTAAAGTAGCGATTTTTTTATAAAAAATATTAAAAAAAAATTGTGTGATTTTTAGCTATTTTTAGGCATTTTTGGTTGTGTTCACATTGGTTCTCGCGGTTCTCACAATAAGAGGTGGTTCTCGCATGATCTTCTCCCTATATATATATATATATATATATATATATAGGTAAAGAGTACGGTACAAATCTCCTTATCGTACATTACGTACGCTACAATCTCAGCCGTCCGATCATCTTCCTGCATTGAATTCGCATGTTGTTTTTTGTACCACATGCGAAATAGGTACAAAAAAACAACATGCTATTTCATCAAAATTAACACATGCGAAATTGGTACAAAAAACAACATGCGAATTCATCAAAAATTATCACATGCGAAATTGTTATAAAAAAAACAACATGCTATTTCATCAAAATTATCACATGCGAAATTGGTACAAAAAAACAACATGCGAATTCATCAAAAAATATCACATGCGAAATTGTTATAAAAAAAACAACATGCGATTTTAAAATGTGGGAAGATGATCTGACGGCTGAGATTGTAGCGTACGTAATGTACGATAAGGGCATTTGTATGATAACCGGCCTCTATATATATATATATATATATATATATATATATATGAAAAGGTTCATTGGAAAACACTAAAAAATTTGTGAACCGGGGAACACTCTTAAAAATTATATTTAACATGTTAAAAATTATTTTTTTTTCTAATTATTTTTTGCCGCTTTTTCTTATAAATACATGTAGAAACAATTTTAATAAAATAAATCAAAAACCAAAAATATAAAAAAATGTTTAAAAAACAGTTAAAAATACATATCTTATAAAATAAAATTAACATGATAAAAATCAACTTTTTAAATTTTTTTCTGCTCTTTTCCTTATAAAAATGGGTAAAAACTATTCGAAACAAAATAATAATTTTTGTAATAAATAGCCTTTTTATAACTATTTTTTTATATTTTTAGTTTTGGATTTTTTTATTAAAAATGCTTCTAAAATTATTTACAAGGAGAAGTGCCGAATTTTTTAAAAAAATTTGATTTTTAACATGTTAAGTTAAATTTTTAAAAGTGTTGTCAAATTTTTAAAAGTGTTCCTCGGTTCCCCACTTTTTTAGTGTTCTCCAATGTACCTCACACTATATGTGTGTGTGTGTGTGTATAGGGTCAGGATTTAGAGAAAACGGTTGAAAGTGTGAGAACGGTGAGAACGCTTATGGGTCGTCCGATCAAAACAATCCATGGACTAGATTGCGCGGTGTTGTTTTTGTAAATAACATCAATTTTATTATGTGGGACGTGCTTCATTAAGAGTAAAAGGGTCTTTTACCGCTCAAATTTAAAACGCCGTCAAATGATAACACGCCATTAAAAACAAAACGCCAAAAATTAGTGATAAAACGCTTTGGATATTACAGGAAGAGGAAACAACACAGTAACTGAATTTCAGTTATTAACATTTATTAAAAGAAATTCCCTCCTAAATTACACGCCAAAAACATCACTATATAAATGACGTAAAACATCGCTTCCATAATCACTTCAATCTATCCATTTCTGCAAAAAACATCTTTAACCAAAAACGCCAACTTAACCAAAATGCCAAAAATGGCAACAATCGTTTTGTGGAGATACACTCTGGCAATCAGGCGATTCGTCCTATGTTTTGACAACAGAAGGAGGGTGTATGTTAAGACGGTTAAGGCAATTTTGAAGATGGAAGAAGAGGTACAGAGGGGTATCTTATCCCTTGGCATCGCTCTGGACAACGAATGCCATGAAACACATATGCTTATGAAAGCATTAACCAGGAAATTTGGACCAATCAAAGCAGATGTGAAGCTGGACCCTGTCATGACATCAAGACGTTTTGATGATGAAACAGACATGGTGACCGTTATATACAACAGCGGAGAACAGGAAGTCTATTGGCTTAAAAACATCATGACAAAGCAGGGGCTTGGTTTCATGGAAGAATTGCATAACCCCACTTGTTTGAACACAGAAATGGACTTAAAATTGGTGTTAATGCAAGACTTGTTCAAGTGGAGGCTTCAGAATCTTCAGGAACAAGAAGCCGATGAAGGTGAAGGTGATGATATGGATGAAGATCCAGATGAAGATTCCGAGGAAGAAGATGACGCAAGTGATGGATACTTTTTGTATAAAGTACCTTCTGACGAAGGGTTTTAATTTTTTTTCTTCTGTGTAATCTTCTTTTTTTTAAGATAATTAAATGATATATTTCTCTCTTTATTTGCAAAATGCCGAAAAAAAACTAAAAAAGGTTATTGCTTACAAAACGACATAAATAACAAAAAATATTTTTCCTGCTTAATATTTTATTTTCTCTGTTATTGTATTTTGTCATCTTAGTCTGCACAACGCCATTTAAACGCCATTTAAAAAAACGCCAAAACGTAGAAAATGGGACGTCTATCACCTATAAACTGATAAAGCTGATCAAAATAGTAAATACAAAAATAGTAACTGAAAAGACGGTTACTTTATTACTATCATTTATTACAATAAAAAATACCGCCTAAACTACGCGCAAAATTAACTCATATAAGAGAGGGGTCTATACATAATGAATTGATCACACCCAGAAAAACAAACGCCATATCCTCTAAAAACCACTCTCTTTAAAACTCCAAAAAAATGTTAGTTAAAATAACCACAAATGGCAAAGCTTTCACTGAATGGATTCTTCTCTTGAGGGGGTTATCTCAATAATATTTTGCTGAATGAGATGGACAAATATTCAAGAAAAAGAGATTGATGACAGTGATATGCCATCATGTGAGCTTTGTTCTTGACGAATATCGGCATGGAACAAAGGGATCAACACAATTGTAAAATGCTATTTTGGACTCCATTATTACAAATAGTATCAAGCAAGAGTTAATCTTCAATGACATGTCATCAAACAAGAATATCACACCAAAAAACAGGATGCCACTAAGCAGCTTTGTCTGAAAAAGACAGGGTTTATGTAGCAAAGTTGGTATCTAGCTAAGATATTCAAAAGGTTCAAAACGCCAAAACAAATTCAAGAAGAAGGAGCTGATGACAGTGAAGATTCGGAAGAGAAATTATATTACCATTTTTAACTTTTTTTTCTTTTTCATTTTATATTGTTATTAAGTTATGTATTGTTTGGTTATCTAATTCTCTACAAATAAAATACATTATTATATAAAATGCCAAAAACTATAAACACCAAAACGCTAGTAGTATGAAAACTGTGAGAACGGGTGCTGGCAAAGCACATTGTCAAATGTATTAAACGCCAAAAAATTCACTAAACGCCAAAAAAACATTCGGTCTTATGTTATCTTATGAAAATATTAATGACTCGTAGTAAATTATTATACAAAACGCCACAAAAACGCAAAAAAAAAAAAATTGACCAGAAAACGATATAACGCCAAAAAATTATCTATGTGGCACAAAAACAATTAATTCAACGCCAAAAAGTTTAATAAATACAATTAACGCCAAAAAAATCTTAGAGGCCAGAAAATGTTATAGATCGTTGGGAAAATAAAAGAAGATTGATAAGACAAAAAATCTCTCGGACCCTGATCATGTCCCGCGCCACGTGTTGGGCCAGAATGCGTTCTCACCGTTCTCACACGTTTGGGCGTTTTCTCCTGTTCCCGTTTCGATAAATATATATGTATATATATATAGGGGATCGCTAAAACGAAAACCACCCTAGTTGTAATAACCGAGAGAACCACTTTACAACCATTAGATCTTCAAGATAGATGGAGAAGATTAAAAGTAGTAAACAATATTAATTATTTTTTGTCTTATTATGTCCTTAATATTTTAATGCAAAAGGGCAGTTTAGTAAAAATACTATTTTTTTGTCTTTTTGTCTTTATTATTTTTTATTACTTTTTTATTATTAAATTAGTTTTTATTATTTAAACAAAATTATTTTATTAAAAGTATTTAAATTCAGTTTTTTTAACAGATTTTTTAAACTTTTTACGTTAAACTTTTTACGTTTTACGTTAAACTTTTTACATTTTACATTAACCGTTAAACTTTTTATGTTTTACGTTTTTTGTTAAACTTTTTACGTTTTACGTTAAACTTTTTACATTTTACGTTTTACGTTTTTACGTTAAACTTTTTACGTTTTGCGTTAAAAAACTTTACGTTTTACGTTAAAAAGTTTATGTTTTACGTTAAAAAGTTTACGGTTTTAACTTTTACGTTAAAAATTTTACATTCTACGTTAAAATATTTACGTTTTACGTTAAAAAGTTTACGGTTTTAATTTTTTTTTCAACAACTTTTTTACACAAAACGAACGCACCCAGAAAATCGTAACTCGGTAGGTGTCTCAGATAGATTGCTATCAACATTGACGCCTAAAAAAACACACATACACACACAACAAACAAAAATCAAAAGTTTTCAATAATCTTGAAAAAAAAAACAGGGTTTTGGCTCAGATTTTTCAATAATCAGAGTTGACCGAGTCGGCTCAGTTTGACCGAGTCGACCCGAACCCATTGACGAGTTGACTAACTTTGACTGTTGACTTGAGCCGTTGACCCGAACTGATATGTTGACCGAAGTTTGACTAGACCTGAGGCTTGAACCTTGAACCGAATCTATTGAATCGAGAACCCGAACCAAACTTAAAACCCGAAACTCCCGAACCTGCTGAGCCGAAACGCGGGACGTAACCCGAACCAAGCTTTGACCCGTGCCTGCTGTCGACCGAACCCCAAACCAACCTGACCCGCTTGAACTATAACTGAAACCACGAGACCCGAGATAAATCCTGAAACATAACAAACCCGAATTAAAGCTCAGATCGACATACCTCCTTCAAACCCTAGAACACCACTCGCTGCCGATCATCTTCATCATCATCACATCACCCTCGTCGACGGTCGGAATCGTCGGGAACCCAAAAGAAAAAACACACATCACCTCGTTCCACTGTCGTCTCCGACTTTTGTCGAGAACCTGCCGCCTCGGCTGCCGTGAACGACGTTGGTTGTCGGTGACGTCGCTGGCGACGTCAGCTCTCCGACTCTCTCTATGTCCGGTCTCTCTCTCTGCCTCTCTTTCTGGTAGCCGCCGTCAGGAACGTCATCAAGGGGATGTCTTGCCGGTTAACCGACACCGTACATATGAAGAAGGGAGGTGAGGGGTGGCTGTTGCTGGTGGTTGTCGACAGAACAGAGAGTCTCTGGAATAGAAACTGGCACCACCAGTCGCCGATCAAAACGACGAGGGGGGGGGGGTGGGGGGTTGTCGACTGTGGGTGTTTAGAAGGGGAAGTTGAAATCAAAGATCTAATCTTCATTTGTTTGTGTGAGTGTTGTGTATGAAGTGTTGTGTGTATATGAGTTTGTATGTAATCAAAAGGGAGAGGAGAGTGAAAGTCTGTGTTTGAATTTTGAAGGAGAGAGACAATGAAACAGGAGAGTGAAGGTCTGTGTTTGAAATATGATGGTGAGGATCAGGGGAGATATGATAAAAAGAGGAGAGAGACAATGAAAGTCTTGAGACTTTTAAATGATCTGACAAGTGACAAGAGGATTAGACATTTTAGTCAAATGACTAAAATGCCCTTTAATGTGATTGGTGGAGAGTAATTCTCACGGTTCTTATAACTGGGGATGGTTTTCATTTTAGCGGCTCCCTATATATATATATATAGGGTCAGGATCATTTCAGAACCATAAATATTTACAGAACTCGCAGAACTCCTAATAAACAATCTTTTTATTTATATATTTTTTATGTTTAGGATAATTTTATCATTTATTATGTGTATTTTTACGATTACATACATGTTAAGAGTATTTTTATCATTTTTTATATGTAATTTTATAATTACACATATGTAAACTAGTTTTTTTACATATATGTAATTAGTTATGACACATATATATAATTTTGGCAATTAAACATATGTAAGCTACTTTTAACATGTATGTAATCAAAGAAATATATATAATAGATGATAAAAAGATCCTAAATACAAAAACTTATATATAAAATGATTGATTATTAGGAGTTCTGAAAGTTCTGTAGTTATTTAGAGTTCTGAAATGAACTCAACCTTATATATATATATATATATATATATATAGGGGGCGGCTAGAATGAGAACCACCCCGAGTTATGAGAACCGTGAGAACCACACCATCCGGGCCGCCGTTGACCAAATTTTTTTTTACAACTAGATGTGTGTATTATAAACACATTCGTAAAAAAAAAATTAAAAAAAAAGGCCGAGGGGGTAGTTTTTTACACCACAAGTTTGGTGTAAAAAAAAAAACAAAAAAAAAATAAAAACACCAAACTTGTGGTGTAAAAAACTACCCCCTCGGCCTTTTTTTAAATTTTTTTTTACGAATGTGTTTATGATAAACACATCTAGTTGTAAAAAAAAATTTTGGTCAACGGCGGCCCGGATGGTGTGGTTCTCGCGGTTCTCATAACTCGGGGTGGTTCTCATTCTAGCGGTCCCCTATATATATATATATATATATATATATATATATGGGTAAGATCAAATAAAAAGTTGAGATGAAATGCATGAAAAAAAAGATGAGTGCAAGGGTATCTTTGAAAAATCTTATTTGTTGATTTTCTCTATCTACATGCAAGGCACATGCATATTTTACCCTCGTTTTTTAAACGTTTATAACTTTTTTATACGACATTATTTTTTCATAAAAAATTATCATAAAATCGAGCGTATTTTTATCTTTAGTTTGAGTAACATAATGCTAAATAATATTTGACAACTAAAAAAACCCCAAATGTGTGTTGTATTTCTAAATTGTATTGCATATTTTGTACTGAAATTTTGTACTACATTTTTATACTAATTTTTTTTGCTCCATTTGGTTGTCTTAATTTTTTTGCTGAATTTTTGTGCTGCATTTTTTTGTACTAAATTCTTTTATGCTAGATTTGTTATACTAGATTTTTTTGTGCTGGTTTTTTTGTGTTATATTTTTTGTACTAGATTTTTGTGCTACGTCTTTTACTGGGTTTTTTGTGCTATATTTTTATTTTTTGTATTTTTGAGAAAACAAAAAGGATGTCGCATGTCATCTTCACACTCCTACATATAATGAGCAAAATGTTTTAGTACCATAATGTCATTCCTTTTTTAGTTGGGTGCCACATGTTATAATCACAATCTTTCCTAGGCTACTTAGGCAAAACTCACTTTTTAGTAGATCCTTCATATATATATAGGGTAAGGTTCATGCGAGAACCACCTTTATTACGAGAACCGCGAGAACCAATGTGAACACAACCTAAAATAGCTAAAAAACCTAACCCACACCCCCCCCCAAAAAAAAAAACCTAAACCCCCCACCCCAAAAAAAACCTAACCCCTCTCTCTCCCCCCCCCCCCAAAAAAAAAATAACCCCCCAAAAACCTAAACTCCCCACCCCCCAAAAACCTAAACTCCCCACCCCCCAAGTTAAAATGATAAAAACTAAACCTAAAAAAATAAAAAAAAAATCTAAAAAAATAAAAAAAAACACAAATTTTTTTTAATATTTTTAAGTTAAAATCGCTACTTTTACAAGCAAATTTTTTTTTTAAATTAAAAAAAAATTCTTTTTGGCTACTAAAAGTAGCGATTTTTTATAAAAAATATTAAAAAAAAATTTGTGTGTTTTTTTAGCTATTTTTAGATATTTTTGGTTGTGTTCACATTGTTTCTCGCGGTTCTCGCAATAAAGGGTGGTTCCTAACGGATCTTTGTCCTATATATGTATATATAGGTAGAGGATCCTGTACATTAATCTAAAAGTGTGAGAAGGGTGAGAAATATTATGGTGATGACATGTGTCCTCAATCTAAATTAACTCAAAAGGGAATACAAGTAATTTTCTTATTGATTTAATTAATTGATAACTTTCCATAACCGCCACCTTAATTATAGGAATGCGAATTAAGAATTATTCTACAAAGTTGTGTCATCCCGTTTAGAACTGTATAGTGTTATATGTTTTATATAGCGTTATATAATGTTACATAGTGTTATATGGTGTTATATAGTGCTATATAGTGTTTTTTTGGTGTTATATAGTGTTATATGATGGATGTATAGTGTTATATAGTGTTATATGGTGTTATATGGTATTATATGGTGTTACATAGTGTTATACGGTGTTATACGGTGTTATATGTTGTTATATAGTGTTATCAGATGGATGTATAGTGTTATATATTTCTTGTGGCAGTTACATATTTCTGGATTTTTTAGAATGTCCGAATTTTAAAATACGTTTAAAATTGAATCGCTAGATTTTAGGAGTGAATCGCTAGACTTTAGGAGTGAATCGTTAAAATTTAGGAGATGTTACCTAATTTGAAACATATACAAAGACACTATTACCCCTACAATTTTCAAATCCGTCCAAATAATTAAAACACAATTTATAATTTGGTCCCTATTGATCTCAACCATTAGATCAAAGATTTAATGGTTTAAAACACTTCTCACACTACTCACACTTATGAATTAATGTACACTAACCCTACCTTATATATATATATATGGTGAAGATCATGCGAGAACCACCTCTTATTGCGAGAACCGCGAAAACCAATGTGAACACAACCAAAAAAACCTAAAAATAGCTAAAAATCACACAATTTTTTTTAATATTTCTTATATAAAATCGCTACTTTTCGAAGCCAAAAAAAAAAAAAATTTTTTTGGCCACTAAAAGTAGCGATTTGAGCATAAAAAATATTAAAAAAAAATTTGTAGATTTTTTTGGTTTTTTGGTGGTTTAGTTTTTAGCATTTTAGCTTGGGGGGGGGGGGGGGTTAGGTTTTTTTAGGTTTTTTGGGGGTTTTAGTTTTTAGCATTTAGCTTGGTGGGGGGGGGGGGTTAGGTTTTTTTTTAAGTTTTTTTAGCTATTTTAGGTTGTGTTCACATTGGTTCTCGCGATTCTCGCAATAAGGGTGTTTTATATTATATTATATTATATTATATAAGATGTAAGATCAAATGAAAAATTCATTTTGCCTAAGTAAGATGAGAAATAATCTTAACCACTCATTTTTCAAATAAATTTAATATGAAAATATAGGAAAAAGAGGAGTATAAGAGTATCTTGGGAAAATCCTATTTGTTGAATTTTATCCTCCACATTCAAGATTTATAACTTTTTTATACGACATTATTTTTTCATAAAAACTTCACCATGAAATCGAGCCTCTTTTTATCTTTAATTTTACAACCGTATTGCTATATAAAATATGATGACTAAAAAACCCCACAAAAATATGTTTGTATTTCTATGTTGTATAACGTTTTTTGTGCTGTATTTTTGTACTGAATTTTTTTGTCTTAATTTTTTTCCTCAGTTTTTTATGCTGGATTTTTTGTACTATATTTTTTTGTACTGAATTTTTTGGTGCTATTTTTTTGTACTAGATTTTTTTGTGCTATACTTTTTTGTACTGGATTTTTTGTGCTATATTTTTTTGTACTGGATTTTTGTGCTGATTTTTTTTTGTATTTTTTAGAAAAAAGGTGTTGGCACATGTCATTTCACACTCTATTTATAAGGACTAAAATGTCATTCATTCCTACTTTTAAAGAGTCCCATGTGGCATCATCACAATCATTCTTAGGCTACTTACGCAAAATATACTTTTTAGTGGATCATTCTCCTGTTATATAATTTGAACTAGGTTAGAGCTCGCGTATACACGCGGTTTAATAAATGAAATATTTTGTTTTTTTCTGATTAAATAAAAATAAAATGAAAATTTATTCAATATTACAAAAAAAAAACTTGATATTATTAGTTCATATTACATTGAAATACACTTCAACATTCTCCCCGTTTGCTCATCTGAAAGTTTCCCCGTACACTTCTGCCCATCACACACAATATACACCTCCTCGGCAAGTAACACCTGCCTCCGACTCGTCTGCAAACATGCCCAATTCCTATACTTTATCTCATACCCATACACCTCTTTAAAATACTCCACGACCCTCAAACTCTCCCCAAACCGTAAATTCTCAACTGAATTGTCAAGTTTTCAACTTTATACATATTATAAATAATGAAATCATTAGAAATCGAAGATTCGGTTTAATTAAGGTTCTGTATTTTTTTTTGTGCTTCTGTTGTTGCAGGGCTTCGTTTAGCCTCTTGCTAAAGAGCCTTTTCTTTGTGTGTCAATAAAAATTTCCTCTTTGGCTGGAAAAAAAATATTAACTCTTTTGTCAACCACCCCTCATATTAATATTATTTTGATTTGTTAATTTACATCAATCAAAAGAAAACCACAAATAGAACTACACTACACTAATTGATCTAATAAAATTACAATTGAGCATGTATCAAATTACTTATGAAGTAAAATAAACACAAAAAAAAGTTTAATAATGAGACCTCCAATTAACAAAGGATCAAGATAATCAAATATGTGAAACAATAGCTTAAATACTTAAAGGAAGAATTACCAGAATAAGATGCTACATGTAAACTGAAACAATAGGATCCTTGATCCTTCTCCCTCTTAGGGTTTTCATTATATAGAAAACTACAATCCCATAATTTAGGGATAAATACAATGAATATGGAAACAATAATAAATACAAGATAATCTATACAAATATATTATCTATTACACTCCTGCAGTCGAAGCTGGAGGTGACCGAATGCTTAGACTGGATCGAAAGTCTTCAAACAGAACACGTGGCAAGCCTTTGGTGAAGATGTCAGCAACCTGATATCGAGAAGGAACATGATGTACGCGAACCTCACCCCGTTGAACCTTTTCACGTACGAAATGGATGTCAAGTTCAATATGCTTAGTGCGTTGATGTTGGACAGGATTCCCGGAAACATAAACGACACTAACATTGTCACAATAAACAAGTGTGGCGCGAGACAAGGGGCGCTGTAACTCCAGAAGAAGGTTGCGAAGCCAGCAAACTTCTACAACGACATTAGCCACACCTCAGTATTCAGCCTCAGCACTTGAACAAGAAATAGTGGCTTGTCATTTAGAGGACCAAGAGATAAGATTATCACCATAATAAACGCAATAGCCGCTAGTGGACCGACGAGTGTCAGGGCATCCGGCCCAATCAGCATCCGTATATGCGATCAATTGAGGGGATGTGGATGGGCCGAGCGTAAGACCAAAAGATGCAGTACCTTGGATGTAGAGAATAATACGTTTAACAGCATTCCAGTGATCCGTTTTCGGGGCATGCATGTGGATGTAGATTTGCTGTACAGCGTAGCTAATATCTATTCGAGTCAAAGTTAGGTACTGAAGAGCACTCGCTAGATTGCGGTATAATGTTGGGTCATGAAAATTTGTTCCAGCATTGGCTCTAAGTTTGGTATGCGTGTCAACCGGGGTATGAATGGGGTTGCAAGATGTCATGCCAGCTCGCTGAATAATTTCCTGAGCATATGCCTGTTGAGAGAGAAACATGGAATTCTTGTGACGCGTAACGGAGATACCATGGAAGAAGCTAAGAGGGCCGAGATCTTTCATGGCAAATTCCTTAGCGAGATGAGACATTAGAGTACCATGAAGTGTGTTTGAAGTTGTGACCAGCAAGATATCATCCACATATAAGAGAAGATAAGCAACCTATGAACCCTGATGAAAGGTGAATAGAGAAGCGTCACATTTACTTTGAGCAAACCCCAAGGTAAGAACATAGTCGGTAAAGCGTTGGTACCACGCCCGAGGTTCCTGTTTGAACCCATATAGGGACTTCTTGAGTCGACATACATGATCAGGAGAATTCTTGTCCCTGAACCCCATGGGTTGTGTGACAACCCGAGTTTTCAAGGTCATTACTCGACATTATACCCGTTGCAAGGTGTTTATATATATATATATATATATATATATATATATATAGGGGTGCATTATAAGTTGTTTATGTGGATATAAGTTTAGTGTTAATTAATAAAAGTTGTGAATCATTTATTTTAGATGAGACTTATCACTTACACTCTTTGTGCGACGAACTTGGAATCTTCGCCACAACACCCACCCGACGAACACACTCACCCAACGAACTTGGAGTGTTCGTCACACTAACCACTTCGACGAAAACCAGGCATTTTCGCCGTAATGGGCTTTTGGCCCATGTGGAGCCCAAAAGTGTTTAAACTATAAAAGCCCTGGGTACGCATAGTCTACGTAAACTGTTATTAGCGAAACCCTCGAGTCTCTCCCTATCCCTTGTGCGACGGCAGCCTTGAACACTCGAAGCCACTTACATCAATCGATTCATTGTTCCTCCTGTTTGGGTTAGTGATCAACCATTGATAATTATTTGATTGAAATCATTATGGACTATTTGTTTGGTATCATGTATTAACTATTATTGTGTAATGCTTATGATCATATGATTGGATGATGATTGATGAATAAGTAATTAGATCTTCGTGATTTTATCAGTTGTGGATGGTTCTGGTTGATGTGGAATATGTTGTTGCATACCGATCGTGTATTTTATGACTGTGATGGAAGTAGTCCTTGTGGTTATGTGATCATATATAATCTGTTGAGGATGATAAATTGATCGTGTTGTCATGATTGTAGTTGTAACATGTTTTAGAGATAGGATGAAACTGTTACTTGAATGGGTTCCAATGATGTTGACCTTATGATAAAAATGATGATATAATTATGTAACTGTTAGAATGTAATTAGGGTTCCTGTGTTACGAAACTGTTGATGATGATCATCATTACCCGACAAAAATCCTGCACCGAAGAAAACCTTTTACCTGACGAACTCTCATTTGACGAAATCCCATGTCGACGAAATCTCAAGTGTCCGTCGTGGTGTTTTCGTCGTAATCCGAGGTCGACGAAATCTAATGTTCGTCATGACCTTTTCGTCGTGACCCTGTGTCGACGAAATCTCATATTCGTTGTGAAGCTTATAGAGAACAGTAGCTTAGAATAGTTGTGTAAATTGCATGCATGACATTGAATGACTATATGATGACATCTGCTGTTAATAATTTTTCGTCATGTTCAAGTATTATGATTTGGGTCCTTACATACAGTACCCACCACTGTTACGTATTGGTATGGGCATGCATGCAAAGTGTGATAATGAATGAGTATATGTAAATTGTTGCCTGTTGATGACCTCAATTATGATTTGATTTCTTTGATCCATACACTTAACTGTTAACCATGACTAAGGAGCATATATGTAAACTGTGGATATGAATAAGTGTATAACTGTTATGTGATCATTACCTTGCATGCATTCTATGATTTTAACTTATGCGAAAACAATGCAAACATGAACTGATTATGTATACGTGCGTACCTTAGGCCGTGACTGATTAACTGGAAAACAAGTATTTAAGCATACCGAGCAAACCGAGGTGAGTTCACACTTTCCACAAGGCATGGGATTCCCAAGGCTTGGGAATGGGTAAAGGATTTAAACTGAAACTGCGTGGTCTCCTGGTTTGGAACACGTACACACCCTCTTTATTGAACGGTGACAACATGTGATAAGAAATTAATTGGAACCTACGTAATCTCCTAGTTTGGGGATTCCGTACACACCCTCTTTATTAATGGGTGACACACGGATACTAGACCAAAATCTCTATCATGAAGTCCCTCCTTTTATATCGACTTAATCGGCGGGCCAATGGCGAGCTGGTCATTAGTTAGATAACGCTATTTAGGTTTGACAAGCCTCACACCGTGCCGCAAAGAACGGGCGTGAACTAATGGATCTGGGCACTAGTCAATGATGATAGACATTGACGTCAGGGCACCAACTTACTTTAGTCAGTGGTCGATATGGTAACGGGTCTAGTGGTTCACATGGGGAAGCCCCCACTGGATATGGATATGTTTGGGAAACAGGGAAACTGGTTAACTTATGATTTACAAATGAACTCACGGTTTTAGAAACAACTTTTAAATGAACACCAACTATGAACTCGCTCAACTTTGTTGTTGACTCGTTGTTACATGCCTTGCAGGTCGTTAGGTGCTTATGGAGCTTGCACAGGGAGGAGTGGTCGTTGTGGGACATGGACTGTTGAGTTCCATGTTAAACATTTGAACTTTATGAACTTATTACTTATGTTTGGGTTTTGCATTTTATGCTTCCGCTGTTAACTTAAAGTTGGTTACTTTCTTTTGGACACCAATTCTATTGTGGTTGGTTTTACTTACTTAATTACGTTGTTCAATATGATTGGTGGCTTGATCCTGGTCAGTCACGCCTCCATGCGATAATACTCCGCTTGTGGATTTTGGGGGTGTGACAGATTGGTATCAGAGGCATTGGTTATAGTGATCTTGGTTTTAAAAAGGGAAAAGCTTTTGATAAAACCAGACTATAACCTGTACAGTGCTCAACGATCCACAACGACGCTTCGCTCCACGTGCAAGAATCGACACAATAGGTGATATGAATTAAGTTTATATTGCCTGTCTGCTAATTTATGTTGTGTATTGTTCATGGTATGCTTAGTCAACATAGCATCTGCTGTTTGAAACATTGTGTGCTTACTCTCTTCTGTCACTCCACACTTACGCATTGTCATGACACTTTTCTCACCCATGCTCTCTTTATTGTGAAGATCATGAGTGGACGTATCAACCTAACTCAAGCCCAGCTGACGGATTTAATCAATGAACAAGTTGCTGCAGCACTCGCAGCCGCTCAGGCAGGAGGTATAACCTGCCATTGCAACTTACTCTAGGATCTTTAAATCCTACTCTCGTGAACCAACACTCGTGTTTAATTTTGTCTCTTCTTACTCGCACAACAGGTCAACATGCTCAACCTCCTATGTGTACTTTCTGTTGATGCATTAATGTCTATCGCCTCCGTCAATTCAAACCGTAGCTGAAACTGTAGAAATCTAGGATGTTATTGTAATATTTAGATAGTTTTAGCAAGATGGCATTTTGGTAATTAATGAGAAATCTCATTAATTCCAAGGCCTATAAATAGGAGCCTTAGGTTTAAAGTTTAAGACTTTTGCTCATTTGGTGATTTAGGAGATTCAAGTCTAGAGAGAGAAAGTAATCTCTACGTGATTCTTGTATCGTACATGTCATATCTTTCAATAGATTCACGGTTCTAGTACGTTATTGTGTGTTCGGTCACGCACGTTCACGGATTCCGCACGTCGAACGTTCGTTACGCAATCGAACGGTGTCAAAACCGGTCCTACACTTTCAAAACTTTTATGGACTGCCGACCTACTACTTTCAGTGGCACTGAAGGAGCTGTAGGCCTCCTCCACTGGTTCGAGTAGCTCAAATCTGTCTTCGAGATGTGTGAATGCCCTGAGGCTCGTAGGGTGAAGTATGCTACTAGTACTCTCGAAGGTGTAGCACTCACGTGGTGGAACACTCAGGTCCAAATGCTGGGGTTGGCGGCTGCTAATGCCACCCTATGGAACGACTTCAAATATTTGATCAAGGAAGAGTACTGCAATCGTGATGACATCCATAAGCTGGAAGTAGAGTTCTACAACTTAAAGATGACGGGGTCGGAAATTGAAGCGTACACGAAAAGATCGAACAAACTGGCTATCTTGTGTCCTACTATGGTAGATCCTCCTATCAAGCGTATCGAGCTGTACCTCAAAGGTTTAGTGCCAGAGATCCAGAGTCATGTGACTGCAGCAAACCTCGCCACTATCCAGCAAGTTATTCATTTGGCTCATCGTCTCACTGATCAGGCAGTCGAACAGAACAAGCTGCCCAAGTGTATTGGTACTACTACAACTACTTCTGATGCCCCCAGCGACAACAAGCGCAAATGGGATGGAGTCTCAAGAAAGGGTTCAACATCAGCTCAGTCCCAATCTCAGCAGCGAAAGACTGATGACTACAATAGCCCTGGTCAACAATCTTCTGGTAGTCAAGGGCAGAGTGGGTACAAGGGGAACCACCCCAAATGCAATCGTTGTGGTTTCCATCATAGCGGACTGTGTGCTAAGGGCACTTGTCAGAGGTGTAACAAACCTGGCCATGCGGCCAAGGATTGCAGGAGCCTCTACCCTACAAATCAGCGATGACAGAAGCAGCAGCAAGCTCCACAGAATCAGCGTCAGCAGCAACAGCAGCAGTCGGGTAATAACAAAGGATGCTTTCAGTGTGGTGCCGAAGGCCACTTCAAAAGAGACTGTCCCCAGCTGAACCAGAGACAGAACAACAACAACAATCAGGGGAACAAAAACAATAATGGGGGAAACAATGATGGCAATGGTGCCAGGGGACGTGCGTTCGTGATTGGGCAGGGTGATGTAAGGAACGATCCCAACGTGGTGATGGGTAAGTTTCTTCTGGATGGCTTCTTTGTTACTGTTTTATTTGATTCGGGTGCTGATACTAGTTATGTGTCCCTAAAAGTTAGTCAAATACTTAAGCGTACCCCAACACTTTTGAACACCAAGCACATGGTAGAACTAGCAAACGGTAAAAGTCTTGAGCCCACACACATAGTTAAGGGTTGTAATCTCGTCCTAGCTGGCCATGCTTTCTCTATCAATCTTATCCCCATCATTCTTGGTAGTTTTGACATCGTTATTGGAATGGATTGGTTATCACATCATCGAGCAGAGATCCTTTGTAAGGAGAAGATCGTCCGCATTCCTCGTTCTGGTGAAGAACCTTTTGTGATTCATGGCGACAAGAGTGGTGCTGTTGTGGTTATCATTTCCTTCCTTAAGGCCCAGAAGTGTTTGCGAAAGGGCCACACTGCTATTTTAGCCCTCGTTACTGACACCTCAAAGAAAGATAAGAAGATAGAAGATATTCCGATTGTGCGCGATTTTCCCGAGGAATTTCCTGAGGAATTACCTGGTCTTCCGCCTCATCGTCAGGTTGAGTTTCAAATCGAGCTAGCTCTCGGAGCAGCACCCATAGCTCGAGCACTTTATCGTTTAGCTCCATCAGAACTCGAAGAACTGTCCATGCAACTACAAGAGCTCTTGGATAAGGTTTTTATTCGTCCTAGCTCTTCGCCTTGGGGAGCTCCAGTATTATTTGTGAAAAAGAAAGACGGTACCTTCAGAATGTGTATTGACTACCGCGAACTCAACAAGGTGACCGTGAAGAATCGCTATCCTCTTCCACGCATTGATGACTTATTCGACCAGTTGCAAGGGTCAAGTTTCTACTCAAAGATTGACCTGAGGTCAGGCTACCATCAACTGAGAGTCCGAGTCGAGGATATCTCTAAGACAGCATTCAGGACTCGTTATGGGCATTACAAATTTCTGGTTATGCCTTTTGGATTGACAAACGCACCTGCGGTCTTCATGGATCTTATGAACAGAGTGTGCAAGCCTTACCTGGATAAGTTTGTTATTATATTCATCGACGACATCCTGATATATTTGAAGAGTCAGGAGGAACACAAGCAACACCTGAGGCTTATTTTGGAACTCCTTCGAACAGAGCAGTTGTATGCTAAATTCTCGAAATGTGACTTTTGGCTTCGCGAAGTCTACTTCCTAGGCCACGTGGTAAACAAGGACGGGATTCATGTTGATCCGTCCAAGGTAGACTCGATCAAGAATTGGCCTGCACCTCGTACACCAACAGAAATCTGCCAATTCTTGGGTTTAGCGGGCTACTACAGAAGGTTTATCAAGGATTTCTCCAAGATTGCACAACCTCTAACTTCACTAACTCAGAAGGGTGTCACCTATCGTTGGAGTGATGCCCAGGAGTCCACGTTTCAGCACTTAAAGAATAGACTTTTTAGCTCACCTATTCTCTCTTTGCCTGAAGGCACAGACGATTTCGTGGTCTATTGCGACACGTCGATCCAAGGACTGGGTTGTGTGTTGATGCAACGTGAGAAAGTCATTGCTTACGCATCACGCTAGCTTAAGGTCCACGAAAGAAATTACACTACACACGATCTGGAGCTTGGAGCTGTTGTTTTCGCACTTAAGATATGGAGACATTACCTGTACAGTACCAAGTGCACCATTTACACCGATCACAGGAGTCTCGAGCATATCTTCAAGCAAAAGGAGTTAAACATGCGACAACGTCGGTGGGTCGAACTTCCGAATGATTATGAATGCACCATCAAATACCATCCGGGCAAGGCCAATGTTGTGGCCGACGCCCTCAGTCGAAAGGAGACTACACCTAAGCGAGTGCGTGCGTTACAACTTACCATCCAATCTAGTCTTCCTACTCAGATACGAGATGCTCAGGTTGAAGCATTGAAGGTAGAGAATATCAGGGTTGAGTCCCTACGAGGATCGAGGAAACGGTTAGAACGAAAGGAAGACGACGCCTACTATGTAACCGGGCGCATCTGGGTTCCACTTTAAGGAAATTTACGCGAACTTGTGATGGATGAAGCACATAAGTCACGTTATTCAGTACATCCTGGTTTGGATAAGATGTACCATGACCTAAAGACTACATACTGGTGGCCTAGCATGAAAGCCAACATTGCAACTTACGTCAGCAAATGTTTGACTTGTGCGAGAGTCAAGATTGAATATCAGAAACCATCCAGCCTACTTCAACAACTAGAGATACCGGCATGGAAATGGGAGCAGATTTCCATGGATTTCGTTACTGGTCTGCCTAGATCTCAACGCGGAAACGATACTATTTGGGTGATAGTGGATCGATTGACTAAGTCTGCGCACTTTTTGGCTATCAAAGAAACAGATAAATTTTCTACTTTAGCAGACGTTTACTTAAAGGAAGTGGTTTCGAGGCACGGGGTGCCAACCTCTATTATTTCCGATCGAGATGTATGTTTTACTTCTGAGTTGTGGCAAGATATGCACAAGTCCTTTGGCTCATGTTTAGACATGAGCACCACTTATCATCCACAGATGGATGGGCAGTCTGAGCGCACCATCCAAACCCTTGAAGACATGCTTCGAGCGTGTGTAATCGATTTTGGCAATGGTTGGGAAAGACACCTCCCTTTGGTGGAGTTTTTGTATAACAGCAGTTACCACAGCAGCATCCAGGCTGCTCCGTTTAAGGCATTATACGGACGTAAATGCCGATCACCTCTTTGTTGGGCAGAGGTTGGCGACAGCCAAATCACGGGTCCAGAACTTGTAGTAGACACGACATAAAAGATTGCTCAGATACGACAATGAATGGCGGCAGCTCGTGATCGTCATAAAAGTTATGCTGATAAGCGTAGGAAACCTCTAGAATTCCAGGTCGGGGACCGGGTTCTACTTAAAGTCTCAGCCTGGAAGGGTGTGGTTCGTTTTGGTAAACGAGGCAGGCTAAACCCACGTTATGTTGGACCTTTCGAAATCATTGAACGAATCGGCAAGGCCACTTATAGATTGAACCTACCTGAAGAGCTCAGTGGAGTTCACAACGTATTTCACGTGTCAAATCTGAAGAAATGTCTGTCAGATGAGACCCTCAGAGTTCCTTTGAAGGAGCTCACAATCGACGATCAGTTGCGATTCGTCGAGGAACCAGTAGAAATCACAAACCGAGACGTTATGATTCTCAAGCGCACCAGAATACCTCTTGTTCGAATTCGTTGGAACTCCCGTCATGGCCCACAGTTTACCAGGGAACGAGAAGACCAAATGAAACACAAGTATCCCCAGTTGTTCAAGAACAATGAAACCACTACTGAGGCTGAAGCTACTGCGGAATTTCGGGACGAAATTCCAAACCAACGGGGGGATGATGTGACACCCCAGGAATCCACGCAACCTATCTAGCTTCCTCAGTAACTACGTGCTAAATTTTGGGACGAAATTTCTTTCAAGTTCGGGATGATGTGACAACCCGAGTTTTCAAGGTCATTACTCGACATTATACTCATTGCAAAGTGTTTATATATATATATATATAGGGGTGCATTATACGTTGTTTATGTGGATATATGTTTAGTGTTAATTAATAAAAGTTGTGAATCATTTATTTTAGATGAGACTTATCACTTACACTCTTTGTGTGACGAACTTGGAATCTTCGCCACAACACCCACCCGACGAACACACTCACCCGACGAACTTGGAGTGTTCGTCACACTAACCACTTCGACGAAAACCAGGCATTTTCGCCGTAATGGGCTTTTGGCCCATGTGGAGCCCAAAAGTGTTTAAGCTATAAAAGCCCTGTGTACGCATAGTCTATGTAAACTGTTATTAGCGAAACCCTAGAGTCTCTCCCTATCCCTTGTGCGACAGCAGCCTTGAACACTCGAAGCCTCTTACATCGATCGATTCATTGTTCCTCCTGTTTGGGTTAGTGATCAACCATTGATAATTATTTGATTGAAATCATTATGGACTATTTGTTTGGTATCAAGTATTAACTGTTATTGTGTAATGCTTATGATCATATGATTGGATGATGATTGATGGATAAGTAATTAGATCTTCATGATTTTATCAGTTGTGGATGGTTCTGGTTGATGTGGAATATGTTGTTGCATGCCGATCGTGTATTTTATGACTGTGATGGAAGTAATCCTTGTGGTTATGTGATCATATATAATCTGTTGAGGATGATAAATTAATCGTATTGTCATGATTATAGTTTTAACATGTTTTAGAGATAGGATGAAACTGTTACTTGAATGGGTTCCAATGATGCTGACCTTATGATAAAAATGATGATATAATTATGTAACCGTTAGAATGTAATTAGGGTTCCTGTGTTACGAAACTGTTGATGATGATCATCATTACCTGACGAAAACCCTGCGCTGACGAAAACCTTTTACCTGACGAACTCTCATTTGACGAAATCCCATGTCGATGAAAGATCAAGTGTTCGTCGTGGTGTTTTCGTGGTAATCCCAGGTCAACGAAATCTAATGTTCGTCATGACCTTTTCTTCGTGACCCTGTGTCGACGAAATCTCATATTCGTCATGAAGCTTATAGAGAACAGTAGCTTAGAATAGTTGTGTAAATTGCATGCATGACATTGAATGACTATATGATGACATCTGCTGTTAATAATGTTTAGTCATGTTCAAGTATTATGATTTGAGTCCTTACATACAGTACCCACCACTGTTACATATTGGTATGGGCATGCATGCAAAGTGTGATAATGAATGAGTATATGTAAATTGTTGCCTGTTGATAACCTCAATTATGATTTGATTTCTTTGATCCATACACTTAACTGTTAACCATGACTAAGGAGCATATATGTAAACTGTGGATATGAATAAGTGTATAACTGTTATGTGTTCATTACCTTGCATGCATTCTATGATTTTAACTTATGCGAAAACAATGCGAACATGAACTGATTATGTATACGTGCATACCTTAGCCCTTGACTGATTAATTGGAAAACAAGTAGTTAAGCATACCGAGCAAACTGAGGTGAGTTCACACTTTCCACAAGGCAAGGGATTCCCAAGGGTTGGGAATGGGTAAAGGATTTAAACTGAAATGGCGTGGTCTCCTGGTTTGGAACACGTACATACCCTCTTTATTGAAGGGTGACAACATGTGATAAGAAATTGATTGGAACCTACGTAATCTCCTAGTTTGGGGATTTCATACACACCCTCTTTATTGAAGGGTGTCAACACGGATACTAGACCAAAATCTCTATCATGAAGTCCCTCCTTTTATATCGACTTAATCGCCGGGCCAATGGCGAGCGGGTCATTAGTTAGATAGCGCTATTTAGGTTTGACAAGCCTCACACCGTGCCGCAGAGGACAGGCGTGAACTAATGGATCTGGGCACTAGTCAATGATGATAGACAGTGACATCAGGGCACCAACTTACTTTTGTCAGTGGTTGATTTGGTAACGGGTCTAGTGGTTCACATGGGGAAGCCCCCACTGGATATGGATATATTTGGGAAACATGGAAACTGATTAACTTATGATTTACAAATGAACTCATGGTTTTAGAAACAACTTTTAAATGAACACCAACTGTAAACTCGCTCAACTTTGTTGCTAACTCGTTGTTACTTTTGCATAATTGGACGAGAAGGGCGGCCAAGGACACGCGTCATGACACTTCTACACGTGTCAGGCCTACGTGGGACACGTGGCGACCAAAGCCAGGTCGACCATCGTCGCGCCACGTGCCGGGACCATATGGGTCTGGCGCGCCACGCGAGGGTACCCAAAATTCAGGTATATAAGGGCAACAGTGGGACATGAATTCCTGCACCAGTTCGATCGAATTTTGACGAACTTACTCTCTCGTATCTTCGTTTCTTTTCACAACACCCCTAAACCTTAAAAACTCTGCTCGTTATCAGGGTAATAACTCTAATTACGGACACGGTACTACATCCGATTGGTTGAAACTGATCCAACGGATGTTTAAGTGCTGCCTGTATACGGCTATACTTTGTCATTCGTTGTAAGTTTTGATCTCATGATTATCATTAAAGTTGAATTGGGTTAATACGCTAATAAGAGTTCCATTGTATCTAGCATTAGAACTCATAATCAGGAAGTTGTTAAACTAGTATATCAAATTTAGCTATTAAGATAACTTAGCGGTTAAGAAAACTTAATAGCTAAGGAAAATTAACAGGAAAGGAAACTTAGCAGTTAAGTAAGCTAAGTAAGTTAATTATTCAGCTAGTTATGTTATTTAATTAATCAGCTAAGTAAATTACTTGATTAAACCGTTAAGATTAATTAATCGGTTAAGTAAGATTAATTAACCAGTTAAGTAAGATTAATTAAGTTAAGTAAGATTAATTAATCGGTTAAGCAAGATTAATTAAGCTAAGCAAGATTAATTAAGCTAAACAAGATTAATTAAGTTATGCATGATTAATTAAGCAAGATTAATTAAGCTAAGTAAAATTAATTAAATAAATTAAATACCTAGATAGATATACATGAAAATAAATATATATGAGATAGATAATATCAAAGGAAGGTGCTAGGAAGGTGTAAGAGGATATATAAGTAGGTAGGAAGCTTCCTAGAAAATATATAGGTAACTTCCTAGAAAAGCTATATGAAACTTCCTAGAAATTTCATATTTCCTACCTATAAATAGGAAGTTTAGGATTCATTTTTCTTTGCTCATTCCTTCTATTCTTCTCTCTATACGTTGGTGTTCTAACCAATAATCACCGATGCAATATTCTGTCCGATAGAATCGGGAACCAACTAACGAATGCCAAAGTGCTGTACTTTGTGAATTTCGTTAAACGAATGCCAAAGTGCTGTCTAAACAAGACTATACTTTGTGAATTTTGTTAAACGAATGCCAAAGTACTGTCTAAACAAGACTATACTTTGTGAATTTCGTTAAGGTTCTGATCTCGTGACCATCGTTAGGTTTGATGTGGTTTTACACTAATACGTATTCCACTTTGTTAAACTAAATGTTTAACTACCCGAAACTCTACACCATACTCTTACAATCAAAATAGATGCTTAATCATCAGAAGATTCAGAACCATAAAGTAGATGCTTAGAATCAAGATGCTTGTTTAATCAAGATTATATGCTAACAAGGTGAGTCATTCTCTTTTTACCAAATTGTTTCCAAAACCCTATTTATTTTTAAAGTTATAATTACAGGGATTAAGTCTTTGTAGTCTTCAATTACTGCCGGTATGTGGGGTTTTGTATACATTACTTGATACCCATCACCATTGGACAACGAGTTAGCCAATGGGTGATCTGACCATAGTCACAGAAATGAGTCGAGTGACAAATACCGATTTGGGGTAATTGGTTGATATAAACATTGTAATCGCCCTTAATACTGTAATTTATAACTATGTGTCGTTTTGTACAAAAATGAATGAACTCACTAGTATTTCCTGCTGACCAAACCTTTTTAAAACGCGTTTCAGGTAATGACAGTAGATTGGAATAAGAGTGATGATACGGCACCGAAAGGCTTAAAGAAGTGGCTAATTTTATCAATTGAATTAAATTAAGAAAACATGGTTTCATATATTCGGGTTTATCCCTTATTAAAGCTACCTCTGTAAAACATGGGTTTTATCCCATCTATTTAATAAATAAAATCCGGTGTTTTCTAAACTCTGATACTTTTCCTAACTCACGGTCCTGATGAATATTTCCGCTGCCATGTTTTTAAAATAACCACCGGTACCACTTGACTGCTCGCGGCTCTCGTCCAGGGCGTGGTCGGGGGTCATGACAGAGGTGGTATCAAAGCCACTGGTTTAAGCAAACGGGTCTTGTAATAATACCTAAACTTAAACGAAAGAGTTAGGAAATTGTTATTAACTAGTAGCAACAAGGATAGTATTTAGACTTGAACTTAAGAAAGATACCTTAGTATAAGCTTCGAGATAAGCTAATTACTTGCATAAATAAAGTGTGATGGGTGTTGGTGTGCCGTGAGGATGATAACTAGAACATTGCAAGTATGGTAAATAAGCGATAATACTTGGCCACTGTTATTTCTTATTTATTGGTACTACTTGGTTCTGGAATATGATCCGTCACGTGAATACTAATTTCCTTATTCCTTGATGAAAGCCTTAATAAAATATTCATTTTTTTAGAAAGATTTATTTATGGGAAATACCAATTACCTCTCTGTCAAGACTGTGTATGGTGTAGCAGACTCTCCAGCTTGTCCGGGTAAGATGGGGTTACCTCTCCGGCGAGAACCGGGTAAGATGGGGTATAGGATATGTCAAACAAGTGACATAATTCCCTAAATAGTATCATGACCTGTTGTCTGACTTGTCTTTGGAAATATGAATCTGTTAAATGCATTGACCTTATGAATGGTATGTATATTACAGTATGTGAAATATATGATTATATAGATATGTATATCTATAAGGAAATCCAAAAACCATAAGGATTAACAATTTAGAATAAAACACAAGCATGTGTGTCAATGATAATTCCAGATTTCTTTATTAGGAATCTCTTGTATACATCTATAATTCCGATACCGAGCATTATTTTGTTTGATCATCTGTCTCTTAACTCGTGCGACAAGGAGTATATGAACCCTTTATGTTGGGATGCCATCGAAAATATAAGAATTCCCTTTGCGTTAAACTTAGATTATTAACGCATTAGGAAACCTGTAGCTAAAGTTGTGCTCGACACTAAACGTCTCAAAACCTACGCTAATGAGAATAATTCTACTTTCTTTAAGAACTCTTACAAATATAATAGTGACCACGACTAGATGCACTTACAAAGACTCTTCATCTATAATCCTACTAAGATTACCAGTAACAAAAGAATTGCTTCAACACTACATGGGCTTAAAGGGCTGAAGTGTCATAACCATTAGTATATATGTTAAGAAAAATGAAGTAATGTATGCTTCAAAATTTAGACATTTAGATAGTGAGACCCGAGCTTCAAAACACATGGTCAAGACATATGCCATGAAATAGAGAGAACTGACAGAAAGGAAATTCTGCCTGCTTCATAAAAAGGAACAAATGGAAACGATGACTCCTGGAAGATTGCAAGCCAACCGGAGAAGTGACCACAAGGAGGCAAGACAGACCAGCCAAAAAAGTTCGTCTCTGTGAGGAAAGCTGCGAGTTATGCACGGAAGTAAGACATAGCGTATATGGTCTCGGAGTTCATCAACACTAGCGGCATGGAACTGAAAGAAATTCCGAACAACGTTTCACAGAGGATCTACTTAAACTATCACCCGATCATGAGAAGGAACTTAGAATTCATCCGAGACTAGCAACAACACCGATTGTTATATCCCAAAGTTAAGACTAATATAGTAGTTAATGCTTTAAGTCATAAGTTTCATAGGAAGCCGAATCAAGTACATGCTCTTAGATTAAATTGCGAATAGATTTAATGAAATAATTAAAGAGTACCCAAGAAACAGCAATCAAGGATGATGCTTACGGATTATAAAGGAATAATGAAGGAATCAGAAAAAGGAACTAATGGAAATTAGGAATTCATAAAGAATTCGGGTACCAATTCAAGGAAACCTGCAAGAAAAGAATTCTCAAAGAAGCCCATAGAACTAAGTATTTGATACATCGTGTAAGTAATATGAGGTATCAAGGTTTGAATTACTGATAAATAGAAATGAAAAAGGATGTAGCAAGTTATGTCTCTAAGTATTTAATCGAGTAGTAAGTTAAAGATGAGGATTAGAACCCTTTAGGTTTACCTCAACGACATCAGTATGGAAATGAGATTGATAATAATGGATATTGTTACCAAATTACCCAAAACAAGAAACGACACAATCTGGGTGATTATGGATCGACTAACCAAATCTGCTCAATCCCTACAAATGAAGGAAACCCTTTAGTATAAGACACTTAGTTAAGTTGTGTGGAGATAAAATAGTCTCATTACAAAGAATCCTGTTATCTATCAAGATAGTCATTTCACTTCTCATTTCTAGGAAAATTTTAACCCGACCTATTTTGATGTAGTATGAAGGAACACTACAAAACATAAAAGATGTGCTAAGTACATGTGTGATAAATATTGGTGCAAGTAGAACTATCACTTATCACTCATAAGACTCTCCCATAATTAGTGTTGCCGTTTGAAGCGCCTTATGGATAAAGGTACCATCCATTATGTTGAGCAAAAATATGAGAAAAGCAACTATCGGGCCATGAGATCGGCAAACCATTAAAATTTCAAATCAGAGAAAGAATAATACAAAAGGTCTCTCCGTGAAAAGGGAATAGTCCGATACAGCAACAAAGAAAAGTTAAGTCTAAAATTTGTTGATCTATTCGGAATCTTTAAATAAATTGGATCAGTAGCTTATCAGCTAGAGTTATCAGAAGAAATAATATGTATACATGATATGTTTCATGTATACCCCTTAAGGAATGCCTAGCTGATAAATCTTTAGTTATACCTCTTCAAGCTATAAAGGTAAATGAAAATTTTAGATCCATTGAAAGACCATATAAGTCGAAAATAAGAATCACAAGGTAAGAGCTTAGTTCTGGTCAAAGTAAAATGAAGAACCTGAATATACATGAGAGTTAGAATCAGAGATGAAAAGAAAATATATTTACTTGTTCCAGCAAATCTCGAGGACGAGATTTAAAACAAGGCGAGGATGATGTAAAAACCCTCATAAAATATTCTCGACAACAAACCGTAATCAAAACCAGAAGTGCACGCGATAAAACTTGTATATTCAAGCTGGAAAATTTAGCGATTAAGGAATCTTGGCATTCGATGAACCAAATCGCATAAAAATAGTCTTATTAGATTTGCCATTAAAAACGAATCATGTAAGATCAAGACCCAAACATACGCGATAAGTATCGGCATGAAAATCGAGGAAAACACAGGATTGGACGAGAAGGGCGGCCAAGGCACGCGTCACGAAACTTCGACACGTGTCAGGCCTACGTGGGACACGTGGCGACCAAAGCCAGGTCGACCATCGTCGCACCACGCGCTGGGACCATATGGGTCTGGCGCACCACGCGAGGGGACCCAAAATTCAGGTATATAAGGGCAACAGTGGGACTTAAATTCCTGCACCAGTTCGATCAAATTTTGACGAACTTACTCTCTCGTATCTCCGTTTCTTTACACAACACCCCTAAACCCTAAAAACTCTGCTCGTTATTAGGCTAATAACTCTAATTACGGACACGGTACTATATCCGATTGATTGAAACTGATCCAACGGATGTTTACGTGCTGCCTGTATACGGCTATACTTTGTCATTCGTTGTAAGTTTTGATCTCGTGATTATCGTTAAAGTTGAATTGGGTTAATACGCTAATACGAGTTGCATTGTATCTAGCATTAGAACTCATAATCAGGAGGCTGTTAAACTAGTATATCAAACTTAGCTATTAAGATAACTTAGCGGTTAAGAAAACTTAATAGCTAAGGAAAATTAACAGGAAAGGAAACTTAGCAGTTAAGTAAGTTAATTATTCAGCTAGTTATGTTATTTAATTAATCAGCTAAGTAAATTACTTGATTAAACCGTTAAGATTAATTAATCGGTTAAGTAAGATTAATTAACCAGCTAAGTAAGATTAATTAAGTTAAGTAAGATTAAATAATCGGTTAAGCAAGATTAATTAAGCTAAGCAAGATTAATTAAGCTAAGCAAGATTAATTAAGCTAAGCATGATTAATTAAGCAAGATTAATTAAGCTAAGTAAAATTAATTAAATAAATTAAACACCTAGATAGATATACAGGGTGGAAGATGATAGACTGTGGAGAAGGGTAGTCTTGGCGTGTCATGGTAAATCTAGGAAGTGGATGTTTTTCCCTTCTAAGGCGGGGATGACGGGAGTTTGGAAAAACATCACGAGATTAGTCTCTAAAGTGCTCCTCAATGGTAAGCGGATTCATAACTATATTAAAGGGGTTGTGCGAAACGGAACAAGCATTCGGTTTTAGATCGACTTGTGGTGTGGAGACACTCCTTTAATGGTAAAATGGCCTCTTTTGTTCGCTTTAGAAGAAAACAAAAATTGCTGGATTTCGGATCGGATTTTGGGAAATAGGGTGGACGGTTCAGTGTCATGGGACTGGATCAGACCTCCTGAAACTGCAACTGAGTTGGTCGAGCAAGAAGGATGTTACTCGGATGTGGCAGCTACCTCGTGCACATCGGTTAAGGACTGTTGGCAGTGGAGTCCTGCTGATTCAGGAAAATTTTTTACGGGATCTTTTAAAGAGCTGGGATCTGTGGGTCATAACTCGGATTCGGGATGGTCGGTGATGGGCTGCAAATGGGTTCCGGCTAAGGTATATATTTTTATTTGGAGGGCAGCGATTGATCATATTCCGACTAAACAGGCTCTGGAAAGGAGAAACATTTTGGTGGGCTCGTCGGATTGCATTTTTTGTGGGGAGTCGGTTGAGTCCGTCGATCACTTATTCACAGGTTGTTCCACAGCGATGCGGGTGTGGAATGGCATATGTGTTTGGGTTAAAATCCCTACGATATTTGCGTTCTCGTTCTCGGACCTGTTGGAGTATCACAAAGGAGTTGGAGGTAATTTGAAGTCCAAGGATATAGTTCGTGGTATTGTGGAGGTGACTTATTGGTGCCTTTGGAAAGCTAGGAACCAGAAAATATTCTCTAACGGAAGAGGGGATTACAGCGAGATTGTGGGAGAAGTGAAGTCTTATAGTTTTTTTGGTTAAAGAATAGGTCCAAACTTTGTAATTTGGTTTGGAGTGAATGGTGTAAGTACCCGTTGTATATGATGTAATCGGTTTTTTGGTGCGGTCCTGCGCTTTTTTTGTCAGGCCGGCCGGTTCTATTGAAGTTTACCTTTAAAAAAAAAAGATAGATATACATGAAAATAAATATATATGAGATAGATAATATCAAAGGAAGGTGCTAGGAAGGTGTAAGAGGATATATATAAGTAGGTACGAAGCTTCCTAGAAAATATATAGGTAACTTTCTAGAAAAGCTATATGAAACTTCCTAGAAATTTCATATTTCCTACCTATAAATAGGAAGCTTAGGATTCATTTTTCTTTGCTCATTCCTTCTATTCTTCTCTGTATACGTTGGTGTTCTAACCAATAATCACTGATGCGATATTCTGTCCGATCGATTCGGGAACCAACTATCGAATGCCAAAGCGCTGTACTTTGTGAATTTTGTTAAACGAATGCCAAAGTGCTGCCTAAACAAGACTATACTTTGTGAATTTTGTTAAACGAATGCCAAAGTACTGTCTAAACAAGACTATACTTTGTGAATTTCGTTAAGGTTCTGATCTCGTGACCATCGTTAGGTTTGATGTGGTTTTACCCTAATACGTATTTCACTCTATTAAACTAAATGTTTAACTACCCGAAACTCTACACCATACTCTTGCAATCAAAATGGATGCTTAATCATCAGAAGATTCAGAACCATAAAGTAGATGCTTAGAATCAAGATGCTTGTTTAATCAAGACTATATGCTAACAATGTGAGTCATTCTCTTTTTACCAAATTGTTTCCAAAACCCTATTTATTTTTAAAGTTATAATTACAGGGATTAAGTCTTTGTATTCTTCAATTACTGCCGATATGTGGGGTTTTGTATACATTACTTGATACCCGTCACCATTGGACAACAGGTTAGCCAATGGGTGATCTGACCATAGTCACAGAAACGAGTCGAGTGACAAATACCGATTTGGGGTAATTGGTTGATATAAACATTGTAATCGCCCTTAATACTGTAATTTATAACTATGCGTCGTTTTGTACAAAAATGAATGAACTCACCAGTATTTCCTGCTGACCAAACCTTTTTAAAACGCGTTTCAGGTAATGACAGTAGATTGGAATAAGAGTGATGATACGGCACCAAAAGGCTTAAAGAAGTGGCTAATTTTATCAATTGAATTAAATTAAGAAAACATGGTTTCATATATTCGGGTTTATCCCTTATTAAAGCTACCTATGTAAAACATGGGTTTTATCCCATCTATTTAATAAATAAAATCCGGTGTTTTCTAAACTCTGATATTTTTCCTAACTCACGGTCCTGATGAATATTTCTGCTGCCATGTTTTTAAAATAACCACCGGTACCACTTGACTGCTCGCGGCTCCCGTCCAGGGCGTGGTCGGGGGTCGTGACAAGTAGCTTAGAATAGTTGTGTAAATTGCATGCATGACATTGAATGACTATATGATGACATCTGCTGTTAATAATGTTTAGTCATGTTCAAGTATTATGATTTGGGTCCTTACATACAGTACCCACCACTGTTACGTATTGGTATGGGCATGCATGCAAAGTGTGATAATGAATGAGTATATGTAAATTGTTGCCTGTTGAAGACCTCAATTATGATTTGATTTCTTTGATCCATACACTTAACTATTAACCATGACTAAGGAGCATATATGTAAACTGTGGATATGAATAAGTATATAACTGTTTTGTGATCATTACCTTGCATGCATTCTATAATTTTAACTTATGTGAAAACAATGCAAACATGAACTGATTATGTATACGTGCATACCTTAGGCCTTGACTGATTAATTGGAAAACAAGTAGTTAAGTATACCGAGCAAACCGAGGTGAGTTCACACTTTCCATAATGCATGGGATTCCCAAGGGTTGGGAATGGGTTAAGGATTTAAACTGAAACTGCGTGGTCTCCTAGTTTGGAACACGTACACACCCTCTTTATTGAAGGGTGACAACATGTGATAAGAAATTGATTGGAACCTACGTAATATCCTAGTTTGGGGATTTCGTACACACCATCTTTATTGAAGGGTGACAACACGGATACTAGACCAAAATCTCTATCATGAAGTCCCTCTTTTTATATCGACTTAATCGCCGGGCCAATGGCGAGCGGGTCATTAGTTAGATTGCGCTATTTAGGTTTGACAAGCCTCACACCGTGCCGTAGAGGACGGGCGTGAACTAATGGATCTGGGCACTAGTCAATGATGATAGACATTGACGTCAGGGCACCAACTTACTTTAGTCAGTGGTCGATATGGTAACGGGTCTAGTGGTTCACATGGGGAAGCCCCCACTGGATATGGATATGTTTGGGAAACAGGGAAACTGGTTAACTTATGATTTACAAATGAACTCATGGTTTTTGAAACAACTTTTAAATGAACACCAACTGTGAACTCGCTCAACTTTGTTGTTGACTCGTTGTTACATGCCTTGTAGGTCGTTAGGTGCTTATGGAGCTTGCACAAGGAGGAGTGGTCGTTGTGGGACATGGACTGTTGAGTTCCATGTTAAACATTTGAACTTTATGAACTTATTGCTTATGTTTGGGTTTTGCATTTTATGCTTCCGCTGTTAACTTAAAGTTGGTTACTTTCTTTTGGACACCAATTATATTGTGGTTGGTTTTACTTACTTAATTACGTTGTTCAATATGATTGGTGGCTTGATCCTGGTCAGTCACGCCTCTATGCGGTAATACTCTGCTTGTGGATTTTGGGGGTGTGACAGGTTGATACATAGAAACTGTTTCTTGTAAATTACCGTGAAGAAATGTGTTAGTCACGTCCAACTAGTGCACCTGCCAAAACTGAGAAAGGGCAATAGTTAAAACCATATGTATCGTGCCCAGTTTGACAACCGGGCTAAAAGTATCCCCACAATCAACACCCACTTGGTGAAGGCGACCGCCACAAACTAACCGCGCCTTATACCATTCTAATGACCCGTCAGATTTGAACTTGTGTTTAAATAACCACATTCTTCGGATAATGTGCATGTCGGGCAACCTCGGTGTTAATTCCCACGTCTCATTCTTGATAAGAACATGGTATTCGTCAGTCATGGCTTTGTGCCAAACCGGATTGGACAAGGCATCAGTTGGGCTTTTGGGAAGAGGAACAATGGTGGAGGTGTTTAGATTGAGGCGAGCTTTGGGTTTAACATTTCCGTCCATTGCGCGAGTGCGCATGGTACGGGTGGTTGTGGTGGAAGGAGAGGTTGGCGAAAGAGCATTGGAGACAGGCGAGGAGTGAGGTGTATTAGAGAAAGACGAGTTTGGGGGAAGAGAGGTTGGGGTGCGGAGGTGTGGGTTGGGCCATGTGATCGGGTTGGGCTTGGGCGTGTGAAGTGGGGGGACTGAATTGGGAGTGCGATATGGGTGGGCTGGATTGGGCCGTTGTGGAGGTGAAAGGGAGGGTGGTGTTGGGCTGGTTAGAAACAGAGGTATTGGGGTGAGGGATAGGGGCTGCGGCTGGGCTGGAGGAGCAGTGAAAAGTTGGATATGTGGACAAAGGATGGGTGGGAAGGTGGTTAGGAAGTCATAGTTTGGGGTGGGTTGATAGTGTTGGCGAATGGAAAGGTGGTTTCATCGAACGCCACATGGCGAGAGATAATATGTTGTTTGGTGTGAAGGTTGAAACACTTGTAACCGCGGTGGTTTGGCGGATACCCCAAGAAGACACAAGGGGTAGACCCTGGATCAAGCTTATGGATGGTGGTGTTGGGGAATATGGGATAACAAAGGCATCCGAAGACGCGCAAATGGTCATAGGATGGTATGCGATGGTAGAGGGTTTCGGTGGGGGGTTTTGTCGGTTAAATGTTTAACGGGTAAGATATTTAGGAGATAAGTAGCAGTTTCAAGGGCATGATGCCAAAAGATATTTGGTAAAGAGGCATGAGTGAGTAAAGTGCGAATCATGTTATTGATAGTCCGAATCATACGTTCGGCTTTGCCGTTTTGGGAGGAGGTGTGAGGACAGGAGTGTCGAAAAAGGATACCATGTGTAGCGAAAAATGTTTTGAAAGAAGAATTGACATATTCGGTTCCGTTGTCACACTGAAATATTTTGATGGGTCGCTCGAATTGGGTGGTAATTAATTTGTGAAAATGACAGAAAGTGGTATAGACTTGTGATTTATTTGATAACGGGTAGGTCCATAAAAATTAGTGACATCATCAATAAATAGAATATAATATCTATGTCCATTAGAACTCAAAATAGGAGAAGTCCATAAGTCACTATGAATTAAATCAAATGGATAAAAAATACGAGTATCAGAATTCGCAAAAGGTAAACGAATGCTTTTTCCAGGTACACAAGACTGACAAATGTTTTTATTTAAACTAGGAAAAATAATAGACGAAGACGACTTGAGTAACTGTAAAGGAGCACGTCCAGGGTGGCCAAGACGTTGGTGCCATAAAGTGGAGGTGACAGCAGCAAAGGTGGTTGGGAAGGTGGTGGTTCTAGGTCCAAGCACGAGTGGGTAGAGTTCACCGCTGCTGTTGCACCGGAGGATAGGGATCCGGCTCCTATAATCCTTCACAATAAAACCAAAGGGGCAAATTCGACAGAGACAGAGTTGTCAGTGGTCAACCGAAGAACTGAGATTGAAATTTTAAGTAGTTTGGGAGCATATAAAACGATTTTAAGAACAAGGGGAGGGAATGGGTTGGGTAATGTTTTAGTGCCATGTCCAAGTACCGGGATGGTGGAGCCATCACCGACGTTAATTTGTTGTCCCATGCTATTATTAGAAAAAGAGTGAAAATTATCAGAGGTATTAGACATGTTACCTGTCGCCCCGGTATCCATAAAATATGTCGGCTCATACTGGTTCAAGGACATTGCATTAAGCGCCTGATCGATGTCCATTGGAGTGTATACCGTGTTATGAGCTTGTGACGGTTTGGACCCTAGTATGCCTGCCCCATTGTGATTGTTTGGCCGAGCACTAGTAGTAGGGTAGGGACATGGGGGCGAGGCCCATTGTGGAGGGTACTGTTGGGTTGGCCCATTGCCAAGCCAACCGTAAGGAGGTGGTGGCCAATAGTTGTAGGGCGGATATGGGCCGGGCCAACCGTAAGGAGATCGTCCTCTGCCAGAACCGTGCCTTCCGCGACCACGACCACGGGACCTACCACGACCGCGTCCTCGGTCTGACGAAGAAGTGGAGTCCGCGACCGCGGCTGGAGAAGACGGGGCTTGGCGGGTGGATGTCTGAAGAGCCGTACCCGCGGCTTTGGCAGCGTGAAGAGCTTGTTCCTGTTTGTGCGATTCAACAATGCAGAGTTTGGAGCAGGCAGTGGCGAATGGCGGCAGTGGGTCTTGACCTTGGAGCACGGTCCCGATGCCTTCATACTGTTCGGTGAGACCGGCAACGAGTTGTAGAACGAGAGTATCATTGTCAATGGGGTGGCCCACGCTGGCTAATTGATTGGATATCACCTTTAATTCTTGACAATAGGCAGACACATTAGCAAAAATCTCAAGACGAGTAGTATTGAACCGATGGCGAAGGTGTAGAGCACGGGAACTCTTGTTATCTTGGAACAGGTTCTCGAGGGTAGTCCATGCTTGGTGTGCGGTAGTACCAGGTTTGATGATAGTGTGAACAATCCTGAGAGATGGTTCCATAAATCCATTGGAGGACAATGGAATCCAGGCGCTCCTAGACTTCGTTGGCAGTGGATGTTTCGGTTGTTTTGTCTTTGTCTTTATCGGTGGATGGGTTGGCGGTAGGCGGTGGGCGGGGTAGGAGATGATCATAGACTTGAAAGGTGTTGCAATGGAGTTTAAATAGTTCCGACCATGTAGACCAGTGGCCGGTTTCCATCCCAAGTGTGACGGGGATGGAGGTTTTGATATTGGAGACCGTGACGGCCGGGTGGAGTTTGGTTTCCATGGGAGAAGGTTTAGAAGAAGGGAAGTGAGGGAGGAGGATGACAGCCGAGATCGAAGCAAGGAGAAAGGGAACTCGACGGCAGAGAAGAGGGATTAGGGTTGTTTCTGGTCTCGTGATACCATGAAACAATAGGATCCTTGATCCTTCTCCCTCTTAGGGTTTTCATTATATAGAAAACTACAATCCCATAATTTAGGGATAAATACAATGAATATGGAAACAATAATAAATACAAGATAATCTATACAAATATATTATCTATTAGAAATAGTACCTTAAAAATAAGATTCACCATTGATAGTGTAGAGTTTATGATCTATACTCAGGAGATATTTTAACCGATACAAACAAACTAAGAAATTCAAATTGTGCCAAAATTGATGAAGGATAATCCCATATATTCTACTAAAAAAAGATCACAACTAACTGCCATATGCTTTCATCTTTTTTTTTTTGGGAGTTTAGTCGACTCCTCACAACCATTTCCAATTCATCCTCAAAACATAGAGTATACTTTTCCCTAGTTTCAAGATCTTTTTAAATTAACTTTTATCTCTTTTATAACATTATATATCCAATCCGATTTGTTAATTAAAATAACACGAATGAAGCATACTTGCCTATATGCTAACTTGGACCAACAGTTCTTTGAGGGTAGTGATTTCTTCTTTCGTTAAAAGGTTTTTATGTCTTCAAAGGTTTTAAGTTGCCTCAGGGATAAAATAAGTTGCTATCTAGGCATGAATAGCATCCAGTAAGGTGCTAGTTCATTCTAGTCTACATACCAGAATTGAGAATTGTAATGATATTTAAGCCTATAATACTTTTTGAACATACATATATTAAAGTCAAGCACAAATCTTGTTTTTCTCTAGAAATTACATATTCAAGCTTAAATTTGAATTTAAATCACCATTGAGGAATAATAATTACCTAAACAGTTTTCAAGAACCTATGCATAGTCAACATGATTATTAAGGGGACATTGGATAACAATATGAGCCTTGTTCCAAATTTAAAATGTGCTCATCCTTTGCCAAATGGAATTACTTCAAACATCAAAACCCTAAGATACAAAAATTTAAGGGAAAAATCACAAAATTAGAGAACCCTCAAAGTAGGTAAGATAGAAAGGGTGATAATTAATGCCTTCATTTTTTTTTAAATCAACTTCATATTAGTAGACTTATATTATAACTTTTTTTTCTTTTATCCAACAAATTATCTATTTCACTACATCTAAAGAAATATCTAGAACTCATATTTTTAATATCATTCAATTCTGGAAGCAAGAAGTCCAATATTAGGTATACAATCGGCTAAAGGTTAGAATCAGTTACTTTTACGTTGTGCCATCTGCTGCAATCGAAATTTAGATGAACATGAACCACCCCTGGAAATAGAAATCCAAGTGCCCATGAAAGAAAGAAGAAATCTGAACATTTTTTGAGAAAAATCCGATCACAGTGGTTTAAAACTATTACAATAGAAAGTAAAAACACAAACAAAACAAAATGGATTACTAAACCTTAGGGAATGCATTAATGGTGGAACGTGGAGTAGCAATCGTACTTTGAGGAGTTAATTAACTTTGCATCTTGGATTTCGCCATTAGGGTTTGTGATGGAGTTTTAGGAATTAACAAATTAGCATTTACCAAAAGTTGTTTAATCTACCACAAGATCTATTTGCAGTATAAATTGAAACGGAGGAAGGTATTGTTAAGATCACCATTAGAGATTTGGAGGATGAAAAGGGACAGCAGGTATACGATTTTTGTGATAAGGTGATGGGTCGGGTATATTAAACGCGTGGATTAGCCTAAATGGGTCTGAAAAAATAAGCAGGAATATGAAATGGGTATGGCCTTGAGAACATGACACCTGTCCCACGATATGTTTCTTTTATTATAATAGATAGATTTGTTAAATAGACCAAGTTAACTTTTCGTTTTGAGTTCAGGATATGATTACCGGAATGAGAGGGGATCGAAAGGGATTAGGAAGTTCTACGTGGCAAGATTACCGGAAAAGTGCAGCTTGAAAGATATCGAAGAGACTCTAGGGGCTTATGGGGTGATTGACGGAGTGTACGTGGCAAGGAAAAGAGACAAACACGGTTATCGGTTTGGTTTTGTTAGTTTCAAAGGAGTGAAGGATGTGGTTGAATTAGAAAAGTCGATGCAAAAGGTATGGATAGGCAGTTTCAGGTTGTTCATCAATATTGCAAGATTTGACAAGGAAAACATAGAAGGCAAAGAGAATATGGAAGTGAAAGGAAATACAAAGACGCAGATCGACAAAGAGAACGGAGACAGATACAAAGGTGTCAAACAATGAGGAGTTAAATTTAACTCCTTTGTCTCTGGCGGCAAATCGTATGCTAGCTCGGTTACCGGAAGACAACAGCTGGTTTCGGCTATGAAAGAAGTTGTGGTTTCAGATTTTGCTAAAGCATACATGGAGCTATAAGGGAAGGCGATCATAGGAAAGACAAAGGACTTATGGATGCTCGGAAAGCTAGATATTTTACTTAAGGAAGCTAGATACGGAAATTCGACTATCAAGTACCTTGGGGACCTGTCGGTTCTGGTGGTTTTTGAGTCGAACACTGAGGCGGATCGTTTCAGGGCAGAGGCTTCAGATTTTGGTTGGTTCAGCAATGTGGAGATCTGGAAAGGTCAACCAACTGCATTCGAGAGAATGACATGGTTAAATATTCATGGAGTACCTCTTCACTTGTCCGGGAATGAGATTTTCGATTCGGTGGGAAGATGCTTCAGCAAAGTTATACACGCCTCACAACGGCAACCGGGGGACAACCTTTTAACCTCAGATTGCGTATGCGTGTTATCCGATTAGGTGAAACGATTAGATGAAGAAGTAACAATCATAGAGGACGGTAAACGAAATAGGCTCCATGTCGAAGAAGAAAGAGGTGACTGGATCCCGGATTCGTTAGAGAATCAGGATGGCCAGTCGAATGATGGTGAAGGGTCCAAGATGAGTAAAAGTTTCTCAGTTGACAACAATGACTCGAAGTTTGATGATCCGTTGACTGAAACCAAGGGAAATGATGCAACTGTTAATCCGGTAAAGAAAAGGAATTCATCAGAACCTAGAGTGAACTCGTCGGAACCTGGTGTGAACTCGTCGGAACCCGGTGTGAACTCGTCAGAACCTGGTGTGAACTCGTCGGCCGATGTGAAGAAGTGGAAAAGACGATCGACGGTAATACAGAAGTGAATAACGGTAATGGAGATGTTAATGTTGTCGGTGATATCGGTATAGGTGGGTTAGTAAAAAAACGTAACTGCGACCGAAGAATTGGGAATCCCCATGTGTGGTACTTACTTGGCACTGGAAGATTGGCTAGATGAAAGAGGGGATTTCCGTCGTGGACTAGAGGCCGGTGATATAGAGGGAAAATTAAGGAACTTTAATGGTTGTGGGGACTATGAGGAATTAAATATGAAGACGAACAAGATTAGTGAAGATAGGGTTAAGGGGGCGGCGCACGTTCCCACATATTGCAACAGTGTTTTTGGAGATAAGGAGGGGACAAGTATAACAACCCTCGAAAACACCCTATAATGCCCCGTGTACAAGAAACCAGACCATATTAACCCTAATTTCATTAAAAATCAAATAAAATAATGTTTTTATGGTTCTCGCGGGCCGCGACAAGATCAGGGAAGTCTGCCGCGGGGAGCGACAGGCCTTATCTCACCGGACACCTCCTTATGCCACGTGTCGTGCCACTTGTAAGACCTAGGTTGGTGACTGGTCAAACCTAGCCGTAGCTAAGTGCCCTCGCGGGACGCGATAGGATTTGGAGGGCGGGTCACGGGGTGCGAGAGACCCCCGGAAAAGCTATAAATAGAGCTTCAGTTCAGCAGTCTCAATCGTTCAATTCTTTTCTTTCTCTCTGTCCCTATAGTGCAATAGAATAGCTCTATATTATACCCAGAAAACATGAACCTCTGTCCCGTTGTCTGTATTTTAACCCCTAATCACTAATTCGTTAACCTACCCGATTGATCTAGGGCCCCGTAACGCATGTTGAGGCTCTGCCTAACTAATTTCATTGGGGTTCTGTCTCGTGTTGTATGGCTAATGTGATTTGGGTTATTTTACTAACACGCGTGCATTCTATGTTTTAATAGAAACTCAAAGAAATAATTAGGAAATATTACCAGGAAGCTAGTAGAAATACCTAAGTTTACAATGTGAGTCATTTCTCTTTTCTCACAGTTTGTGAGCCATTATTTCAAATGTTTTACAAAACTCTAAATGTTTATCAGTTATGCTGATTAAGTATTTGTATTCTACAATTGCTGCCAATATTATGGGGTTTGTATATAGTACTTGATAATCTTCAAAATTGGGCACGGGTATCCAATGTGTGATATGACCATAGTCACAGATCCGTCGAGTGACAAGTACTGACCGAGTAATTGGGTAGATATAAACATTGTAATCGCCCTTAATACTGTAAAGTTATAACAACTGATGTTTTTTTTAAACAGGAATGTACTTGCCAGTATTTCTTGCTGATAAAATATCTTTATGTTGGATCTGAGTTTGTTTCTGATTGTATTTTGTGTTTGTAATTAAAATGAAAATGGATGAGTGTGCAGCGGAATTATGATGAAAACAAACTTTGCATACAATCAAACGAGAGTAATACTTTGATCAAACATCTTTTCTCAATGAATCGGAAGATTGAATTTATTTCAATAACGATTACAATGATTGATGAATGAATGCAAACTCCCCCTCAGCCAGAGCTCAGTGTTTGTTCGTGCAAAGAAGACGATGATGCAAAGAGCTAATAGAACAGTACAAAGTACTGAACTATTTATAGACACTTGCAAACCACTGAGCATCTTAGCTGACGTCACCATGAAAGTGACATCTAACCTCCTAACAAACTCTAACCTCTGATCTATACTGACACTGCTATACAAACTACTGATGTTACATTATATTGCATAAAAACTAATAATCAACTGCTGCAACCTTCCACTGCTGTGAACCCAGCAGTACTTGTCCGGATAAGCAGTGCTTGACTCAAGGCAGTAGATTGAATCAGCAGAGCTTTGTTCTTTTATCAGTCTTTGTCATTGGGCAGTAGATGTAAGGCAGCACTTTGCAAGATCAGTAGATAGAAGGTCAGCAGATGTTGAAGTTCACTTTCAAGGGGAGAGACTTGATCATATCATCAGCTTATTCTGGAACCACTGCGCTGAACCAGTTTTGGCTTTCATTATCTGTTCCTCTGATAGGGTTCAATCCCAACAATCTCCTCCTGGAACAGATAATGCCAAAACACTTCATTATTGTGGAACTTTATTGCCTCAATAACAGCTCCCTTATCTGACCTTTCAGTTGTATCTCAAAGTCTAGGGCATCTATATCATCTTCATCCCTTTCAAGAGGAAGAACAAGGAGATCCTGCATATCTTCAAGACTTAGGCCAAGTGCTTGTTCCCTTGTTATTTTCTTCTCTTCTCCACCAGACCTGAACAGAGTCAATACATGGGTCTGTTTGTCAGTTGCCCACTTTAGTACTTTTGAGCCTGGTGGGTTTCTTGGGAGATTTTTATTTGTTGAGGAGTTTGGTGATGCTGGCCTATTCATAACCGACAGAGCAGTATTTGCAGGTTGATTCAATTCAAGAGTTTCTATAATCATTTTCTTTATGCCCTCTTTCACAAGTTCATCTCCTTTCATTAGCTCTTGAATTGATTCAGCTCTCAGTGGTTTTTGTGGCCTTCTTTTGAAGATGGCTGAACCTGCTGGAGCAGTGGATCTCCTGATCTGCAGTTTTGAAGGTCTTTTAAAAACCTCTGCTTCAGGGTAGTCAGGCTTTTGAGGAACATTTGGATCTTTCCTTCTTAGTTCCTCTAACCTTTTGTATGTGCCCCTGACCACATCTTCTTTCCATCTAGCAATTTGTCTTTTGTTTCCATATCCAGCAGCAACCAGTTCTTCTTTCATTCTTTGCAGTTCTACCTGTTTGTCAGGTACATTCTTTCTAAACTTTGCCCAGTCAGGAGGAGTGTGAGTGACCTTCCTTTTTATCATGTCTTGAATTCTTGCTGCTTCATTTTCAAGCTCAGGAACAGTCCACTCTTTGTACATGTATCTCTCTCCTTTTTACTTCTTGTGAGCCATGATGCTTTCAATGTAGTCTTTCTTTAAAGTTTCAGCTGCTCTTTCTGAAATTTGTTGACTGACATTTTTTGCAACTTGTTCTAGGGATCTGACCTGTGTGAGCAGATATTGATAGTTTCTTGAAATTTCTTTGTCAGATTTCCCTTGTGTGTTTCTTTTTGAGATATCCTCTGCTTGCTTGGCCTTGATTTTCAAATATTCATCAACATTTTTAGGCCAGGGATATCCTTTTATTGATGGCAAACTCCTTTTGGCAGGGTCATCCTCATAGTAAAAAGATTTTATTTCTTCTCTAACAGCTGCTAGTTCAAGAGGAAATTGAACACCTGCAGGAGGTAAGGGCTTGTGCATTTGAACTGAAGAGAGAGGAACAGGTTTTGGAATTGTGACAAGTTCTAAGGATTTTGAAGATGGTTGTGGTGGTAAGGTGTCATCATCTTTGAGAATTAGCCTTCTCCTTTTTGTTTTAGGGGGGGACTGATGATGTTTTGGATGAAGCAGTGGTGGTTGTAGTGGCAGTGGTTTGTGATTGACTAACAGCTGTTGGAACAACTGGTGTTCCAACCACTGTTGTCATTACAACTGATGTTGTAACATCTGCTGTCTTCTGCTTTTTGGCAGGAGGTGTTGTTGTTGGTGGTGATGTTGGTAGAGCAGTGAATGTAGTGTGTGTTGAAGTGGTGTGTGTTGAAGTGGGAGCAGATGTTGAAACCACTGAGGTACCAACAGTAGTGAGTACAACAGGAGTTACAACAGCTGTCTTAGGTGGTGGTTTTGGAACAGACTTTGAATGTCTGATTGGAATGGATTTGGGTAGCCTTACTCTTCTTGTAGGCTTCTTCTTTTCATCAACAATATTTTCATCATCTTTTGACCCTGAAGTACCCTGATCCGGATAATCCACCATGGCTTTCTTTTTGGCCTCTCTATCCCTTTTTACACTTGCAACTGCTTCTGTCAGTGCATTTGTGGTCACATCAATTTTCTTGCTTCCATCTGGCAGAGGGATCTGTTTGGTCATGTTGGCATTTTCTGGTTCAATGTAGAGACCATCATCTATTCCCTTCTTTTTCCACTCCTGAATTTTCTCCCCCTTTTTGGCATTATCTGGGGGAAGTTGATTAATGAAAAGAACTGTTGGAGGAGCAGTGCCAGTGGTGTGCAGGATCTGAGTTTTGAGAGCCTTTAGATCAGCCTGAGTGTTCTTAAACCTTGACTCCATTGCATTTCTCAGCTGTTGGACATGTTTTTCATGTTGCTGATCTGCTATTTGTGCTTGTTGAAGGAGGAAAGATTGAAATAAATTCCAGAGCTCATTTGTAGCAGGTGCCTGTTGTGGAGCAGGTGCTTGAGATGGAATAGCAGTTGATTTTACCTTTTGTACTTGTAACAACTGTTGTAGCATATCTTTGAGTTCTGCAACAGAGTTATCAAGCTTTTCAACATGATCCGTCAATTTCTGGTACTTTAAACCATCACCCAATTTAATGGGATCATCTGATTTCCCACTATCAGTGGTTGAGGTAGGGAGTGTACTCCAAACACTAACCACTGATGCCCCTTTGTCTTGGTACTGGGGTCTTCTTCCTTCAACACTTGACAACCTTTTGATGTTGCCAGTAGGATAAATAAATCCACTGGTGGTTGGCAGAGGTGCTATGTACGGAATTGCCTCCAAGGAAGTCTTATTAATGTAACCACTGTCCAACTGTAAACCAGTGGGTTCAACAGTTGTAGTGGCTGCTTCTCTTGGACTACCACCGAGAGTTACGTGTAACTCAAGGGGTGTAACCTCCTCAGGTTGTGTTGGTGGGTTAGCAAAGAATGATACATCAGGCTCAGTCAATTGTTGAGGCATATTCTCATTACCAGGTGCTTGAGAAGGACTAAGCAGTGCCTGGTTCAAATCTATTGCATCCAACAGCAGTTTAGTTGGTGATGGAATTTTGGATGTGAGGTTTGGTGTAGAAATACGATTTGCTCCGGGCATTGAGCTGTGGATGATGAAACCAAGTGGTTTCAGAGCATCATGATGTGGTGGCCCTATGTGTACAACCTGTTCTTTTTGTGAAGAAGCAGGAGGAGTTTTGGTTATGGGTTGAGATATTTGTACCAACTGCTGTGAGGAAGTAGCAGCAGTGGTTTCTTGTGACATTTGTGCTGTCACAGGCAGTAGCTCTGGTATCTCATCCTCCAGAGTTGCCTTTTTGATGGGTTCTGGGGGTTTTTGAGTTTTTCTTTTTGTCTTTTTGATGATTTTAGGTGTGGGTTTCAAAGCAGTTGTGCTGCCACTTTGATCACCTTGAGCAGTGGGCTCAGCAGCAGATACCTGAGGAGCAGTGGTAGCTGCTAAAATCTGCTCAGGCACCTCTGCTTGTGTTTTGCAAGGTGTTAACATTCTTGAAAAAGTTTCAGTTGTTAAACTGTTTATTTGAGTATAATCACCTTGGATTATTGCTGCTAAATCATCCTTACTGAATTTCTTTTCAAATAGTAACTTAAAAACCTTGGAAACAGTAAGAATGATTTTGTTTCAACATTATTAACCAAATCTTTAAAGATTTCCCGAGAATAGTTAAAATTTTCTTCTTGAAGAATTGCATATCCCAGATTTTGAATCTTTAAAGGGATTTCATTGAAAGAAGTGGTTTTGTTTGAAACACATAGTAGGAGGGTATGAAATAAAAATCTGGTTGCAGAAGGAAAATAACCTTTTTGTAAGGTAAGTTTCTTCATCATTGTGGCTTCATACCCTCTCTCAATGAAGTCAGTTTGTAACTCGTTTTTAGTGAAAGAAGTTTTACCTTCCTGATCATCGAGTTGAAAGACCTCTGAAATGGATTGTGGCGTGATTTGGACAGCTTTACCCTTTATAGAAGAGTGTATGGTGGTTGCAGTGTCTCCTTGTTTTTCAAGGGTTGCATTCTTCCAGAACTCTCTTTGGGTCTCCAAATAGATTGGTGCATCGGCGGTGAACAAAGTTTTGTACTTTGATTTTGCCATGGTGTCAATGATGGAATCGAAAACAATGGTGGTTCCTGGTTTTGTGAGAAGACCCAGGAGATTGTGAGATGGTTTATATGGGATTTCAGTGGAGATTGTCTTTTGAGAGGCTGTTTTCGATGATGATTTGGAAGTGGGTTTTTTCAGATGGCTTCGATTTTGTCATTTTTGAAGATGATGATCGAAGAAATTTATGAAGGATGAGATGAAAAACTGCTTTGAGAAGAGAATTTTTAAGAATTCAGTTCGATAGTAAAACCCTGTTTTGGTGGTGAGTGGGGATTTTTATAGGGAAGAAAGTGAATGCTGACGTGGCAGCCGTTACAAAAGGTCTGACCACTATGTACTGCCCACGTGACAACCCCTGATGAAAGTGAAGGACAGTACTTTTATGAAAGTGACTGATGAAAGCAGTGGTATTAAAGCAGTGGATGATTTTCACTATCAGTGGATAGCATATCACTGGATAAGACACTGCTTTTGAACAACAGAGTTTATCAAAGGAATGAGAGAACAGGGGTTGACTTTCAGCAGTGGATAGATTTTTGAAGTAGAGCAGACTTTTGAACAATCAGTGGTTATGGCAGACTTTTAAGGATTTTAATGAAAATTTCATTGTTAGCTATTTTTAAGGATGGATTTTTGATTTTCTGAAAACATTTTTTGCTTTTATTCATAGAAAAACAAGATGTTGCTTGTTATTCCATGTTCAGCATCCCAATCCTAGAGACTAAGCTTTCAAAAGTGGCTGTATCAAGTGCTTTTGTGAGCACATCTGCCAGCTGGTCTTTAGTTGGGACATGATGCAGAGAAATCAAACCTTTTTCATAGCAATCCCTCACAAAGTGATGTCTGATGTCAATGTGTTTGGTGGTAGAGTGGGAAACTGGATTTTTGATGATATTTTCTACTGCCTGGCTGTCCAACATGAGTGGTGTCTTTAAGGCAGTGATACCAAAATCCAGTAACTGATTTTGAAGCCACAGGAGTTGGGCTGTACAGCTTGCATCAGCAATGTATTCAGCCTCAGCAGTGGATGTTGAAACTGCTGCTTGCTTTTTGCTTTGCCAAGAAACCAAGCAATCACCTAGAAACTGGCACCCTCCTGAAGTGGACTTCCTTGTGGTGTGACATCCAGCAAAGTCACTGTCTGAAAAACCTGAAAGCTTGATGTTCCCATTAGCTGGATACCAGATACCAAGTGTGGGAGCACCTTTTATGTATCTGAAGATCCTTTTTACAGCAATGAGATTTGATTTTCTAGGAGCTGATTGACTTCTTGCACAGACACATGTTGCAAACATGATGTCTAGTCTAGATGCAGTTAGGTACAATAAAGACCCAATCATGCTTCTATAAAGTGTTTGGTCAATCAGCTCATCTTTTTCATCAGACATGACCAGCTTATTTGTTGCCATGGGTGTGCTGCATGGTTTACAATCATTCATATCAAATTTGGTCAAAAGTTCTTTAGCATATTTGCTTTGATGAATGAAGGTTCCATTTTGCATTTGCTGTACTTGGAGACCAAGAAAGCATTGCAGCTCCCCCATTGCACTCATTTCAAACTCAGCTGTCATGAGTTCTCTAAACTCTTCACACATTTTGTTGCATGTGCTTCCAAAAATAATGTCATCCACATAAATTTGGACAATCATTAAATCCTTTCCTCTCCATTTAAGAAACAGTGTTTTATCAATGGTACCTCTTTTGAAACCATTTGAGAGTAAAAAGTTGGAAAGAGTTTCATACCAGGCTCTTGGTGCTTGTTTCAAGCCATACAAGGCTTTGTTTAGCCTGTAGACATGATCTGGATAAAATGGATCCTCAAAACCTGGAGGTTGACAAATATATACCTCTTCTTGAATTGTACCATAGAGGAAAGCACTTTTGATATCCATTTGAAACATCTTCATGTTGTGGTTGACAGCAAAGGCCAGGAACAGTCTAATGGCTTCCAATCTTGCAACAGGGGCGAATGTTTCATCATAATCAATCCCCTCTTCCTGCCTGTAACCTTGAACCACAAGCCTGGCTTTATTCTTGACAACAATACCCCTTTCATCAGTTTTTTTCTTGAAGACCCACTTTGTGCCAATGGGACTAACCTCTTCCGGCAGTGGTACAAGCTCCCATACTTGTTGTCTTTTAAACTGTTGGAGCTCCTCTTGCATGGCTTCTACCCAGCTATTGTCTTTTAGTGCCTCTTGGTACTTGACTGGCTGATGGAGTGATAGATAACCAGCAAAAAGACAAATGTTTTGGGTTTGGCTTCTTGTGAGCACCCCTTCATTGATGTTGCCAATGATTTGATCAGGTGGATAAGATCTTAAGAAGATTAAATCTCCTTGGCATGGTATGATGGCATTTGTTGGTGAAGGCTGCAAATGTGTATCATCTGAGCTAACCACTGCTGGTGACTTTGATGACCCAGCAGTGGCTTCAAAAGGTGGTGGAATAGGAGGTAATGAAATGAACACCTGCTGACTTTTATCCACTGTTTGAGGACTTTTGTCAGCAGTGTTTGAGGATGTGGAAGCAGTGGTTGATGGGCTACTTTGGTCAACAATTGTTGAGGTAGCAGTGGTTGAGCTTTGATAGCTGTTTTGAACAGCTGATGCTTTTCCCATTTTGACAGACCTTTGAGGAATGATGATTTCATACCCATAGTCTGGTGTTGAATCCTCTGATGGACCTGCACTGTTAGTCTTGATAGCAGTATTTTCAAAAGTAAATTTTTCAAGATCAAACAGATCTGCAGGATTTGCTGGGATTTTCATTGATGAAAGTTCATTGAACTTTACATTCAAAGTCTCCTCCACTGCCTTGGTCCGTGTATTGAACACTTTGTAGGCCTTGGCAGTGGTTGAGTATCCCAGATGATAACCACAATCAATTTTGGTTGCAAATTTTGAAATGGAATCTTTTAAGTTCAAGATAAAGCATGGGCAGCCAAACACCTTAAAGTAAGAGATCAGTGGTTTGATTTTATACAGAATTTCATAAGCAGTCTTTTTGTGCCTGGGGTTTATTAAAACTCTGTTCTGGACATAGCAAGCAGTGTTTACTGCCTCTGCCCAGAAAGTTAATGGCAAACCTGAATCAGCAAGCATGGTTCTGGCAGCCTCAATCAAAGTTCTGTTCTTCCTTTCCACTACCCCGTTCTGCTCTGGTGTTCTAGGGATACTGTACTGCCTTACAATCCCTTTCTTCACACAGAAGGCATCCAACTCCTTATTTTTGAATTCTGTGCCATTGTCACTCCTGAAGCTTTTCACTGGAAGGTCAAATTGCTTTTCAACCTGTGTCACAAAGTCTTGCAAAATGCCTGCAGTCTCATCTTTTGAGTGTAAAAAGAAAGTCCATGTAAACCTAGAAAAGTCATCAACAATAACCAAACAATATCTTTTCTTCTTGAGGCTCATGACTTGAACTGGGCCAAAGAAATCCATGTGTTGCATTTGCAAACACTGGGTTGTTTTGGACTCTTCAATGGACTTATGAGAACTTTTATGTTGTTTTCCTTTTAAACAGGAAATGCAATGTTCAGGACATGAAAACAATTTTTGTGGTAGGCCTCTCACCAATACATTTTTTGAAATTTCAGTGATTGTCTTAAGATTTGTGTGCCCCAGCCTTCTGTGCCAAAGTTTTGTCTCTTTGTTAGAGGCAGCTGAGAACAGACAGGCTTCAGCTCTGGGACACTCTTTTGACATATCAACAACATAAACATTGCCACTTCTTTGAGCAACAAGTTTAGTTTGACCAGTTTTGATTATTGCTTCAATCTTTTTGACCATTTCTGGTCCAACAATCCTACAACAATCTTTTGTGAAGAATGAACCAAATCCTCTGTCACTCATTTGGGACACACTCAGAAGGTTGAATTTTAGATTGTCTATCAGATTGACATTTTCAAATTTTACATTTCCAGACTACACTGTACCAGACCCCAGAACTTTCCCTTTACTATTATTCCCAAAGGATATATCACCCCCTCCATGGATTTTAAAGTCTTTGAGGAGGGCTTTACATCCTGTCATGTGCCTGGAGCCTCCACTATCTACATACCAAAGACTATCAAAGCATGCAGAAGCTCCCTGCACATGAAGTGAAAGGATTAGTTCATTAGGGTCTCCAAAGCCAGCATGGCTTTGGATGGGGTCTCAACAGTGTCTGGGATGGATGCAGAATGATGGACAGTGGTTAGGTCAGGGGTTTGGACAGTTTTAGTACTGTTTCTTGCTAACCACTGTTGGGGGTCTTGACCAATCACCTGTTGGTAACCAAAAGGATGCCTGTTCACTTTAGGTTTAGAGGGCCTTTTATAGGCCTCATAAACGTGTGGAATCCTTTGGTAAGACTGTTTTTCCTTGCCTTTTCTGAATTGATTGGCAGGGGGTGCATCAGTAACCTGACCATCTCTTTTGACAGATGTTTGGTTCAGCAGTTTTGTGACAGCTGTTTGGACTAGCACAAACAGTGGTTGTTTCTTGGTGAATTTGACAGATGATGATGATGATGGACTCAAGGATGTTTTAGCAATGTACTCATTCTTTTTCACATCAAAGTTTTTGAGATACACACATGCTTTAGTTTTGTGGTTTGTTTTACCACAAATAATGCAACTTTCAGCTGAAACAATGACACTTGTTCTGTTTAAATCATAAGCTTTTAAGTGGAATCAGTCTTTTGTTAGATGATTCCTTTTCTCACAGAATTCACAAAACAAGTTATCAATTTTTTCTTTCTTCTTTCTCTTTTCAGACTCCTTTGCAGCAGAGGTTTTAACCTCTGTTGGGATGTCCTTGAGAGGAATGACTTTAGCTTTTGGAGCTTTAACACCATCAGTTGATGTAAAGTCCATTGGCTTGAAATTTTCAAGAATATCACACTCATCAGACCATTTTGGTTTAAACTGATAATCTTCAAGCTCCTCAAAAGTAGAGGGTCCCATTGGTCTGTCAAGTGTGATTTTGTTACCAAGTTTGTCAGTGATTTTCACTTCTTGGCCATTCTTGTTTGTGGGGATGAACTCAGTGGTTACATCAGTGGTTTGAACAGATTTTCCAAAAGCAGTGTTTTCATCATCATGTTTTCTATAACCAACACCAAATTTCACATTGCTTTTTATCTGTTTTTCAAGCATAACCTCATACCCTTTGCATGATTCCACCCATCTTTCACAGGTAATCTGGGTGGACTCCAACTCCTTTTTGCAAACTTGGTATTTTTCTACCATAGTTTGGAGTTGAGTTTTAGTTATGCTTTGTTCTTCTTTCAGACTTCTGATCTCTTTTTCCTTTTCAGTCAATTTGTTTTTAAGTTCTTTTAAAGACTTTTCAAATTTGACTTCATCAGTTAAGATTTTATCCCTAAGGTTTTCATTTACCTCTTTGATGTTAGCAAAAGCAATAATGCAATTGTCAGAACACAGTTTTTCAAGAACTTAAGGTGATACCTTGGCAGCAGCCATCATTGTACAATCACATTGATGATTTTCTTCATCATCAGCTCTTTCTTCTATCTCACCTGCTTCTTCTTCTTTCTTTTCTTCCTTGTTCTCTTCGGACCATGGGTCTGTCAGTGGTTCAATCAGGGTTTTTGAATTTTCTCCCAGCAGTAGTTCACCAGCCATAGCAGTAACCACTGCTTCTGTTACCTCATCCACTGTTTCATCAATTAGCTGTTTACCTTCAGTTTCAACCCCCTCTGGTATTGACTCTAATGCCATCAAACAAAATTCATCATTAGAAGGTTCATTAAAAGCATAGAGTGCAAAATTTTCATCACTAAGCTCATCAGGCATGCTGCTCCAGTCAACAAAGCCTTGAGTGAAAAAACTTTGCTGATCTGGTTGTACCACTGCTGGAGCAGCAGTTTGAGATGCAGGTTGCACCTGTGCCTGGGGGACAGGGGTTTGAACATATTGAATCTGTGGAACAGTGGTTTGGACATAATGCACAGGCACAGGGGCAGCAGCATAATGAGCAGTGTTTACATGTGCTGCAGGGGTATATTGGGTATAATGCACAATGCTTTGATTTTGAGGTCTAGGGTTTGAACTAGGATGAGTGATTATAGGACCAGTTGTTTGACTCCTGCATTCCCTAGCAAAATGACCTAGCCTATTGCACTTATAACATTTGATTTTCGATTTATCCAACCCAACCCTTAGATTCCCATGTAGCCCTGGGAACTTTCTCCCTGTTCTTTTGTAGAATTTGCTTGTTCTCACACTAAGCAAAGCCAGCTGATGCAAAATGTCCATCTCCTCTAAGTCAGTGGGATCAAAATGTTGCAAATCATTGAGTTCAAAACACAAATTATCTGACATCTGGTTTTCAGTGTTTGCAGTGAAAGCATAGTTTGCAGAGTGAGGATCAGGGTTGGTAAAGTTACCACCAGCTGTTATATCAATGAAATGATCATAACCCTGTTCCTTACTGCTGCTACCAGATTCTTCTTGACCAAGAAGAGCTGTGCTACCGAATGAATAGTCATCAGTGGCTTTTCCAGACTCTTGCAACCTCTTTTTCTGGTTCAACTCCCTTTCATAAGTCAGGAGTCTACCATGAAGTTGGGTCAGGGTCAGATCTTTGAACTCAACAGAGTTTCTAGTCCCAAATGCAATTGTGTCCCATTTATCAGGTAGTGATCTAAGAAACCTGCTATTTTGGGTTGATTTTGGGAATTCAACCTTAACAAGTCTTAGCTCACTGATGAGACAACTGAACCGTTCAAATTGTTGGGTCAATGTTTCACCCTTAATGTGACAAAAGGTTTCATACTGCTGATTCAGAATTTCCCGATTGTTTTTAATAACTTCTTCAGTACCCCCAAATTATTCCTTCAATGCATCCCATAGCTCTTTGGCACTGTTGCAATGCAACAGTCCAGCATAGATCTCATTTGGTAATGCAGACGCTATGATGCTAAATGCTTTGGCATCCAGTTCGAACTTTTGAAAATCAGTTTCAGTATAGTTTTCATAAGGTTTTGGTACGTTCTTCTTAGGATCCTCAGCACTTGGCACCATAGGAACATGGGGACCAAAAACAACAGACCTCCAACATCCAGTGTTCTGTTGAGCAAGGATGTGACCCATCCTTCTCTCCCAGATGTTGTATTCATTACGTTTAAGTATAGGTGGTTTGAAAAGCGAGCCAACACTATTCTTATCATCTTGTGATTGTGACGTCATCTTGGTTGTTTTACAGGCACTGATTAATCAACTTTAATGATGATTAAACCTTACTCTGTTTTTCAACAAACCGAACAAACTATCGATATCAACGATTTTGAGCTGAACTATTTATGTCAAAATGATTGTTAAATCAAATTTGACTGTCCTGCTCTGATACCAATTGTTGGATCTGAGTTTGTTTCTGATTGTATTTTGTGTTTGTAATTAAAATGAAAATGGATGAGTGTGCAGCGGAATTATGATGAAAACAAACTTTGCATACAATCAAACGAGAGTAATACTTTGATCAAACATCTTTTCTCAATGAATCGGAAGATTGAATTTATTTCAATAACGATTACAATGATTGATGAATGAATGCAAACTCCCCCTCAGCCAGAGCTCAGTGTTTGTTCGTGCAAAGAAGACGATGATGTAAAGAGCTAATAGAACAGTACAAAGTACTGAACTATTTATAGGCACTTGCAAACCACTGAGCATCTTAGCTGACGTCACCATGAAAGTGACATCTAACCTCCTAACAAACTCTAACCTCTGATCTATACTGACACTGCTATACAAACTACTGATGTTACATTATATTGCATAAAAACTAATAATCAACTGCTGCAACCTTCCACTGCTGTGAACCCAGTAGTACTTGTCCGGATAAGCAATGCTTGACTCAAGGCAGTAGATTGAATCAGCAGAGCTTTGTTCTTTTATCAGTCTTTATCATTGGGCAGTAGATGTAAGGCAGCACTTTGCAAGATCAGTAGATAGAAGGCCAGCAGATGTTGAAGTTCACTTTCAAGGGGAGAGACTTGATCATATCATCAGCTTATTCTGGAACCACTGCGCTGAACCAGTTTTGGCTTTCATTATCTGTTCCTCTGATAGGGTTCAATCCCAACACTTTAAAACGTGTTTCAGGTAACTTGGTGTGAAAGCTATTAGAAGCCAGCTATGGAGCACTAAAAGCTTAAAGAAAATGGCTATAAAGTTACCTAAATAAAAAGTTTATGTTTTCAGTAAACTAGGGTTTATCCCTATAACAATATTGTGAATGGAATATGGGTTTTTATACCATTTGTTTATTACAAAAGTTTGGTGTTTTGAAACTCTGAAATTTATTTCCTAACTACGATCCTGATGTCTCATTTCCACTGCCAAATTAATAAACACCGATACCTCCGGCTGCTGGTCGCGGCTCCCGCTCCCGGGGTGGTGTCGGGGGTTGCGACAGGTGGTGGTATCAGAGCCACTGGTTTAAGCCATTTAGGTATTCTTTTAATACCTAAATTTTAACCATTGAGTTAGGAAATTATGTGTGACTTATGTGTTATTCTGTGTATTATTATTTTATTATTATTTTGACAATTTTCTAGTTTACAGTATGAGTGATCAGGGTACTTTTGACGCTTACCGTCACCTACCAAAGGATGAAGGAACATCCCTGCCAACCTCCAGATACATAAGTGATACCGAGGATATCTTTGTATTTAAAGACAAATCAGAAGAACCTTTTCCCCCTAAGAAGCGGGGATGGTTTAGTAGAACAACATATGAAAGGAGGAAAAGAATGAGAAAACTCCGACAACAAAGAATAGTGAATAGGGCTGAGAGAAATACCCAAATTCTAGAAGCTAGGCCCTTATGGGAAGAAGAATTGGATAGACAACTAGCTGACTTTCATATGTATGGAAATGTAGAAGGAAACTTTGATCTCAACCAAGTAGGAGACCCACAACTTCTACCATTATTCCCTAACCAACCCATGGACCTTGAACAGAACCAGGAAAATCCAATTCTAATCCAAGCCTTCGATCCAAATGAATTACCTAGGTTGCCAGCCCCAAATCCTATAGAACAATGGTGGAACGACAACCGGTCCTTTCAGGAATTACTAAATAACCCATATCCATATGGAGAACCAGTCCCAGCTTATCCAGAACCCATACCAGCCCCAATGCCACCAATGAGTCAGGAGAACGTAGAAGAACTTCGCTAGTATGGTGAAGAGTTAGTTGAGGAAGGAAACCGGATTCGCCAATTCGGAGAAAAACTCATCTGGAAATACGACGAGCGGGAAATGCAGTACTAAGAAGATAGTCACCTAATATATATACATATGTGTGTAGTTTTGTTACTTAGAAAAAAAACTAAGATAGATGTAAACACACACACACACACACACACACACACATATATATAGGGGAAGGTTCATTTGAGAAGAAATTTAATGTGAGAAGAAAAAGAAGAAATGGCATAATGGTAAACATCACATAGTTTATAACTCCTCTCATTAATTATGTTATCTCTTATTAATAAAACAAAAAACTTTTTATCCTACACATTTCAAATTTAACCTATATATATATATGTATATATATATATATCTTACACTTACCGGAATTTACCCTACATACATCGAAATTTATCCTACACATACTGAAATTTATCCTACACATGTCGAAAATTGTCCTTCACCATAAATTAATTTATTTTGAAAGAGTATATTTAAAAGTGAGTTACAAGTTTAATTAGATAGCTAATTAATTACAATTATAAATTTACCTATATGCCCTTTTCAATGATATTAAATACACATATTGAATGAAGTAAATGGAGCATTTCTATTGGTTTAAAACTTATTCTTTTTATTCTTAGAGAATTTTTCTTCTCATTTGAACCCTCCACGGGGAAGGTTCATTTGAGAAGAAAATTAAATTAAGAAGAAAAAGAACAAAGGGTACAATTGTAAAACATTAAATAGTTTTCGCTCATCTCATTTATTATTCTTTTTGACGAATTAATTAGTCATAAATATTATCATCCTCCACACTAAAATTTTTGCCTAAAAACATCAAAATTTATCCTACACGTTTTTTAAATTTATCCTTCACATATTGAAATTTATCCTACAGAACTCGCAATTCATCCTACACACCTCATAATTTATCCTACACCTTAAATTAATTTTTTTCTTCTTTGAAAAGATATATTTTTTTGAAAATAAGTTACAAATTTAATTTTTGTTAGCTATTAAAAAGGAAGACTAACAATTAATGATCTATCTAATTTTACCAATATACCCTTACACCAATATTAAATACAAAAATTAAATGGAGTAAAATAAAGCATTTTTATTGGTTGAAGTTTGTTCTTTTTTATTCTTACAAAAAATTTCTTCTCATTTGAACCCTCCACTATATATATATATATATATATATATATATTACAAACTATAACTGGAATTTAATCGTTAATAAGTATGCATTGATATATATATATATATATATATATATATATATATATATATATATATCAATGCATACTTATTAACGATTAAATTCCAGTTATAGTTTGTAATAGATGCATATATATATGAAAAGAGTAAATCTAGCAATGCTCGACAATTTTGGTTCAATGTGTTTGAGTGTTGGGTTGCCTAAGTTTATTCTGTGATATTAATACTTGATAAATGTTTGTAATTCAGATGTCAAACGAAATAAATCAGGAAGTCCAGAATAACAATAATAACGGAAACCAAGTGGATAAGAGTGCTATAGAACACGTAGTAGCTCAAGGAATCATAGATGCCATGCCCTATATTATCAACACTATTAAAAATGCAGAAAATAACTTTGTAATAGGCAGTAAACGTGTACCCACTAAACCAAGTCACAGCGTGGATTGAAATCACGGACTATTTCTCCAAGCTCCAATTCCAAAAAGAAGAAGAACCATTTCATACGGTTGTTCTTATAAGAAATTCCTAACATGTAAACTGATAGAATTCTCAGGTAATGAAGGAGCATTTCAGCCTTACGCTGGATAGAAAAGACAGAAGCGGTCTTAAAAATAAACAAGTGTGCAGATGAAGATAAGATCTTGTATGCTTCGAATCTCTTTAAGAATGCAACATTAGTATGGTGGAATACTATTCTTCAGTCAAGAGGAAGTTATAGAGTTTATAGTTTGGAATGGACCAACTTTAAAGAAATAGTTGAAAGAAAATTTTGTCCTCCTAATGAAAAGGAACAGATTGTCAATAAGTTTCTAAATCATAGAATGAGTGGAGTAGATTGCAGGGAATATACTACCACATTCTTTGAAGATGCTAGTATAGTGCCAACGTTAGCCTCACAAGAAACAGTATTGATCTCCTGTTACATCTGGGGATTAATCGGTGAGATTAGACACTTAGTCAAGGTAGCTAGACCACAAACCATAGAAGAAGCAGTAGAACATGCTAACACTTTAACATATGAATTGGTATGTACACAAGAGGAAAACCATAAAAAGAACCTAGCTCAAAAGAGCTCCAAGGAACTACGTTATAGAAATTCCTATCGCGGAAAAGGAACAGGTTCCTCCTATTTGCCATACTGCAAGTTCGGTGAAAGGAAGCACTCAGGAAGGTGTGCTGTGTCCTGCAACTTTTGCATGAAACCTAGGCATAAGGAAGAAGAATGTAGAACGAAAGCTAATGCTCGAGTGTGCTACAACTGTGGGGAAGCTGCTCATATCAAGCCGAACTGTTCGAAACTAGCTCTAGCAGAGAACGACAAAGCCAAGACAACAGAAGGACCCAAGAAGAATGCTAGAACTTTCGTTCTAACCACTGAAGAAGCTAAAATGATTCCAGATGTGATTGCCGGTACGTTTTAAGTTAATGATGTTTATGCTAAAATATTATTTGACTATGGTATAAACCAAAGTTTCATAAATATTTCTTTCTTCAAACTTCTGAATCAAGCATTAACTAAACTTCACCAAGACTGTCTGGTAGAAATTGCAAAGGAGATTCTATTAAGATAAGTGAAATCCTACAGGGAGCAAGGATAGAAATTTTAAATAATAGATTTACTGCTAATCTTTTACCAATGGATTTAGCCGGATTCATTGTAGTATTAGGAATGTATTGGTTGGTAGCCAATCAGGCGCAAATACTATGTGATCAAAAGTCTATGCAAGGAAGTATGCCAACTGGCAAAAGGATCACGATTAAGGGAGACAAGCCAACGAGAACAACAAAATTAATCTCTGTGATGAAAGCGGCAAGCTATGCACGAAAAGGAGGAATTGTGTATATGATTTCAGTAATCATTAACACTAAAGGAAAAGAACTAAAGGTTATTCCCGTAATATCTAAATTTTCAGATGTTTTCCCAGAAGAATTTCCAGGCCTACCGGCAGATCGAGAGGTTGAATTTAGAATTCACCTAATATCAGGAATGACACCAGTTGCCAAAGCACCTTATCGCCTAGCACCGACGGAGATGCAGGACCTGAAAAAACAGTTGGACGAATTACTCGAGAAAGCTTTTATACAACCTAGTTCATCACCGTGGGGAGCATCGGTGTTATTTGTCAAGAAAAAGGACAGATCGATGCGTATGTGCATTGATTATCGAGAATTGAATAAGGTTACGATTAAAAATCGGTACCAACTACCAAGAATCGATGACCTATTCGATCAACTTCAAGGAGCTTGATTGTCTTCTGAGAAAGATTTACGCTCAGGATATCATCAATTGAAAGTACAGGAAGATGACATTCCTAAAACTGCTTTCAGAACGAGGTACGGTCATTATGAATTTACCGTCATGCCATTTGGTTTAACCAATGCCCCAGCCGCATTTATGGACATGATGAATAGGATATGTAAACCACACCTGGATCAATTCATAATTGTCTTTATAGATGATATTCTAATTTACTCTAAGAATAAAGAGGAACATGAGGAGCAATTGCAGATACTCCTGTCATTATTGAGAAAGGAAAAGCTTTACGCTAAATTCTCAAAATGTGAATTTTGATTACAAGAAGTGAAATTCCTTGGACATTTTGTTAACCTTGAAGGAATTCATGTGGATCCCACAAAGATCGAGGAGATTACCAAATGGAAGGTCCCTGAATCACCTACAGAATTAAGAAGTTTCCTTGGATTGGCAGGATGTTATAGATGTTTTATTCAAGATTTCTCTAGAATAGTCATTCTATTAACCAAACTGACTTCCAAATAAGTTAAGTTTGAATGGGGATCAAAACAAGAAGCACTCAAGATTTTGAAGCATAAGTTAACCAACGCACCAATACTCGCTTTGCTAGAAGGAACAGAAGACTTTGTAGTCTATTGTGACGCGTCTAAGTTAGGATATGGACATGTGTTGATGCAACATCAAAGAGTTATAGCTTATGCCTCTAGACAACTTAAGAAGCATGAAGAGAATTATACAACCCATGATCTAGAGTTAGGAGACATAATTTTTGCCATTCAAATTTGGAGACACTATCTTTATGGTAGTAAGTTTGTTGTTTTCAAGGATCATAAGAGGTTAAGATATGTCTTCGGACAAAAGGAATCAAACATGAGGCAAAGACGATGGATGGAAATTTTTAGCGATTATGATTGTGATATCCAGTATCATTCAGGGAAAGCTAACATAGTAGCTGATGCTTTAAGTATATCATGAAAAGCCAAGAAGGATACTTGCTCTAAGGCTAAACCTGCAGATAGATTTAAATGAGCAAATTAAAAAGATACAGGAAACAACCATCAAGGACAATGCTGAAGGTTTAAAAGGAAGGATTAAGGAATTAAAACAAGTAACCGATGGAATTTGGAGATTCCATAAGAACATAATTTGGATACCTATTCAAGGGAATCTAAGGAACCAAATTCTAGAAGAAGCCCATATGTCTAAGTATACGATGCATCCTGGAAGTGACAAAATGTATCAAGACTTAAGGGAGAATTTCTGGTGGATAGGAATGAAAAAGGATATAGCCAATTATGTTGCTAAATGTTTAACCTGCTCATAGGTCAAAGCTGAACATCAGAAACCTTCAGGATTATTGCACCAATTAGAAATACCAATTTGGAAATGGGAACTGATAACAATGGACTTTGTTACCAAACTACCCAAGACACGAAAAGGTAATGATACAATTTGGGTGATTGTAGACAGATTGACCAAATCTGCTCATTTCTTACCAATGAAGGAAACTTTCACTATGTAACAGTTAGCCAAGATATATGTAAATGAAATAGTTTCGTTACATGGAATTCCTTTATCTATTGTGTCTGATAGAGACAGTCATTTTACTTCACATTTTTTGACTATTTTCCGAAAAGCAATGGGAACCCGATTAAATCTTAGTACAACATATCATCCTCAAATGGACGGACAAAGTGAAAGGACAATTCAAACCATGGAAGATATGCTTAGAGCTTGTGTTATTGATTTTGGAGGAAATTGGGATGAACACTTATGTGACGTGACCGTGTCATCCCGATCAATCAAAAACCCAAATAACTTAGGTAGCTAGGGTAAGTCGGGTATCGAATCCACGAAGAGCATGTGGTCAGTATCGCACGACCTGTTAGACTAGTTAGACTATTTACAAAAATGTACAAAGTGATTATGAAGTTTGCTAATTTTATTTGGTTCTTTCAGTTGAAAAGAAGTAGGCGTGAACCTACAAATTAGTGTTATCTAAAACCAAAGTTTATTAACTAAGATTGCAAACTAAACTAAATGGTTGAAACATGAAATTAGAAACTAGTTTCATACTCGGTTTCGGTAATTGCAAACCTAGGGTTCCTAAAAGTTTTAAACTCAACTCAATTGCATAATGATTAACAGATTTAGTGTACCGTGACTTAGGTGCTAACAACTATCAACGTCCCGAAGAACGGACAAGAATGTACTTTGTAATCAACACAAGTAAATCCTAACCACGACAACACATAATTACACATAACCATTTCTCAAAGTCATAACTTTATAATTGTTAGACAATTTACGAATACGAAACAAATGCAAACAATTGTCTATGGTTTACAAAATCAACACAAATTGTCACAAAGTTGAATCACATAATAGTTCAAAACCCTAGATAAAACAACAACCTACACCGGGGTGAAACCGAGGAGACTAGCCGCTCACGGTTGAATGGACGCGATCACCGGGCGACGAGCACGAACACCGAGCCATGACCTTCGAGTCTTGGAGGAGTGATCGAGGTTAGGGTTTGAAGGTGAAGGTGAAGGTGAAAGGATGAAGATGATGGTGATGATGATGATGGAATCGATTAGGGTTAGAGGTGATGGAGAATTGGTTAGGGTTTTGAGGTTAGATGATTCGTGTGGTGTTAGGGATGATTAGAGGTAGGTTAGATGTTTGGGTTGTTATGTGTATGTTAGAGATGAAGAAGATGGTCCAAAATGGTTCCAAGATGGTGTTTTTAAGCTTCAAAACTCGTAACCCCTCTTGAATGACCCCCAAACGCGTTTTTGTGACATCTGTGCCTCCACGTCCATCAAAAAAATACCAAACCAATGAATTATTGTGTTTCATACTTGGGATTTGTATAAATATGTATATCATTTGCACATATCAATTCTCGTTCGATTTCGAGCTCTAAATTGCTTTCTGGAAAGTTATACGCGAACTGATGCATAAACGTAATCAGTTTAACTCGACAAACACTACGGGACAGTGACATAGGCTTAACATACCTTAAATAACCTTTACATAACTTAGAAACAAGTTTTGGAGGGTTTGGTGTGTCGAAATAAAGTTTATTCGCTTACAGGGACTAATTTCGACAAACTGCGAAAGTATGCTGATTCGTACTATAACGAACCTTCCTGAGTATGATCATAAGTTAAAAATGCCCTAAATATCCTCTACATAGATTAGAAATAGGCTTTGAGTTGTCTGGTGCGCAAAAATAAACTTATTTGATCACAGGGACTAAAAGTGTCAAAAAGTGCATAAGTTTGCATTTTCGCTCATATCTTACGTTCTGAATATATCCGAACATCCAAAAATTTATGTAATCATTAAAGTATTTTATTTTAGTGATTGGCATGCTAAAATTCCATTCGTCGCATAATTTGGATCGTTTTTGCGTCCGTTACGATTTCCGTCGTAATTGACCGAACAACGCAACCGTACGACCAAACGAACCGGTATCCGAGATATTTTTGAGCATATTTTAAGTTCCCTATACTTTAAATTCATTTTAGAGCCTTGAAATGAGGTTAACGGGGTTTAAACATGTCAAAAATGCATCAAATACCAAGTTTTAGGCCAGCAGGGACTAAAATTGTAATTCTGCCAAACTTCTTAGGCCTGGGGCGTAAGCCTAAGCCTATTCTTAGGCGGCACGCGAGAGCTGCTCAGATTAGAAACATTGACTTTGGACTTCCAGCCTGTTTTTGATGGTTTTAACCCAAGGTTTTGCACTCTATGGGCTGAATTTTGATGGTTTTTCATGTCCTATTGTATTACAATACCATGTGCCCAACTGGAAGGTCAAGATCGAAGGAAATTTTGCCCATTCCTCACAAGTATTCTTTCGTGCTTTTATCGTTTTTCAAGCGAAAGTCAAACATTGTTTGACTTTCTGCTTTGACCACGAGTTGGTCAACACGAAGTTCATTTGAACTTTTCAACGTGAGCGTAATCACGATGGTTATAGTCCCTAGTGACTATACCTACTGATTACCACGTTGATTAGGTGTACTGAGGAGTCATAGTTTCGGCCAAAATGCGTATTTATGCGTATTTTGTAACCAAACTATTCTTGGATATCAAAACCGTTTGTTTTGATATCAAAACCTATTTTCTAACTTAGTTAAACATGTTTGAACATGTTTAGCTCGTCACTTTTAGTTTAGTGCTTGTGTGGAGTCGTAAGTCAAGCGGTCTAAACAACCGCTTAGACTTTCGAACTCGACCCGTTTGGTCGATCTTTAGGATCCGACCAAGCATGTTTAGTGACCGTAGTTGTATAGGGAATAACCTTCCGAGGTTATACCTTATGGTCACTTAGGTTTAATTAGTTGTATGATAGGTAGTTTATATGCTTAGGTAAATGACCAAAATGCCCTTTTTACGCATAATTACATTTTAAGCATATGTAACCTAAATTTTGATAATTAAATTGATTAGGTAACATTATTAGACATGTTAAGGCATATAATACTTGTCATATGACTAGTTAGGCGGTCCGAACGCGTTTCACGCGAATGACGCGTTAAAGTAGCGTAAGCTACCTTAATGGGTCGTAATGGGTCGTAAGCAGTTAGGATAGGTTTCCATTTAGTATGTAGGCTTTGTTAAACCATGTCATATGAGTTCCAATACTCATTTGGTTTACGAAACCTCATCCTATCCGATCTTCTGATATAGGTCCGGTTTATTAATATAGTTACCTATATTAGGTGCCGTTTGATTTCCGTGATTCCTCTAGCTTTGGGGTGATTCATATGTGTTAAATGATTTTGAGGATTAAACGATGGTTTCAAAAGCGATTAAAATGGTTTATATTAAACTAATAACGATTTCGATAATGTGAACGAACTTGTTGGTTGTAATTACATAACGAATGACATTCATTAACATTGATCAAGCCGACTAGTATTAGGTTATGGTACCATAGGATCTGACAAATCCCGTTATCAGACTACACCCATGGTTATGTGTGGGGGTTATGTGGGTAACGACTGAATCTGTGATAGTTAACTTACCCTTTGGTGGTTTGTTAATGCGAGAAGCGAGATTGTAGAGTCACAAAGGTTTGGATGTTATTAGCGAGACGACCAAAAGTAGTTTTCACAATTAAAACGAGAATGATATAAACGACTAAAGCGATTTTAACGAGTTAAACTATTTGGGTAAACGATTGGTTTTTGGTTAGTGTTTAGATAACGGGACGGGTATAATGTGATGAAAACATGGTAGATACGCCGTTGGTACTTCTTATATATAAGTGTTTTCATCATATTACATACCGTAGCGTTATTTAGTTCACTTGGGTAAACGATTTTGAAACGATGTCACAGAATGATGTTTTCTAATTAACATAAACCATACAAGTTTTATTAACAAGTTTTTACTAGATGTTTTACAATTTGATTTAATTAAACAAATGTTTTGGGGTTAAGAATCATGGATACGAGATTTTATAAATTATAACCCACTTGATTTGAGTTGGTTAATTATGTTGCAATACTATATACTTTTTCAAAACAAGGTTTTTAATTAGGTATTGCAACATGTAAACTAGCCATGAATCCGACACTCTCATAAAACCTATGTGCTCGCCAACATTTCTTTGCTGACTTTGTTTTCACATATGTTTCAGGTGTTGTTGAATGATGTTGATTGCTAGGATGCATGCTCACATAGGACTGGACGAGGCCTTAGTGACTTAATAACAATGATAGACTATGTTTAATTTGTTTGTTTAAATTTCAAGACAATGTAAACGGTTAATCTTTAAATAAAATAAAACTTCAAATTTCCATGTGTTATGAAACAATGATTCTGTTACAACACTCCCCGACGATTCCGCCGTGATTTGTTGTTTTACGTGGTCGGGGTGTGACAGAAAAGTTGGTATCAGAGCCCATGGTTATAGGGAATTAGGTTATTAGTAATGCTTTGACCTAGTCTACAACCTTCCTAGGACCCTAACACAAGATTCTTGTGTTTTGATCTTAAAACAATACCGTCACTTATCCTTAGGTGACAACCACAACAAGAACACAAATTTCAAATCCGCTCTAAAAACCAATCATCTATTTTAGGATGATTTATTATAAGGTTTTGAACCTTCAAGGTTTTCAAAATCCCGTCAAAGTTGGGTCTTATAATGTGAACACGTGCAATCTGGAAGAGTGGATGCCTGTACTCTGAGTTTTCTATCTAAGGCTAGAGTGTTCGTACAAATCCACATAATCGGACCAGTCACTCTTACCTGGGAACTCTTGGGGTGAGTATCCACTTATAGGCTAAAGCATGTCTTCGCGATACATTAATACGACCCGCTTGCTTTGATTAGTCACCGTCTCATTCGTTTGCCTTAGGTAACAAACAAATGATCGCAATTTCTATGCGTTGTCATTCTGTTTTGATTATCCGATAACATTTCAGTTGTTTCCTCCTATGTCTTTCATTTCCTCTAGAATGTATCTTTATCGCAGCAACACTCAAATGTCCGAGCAGACTACAAAATTTGCCCAGCAAATAGGCGAAGTAATCCTGAAGACTGCTGAATTAGCTGTCGCCATGTCTCATCTCAATAATGAAGCCACCCAAGAAGCATCAAAGGAAGCAGAAGCCGAGCCTTCGAAAAGGTAAAAGAAGCATAAAGCTCCAAAGGATCCCGTAGCTGTTACACCAAATCAAGCAGAACCTAGTCAGGTGGCAGCACCACCAACCAAGAAGCCGTACTTGGGAAATGCTCCTTCGTGCAATCAGTGTAACCTCCATCATCATGCCAGTGTCAAGTGCCGCAAATGCCTAATTTATGGAGTTATAGGTCATACAGCTAGGGTTTGCCGAGCTGCTCCATGGTGCAATCGATGCAACCGTCATCATCCGAATCACATACCCTGCTTCAAAGGTACCCACTGTGGAAGATGGGGACATCTGGTTAATTTGTGCCGCTTTGCTATCCAAAGCAAAACTGTTGCAGATCCTACTTTTGCACAAGTAGATCCAGCACGAGCTCATTTTCCTCCTGGTACTTGCTACACCTATGGCGAGACGGGTTATCTCATGAACAAAATCCCAAAGATTTTCAATGCAAATCTGACCCACGGATGAGCATTTGGATGATTAGAAGAAGTTTCCGCTTTGAATAATTTGAATCTTATGCTTATGTTTCTTGTGTTTTTCTTTTTTTTTTTGGGAAATGGGACTCCCCCGGGTAAACATTTATTAATATTTTGATAAAAGATTACAAACTATGTGCATTTGTTAAGCAAAGGCGACTCGCCAAAGCAACAAACCACAAAAAAAGAAAACCATACAATAAAAAACAACCACAAAGAATCTAAAATTTGGAGCCTATCTTCATAAATCGTGCCATTTCATCGGTCTCCGACTCCACCTCAGCTTCATCTCCATTCACTTTTGTCAAACTATCATAATACTTTCTCATATTTTCGGACCTTGCACTATAGTCTTCAATCTTTGGGCGGGTGCTAGTTTCCACAAACTTTTTGACCATGACTATCTCATGCTCCCACATCCCAAGTTCCGTGTCAAAACATTCATCATCATCTCGTAACGTACCAAAACTGTTCGTAGTTTTGCACGTTGGGCCAGATTGTGATCCAAAAGAATTCTTTGAGACATCATAAAAACCACTCCCATAAACTTTTTGAGCCTTAGACGACGAGCCCACATACAAAACAGGCTCAATGACCGAGCTTCTCAATGGACCAGAATTATTTAAAGGAGGAAATATAGTTGTTCATAATTCTGATGTACAAATATAGTTGCATATATGTATGGAATACCCCTACGATACCTACACCAAAGAACCATATTTGTAATTCTCTCGTTCATATGATCGCTCATGATTTCCTCGAAAATTCTAAGTGCTCGTTTCATTCTAAGAAACGAAGTACAGAAAATAAGTGACATTTTGAGTAATCACTTTAAATCCTTGGTTAGATAACTAAGGATACCTTTCTTCAATCTTATATCATTTCATTCTGGTTTTCATAACAACATACATAGTATAAGTTTTCAAAACAACCTTCATGATTTCAAAATATTTCATATAGTTTAAAAACGATTTTTACACAGTATATTTACTTAATATATTAAGTTCATGATTTCAAAAGCATTATCCATATTTTCAAAATCCTTATACGTAATTTCAAAATTTATCTCGCATGATTTTAAAACATTTTTATAAATATACTTACCTAATACACCTAATTTATGATTTCAAAAGTATTATGTAAGATTTCAAAAACATTAATCATATTTCTAAAGAACCCCATGCATAGTTTTCGAAAAGCATTCTGCTCGTATTACCCAACCTTCAAATTCTGTTTCATATGTCGCCTTGGCATATCTAGCACCTCAACTTCATGAGCATTCTACCTCGTATCGACTTAAGCACGTCTAGTGCAAGGTTTCGAAGCATCTCCCACTATTCAAATTCCAAAATCCATATAGGATCTTCTTATCTTCACAATTAGATCCTTGTGGATGATTATCACTCAAATCGGAGCCCTTGATTGGATTCTTTGTACGCTTTATTACGTACATTACGATTCAATAAGGACAAAGCCGAATTCCTATTAAGATCTTCCTATCTTCATAGTTAGATTCTTGAAGATGTTTAAAGTGCCAAATGAAATCCATGGATTGGATTCCTGGTGTGCTATAAATACCCATGTCCAAAGATAACAAATTAAAGGTCAAGTTAAACAATTATGTGATTATGTATTTATGTGTTTTCTTTTATGTTTTTGTGTGATCCGATTTTTCATTATCCAAATCCTCGTAGAATCTTCCATATCTTCGTGTGAGGGATTCATAGTAGGATATCCAAAGGTACTACCTCAAATCCTTAATGGGCTTCTACGTAATAGTTAAGACCCTTGGATTATATTTTACCATTCCATGATTTGAAAAAGACCCTTTGAGTGGTCTAGTTAAAAAGAGTGATTCAGAATCTGGTCAAAAATGACCCGTGATGATATAGCTGAAAAGACTCCTTGGTGGTCTATTTTAAGAGATCATTTGTTGATTTAATTAAAAGGACCCTATGGTGGTCTAGTCACACTCATCACAGGTTCGTTCATTTGGTTTTCCTCTACACATTATAAAATGCACTGTGCGGACTATGCAAGGAATTACGTAACTATAGACGCGTACATAATTATGAAATTCAGTGCACATGAACCCGAGTAAGATTTATCATGTGTAAGAACCTATAGTGGCAACAATAACGAAACGTGAACAATGTAATGGAGGTACGGTGGACGCACCAATGGTGCTTCATATACTTGTATATAAGTGTCCCTCTTACATTGCAAGCATGATGTTATTTAAAGTTACTAGAAGTTCAGAACCCTAACCAGTGTTGTTTTATCTTTTCGACTTCATATTTCGAGCTCTCACAAGTTTCCTCTAAATAAATTTCGGAACGAAATTTCCTGATGTAGGGGAGACTGTGACATCTGTGCCTCCACGGCCATCAAACAAATACCAAACCAATGAAATATTGTGTTTCATACTTGGGATTTGTATAAATATGTGTATCATTTGCACATATCAATTCTCGTTCGATTTCGAGCTCTAAATCGCTTTCTGGAAAGTTATACGCGAACTGATGTGTAAACGTAATCAGTTTAATGCGACAAACACTCCGAGACAATGACATAGGCTTAACATACCTTAAATAACCTTTACATAACTTAGAAATATGTTTTGGAGGGTTTGGTGTGTCGAAATCAAGTTTATTCGCTTACAGGGACTAATTTCGACAAACTGTGAAAGTATGCCGATTCGTACTATAACGAACCTTCTGGAATATGATCATAAGTGAAACATGCCCTAAATATCCTTTACATAGCTTAGAAATAGGCTTTGAGGTGTTTGGTGCGCAAAAATAAACTTATTTGATCAACAGGGACTAAAAGTGTCAAAAAGTGCATAAGTTTACAATTTCATGCATATCTTACATTCTGAATATATCCGGACATCCAAAAATTTATGTAATCTTTAAAATATTTTATTTTAGTGATTGGCATGCTAAAATTCCATTAGTCTCTTAATTTGGATCGTTTTTGCGTCCGTTATGATTTCCGTCGTATTTAACCGAACAACGCAACCGTACGACCAAACGAACCGACATCCGAGATATTTTTGAGCATATTTTATGTTCCCTATACTTTAACTTCATTTTAGAGCCTTGAAATGAGGTTAACGGGGCTTAAACATGCCAAAAATGCATCAAATACCAAGTTTTAGGCCTGCAGGGACTAAAATTGTAATTCTGCCAAACTTCTTAGGCCTGGGGCGGAAGCCTAAGCCTATTCATACGCGGCCTGCGAGAGCTGTCCAGATTAGAAACATTGAATTTGGACTTCCAGCCTGTTTTTGATGGTTTTAACCGAAGGTTTTGCACTCTATGGGCTGATTTTTTATGGGTTTTCATGTCCCATTGTATTACAATACCATGTGCCCAAGTGGAAGGTCAAAATCGGAGCACATTTTGTGAGGAACGATCCTAACGGTTGTGGGTTTTCTATAAATACCCAACTCTTTCATTCTCATTCCTCACAAATCTGATTCAATTACTCTAAGTTGAGGTTTAACACCTCATACCTGAGCAATTTGGATCAAGATCTTCCTAGCTTGGACCCTTTGTAAGTATTCTTTCATGCTTTTATAGTTTTTCAAGCAAAAGTCGAACAGTGTTTGACTTTCTGCTTTGACCACGAGTGGGTCAACACAAAGTTCGTTTGAACTTCACAACGTGAGCGTAATCACGATGGTTATAGTCCCTAGTGACAATACCTACTGATTACCACGTTGATTAGGTGTAGTGACGAGTCATAGTTTCGGCCAAAATGCGTATTTATGCATATTTTATAACCAAATTATTCTTGGATATCAAAACAGTTTGTTTTGATATCAAAACCTGTTTTCTAACTTAGTTAAACATGTTTGAAGATGTTTAGCTCGTCACTTTTAGTTTAGTGCTTGTGTAGAGTCGTAAGTCAAGCGGTCTAAACAACCGCTTAGACTTTCGAACTCGATCCGTTTGGTCGATATTTAGGATCTGACTAAGCATGTTTAGTGACCATAGTTGTATAGGGAATAACCTTCCGAGGTTATACCTTATGGTCACTTAGGTTTAATTAGTTCTATGATAGGTACTTTATATGCCTTAGGTAAATGACCAAAATGCCCTTTTTACGCATAATTTCATTTTAAGCATATGTAACCTAAATTTTGACAATTAAACTGATTAGGTAACATTATTAGACATGTTAAGGCATATAATACTTGTCATAGGACTAGTTAGGCGGTCCGAACGCGTTTCACACGAACGAGGCGTTAAAGTAGCGTAAGCTACCTTAGTTGGTCGTAATGGGTCGTAAGCACTTAGGATAGGTTTCGATTTAGTATGTAGTCTTTTTTAAACCATGTCATATGAGTTCCAATACTCATTTGGTTTACGAAACCTCATCCTATCCGATCTTCCGATATATGTCCGGTTTATTAATATAGTTACCTATATTAGGTGCCGTTTGATTTCCGTGATTCCTCTAGCTTTGCTTGGTTGTTATTCAAGACTTCTAAGCATTTTCATGTGAGTACATAGTTCCCCTATTTTACTGTTTTCAATTGTTTTGGGGTGATTCATATGTGTTAAATGATTTCGAGGATTAACGATGGTTTCAAAAGCGATTAAAATGGTTTATATTAAACTAATAACGATTTCGATAATGTGAACGAACTTATTGGTTGTAATTACATAACGAATGACATTCATTAACATTGACCAAGCCAACCAGTATTAGGTTATGGTACCATAGGATCTGACAAATCCCGTTATCAGACTGTACCCATGGTTATGTGTGGGGGTTATGTGGGTAACGACTGAATCTGTGATAGTTAACTTACCCTTTGGTGGTTTGTTAATGCGAGAAGCGAGATAGTCGAGTCACGAAGGTTTGGATGTTATTAGTGAGACGACCAAAAGTAGTTTTCACAATTAAAACGAGAATGATTTAAACGACTAAAGCGATTTTAACGAGTTAAACGATTTGGATAAACGATTGGTTTTTGGTTAGTGTTTAGATAACGGGATGGGTATAATGTGATGAAAACATGGTAGATACGCCGCTGGTACTTGATATATATAAGTGTTTTCATCATATTACATACCGTGGTGTTATTTAGTTCACTTGGGTAAACGATTTTTAAACGATGTCACACAACGATGTTTTTTAAATAATATAAACCATACGAGTTTTATTAACAAGTTTTTACGAGACGTTTTACAATTTGATTTTATTAAACAAATGTTTTGGGGTTAAGAATCATGGCTACGAGATTTTATAAATTATAACCCACTTGATTTGAGTTGGTTAATTATGTTGCAATACTATACACTTTTTTCAAAACAAGGTTTTTAATTAGGTATTGCAACATGTAAACTAGCCATTAATCCGACACTCTCATAAAACCTATGTGCTCGCCAGCATTTCTTTGCTGACTTTGTTTTCACATATGTTTCAGGTGTTGTTGAATGATGTTGATTGCTAGGATGCATGCTCACATAGGACTGGACGAGGCCTTAGTGACTTAATAACAATGATAGACTATGTTTAACTTGTTTGTTTAAATTTCAAGACAATGTAAATGGTTAATCTTTAAATAAAACGAAACTTCAAATTTCCAGGTGTTATGAAACAATGATTCTGTTACAACACTTCCCGACGATTTTGCCGCGATTTGTTGTTTTACGCGGTTGGGGTGTGACAGTTTTAACACGTCTAAAAGTGATTAAACAGCAAATTCCGCATCGGACACTAGGAGGGGGCGTCGCCGACGGCCCCTTTGGGCGTCAGCGACGGTGCTCCGAAATGGGGATTTCCTCCGACGCGAAATTTCACTGTTTACAACGGTTTTGGCCAACGGTAACATCTACGAGGCATCACCGACGACCCCTTTGGGCGTCGACGACGGTGTCTACAATTCCAACTCTCTGTTTTTCGCTTGTCTTGCTCCCGGTTGTCTCGTTTCGCATCCAGGTGGCCCGTAATGCTCCCGAAAAGCTCCTTAAACTCCGTTAGAACTGCAAAACACAAATCTAATCAAAAGTAGGCTAAACTAAAGTAAAAGTCACATAAAAACATTAACTTAAACAATTATAAGCACCGGTTTTCGACCACGTATCACATCCCCACACTTGTCGTTTGCTTGCCCTCAAGCAAATCTGTCTTTCACTTTCACATGGGTCGAACGAGAAACACACTTCCCATTCTTGAGACGTAAGTAAGTTCTAATGTCATACCCGGTTCATGATGTTTCCCAATTTTCAACATATTTAGCAATAAATGATTAATCATATAAGAATGGTTATCAAAGATTAACCCGCCCTTGAAACTCACAAATCATACATATCCCTCACAATGTTCACTCCACTCGGTTTACAAATTGGCTAATTTTAATGATGTATTAGCACCTTTGTAAAGTAATCAATCAAAACCGAATAGAACACGTACCCGCATAGGCTTGCAACTCAATCATTCTCCACCACCAAACACAAATACTAAGCACAAGTCAAAAGGTCTTTAAAGGGTTGTAACGGGGCTAGGTTTAGGGTGTAGAATAGGATATTTGAAAATGGCAAAGGTGATTAAAATTTGATTTTTATTAACAACTATTATTATCATAACTAACTATAAACATCAAACTACAAGGCAACAACTTTAGCCATGTATTCAACAACTACTAACTCATATTTTTGTACTTTTCTCAATGATTTTCTATTCTTTTTTGCAACATTTTCTGAATTTTTGCTTTTTTTTCACAAATATAAATCACAACTATAACACATAATACTATAATCGAATTTTCATCACACGGGTTTAACAAGAAAAAGTTTATGGTTGTGGGCTAAGTGGGTTGTCAAACGAAAGGTTTAGGCTCAAAGTGGGCGACTAGGGAATTTGTTTGGGTAAGGATAAATAAATGGTTTTAAAGGAAAAGGTTCACATAATGCCTTAATCATTCTCGTGCTTGTATTCGGTCTATGGTCTCAAACATATCAAAAGTTGCAAGTTCTACAATACATGACTAATGGTCCACCCAAACAAAGAAATATGTGTATATATGATGTATAAAATTGGCTCAATATCTTACGTATGAAGGGTATGAAATATGAGATACAAAAATTGCAAGTTTCTTAGGTGGATTATTCCCAACTAACCACCCGCTAAATACCCGTCTTGTTATTAACTCGAACACCGACCATGACAAAAGACCAAATGGGTTATGCCATCCCTCATTAACTTAGTTACTTGTGCTTTTTAGATCGCTTCAAACAAAAACATTTTTTGAAATTTTTTTTAAAATTTCCCTCCATCCCCACACTTGAGGTCAACATTGTCCTCAATGTGTAGTGTTTAAATGAATGGATCAAAAATCAAAAAACTTTTACTCCCCCATCCCCACACTTGAGGTCAACATTGTCCTCAATGTGTAGGAATAGAGCTTTTAAAACACACAAGGGATATGACACGGCTAACTTCCCCCAAAAACTCACCCCGGAAAATAAAATACAATTTACAATCCACTTATTTGCTAACTAAAAATCAAAGATAAAAAGAAACGTATGCACCTGGTTTTTCGCTCGTTCCTCACGTGCTCTTCATCTTTCAACAAAGTGGTCGTCTCATGAACATGATGTACCTACAAATTTCAACTTTTGAGTAGAAGCATGCTTCTGACAACTAGCAAAATTTGTTAGTTACCTAGTTCTACCACTTTTATGATAACATTACCAAGCCATACGTTATTTCACTTTGATTTATGTGGAAAAAAATAATGTACAATAAAAACAAACCTAACTCACTTTCGTAGGAATCACGGTTGCATTTAGCTTATGCAACAAGCCCTTTTAAACCTCCCGATAGCTCGAGAGGACGAGAGGTCTCGTGAGGGTTATATAGGGAACACACCCACAACGTTTATTTAACTAGGAAAATAAAATAAAACGAATAATTATACAAACTATACAACAATCATACCTGATTTGCCTCTCATGGTGGTCTAAGTGAACATATTCCTACCGATTTTCCAACATACGCTCGGTAGTTGGCATGCAGAATCCACCTTTTTTTTCTTTTACGCGGCATGCGTACAGTACAACTTCGGGGTCGTTTCTTAACAAATTGTCCAAGATCTTGCAATGCCACCCTTCAAATCCTTATACCCAAACCCGCATCCCCAACTTTTGTTGGTTGGAGTGATATGTATGGGAGAAGGATAGATATGAACGTGGGCTTCTTTCGGATCCAACTCGTCTCGTGGTGTCATGTCTTCCGCTCGGTTCAAACATTCAACTTCTTGCTCCAAAAGATCTCTAACCTCTTCCACCACATCACCATCCACCATTGTACCATTAGCTAAAACCTCTTGGTCTCACCTAAATTGGGCCATCTCCTCGGTTAGTTAACCAACCTGAATAACCAAAGTCTCAAATGATTTGTATCTCATCTCATCTTTCTTTTTCACTTCTATCATCATGTCCATGATTGCATCGAGCTTAGAGTTTAATGAATCTTGAGGCTCCAGAGTCATGATAATAGTCATCATACTCCTCCTGGTAACTTAGGAAATGTGGCAAGTCGGGTTCATGGTTGTTGTAACCCTGCCCTTGCTCACAATGGTAACCCATCTCTGAATAGTAGTAGTCTTGATAATTGGGTGGTGGTGATGGTCTAATGTATGGAGAATGTGAAGATGGACCATTGAAATCTTCATAATCTGTCCTCCCATATCCGTACAATCTGTTGAGGTAGTCTTCCCGATCCTTGTAGGCTTGAACTTTCTCATAGAAAACAGAGCAATCCTCTAATAGATGCTCTCTGTTTCCGCAACACTCACACGGATCATCATCTACCCAATTCATATTGAAGGATGGTGCCCGCAAAACATGTAGTTGCACAAACAAGCTTGACCACCCAAAGTAAAATCAAAGAAAGATAAAAAAAAAAGAAAAACTAAACTAAAATTGAAAAGCAATGAAATACTAAGAGCACTAGCTCCCCGGAAACGGTGCCATTTTGACATGACCGTGTCATCCCGATCAGTCAAAAATCCAAATACCCTAGGTAGCTAGGGTAAGTGGGGTATCAAATCCACGAAGAGCATGTGGTCAGTATCGCACGACCTGTTCGACTAGTTAGACTAGTTACAAAAATGTACAAAGTGATTATGAAGTTTGCTAATTTTATTTGGTTATTTGATTTGAAAAGAAGTCGGCGTGAACCGACAAATTGATGTTATCTAAAACCATGGTTTATTAACTAAGATTGCAAACTAAACTAAATGGTTGAAACACGAAATTAGAAACAAGTTTCACACCTGGTTTTGATAATTGCAAACCTAGGGTTCCTACAAGTTTTAAACTCAACTAAATTAACGATTAACGGATTTAGTGTACCGTTACTTAGAGGCCAATACCTATCAACGTCCCGAAGAATGGAAAAGAATGCACTTTGTAATCAACACAAGTAAATCCTAACCACGACAACACATAATTACACATAACCATTTCGCAAAGTCATAACTTTATAATCGTTTGACAATTTACCAATACCAAATAAATACAAACAATTGTCTATGGTTTACAACATCAACACAAACTATCACAAAGTTGAATCACATAATAGTTCAAAACCCTAAATAAAACAACTACCTACATCGGGGTAAAACCGAGGAGACTAGCCGCTCATGGTTGAATGGACGTGACCGGGAGAGGAGCACGAACACCGAGCCATGACCTTTGAGTCTTGGAGGAGTGATGGAGGTTAGGGTTTGAAGGCGAAGGTGAAAGGATGAAGATGATGGTGATGATGATGGAATCGATTAGGATTAGAGGTGATGGAGAATTGGTTAGGGTTTTGAGGTTAGAGATGATTCGTGTGGTGTTAGGGATGATTAGAGGTAGGTTAGATGTTCGGGTTGTTAGGTTATGTTAGAGATGAAGAAGACTGTCCAAAATGGTTCCAAGATGGTGTTTTTAAGCTTCAAAACTCGTAACCCCCTCTTGAATGAACCCCAATTTCCTTTTAACTCGTCTAAAAGTGATCAAACAACAAACTTCGCGTCAGACACCAGGAGGGGGCGTCGCCGACGGCCCCTTTGTACGTTGGCGATGGTGCTCCGAAATGGGGATTTCGTCCGCGCGCAATTTCACTGTTTACGACGTTTTTGGCAGAGGGTAACATCTACGGGGCGTCGCCGACGGCCCCTTTAGGCGTCGGCGATGGTTTCTACAATTCCAAGTCCACGTTTTTCGCGTGTCTTGCTCCCGGTTGACCCGTTTCGCGTCCCGGTGGTCCGTTTTTCATCCCGGTGGCCCGTAAACGAAACTAAAAGTCACATAAAAACATTAAATAATCAAAAGTAGGCTAAACGAAACTATAAGTGACATAAAAACATTAACTTAAACAACTACATGCAGCGATTTCCGACCACGTATCATTACCTCTTGTATAATTTTCTTATAACAACAGCTATCATACCAACATCAATGCTGCACCATTTGAAGCCCTTTATGGACGAAAATGTCAAACCCCGGTATGTTGGGTAGAAATCGGAGAAAAGCAACTGCCAGGACTTGAGATTGTACAAGAAACAACAGACAAAATTATTCAAGTCAAGGAAAGACTTAAAGCAGCACGAGATCGTCAAAAGAGTTATGCTGATAATATACGAAAGCCTTTGGAATTTCAAGTTGGAGAAAAGGGATTGTTATAAGTTTCTCGAATACGACCAGTAGCTTATCAGCTACAATTGCTAGAAGAAATGGCAGGAATTCACGATATATTTCATATATGCAACTTCAAGAAGTGCTTAGCAGATGAATCCTTGGTTATGCCTCCTCAGGACATAGAGGTGAATGAAAAACTTAACTTTCTAGAGAAGCCCATTCAGATTGAAGATAAAAAGATTAAGAATCTCAAGCGCAAGAGATTAGTTCGGGTCAAAGTAAAATGGGATTCAAAGAGAGGACCAGAATATACATGGGAGCTCGACTTAGAAATGCAAAGGAAGTATCCACACCTATTCTAGTGAATCTCAAGGATAAGATTTAAAACAAGGTGGGGAAGGTATAACAACCATCGAAAACACCCTATACCACTCCATGTACAAGAAACCAGACCCGATTAACCCTAATTTCATTAAAAATCAAACAAAATAATGTTTTTATGGTTCTCGCGGTCCGCGATAAGAAGAGGGAAATCTGTCGCGGGACGCGACAGGCCTTATCTTGATGGACACACCCTTGTCAAACCTAGCCATAGCCAGGTGCCTGTTCAAACCTAGCCATAGCCAGGTGCCCTCGCGGGGCACGACAAGATCTGGAGGGTGGGTCGCGGGGCGCGAGAGACCCTCGGAAAAGCTATAAATAGAGCTTCAGTTCAGCAGTCTCAATCATTCAATTCTATTCTTTTAGTCCCTATAGTGAAATATCATAGCTCGATATTATACCCCTAAAACACAAAGCTCTGCCCCGTTGTAAGTATTTTAACCCCCAATCTGTAACGCCTCATATTTCTGCAATTCTAAATTTTCCTTATAATAAAACCCTTATTCAATATGAATATTATTAATTAATATGTTTTACGTTTAATTCCTTTTTCTCTTAAAACTTAACCCTTAAAACCACTAACAACATGAATAATTAACGTTTTAATTTTATTTTATTAACATTAATAACAAGTTAATTTATATAACATAAACACCTGATGTGCAATTCATAAAAAAATTAGGATATTTTTTTTAAACATATAGTAATCACCTCTCGTGTGGTATTTCATACCTAGGTTAATTGCTCTCGTTCATTCTCTTGGAATCTACATCCTTACTCGTGCGTTACTTACAAGAAATCGCAACGCAACCAATGTGAGCATACTCGACCCTTTTTGCGCTTTAACGCCTATTTTGGTGCAACATATATCAACTAACAAAATCCACTTTATACAATCAAACTTATTCGACCACTCAATCCATCAAGCACGTTGTTTGTTATGCTTAGGTTGTTTATGCATGCTAGTTCCAACTTGTATATCTACTCTAATTGTTATGCTTAGATTGTTTATGCATGTTAGTTTCAACTTGTATATCCATACTATTTATTATGCTTAGGTTGTTCATGTATGCTAGATTCAACTTGAATATAAATTGGCATGTTTGGTTGAGATAAACTTTTATGCTTATACTTATATTCAAACTTGTATGCTCGCCAGTACTTTTTGTACTGACCCATGCTTTTATTACATGTTGCAGGATTTGATGATAAAAGGAATCTAGTAGGATTTCCTAGAAACGCATTTAAATTTTAATACTTGTGGCATTGCATTTTACTTTCAAACCTGTTGTATTTTGTTTCCAATTTTGTAATAAACCATTATCATGAAATGAAATTTATTTACTTGAATACTTATTGTATATTATTTATTTCAAACTTGTGGTATTTCTAGTTCAAGCAATGTAAAATGTAATCATTAAATACTCAACACAAATAGCGTTATGAAGTCTCTTGCAATCTGGTTTTTGTTTCACTTCGATGTTTCCGCCATCAGTTGGGTGTGACAGATTGGTATCAGAGCCATAACTATAGGGAATTAGGTAGAATTACCATGATTCGACCTAGTCTATAGTTTAAGTACCCATACTTGACCATTCTTGTTTCATGCTTAAAACACTCAAATTCTTCCTACTTTGCTTCTTTCTATTTCTTTCATCATAATTATACAATTTGTTCATCCTAAGACATTATACACAAATTACACGTTAAGGACTTGAAGACACTCATATTCCACAATCGAAAAAACTCATCAAAGTAGGGGTGATTCCCGCCTTTGGTGATGAATTTCAATCCACCTGACATAATACTTTGCACGAAAATTCACCATCAAGTTAGGAGTGATATTGTAACACCTCGCAAATTCTTGTCCAATATAAAAAAGACACATGTCATGAAGATTTATCGTGTAATGAATTGATTCCGAGGGACTAAAATTGTCAAACAATGTAAATATGTAAGTAAAAGAATCCAAAGTGTCAACATGCCATTCTTATGCCTCTGATTGACCTCACACGATGTTCGTATTCTTTAATGAATAAATTGTCGGACATAGAAAGTCGTTTGCGCTTAAATTAAGGATTTCATGAAACATAGGGGTTAAAGGTGTCAACATGTTAAAAGTTACCTCTGAGTGACCTTTTAACGAACCCGAGGCTTCGTAATATTCAAATATACTCCCAAGGAATAAGTGATATCAGTTTCACATGGTTTCGAGATCGTTATGTAAGTTTTCAAGACTTTGGGTGAAAAGTGTCAATGTGACGAAATTTATGTTTTAGGTGATCTTTTAACAAAATCGGGCCTAACGAAGTTTGGTTATACTCCCATGGACCTCTACAAACTAACTACAAGGCCCTTATATGCCAAAAATGAAGTTAAAGAAAGTTACCCAGGGACTGAAACTGTCAAAGCTGAAACAGTTTTCACCTGAGCAGACGGTTGTCGCGGCCCGCGTAGACTCCCTTTGAGTCTTACGCGGCCCGCGTAAAAAGTGCCAGCGAAATTGTTCTAGACAGCTGCATGTTGCAGCCCTTACACTGCCATTGCATGGGTTTTGAACAATACCAGGGACTTGTAAACGGGTTTTACTGACATGGTAACACCTGTAAACATCTGGTGAGTCCTTAATACAACTGCAATGATCCTAGAGCTCTTCCATTCCCTATATAAGAGACTTTTTGTTCTTGAGTTCATTTGCACACTTTCAATTTCACTCAAAGCTCACTCTTTGAAGCCTCCTGGAGCTAAAGGAAGCTTTCTCAAGTTCCAAATTCGTGCTAAGGACTCTGGTAAGTGTTCTTAGCTTCCTTAGTTTAAGTTTTATTAGCTTAATGACCGAAAGTCAAAGTTAGCGTAATTAAGCCTTGACTTAATGATTAATCATAATCGGTCTAGCCATTATTCGAATTGAAAGTGGCTATGTGTTGGTAATTATGTAGGTGTTAAACCCTTAAAAGGGCACCTTCAAATTATCACGTTATGTGTTGGTTATAATTTGCAAAATCTCGTAGCCATGATTCTTAACTCCAAAACATTTGTTTTATTAAATCAAATTGTAAAATATCTCATAAAAACTCGTTAATAAAACTCATATGGTTTATATTATTCAGAAAACATCCTTGTGTGACATTGTTTCGAAATCGTTTACCCAAGTAATCTAGATAACGCAACGATATAATGCATTTTTGACACGTTTAAGCCCCGTTAATCCCATTTCAAGGCTCTAAAATGAGGTTAAAGTATAGGGAACATGAAACATGCTCAAAAATATCTCGGATGTCGGTTTGTTTGACCGTACGGTTGCGTTATTCGGTTAATTACGACGAAACACGAACGAACGCGAAAAACGGTCCAAATTACGCGACGAATGGATTTTTATCAAGCCAATCACTAAAATATAATATTTTAATGATTACATAAATTTTTGGATGTCCGGATGTATTCAAAACGTAAGATATGCGCGAAAATGCCAACTTATGCACTTTTTGACGCTTTTAGTCCCTATTGATCAAGAAAATTTATTTTTGCGCACCAAACACCTCAAAGCCTATTTCTAAGCTATTTAAAGGATATTTAGGCAATATTTAACTTATGATCAAGTTCCGGAATGTTCGTTACAGTACAAATCGGCATACTTTTGCAGTTTGTCGAAATTAGTCCCTGTAAGCGAATAAACTTGCTTTCGCCACACCAAACCCTCCAAAACTTATTTCTATGTTATGTAAAGGTTATTTAAGGTATGTTAAGCCTATTTCACTATTCTGCAGTCTTCGTTGCATTAAACTGTTTATATTTACGCGTCAGTGTGCGTATAACCTTCCAGAAAGCGATTTAAAGCTTGAAATTGAACATGAATTGATATGTGCAAACAATACACGTATTTTTACAAATCCCAAGTATGAAACACAATATTTCATAAATTTGGTATTTGTTTGATGGTCGTAGAGGCACAGGTGTCACAGTCTCCCCTACTTTAGGAAATTTCGTCCCGAAATTTATTCGCAGGAGTCTGTCTGTGACGCTGTGTTAAATAATTGCCTTGTATGGAATCTAGGGTGTTCATCTATTTGCGTAGAATAGCACATCAAAGATTATGAAAAGCATAATCCTGTCATTTCTCTCAACGGACAATCTTTAAAAATGAAAATGAAGGAAAAATCAAGAATATTCATTTCCCTCGATGGATATTTTTCAGAAACGAAAATGAACAAATAATCAAGAATATTCATTTCTCTTGATGGATATTCTTCAGAAACGAAAATGAACGGAATGAGTCATTTTCCTCAATGGGTATTCTTTAGAAACGAAAATGAACGAATAATCAAGAATATTCATTTCCCTCGATGGATATTCTTCAGAAACGAAAATGAACGGAATGAGTCATTTTCCTCAATGGGTATTCTTCAGAAACGGAAATGAAAGAAAAATCAAGAATATTCATTTCCCTCGATGGATATTCTTCAGAAACGAAAATGAACGGAATGAGTCATTTTCCTCAATGGGTATTCTTCAGAAACGGAAATGAAGAAAAAAATCAAGAATATTCATTTCCCTCGATGGATATTCTTCAGAAACGAAAATGAACGGAATGAGTCATTTTCCTCAATGGGTATTCTTCAGAAACGGAAATGAAGGAAAAAGAAAAATCAGGGATATTCATTTACCTCGATGGATATTCTTTAGAAACAAAAATGAACGGAATGAGTCATTTTCCTCAATGGGTATTCTTCATAAACGGAAATAAAGGAAAAAAGAAAAATCAGGGATATTCATTTCCCTCGATGGATATTCTTCAGAAACGAAAATGAACGGAATGAGTCATTTTCCTCAATGGGTATTCTTTAGAAACGTAAATGAACTGAGTCAACTCCAGACACATGACAAAACTTGCTGTGGTTTCTGTGCATTGAATACCATAATTATGTATGCACCCTTAATTACGTAATTCCTTGCACAGTCCACACAGTTTGTTTTGTAATGTGAAGGGGAAGAAAATCAAACCTGTGATGAGTGTGACTAGACTATCATAGGGTCCTTTTAATTAGATCGACAAATAATCTCTTTAATTAGACCACCAAGGAGTCTTTTCAGCTATATCATCACATGATATTCCTAACCAGATTTTTGGATCAATCTGTTTAACTAGACCACTCAAGGGGTCTAATTATGGAATAGTACATTATAATCCAAGGGTCTTTACTATTACGTAGAAGCCCATTAAGGATTTAAGGTAGTACCTTTGGATATCCTACTATGAATCCCTTATATGAAGATATGGAAGATTCTATGAGGATTTGGATAGCAAAAACTTGGATCACACAAAAACATAAAAGGGAACACATAAGCACATAATCACATAATTGTTTAATTCGACCTTTAATTTGTTATCTTTGGACACGGATATTTAAAGCACACCAGGAATCCAATCCGTGGATTTCATTTGGCACTTTAATCATTTTCAAGAATCTATCTATGAAGATAGGATGATCTTCCAAAAATTCGATTTTGTTTTCAAAGAAACGTAATACTCGAATTAAGGTACACAATAATTTTAGGATTTACGAAAATACCCTTAGGTACCCTATTAAGGATTTATAGTGGTACTTTGGGTATTCGTCAAGAGTTGTAACTTGCGCCTTGTACTTCGTTTCTTTGGAAAAAAACGGGTACTTAGGATTTTCGTGGAAAACGCAAGAGATCATAAAATGGAAGAATTTTGGGGGTAGTCTGTTCTTCAAGGAATATGATTCCCTGATTGTCGGTATTGTAGGGGATATGTTGTTTATACATGCAACCACAAAAATACATTGCAATGTAAATAAAAGATTTATTTATAAACAACGATAACAACTGTTTCATGGACCTTGACAACAAAAGAAAATAATACATAAGACGTGATTATTTCTTAATGGTGTTGTCTTCTAGTCGGTCAGATGCTCATCCCTGTGCTGGATTTGCATTAGCAAGCTTTGGGCAATTTCTTCGGAAATGACCCATCTCGCCACAGTTGTAGCAAGAACCTGGTGGAAAACGAGCTTGAGTAGGATTGTTGTCAGTTTGATTTGGTGCAACTTCAGCTCGGCAAACTCTTGCTGTGTGACCTATAAGTCCACAAATTTGGCATTTGCGGCACTTCACACTAGCATGATGATGAAGGTTACATTGGTTCCATAAGGGTGCAGTTCCGTTGTATGGCTTCCTAGCAAGGGGTTGAGCTGGTTGGTTGGGGGCAGCTTGATCATTGTGAGCAACCACAGCGAAGTTCTGGGAAGCTTTTCGCTTCCTTGACTTCTTGGAGGATTCAGTCTGCTCATCTTTGGGTTTCGATTCCTCGATTGGTTTCTTATCACCTTTTCGGAAAAGTTTACCTTTCCTGATTTGAGATTCAGTCAAGGTAGCAGATAGCTCAATGGCATGCCTAACCGTAGTGGGGTTACTACCAGTCACAATGTCTTGTACTGGGTCAGGGAGGCCATCAATGTACTTTTCGATTGCCTTATCCAAAGGCGTAACCATATTCGGGCATAACAGACTTAACTCCTCATAACGATCCGTGTAGGCTCGATGCTCACCGCTATCTTACTTAAGATCGTCGAATTCCCTTTCCAAGGCCCTGATCTCGTGACGAGGACAGAATTCCTTCATCATCAGAGCTCGAAGCTCTTCCCACGTTTGAGCCAGTGCCACATCGGCACCCCTATCTCTCATCACACCATTCCACCATATCAAAGCTCGTTTCTCAAAGACACTAGATGCGAATTCTACCTTTCGCTCATTTGGGCATTGAACATGCCTGAAGGTGCTCTCTAGACTCTCGAACCATTGCAGAAGTGCAGTCGCTCCTTGAGACCCAGAAAACTTTGATGGCTTAGCCGAGTTGAACGTCTTGAAGTTGCATGGGGCATTATTGTTGTTGAGAGCTTGGTTACATTGAGCAACGATGTTCGGGGTTGCAGCAGTCATTTGCTGCATAATGACAGCTGCCAACTCTTCAATAGGTACCTGATTTTCGCGTCGTGGTGGCATTCTAAAAAGGGGAAACAAGAGAGAAAACAAATGAAATGGCATTGGGTAAGATTAGGATGTTACAATTACCGACCAAAAATCATGGGTGACGGTCATTTGTTTGAACCACGAAGCAAACAAGCGACACATAGGCTGAATCAAAGTAAATAGGTCCTCATAATGTATCGCGAAGACATGCTCGCCTATAAGTGGACACTCACCCCAAGAGTTCCCAGGTACGAGTGACTGGTCCGATACTGCGGATTTGTACGAACACTCTAGCCTTAGACAGAAAGCTCAGGGTACAGGCATCCACCCTTCCAGTTTGCACGTGTTCACATTATTTAGCTCCAAACTTTGACTAGAGTTTGAAAACTTTTGAAGGTTCAAAACCTTATAATAAATCATCCTAGAACAGATGATTAGTTTTCAAAGTAAATTCGAAATTTGTGTTCTTGTTGTGGTTGTTGCCTAAAGATAGGCAACGGTATTGTTTTATGACTAAACGCAAGTAAACTCGCGTTAGGGTCCTAGGAAGGTTATAGACTAGGTCAAATCATTACTAATAACCTAATTCCCTATAACCATGAGCTCTGATACCAACTTTTCTGTCACACCCCGACCACGTAAAACAACAAAACGTGGCGGAAACGTCGGGGAGTGTTGTAACAGAATCATTGTTTCACAACCATGGATTAAACAGTTTCGTTTTATTAAATTAAACGTATTACATTACATTGCAATTAGAAACAAAATAAGAAAAAATGGACTTTCATTGTTATTAAGTCACTAAGGCCTCGTCCATTCCTATGTGAGAGTACACAAAAATCACCATCAAACATCATCAACTATGGTACCTGAAACACACGTGAAAATACGTCAGCATAAAAATGCTGGCGAGTACATAGGTTTTATATGAGTGTCAGATTCATGGCTCGTTTTACATGTTGCAATACTTATTTAAAAACCTTGTTTTGAAAAGTATAATATTGCGACATAATTAACCAACTCAAATCAAGTTGGTTATAATTTGCAAAATCTCGTAGCCATGATTCTTAACTCCAAAACATTTGTTTTATTAAATCAGATTATAAAATATCTCATAAAAACTCGTTAATAAAACTCGTATGGTTTATATTATTCAGAAAACATCCTTGTGTGACATTGTTTCGAAATCGTTTACCCAAGTGATCTAGATAACGCAACGATATATAATGTGTTAAAAGCACTTATATATAGGAAGTACCAGCGGCGTATCCACCATGCTTTTAACACATTACACCCGCCCCGTTACCTAATCACTTCCCTAACCTAATGGATCAAACAGTTACAAATGGTTCACATACATCCAATGATTACAAATGGTTCACATACATCCAATGATTACAAATGGTTCACATACATCCAACGACTACAAATGGTTCAAAACGTAAAACAATTACGCTAGCATGTTAAGTGAACATACATAGCAAAACATAATGAAATCATGTACTAATAGTGACTAATGAACATAGCAAGTATATGATATGAAAACATGGAAAGCACGAAAATAACAAATAGGCACATGTGTTTCACCCCAAAACGTTTGGAAAATAGTAAAAGAGGGGTCTATGTACTCACTTGAGATTGCTTAGAAGTCTTGAATAACAACCAAGCAAAGCTAGAAGGATCACGGAATCAAACGGCACCTAATATAGGTAATTATGTAAATAAACAGACCTAAATCGGAAGATCGGATTAGAACGAGGTTTCGTAAACCAAATGAGTATAGGAACTCATGTAATATGGTTTAACAAAGCCTACATACTAAAATGAAACCTAACCTAAGTGCTTACGACCCATTATGACCCGTTTAGGTAGCTTACGCCACTTTAACGCGTCGTTCGCGTAAAACGCGTTCGGAACGCCTAACTAGTCCTATGACAAGTATTATATGCCTTAATATGTCTAATAATGTTGTCTAATCAGTTTAGATATAAAAAATTATGTTACATATGCTTAAAATAAATTTATGCGCCAAAAAGGGCATTTTGGTCATTTACCTAAGGCATATAAACTACCTATCATACAACTACTTAAACGAAGTGACCATAAGGTATAACCTCGGAAGGTTATTCCCTTTGCAACTATGGTCACCTAATGTGTTTGGTCGGATCCTAATGATCGACCAAACGGGTCAGGTTAGAAAGTATAAGCTGTTGTTTAGACCGCTTACCTTAAGACCCTACATAAGCACTAAACCTAAAGTGACGAGCTAAACATGTTAAAACATGTTTAACGAGGTTTGAAAACAGGTTTGGTATCAAAACAAATGGTTTTGATACCTAAAAGTAGTTTGGTTACAAAATACGCAAGAATACGTATTTTGGCCGAAACTACGACTCGCCACTATGCCTAGATAACGTGGTAATCAGTAGGTATAGTGATAAGAGACTAAAACCATCGTGATTACGCTCACGTTATAAAGTTCAAACGAACTTCGTGTTGACCATAAATTGGTCAATCCAGAAAGTCAAACTTCATGCTAAAAACGCGTAAAAGAATGAAAGAGGACTTACAAAAGGTCCAAGAATGGAAATCAAGATCCAACTTGCTCAGGTATGAGGTGCTAAGTCCCAACTTAGAGCAAATAGATCAGATTGTGTGAGTTGCAACAATGAGGAGCCCTATTTATAGGATTTCTAGGACCGTTAGGATCGTTCCTCGAAAACCGAGCTTAACTCTGGACCGTATACATGCACCCATGGTTTTACAAAACCATGGGCACCTTAAAAATAGCTCATAGTAAGTTATAAACCATGTGCAAATGAGGGAAACAGCTGGAACAAGCTGAAAATCAGATTTTCCATTTGGGTCCCTTCCTAAGATAACTATGGCAGATTGTCAATTTTGGTCCCTAAATGTGCAAAACATGGTTTTTGATGCATTTTTGACACGTTTAAGCCCCGTTAATCCCATTTCAAGGCTCTAAAATGAAGTTAAAGTATAGGGAACATGAAACATGCTCAAAAATATCTCGGATGTTGGTTCGTTTGACCGTACGGTTGCGTTATTCGGTTAATCACGACGAAACACGAACGAACGCGAAAAACGGTCCAAATTACGCGACGAATGGATTTTTATCAAGCCAATCATTAAAATAAAATATTTTAATGATTACATAAATTTTTGGATGTCCGGATGTATTCAGAACGTAAGATATGCGCGAAAATGCAAACTTGTGCACTGTTTGACGCTTTTAGTCCCTATTGATCAAGAAAAATTATTTTTGCGCACCAAACACCTCAAAGCCTATTTCTAAGCTATGTAAAGGATATTTAGAGCATATTTAACTTATGATCAAGTTCCAGAATGTTCGTTACAGTACAAATCGGCATACTTTCGCAGTTTGTCGAAATTAGTCCCTGTAAGCGAATAAACTTGATTTCGCCACACCAAAACCTCCAAAACTTATTTCTAAGTTATGTAAAGGTTATTTAAGGTATGTTAAGCCTATTTCACTATTCCGGAGTGTTCATTGCATTAAACTGGTTATATTTACGCATCAGTGCGCGTACAACCTTCCAGAAAGCGATTTAAAGCTTGAAATCCAACATGAATTGATATGTGCAAACAATACACGTATTTTTACAAATCCCAAGTATGAAACAAAATATTTCATAAATTTGGTATTTGTTTGATGGTCACAGAGGCACAGGTGTCACAATGAGGAGCACAACGATTCGCACCATTCCTTCATACCGCTGCAGCGGTCGGGTTCATACTTGGCCTTCCAAGACCCGACCCCCTACTTCCAAAGCAGGTTCAATCCAATGAACCAGATTCAAGAACCAGAGGGTCCAAACCCTTTGGGGCCAGCTGACCACTATCCTGAAATACAGGACATGGAGATGGATGAAGATCCAGATCCGTAGATGCCACCAACTGGGACGCTGACGCATCCCATCGAGATTTCCAAGGGATCATCTTTTCATGGTTCGCTTACAGGGGGTGCAGACCGTTTTGCTGAAAGATGGGCCACATACAACTGGGAGTTCATTCCCCCATTCAACCCACCTCCACAACAGCAGCAGGATTCCTCAGAGGATTCGCGTTTCCAGGCGGTCACGCCACCGCCGTCGCCAGAGCAACAACAGCCACCAGAACCACCGAGGCGAAGAAGAACAGGTGCACGGATGTCCGTGCGTGGGGGATTTCACTTCAGCACCCCCCCAACACTCCAGCGGCAGCCACTACCCACCGCTATATGAAGACCCGCAAATGGGTGGGCCTTCAAACTCAGATTCCGAGGTCGACTCTGCTCCAGTCGCACCACCACCGCCCATGGGTTATGATAGCCCAATCCCTTCCAACGCTGGTGCAGCGGCGTATAACCCGTTTGAGCCTGAGGCATATTCGGGTTACAATTACTACAATGCCCCTGTCGTCGACCCGTATCTCGAAGCGGCAAACTACAATGCTCTCCATCCTGAGGGGCCCTACGCAACATCATACCAAACTGGGTACCCAGCATATGGGTATCAATACCCGCCACCTCCTCAACTGCATCAGCAGCAGCCGCCGCGGCCGCCTCAGATCCAACCACCGCAGCAGCAGGAAATCCTTCAACGGTTGCACAAGGTGGAGCAACAGGTTCAGGAGGAGTGTAGGAGCCGCCGGGGTCTGCTTAAGGGTCTGGCAAACCTGATAAAGGGGAAGAAGAAGAGGGATTATTGAAAATTCCTTATTTATTTTGTTTTGTAATTTTTATTTCAATCAAGTCCCTATGTGGACATTCTATTTATGTACTCGGTCCCTGTGTGGACTTGTCTTTTTTATTTCTGTCCCTGCGAGGACAATGTTATTTGTTTAAAAGTCATGTTTAGGGCAATTATGTACTTCTTTTTATTTACGGAATGTTTTAAATTTGTCATTATATGTATGAATATATTATAAATCAGAATATCATTCCATTTTAAAAATTGATCTGCCATTTAATATTAAAGAAAATCTTAAAGGTATAACCTAGCCCATATGTCATTTTAGAAATGGCCCTGATGGTAAAACCTTTTTAAAATTCAAATCCTTGTTAACATCTTAAAACATGTTAGCACTCCTGGCAAATGTAATTCGATAAAATCACACTAGTCATCCTTGTATTGGATTTTACCAATTCCTTATTTTCACCA